>CM075250.1:1394166-2780833 GCA_037678475.1 x Bolboschoenoplectus mariqueter
TACAAAAGGAAAAAATAAACAAATGATAATTCTTGTTTCTGTCTAATGGTACATATTTATTATTACAAGTTTCTTTTAGAAAGTTGACGATGCATAAACAGTGACGGAGAGAGATAGAAGTCAATAGGTTCAACTGACCCCACTAACATTTTAAAAATTACATGCTTTTAGGTACATATTTTTAAGAAAATTTTGCCATATAAATTAGTTGATTTACAATGCTATGAACTTATTGTGTTAAAAAGATCTATTATTTATGGTCAAGTAGTTTGATTATTTTTTTGAAGAATGAGACCAACAAATTAGGAAATGTAGATAATTAAGAAACAACCATTAATTAAGAGACTTGTTAACATACAATTAAAGAAGAAAACAATGATAGAGCTGTAGGAAATTCATAATCAAGGGACACAATAATCGATGAAACAAAAAATTTTGAGTTTCCATTTTGTCACTAACATAATTTGTTGTGTGAATATCATCCCAACCAATTGAAAAGTACAGGATTTTGAATTCTGAAGTAAGAAGAAATAGGAACTATTATGTTCAATTAAGTAATTCTCAACTATCTTACTATTTGCTCTCATTGTCATCTCAATTTTGACTTTTGAGAAACTGCTGTTATGCAAATACAGTGTTCTTTTCTTAATTGGACATTGGTTCAAGTTTTTTTTTAATGGAAGATAAGAGTATAAACCATTCAATTTTAAATATATATAAATAATCACATTCAGATTTCAAACAAACGATCTTTTATACAAAAAATATTGTATGTGTTTGTCAGTATAAATTGTCGAACGTAATATGGTTTTAATTTGGATACATCCTTTGTAACTTGGGATTTGTTTCATATAATCATTCCAATATGAGCACTAATTTCATAGGCTTGAGCTTTCGAAAAGAAATGGAAGCAGGTGCTCTATTTTGAGGTATTTTTATCCAAAAAAAAAAAAATTCATAGGCTTGATTGAAGAATTCAGGCTGGACTGGGCCTTAAAGCAACCTATATATGTCCTTTTCAAAATTGTGCACTCACTCCTCATATAATAGAAGTAGAGAAAATGTGAATCCTATATTCGGCTGATTTAGAAATACTATATATAGCGGCCGCTATGAATGCTATTTAAACCTTTGATTTAGTAATTCAAGTTTGATAAGTTATATCAAAACTTTTGATTTTAAAATACGTAGTATTCTGTGTTATTTCAGCTGCTCTTGCTGGCTAATTTTGATTGAACCTAATTATTTTAACTTGAACAATGAAATCAAATCACACCTTGACTAAATGGCAGTCAAAAATTGTAGAGCTGAAAACCACATTGTAGCTAATGCAGTACTACCGATGTTGATCTCTCACTGATATCAATTTGTCAAAGGAAAAATGCCTCAAAAATCAACAGTTCCTTTCTATTTCATTTGACAAGTCTAGATAAGTTCAAATTGCAAATTTACAATTGTCAACTCTTCATCCTTATGCACTGTATACTGATGTCGATCTCTATCTCACTGAAATCTCCAAGATCAGAAGTACTGATACATGAAACTGTTTTTGATTATTTGTTTTACTTTTACACGTAAGTTAAATACATAGCAACAACATAAGTGAACAATATGTTCTCTGCTTAATCTAATTACTTTAGATGAGCATCAAGTATTGGCGGATCAGCATAGGGACCTCTTAACCAGCTGTTGGAAATGTAATGGTACGAGGCCTCGGTTAAATGGACGCCATCCCAGTAAACATACCTTGATGGATCATGACACGCGCTTATGTGTGGCATTCCGCATAATTCATTGCTGTTCCAATTGTATTTACCACCTTTCCCACAACAAACTCTAAGAGGTGTAGATGTGAACCCTGATTTTAAGAAAAGGAAAAAAATTATGATCACTTTAATACCAGAAAATGAGATATCGAGTTATAATTTTGTTGATAACTTTCCAAATGAAACTGTCAATTAGGCAAACATGACAGTACCTCAAGAATTTACAAGTCTGGACAAGTTATTTTTTAAATTTAATTTGTGGATACAAGGTATATATCAGCTGTAAGCAGGGTAAACATTTCTTACATATGAATATTCTCTTATTATTATCTTTTTATTGATTAATTTATGTAGTTGCTTACCATAGCGTTTGGGGCGCTTGACAAAATTGAAAAGGGGTTTGTAAAGGTCTGCATAAATAATCCTTGCATGAGGATACTCGACTCGGAGTTCTTTTACGGCCTGAAGGAGGAGGGAGTTGTGATATCTTGCTAACATGTTGAATCTCTTATCACATCCGGTTGTATTATCATAAGAAGAGTAATCATGGCTATCATCGAAAATTTGGAGAAGCACCGGGATACAACCCATTGGAACATTTCCAGGTACTAGCAGGGTCCTTGCGCCTTGATGGATAAGTCCCTGTTGAAAGATAGGATATATGTCCATATTTACATATTTATTAATTAGATTAAGTCATAATAAATCAACATTGACAACTTGACATATACACACCAAGATCAAGGACAAGAATTATTTGCATTTTCCAGCATGAAGTTGTCTTTAATTAACAAACCTTAAGAGCCTTTGCAATAGTTTTAACAATTTCGGGAACGTAAAGTTGCACTTGCGTCACAGTCAGTCCACCGAGAAGCATGTAATTATAGTCATTTAATCCGATTTCTCCAACGATAAAAAACGAGCTGCCAAAAAAATTCCTGCAGTCTGCAACGTTAATTGCTACATCCTTAATTAATTATATACAAATATATTTGCTAAGTATGTTATGCTATTTAATTAACATCATATACATATATATATAGAAAACTAGAGGATGCAAACCCTTTTTAGAATGGCACAGCAAAGGCGTCAACTCCTCGAACCATTTTAGTTGAAAATTCAAGGAAGTGAGCATCGTAGTCACAGGTGCGGCAGGGTTCGTGATATTGTGCTGCTTGAAGAATGTCGGGTGAGATGCTGTTGCACCCGCTACAGCAAAGTTTGTACCTTGTTGAAAACATCCTTTTT
The DNA here is from genome assembly GCA_037678475.1 of x Bolboschoenoplectus mariqueter. NCBI lineage: Eukaryota > Viridiplantae > Streptophyta > Magnoliopsida > Poales > Cyperaceae > x Bolboschoenoplectus > x Bolboschoenoplectus mariqueter. The sequence continues at coordinate 1,397,181 of CM075250.1, forward strand.
GCGCCAAGTAGGGCTGAATGAATGGCAAACCAAACTCCTGCGCTTTGCATCAGAAAGGAAATTTGAAATTTTCAGTATTAACTATCCTTGTTGTATTTAAGTTTGTGTGTTGTCATTAATTTGTTTTCAGAAGAGAACATTAGTTCAAGTATATAATTATTAATTCAAATGTTAAGAAAAGGGTTTACTTGCTGGTTAATTAGTATTCCTACAATTCATAATTAATATCAGTAACGTTTTTAATTTACCAAAATAATTAAATACATTCGATATATGAACTATTCAAATGATGAATATAGTATTTTTTTTTTAGCCAAAAAGTAGTAGAAAAGAATTTATACCGAGAAAATCCACAATCAACCTTCCATCACTGTATCGGCCAGAGGGGTAGTGGAAGAATGTTTCGCCATAAGGAAACCTGCCTGAGCCCACAGGGATTGAGAGGTTCTTAGCCAGCACGTTGAAATTACCGGTGTCGGTATATGAGTCACCGAAGCTAAATATCGAGTTATATGTGTGAGATCGCGTTAATTGGATGGAAGAGAGAAACAAAAGAAAAGAAAAGATAATAAGAGCTGTGTGCTTCATTGTTCTAGCTTTAATTGAACAGAGCATATCAGAAATGTGCTACGTTTGAAAGGATATTTAAAAACAAAGAGGGATTGACATTTGCTTTCACTGTCCTTATTGTGTCATGATACACATGTGTGCTTCAAAAGATTGAAATTAAATGATTTGTCCCCACAAGTGGAAAAGACTAGCACTGTATCTATATATGACTAACACGGGGAAGAAAAAGACTGAAATAAGATTTTATTTTATAAAAAGAAAACAGATATAAAACATAATATATACCTCTAAACTGGGCTTAATTAAGATAAATGTTAGCCGCTTATAATGATTTAAAATTTTAACTAATCTCCGAAATATTCCAAATTTACAATCCAAAAAATAAGATATGTTACTAGAAAAAGATGTAATTAATAAATAAATGAATGAATTAATTAATTATATTTAGTTTTCTATAATATTGTCATATTAGTTATGTATGGGGGCAAATTTTCTATTTGTTGGGTTATCAGTTGGTTTGTATTCAGATATGATAAGATGAAATCGAATTCATTTATTGAATTAATTATGAAATTCTCGTCCATGCAAAAATCTCAATAATTTTCAAAGTACATCATCGCATGCATTCTTGTCCAATGGACAATTCTATGGCTATATATCAGTTACTATGATAACATCACAGCATTTCCCCTTGCATGCAAATGAAAATTTGAACACTCTACCAGTCTACCTTACACCGCCTTTAATTGCTGTCCACTAAGTTGTAGGAAATTAAAGTACAGAAGGTATTATACCATAGTTGTCTTATTAGTTATTCCTAAAAGATAAATGTTTGAAAGTTGTTATCATTAATATCATCATCGATATCGATTTTATTATTTATTTTAAATTAGTTATTATCCATGTTAGAGACCTTATTATGTAATCTATTTTGTAAGATATATATTTTATTAATTATTCAACTCACATACTACTAATTTAAATAATGATTCACTTAAAAGAGGAGTAATAATTGCATCCCTTATTTGCACTCAGATGTATTTATACTTCTTATAAAAATATTCATATATAATGATAAAAATATTTATATCTTGTATTATTAAGATTAAAAATTATATAAATTATATTTTTACTTATGGAATAAAGTTCTTAACTTGAATTTTTCTATAATCGTTTAGGAAAGAAAAGTGATAAATACTTTTTATATTAACTAAAATAATTATAAATTTAGATATAAATAAATTATTTATTTAGTATAAATATTTTTTGATGTGCAGATAAGATGTGCAAAAATAATTTTTCTAATACTATATAAAATAAATTACATAATAAAATCGTTAATATAAATAATAAGTTATTTAATCTGAATAACAAAATCGATATTAATGATAGTATAATTGACACTATATCAGTTCCCATTTTAGAAAAAGAGATTGTATAACCACATGTCCACATTATATTTTTATTCCCAAAAAGGGACATAAGGCGGTAAATAAACATATTGATTGTGAAGTGTCAATTTGATTCGGTGGATCGCATATGGGACAAGATTTTGGCGAATCGTTTCAGATTGATAATAATTTTGTGGCAAGGACTCTTACAAGTGTATGCGTAACTTCCAGACCCAGCCATCAGATTCTTTCTTTTTGTTATTTCATTAATTCCCTGAATTTAGAAATTCTAGTTATGAATGAAAAAGAAATCCAATTGTCAGCATTTCTTGGACATAAATGGAACTGTGGAATTGAGTCAATTAATTGACCAAATTAAAAAAATATAGATATCAAACTTGTAAAGAAATTAATTAAATGATTGTAGAATTCAAATTGACACTTCACAATCCAGCTAAAATTAATCCGATAGTCTTGATGCGTTTTGCATCAGTTGATGAATGATGGATCGGATCGTGTCTATTTATTTAGTGCAATGTCACATATCACATCCTTAATAGCTGGTGCTGGGTCTGCATGCTTCGAACAACCTTCCTCCTCAACGGGAATGAAATTATATGTGCTTCTCCGAATATAAAAGTAGGATTTTATTATGTTAATTTGAAATGTCAGGTTAAAATAAACGAATCAAATTTAGAAGGCCATTAAAAATAAATCAGATCGATTTAATCCATTCGTTTTAATCTAACGATTTGATCCATTTATATAAAAATAGAATCTTACTGTTCCAATTTGATTCATTCATTTTAATTCAAAGATTAAAGTAATACACCATACGGATCCTCCTCAACGTGCTTGTTTGCGATTTTGCGACTTTCGTGCTGCATCTCTGGGACTTGTGGCTTTCGTGCTGCCACTATGTGTAATACATAAGTCATCAGAGTTGAAAACTTTATTATCATATCTTATCTAACATTTAGTGGGGACATAGATTGTTTTAAATCTCATTCATTGGCCGGTTATTGGAAATAAAACCAAGGGAGAGAGAGAGACATTGTCTCATCTCCTGACCGAGTCAATAGATTCAAATTAATGGAATTAATTAAAAACTCGTTTGTATTTTAATTCCGTATTAATCACAAATGTTGATGACTGTTGTGCAATGTTATATATGTATTAGGTGATATAAAGGTGTATTTGCTCCAGGAAGAAAGTAATAGATAACATCTGAGAGAAGAAATAATATACAAAATTATTATAAAAGGCTTATTGAAAAATTCGGATTTGTATATTTCCTACGAACCATGCTACTAGGAGATTCAGAAATAAGTATTCGTTGGTAGGAGCAGATTGTAATGAGAAAACCTTATATGAAATGAGTCAATTTTATTTTTAAGGTAATACTGTAGGAATATTGACCATGATTCTTTAGTAAACTCTTGATTTGAATTAAAATTAATTTGATTTATGTTGTCGGTCTTTTAGAGAGACACAACTCTATTAATTATTGGATTCTTTTAGTCTTTGCGGTGATCTTTCTCTTATCTGTTAGAGAGATGAAGAGAATCGGCATCGGCGGTTTTCTTTTCTTTTCAGAAAATCCGAATATTGAGAAAGAGGATTTGTGTTGGTTTGTTCTTTTAGAAGATGATGGACAAAGGATGATTCTGAAATATATAATGGGTGCTAATAACAGAAAGGTTGGCAAACCAACGGTACAATGACGAATCCATATCAGATTTAATTTCTCTCTTAATGGATTTACCTTCATAATCAGAAAACTGTCTATTAGTTATTCCCTCTAGAGACCAATAACATAATTATATTATTAATAAATTTTATATAATTTAGACCATCACTAAATCATAAAGTTATTAATACGTATTCTACACATTAAAGACTCTACTTCTCATGACACATATTGAAACTCGATAAATAATACTTAATTTGATCACTTCATAACGAATTTAATAAGATATTCGACAGTCTATTATTCAATATATATATATATATAATATATAAATTCATATATTTTATAATTAATAGAAATTAATTCTAACAAACTAAACAAAAAAATTTCTTCGACCAGTTGCAAATAAAACCACCCGAATAAGATCGCTCGGTGAACATATCCATTCTACTTGTAAAAAGAAAAAAATTGCAAGCACTGATGTGAAAAAATGATTAATCTACTACTCTTGCTAAATTAAATTCAGTCAAAACTAGACATAATCACTGGAAAGGTACAAATAAATTAATAAATTGACTAGGACAATCAGTACAAGTAGCTCATCTTCCATTAGAAGATAAAGCCGATTCGTGTTCATTGATTAGATCTGATTATGACCGGGTTTAATAATTCTTTGGAAGCAGATATGCTATTGTAACGTCGTGATATCGATTTGATTATTTAGATTAAATAAATTATTATTTATATTAGTAATTTTATTCTGTAATTTATTTGTATAGCATTTATTATTTAATTTAAATTAGTAATATTTGAATTGAATTATAAAATATTATAAAAAATAAATTATATAATATAAATCATTAGTGTGAATAATAATTCATTTTATATAAATAATAAAATCGATATTAATGACTGTATCAATGACTATACCTCCTAAATATTTTCCTGTATTTTGTCTTATTTCAACAAAAATTTACCCAGCTTACCCACGTTTGCAAAATGTAGGCATCTTTTATCTTTTGCAGGTGTTTTGGGCCGCTTGATCAAAAGGGACATCTACTTAGATTTTTTGGGTACACAAAATATATAAACTTGATTCTTGTGGGGCAAAGATTTGCATTTAATGAGTAGCTCCGTTTTGCTTATCACGAGGTTTATACACTCACAAGTTATTGACTTATTGTATACGTGATGTGAGACATGCATGTATATAAACACAGAATCATAATTCCTGACACTGTTGATTTTATCAGCAATGAAACTAGTACTGTTCCTACTCCTGCTCTCTATACCAGGTTTTTGCCATGGCAAAACACACATAACATCAATTTTTAGCTTCGGCAACTCGTATGCCGATACAGGAAACTGTTTTATTCTAGGTTCGAGGAATCTGACACTTAGTCCGTCATGTCAGGGAACCCACCTTATGGTATGAACTTCTTTCATCATCCCACGGGTTGCTTCTCTGATGGAAGATTGGTACTGGATTTCATTGGTAAGAGTAGTTTCTACGTACATATATTTCATGCAATGCAATTAACAAGTTAATTTTCTACATTTTTTATGTTTGCCCTGCAACCAAAATGAAAAGATTAGGATATTTCTAACATGTATCAAACTTTTATGGTTCAGTTTGAAACTTTTTTACCTTCCATCACATAATTTAAAATTTTTAACGATTCAATTTTGATGGCTTTATGAAGAATGATTAATCAAATTTCAAATTGACTCAAATTTGATACACGCTTTATTTAAATAATTAGAAACACATATGTAGTTAATTAATTATAATTTTTATTAAATAATATTTTTCGAAAATATGTACCATAAATACTAGGTGTTAGATAAAAGTTAGATGCACAATAAAAACATCCAAAATATTAACACGTTAAAGGCAAAAGTTGTGTAGTTATACTCGGCTTAGACTATTTTCTTTATTTGAAAGTTGTAGGATAATTTGCCATTTCACATAACTTCTTAATTTCGCAAATATTAAGGTACTACATCTCAGTTTTTCTTTTGTTTGCTAATATCAGCTGTTGTAATATCATACCTTGAGCAATGCATTGCTCCTTGATAACTAATTCACCAAGCACCTTCCCTGCCCTCCCCCCTGAAGAAAAAGGAAAAAAGAACGAAAATAGATGCTCCTAATTTACTGGCAAGACTGCCATAAAATGATACAGAATGACATATATCATATATATTTAACTGCAATAAGTAAAATAATTACACATTCCACCGTGCCTTTGATATTAATCAATTTGATTTCTTTTAACTGCATATATAATTCATAATTTGTGACAAACCAGATAAAATGAGACATATAAATTAATGTCAAGATTAGAAATATTGATATCGTTTTATTTAATCAGCTCAAGCATTCAACATACCCCTTCTTCCACCCTACTTGGTTCACAATGGAAGCTTTGAGCATGGCATGGACTTTGCAGTTGGCAGTGCGATGGGAGTTGACTATTCCTTCTTTGTGAAACAGAATGTGACATCTTCTTCTCTCTTAAATACAACGCTAAATGTTCAACTTGGATGGTTCCTGGAGTTGAAGCCCTACCTTTGCACCATTTGAAAGGATGCATCTCTGTTTTCATTTTGCATCGAAGTGATAATTAGTTAACTCGTTACAGAAAGTTTAATTACGTACTTCAGTACTTAAACAATTGACATTATCAATTATTACACTTGGTCCAACCAAAGCCTCATTTCATTAGAACTAAAATATGTTCATATATTTATTAGTCGAAGAAAAAGGGTGCTAAGTTGCTAACAAAGCACATAGAAACTGCAGATATGAAACTAATACGATGATGGTGCACATATGGCATATATATGATGTAGTCAGACTGTCATCAATGGCCTGGTGAAGACATGATGTTACGTACTGCTTCGGTGACATGTTACCTGTGTTGGAATTAATTTCTATTAATTACAAAATTATATGGGCTTATATGTAATATAAATATATATTGAATAATAGACTGTCAAATATCTAATTAGACCCGTTATGAAGTGATCAAATTAAGTATTATTTATCGGGTTTCAATATGTGTCATGAGAAGTGATGTCCTTAATGTGTAGAATACGTATTAATAACTTTATGATTTAGTGATGGTCTAAATTATATAAAGTTTAGTAATAATACAATTATGTTATTGGTCCCTGGAGAATACAACTAATAGGCAGTTTTCTGATTTTGAAAGTAAACCCGTTTAGAGAGAAATTGGATCTGGTATGGATCCGCTAAGGCATAACCAGTGGTTTGCCAACCTTTCGGTTATTGACACCCATTATAAAGGGATCAAGAACCGTCCTTTCTGTTTACCGTCATAAGGCATTAACCAACAGACTTCCTCTCTAAAATCAAATTCGGGTTTTCGGAAAAGAGAAGAAAACCGCCGGCCGATTCTCTTCGTCTCTCCATCGGAGAAGAGAAGGATCACCGCGAAGGCTTAAGGAATCCGGTGATCAACGGGGTTGTGTCTCTCCAGAAGACCGACAGCATGGATCAAGGTAATTTTATGTTAATTTAGAGTTCACTAGAGGATCACGGGTAATGTTCTAACAAATGGTATCAGAGCAAACTCTAGTTGAACGATCAAATTCTGATTTTGGTTCGGAAATTGAAAATATATTTGTGCTTTTGAAGATCTGTTTAGTTAATTTTGATTTGTTGGTTTAAATCAAATTATTTAATCAAATCTGATTTTTAAATAGTTCGGAAATCAGTATATCTGTTGGTTAGTATTTTAGTTTCAGAAATCAAAATATAGTTTTGAAAATTGATTCCGAAACTCAAAATTGATAATTAATTGGTTAATCAATTCGGGAATTAATTCTTTACTTATTATTTAGTTAAGTTTTAACTCTGCGTTTCAAAATTATCAAGTTTGAAACTATGTTAAATTTAAGAAATTAATTGGCCAACAATCTAGTTTCTGAACTGTTTATGATCAGTTATGAAAGTTTCTAGATCAAATCAAAGGTACAAATTTCTGATCTGTATTCCGCTGCGGTTATTTCCGAATCAGAATTGTTGATCTGTAACCGCTCAAATTAAATCTGGGGGGGGGGTGTAGGCGGTTATTTTTTCCAGGGGGCGCTGCCCCCTGGAACCCCCTTTCAAGGGGCGCGCTGCCCCCTTGAACCCCCACTGTTAGGAAGCCTATTTTGTGTTGCATGCCTAACTCTGTTTTGCAGTGGTGGAATATGAGATAGTATGACCCCGTTGCCTTGTGTGAAAAATTGTAATGAATGCATGAATGATGTGTGTAAATGCGGCCTAAGGTGCCCCGTTGAATTAATTAAATTTCGTAATTAAAGGTGACTTGCATATCGCTTCTGTGTATCATTTATGCGGTCTGCGAGCCGTCATCCTTAGGACTCTAATGTAAAATTTTCATTTATTACTATTAGAGCAGTAATTTAGTTAGAATGAAGAACATTGAAGAAGATGGATGAAGGCCACTGTCGTGTACATTCTTACAATGGAGACTATCGTGCCTTGGGTCATACTATCTCAGTTGTGATTTGGGCTCATGTTAATTATTGTTTTATTTTCTGCATTTCATGAGCCCATCATGGTTAAATCGGTTAAGCCAAATCTTGATATATTTTATTTGGATAATATTGAATCATCATGAAGGCTTATGAATTAGATATATTTTGGAAAATGATTGATAAAGGTATCAACTTACCAAAGTAAGCTCTCATACTTGAGTTGATCATTTGTCAATTTATACACAGAAAATATACATATGATGTTTGGTTATTGGATTAGCCCAAAGGAAAGACAATGATCAAATATTATATGTGTATACTTGTAGTGATGAATGGGTAATGGTCATAAGTTTTTTGATGTAGTTAGTTAATCGGCCCAAAGGAAGGTTGACTTATTGACATCAAAATGGACTGTTATATTCTATTGCTACACCTATTTATCCTAGAATAATGATTGACTCCAAAGAGCACTTATTGTTCGAGAATATTTAGTTGATGGAATATGCCTTATTTTGATTTTTTATTATAATTCAGACTTTTAATTCGTTCTTTTACCAATATTTTTCCAGCAAAAATTACTGATCTTACGGCCGGCATCAATAATATTCCGATGCTTACGGGTTCTAATTTCAAGGATTGGAAAGATAATCTAGAGATTATCCTTGGGTGCCTTGATCTGGACATAGCGTTACAGGAGACCAAACCGCCTGTGCCTAATGAAAGTAGTTCTGACAAAGAACAAAATGCACATGCACGGTGGATGAGGTCAAATCGCTTGTGTCTCCAGGTCATGCAGAAGACCATTCCTGAAAGTTTTAGGGGACCGGTTTCTGATTCCACTCTTGCCAAAGATTACCTTAAGGAACTTGAGCAGAGGTTTGTTAGGAATGAGAAAGCTGAAATAGACATTCAATTAAACAAACTCTGCACAATGAAGTATAATGGCAAGAGCAATGTCAGGGAGCACATTCTTGAAATGATGCATACCGCTTCGAAACTGAAGGGACATAAGCTAGACATATCAGATGATATGCTGGTCTATTTGGCCCTTAACTCTCTTCCGGCCTCATTTGGACAGTTCAAGGTGAGTTACAACTGTCAGAAGGAATCATGGACAGTTAATGAGCTCATCTCGCACTGTGTTCAGGAGGAAGAGAGATTGAAGTCGGACAAGAGCGAAAGCGCAAACATTGCTTCTACGTCTAAGGGAAAAGGGAAACAGAAACGTAAGGCCAATTCAGATGCTGCAACTACAAGTTCGCAGAAGAAACCCTTCAAGGATAAAAAATCGGCTACCGGATCGGAGCCGAATAAGGAAAAGAAGAAGGGTTGTTTCTTTTGTGGATCTGAAGGGCATGTGAAGAAGAATTGTACCAACTATCACGCATGGCGTGCCAAGAAAGGTATTGATTTTTCTTTTGTTTGTGAAGAAGTTAATGCGATTTCAGTTTCAATAGACACATGGTGGATAGATTCGGGTGCAACTGCTCACATATCTGTGTCTATGCAGGGTTGCCGAAGTTACCGGAAGCCAAGTGATGGTGAAAGATACATCTATGTGGGCGATGGCAACAAGGCAGAAGTTGAAGCTATAGGGCATTTTAGATTACTTTTGAAAACTGGTTTGTATCTTGATTTGGTTGATACTTTTGTTGTACCGTCTTTTAGGCGGAACTTAATTTCTATTTCTGCATTGGACAAATTAGGTTTTTCTTGTTCATTTGGAGATAGAAAGTTTAGTTTGTATCAAAATTCCAAATTGGTTGCTTCTGGTTTTCTGTCTATTTTGGATAATCTTTATGCTTTAGATACTATTGCTTCCTATAATGAGACCTTGCACAATGAAACTCGAAACGTTAGACAAAAAGTAACACATCAGGATTCAGCTGCACTTTGGCATAGGCGTTTAGGTCATATTTCTCAACAGAGAATTACACATCTTATTCAAAGTGAAATTCTACGACCCTTAGACATGTCGGATCTCGGTCCGTGCATTGAGTGTGCAAAGGGCAAACAAACAAGCATGCGTAAATATACAGCTAATCGTATGACGGACGTCCTTGAGCTGATACATACGGATGTATGTGGGCCATTCCCTACAGCTACTAGGAATGGACATGTATATTTTATCAGTTTCATTGACGATTATTCTAGATATGGCTATATATTTTTAATTAAAGAAAAGGCTCAAGCTTTGGACACATTTAAATCCTTTAAGACTGAAGTTGAGTTACAACTCAACAAAAGGATTAAAAACGTCAGATCGGATCGTGGTGGTGAATATTACGGTCGATATGACGGCTCAGGAGAACAACGTCCAGGGCCTTTTGCTAAATTTCTAGAGGAAAGTGGAATTGTGCCACAGTATACAATGCCGGGTTCGCCCGCAATGAACGGTGTGGCTGAAAGACGCAATCGAACGTTAATGGAGATGGTGCGGAGTATGATTTCTCATACTTCGCTTCCATTGAACCTCTGGGGAGAAGCGCTCAAGACAGCAGCATACATTCTGAATCGGGTACCGACTAAGGCAGCAAACAAGACTCCATATGAGTTGTGGACTGGGCGGAAGCCTAGTCTCCAACATTTTAGAATCTGGGGTTGTCCGGCTGAAGCTCGGCCTTACAGGCCACAAGAGAAAAAGCTGGACGAAAGGACAGTTAGCTGCTATTTTGTCGGTTATGCGGATAGGTCCCGGGGGTATAAATTTTATGATCCCACTAATAGAACAATTTTCGAGACAAATACAGTTAAGTTCTTTGAGGATGTTATGGTTCAAGGGAGAAATGCAAATCAAATTGTCTTTGAAGAAAGACATGATTCTCCTATACAAGGGGCGCCAACATCGGTACCAATTGTAATAAGAATATCTGGAGACTCATTGGTTCAGGATCCTACCGTGAATGAACCTACTGTGAATGAACCTCCGGAAATGGAAGAGAATCAGGTACAAGACAATGTTGATGTTGAAGAGGAACCTATACCACCTCAAAAACTTCAAGAACAAGTGCCTTTAAGACGATCCACAAGAGAGAGAAGAAGTGCAATATCTAATGATTATGTTGTATATCTTCAAGAAAATGAATTTGACATTGGCATGATGGAAGATGATCCAATCAACCTCCGTCAAGCTTTGGAAAGTGCAAATTCACAGAAGTGGATCGAAGCCATGAATGATGAAATTAAGTCGATGCATAACAACAAAGTCTGGGATATCGTCTCATTACCTGAAGGTGTGAAACCTATTGGTTGCAAATGAATATTTAAAACCAAACGGGATTCCAAAGGTAATGTTGAAAGATACAAAGCACGACTTGTTGCTAAGGGCTTTACACAAAAGGAAGGCATTGACTTTACGGAAACTTTCTCCCCTGTGTCGATGAAAGATTCTTTTAGAGTTATTATGGCTTTAGTGGCACATTATGATCTTGAGTTACATCAGATGGATGTAAAGACAGCGTTTCTCAATGGTAGCATTGATGAAACAATCTACATGGTGTAGCCGCCGTATTTTGAGTCGGATCACCCAAAGCAGACGGTTTGCAAATTAAAGAAATCCATCTATGGGCTCAAACAAGCGTCTCGACAGTGGTATTTTCGATTTCATCAAGTGATCGTCTCATTTGGTTTTGAGGCTAATTTGGTGGATGAATGTATATATCACAAGTTTAGTGGGAGTAAATTCATGTTCCTGGTTTTATATGTTGATGACATATTGCTTGCCACGAACGATATAAATATGTTGCATGATACTAAGAAATTTCTTTTCAAAAATTTTGAAATGAAAGATCTTGGAGAAGCATCATATGTGTTAGGTCTAAAAATACATAGAGATCGCACTGAGGGTATTTTGGGCCTTTCACAACAAGCATATATCGATAAAATTCTCAAGCGATATGGCATGGAACATTGTAAACCAGGTAATACCCCGGTTGCAAAAGGAGACAAATTTAGTCTCAAACAATGCCCTAAGACAGAACTTGAAAGGTCAGAAATGCAGCAAATTCCATATGCTTCAGCAATTGGGAGTTTGATGTATGCTCAGGTCTGCACGCGTCCGGATATTGCGTACATTACGGGAATGCTGGGCCGATATTTGAGTAATCCTGGACTGGATCACTGGAGAGCAGCCAAAAGGGTACTACGGTACTTACAAAGAACGAAGAATCATATGCTCACCTATCGGAGATCAGATAAACTTGAGATCATTGGGTATACTGATTCCGATTTTGCGGGCTGTCAAGATAGCATGAAGTCTACATCCGGTTACATTTTCATGTTAGCCGGTGGAGCTATCTCTTGGAGAAGTGCAAAGCAGACGCTTATTGCCCCATCCACCATGGCAGCAGAGTTCATTGCATGTTTTGAGGCATCAAATCATGGAATATGGCTGCGAAATTTTGTCACGGGGCTGCGCATAGTGGATACTATCAAGTTACCACTAAAATTGTATTGTGACAATAATTCTGCAGTACTGTATTCAAACAACAACAGGAGCACATCGAAGTCAAAGCACATCGATATAAAGTTTCTTGCTGTGAAGGAAAGAGTTCAGAATGGACTAATCAATATCGAGCATATTGGAACAGCTTCCATGGTTGCAGATCCACTGACTAAAGGTTTAGTGCCCAAGCAGTTTCATGAGCATGTCGCTCATATGGGTATCTGTGTAGTAGAGGATTTACAGGTTTAGTGGGAGATTGTTGTACTTGTGCTTGATGTTTTATATGATATACTTTAGTATGTATCATGCAGTTTTCAGTTATAAAGTTTTCAGATATTCAGTTTTTCAGTTTGCATTCTGAATTTGTAATTGATCTCAAAATTAATTTAAGGTGACCAAATTGAAGATAGGCATGTGGATCACATTACATGTAATTTTCAAACTACACATCCCTTCATGATTCATGTCATTCAGTTATATTTACATAGTGATTTATGTTGGTTTGGTTTCGCATTATGAAACGAATACTACTTAAGTCCTTGTGAATATAATTGATGGACGGAATTGGTTGATGACACAAAAGGCTATGACAGCATAGTTAGAGTACTCAATTCAGTTTTATCAATATATATATTATTTGGATATACATATAGCCCAAGTGGGAGATTGTTGGAATTAATTTCTATTAATTACAAAATTATATGGGCTTATATGTAATATAAATATATATTGAATAATAGACTGTCAAATATCTAATTAGACCCGTTATGAAGTGATCAAATTAAGTATTATTTATCGGGTTTCAATATGTGTCATGAGAAGTGGTGTCCTTAATGTGTAGAATACGTATTAATAACTTTATGATTTAGTGATGGTCTAAATTATATAAAGTTTAGTAATAATACAATTATGTTATTGGTCCCTGGAGAATACAACTAATAGGCAGTTTTCTGATTTTGAAAGTAAACCCGTTTAGAGAGAAATTAGATCTGGTATGGATCCGCTAAGGCATAACCAGTGGTTTGCCAACCTTTCGGTTATTGACACCCATTATAAAGGGATCAAGAACCGTCCTTTCTGTTTACCGTCATAAGGCATTAACCAACAGACTTCCTCTCTAAAATCAAATTCGGGTTTTCGGAAAAGAGAAGAAAACCGCCGGCCGATTCTCTCCGTCTCTCCATCGGAGAAGAGAAGGATCACCGCGAAGGCTTAAGGAATCCGGTGATCAACGGGGTTGTGTCTCTCCAGAAGACCGACAGCATGGATCAAGGTAATTTTATGTTAATTTAGAGTTCACTAGAGGATCACGGGTAATGTTCTAACAACCTGTGCCCCCATTTGCCTCATTTGGATCAGTAATGATGCAGTGTGATTTTATCGGATTGGAGGAGGAACTGAAAACGTAGATTGCAGGAACTAAGTTGGATGGCTCATGACCCAAAAGCAGATTTTTCATCTTTTATTCAAAGAATTAGTCATTCATTTTATTTTTGAGATAAATGAATTTAAGTTTCTTGTTATAGATTACTGGAAATTCTTCCATAAATCACTCTTTATTGTTGGAGAGTTCAGTATAAATGACTATTCCATTGCCATTTTGGCCGGAAAATCCTTGGCTGAAGTTAGGAGCTATGTTCCATCTCTTGTTAAAGTTATTTCAAAGGCTATAGAGGTTATTATTTAATTATTTGAATTATTATTTTTACTTATATTTTCACCTTATTTTTTTTTTGGCATTGTCACTTAGTTAAATATTTTCTTCTCTGAGTTCAATTCAATACAACAAAGTTCTGTAAAATCATTGCTAGCATTTGATCCCCTGAATATATTGTATTCTTCTAGAGACTAATCTGTGAAGGAGCATCGACTATAGTGGTACAGGGTGCATACCGGTGATTCTTACATTGTACCAGAGCACAAATGAAACAGATTATGACCCTCAAGCTGGGTGCCTGAGGAAGTTCAATGATTTGTCCTTGTATTAAAATAAGCTGTTGCATAAGACCATTAATCGGCTAAGGCTAAAATACCTGCACGGAGACTCATCAATGCCGAATATCATCGTCCCATAACTGAATTTCTCAAATCTCCTAAGAAATTTGGTATGTTGTCCTTTGCTGTTTAAAGTATAGGATTGTACCAAACTACCAATAGGTATCCATACGGTTTTTTCTTTTCCAGTGATTTTGGGACGGAAACTTACAAGTACGGAAACTGGTTATATAGTATCAGCTCAAAGAGAATAGTAATATAATAATAATAAAAAAATAAATAATATAATGTTCATCATGATTTTTTTGATGACGATGAAGAAGAAGCTTAGTTACTAGAAATGCTTGTGACGATCCATCAACTTACCTGAATTGGGACGGGTCCCATTTAACAGAGGCTGCTGCTCGCTACATAGCCGAAGGTTGGCTGAGAGGTCCTTATGCTGATCCATCCATTTTTACTGCTGCCCACAACTGAATTGCTTCAGCAATTGCATGGGGCACAAAAATATGTTAACTAGCAAGAGACCCTGGGTAATTATGGAAATCTTCTATTATAAATAAAAGTAAAACGGAATGCTGCGTTCTGATCCAGCCACGTCATTCTTTTAACAGGAACCGTTTGATCTAAGGATTCGGCCGGTCTGAATCAGTTCGCTTGATGCATATCTAAGCATTCGAACGTAAGATGCACTCCTATCTATGGTTGTGATTAAATCATCTAATTATTTTCAGGGAGCGATGCTTGCTATTCTGTAGTGCCTCTTCATTGCTTCTCCTAAGCCCTTGCGTCTTTTCTGTGTTGATCGAACATTTGCTCTTCTTCGCTCAAGCTCTCAGGGCATCGTCTCCAGTCTACTTCGATTCTCCATCATATTTCCACAACATTAAATTATTTTTAATAAATATTATGTAATTTTAATGGTCTTTAATTATATTACAGTGTAGTTTCCCTGTGCCTCTCCGCGGAAGATTATAGTCTGTTCTTGTTCCTTGTTTTTTTCCCTTTTTGCTGCTTTCTGAAATCTAAAGCCTAGCAATATTCCTCGGATTCATTGTAGGAAGCACTACCGATGCCACAGAGAATCCAGGGATTGTCAGCTTCTACTGAAATTCAAACCATTAATTGACTTCAGTACTAGTACTGAAGTCTACTCGACTATACAGAGAAATAATTAGTTCGGACAGGGTCCAATTCATTTATAAATTTTAACTTTGGACATAATTACCTTCTAATTTAATTTACTCTCTAATTAATACTGCGCTAATCAAATTCCTTTATGGAAATGTTACAATTTATGTATTTTTTTTATTAACTGTACCTCTCCATTTGCACACATACCTCAATACAACCAAGCTAATTAATAATTAAAAAAATTGAAAGCACCCGAATAAAAAGTAACTCAAATGTGAACATTAAAAATTTTAACTTAAAGCTCTTAAAATAACTTAGGACATTGTAAAAATATTTGTATTTCGATTGAACAAAAAATTATTTAAATCTTTTGTTTTCCTGTATCCCATCAGCTCAACCGAACCAAATTTATTGGAAGCTTCAGACAATTAGTTTTAGCTTTCCACCATTATGTTAAACTAGGAGTGTTCTCCGAGCTTCGTCCCGAAAAAGAAATATTTATTGAAAAAGTTAAATATTTAAAAGAATCTAATACTACAAGATAAATTTTATATTTAACAAATAGTTTTTTGACACACTAAAATTATGTATAATTGTAACAATATAATTGATATTACAGTATTTCTCAAATTGTAACAATATAATTGATATTACAGTATTTCATACAGAGAAATACAAAAAAATTGGTTTTATGTAAAAGTGAAATTACAAATTGCCTTTATACGAGTTAAATTATATTTGGGGCCGAGTTAGACTAAGAGTTAGGATATGACATAATCTTATAATTATTTTAAAAATTAAATATATTTTTATAATTTTTTTATGTTAGAAGAAGTATAGTTTTATATGTCTATACTTCAGTTATCTACAATTTTTTAAAATGTAAGTATATTTTTATAATTTTACATTAGAAATATGGAAAGACATATTTTGAAAAGTAATTTCAAAATTGAGACATATTATCGCAATTAAAAGTATTAAAAAAATCAACAATATTTTACATGAGGTATATTTTAAAAAAATATTTTGATTGGAGAGGCATTGCTCTCATGTGAGCCATGGCTTTGCTGTGGTGACATTTTTTTTTTATATAAAAATAAGAGTTTAAATCACTCAAATTTAAATGTTTATAAAGAAACTCCAATCAAATTATAAATATATGATTTTTCATATAAAAAATATTGTCATTTTCACTTTGCACTAGACAAATGTCGTGAACGACAATGTTGTGAAAAGTTTTAGGGTGCGTAGCATAAAAATTTTGATGTCTATTAATTATGACATTGTGAACAACTAGATAGGATGAGATCTAACATAAAATCTAGCGTGATATATGGATCTTGCATCATCTATCCCAGCTTAATTAAAGACAGCGCAACACATTTTTTTATCAGCTCTCATTTTAAATAGCAGTATTAGTTTATTGACTCACATTTTTTATGTTCTTATTCATACTTCTACGGTAGTCATGTACATAAGTACACCAAGAAATAAAAAAAAATTAAGTGCAAATTACTGAAAAATAAAACTTAAAAGCGAGTACTTCTATAAACTTAACAGCACAGTGCTCATGAACTTTTGTGAAAGAAATATTATGTAACTAATTTAAAATATCTGTATAGCCAATTTTCAGAAGATGTCATTAGATAGTAAATCTTTATCAAAGCATATTTAAAGTACATAAATTAAAAGAAAATTACATCTGAACATAACAATCCACAATATATATGACTGAAAGTCAACAAAGAGTGAGTACCAATTAATTAAACCTCCAAAAGTTGGACAAAAGAATATGGCCAAAAAAAGGTTAGCAAAATAAAAAAAAAAGAGAGAGAGAAAGGAATGAAATGATTTGTACCTCTTGTTCTTGTTATTTAAGGCCCCCCTGGTGACGTATTTAAGGCTAATTAAACTCAACTGTACTTTTTTTCTTATTAAAATCAACTGTACTTTCAGTACTGTATTCCTACAAATGACCTGTCACCCACTTCCTTATTAATTTCCTCTAAAATACACGGTTCATTACCAGTGTTTTTTATGGGATAAAAACATGATTGTGGGACTTTAAACAATCAGATCACATCTATTAGACTCAAATTAAGAACCTCTCTTAATTATTTGACACCAGCTAGTGACTCTGGTCCATTCATTTTAAATTAGATGGACAGAAATCAATAGATGTAAGATCCTATATATTTTTATCCCATAAAAACAAACCCCCCCCCCCCCCCCCCCCCATACATCCCTTTTGAAGACTCATTTTAGGTGCCTATTCTCCATACACACTTAACCAAATTTTGTGGCTCTCTTAAAGGCACATCCATTGTCCCATTTTAGAGTTAACTCACCCCTTTCTTTCTCTGAGGTCAAATTGTGAGCTCTTTATTGTATTTGTTCAAAATAAATATCCTATATGAATCTTTGAAACTAGTAGCAATGTATACAAGAGCATGATCAATAATAGTTGCGAAGAGCAAGTAATATCGGTGGATCAGCATAAGGACCTCTGAGCCAGCTAGACGCAATGTATCGGTGCGCAGCCTCTGTCAGGTGTGCGCCATCCCAACTGACATATGTCGATGGATCTTGGCATGCACTTACTCCAGGCATGCCACATGTTTCCGTTAAGTTTATGTTGTATTGGTTATTTCCATTGCCACAACAAGCCATTAGAGGCACTCGAATGAATCCTGCAATTAATTAATATTTCAAAATTCTGATTTTTCATACATTTAATTATTTTAGTTTTTAGATTCTAGGTTGTTTCAAGGAACTATATACGATATCAAATTTCATTCTTATCATATGCTATCTGGGAATGAATTAACTTGATTATGATTGAAGAATATATATAAGCTTACCAAAATGCTGCGGGAACATAAGGAAGTCGATTACAAGGCTGTAATAATCGGTATAAATGAGTGTTACCCGAGGGTACCTCAATCGAAGCCTTGTAATTTCCAAGTGGAGTTGTCGATTGTGATTTTGATGTAGCTCGTTGAGTGCATTTATGCATCCTGTTCGAGGCTCGTATGCATCTATGCTGGCATTCATATTTATTGCTAAATTGATTGGAGAACACCCAGCAGGCCAAGTGCCTGGTACCACAATAGCAGTTGCACCTTCATTTATCAGCCTCTGTGTAATTAGTAATTATGCTGACTTATTTACATTTTAATTCAAAAGAAAATGTAAATTGGCACTCACATCATTATCTCTGTATTATGCTGGTACCACTAAACATGATCATACTGTGTAGCATCATCATCTTGTGCCAGTAAGAAACACAAGATTGTATATATTTGGTTATTAATTATTTGGTTGATACCTTTTAACATGACCATATATACTGCAAATGATCAGTTTGTGAAACTTTATGCCTTATCTAGACCTACTGAGCCTCAATCATGCAAGTAAATGCTACAAGCAAAAAAAATATCTAAAAATTGACAATTAAAATAGTGTAAACTGTTTAAGGTTTGTCTTACATTGGCAACTAATTACTGTAAATTTTGTAGGTAATGATGTACTTATTCTAGAGATTAGAGAAACATGCCTCGACGGCTGATGATATGACGCTGATAACCTGAGGCACATATGCCATTGCTTGTTCAATGCTCCATCCAAAAAACAACATGTATGCATAGTCATTTCCTCCTATCTCTCCAAGTACAAATAGAGAATTGCCAAAATAGTCATAACAATCTGCAAATAGCAAACCACACAATCATTACTCCAATCAATTGCTCTAATTCGATGAAATTAAATTGAAGTACGGCATTCTTACCCTCTGGTGTGTTGCATAGAGAGGGCTTCAACTCATCAAACCAACTAAGCTGGACACTTAGTGAACAATTAAACGTAAACAAGCTGGTGAGGTTGTTCTCCAGGAAGAACTCGAAATCCATTGCTGTCGCTCCCGAAACAGCAAAATTTGCTCCTTTGGAGAAACTTTCATTGCGTGGCAAGTATGGCGGCAAAAACGGAAGTCCCAATTCATCAACTATAGTTTAAAATAACAAAGATTGCTAACAGTATTATCGTATTGATATACTAAGAATCAAAATCTACAGGATAAGAGACTTCACCTGGCAAATATTACAAATGATCAATCATTGATAGCATTAAAGTGCTTGTAACCATAATCATGTATTTTTCATGCCATTCAAAAATTTGGTACTTACCTATAAAATCGATAACTAATCTCCCGTCAGAGCACCGACCGGTGGGACGATGAAAGAAGGTCTCTCCATAAGGCGGCTTACTAGTCCATATAGTATCATTCAGCACTGGTGAAGCAAGGACCGCAAAGTTGCCGGTATCGGCATAAGAGTCGCCGAAGCTGAAGATTGAGTTGACATGCTTGGTACCAAAGAGTGGAAGCGCCTGTGCAACAAAAGAAAATAGTAAGAAGAAGAGAAAGAACAGAGGAGAAGACTTCATTGCATTAGCAGACCAGAAACAGAAAGGCGCAGGAAATGTAAATAGATGCATGTGACTGGACTGTCAATTTTATTTACTGCCATGCAAGACTTTTTTGGGTTTTTGGTCGGTGTGTCAAGCAAGGACTGTCTGAACGCTATGCCATATTTAATATCACGGTTTGGGTTAAACAGACATATGATGCGTACATTCTCGGTTCTCACTGTTTTTGTTTTTTTTTTTCTCACAGGGATAACTGCATTCTTTTTTCTAAATGTAACTGTTATTCTATATCTCAAATATAATTACATTTCTTCCAAAAATATTTATATTTAATATTAAAAGTATTTATTTCTTATATTATTAGTGTTGTAAATTCTGAAAATTATATTTTTATTTCATCAACAAAATCTTTAACCTGAAAATATTTTTTGAATTCAATTTTTATACTAGATAAAAATATTTTTTGAATTTAGATATAAATTTTTTATGCTAATTAAAATTAATTTTAAATACATATAAAATATATAAAATACGAGATGTACGAATAATTTTATTTTTTTTAATTTTTGTCAAGTTAAAAAGCACTATGAAATCAATACTGATTACTTGCTCATAAATGCAATGACTGTGCTGGTCCAGCTGCATTCTCAGAAAGCTGCAAGGAGGTATGATAGAAACTGGAGAAAGTAAAGAAAGGTTTGAACATAGATTCGCCTAAAAGTAGGGGTCCACAATTGCGAGCGGTAGACCCACCTTATTTATAAGAAATAGCTGTAAATAGAAAGGAGAAAACAAATGGGTGTACTTTTGGGCCACAATTAAATGTTTTAGTCAAGTATCTCAAATTTAGGCCACAATTAAATGTTTTAGTCAAGTATCTCAAATTTAGGCCACATCTGAGAGTACTGAGTGGGTAACTTTTTTGATGAAAAAGGCAAGAAAGAATCTAAAAACTTATTTGGGCCATATTTTTCATTAAGGGTTATAATTTTAGATGAGTGATAATTATATGTTTTATTTTCATTTAGATGGATTTATATTTTTTTTTGGAAAATATTTATATCTAATGATAAATTATTTATATTTTATATTATTAAAATTAAAAATTATACAAATTGTATTTATATTTGTGTAACAAAATTTTTAATTTCATTTTTTCTATAATCATCTAAGAAAAAAAATGATAAGCATTTTCTATACTAACTATAAATACTTATAAATTCAAATATAGATAAATTATCTATTTAGTATAAATATTTTTGGAGTGTAGATAAGGGTGTAAAATATGGGGTGTAAGGATAATTTCTCTTAATTTTAATTGCTTAGAAATTTTCGTTTAGGATTCATTTTTTTCTGCCAAAAACAATAAGTTATGTACATTTGAAAAATGAGTTCCGCTTATCTTTTAAAGTAAAATAAAAGACTAAGCTTGTACTGAACGAAATGTGGATGAAATTTTTTCAACGATAATTAGCATCTTTCTTAATTAATTAAGACTTTGTTTATCATTCTAAAAACTTCAAAACTAGTAAATAGTCCTTAAGTTTTCAAAATGTAACTGGGAGATTTTTTGTGAATATTTAAATTTGGAAAAATTAAATATCACAAGTATTAAAGTATTTGTGGTATAGCAAATAGCTTGTAGTAGATTGTACTAATAATGTATTTGAATATATTCATACTTTTAATCAATTTATATTTCATTTATGATTTTTTTTTAGGGGGGGGGGGGGGGGGGGGGGGCAAAGAAGCATTGTTGCTGATTCTATAGTTTAAAGAGGGGAGGAGTGTGTTTATTCAATTTTAAAATTTGTTACAAACCAAAAGTTTGAAAACTTCACGTAATATTACCTTTATTAAATACATCATATAAACATTTAAATTTAAGCTACTTAGATATGATAATTAACCTATCATACACTTCTCCTTTATTTAAAATAATTTCCAACAAGATGATGTTCATTGGGTTGGCTATACCATCTCTGACGAAATTAATTGGAGCCTGTCCCCTATAATTGGTGGATCTACATATCGACCGTTAAGCCAGCCGACCGCAACGTGATGGTGTGTGATTTCGGTTAAATGGACGCCGTCCCAATGAACATAAGTTGACAGCTCTTTCCACGCACTAACACCAGGCATACCGCAGTTCTCAGTTACGTTCCAATTGTAGCGGCCACCATTTCCACAGCAAACTCTCAGTGGAGTCTTAATAAACCCTGCAATAATCAGCACAAAATACAATTACAAATCCAATTGAATTTGATTGAAAATTAAGATCTGTACTGTTCATTACAACATTATAGTTGCAAATTGATGTATTATGACTTTTGAATATGCATAAATATGTGTGCTGATTTGGAATCAAGGAAACCTCCTGTAGCTAACCACTGAAGGTTCACCAAAATTTTGGTTTACTTTTCATAGTGATAAAAGAAAAATCAATTTCACAGTAACAGAGTAAGAGCATTCAACTACATCAACTGGTCAACAAAATAGATCCTGGTACCAAAACCAGGATTTGCTCAACTCTAATTAAGTAGAATTAAATGCGCTTTTTTAATCAATCATACTATTAGTCATGTAAAAGAAAGTAATTGTTACCATAATGCTCAGAAGACTTGACAAGTTCGAGAACTGGCTCATAATAATCAGCATAGACGATCTTGACTTGGGGGTACTTGCAATGGAGCTGCTTTAGCGACTTCTTCAAAAGGGTATTGTGATAAAGTGCTAGATAATTAATTTTTTTCAAGCAGCCTTCCTCATCATAGTCATGTTTGTTCTGACTTTCATAGATTGTCAGAAAAAGTGGTGTGCATCCGATTGGCAATTGTCCTGCTACTGCAATACTAACTGCTCCTTGGCTGATTACATGCTGTGCAAGAGCATAGAACCTGAGTCTATGTTTGTTGCCATATCTATTTATTATTTTTTTCCTTTCTATCTTTTCAACAATAACTTTTGTCATTATTTGGAAGAAAGCATGTTTTTTTTAAATTATAGAAGTTCTAGATTAGTGGATTGCAAATGTTGATTTCATACCATATATGGCTTTGTTATCAATTCTTTTCTTCATTTTTCCTTCTAACAATCTTTTTCAAAAAATAGGTACCTATACCTTTCCAATTATACAGGGACAAGTAGAGTTCAAACATACAATAAGACAGTACATTAGCTTCCTACATACTATACAAACATTGCATGTACTAGTCTATAGCCTAAATTACCCCCTCCAGACCACTACAAAAATTTCTTCAGGCCTTCAAACCCCTTTATCCAGAGTTTGCAATTTCCCCCACAACCTGACAACCACAAGTTTTGCATATCTTCCATGTTTATCTATTCAACGCTTTATCTATTTTCTGATGAATTGCACTAAATTTGGACCGGTTGTCAAATCAGCATTGATTGGAGCAATACTATACAACAAATCAGTAAAAAGTATCCTAACAGTACCATAAGCATTCGATGTTAGCTTATTGCCTTTAGCAGAAGGTACTCGCTGATGAACCAGAGACTTATGTAAGATAAGATTCATGAAGTACCTCAATTGCCAATGAAATGGTCTCGATGACCTCGGGCACATAGGCTAAAACTTGGTGCAAGCTCTTTTCTCCCTGAAGTATATATGTATAGTCGTTTACACCGAACTCACCAAACAAGAACAGAGATTTACTAAAATAAGCCTTGCATTCTGGAAAAAAAAAAACTCCATAGTAATGAAACTAACATAGTATATGGAAACGGTAATATATTGTGACTTCTATGTCCAATCACGTACCTTTTGTTGATTTCAAAGTGAGGGCTTCAATTCATCAAACCATCCTAGTTGAAAATTAAGTAAACCATTTAACAAGTGCAAGGTCGTCAAGTTGTTCTTCATGAAAAATGCAGTTTAAATTGCTGTAGTTCCGGCTACCGCAAAATTTGCACCATGAAGAAAGCTTCCATTATGAGCAAGATATGGTCGAACTAGAGGGAGACCAAGTCTTTCAGCTGTCAATTTTAATAAGAAAAAGGAAAAGTTCTTCTGTGAACAATATAGCTAATAAATCATGAACTATAGAATTTCTACTAAATAAATGAACTCATCAACTGAGTAATTATGAGTGTAGTACCTATAAAATCCACAACCAATCTTCCATCCGAGGAGCGACCAGTTGGATGGTGAAAAAAGGTCTTACCGTAAGGCAGTTTGTTAATATTGAAATAATAAACTTAATATATATAATTAAGTGAAGTAAATAAGAAAAAAAGTAGTGGAACTCTTAAATTTCAGCAGCTGTCAGCAGCACCTAGAATTTTAGTACCGATTGATGAAGGGATTTGAATGGGCAAACGATAGTTGTTTTTTATAAAGAACGTATGATTTTAAAGCTCTTGAAGTCTAATTTCCAATGGTTTAAATTCCAAATCGTTTGGTATTCTCTACAGAGAGTTATTACTGTTTTAGTAGAAAGGAGTCAGTCGAAACAGAGACTGTTTGATATTCTGTTTTTAATACGAATTTCTAGAGTTTTGTTTTGTTTTAGGCTATAAAAAGAGTTGTATTCTGTTGTTGTGAGATATAAGAAAGTTATAAGAGTTTTCAATAGAAAGAAAATTCATCTCTTCTCTTATCTCAAAGTGTAATATCTACCATTTTCTTTTATCAAAGTTATCAAAATAATATAAGAGCCATGTCAATATGACTATCAAAAGTTCTAATATTCCTTCCAATATCTAGTTTTAACCAAAACCAATTATAATAAATAGTCGCTGCGAATGAAAGCTATCATTGGCACTTATGGCTTTTGGGACATTGTCGAGAACAGCTACAAAGATCCTGAAGATGAGACGGGGCTTACGGTAGCTCAGTTAGTTGCCTTCCAAAAGAAGAGAAAAGAAGATCAAGGCGCTTTAAGTATCATCCATCAAGAGCTAAATGATGACATATCCGAGAAGGTTGCCAATGAGACGCGAGCGAAGGATGCATGGGAGATTTTTCGCAACTCGGTGGTTGGAGCGGAAAAAGTGAAGATGGTACGACTACAAACTCTAAGGGCTGAGTTCGAGTTGATTGTGATGAAGGAGAGTGAGTCTATAGGTGACTACTTCTACCGAATATTGGCGATGGTCACTCAAATGAAGAGGCTTGGTGAAAAAATAGAAGTGGGAGTAGTAGAGAAAATTATGCAATCTCTCAATGCAAAATTCAATTATGTGGTGGTGATGATAGAAGAGTTCAAGGACATCGACTCCATCACGATTGATGAGTTGAATGGATCTTTGGTGGCTCATGAGAAAAGAATGAAGAGAAACCAACAAGAGCCAATGGATCAAGCATTGCAAGCAAAATTTTTCTCAAATTAATTATGAGGAGGTATTTGCACCAGTGGCTCGGATGAAAACCATTCGGCTTTTGATTTCTCTTGAATGAAGGATTTCATGATGCGAATCGGATAAAATAAAAAAAATTAAGCCGATAACATCTAATATCGTTTTATTATTGCTAATTTATCCATGTCGTAATCATATACATATTCTTACAAAAGGGAATTTTATATCATACCTATGATCTTTAAGGTAGCTTGATTTCTCTGAGGTCACCTTGAATTCAAAACAAGAACGGTGTCGAATTCGTTCTAACGAACTCTCTTCCGCGTCTAGCTTTTTCATCCCTCAATTAATCGATTGTATAATCAATCGATATATATTTTAGCAAAATATTTTTGGAGGAAAAACTCTAGACTAACTTGAGAGAGAGAAAAGTTTGATGTATATATGATATTATTTACAGCCATTAAGAAATATAATTAGACTCTTTAAATTCGTATTAAAACATGAACAGAATTTGAAACAGTACATCAACTTCTGACCTTTTGTTACTAAAATTATCATAACTTTCTGTAGAGAATTCCAAACGACTTGAAACTTTCACCGTTGGATTCTAGATTCAAAGGGCTACAGAATTCATATATCATATGCTCAGATTGGTTAATTTTTTCCCCTTCAAATTCTCATTCAAAGTTTCCTTAAAATCTATCCATTTTGTAATCCGAATTTAATGGTAATAATCAATATTTGTTTGGGCTTATTCTCTTCTCAATTTGCTAAAATATGTTTTGGGCTTGAGCTTGGGCTTAAAATAAATTTATATTTCATAATATTCACATATTATGATATGTGCAACGAATATTATTCTCATAATATGCAAATTACAATATATATTTATTTCCCTGCTAGTCAGCCACATCATGTGACATAATATTTATTTCTTGTTTCTCGTTCAGTTGGTGTGACCTATATTGAGGATCTATATTATGTTGGCAATGAAATAAAATATTTAATTTCATAAACTGTAAACGGTATTCTAGCTATACATTACAGCTACCCAAATAACATAGACGTTTAGTAATCTTTTTACGAAACACGATCCTTACAGTAATGTAACATTTGTATTACCTGTGTCCATTTCTTGCCTTATGTTATTCTGATTAACATACAAAGTAGGACTGTGTCATCTTTGTATTATAATCATTTCTTGATATCTATTAAGCAAATTATAAAATTATAACTGCACTTCAGTTATATTGGATCCATTTATAATTCTACTTTACTAAGGGGCCCAAAATATCATTTCTCATTATTAATGAGTGTCAATGATGCTATTGACATATATCATTTTCCCGCACAAGTTATATATAAAGAACTATTATTTTTATCACCACTTCTTGCAAGTAGCTTTTAATAATAATTACGTTGTACATTCCTCATGTGAAAACAATGTATGTCTCAATCTTGAAATTAGAGACACGATGAAAATATTAATGATACTAACACAATCCATATAATGTTTCATCTATTAGGTCTGTTCAATATATGAAGCATTTCATATATTCATGTTATTAAATGATAATCTTTTATCAACGTTTGTAGAACTATAACGTACTTTTAATCAACACGACAGTCTTATATGTCATATTAGTGTTCTTGCTAATATGCAAGACCTGTGAACATTTTAGTATTGTATATTTATTAACTTAAAGTTCTGCAGTTCAAGACCAAGTACATCTTCTTGAACACTTCTAAATATAAATATAAAACTCATGGAACAAAATGTAAATCACATTCAATTCATAAATATAACATATATAAAAGAAAATCAACAAATGATAACTTTTATAACACAAATCTAACACGTGGCACATTTATTAAATGGATATTAAGTCGGTATTTCTTAATGGCGTTTTGGAGGAAAAGTATACATTAAGCGACCCCAGGTACATGAAAGAAGATAATGAAGGTAAAATTTTAAAATTAAAGAAGGTTTTGTATGACTTGAAATAAGCTCCTAGAGCTTGGAATACCCGAATTGATCACTACTTTAAATCACACAGTTTTGTGTAATGCCTTTATGAACATGTTTTGTATGTGAAGATTGAAAATGGAGATATATTTGTAGTGTTTTAGTATGTTTATGACTTAATTTTTATGGGTAGTAGTGGTGACATGGTTGATGAGTTCAAAAGGGTCATGAAGAGTGAATTTGAAATGACCGATTTGGGGTTTATGTCATATTTTCTTGTTCTTGAGATAAGAAAGGCGATGAAGGTATCTTTGTTTCACAAGAGGCCTATGCTACAGAAATTTTGAGAAGGTTCCAAATGGATGATTGCAAGCAGGTTAGTACACCGGTTGATTGTGAAGTTAAGTATCTCGATATGACAAAGGAAATGTAGCTTTATACAAGAGTCTAGTTGTTAGCTCGAAGTACTTAACATGCACTATGCCAGATATTTTATATGCAATCGGCTTCGTAAGCCGATACATGGAGGAACTGAGACCGACATATTGGAAAACAATCAAATGAATTCTTCGTTACATTCGAAGTACTCTATCCCTTGGTTTATTTTATAGTTCATTCACTAACAACTTTGTAATTTTTGGCTATTCGGATAGCGATTGAGCGGTGACATGAATGATAGGAAGAGTATCTCGGTATTTGCATTTTACATGAGAGATACGGCATTCAAAGTGTGTTTTGTATCCATCACCGTGTAATTCTTTTAGACTTCTGGAATTTTACTCTAAATAATGACAATGTTGCCGTTAGAATTTATAATGCATATAATAAAAATCACATCATCTGGTTGACTTTGTCTACATAGTTTGAACCCAATTCATGATAAACATGTGCTTGTTCCTGCCAATCTTAATCATCTCCAGTTTGATTGCAAAACAGAAAGAGACATAAATACTGGGTTAATTTCTGCTGTACCCATCAAAATATTAAAAATTGCCACTATCTTCATCAAATCATTATTTATATATTTTGATGTGAAGTATTAACTGATGCAGGCAACTTGCTTGTCACCACAACAGAAAAAAGCAAACAACCATAAATAAAAGCTAGAATGACTCCCAAGAAAAAAATTTGATTGTATTACTGTACTTGAGGCAGAATGTAAGCGGGCACCTCATTAATTAAAATCTGTCTTTAAAAGATGCATTTCCACAAGAAAATAAAATTCAACCACTCATTTGCTCCCTGTCAGCATCATTCTAATTTAATTACAAAATATATGGGTTTATATGTAATATAAATATATATTGAATAATAGATTACCGAATATCTAATTAAATTCGTTATGAAGTGATCAAATTAAATATTATTTATCGGGTTTGAATATCTGATATGAGAAGTGGAGCCTTTAATGTATAGAATGCATATTAATAACTTTATAATTTAATAATTGTCTAAATTATATAGAGTTCGGTAATAATACAATTTTTTTATTGGTCTCTGGAGAACACAACTAATTGGTAGTTTTCTGATTATGAAAGTAAACCCGTTAAGAGAGAATTGGATCTCGTATGGATCCACTAAGGCATAACCGTTGATTTGCCAACCTTTCGGTTATTAGCACCCATTATATATTTCAGAACCGTCCTCTCTTCATTATCTTCCAAAAAAGAAGAAACCAACAGAAATCCTCTCTCTCAATATTCAGGTTTTTGAAAAGAGAAGAAAACCGCCGATGCCGATTATCTTCATTTCTCCATCGGATAAAAGAAAGATCACCCTGAAGGCTTAAGAAATCCGGTGATCAATGGGGTTGTGTCTTTTCAGAAGACCGACAACATGAATCAAAATAATTTTAATTCAAATCAAACGTTCAGCAGAGGATAATGGTCAATATTCTATTATAGGCATTATGGAAAACATTGGAGTACTGTACTTGAGATGCTTTGTGGGCAGCTCATTAATTGAAAATTGTTAAAAGAAATTTGTCCATAATCCAACAAGTACAATATTTGTCCAATATTGTTTTGTTTATTATATATGCCAATTGCTGTAATGTTTAAAAAAAGATGAAAAATTTGTAATTGTATATGGTTTATTGTTTATAGCATTTTTTTATAATATGTTTATGGTATATTTCAAGGTTTTAAGGTTTATGGTTTAGAAAGAAAATTTTGGTTGAAAATTGTGAAAAAAATTTGTCCAAAATTCGACATTTACAATTTTGTCCAATATTATTTTGTTTATCATGCATACGAGTTTATTATTTATAGTAATTTTTATAGTGTATTTATGATATTTTCAGTGTTTTATTGTTGTAGTAATTTCATAATATACTTATTGTTAAATTTATTTGAGAATTGTGAGAAAATTTTGTTTCAAAGTTGACATGTACAACTGATTGCGGGTGTGTTAACCATGATATGTTTATAAAAAAATTCTAATTTTTTATGGAAGTAAAAAATGTATGAATTATGTAAAACACAGTAATAATAATTATTATCAGTTTATTATAAAAAAATTATTTAATTTAGTAGTACTACTAAATTATTAGTTATAAATATTATTAATTAAATTAGTTCAATTGTTTTTAATTTTAGTTAAATTAATGAAATATTTTTAGTGTATCTTTAACATTTTAGTTAGATTAGTTATTTCTAATTTAAAATTTTATTTTACAAAGATAGAACTATATTTTTATTGGAGTACATTACACAAATAATCCTTAAAGTATCACTCATTTATCATATTGATCCTTAAAGTTTCAAAAATATCAATTTGGTCCCTAAAGTATCCCTCAGTTACCATTTTGACCCTTAAAATTTCAAAGGTATTAATTTAGTCCTTCAAGTTTTTAATTTGTATCAAATTAGTCCTACATTTAATATCTATTGAAAAAAATGATAATTATATCTGTCATAGTGTCTTCTTTTTGCATTAAGACTAATCTGGACATAACTACCAACCAATACAAATAATATAGAAAAAAAATATAATTATTCACGACATCAAATATCAATTAAATTAATACTAACAATCATGTATGTGCCATCATAAATTAATTAAAATAAAATTTACATATTTTTTCATAAATATAAAAACATGATGATATGCATGCATAGAAGGATCTTCATTTAATTTTTTTTGACTAATAATAATGATAAAACTAAAAAATTTAAAATAAAAAAATTTGAGGACAAAAATGATAAATTAGTAATAGTTTAAGGACAAAATTGATATCTTAAAATTTTAAGGATGAACATGATAATCAGATGATACTTTAAGGACCAAATTGATATTTTTAAAACTTTAAGGATCATTTTGATAAGGGTGTGATACTTTAGGACTAATTGTGTAATTTGCTTTTTTTCATTGAGATAAGATTTATCTTAATAGAGAAAAATAAAAAATCAGAGTTTGTTAAATATTGACTAACAAATAAATTATGCGTGTTCGAATCATGTCGAGATGGAGACAAGCTCCGGATCATGCATATGATGATCAAAGAGATACCATTACATCAAAGTCGAAGCCGAGACGACAGGCTCTGAGATCGCTTCATCCGGATCAGCAAGCATTTTCTCCTTTGCTGCAGATGCCTTTGTCAACATAGAGTTTCGACCATTCGGTTACACGTAAGCATATTTCATCTTTTTACCATTTATTTTAATTGTATATTTTCTATATGATTATTTTATTGGGAATTATCATTAATTAATTTTTTAATATAAATTTAGGGAAAATTCATGTTCACGGCAAAATTACATGTAGTGAAGATTCTGTATAATGAAAAGTGCGAGTCGCATTCGAAATAGTTCGGGCTATCATCTTTCTTGCATCAGACACATAAATATCAACAAAGCTCTCATCACAACACTTATAGAGAGATGACGGTCTGAGACTCACACTTTTCACATGCCAGTAGGAGAGATGATGATCACGCTACAAGATGTGGCATATATATAGGGGTTGCCCATCGACGGGATTGCCGTCACCAGTGCGTATGACGGTAACTAGACATACTTAGCGGAGTCTGCATTTGGGAAGGTCAATTGAGGTAGCGGCATGGATGACTAAGAAGCGGGTTGTAGGAGGACAATCTATGTACATGCCTTATCGATTTAGTTTGAGTTTGCTGTGGTTGCAGGAGCAATTTGCACATTTGCCATATGATGCGACGGCTGAGGAGATCAACCATTACACCCAGACATTTGTTATGGACATTTGGACCGGTGTACTCTGGCCAATCAATTTGATTCGAATATGAAAGAAATTGTCCGAATTAAGTCATATGGAGTGCTTGCGCGCTATAAAATGGACATATAAACTAATTCAACTCAAAATTTCTAACCCTTATTACAGCTAAGACATGAGAGCATGGTACACCGGAGCATTTGACTGACTTGAATTTGGACCGTATATCTGAAATTCTCATATACACCGTTAGGTAGTGTCTCACCCAGGTGAAGGACCTCGTATTCCCCTCGATTAGAACCATAAGGGTCAACTCTATGTGATCGTGATTTTTCACCTCTTTTATCTAGTTTGTTGTAATTTTTCTAGATCATTGAAGTCCATCATTAATTACTTTCATAGACATATTCCTCTCCACATCGAACCGATTAACACATTTGGACTAAGTACCCTCAACTATAGCTACAATCGGTAAACACCTAACTATTTTGAATACCTAATTCAATGACTCTAAATTATTACTTATCATGATTCCCCAACGATATCCCTTATCTTTGCATTGAGCACATTTAATCGAGTTAGGCTTCTCTTTATCATCTTCCTCTATCTTTTTCCTACCTTTAATAAGAATTTATATGTTGTAGGATATTAATTGTTGTCTAATAGATAACATACCTTCTTTGAACCAATGTGGTTTTTTGTTTTTGCAGCGGTCCATTTAAATAGAGTTTTGACATCCTGATCAGGACATGTTTTATATAAGTTTTCAACGACATGTTACATGCAATACCAATGTACAACATCTCCATTCTCCTCAGACCAACCACATTGGGGATATTCAAAAACTGCTTTTATTCTCTTGTGTTTGTTAGAAATCACACAAATCCTTCCACATCGGATCACTTCTCAACACAACCAACTCATGAACCAACCCCGATTCTCAAGAATTTTTTTCACTAATACAAATGTCAATGGCATAAGTTGATTTTCAGCATCATAACCACAAGCCATTAATAATCTTTCCTCATACCGGCCTGATTAAAAAGCAACATCAATACTTATGATCGGTCTAAGATACAGAATTGCTTCGATACATGGACCCCATGTCCATGCCGCACACTTAAAATAATGACATTCCGGTCGATTTGTGGGCTCTATTAGAATTAGAAACTATATCCCTAGAT
Source organism: x Bolboschoenoplectus mariqueter (assembly GCA_037678475.1). Lineage (NCBI taxonomy): Eukaryota > Viridiplantae > Streptophyta > Magnoliopsida > Poales > Cyperaceae > x Bolboschoenoplectus > x Bolboschoenoplectus mariqueter. The sequence goes on from CM075250.1 coordinate 1,430,011, forward strand.
TTGTTGACTAAATAGCACTGAATAAACGAGGAAGCAAAACATATAAACTTTCCCAACTTTTAGAAAGTTGTGTTACTGCTTTTTTGCCACACCAAACTTTATAGTACGATGGATTGACTCTTGAAAATTTAGCTCTTATCAACATACGAATAGTTCTAGTCATTAATTTCATATCTTCCGACAACTATCTTCTAATTCCACCAGCTATCATCTATAGTAGTATACAAAAATGCTTGATAAAAGCTGTATCCTTATGCAGCCACGTCATCATTTAATAGGGGCCGTCTGATTTAGCGTTCTGATGGTCTAGATTGAATCGTCAGAAGACTTCTCTAATAGTGTTCTTTGCAAAAGAAAATGAAAGAAAAAAAAAATATATAAAAACCCTTCCAGCGAAAAAGCAAAAAGACTTCTCTAATAGTGTTCTCTGAAAAGACGCCTCTTCCACCCCAAAGAAAAAATCCACTGTACCATCTGTAAACTTCAAGCGGGCTAAACAAATAATACAGTGCAGAGATCGAATCTGAGAGGTGCGTCATTTACCGAGAAAAGAATATCAAAGGTGACAAAGTGGCGCGGCATATTGAAGAAATTTGATCCTAAACCAATTTCATTACGATGGTAAATTTCTATGCTAAATTGTACGTTCTTTTTTGTTCAATTTAAGCTTCTGATGTTTGCAATAAACAAATCAATTAAATCTAAGTTTGTATGCGCAATTTTAGTTTTTGTGCCCACAGGATCTCCCTCAAGCATTTCTAGATTCCTTCTTTTCTGCTCCCTCCCAATGGCACCAACCCTCTTTCCTTCCCTTCCACTTCATCCTCCATTTCTGACAGAGTGACAACTAAGGTAAACTCATTTGTTAGATCAGAATATCAATTTTTATCAAGTATCTAAACATATTATGTTGTTTGGTTGGGGTACTTGGAGCAATTAGTTTTTTACTTTGAAATAAAATTGAATATTGTTTCATTTATGTATTAAACAAAATAAAAATTAAAAGTTGTGGTACTATCTATCTTGCTGTTTTTAAATTGAGGCAACATAACATACATAACAGTATTGGTACTGACCCTATGCTACTATATTACAACCTTTTGTTTCAGAAGGAGAAAGAGTCCTTTTTTTTTAATTTTAAATGCTTTCTTTCCTTCATTCTTTTAAGTTCTTATTATTTTTACTATGATTCTGTTTCTTAATGGTTTCATTCTTGAGTTATCAGTTTGACTTACATTTATGGTTTCTTTTATAGAACATCTCACAGTTTTCCATATGGTTACAGTTATTATAAGTTATTTGGCTTAGCAGTAGTTTTAACTCTTTGATTGATTGGATGACTATCCTTCAAACTTACATATGTTATTTTGATCTGAAGTGTTTCTTTTTTGTTTTTTTTAACATGCAATGTAGTTGTTTGGTACATTTAGAAGGAAAGCTACTCCAAATCAAGTTCTGGTACAAGTTCAGAACATACCAGAAGCTCAGTTTCATAATCTTTTTTTTCAATAAACTATTAAACTTTAAACAATACAATAGCAAAATTTGGAGAGATGATGATGGTACATGAGTGTATTTGGCTCACATTTAGAAATAGCAAAGTTGCTTTATATTGCTTGGGATAAGTTTTAGTTTTTTTGTGGTAAAATCAAGCTTTTCCCATGAGTAAACGAACTTTGCTATGATTGAAGCTTTGCGGTCTTGCAAAATATTATTCTGTTTATTGTTTGTTAATGTATTTTTTGTTGTCGACTGTTTGTAGTAATTTTTCATTTACCCTCTTCTGTTGCTTCACGTTCTTTCATTAAGTATATGTATAAAATGATTAATTTTTCACTGATGTTAAGTGGTACTTTGAGCGTTTTTAAGCAACAATTTATGTCTAGCAAAATTATGTGTTTCTTGCATTAGCATGTCAAATCTAGGTGAGCATTTCTGTATGGTACGTCATTATAATAAGATTTTATGGATTGGTACCAAGCTCAATATATCTAAAATGTTTTAAATAAGTATTGAGCATTTTTGTTGTCAATATCAAAACTAAGATGTTTAAATGAAATAATTTTTGAAGTAAAATTATTATATGTTAGAGAAAATCAACAATGTACCAGTTGAAGACATTAGAACCATCATCAACTAAAAATTTAGAATGCTTAAAAAGTTAAAAACGTATGCAATTGACATTTGGGGAGGGATCACTTTATTATTATTATTATTATTATTATTATTATTATTATTATTATTATTATTATAATTTATAGACATATTTTTAAATCTATAGATTAATCGTGTTTCAAATTTCATATAATTTAAACTATATTTGATATTTCATCAAAAACCCTTAAATATGAACCGTTGTAAATTCATAAATTTTAGTGGTCTTTGATGGACTACCAAATGAAATTCAAATTATATGAAATTTAAAATACAATCAATATATAAATTTAAAGTACGTTTATAAAAAAAATTCTATTTTTTCTAACTTTTTCTGAATTTATTTGAAAATCCATTGTTAAAATCGTCAAAATAAGTATTGTCAAGTGATCGCTCCCCTTTCACATTTTTAAATCATATCTTAAACACTTCTTGCGAAACTAACTTTGCCCGTGCATGGACGGGTTCCATGCTAGTTTTTACAGTTAGTTGTGCATGATCCAATCATGTAATCTTCGATACATATGTATGTTTATAAGGGTTAGTCTTAATGACCCAAAATAGACTATTATTTGTACGAACAACATACAATCTCCAGAAACATCTCTGATCTTTAGATTTCACCACCAATCTTGATTTATTACTTCTTTCTGTAATTATCTCGATATCTACTTTTATGTGGTATTCATTAATGGCCCATTGTAACTGCTCCTTAGAGTTGAATGTTCGGTTTTTTTATAAGGGATTATCAAGTTCAATTGTGATGGAATATTTATTTTATTTATCTCAAATACATCACTAAAATCACTTACGGGTGTTGCTTCTCTGATATTCCTTTCACAATCAATCGACACTTGACGTGTTCGTTAGGATTATAATCTGGATCATCTTCATCAGCCCAATCCTAATAATCCTCTCTTGTATCTCATAGCTCCTCGTTAATCGATAATAAATCAATTTCATCATCATTCTCCTCTTCTTCCTCTATTTCAACAACATCTTCATTATGAATACCTTCCGCCTTTATATTATTAATAATCAGTGAATATGTCATGGGAGAGCTATTCGGGCTTGGATTAAGACTCTCATCCGTCCAATCAGATCTTCTTTCTGCTAGGTTGGATCTTTGATGTGTCTGGTTCAACGAGGCAGGTAAAGCCTCGTCGATTCTACTGCTAGTTCCGGATAGGTATTATTTCAACATAGAGTTCAACCATTCTCCAATTCATTTCTGATGCAGTCATTTGGAATATCATTCGCCATTCAATTTCATCGCGGATAGAAATTAAATAAGAGTGATAAGTACTATCACCTCTAGTATTATATCAAGCTTTGATATTCAGAAAATGCTGACTCTCCATTAGTCCAAGTTGTTTGTATATTATAGTTCTGACATTGTCAAAACATGTGTCGGCATTTTCAGGAAAAGAAAATTTTGGAGGATTATTGTATTTAATACCAAAGGATCATGTTTTAGTTGTACCACTCGCATACACGACAGTTGGAATCATTTTGATAGTTTATCTACATAACAAAAATTAAAATTACATTTAAGATTCTATTTTTTTGCATATAATTAAATAATTATAATATGAAATTATTTATTATTCATAAAATAAATATAACTTATATAAATAAACTGATAAAACTAATTTATAATATGAATTCAGAAAAATTATTTAAAGAATTTACTTCCAATTTTCTATATTTTTTTGTTAGAAATACACTGCTCTTTTTTTCGGAACTTAGATCTAGAATTGGGATAAAATTGCGATGGAAACGGTTAAAAACTCAGATCTGGGATAAAATTGCGATGGAAATAGTTAGAAATTCGGAGTATGTAGGGTGCGAGGTGTACGCCACATTTTCTCGTGTACAGGGGGGTTGTACGCTGCAAGCTTTGGTGTACCGGATGAGACAGGTCAGTATGCTGAAAGCTCCAACGTACTGAGTTTAGGGGTCAGTACGACAGGGTTTTCGACGTCCTATGGCATCCTGGGTCAAATGGATCTGTATGCGGGATTTTCTATTGTCCTGCCTATACGCCAAATCTTCTAATGTAATTGTCATTTTGGTGATTTCCCATCCATTAAGGTTATTTTTGTGATTTGTTATTTTTTTAGGCTATTAATAAAAATTTCGGGATATAATCATCATTTTTTTCAATGGATATTTTAAATGTAGGACTAATTTGGTACAAATTAAAAGCTTGAACAATCAAAAAGAAACTTATAACACTTTAAGAATTAAAATGATAACCAGATAATACTTTAAAGATCAAATTGATAATTTTGAAACTTTAAGGACCACAACGATAAAGGTGTGGTATTTTAGAAATCATTTGTGTAATTTACTCTAACTATTATTTTATCATATTAGGAGTGTGGGATAGACTATAATACTATACATGAAAAACTTGTAGAGTAAAATCATTCATGTGATGAACCCAAATGCTCGAGCTGCCGGGAATTATTTTGTTGTTAGGGGCAAAAGATTCATTTCCAACTTCTTATTTCACAGCTTGAAGTTCCTAATGATTATTGGATCCTCAGACATCATTCTGACCAAGGAAATACAATCAAAATACATGATTAGCACAAAAACACTACCTATAATTGGATATGGTCGGTACAGAATTCTAATATGTGGAAAACTTGTAAGGGAGCGTGATTCAAACCGGGGAGATGAATGTTCTCGTTGAAAAACATGACTACTACATTACTCTTTAGTTTTTTACTACTTTTAACACGTTATTTTAATATTATATATTATATTAGAGTAAAGTTAAAGTGAGTTTAAGCTCATCAAGTTTTTTGATGAGCTTAGCTCAAAATTATCGAATTAATTTCAAATGATAAATTCAAGTTGCTAAATAAATTCTTCAGATCAAAATCGCATAAGATATCGAAATTTTTTATTTTATAGTTTTTTTAAGTATTTGTTTTATATTTATTTTTTAAAATGACCTATATTCATATACAAATATTTATTATTTTATTATTATTTTATAATCATTCTAAAAAAATCTGAACAAAAAAAAATAGTTAGAGAATCTAAAAGTAGGAATCACAAAATTACCAGTCTCAGTGTAGGAATTGCCGAAGCAAAATAATGAAGTATACTTGTTACCATCATGGTTTCCATCGCAATGGACTGAGATCAACAGGATAAGAAACAGAAGATAAAGACTCATTTTTGGATTGAAGAGGGGAAAATAATTGAAGTCTGAATGCTAAAAAAAAATATATGTTTGATGTATTGTCAGAGTATTTTTTTTAGATTTCTGGAAATTCACTCTAGAATGGTGGCAATGTTACCATTAGGATTTATGCGGCATACAATAATAATCACATCATCTGCTTTCATTTTCAAAGTATCACCTAGTTGACTATGTCTACATAGTTTGGATACAAAGTTCCTGACAAAAATGTGCTCGGCTCTGTGAATCGTAGTCATCTCCAGATGGACACGGCAAAAGAGAAAGAGACATAAATTGATGTACATTATCAATCAATAGTAGTATATAAAAACGTTTGACAAAACAAATATTTTTACGCAGCCACATCATCCCTTTATAATTACCGTTTGATTAAAATTTTAATGGTAGCGATTTGATCAATATAGCTGTCTCTTCAGATGACCCCCAAATAGGTCGAAGAGATGCTTCTCCAATACTCTTCTAAACCTATCAATACAGCCGAAGAGATGCTTTTGAATCTTCTTTCCCTCTGCTTTAAGCCAGTCTCAGTGTCTGCTCCGGCTCCGCCTTCATTCCATCTCCGACTTCTCGCCACCTCGCTAACTGCTCTGTCTCTGTCTCTGCCTCTATCCACTCCGTCTCCGTCTCTCTAAAGTGATTTGGAGTTTAGGGAATAGCAGTCACACTACTACCACACGGCTCTTGACTTTCTCTCCTCCTGACAATGTCTGAAATTAATTAAAGGTACTTCTTACAATTTTGGGAACTAATTAGAACTTATGTTTGCCTTGCGATTTGAAGTTGTGAAGAAAACAGTTCTTCGACCCTAAGTCTGAAACCTTTCTCGACTTCTCTTTTCTGTAATGATTGATTGCCTTGAGGTAAACTAAAATCATGAAATTTTAATGGAACACGAAATTAAAATATTTACTAATTTGTGCCTTCCTTTGTTTGTTGTTGATTTAATTTAATTTTTTTTCTCTTTTGAAGTTTATACTGACTACAAGAATATTGGGATGCAAAATCAAAGTGTATATATTTGTGTCTTCTTTTTGTGTTCTAATTCAATTTTGAAATGGAAAGCAGTAAGAAAAAATTGTAACTTAAATTCCTTCCAATATTAGAATTAAAGCAAGGGAATAATTCTCAGTCGCTCAAGCCACTACAGTTGTGAAGCAATTAATAAGCAATTGGCGTTTCTATTTAACCAAAAGGTACTGCCACTTCACTGTATTTATTTGTCTTTATATAATTGAAAGATAATGTCTCCATTTTGTTTATTATTCTTTATAAAAGCAAAAAATATTATGAACAGACCAGATCTGGGTAAAACTAATTTGCCTGAAATCAAAATTTAAGAAAACAAATTATATTGGGTAATGGAAATTATACTAATATTAACTTAGCTAAAAGGTTTGTGTCTGTTCTTGACATTTTTCATATTTTTTTTGAGATTTTTATACAACACTAAATGTTTTGATGGACAAGATGTGATGATATACAGAATTTCTTAATATTTTCTCTATTTTTATGATTTCTTATATTCTAAGATGCAATTACAATTCAATTTTTATAATACCATGAAATTGCAGTTTCATTTACTGTGCATGTACTTAGATGAGTGTTCCAACCAAATTATATATCGTTAATTCCTTACTAATTTCGTATTTCCTGATAAGAGTCAGAATTAAGTTGCAAAGTCAGTCCCTTTATTTTGTTATTTTTAATTATTAATATTAGATAAAGAAGACAGAGATGCACTCAATGAATCAAAAGACTGAAAGCATACTAGAGCAAAATAAAGAAAAACCTAACAAAGTGTTGTAAGGTTCTCTACATTTCTTTTAAGATAATTATTAGCAAATTGTATGTTGTCCTTACTATGAATAGTTTGATTATGATGTTGAAAATAATATTTTATTTTCATGATTTTAGATTGTTAATTGTAAATATTTATTCATAACCAAATTATTTCCTAAATTAAACCGTTGTTTATTTTTCCATATTTATCTTGAATATACTTCGCTTTAACAGTGGGTCAAAAGATGCAATTTCAAAGCATATGAGATGAAACAGCTGCTAAACTTGGAGATATGCTTTACTCAAAAAAACTTGAAGATATACAAAATTATTTGTTTATTAATACATTAAGTCTTGGTCTCCATGAAATCTAAACTAGGTAAGCAATCAACATAGTATGCTCCATTAAGGTATGATTGGTATCTGCAGAAGATGTTGCATATATTATCAATTGTTTTTTCAGCACGGCCTAATTTTCACCACATATTGGTCCGACTTTCAATAATCCATCCAGTTTGGACCAATAGAATGCCAATCTATGATTTTCAGTCGTATATTTGCCATATAAATTGGCATTTATGCATGAGTTTACTTTATTTTATTTTTGGAGAATATTTTTTTATATTTATCTTTTTAGTTTTTTTTTTCAATGTGATCTACTTTTGCACCTTATTTGCACCTTATCTTATTCTAACTTTCAGTAATCCATTTGTTTCAACCATTGAAATCTCAATCTATGATATCAAAAGTATATTTGCTGTTTATATTGGCTTTATCTATCATGACCTCTGATTTTTTGTTTGTTTAATTTGAAGATTACATATGTTTATTTTATTTTGAATTCCCTGATAATGGGAGATTTCTTTCATATTACAAACTGAATTTCCATAGCCTGCAAAAATTGTAGAAATTTGCAGAAATTAAAGGAATATTGAAGTCCCTTAATATTTATCTATTTGTATAATATCTCATGTGATGGGATGCAATTGCAATACAAGGTTATACAATAACATGTATTGCAGCATCAATTCATTATTCTGCAGGTACTAGGAAAAGCCCTCAAGCTTGAAATTGAGTACTATCAAAATTAGAGACTTACTATTTGGGATTGGTTTCTCAAAGTTTCTTGCCTTTAATTAGAGCGCTATGGTCCTCGCTAGCAACAATACCATGAAGACAAGCTACATTTATTCTTAATTACTCTTTGATAGTCGATCATATTACAATTTTTCCTTCTACCAATATGCATGTAAAATATGATGTAGCCAACGAGCAGCAGAAACCAAAAAATAGAATATGCATGTGATTTTCCTTCCTACAACTATATATGCATTGTGATATTGTACATTTCCCGTGCATGCATGGTTTCCACGCTAGTTTAATTAACAATGGGTGCAGGCAATCTGCTAGTCACTGTAACTGTAACAAGAGAACAACCAAAAATAAAAGCTACAACAACTCGCAATAGAAAAATATTTTAGGACTGTCCTTGAGGCACATTGTGGGGCAGTTCATTAATTAAAATTTGAAAGATGCATTTCTGCAAGGACATAAAATTCAACCACTCATTTTCCCCGTCAGCATCATGCTAATTGAAATCTTATTATAGTTCTCTTGGAAACATTTTGCTTGCTTAGATAGATACTAATTATAAGACTTGAAACATTCTATATATGCAGAGTTTGCAATATTGGTAAAAAGGAGAATATAAACATGAAGAAATTTTAAAAAAGGGAAATGTCTATAAGTTGTAACATTATAGTAACATATTAAGGTACACTGGAATCCAAACATCCCATAACATTGCATTGGGTTAAGACTATGGCTAAAAACAATAATTTATTGTACAAAACTTAAACAAAGTTCCATGATATAAGAATAAAAAGAGCATCCATAATACCCCTAGAATGTAATATCAAAAGAACTATCAATCTCACATAATTTCAATTATTCTGTACTTCAAATAATCTTGATGCACAAACTAGATGCAATTAATTGTTATTTTCAGAACAGATTAGCAGTGTGGTATTAGTGTATGTCAAAGTAAGAGATCTCAGAGGAAAATATTTGTGAGCCCCCTTTGTAAGAAATAACTACATGCTTTGTACCCGTTACAAAACAAAAACAACATCCCTTTCCTCGAGATTAGAGAAGATATGCAATATTGCGAAAGAATAGAGACTCAAATTCCACTGTACAGTACTCCATTGTGGTTAGCTTTTATGCACATATATCCTTTAAATAGCTCAAAATTATTCAAGGCTATATACTTTCATGACTTCATCATGAGTTCACATATAAAAGTAAGTACAAGTAATATGCATGCAGAAGTAAAAAAATTAATAACAATTTCACATATAATGTAATAACAAAACACCTTGTAAATAATTAGAATTAAATCATTGTGCAATCTAATAAAAAAATTGCTAGCTTATATAAAAAATTTATAATTTAATATATTCTCCAAATAAAGTTGTTATCTAATGTGGTCCATTTGATTGCTATTGGACTATCTAGAAAAATATACGACATATTTATGCTATTACAACAGATATATGCGGACTCCAACACAAAGAATCACAGAACAGAAACTCTATTTATCAACAAGAATATTTTATTATTGCCTCGTCAGACTTGCCGGAGAAATCCTTGGAATTCTAGAGATGATCACTTTTGCAATTTATCTCACTTATATTTAATATAGTTGTGTGGAGCTCTTATCGGTGGTTCTGCCAAAGAACCATCGAGCCAAGTTGTTGAGATGTACCGATGAGCAGCCTCGGTGCAACAATTAAAGCAAGAAATTTACAGAAACGACTTGGGGATTTCACTATTTTGATAATAGGATCATAATAATTTGTGTAACTAAGTTTCACATGGGGATGCTTGCTCCTGAGCTGCAACAATTCTTGACAAAGTAACAAGTTGTAGTATAGCAAATAACTTGTACTAGATTGCATTAACAATGTATTTGAATATGTTTATATTTTTAATCAATTTATATTTCATTTACGATAGTAATATTATAAAACTACACAAATTTGTTGAGGGGGGAGGAGGGCAAAGGAGCAATATTGTCGCTGATTGTATAGTTCAAAGAGGGGAGGAGGGTGTTCACTCAAATTTAAAAGTTCGGAGATTGACTTGTTATAAATTAAAAGTTAAAAGCTTCACATAATATTGCCTTTATTAAATACATCATACATATATTTAAATTTAAATTTAAATTACATAGACATGGGATAATTAAGCTATCAGACACTTCTCCTTTATTTAAAATAATTTCGAACAAGATAGCGTTCATTGGGTTGGCTATAATATCTCTGACAAAATTAATTGGAGCATGTCCCCCATAATTGGTGGATCTACAAATCGACCGTTAAGCCAGCTGACTGCAATGTGATGGTTTGCGCTTTCAGTTAAATGGACGCCATCCCAATGAACATAAGTTGACGGCTCTTTGCACGCATCAACACCTGGCATACCGCAGTTCTCAGTTAAGCTCCAGTTGTAGCGGCCTCCGTTTCCACAGCAAACTCTCAGTGGAGTCTTAATAAACCCTGCAATAATCCGCACAAAATACAATTACAAATCGAATTGAATTTGATTGGAAATTAAGATCTGTATTGTTCATTATAACATTATAGTTGCAATTTGATATATTATACTTTTGAATATGCATAAATATGTGTGCTGATTTTGAATCAAGGAGATCTCCTGTAGCCAACCACTGAAGGTTCTCCAAAATTTTGGTTTAATTTTCATAGTGATAAAAGAAAATCTATTTCACAGTAACAGAGGTAGAATATTCAACTATATCAACTGGTCAACAAAATAGATCCTGCTACAAAAAACCAGGATTTGCTCAACTCTGATTAACTAAAATTAAATGTTTTCTTTAATCAATCATAAGCTTAATTAGTCATGTAATAGAAAGTAATCGGTACCATAATTCTCAGGAGACTTGACAAGTTTGAGAACTGGCTCATAATAATCAGCATAGATGATCTTGACATCGGGGTACTTGCAACGTAGCTGCTGTAGTGATTCCTTCAAAAGGGTATTGTGGTAAAGTGCTAGATAATTAAATTTTTTCAAGCAGCCTGTTTCCTCATCATAGTCAAGTTTGTTCTGACTTTCATAGATTGTCAGGTAAAGTGGTATGCATCCAGTTGGCAATTGTCCTGATACTGCAATACTAACTGCTCCTTGGCTGATCACATGCTGTCAAGAGCAAATAGAACCTGAGTCTATGTTTATTGCCATATTTAATTGTCTATTTATTATCTTTTTCGTTTCTGCCTTTTCAACTATAACTTTGTCATTATTTGGAAGAAAGCATGATTTTTTTTAAATCATAAAATTTCTAGATTAGCGGATTCCAAATGTTGATTTGATACCATCTTTGGCTTTGTTATCAATTATTTTCTTCATTTTTCCTTTTAATAATCTCTTTGAAAAAAGAGGTACCTGTACCTTTCCAATTATACAGGGACAAGGTAAGTTCAAACATACAATAAGACAGTCCATACCATTCATGTACGTACTAGTGTATAGCCTAAATTATCCATAGTTTGCAAACCCTCCACAACCTGACAACCACAAATTTGGCATATCTTTCTTGTTTATTTATTCAATTCTTTATCTATTTTATCTGAATTGCACTGAATTTGGACAGGGTGTCAAGTCAACACTGGTCTGAGCAATACTATTCAACAAATCAATATAAAGTATCTTAACAGGACTGTAAGCACTCAATGTTAGCTTATTGCCTTTACCAGATGGTACTAGCTGATGAGCCAGATATTCGTGTAGGATAATATTCATAAAGTACCTCGATAGCCAACGAAATGGTCTTGATGACCATGGGCACGTAGGCTAAAACTTCGTCCAAGCTCTTTCCTCCTTGAAGAATATAGGAATAGTCGTTTGTCCCGAACTCACCAAACAAGAACAGGGATCTACTAAAATAAGCCTTGCACTCTGACCAAAATGAAAAACTCAGTACTAAAGAAACTTAGAAACTAAAATAGTATATGGAACCACAATATATTGTGACTCTTACGTCCAATCAGATACCTTTTCTTGACTTGCAAAGCGAGGGCTTCAATTCATCAAACCATCCAAGTTGAAAATTAAGTGAACTATTTAACAATTGCAAAATTGTCAAGTTGTTCTTCAAGAAAAATGCGGTTTCAATTGCTGTAGATCCGGCTACGGCAAAATTTGCACCATGAAGGAAGCTTCCATTATGAGCAAGATATGGTGGAACTAAAGGGAGACCAAGCTTTTGAGCTGTAAATTTTAATAAGAAAAAGGAAATGTTCTTCTGTGAAAAATATAGCTAATAAATCATGAACTACAGAATTTCTATTAAATAAATTTAAATGAACTCATGAACTGAGTAGTACCTATAAAATCCACAATCAATCTTCCATCAGAGCAGCGACCAGTTGGGTGGTGAAAAAAGGTCTCACCATAAGGCAGTTTGTTAATCAATATCTCTGGAACAGTTGGGGTGGCCAGAATCACATAATTACCAGTATCAGTGTAGGAATTGCCGAAGCAAAATAATGAAGTGTACTTGTTACTATGATGGTTTCCATGGCAATGGACTGAGATCAAGAGGATAAGAAACAGAAGATAAAGACTCATTTTGGGATTGAAGAGGGAAAATAATTGAGATCTGAATGTTAAAAGAATGTGTTTTTGTGTACCCTTCACTGTGTAATTCTTTTAGATTTCTGGAATTTCACTCTAAATAATGGCAATGCTACCATTAGAATTTATAATGCATATAATAACATCATGTTCTTTCATTTTTTATGTATCACCTAGTTGACTGTGTCTTAATAGTTTGAACACAACATTCATGATAAACGTGTGCTTGTTTCCTGTCAATCTCAACCATCTCCAGTTGGAAAAAGCAAAGCAGAAAGAGACATAAAATTGATGTGTTAATTTGTAGTGGTTACGCAATGACTTTTCGTTCTCCGCTACCTATCCCCGAGAAAAGAAATATTGTATTACTGTACTTGGGGGAGAATATATTATATATGTGGGCACCTCATTAATTAAAATATGTTGTTAAAAGATGCATTTCCACAAGGAAATAAAATTCAACCATTAATTTGCTCCCTGTCAGCATCATGCTAATTGAAATCATTATTATAGCATTATGGAAATTTTTGCTTGCTACAATAGATATTAATTATAAGAATTGAAACATTATCTAATATCTATCGCAGTGTTTGTAATGTGAAAAGGATCATTTAAAGGTGAACAAATTTAAAAAAAGGGAAATGCCAATAATTTGTAACATTTAAGTAAAATTTTAAGGTAAACTGTAATCCAAGTTTGGAAACAAAATAATTACAGAATTGTTTATATAAATTTAAATCACAAAACAAAGTAATTGAAGTTGAAATAAATAACATCCCAAAACGTGGCATTGGGTTTTAGACTAGTGGTAAAAACAATAATTTCTTGTACAATACTTGAACAGAGTTCAATGATATAAGAATAAAAAGAACCTCCATGATGGACCTAGAATGTAACATCAAAAGAACAATCAATCTCACATAATTTCAATTTTCTGTACTTCAATCTTGATGCATAAACTAGATGCAAATAATTGTTATTTTCAGAACAGATTAGTAGCGTGGGATTAGTGTATGATAATATAGATGAAAAACTTTTACTAGAGTAAAATTATTCATGTGATGAACCCAAATTAATGCTCCAGCTGCCAAGATAGTATTATTTTGATGTAAGGGACAAAAGAGTCATCCCAGCTTCTTATTTTACAACTTTCTGACCAAGGAAATACAACCAAAGTACATGATTGGCACAAAGAATACCTATATTAGATATGGTTGGTACAGAATTCTAGCCTGTATTGATATGGATATGTGAGGGCTGGACTGCTCAACACAATAACTCAACCTGCTTAACTCAACTTGGCATTCAGTTTGATCCGAAATAAAACTCGACTGTTTTCCCAAGTCAATTTTATTGAGATGATTAAACAGAAACAACAGAGTCTTTGAACCCAACTTGAAGCCTCTGTAACCTGCCCAATTTTTACCTCGAGCTCAAACACAAACTGGTACCATGCTTATTTTCTGAATCACTTATACAGCTAACAAGTGAGAGAGGGCAAGAAACTTTAGATTGTTCACTCATTCTAGTGGAAATACCAGGGGAGCGGGACGGGTACACTCATGAATGAACATTTCGATTGTTCACACAACCAGATCAAGTGAACTTAAAGATGTAAGCGAACTAACAATTAATGTAGGCGTCACTTATGAGATACAGGGAAGATGTGCAAAAGAGTAGAGACTCAAATTCCACTGCACAGTACTTGACATTGTCGTTAGCTATTATGTAAATATATCCTTTAAATAGCTCAAAATTATTCAAGGCGTTATATTTTCATGAGTTCATATATAAATAAGATGCATGCAGAAGTAAAAAATTTAATAAAAATTTCCCATATAATGTACTAAAAAAAACACCTTATAAATTATTACAATTAAATCATTGTACAGTCTAATAAAAAATCTCCTAGCTTATAAAAAAATTATAATCCAATATACTCTCCTAATAAAGTTGTTATTGAATGTAGTCTGTTTGCTTGTTATTGGACCATCTAGAAAATATACGACATAATTATGCTATTAGCAACAGATATATGTGGACTCTGACACAGAGAATCACAGAACAGGAACTCTATTTATCCTTAAAAAATATTTTTATTATTACCATGTCGGATTTGCTGGAGAAATGCAGGGATAAAATCAATAGATTATTTAATAACAGAACAGAACCTCTATTCCAGTTATTTTGGACTTTCTGTTAGGCAAATGAGTAGATATCCTACAGTAAAATAAAAAAAAGAAAAGAAAAAGGACTATAAAAAATTTGCGGATGTGGAATTCTGTTATGTTTTTTTGATATATTTCAAAGAGAAATTCTAGTGTACATTTAATTTTTAGTATACATTCAATTTTTATAGTATATTTTTTTGAGAAATATTGTTCAAATTAAAAAAGTAGAATTGTAGATATGTTCTTAATTACTTAGATAGAATGTGTATTAATTTTGAGTCAATTTAGAATTTAATTGGCCATTCATCACAAAATCATTAAAACTCCACCGTAAATTTTTAAAATTGTTTGATGGAAGGTAAAATCTCTTTCAAATTGATCTAAATTTGATACATATTCTATCTAAATAGTTAGAAGCACATCTATAATTTTATTTTTTTTATTTAATTGATATTTCTCAAAAATATGTACCGTAAGAGTTGGATGTACACTAGAATTACTCTATTTTCAAATATCACTTCTACAAATTCATTTGGAAATTGACAAAAAAATGAGGAGAAAAAGAAATTTAGGTTCAAGTTAATTGCACATATGTTGAAGCACATAAGTCAAACCATGAAACATTAGCATGTATTGATGGGAACAAATTGATAGCAATATTGAAAGATTGAACAGCAACATCCTTGGAATTCTAGAGATGATTACTCATGCAATTTATCTCACTTATATGTTAGTTGTGTGGAGCTTTTATTGGTGGTTCTGCATAAGGACGATCGAGCCAGGTTGTTGAGATGTACTGATGAGCAGCCTCAGTTAAATGGACACCATCCCAGTGCAAATAAGTGGATGAGTTCTAACATGCATTGACACCTGGCATGCCACAGAGCTCACTCGTGTTACAGTTGTACGGGCCATCTTTCCCACAGCAAACTTGGAGAGGTGTGTCAATGAAACCTAGATGGTTAAACCAATCAATATATATGCTAATAGGAAAATTGGAGGATCTTGAACTGTTATAGAATAGTATTTGTTATGGTGATTAAATTTGGTGCATGAACAAAGCAAGAGATTTACCGAAATGACTTGGGGATTTCACTATATTGATGACAGGATCATAATAATTGGTGTAACTAAGTTTCACGTGGGGCTGCTTGCTCCTGAGCTGCATCAGTTCTTGACAAAGTAACAAGTTGTGGTAGATGGCAAGATCATTGTATTTTCTGAGACATCCAGTGTTGGCCTCATAATCGTCTGTGCTGGAACTTTGAAAAAGCTCCAGCTACTGTCAAAGTCACTGCTCCATCACTGATTATTTGCTATCAGAGAGTAAAGAGTATTAAGAAGCACTCATCATACTTTCAAAATTAATTGTAATAGTACACACTTTTGGATGTGGCTTGGCACAATGGTTCTGTCACAGCACTAGTACCAGTTCCAGGAAGAGGGGAGCTTTTGAAATTCAAGTTGTTGCTGATCAAAACCTCTAACAGGCCGTTAAGGATGCTGCTACTGAAAAAATGTTATGTTTCTTTTCTGTTGTATATGGGTTGTTTTCATTTGCTGTAATTTTTTATGCTTGAACTCGGGTTATTAGAGGTTCAGCCATTCAAGGTGATTTTAGTTGGTCCAGGATGTTATGTTTTCTGATTTGTGTGTTGTGCAAAGGGTGAGCTAAGTCTATGCAGGGATATTGATTGATTTGTACAAAACTCAGGTTGTCTCAATAAAAAGTTGAAACAGGTCGAGTCTCAATGCTACATGGTTAAAATGTCGATTATTAATATTTGGTATAATGACAAAAACAATGATATTCATACTAGGGATTACAAGTTCGAAATTCAGATGGAGGTCTTTATGGATATTTAAAGTTAGATAACTTGATTTCCGTCTTTGTCTCAAAAAATTAATTGTCTTAATAATATTATGCTTAATTCTAATTACTAATATAATTTACCTCAACAGCTGCTGAAATTAGTTGAAAGACTTGTGGCATGTATGTGTTTCTCACTTCTTGAACACTGACTCCAGCTTGCAGCATAAAGCCATAGTTGTTCGCACCGAACTCACCAAAAGTAAAGAGTGCTGTACTAAAATACTGCTTGCATTCTGTCATACAGTGATAAATCAACTGAAGCGTGTTACACAAAAGCTTCAAAACCATACAACTAACTGTTATAGCTTATAATATCTTTGTGATTTACACCCTTTAAAATCAGACCAATTTGTGTTGCGCTTTTACATATTCATGGATCAATTCAATCCAAGCTATACTTAGAAGTTCATGAATGAATCCAACCAGAACCCCATCAGACTATCAGAGTTTGGCTTACCTTTTCGTGAATCTGCCAATATATTATCTAAATTTAATTTCATCAACTTGATTGTCTAATAAATACCTTCTGTCAAGTTGCAAAGGGAAGTCTTTAGTTCCTCGAACCATGCAAGTTGGTAGTCTAAAGAATCACGGATCATATTGAATTTTACATAGCAATTTTTCTCGAAAAATTCAACATTAATAGCAGTTGCCCCTCCAACGGCAAAATTAGGCCCTTGGTTGAAGCTTCCATTTTATGCTTTGTATGGTGGTAAATAAGGAAGACTGTATTCTTCAGCTAAAATCATCAGGAGAGAGAGAATTGCAAGTGAGAAACATGTGCAAATTAACCCAAAATTACATCTTATATAGTTTTGAAGATATTTTTTTATTATTAATATATAGATCTATATATTGGTATCTCTTTGATTTTAATAATGAAGGAATCTTTCAAGTTAAAGTCACAAGTATTATAGTGTATATGCACCGCTTGAGCTACTAATTCATAATTAAGTTTGAACTGTTGTTCTTTACTCTGAAAATTAGCTATGAAATTATGGGGCACCATATATACATTCATCTCTTTATCTTCATTTAGAGACCATTAAAATTCTTCTGAACTAATATGCAAAATTATACAGCACAGTTGGTTTAAAGAAAATGAATGTGCAAATTACCATCTAAATTATTCAACACACCTAGATATACGTAAAATGCTCCATGTGAACTTGAGAGAACTTTTTTCTTAATGTAATGAAGAAAACAGCTCTCACTACCTAAATTACTAAAATATTTCATTAAAAAATGCATGTTCTAATTTGATCATCAGCAAAATTAAGAAGGATTAGATCGATGAAATTTAAACAGTGAGGCCTGATCCATTGACCATTCAATTAAAATATTAATAATTTGATATATTTGTTTACATCCTCCAACACATTAATTAGTGGCATTAATTAAATTTGACATAAGGATTTCTCTTTTTTACCAGTGTGGAAATTAGATGCATAATCAAACAAATAAAAAGTTAAGAACAAGAATTACCAGTAGCACTCCCATTATGGATACCTATAAATTTGAGAAGAAAATTTCATACCAATGAAATCTATGATCAATCATCCATCAGACCAATGGCCAACCGGGTGACCAAAGAAAGTTTCACCGTAGGGTGGAAAGATTCTGGTAAATACACTTGGCCATCCTGCAGCTGCTGCCAAGGTCGGAAAGTTACCAGTATCAGTATACAAATCACCAAAACTGAAGATTGATGTAAAAGATTGAGCGGTTTGTTCTGCATGTACAAAACATGAGATAACACCAAAGAGGAGGAAGAAAACAGACAACTCCATTGTTTTGAGGTAGGGTTTGTTGACACTCAAGCAAATTATGATTAAGGATTTCAAATAGGAAGAGAGAGAGAGAGAACTATATTCTCACATATTTCCGATATATTTCTTGTTCTTGTATATTTCAATATGTAATGTGATACATGACACATCATTCATATTTATAGCTTATAAGGTCGATTCATAACTAAAACCGACATATCTATCAAAAAACAACTCAAGTCCAGCTATAACAAAATACAACTAAGATATACCTAATTAATTATAATAGAAATTCAATTTCAACTTTACTTCTAAATATAGAAGTCGGCAGCCAGCTGTGTAAAACAGAGGACAAACAAAAACAGGGCAGCCACTTTTTTTGACTTTTGACCTTTTCTTTTCACATTTATATTTGAGTTTAATTAACAAATTCCTCCCTTAAACTCAAATTTCTTCCATCCTTCATTCCGATTTTTGTCTTGCAATTGTTGAATAGCTCCGTTGGTAGCGCCTTAGTGAAAATATCGGCCGCTTGATCATGACTCGCCACATGATTCATTTGCACATCTTCATTCTTAATATGTTCCCGAATAAAATGGAAACAAACATCTATGTGTTTGCTTCTCTCGTGATGCACCGGATTTTTTGCTAATTCAATTGCTGATTTATTATCGATTCGAATCTCGGTTGCCTCATGTTGCGGGAGTTTTAGCTCGTGTAGTAGATTCCTTAACCAAATTGCGTGTCCAACACACCATGATGCTGCTACGTACTCTGCTTCACAAGTCGATAATGTTACTATTGGCTGCTTCTTGGAGACCCATGTGAATGCGGTGTCTCCCAGATAGAACACATAGCCCGATGTGCTCTTCCGATCATCTATATCTCCGCACTAATCACTGTCCGAGTAGCCCATCAGTTTGTATTCATTCGACTTTGAATAAAATAATCCGAGTGACTCTGTTCCTTTGACGTATCGGAGTATTCTCTTAATCGCCTTCCAATGCGAATATTTTGGCTCCTCCATGAATCGGCTCACCACGCCGACGCTATATGAGATATCCGATCTTGTGCATGTCAGATACCGCAAGCTTCCAACTAAGCTCCGGTATTTGCTTGCATCTACTCGATCTCCTCCCTCAAACTTAGAGAGTTTTGCACCGAGCTCCATCGGTGTTGACATGGGATTGCACTCATCCATCTTGTTCTTCTTCAGGATATCCTTCGCATACGCTTCTTGGGACACAAATATTCCTGTTTTATCTTGTCGAACTTGTAGTCCAAGAAAATATTTCATTAACCCCAAATCTGTCATCTCGAATTCTCGAGTCATCACTTTTTTGAATTCTTTTATCATATTCTCATCATTCCCCATGAATATGAGATCATCAACATACAAAGCGACATATAATAAATTACCTTCTTTTTCCTTCACATACAGTGCATGTTCGTAAGGACACTGCACGAACCCGTTCTTCTTAAGATATGAGTCAATTCGGGTATTCCATGCTCGAGGCGCTTGCTTCAGGCCATAGAGTGCCTTCTTCAATTTCAGTACTTTTGTCTCCTTACCGGCTTTCATGTACCCGGGTGGTTGCTCGACATATACTTCTTCTTCAAGCACACCATTCAAAAATGCTGATTTCACGTCCATGGTATATTGGCCACTTAAATTGAGCTACTTGCGATATGAGAAGTCAAATTGTCTCCATTCTTGCAACCGGAGCAAAGACTTCATCATAATCAATACCGGCCTTTTGTCGATACCCTTTTGCAACGAGTCTCGCCTTGTACCTCTCTATTTTTCCTTGGGCCTTTATCTTCTTTTTGTATACCCATTTAACTCCTATGGGTTGATGACCTTCTGGCAACTCTACCAGTTCCCAAGTGCTATTCTTCTCAATAGCAGCGATCTCTTCATCCATCGCAGCTTGCTCAAATGTGATGTTCTCAGCATCTGCCAATAGACACACCAAGTGTACCTCACTTGTTGATTCGTATAGGTCTTGCAAACTTCTCACTCTCGGTTCTCTTCGTTCATCATCATCGGATGAAAGTGCATCGGCTTGAATAATTGATGGTGAAGTAGTTATAATTGTTGGAGCTTCCTTCTCCTTTTCTTGAGGCATCTCTTCCATTGACTTCCAGTTCCACATGCTTTCTTCATTCACATGCACATCTCTGCTCACAATCACTTTCTTTTCAATCGGGTCGAATAACCTGAAAGCCTTCGTCTTCTCATCATATCCTATGAACACATATCTTTTGCTTTTATCATCTAGCTTTGTTCTTCTTTGATCTGGTACGTGCGCGTAGGTCACACTACCGAATATCTTGAGATGTGACACAGTTGGTTTGATCCCGCTCCAAGCTTCTTGTGGTGTTTGATTCGTCAATTTTGCATGTGGACATCGATTTTGTACATATACGACACATTGCACCGCTTCCGCCCAAAATTATTTCGGCATATTCTTGCTTTTCAACATTGACCGAATCATGTCGAGAATGGTCCGATTCTTCCTTTCTACTACACCATTTTGTTGAGGTGAGTAGGGTGCAGTCAAATATCTCTTAATTCCTTGTTCTTCGCAAAAGTTTGTGAAGGCAGTTGACATGTATTCACCACCTCTATCCGATCGCAACGCCTTAATATAATAGCCCATCCTTTTTTCAACCATCACCTTGAACTTCTTGAAAGTTTCGAGTGCTTCAGATTTCTCTTTAAGGAAATACACCCATGTCTTTCTTGTGTAGTCATCAATGAAAGTGATGAAGTATCTCTTTTCTCCAAATGATTTAGGTGTGATCGGGCCACATATGTCTGTATGTATCAACTCGAGAATATTCTTTGCACGATATTCTGCCCTTCTAGGAAATGAATTCCTTGCTTGTTTGCCGAGTACACATCCTTCACAAAATGATCTCGAGTAGTCCATGTCGGGTAGCCCATGGACCATGCCTTTCTTAGCTAGCTTTCTTATGCCGTCTTGGTTCAGGTGCCCGAACTGTAAATGCCACAGCGAGGCTTTGTCCATCATATCGATCTTCAAACATTTCTCTCGCACGTTTCTCAAATTGAGTTTGTACATGCGATTCTTGGCCATTTCAATACGTGCAATTAAGCAGCCTCTTTTATCCTTCAATTGCATCGACCGGTCTTTCATGAAAATCGAATAGCCCTTCTCCATCAGTTGTCCCATATTTAGGATGTTGCTTTTCATGTCCGGCACATAGTACACATTTTCTATTGCACTTTCTTTCCCATTATGGAAGAAACAAATTTCACCTCGTCCTTTTACACTGATCTTTGACGCATCACCGAATGACACGTGTCCATCTTTTATTTCTTGCATCTTCACAAATAGATGTTTGTGCCCACACATATGGTTGTTGGCACCGGTGTCGAGATACCACACTGTGTCGCTATCGGGAATGGTATCATCATAAGCCATCATGAGGACATTGTCATCTCTTGCCTCTTCTGTCACGAGATTCGTGCTCTCTTCTACCTTCTTTGGAGATCTACAGTATTTTGTATAGTGTCCATATTTGCCGCAATTGTAACATTCGACATTCGGACGGTATGCACGGTCGCCTCCTCCGTGACCACGTCCTCTACCACGCCAATTATATTGACTTCTCTCTTCTTTATTTTGTTTTTCTTCTTGTTCATGACCGTGTCCTCTACTGCGACCATATCCACGACCTCTATAGCCGCCACGTCCCCGACCTCGTCCTCTTCCTCCTTTATCATTTTCTTTAGGATTAAAGGAAACTTTTGTTTGCAAAGCTTGCTCTATGGCTCTTGTTGGCTTCTCTTCATTCTCTCTTCATGCGCTAGCAATGAACCATTCAACTCATCGATCGTCATGGACTCTGTGTCTTTTGATTCTTCAATTGTCACCACCACATAATTGAATTTAGAATTGAGAGAGCGCAATATCTTCTTTACGACTCTCACATCTTGCATCTTTTCGCCAAGCCTCTTCATTTGATTCACTATCGCCAACACTCGAGTAAAATAGTCTTCTATGGACTCACTCTCTTTCATTACAATCGACTCAAACTCAACCCTTAGAGTTTGGAGCCGCACCTTCTTCACTTTATCAACTCCAACCACCGAATTTCTAAGAATTTCCCATGCGTCCTTAGAACTCGTCTTATTGGCAATCTTCTCGAACATGTCGTCATCCAAACCTTAATGGATGATACTTAGCGTGCATTGATCTCCACTTCTTTTCTTCTGCAAGGTATTTAACTCAGCTACTGTGAGTTCGCTATCATCTTCGGGTTCTTCAATGCCATTTTCGACAATGTTCCACAAGCCATGAGCACCAATAATGGCCTTCATTCGCAACGATCATTGATCATAATTGGTTTTGGTTAGAATTGGATATTGGAAGGAGATATTTGGATTTCAAGTGGCCATTGTAACTTGGCTCTGATATCAATTTGTTGACACTCAAGCAAATTATGAATAAGGATTTCAAATAGGAAGAGAGAGAGAGAGAACTATATTCTCATATATTTCCGATATATTTCTTGTTCTTGTATATTTCAATATGTAATGTGATACATGACACATCATTCATATTTATAGCTTACAAGGTCGGTTCATAACTAAAACCGACATATCTATCAAAAAACAACTAAGTCCAGCTATAACAAAATACAACTAAGATATACCTAATTAATTATAATAGAAATTCAATTTCAACTTTACTTCTAAATATAGAAGTCGGCAGCCAGCTGTGTAAAACAGAGGACAAACAAAAACAGAGCAGCCACTTTTTTTGACTTTTGACCTTTTCTTTTCACATTTATATTTGAGTTTAATTAACAGGGTTCATTAATTGTGCATCAGAGGTTCTTCTCCGTTCCCTATTGTCCTTGATTAATATAACTTACAAAGGTGGTTGTCTTGCTTATACAATTAAGAAAAGTACACTTTCTTAACTTGAAAGACTTCTAAGAAACACTATACAAATATATAACAGTTGGGACTTGGGAGGTACTAATAGTTTCTGACATAATTGGTTGCATGTAAAGAACTAAAAAAAAGCATGAAAATCCTCTCTCTCCTACATATAGTTTTGCCAGTCATCTTTAATAATATTTAATCTGAAGAGTTTGGCCATATGTTTGACCCCTTCAAAACATATATGATTGTATCATTGCAAAATCTATCTAAATTGTTACTTTATAAGCAGTGTGATAGAATCCTCAAAAAGAACATTTGTATTAAGCATTTGGATTCAATTAATTTTTTTTGTGAAAATCAGAAAAAGATGTCTCCATTAATTTGGTTCAATTATGCCCATCCAGAACTTTGTGGTTTCAATATTCATCAGAGCAAAGACCGATCAAGCAGCCAAAGAAAGTCTTCCTCACCATGGCTACAAAGTTAATTGCTCACAGAATTGTATGAATAAATGATACCAAAATTTCTGTAACAGTTTTCAGAAGAATTCTGCTGTAGATGGACTTGGTGGTATAGTACTAGTTGATTGCTGTCCCTTTCGGCTTTGCTTCTTTCTCCAATTTCTATAAGAGTTTTGCTTAATTTGATCTTTCTTGTAACATGAATGATGAATAGAAGTAGGATGCAGACTGCAGAGTGTTCATAACTGCATTAACAATTTGTTGATAGTTTATTAAATTAGTGCTTGGTTATTGGTTTGTTATTTGTGCATACTAAATATACTGGATCACTGCGTCCATGTGTGTGCACATAGGAGGTTCAGAAAAAATTTCATATTAAACTTGCTGAAAATTCTTTCATTGCTACAGTTGATTGCAGTAACATGGGAACAAAAACTATTACAAGGTCCGATAAATTTTCAGCCTTAAACCCAAAATTAACTTGCAATGATTACAATGCATTATTTTTTATTGAATAAATTAAAAAAAATTCACTTTGCAAATAAATCCATATATATTTCAGTTGTGCAGTGCTTTTAGTGGTGGATAAGCATAAGGTCCATCAAGCCAAGTGGTAGATATGTATCGATATGCAGCCTCTGTTAAATGTGCACCATCCCAATGCAAATATGTTGATGGGTTCTGACATGCACTGACACCTGGCATGCCGCAAATTTGAGTAAGGTTATAATTGTATGGGCCGTCCTTTCCACAACAAACTTGGAGAGGTGTGTTGATAAAACCTACAAGTGGCATGCAAAAATAGAGAAGTGATAATTAATATTTAATATTTTTTATCGAATTAACGCTAAACAAATTTTCGGATATATAGCAAAGCAAGATAGTTATTACCAAATAGACTCGGAGATCTCACCACATTAATGATGGGATAATAGTAGTCCATGTAACTAATCTTCACTTGTGGATACTTTCCTTTAAGCGGCATCAGCTCTTGATGAAGTAGCGAGTTGTGGTATGCTGCTAGGCCATTATATTCCTTTAGGCATCCCGTATCAGGTTCATAGTCTTCTTTGTTGGAGCTTGCATAAAGTGTGAGGATAACTGGTACACATCCAGCTGGAGGTTGCCCCGCTACTGCCAAAAAGCTCGCCCCCTCACTGATGACTTTCTAAAAGAGATCATTAGATTAGATAAATGTTATTTACTCAATGGAAAAATACCAATTATCTTTTTTTAAAATAGTTAAAACTCACTTGATACAAAATTTGCTGTGGCATATGACTAATTAATGTACCTCGACAGCATTTGAAATCAGCTCAACGACTTGAGGTACATATGAGGTTCTCAATTCTTGAACACTCTTTCCAGCGAGCAACAGCAAGGTGTAGTCATTTACCCCAAACTCACCAAAAATAAAGAGAGATTTGCTAAAGTACTGGCTGCATTCTGCAAAAATACATATATGAATGTTTGTTAGGCAGCGGTTTATGAGATGCAGAACCAAAATTTAGTTCCAATGTAGTAATTTTTAAATCCTAATTCGACCAAATTAAGACATGCAATCTGATCATGAACTCTATCCGGATCCCTCAAAAGGCCCTCTTAGTAGCAGGTAGCAACCACTGTACATTTCCTAGTCCAATTAATTTGAAACCCTAAATTGAGTATTATATTACAATACTTTTCTCTGTTATTGGCTTTATTGAATTGTTGAAGTACCTGCTGTTGTGTTGCACAAGGCAGTTTTCAGCTCTTCAAACCATGCAAGTTGGTTGTCTAGAGAAGTCTGGAGCAACTGATTTTTCACAAAACCATTTTTTGTGAAAAATTCAACAGGAAAAGCAGTTGCAGCTGCCACGGCGAAGTTTGCTCCCTGGGTGAAGCTTCCGTTTTGTGCTTTGTTAGGTTGTACAAAAGGGAGGCCATATGCTTTTGCTAAAATTATAAAACAAAAAAATATTCATAAGAGAAAATGTAAATCATGACAATGTGTTTTGATTTTCAATTTTAAATATTTTCCTCTCGGAACTGTAAAGAGAGATATCAGTGGTTTATGGTTTTGAAGAAGCTCTGCATATAGTCGATTCTTTTTTTTCATCAACATAAAAGTTAAAATGTAACACATATATTTTATGAACTTCACATAAAAGTTGAGCTTTAACAAGTATATTTTGACAACAGATCAAGTGTAGAAGATGTGTGTCGAGCATGGATCGGCGATAGGACCAACAGAAGAAGAATTTTGAACAGAATATTCTGGAGGATTTAGTTCATCAAAGTGCATGTCAATTTCCTGATGTAGCAGGTCTACATTAACTAAATACTTTTAGTGACAATTTTTATCCCTTTGTCCCTTTTCATTTCACTAAGAGGTTAAGAATTCAAGCTTATCAAAATTACTTTGTAGAGAGGAACATATCTATCTTACAAGAAGCAGCATTAATTGCTACATATATGTATATGGTAAAATTCCTAAGACAATAAAAAAGAATGATTGCTGGATGACAGCAGTAATCCAAATTATGCTAATTTTGTTTCTATAGATTTTCTTACCGATGAAATCTATGGTCAACCGTCCATCAGAGTAGCGGCCAGCCGGGTGACCAAAATAGGTCGTACCGTATGGTGGAGGTGGATTCTCAACATTGATGCTTGACAACCCTGCACTGGCTACTAAGATTTGATAGTTACCAGTATCAGTATATGAATTACCAAAGCTGAAGATTGATGTAAAATTTTGGGAGGTTGGTTTTGCAAGGCCATAGTATGAGACAGAGAAGATGAAGAAGCAAAAAGAAACCAACCCCATTTCTCTGTAAAAGAGTTGTGTAATTTGTAAGGCTGGGTGTCTGAGGCTTCTCATATTGCAATTCAATTTATAGCCTCACCTCTTAAGTAATTAAATTGCTGCTACAGATTTAGGGCAGATGTATAGAGTACCAGTGCTTGGTACAAGTGGTTGACACTTATACCCTACTGGTATCAGGGTTTGTGGTACACATTTTTGGTTTCAAATGAAACTGGTGGCATAACCACTAGTTCGAAAAAATAAAAGTAATTAAATTGCTTTGTACAGCTTTGAGGGAACGATCACATTGCACTTTTTTTCATAATATGTAGTAATTGACTATGTAATCTAGTAGCTTATATCAAGAAATGTAACTTTCTTTTTACCTTAACAGAACCAATATGGTGCCTTACAGTTTATCCCTTCATGATTAACATATTTCTAGCGACTTTTAAAACATTGGGGTTGCCATGGCAGGGGTAGATATCATACTTTGTCAGTCTACCAGTCCAAAAGGCATGTGATATGGTAAAAATATGTGGTCATAAATGTGGCCAACATAGAAGTAAAGGAGCATCAGAGTAAATGATATAGTACGGTAAAAAATGCCAGTGAATTGAAGGGCATTGGTTAATTTTTTCTGTGGCACAAAAAAATGTCCTTGGTTTTCTTAAATTCCAAAAAGATAGAAAACAGAGTACTTTCAAAATGACCATTGCCAAATGAACCCTCCTCTAATCCAAATTAAGAAAACTAAAACCAATAAATTCATACATTCTGGGTTTGCATTATTAGCTCTAGTCAATTCTGTAATTTTTTTTGTGCCAGATGCTGTGGTACCATTTTTGAGCCATGAATACATCACATGGGAGACCAGCGAATTATCTTCCTGTTGTTTTGGCATAATTTGCCAGGACAACTTTTCTATTTTGATTAATTCTTAAAAACTTCTTAAATCAAATAGAAAGAACTTAATAATAACACATGTCCTGTTCAAACTAAAACTAATAACGATAATAGGAACATATTGTTTTGGAGGTTCTTTTAATTACCATTCTAGTTGTAATAATTAATTTTTGTAATTTGTGATTGTTTTGGTTTAATGAAACAGGTCCATGTAAATTAAGTGCTACTATTTAAGAAGAAAAATTAATAAGAACGTATGTTTCATAGATATAGTACAATGTAATAAAATTGACTGTTCGAAAATAAAATATAGGGTCAAAATGAAATAGCCAAAACCAAAACATGTATTGTTCGCAGTTTTCTTATTGAATGACTAAACAACAATCATTATAGATGTAATTCCTGGTACTAATTTTTAGTTTCATTTTAGAGAAGAAAAATGTGAGGAAAATATCATCATTAACACCAATTTTATTATTTAGGTTAAATAAGTTGGTATTCATCTTAACAATTTTATATGCAATTTATTTTGTAGAATACTTCTTTTATTTAACTTAAATACCATTAATCGAAATACTAACTCACTTGAGTTAAATAATAAAAATATTGTATAAAATAAGTTATATAATAAAATCGTTAATATGAATAGTTACTCATTTTATCTGAATAATAAAATCGGTATTAAGAATAATGTCAATGACAATATCTGTATATTAGTTCCTTTTAAAGAAATACTTTTGCAATATAATTAATTTTACTGAGTCAACAATTTGACTGATCAATATATTTTTTTTACCAGACAATATTTTGTGAAGTTCGGACGAACTAGTTAAAGTTTTTGACAATTGCATTTAATGTGAATAACAAGAGAATAATGTAAATAATAAATACTCGACATGAATAATAAAACAAAAACAATCAAAGTGGATATTAAAATCACTTAACATGAATAATGAAGAGCTCCTAATGAATAATAAATATTATATATGCGTTAATATATAATATTATATATTAAATAGAGGTTTCATTGGGGGATTAGCATAAGGACCATCGAGCCAAGTCATAGAGATGTAGGGATGTGCAGCCTCGGTTAAATGTACACCATCCCAATTCAAATATGTAGATGGTATCTGACATGCACTAACACTAGGCATGCCGCAATTTTCAGTTGCATTCCAGTTGTATGCGCCATCTTTTCCACAGCATGTTTGAAGAGGTGTCTTTATAAAACCCGAAAATTTTGAGACGTATCATCAGCATATAGTACACATCAGTTGATTGTACAGAAAATTAGGCTGGGTGGATTAAAATGTTGAGAGAAATAAAGAGATTACCAAAATGATCTGGGTTTTTCACTATATTGATAACAGGATCGTAATAATTGTTGTAATAATCTTCACATGTGGATACTTGCCACAAAGCCGGCCCAACTCTTTGATGAGCAACAAGTTATGGTACATAGCCAAGCCATTATGTTTTCTGAGACACCCTGTATCTGCCTCATAGTCTAGTTTGTTTAAGCTTGCAAAAGGTGTAAGGAAAAGCGGTATGCATCCCGTCAGTGATTGCTCAGCTACTGCCACAGTTACAGCTCCATCACTGATAACTTGCTGGAAGAGAGCACTAGATCAATAATTATCATAATTTTGTTAAATTCTGATCATACATAATTTTGAAAGAAGAGTGTGAATAAGTCTTCATTTTAACTGAGCATCTCCAAATTAAACATTATTTCCACAACCTGATAATCCGTAAAGTCGGACAAAAAGGAGCACAAGAAGTGCAATACCTTGTGTAGAGTTGCAGAGTGAAGTCTTCACCTCCTCAAACCACGCTATTGGTAGTCGAGAGAATTACAAAGCAAAGGAGAGCTCACAAAATTGTTCTTTTCAAAAAATTCAATGTTGATCGTCATGGAACCAGCCACAGAAAAATTGGCTCCTTGGACAAAGCTTCCATTGTGCACTTGGTAAGGAGTCACAAGAGGAAGGCCAAATTCTTCAGCTACAATAATAACAAAAAAGAGATATAATTAACTAATACATAGACGTAACTAATGGAATCGGTGATCCTCTGAGGTCACTTTTTTCAAAAAAAAAGAAAAGAAAAGAAACTAATACATATCTAAATAACCAAAACCAGTAATTTTGAAAATTTCACTTTTTCCCATTGAGGCATGTGGATTCTTTTGCATCCTTAGAATTTAATAAGTAGGGCATTTTTTGCCCTATTGGCTTTTAATTTTCTGGCATACTGGTACCATGCCTTGTTTCAGGAGTAGGGTCTTGATATATCATTTGGGGATTTCTGTGATACTGTTCCAATTTCAAGGTTGAATTTACTGGACCAATTAAACAGCAAATTTAATTTTAATAGTTGATTCAATCAATTTAGTGATATAGCAAGAGGGCAAGGTATTGTGTTCATTGGACCAGGATAATTTTCTTTCAAGTATAACGAGAATGTCAATGATACTTCAATTAGGCTCAGTTATCCTTTTCAAATGAATCATTCAAGTTAACTATACAAGTAGGAACCAATTTACTTGTACATACGTGTATTAATTAGCGGCTAGAAATAAATAATGGCACCTCATAACCATCTTGTCTTTCTAAACAAGGAGGCTTAATTTATTTCACCAAGTCTTGGAAAAGGTAGCATAGTATTCTTCTACAAAATTTATATTTGCAAAATTATTTGAAACTGCTAACTATATCAACCCTACAATGCTTCACAGTTTTAGCAAAAGAAAAGGGAATTAAATTACTTACCGAAGAAATCTCATTGTTACAAAAAACAACTTTTGTAAACGCCCTTTTAGTAATGATTACTCAAGAAAACCATTAAAGAAAGTGTCTAGTGGCAATTTGAAAATTTTTCTGAAACCTTCATCAAAGGGTTGTAGGAAACAACCGTTGCTAAATTGTTGTCCAAAAAATATAAAAATATCGAAAGACTTTTAACGCCGATCCCTATAAAAAAACCGGTGCCGAATGTTTAACTTTCAGAAATGATTTTTTACTAATAACCGTCATTGAGTCTTTATTTTTTTTCAATTTTCTTCTAAGTTTTGGCAACGATTATTACAAGAAAACCGATACCGAATGTTCAACTTTCAAAAACAGTACTTTACTAATAATCGTTGCTGAATCTTTATTTTTTTCTCAATTTTTCTCTAACTTTTCAAAACGGTTCTTTTTAAGTAACTGATGCTGAATGTTCTGGAGGGAAATTTCCCGCCAATACTGAATGTGCTTGATTTTGATGGTTGCTACTTAAATCTCTTCACTCCCTGTCGGAATTTCTAAGTTCTAAAACCATCTCTCTCTCTCTCTCCTGACTATACTCTTTCTTTCTCAAACCCTGTCTCTCTTCCAGCTAAGCTGCTGCGCACAACCCTTCTCCGTCGCGCCCAGCATCCGAGCCGAGCTGCTATTTTCACCTCTCTCTCTGCCTCTCTCTCTCTCTCCCGACTACCCTCTTTCTCTCTCTTAAGGTTAGTACCCTAATTATTTTATGTAATTAGTTTATGTTAAATGTTATTAGTTTAATTATGGTTAAATTGTTAGATTATATAATTAGTTTATGTAATTAATTTATATTAGATGTTGTTAGTTTATGTAATTATGGTTATGAATTGTGCTTGAATTATAATTATGAATTAGTTTGGATAAAGAGGAGTTGAAAATATTTGAAAATTTTATTTTTATATTTTAATAATTTCTGCATTTCTCATAAAGGACAATAAAAGTTGGAAATAAAAAACAATTATTTCAGACAACATATAAGAAAATTCGCGAAATTTTAGAAAATTAAAATCTAAGTTTAGAGGGCACGGATGACCATTTTTGGGCCCGAAAACGGGGGGGTCAAGGGTCCGACCAAGATGTAGATTTTTTATGAGCTTTTCGAAAAGGTATTAAATATTTTCTACTGATTTTTCAATTAAAAGTTATACATGTTTGAAGCTCGATATTTTATTAAAAATTTTCTGAATTTTCAGAGATTTTTTTTATATATCGTCTGAAATTATTTTTTTCCAACTTTGACTGTATTTTATAAAACATGCGAAAATTACTAAAATTATTAAATTTTAAAAATAAATATTTTTAATAAAGGATACTAATTAAAAATATATATACATATATATAGAAATTGATTTATTTTAAATTTTGTGATTTCAAAATTTTCTAAGTTAGGATTGAAAATGGCACTGATAATATTTATTTTTCTTTTACAGACAATGGGGCCCCCGTCATACTCTCTGAGTGACATCGAGAAGATACGAGCTATGATTGCGAGATTTCTTACTTATACTATTTGATTTTATACATTGAAACTATATTTTTTGTTTATTAATTGTGTGAATTTGAAATATGTGATTATATGATTTTAATATTGTGATTGTGTGAATATTGTTTATATATTATTATTAGGTTATATCGTTTATGTAAATTAGAATTTTGCGATTGCATTATATGGCATATGTCTAATTTTGACTAGTAATTACCAGATAAGTTACAGAAAATGAACAGATTATTACAAAAAATAATACATCTACACCGATTATTAAAAAAACAGTGACTATAGGGTGTTTTTATATAAAAAAAAAAGAATTGCCATTGATTATTAACAAATAACCCTTGCGGAAAGTAGATCATTTGACAACGGTTGTTTGTTAATAATCGATGCGGAAAGTGAACCTTTGGCAACGTTTTTTGGTTAATAACCGATGCTGAAAGTCCTACCATTAATAACGGTTATTCAGACAACCATATTCAATTTTCAAAGACCCTTCTATTAGTACCAGTATCATAACCGGTGCTGAATGCATTTTAGAACCGGGCATAGCAACAAAGTTCCCGGTGTCGGTGTATGAATCACCAAATGCAAATATTAATGTAAAGCGTTTTTCGCAAGTTTGTTTTGCGTGGCCATAGGATACAACCAAGAGAAGGAAGAAAGCACAGATGAACTTCATTGCTTTTTGAGTTCTGTGAAATGGAACATATTTGCCACTGGTAATTCTGATATTTTATAAACAACCTCGCCCGTACAATATACATAGTTGACCTAGCTAGAATAAAGAACAAGTACATATCAGAAAGTACAAAACAGCAACTTGTTTTCTTAAAGTGTACACTGGAAAAAGAAAAAAATCAATTCACATTTTATGGAGTGCCTGCCAAAGCTGTAATTGTATGTACTGGTATCTGTTCTACCAAAGGTACATATAATGGTTTGTCCTGTCTGTGTACTATATTCATGTATATAATATACAGTATATTATACATATTTTATTGATTGATGATGCTGAAAATTTATATATAAATCTAGGTAGTTATATCCTTCTACATTTCTACATGTAGTTTGGAATTTTGTATATTTTTTATGCACATTCTGATGCGTTGACTTTATTCCATAAATAGGAAATACTGCAGATAATCTGGCAATGTGGTAGCGTGCTGTCATGTTTAATTTACTAATGTATTATATATATCCATGAGTCCAACAATGAACATAACATGAGGTCTCATAATTATTATCATTCAAAATTATTTTGTGCTGCTGAGATAACTGAAAAGCCCCAGAAAATAAGTGACTTGCATAATTGACTTTTTTTTTTTCTTTAGGGCCTGTTTGGTATTCTCATCTTCTTCCTGAATAAGGTGGAAGAAGATATCTTCCGGAAGAACTCTACTTCCACTCTATCCCAACTTTTAGTGATGGTGTTTGGTATTTCTATTTTAGAAGAAGAAAATATTGATTCTTTAATGAAATTTAAAACATCAATATACTTTTTGAAAAAAAATATATACAATGTTATTGTTGTAAGATGAAATATATAGTAATTTTATCATAAATATATCATTAATATCATAATCAACACAATAATTTTATATTTTTATTATGTAAAAATATTAAAATTATTTATATGCTTAAATTTATTAGTATTATTATTATATTTAATTATTTGTAAGGTATCCTTGAAAAATTAAATATATAAAAATATTTAATTATTATTATTATTAATATTACAATGATAATAATAAATATAATGGTTAATAATTATTCTTATTATTATTGCTAATGTTATTATAATCATTGAATAAAGAATATAATTATAATTAAAAATTGATTAGAGAATAAGAAAAGAAGAAAATGAATGGTATTTTTGTAATCTAAAGTGGAAGAAATTTGATATTCTTGTGGAAGATCTCTTCTTCCACCTAAAAGGTGAAAGAAAATCTTCCAACTTTAATTGTTCATCTTCCACTTAATTTCATTTATATTTGATAACTTTTTTCCGAAATATTTCTTCTTCCATCTTATTCCGGAAGAAAATCGATGTACCAAGCACCCCCTTAGTTCCTACTTCCCATTTGGTCCATCATGCACATGCATGTTTGCGTAGTTTTTTAATGAAATGCTGGAACCTAAGCTAGCCATGCCAAAACGAAATAGTTAAACGGACTTATACAGACCCAAATTGAAAGCATCTTCAATTAAAAAGTATCAATTTATCAGGGCCCTGAATGATTTGAATTAGTTCTATTCACAAGCTTGATCCTTTTTCTGATATTAAAAAAGTTTCAATTAGGCTACATACAGGTTATTTTTAGGAACTAAATGGGCTAAAAAAAGAAGGCCATGTGATCCATATAAAATTGCCCTGCTTGATTCCTACTCCTGCACAAGCTCAACAATTCTATTCACTTTTTATTAGGTCTTTGATGGTCCCAAGTCCCAACTGAATTGATCAGTTGAAAAGTTCTCAATATGCACCACTTCAAATCTTCAATACCTGTGCAAAATTAAAACTATAAACGTATACAATTATAGACCTAATATTGGTCTAATATTAAGGTTTTTTTTTTGCACATTTTACAGTTCATAGAGACGAGAACGGTTATTCACCTGAGTACCTAACATAATGTCAAATTACAAGCAGGCATTATTAAAGGAAGGGACAAAAAGTAAAAATCCTCTAATGAAAAATATATAACAAAACTATTCCAAAATAACTATGAAAAATGAGCAACAGGAAGAATTAAAAAAAAAAAAACACAACTCAATTCCGTCGACCAAATTATACCAATCTCCATAACAGCAAAAACACATAAACCAAAAATCTCTCATCTCTACAATAATTGCACATGGAGAACCACTGTACTATCTTGAGATACTTGGCTCATTTCCGACCGCGTAGCGCTATTGCGCGCTATCACGAGACAGGATAGGAGGATCGGCGAAGGGGCCATAAAGCCATCCCTTGGCAATGTGTCCATACGATGCCTCGGTCAAGTGAATGCCGTCCCAATTCCAATGAGTTTTCGGGTCAGCACAGGCAGTGGCCCCAGGATCGCCACATTTTGACGTCAGATTGAAGTTGTAAGAACCCATCCCGGCCACGCCACAGCACGCTCTTGGTGGTTGCTTGTAAAACCCTATAATAACCAGATTTATGTGCAATTTATGTCACCATTGTAGTTCTATTTAATGCTACCTAAATAAGATATTCTAGAGTACTATCTTTTACATGTAATTAAGCAAGCCAATAATTCCAATTTTTCAAAGAAGTCGTGTTGTATCACAACTTCTGGAAAATGCATTGATTATTTATTACATAATTGAATGGCACAGCAAAACCAGTGTGTATAATTGGTTGTCAAACTTTGAATGTTTTGTTTAGAAGCAATGTTGAAAGCTACGTACGGTCAAGAATCTCAAAACGAGGAAGCATGCAAAGAAATAACTAAGCCTAATTAAATGGAAGGTCTTGTCCTGATTGGGAATTTGGGATAGTTTTATAAGAGATGCTATCCATCTCCAATTCCTATCCCAAGAAAAAAATGAAAAAATATTAAAACCCCAACTTTTATTGGTAAAAAAAATTAAAACCCAATTTGATTTTGACCCTATTTACTTAAATTAAAATAAAAGTTCAAATTTCTCTCCAAACATAAATCTGACCATTCTTTGCTAAACAATTTAGTTATGATTAAATCTTAAATTTTTGCATGATAATTGATTTATTATACAAGACCAAAAAAAAAGAACATAATTAAACTAAAATTAGAAGAAGAAATTAAAGTGTGGGATCGATGGAAAACTAACCAAACTTCTCAGGATGGAGCAAAAACTGCATAACAGGCGTGTAATAATCTGCATAGATAATCCTTACACCAGGATATCTCTCTCTCAATCTCAGAATGGCACGTTGAAGCATGGAATTGTGCACCCAAGCTAATGTATTAAAATTTCTGAGACAACCACTCTGTGCACCATATCCTGTTACCGGTTCGTTGTTGAAGATTGTTAAGTACACTGGAAGGCAACCGATAGGAAGCACACCAGGCACCACCAACTCAACTGCTCCTTCTGCTATTAATTTCTGCAATGTTTTTTTTTTTTTTGAAAAGAGAGTTAGATTAAAGTGGTTTGTTTGACTAATGTTTTAATTTTTGTATTTGGTGTTTGTATTGTTATTATATGGTCCATGTGGGATATTCCTAATTGCAATAATTTTAATCCCTTTTTTTTTGAACTCTTTGAATGAGGCAAAAGGGATGGTAGGTTTGCCAATTTTAAAGAAAAAAAAGGAAGGAAAATGAATCAGAGTCAACCAGAAATTTAACAAGCAGAGGATTTGCATGTTATGTCTCAAACTTCATTGGGATAACAGAGTTTATTTAATTTCCTTGGGAGTAGTTATATATAAATATATTAACATTTAGGGAATATACAGAATGGTCCAACAAAGAGAATCTATAGCAGAATCTCTAAGGATATAGTTTTTGTCGATAATGATAAGAGTTAAGTCAATTAAAAATAAATATTTATAAAAAAAATTATTCGGATTTTATACTTACGATCTCCTATACAAAAAACATTACTTTTATTCTTTATGATATTTAATCCAAAGTATAAAAAATTACCTCAATTGCTTTCGAAATGGATTCGACTACATGGGGAACAATTTCATGCACTTCATACATTTTTCTGAAAGAGAACATGGGTGCATTATAATCATTCCCTCCAAATTCTCCAACTACAAACAGAGACCTTCTAAACAAATCCCTGCACTCTGCACCACCCAAAAAGAAACTCAAATTAATTATCATGTTTCTCAAGGGCCTAAATAGAAAAATTCATTGACATAATTAAAAATTGTTACCTTGAGGTGTGCTGCAAATGGAAGGTTTCATCTCTTCAAACCACTTGAGTTGTGTGTGCAGAGAGCCAGAATTCCATATGGTTTTTCCCAAACCTCTTGCCTCAAAGAAACTGATGTCAAGTGCCGTTGCACCGGTAATTGCGAAATTAGCGCCACGGTGAAAGCTTGCGTTATGCGCTTTGGATGGTGGAAGCAATGGCAGCCCCACTTCTTGAGCTGTTATTAATTAAGTTTCAAAGAGAAGGTGTCATAAGAAATATGAAAGAAAAGAATATAACTGTAGTTACTTCATATCACATACACCCCTCCAAAGGTTCTATTTGCACAAAAGTGCTTTGGAAGATCATATACCATTGATGTATATTCCGAATTAAATGAATTTATATAAGGGTCATCATTCAAAATTAAGGTGATATATGCATATGCAAAAATCCTTTCCACAGTAGTTTTATATAACTGAAAACTAAGATAATATTTGCTTCCTGTTTCTACAACTAAGATATTAAATAATTGTCCAAGTTAATTGACTCAGTTGGTTGCATATATTCCCATCATTTTTCCTTTCTCCATGCATGAAAGTGCACTCTGGAAATGTTATTAGTTAGTTTTGTAAAGATTAAAATGCTTGATGATCACTATATATTACCAGATCACAACAAATAGTGCAACTAAATAAAAGTTCAAAATAGGAAGTTAATTGTATCTGTACCTATGTAGTCGATAACTAAACGGCCATCAGAACATCGACCAGTCGGGTAACCAAAGAAATTCATGCCATAAGGCAATCTTGCGGTTGCCAGATACGCTGGAATTCCATCAACACAGAGATTGCCAGCGTCAACGAGCGAGTCGCCGAAGTTGAATATGGCGGCATAGCGCTGAGCCGTGACAAGAGGGTTCAGGTAGAGAGAGGAGAGAAGGAGAAGAGAGAGAAAGATGGGTAGATTATTCATGGTTAGAGGTGGTGATGGAAGAGAGGAGAGAGAGAGAGGAAAGAGAAGAATTAGAGATTAGATGTGTTGAATACTTGTTATATTTGTATACAGTGTAGATTTGCTAGGAGTGTAATGGAGAAATAATGCCGATTTTTTTCATACTTCCAGTTGGTTCCTCCAAATTTTGTTGGAGCTTGGTCTTAAAATGATTTCATTTGTTTGAATAGAAAAAAGAGAAACAAGAAAAGTCTCTTTGAATTTGATTTTCTTTTTCATGTAAATTGAACGGACTCCATTTTATAAAAAATGGAGATGTCCGGTACTATACCATGATAATTATGTTTCTAATATCTTATTAGCTTTTTGTTAATAAGCAAAGTAGTAGGTAATGGAGATGAGGTTGATCTTTGTAATTAATGTAGAACATGGAGAGGAAGATGATTCAATAATCATATTTTTATCAAGTGGTTGATGAGCTTAGTTAAGTTCTTACGTGCAAGAGGCGAATTTGAATGGGTCGTCCTTTTTGAATTGAAATGAAGAAATGTACCATTTATAATTAATCCCTAGTTTAAATTAGGGTTAATTAATATGGTTTACCCAACAAACCAATTGAGGTAAAGAGACAATGATGCCTTAATTGCATTGAAAAACCGGTTCTGAATCTCAATCTATGCACCTATTTTATCAGAGCAGAGGTGATCTAATTGGGAGAAGAGATGGCTGAAACCGTCAGCAGCATGGTGAACGTTACACAACCAGCAATACCGCTGTTCAAAGGAGAAAACTATGCCTTTTGGAGCATCAAGATGATGACTTTGTTCAAGTCTCACGGCCTATGAGATTTGGTTGAAAAAGGCATATCAAATCCAGATCCTAATCAGCAGGAAACTCAGAAAAAAGATGCAAGGGCGTTATGTTTCATTCAACAAGCAGTACATGACACCGTTTTCTCAAAGATTTCAGCAGCCACCAGCGCAATGGAGGCATGGACAACCCTGAAAACAGCATTTCATGGGAGCACTCGTGTCACAACAATCAAACTTCAAGGCCTACGTAGGGACTTTGAAACTTTGCAGATGAAAAAGGAAGAATCTGTGCAGATTTTCCTGTCACGAGTACAAGAGGTGGTCAATCAAATCAGAGCATTTGGAGACACCATGGAAGAGAAGACAGTAGTGGAAAAAGTGCTGAGAAGTCTAACCTCTAAATTTGATCACGTGGTGGCAGCAATTGAGGATTCAAAGGACCTCGCAACTTACACCTTTGATGAATTGATAGGGTCGCTGCAGACCCATGATCAGAGGATAAAGGCGACGATAAAGCGTTTTACATGCAGGGGGGGTCATCAAGAGGGAGATTTAATGGCAACCTCAAAGGCCGAGGTAAAGGAAGAAACAATTTCAGCCGAGGTGGATACAATTCCAGCAGAGGAAGGGCTAATACCAGCAGAGAAGGTAGAGGTCGAGGCAGAAACAATAAAGCAGATTCAAACAATAATTTCATGAGGAATGTTCAGTGTTATTATTGCAACAAGTACGGGCACTACTAAGCAGATTGCTATAAAAAACAAAGAGAAGAAAGTTAAGCAAATTATTCGGAAGAGAAAGATGCACAACCAACTCTTTTCATGGCCAGCAGTGCAGTTGATGAAGTCGATGCAAGAACCATCTGGTTTCTCGATAGCGGGTGCTCAAATCACATGTCGGGATTCAAGAAATTGTTTGTAGATTTGGATGAACAATGCAAGCTGAAAGTTAAACTTGGTGATGACAAGCTAATTCAAGTAGAAGGCAAGGGCACGGTCTCAGTGCACACCAAAGAAAACAGTATGAAATTCTTACATAATGTGTATTACATCCCGAATCTGTCTCAAAATCTGCTGAACATAGGGCAATTGATGGCTTGCAGTTACACAATTGTTTTTCAAGGGAAAACTTGTGTAATAAAATCTGAAAATCAAATACTGGTAGAGGTGAACATGGCAGCCAATAAATTGTTTCCTTTAGAGGTTTCAAGTGTAAAAGAAATGACAATGGTTGCAAAAGAGTTGAACCAATCTGAGATATGGCATCATAGATTTGGTCATTTGAACATCAATGGATTGAAATTATTGAACCGAAAAGAAATGGTTTATGGCCTATCGGAAATCAATGAAATCGATATCTGTGAAGGATGTATATTTGGTAAACAAGCCAAGTTTCCATTCCCTAAAGGCCAAGCTAAGAGAGCAATGCAGGTGCTTGAGATAGTTCATGCTGATTTGTGCGGTCCAATGCAAACCGAATCTCTTGGAGGCAGCAAATACTTTCTTCTTTTCACGGATGATTATAGTAGAATGAGTTAGGTGTATTTCTTGCAAAGCAAAAGAGATGCATTTGGCAACTTCAAGATTTTTAAAACTTTTGTGGAGAAACAAACTGAGAAGAAGATTAAGGTGTTAAGAACAGACCGAGGTGGCGAGTTTCTTTCAAAAGATTTCATTAATTTCTGTGAAGAAGAAGGGATACACCGCAAGTTAACAACACCTTACACACCCGAACAAAACGGGGTGGCAGAGAGGAAAAATAGAATAGTTGTTGAGATGGGCAGAAGCATGCTCAAATGCAAGAACTTACCGAATAAATTATGGGCTGAAGTAGTTGCAACTGCGGTGTATGTTTTGAACATTTCACCAACAAAAGCCGTGATGAATAAGACTCCATTCGATGCATGGTTCAACAGAAAACCGGGTGTAAATCATTTAAGAGTATTTGGTTGTATAACCTGTGCTTTTATTAATCGACAAAAGAGAACCAAACTTGATGGAAAATCTGAAAAGTGTATTTTTTATCGGGTATTGTACTCAATCCAAGGGGTACCGGTTGTACAATCCAGAAAGTGGCAAGGTTTTGGTGAGTAGAAATGTGTTGTTTGATGAAGAAGCAAGATGGCAGTGGGAAGATGTTTTATATCAACCACAACTTGAATAAATAATAGAAGAAAATGAAGAGGTACCTGCTGCAAATGAGCAACCAGCAACCAGCAGTTTCACTGGTGCAAGTATAGAAAATACACTCGGCAGTCCAGCACGAAAATTCAGATCCATACAAGAACTGTACGAAACCACACAAGTTCTTCTTATTGCAGATCCGACAAGCTATGAAGATGCAATAGAAAAAGAGGAGTGGTGTAAGGCGATGTAAGAAGAGATACATACAATTGAGAAGAACAAAACGTGGCAGCTAGTGAAGCTTCCTGAAGATAGGAGAAGTACTTCGGGTTATGTCTTCTCACTAGGATCAAGTGCAATAAGTTGGAGCTCGAAGAAACAAGCAACAGTGGCGTTGTCATCCTCAGAAGCTGAATACAGTACAATCAATTCGACAGTATGTCAAGCGGTATGGCTTAGACGAATTCTAGAAGATGTTGGACACGTACTGCAGCAGCCAATGGTGATTTATTGTGACAATCAATCAGCCATAGCAATGTCGAAGAATCCTGTATTTCACGGAAGATCAAAGCACATCGACATTCGCCTACATTTCATCAAAGATCTAGTTGCAGAGAAAATCGTCGAACTGAAATTTATTGGTTCAGAAAATCAGAAAGCCGATGTACTAACGAAGGCACTATCGTTGGGCAAGTTTGAGAACATGAGGAAGAAGCTTGGTGTAGTCAATTTTGCATCAAGGGGAGTGTTGAAAATGTGATGCAAAATTAGATTTCTATATTTAGAATTCTGTTTTTAAGCATGTATTGGAGGTAGCGGGGTAAGTTGTTTCCATAATTAGTCGGGTAGTGACTAGTGGTTATAGTAGAATTAGTGGGTTCCAAATTTAGCTATTGTAAAACTTTAAATTCTGAACATCCATATTCAAGTTTATAATCAATTAAGTTGTTGTTTACAGAAAATAGAATTGAGTCTTTGCAACTATTTGTTCTTCCTTCAATCCAACAGGCATCCCGTATCAGGTTCATAGTCTTCTTTGTTGGAGCTTGCATAAAGTGTGAGGATAACCGGTACACATCCCGCTGGAGGTTGCCCCGCTACTGCCAAAAAGCTCGCCCCCTCACTGATGACTTTCTAAAAGAGATCATTAGATTAGATAAATGTTATTTACTCAATGGAAAAATACCAATTATCTTTTTTTAATATGGGTAAAACTCACTTGATACAAAATTTGCTGTGGCATATGACTAATTAATGTACCTCGACAGCATTTGAAATCAGCTCAACGACTTGAGGTACATATGAGGTTCTCAATTCTTGAACACTCTTTCCAGCGAGCAACAGCAAGGTGTAGTCATTTACCCCAAACTCACCAAAAATAAAGAGAGATTTGCTAAAGTACTGGCTGCATTCTGCAAAAATACATATATGAATGTTTGTTAGGCAGCGGTTTATGAGATGCAGAACCAAAATTTAGTTCCAATGCAGTAATTTTTAAATCCTAACTCGTCTGAATTAAGACATGCAATCTGATCATGAACTCTATCCGGATCCCTCAAAAGGCCCTCTTAGTAGCAGGTAGCAACCACTGTACATTTCCTAGTCCAATTAATTTGAAACCCTAAATTGAGTATTATATTACAATACTTTTCTCTGTAATTGGCTTTTTGGAATTATTAAAGTACCTGCTGTTGTGTTGCACAAGGTAGTTTTCAGCTCCTCAAACCATGCAAGTTGGTTGTCCAGTGAAGTCTGGAGCAACTGATTTTTCACAAAACCATTTTTTGTGAACAATTCAACAGGAAAAGCAGCGGCAGCTGCCACGGCGAAGTTTGTTCCCTGGGTGAAGCTTCTGTTTTGTGCTTTGGTAGGTTGTACACAAGGGAGGCCATATGCTTTTGCTAAAATTATAAAACAAAAAAAATATTCATAAGAGAAAATGTAAATCATGACAATGTGTTTTGATTTTCAATTTTAAATATTTTCCTCTTGGAACTGTAAAGAAAGATATCAGTGGTTTATGTTTTTGAAGAAGCTCTGCATATAGTCAATTCATTTTTTTCAACAACATAAAAGTTAAAATGTAACACATATATTTTATGAACTTCACATAAAAGTTGAGCTGTAACAAGTATATTTTGACAACAGATCGAGAGTGTAGAAGATGTGTATGGAGCATGGATCAGCGATAGGACCAACAGAGGAAGAATTTTGAACAGAATATTCTGGAGGATTTAGTTCATCAAAGTGCATGTCAATTTCCTGATGTAGATGGTCTACATTAACTAAATACTTTTAGTGATAATTTTTATCCATTTGTTGCTTTTCATTTCACTAAGAGGTTAAGTATTTAAGCTTATCAAAATTACTTTGTAGAGAGGAACATATCTATCTTACAAGAAGCAGCATTAATTGCTACATATATGTATATGGTAAAATTCCTAAAACAATAAAAAAGAATGATTGCTGGATGACAGCAGTAATCCAAATTCTCTGTAACCCCATTTCTCTGTAAAAGAGTTGTGTAATTGGTAAAGCCAGGTGTCTGAGGCTTCTCATATTGCAATTCAATTTATAGCCTCACCTTTTAAGTAATTAAATTGCTGCTACAGATTTAGGGCAGATGTATAGAGTACCAGTGTTTGGTACAAGTGGTTGACGCTTATACCCTACTGGTATCAGGGTTTGTGGTACACATTTTTAGTTTCAAATGAAACTGGTGGTATAACCACTAGTTTGAAAAAATAAAAGTAATTAAATTGCTTTGTACAGCTTTAAGGGGACGACCTGACACAGAGCTGGACCCACTTCAGGTCAATTCTAACCATGCGTTAACATGCAACTTCCAACGAGGCCACCAATCACCAAGTAATACAAGAGGCGCAACAAATGATCGGTAGTTCCTACAAATTTAGAAAGATTTATTGAAATTTATTGGTTTATTCTGCATTTATTGTAGTATGCAAGTTATCTGAACTTAGTAGAAAAAATATAGGTAAATATTTTGTTTACTTAATTAAGGGAGTTGTATTAGGAAAACTAATAGCCTCTCTCTATTATCTAAGGGTATTGTGCACCAAAGGGAGGGGACGATACTTTTCTCTGAAACTTTGTTATTGCTTTTCTTTAGTTGAATAAAACTTATCTTTTGAGAGTCTTCAAACTTGATCCCTTTTCTATCCTTCACCTGATAACATTGGAGTAAGGGTTAGAATAACAAACGGTGACTTTTAACCGGCGTCAAATTGGTATCAGAGCATGGTTCAATTGCTACCGCTACGCACAAAAAAATGAACAACCGTGATCAACCAACTGAACCGACTATGGCTGCTGTATTGGAGGCGATTCAGCAATCTAACGAGCTGTTCCAACATAACTAGGAGCAAATGATGCAAGTTCTCACAGCCATGATGGGACAGCTTGCAACTCAGCCCGGAGCCCAACTATTGGGGCAAAATCAGGAGGAAAGGCAACATCGTGATGTCTGGAATAATCGGTGGGATGGTGGTTTTCGAGTATAGATTCCTGAATTTACAGGTGGTCTAAGTGCCGATGAGTTTCTTGACTGGGTTACCACTGTTGACGAGATTCTTTCACTCAAAGAAGTGTGCCACTTGACAAACAAGTCTCTCTAATCGCTATTCATTTCAAAGACAGAGCAGCCGCTTGGTGGTAATCGTTTCGCTATAGGCATTACCTCGATGGACTAGCATTGTTAAGAGATTGAGCCGAACTCAAGCGAGAGATGACTAAAGAGTTTCCGTCGTTGAATTTTCATCAAACTCTTTATCAACAATTATAAGGTTTGATACAGGGGCCAATCGTCTAGTTGCTCGCAATT
This sequence comes from x Bolboschoenoplectus mariqueter, assembly GCA_037678475.1. Classification (NCBI taxonomy): domain Eukaryota; kingdom Viridiplantae; phylum Streptophyta; class Magnoliopsida; order Poales; family Cyperaceae; genus x Bolboschoenoplectus; species x Bolboschoenoplectus mariqueter. The sequence goes on from CM075250.1 coordinate 1,474,600, forward strand.
AATTGCGGGAAACAAAGGAACAACTTGTAGCTCGTTATCTGCACGGCCTTCGTCCACAGATTCAGGATGCGCTTCATGTCCATACTATTCAGAATGTTGCAGAGGCCCAATCTAAAGCCCGAGCTATTGAAAGAGGCTTGATTCACAACCGCTCTTATACAACTAATCGGGGAATGCTGGTCTAATTGGCAGCCCAAATCCACCTATTGCAAAACCTTCTTCTAGCACAAACCCCTCCAGTAAAGCTTTTCCACAGACAGTTGGCACAACTCCAGCGAATTTTGGACCAAAACCTGTAAATCGCCGGCCTAATGTGCGCTGCCGTCGCTGCCAAGAGCTTGGCCATTATGCCAATGAATGCCCTAAACTGTGTTCCCAACTATACATCAACGAAGGAGGGGAAGAAATTGATCCTTCAGCAAGGGCGTGGGAGGAACCGACCCATAAAGAGGACGTCTATTATGTAGCACCGGATGATGTTCAAGGGGAGAGCCTAGTTAGTAGAAGGTTGTGTTTGGCCTCGAAAATTGATGAGGATTGGAAGAGGGGTGATATTTTTAACACAAACTGCACTATAGACAACAAATGGTGCAAAGTGATTATTAATATCGGTAGTTGGGAAACAAACGGTGCAAAGTGATTATTAATACCGGTAGTTGGGAAAACATGATCTCTGAAGATGCGGTGCGCAAACTGACTCTAACTATAGACCAGCACCATCATCCTTATCACTTGGGCTGGGTGAAACAAGGCACTGATATTCGAGTAGACAAACGGTGTTGTGTGAATTTATCTTTTGGACTGCATTACAATATACAAATACAGGCGGACATCGTACCGATGGATGCTGTCAACATCATACTGGGACGACAACAGAAGAGCTCACACTATATCATACACGCAGAAAATAAGAGGGTGATCGTGCAGCCCTTGCAATAAAAAGAATCAAGTGAGAAAAGAACAGTAATCTGCCTACCGAAAGAGGCTTTTGAGGAAGAAATGGCAGCTTCTGAATTCTGCTTTGCTGTTATTTCACACACGTCTACTGCTGCAGAGGCTGAGAGCTGCGTGCCAGATGAGATTCAAGAGTTGTTAGCCGAGTTCAAGGATGTGCTCGCTGATCTGCACGATGTCCTACCACCTCTTCGTGATATCCAACATCAAATCGATTTGATTTCTGGCGCATCTCTTCCCTGAACTGGAGTTTGGGTAACATGTTGCGTGCCCAAGTAAAAACTTTAGCAAGTTGGGACAGTGTTTTGTCAAAGGTAGAGTTTGAATTCAATAGCTTGGTTAATTGTTCAACGGGCTATTCTCCTTTCCATGTGCCGTATGGATTCAGTCCTAGAGGCCCCCTTGATTTACTACCCATTGAAGGGCCGAATACTAGGACACAGAAGGTGGGACAGCGGCTAGAGGATCTTCTTGACATATATGCTCATGTGCGCAAGAATCTGGAAGCTTCCTATGCTAAGTACAAACAGCAAGTTGATGCTTCGCGTGTGGAAGTAAGCTTTGATATGGGTGATCTGGTGTGGGTCTATTTGTCCCGTGATCGATGTCCATTAGGGGCATACAACAAGCTAAAACCACGAAAGTTTGGACCCTGTCAGATTTTAGAGAAATTGGAAAATAACGCAACAGTGTGCAATTGCCCGACAACATGAATATCACAAATATTTTCAATGTAAGGCACTCGTTTCCTTTTTCATGGTGATAATCCAAGCTTAAGGGCAAGCTTTCAAGAGGAGGGGGAGCATGACACGGAGCTGGACCCACTTCAGGTCAATCCTAACTATGGGTTAAGCGTGCAACTTTCAATGAGGCCACCAATCACCAAGTAATACAAGAGGCGCAACAAATGATCAATGGTTCCTGCAAATTTAGAAAGATTTATTGAGATTTATTGGTTTATTCTGCATTTATTAATAATATGCAAGTTATCTAAACTTAGTAGGAAAATATAAACAAATATTTTATTTACTTAATTAAGGGATCTGTATTAGAAAGAACTAATAGCCCTTCTCTATTATCTAGGGGTGCCGTGCATCAAAGGGAGGGGACGATATTTTTCTCTGAAACTTTGTTATTGTTCTTCTTTACTTGAATAAAATTTACCTTTTGAGAGTCTCCAAATTTGATCTTTTTTCTATCCTTTACCTGACAACTTTGGAGTAAGGGTTAGAACGACAAACGGTGACTTTTAACCGGCATCACGACCACCCCACAATTTTTTTCATAATATGTAGTAATTGACTATGTAATCTAGTGGCTTATATCAAGAAATGTAACTTTCTTTTTACCTTAACAGAACCAATATGGTGCCTTATGGTTTATCCCTTCATGATTAACATATTTCTAGCAACTTTTAAAACATTGGGGTTGCCATGGCAGTGGTAGATATCATACTTTGTCAGTCTACCAGTCCAAAAGGCATGTGATATGGTAAAAATGTGTAGTCTTAAATGTGGCCAACATAGAAGTAAAGGAGCATCAGAGTATAATTATAATCTACTGTCCTTACAAAAGAGAGTTTGGCTTCTTTTATAGCCTTACATATTCCCAAAAGTCACTTAAACATTAATATAACTCTTTAACTCTCCTTGTTATCACCAAAACCTATTTAATGACCTCTTAGAAACTCACAAAATACAGCACAAAACCATCAGAATATTAACTCTCTTTTTGACCCTAATAACCCCTAAATATAACTCACACCTAAATAATTAATGATAGATGTCTCCAGACAGATTACGTCTCGTTGGCACGCCATTTTGACCTTGATGCCTTCTGATTCTGAGAAAACACAAATTATAAAAGTTGTAGAACTTATTTTAAGCTTTCTACAGAATTTTGAATCACCTCAATTGGAGCTATTATGAATAAGTTACGGTCAAAATACTACAATCTGTCAAATTTGTACAGAACACAATTCAGAGAACTAAGTTGATTTTTGACTCGAGTCCAGATCCATATTCATCATGATCTGGTCGGCGTCACAAAGAGCCTTAATTTATTTCACCAAGTCTTGAAAAAGGTAGCATAGTATTCTTCTACAAATTTATATTTGCAAAATTATTTGAAACTGCTAGCTATATCAACCCTACAATGCTTCACAGTTTTAGCAAAAGAAAAGGGAATTAAATTACTTACCGATGAAATCTCATTGTTACAAAAATAACTTCTGTAAATGTCTTTTTAGTAATTCTTACTCAAGAAAACTATTAAGGAAAGTGTCTAGTGGCAATTTGAAAATTTTTCTGAAACCTTTAGCACGGTTGTTAGGAAACAACCGTTGCTAAATTGCTGTCCATAAAATAAAAAAATATCGAAAGACTTTTAACGCCGATCCCTACAAAAAACCGGTGCCGAATGTTCAACTTTCAGAAACGATTTTTTACTAATAATCATTACTGAGTCTTTATTTTTTTTCCAACTTTCTTCTAACTTTTGACAACGATTATTACAAGAAAATCGATGCCAAATGTTCAATTTTCAAAAACAGTTCTTTACTAATAATCGTTGCTGAATCTTTATTTTTTTTTCAATTTTTCTCTAACTTTTCAAAACGGTTCTTTTTAAGTAACTAATGCTGAATTTTCTGGAGGGAAATCTTCCGCCAATACTGAATGTGCTTGATTTTGAATTTTCTGAGTTAGGATTGAAAGTGGTACTGATAATATTTATTTTTCTTTTTATGGATTATGGGGCATCCGTCATACTCTCTGAGTAACATCGAGGAGGTACGAGTTATGATTACAAGATTTCTTACTTACACTATTTGATTTTATACATAGAAACTATTGTTTACCCCTAAAAAGAAAAAGGGTATAACATATAAAAATATATATACATGTGTCTGTACAATAAACGGACCAAAAAAAAGGGGACATTCGCAATCCCGGAACAGCCATTCAAATCCCAAAATCATATTTTATGAAATTCAAATATTTCATAAAATATCATGTCGAAACTCAAATCCCAAAATCATATTTTATGAAACTCAAATATTTCATAAAATATCATGCCGAAACCCAAATCCCAAAATCATATTTTATGAAACCCAAATATTTCATAAAGTATCATGCCGAAACCCAAATCCCAAAATCATATTTTATGAAACTCAAACATTTCATAAAATATCATGCCAAAACCAAGCCCAAAATCATATTTTATGAGATTCAAGTATTTCATGAAGTATCATGTCAAACCCCAAATCTCGAAATCCAAATTATATTTTATGAAATTATAATGTTTCATAAAATATCGAATCCAAGATCACATTTCATGAAAGTCAAATATTTCATAGAAATGTCATACCAAAAATCCCAAACCTAAATCATATTTTATGAAATCTAAATGTCTTCATGAAATAATGAACTCAAATCATGCTTTATGAAATTAAAATGTTTCATTGAAACATGTGACCACATTACCACATCAACAAATGTGCTGATATGTCGATGCCACATCAGTAAAACGTGGTCGATCATTAGCCCAATCATCAACCTAACCCCTAACCTCAAGGTTTAATTAATTAAACTGAGTGATTTAAGCTTAACCTCCTCATTGACTGGTTATTACAATCATCAGCCTAATTATCAACCTAATACCCTTATTATGCTAACTGTCAAATAGTTAGTTTAATTAATAAGGTTATCTTACGTCATGGTTAATGGCCCTATCCAGTCTAAATGGTAAGTGGCCCCTAAATAAAGAAAAGGAAGGAGAGATGCACCTGGAGTTCGTGAACCACACATGAGACAATACCCTTTGATCTTCGTGAGCCAAGCCCAACCAAATGAGCAGCTCAACTCCTTCCCTTCCTTGCTCCTCTCTTCTCCCTTTTCTCCCTAACCGCCTTCTGCTCTGAAGAGGAGGAACGACCCAGATAAAGGAAATAAGAAATCGACACGCCACCTCTGAGCAACCTCTCTAGTGTCATGTGCCGAGGGGTAAAGGCGAAGGGTACGGCCAGCAGGCAAGAAAGCCAGACGCCGGTCTAAAAGGCCGTCCTACCTATCTGAGGTCGTGCTGAAGCCAGAGATCCGATGTTGCAAATCGAAAATTGGACTTGGTGGTGTGTCTTCCTTGATTTTGTGCTGCTTAATGTCTCGCCAATTTGAAGGATGTACCTCTCAACCCACACACCCAGCAATAGATACAGGAATTGGTGAACATAAAACTGGCCAAGTGAAGAGACAAAGGAACAGTGGTAACCCAAGTTTGTTTGGCATGAGGAAAAAGCAATGAAAAAAGGGGAGTGGAGGCTCTGCAACAGGCTAACTTTCTGCCTCTCTTCCTTTCATATAATAGACAGAAGAAAAAAAGGGATGAAGAAGTACAACTTCTATTTTGGTGAAAAGGTGAAATCTGAAAAAAAAAAAAAGGGGGGGGCATGTGATCTTGCCACTTCATCAATCCAAGTCACCAATGATAACCTTTCTCGGAGCCCTATTTAAACCCCAAAAACAGACCCTCTCAGGAGAAGGAAAAAGAGAAAAAAAAAAGAAAGAAAGAGAAAAGAAAAAGAAAAGGGGTCTGAACAAGCTAAAAAAAACTAAGAATTCTCTCCAGCCTCTGATACTAACTCTTCATCTCTTTCTGAAATTATACACTCCAAAAGCTCAGGTTTGTCTCAACAAGAAAAAAAAACTGAATAACCCATTGCCGCTAGTGTAAACACCCTCAACCATTCTAAGTATAGAGGTTAAAAGGTAGGTTCAGTACTGAAGATGTGAAGCTCAATGAGAGGCATTGGCTTGACTCTAGAATGGGTCACTGATTCTGGCACAATTAGTATCAGGATTCAAGACAGCACAATCCGTGCTAATTGAACCATCTTTAGAGCAATTTCAATTCTCACATGGAGTTGTATCTAGGATTTTCTGGGTCATGTGAAGATATGTTGGCTTTGCAGTTGTTTCTTTTGACTTGCTATAAAAAGTGAAATTAATACAACTCGTTTTGGTTTATGTTTTTTTTATAAAAAAAAAACTGTACTGTGATGCTGGTTCAAGAGTTCCTGCTGTTTTTTTTTTCTTTGCTAATCTTCCTTTCTTCTTTCTGTTATTGGTATGAAGGGACTAAGCCCATGAATACTGAGGTAACAAAATTGTGTTAGGCCATGGCAAGCTCAGAAGAGTATTGGCTTGGTGCTAGAATTGGTTCACCAACTCTGGATGATCATTTGCAGAGCTTGGAGGAGTACAATCCGTGCTCCTGGACCTCTTCTAGGATCATTCCAATCTCTATACCAAATTGTAACTTGATAATCGATAACATGAAGATGAATCTCAATTCAGAAACTCTAATATTTTTCTATTTCTTGTTTATGGAATGTATAAACAAAGGACTAGTACAATCCGTACCAGTTTACAAAACTGATCCCTATCCCTTGTACAATCCGTATTTAAGGGATAAAAAGAAACAAACATTGAGGCGACCTTTGCACAATCTGTGTGAGGCTTCGAAATGTCGAAACACCTGCATCTGCACAATCCGTGTAATGCGTGAAAACAGAAATGGATACAATCCGTGCCAGTTTAACACTCAGGGCATAATTCACTCAGAAAATCAGTGAAAATTCTCCGCTGTTTCAAACTCCACCAAACCTTGCCAGCATATAAATATAGTCAAAATACACCTATGAACCAAATCTCACGATTTTTTGAAGTTTCTATGATTTTGTATGAATTTTTGAAGTTCAGTTTGAAACCGAAAACTGGATCAGCACACATAACAGAAAGAACAAAAAAAAGGGGAGAAACTGTACATTTCTGTAAATTGGACCATGTCATATTATTTTATATTCTAAAACTCCATAACAAATAGTGTATATCCTCAAAATTTCATAGAGAAATGAGTAGTTTAGGGTCCCCGAATTGATTGAATCAGAAGAATATTAAAATGATCTCAGATAAAAAGGTTACCAGCACTGGGTACCCTCTTTCCTCCCTCATTTTCATTTTCGTATAAAAGGGTGATTGAAATTGACAATCTTTAAGATTATATACCCATTGAGGTCTATGCAAATTCCTAGCTCATTTCAAAGTATGTAAATATGTTTAAAATTCAAATCAAAATTGACATTTAACCAGTTTTCTGCACATCTTCAGATTTACCAGTATCAAGTAGCACTTTTCATCCCTTATTTTCTTTTTCCTTTTGAATACGAGTGGATGACAAAAATTGATATTCTTTGGGAATACATGCCAATGTAGAACTATACAGGTTTTGAGCATATTTTAAAATGTGTACATGTGTTAAAAATGCAAATCAAAATGGATAGTTGGTTTAATAGATATATTCAAATTGCTGTACATTTGGAGTACTTGAGCTTAAATCAATTCAAATCCAATTCAAACCAAATCCAAATGAAAGCAAACTCAAGTCAAATCCAAATTCGAAAGACGAGTTAGAAATCAAATCCAAATTAAAATCAAATCAAGACTCATATTAAGTCCAATCAAATCCAAATCCAAAACAAATCAAATCCAAATTTCAAGATCGAATTCAAACTCAAATCAACTTCAAATCTAAATCAATTTTCAATCAAATTTAACTCAAGTCATACCAAGTCAACCTGAATCGTAAACTGGCATAGCACTTCATGTTTATAATTTGGAAGATCAATAAGACAAACAAAGGGGCAAAATCCCTTGTCTTTTGATATTCACCTAAATTATGGACTGGCATAGCGCATCATGTTCATAATCTAGAAGACCGGTAAGACAAACAAAAGGGGTCAAATCCCTTGTCTTCCAATCAACTCCAATCGTGACAGTGAAGTCAATCAATCTCACTCGTGACGCAATAGTCAACTAAGATCAATCGTGACGTAACAATCAACTAATATAAATCATGACGTAGCAGTCAATCAATTTAAATCCTGACCTTGAGGTCAAATATTTATTTGTCTCGCCTGTTATTGAATTCATTTGCTTGATCTTAATCAAAGGTTCTCCAGATTTATAGCCTAAGGTAATTAACAGCGAGGGCTTACGCTCGCTGGAACTTAAAAGTCCCCACAATCACTAAAAGTCTTTAGGTATGTACTCCAAAATGTACCTGAGGGTAACCTTGTCCTTTTTTTTCTCTCATCCGCAAAATACACATAAACAAATATATATATATATATATATATATTTTGCGGGAGAGCGGAAAAAAGGGTCGCACAACTATATTTTTTCTTTGTTAATTGTGTGAATTTGAAATATGTGATTGTATGACTTTAATATTGTGATTGTGTGAATATTGTTTATATGTTATTATTAGATTATATCGTTTATGTAAATTAAAATTTTGCGATTGCGTTATATGGCATATGTCTAATTTTGACTAGTAATTACCGGATAAGTTACAGAAAATGAACAAGTTATTACAAAAAAAAAATACATTCCGCACTGGTTATTAAAAAAATAATGACTATATGGTGTTTTAAAAATAAAGAATTGGCATCGATTATTAACAAATAACCCTTGCGGAAAGTAGATCATTTGACAACGATTGTTTATTAATAATCGATACGAAAAGTGAATCTTTGGCAACGGTTTTTTATTAATAACCGGTACTGAAAGTCCTACCATTAATAACGGTTATTCAAACCAGTGCTGAATGCATTTTAGAACAGATGCTAAAGCCTTTTCTTTCTAATAGTTACTATGACCAAACATCCATCACAGCAGTGACCTGTTGGGCAGCCAAAGAAGGTCTCACCGTAAGGCGGGTTATTAATCCAGACACCAGGTCCTGAACCGGGCATAGCAACAAAGTTCCCGGTGTCGGTGTATGAATCACCAAATGCAAATATTAATGTAAAGCGTTTTTCGCAAGTTTGTTTTGCGTGGCCATAGGATACAACCAAGAGAAGGAAGAAAGCACAGATGAACTTCATTGCTTTTTGAGTTCTGTGAAATGGAACATATTTGCCACTGGTAATTCTGATATTTTATAAACAACCTCGCCCGTACAATATACATAGTTGACCTAGCTAGAATAAAGAACAAGTACATATCAGAAAGTACAAAACAGCAACTTGTTTTCTTAAAGTGTACACTGGAAAAAGAAAAAAATCAATTCACATTTTATGGAGTGCCTGCCATAACTTAGTTATTAAGAACACTAAAAAAATGTGAAATTAATAAAAAAAAAATGATCGTCTACAATCCAAGCCAACTTAGAATTAGAAACCCACAAAGTCATAGCTGTAATTGTATGCACTGGTATCTGTTCTACCAAAGGTACATATAATGGTTTGTCCTGTCTGTGTACTATATTCATGTATATAATATACAGTATATTATACATATTTTATTGATTGATGATGCTGAAAATTTATATATAAATCTAGGTAGTTATATTCATCTACATTTCTACATGTAGTTTGGAATTTTGTATGTTTTATGCACATTCTGATACGTCCACTTTATTCCATAAATAGGAAATACTGCAGATAATCTGGCAATGTGGTAGCGTGCTGTCATGTTTAATTTACTAATTTATTGTATATCCATGAGTCCAACAATGAACATATACATGAGGTCTCATAAATTATTATCATTCAAAATTCTTTTGTGCTCCTGAGATAACTGAAAAGCCCCAGAAAATAAGTGACTTGCATAATTGACTTTTTTTTTTCTTTAGGGCCTCTTTGGTATTCTCATCTTCTTCCTCAATGAGGTTGAAGAAGATATCTTCCGGGAGAACTCTCCTTCCACTCTATCCCAACTTTTAGTGATGGTGTTTGGTATTTCTATTTTAGAACAAGAAAATATTGATTCTTTAATGAAATTTAAAACAACAATATACTTTTTGAAAAAAAAATATATACAATGTTATTCTTGTAAGATGAAATATACAGTAATTTTATCATATTAATATATCATTAATATCATAATTAACACAATTTTATATTTTTATTATGTAAAAATACTAAAATTATTTGTATGCTTAAATTTATTAGTATTATTATTATATTTAATTATTTGTAAGGCATCCTTGAAAAATTAAATATATAAAAATATTTAATTATTATTATTATTATTACAATGATAATAATAAATATAATGGTTAATAATTATTCTTATTATTATTGCTAATGTTATTATAAGCATTGAATTAAAAACATAATTATAATTAAAAATTAATTAGAGAATAAGAAAAGAAGAAAATGAGTGGTATTTTTGTAATCTAAAGTGGAAGAAATTTGATATTCTTGTGGAAGATCTCTTCTTCCTCATAAAAGGTGAAAGAAAATCTTCCAACTTTAATGGTTCATCTTCCACTTAATTTCATTTATATTGGATAACTTTTTTCCGAAATATTTCTTCTTCCATCTTATTCCGGAAGAAAATCGATGTACCAAGCACCCCCTTAGTTCCTACTTCCCATTTGGTCCATCATGCACATGCATGTTTGCGTAGTTTTTAATGAAATTCTGGAACCTAAGCTAGCCATGCCAAAACGAAATAGTTAAACGGACTTATACAGACCCAAATTGAAAGCATCTTCAATTAAAAAGTATCAATTTATCAGGGCCCTGAATGATTTGAATTAGTTCTATTCACAAGCTTGATCCTTTTTCTGATATTAAAAAAGTTTCAATTAGGCTACATACAGGTTATTTTTAGGAACTAAATGGGCTAAAAAAAGAAGGCCATGTGATCCATATAAAATTGCCCTGCTTGATTCCTACTCCTGCACAAGCTCAACAATTCTATTCACTTTTTATTAGGTCTTTGATGGTCCCAAGTCCCAACTGAATTGATCAGTTGAAAAATTCTCAATATGCACCACTTCAAATCTTCAATACCTGTGCAAAATTAAAAGTATAAACGTATACAATTATAGACCTAATATTGGTCTAATATTAAGGTTTTCTTTTTTTGCACATTTTACAGTTCATAGAGACGAGAACGGTTATTCACCTGAGTACCTAACATAATTTCAAATTACAAGCAGGCATTATTAAAGGAAGGGACAAAAAGTAAAAATCCTCTAATGAAAAATATATAACAAAACTATTACAAAATAACTATGAAAAATGAGCAACAGGAAGAATTAAAAAAAAAAAAACAACTCAATTCCGTCCACCAAATTATACCAATCTCCATAACAGCAAAAACACATAAACCAAAAATCTCTCATCTCTACAATAATTGCACATGGAGAACCACTGTACTATCTTGAGATACTTGGCTCATTTCCGACTGCGTGGCGCTATTGCACACTATCACGAGACAGGATAGGAGGATCGGCGAAGGGGCCGTAAAGCCATCCCTTGGCAATGTGTCCATATGATGCCTCGGTCAAGTGAATGCCGTCCCAATTCCAATGAGTTTTCGGGTCGGAACAGGCAGTGGCCCCAGGATCGCCACATTTTGACGTCAGATTGAAGTTGTAAGAGCCCAACCCGGCCGCGCCACAGCACGCTCTTGGTGGTTGCTTGTAAAACCCTATAATAACCAGATTTATGTGCAATTTATGTCACCATTGTAGTTCTATTTAATGCTACCTAAATAAGATATTCTAGAGTACCTATCTTTGACATGTAATTAAGCAAGCCAATAATTCCAATTTTTCAAAGAAGTCGTGTTGTATCACAACTTCTGGAAAATGCATTGATTATTTATTACATAATTGAATGGCACAGCAAAACCAGTGTATATAATTGGGTGTCAAACTTTGAAAGTTTCGTTTAGAAGCAATGTTGAAAGCTATGTACGGTCCAGAATCTCGAAACGAGGAAGCATGCAAAGAAATAACAGAACCTAATTAAATGGAAGGTCTTGTCCTGATTGGGAATTTGGGATAGTTTTATAAGAGATGCTATCCATCTCTAATTCCTACCCCAAGAAAAAATGGAGAAATACTAAAACCCCAACTTTTATTGTTAAAAAAAAAATTAAAACCCAATTTGATTTTGACCCTATTTACTTAAATTAAAATAAAAGTTCAAATTTCTCTCCAAACATAAATCTGACCATTCTTTGCTAAACAATTTAGTTATAATTAAATCTTAAATTTTTGCATGATAATTAATTTATTATACAAGACCAAAAAAAAGAACATAATTAAACTAAAATTAGAAGAAGAAATTAAAGTGTGGGATGGATGGAAAACTAACCAAACTTCTCAGGATGGAGCAAAAACTGCACAACAGGCGTGTAATAATCTGCATAGATAATCGTAACACCAGGATATCTCTCTCTCAATCTCAGAATGGCACGTTGAAGCATGGAATTGTGCACCCAAGCTAATGTATTGAAATTTCTGAGACAACCACTCTGTGCACCATATCCTGTTACCGGTTCGTTGTTGAAGATTGTCAAGTACACTGGAAAGCAACCGATAGGAAGCACGCCAGGCACCACCAACTCAACTGCTCCTTCTGCTATTAATTTCTGCAATGTTTTTTTTTTTTTTTTGAAAAGAGAGTTAGATGAAAGTGGTTTGTTTGACTAATGTATTAATTTTTGTATTTGGTGTTTGCATGATTATTATATGGTCCATGTGGGATTTTCCTAATTGCAATAATTTTAATTCCTTTTTTTTTAACTCTTTGAATGAGGCAAAAGGGATGGTAGGTTTGCCAATTTTAAAGAAAAAAAGAGGAAGGAAAATGAATCAGAGTCAACCAGAAATTTAACCAAGCAGAGGATTTGCATGTTATGTCTAAAACTTCATTGGGTTAAGTAGAGTTTATTTAATTTCCTTGGGAGTAGTTATATATAAATATATTAACATTTAGGGAATATACAGAATGGTCCAACAAAAAAAATCTATAGCAGAATCTTTAACGATATAATTTTTTTAAATAATGATAAAAGTCAAGTCACTTAAAAATAAATATCTGTACAGAATTTTTTATTTGAATTTCATATTTGATCTCTTACATAAAAAATATTATCTTTATTATTTATGATATTTAATCCGAAGTATAAAAAATTACCTCAATTGCTTTCGAAATGGATTCGATTACATGGGGGACAATGTCATGCACTTCATGCATTTTTCTGAAAGAGAATATGGGTGCATTATAATCATTCCCTCCAAATTCTCCAACTACAAACAGAGACCTTCTAAACAAATCCCTGCACTCTGCTCCAACCAAAAAGAAAATAATTATCATGTTCTTCAAGGGCCTAAATGGAAAATTCATTGACATAATTAAAAATTGTTACCTTGAGGTGTGCTGCAAATGGAAGGTTTCATCTCTTCAAACCACTTGAGTTGTGTGTGCAGAGAGCCAGAATTCCATATGGCTTTTCCCAAACCTCTTGCCTCAAAGAAACTGATGTCAAGTGCCGTTGCACCGGTAATTGCGAAATTAGCGCCACGGTGAAAGCTTGCGTTATGCGCTTTGGATGGTGGAAGCAATGGCAGTCCCACTTCTTGAGCTGTTATTAATTAAGTTTCAAAGAGAAGGTGTCATAAGAAATATGAAAGAAAAGAATATAACTGTAGTTACTTCATATCACATACACCCCTCCAAAGGTTCTATTTGCACAAAAGTGCTTTGGAAGATCATATACCATTGATGTATATTCCGAATTAAATGAATTTATATAAGGGTCATCATTCAAAATTAAGGTGATATATGCATATGCAAAAATCCTTTCCACAGTAGTTTTATATAACTGAAAACTAAGATAATATTTGCTTCCTGTTTCTACAACTAAGATATTAAATAATTGTCCAAGTTAATTGACTCAGTTGGTTGCATATATTCCCATCATTTTTCCTTTCTCCATGCATGAAAGTGCACTCTGGAAATGTTATTAGTTAGTTTTGTAAAGATTAAAATGCTTGATGATCACTATATATTACCAGATCACAACAAATAGTGCAACTAAATAAAAGTTCAAAATAGGAAGTTAATTGTATCTGTACCTATGTAGTCGATAACTAAACGGCCATCAGAACATCGACCAGTCGGGTAACCAAAGAAATTCATGCCATAAGGCAATCTTGCGGTTGCCAGATACGCTGGAATTCCATCAACACAGAGATTGCCAGCGTCAACGAGCGAGTCGCCGAAGTTGAATATGGCGGCATAGCGCTGAGCCGTGACAAGAGGGTTCTGGTAGAGAGAGGAGAGAAGGAGAAGAGAGAGAAAGATGGGTAGATTATTCATGGTTAGAGGTGGTGATGGAAGAGAGGAGAGAGAGAGAGGAAAGAGAAGAATTAGAGATTAGATATGTTGAATACTTGTTATATATGTATAGAGTTTAGATTTGATAGGAGTGTAATGGAGAAATAATGCCGATTTTTTTCATACTTCCAGTTGGTTCCTCCAAATTTTATTGGAGCTTGGTCTTAAAATGATTTCATTTGTTTTCATTAGAAAAAAGAGAAACAAGAAAAGTCTCCTTGAATTTGATTTTCTTTTTCATGTAAATTGAACGGACTGCATTTTATAAAAAATGGAGATGTCCGGTACTATACCATGATAATTATGTTTCTAATATCTTATTAGCTTTTTGTTAATAAGCAAAGTAGTAGGTAATGGAGATGAGGTTGATCTTTGTAATTAATGTAGAACATGGAGAGGAAGATGATTCAATAATCATATTTTTATCAAGTGGTTGATGAGCTTAGTTAAGTTCTTACGTGCAAGAGGCGAATTTGAATGGGTCATCCTTTTTGAATTGAAATGAAGAAATGTACCATTTATAATTAATCCCTAGTTTAAATTAGGGTTAATTAATATGGTTTACCCAACAAACCAATTGAGGTAAAGAGACAATGATGCCTTAATTGAATTGAAAAACCGGTTCTGAATCTCAATCTATGCACCTATTTTATTATTAAGGAGGGATAACTGCTTCCTTAGTCAAATATCTTATCTTTACCTCAAAAATATTCATATTTTTTTTAAAAGCATTTATATATAATTTTAAAAATGTCTATATCTTGCGTTCTGGAATTAAAAATTTTATAAGATATATACTTATATTTTTGTTACAAAGTTTTTTAATTTGAAATTTTTCATAATCATTCAGAAATAAAAATTGATAAAGTATTTTCGATACTAATTATAAATACTTATAGATATATATATATAAATTATCTATTTAATATAAATATTTGTGGTATACATATAAGAATATAAAATGGGATGTAGAAATAATTTCTCTTTATTATTTGACAGCGAGATTTCAATGAGAGGGTTGTTTACCTAACACTTGGCAAGAGAAATAATTTTACTTAATGTGTTAATTAATTAGTTCAAGAGGAGGTGCAATTATTGTTGATTTGTCTGCCTCGTAATTAATTCTGCAATTTTTTTAGAGAGTTTCATTACTTAAAAATTTTAGTATTTAAAGTTGATGGATGTATACATTCAATTTCTGTCTGTTAAAAAAATGGATATATATGATTTATATTACTCTTTCACATATTTATTTGCTGTTGCTTTTAAGGGTCGTCTCTATTATTGTAGAAGTTATCGCACATTATTTTGCATACATTTGATGTCTATAAATAATAGTCATAATATGTTACAAATTTTCACTTGTACATAGAGAGAGTCACCCATATATCATAGTTTATTCCATAAATAGAGTTTTATATTCATTTCATATTTTTGAATCATGGACAATATATACTAAATTGAAATTAACAAAATTCATATTGGAATTGTGCTAATGTATTAGTGTTAATATATCTTTCAAAAATCCTAAAACTAGTTAAAATTTATTATACAAAATTTTAATATGTAGAATTAATTAAGAGGGTTAAATCAACCGTTCGGACATGAAAAATAAAATTTTACTTCGGATATGAAAAATAAAAATTTAATCGGTTAACATATCACGTAGCAAAACTCAACTATAGAACAACTTTTAGCAAAACTAACATAATTAAGTTACCTTGAATTACCAGTTTTGAAGGTGATCATTTTTTTTAGATAAATAAATGAGTTCAACTTCCTAACATTAAATATTTGTAATATTTTCTGTTGGATTTTGAAATTAACCTTTCATACAGAAAGAATTACTTTAACTACTATATTAGAGATTAGTTTTTATACAAACATTATAACTCAAAATTTGTATAACTTTCTGTAGTGTTACATTTTCTCTAAATAAGTCATTAAAATTGATCCAATAGCATCATGATGGAAAGGTTGTGCTATGCCACAGATCAACTATCCAAACACATTATATTGACTCGGTACAAGTCAAGCCCACATGTAGCGAATTATATAATAATCCGATTTCATTATATAATAATCTGATTTTGAAAGAAGTTATATTAATTATTTTCTTAATGTGGTGTCCCTATTAGCTAGCGATATATATTTACACTGCCAGTTGGGGCATATTAAATAGGACATCTCCAGTGGCACAGAAATGGTCACTTTCATACTTCAAGAAAGGGCAGAATCAAAAAAATTAAAATATAATGGGCTGAATTATAAATATAATATAATTTTAATTTTATAAGAGAAACCGAAGAATATTTATATTTTAAAAATATATAAAATTTAAAGAAAAAAATGTAAATTTTCAATTTATAGGAGGGGCTAGTCCCCTTTGCTCTCCTTTTGGTTCCACCTGGACCGCCTCTAACTTGGAGTTATGCATTGAATCACAAATTTGTTTAGCTCTTTTCTTTAATTTTTCTTTTTTTATTACTTTTTTATTTTAATATACTTGATTGTAAATTAAGTATTAATTGAAGATTTATGTTAAAAATATTAACAGTTAGAAGGACTGACATGTCTTGCTTCTAATATGCACCCATTTTTAAAAGATAAAACTTTAAAAACAAAAAACTCAAATATAAAAATAAAATTGTCACATATATATATACATACACACACATAAAAAATTATGAACATTTCCGTACTATTAAGAGCAGCATCCGAACAAAAAATGTACCATAACTCAACTCAAAATATATATATATATATATATATATATATGGTGTACCATGACCCACTTGTAGACACCTTGGAGAGTTGAATTAGGAATCCACTTGAAGGGGCTACTCTCTGCCTCTCCAGTAGTTGTTGGAGGATGCCTATCAATGCTCCTCTCCAATCGCCTCTAAACTTGGGATATCTTTCTTTTAATTCAAAATAGGTTTACTTAATTCAAAAATCTCTTTTTTTATAATTTTCTGTCTTTATCAAAATATGTCAATATTAAAGCACATATGTTGGCCTATTCATATATGTTAGACAGAAGTTTTTGTTATTTTCACATGATGTGATGCGATAAATATATATCTGTTATTTTTTTTAAAGAAAAAAGTATGATTTTATTTGTTCAATTTGGATCGAATAATTTAAAATGAATGGTACATTAGTAAAATTTGTAGCATGAAAATTAATTCCAATACATACTTTTCTATTTTTTTGGGAAACAATTGGTTGTTGGGACTTAGGATTGAGAACCTTGTAAAGATTAAAAAAAAAACAATTGCTATAGATGAAATACATTATTGCTAGTGTATTAAGAGAGTTTTGTTGCTTCAAAATAAATTTTGGTATTTATCAAAAAAATAAAAGTTTTGATAGTTTCAATGCATACCAAAAAATTATATTTTCTTTCAATTTAAAGTAATTATAATAAATTAACTTAACTATCTTGCCAGTTGTTCTCAAATCACATCAAAAAATTTAAAATAGAAAAGTTTTATTACCATAACTTGATTAATATAATTTAAGTGACTACTGAGTACTGACAGTACATCATATATCCAATATAAATTATTATCAATTTCTAGTTATATTATAACAGGTGAAATTTACATCAAAATTGGTAATTTTTCTTGTATATAATATACATAAATTTTTAATCACATTTCAGTTCTTAGACATTAAAATCATAAATCAAATTATCAAAATTATATGATTAATCATTGCCGCATACTAAAAAGATGGAGAGGGGAAGATGTCTCTCTCAAAAAAAAAATTCTAAGAGTTGAACTGTATGATTGAAGTGACTAATCCAAAATTATTTTCAGGGACATCTCCAGTTTTGTACAAAAATTGAGAGGAAATAAATCATATTCATGAGATCACTCCTATTGGGTTGGTAAACAATCTATTTAGACAACAGTTGACTTGTTCTAAATTTTTTTAGAGAATTAATTAATTACAAAGTACTAACTTGAATAAGAAAATGATAGCCTCTTTTGAATAACCCAACATTGTGATAATCATCACATATAATTTATTGGTCTAGAAAGAAAATTATTAGTATATATTCGTTGCATCAAAGCTTTTTTTAAGATTGATAAATTTTCCAACCTTTTTTTTAATTTAAAAAATATTAGTTTTGCCATGCTGGCTATTGGAATAATCCACATAAAAAAGAATATTAGTATTGTGAAGAATTAAGCGTGTAAGAAAACTAAAAAAAATAAAGAGGCTAAAGGAGATGATGTCAAATGAGATTGAATCATGTATATATAGACAGCTAATTAAAATACTCTGATAAATAGCAAATTGCTAAAATATGGTCCACACCACAAAACAATACTAATTTCTATACTGGCCTAAATAGGAAATAATAAACTATTAATAATTTTAAGTGAAAATAGCTGGTACTTTCACCTTAAACAAATCAATCATTTGAAATAAAATAAGGATCTATATTGCAAATTAATATTTTTTTTCTGAAATAAATAACAAGGATTGTAGAGCATTTTCTCACATGACTAGTGGTACTTGTTTTTTTCCTTTTATTTTGTTGCTGAAAATGACTTGACATGCATGTTGGTGGCTATGTCAAACTGTATGATTGAGCAAAGGTGCACCTTAACTTGTGGATACTATTACATTATTGATAAGGTTGGATAAAGACAGAGGAACTGAATAAACTCTAAAAGGTGGTGGTTAGAGTAGGATTTTGTTGAATTGTTCTTGATATATACAGTGGATAAATTAATGTACATAAATCTAAAATTTTGTTTGCTGAGCTAATTAATTTCATCTAATTGTCAATAGTGTTGCATAATGTATAAGCTTTTGAATACAAATCCGGAATAGTAAGGATGGGTTTTGAGTATGTTTGGATGCATTGAATATAGCTACAATTCCGGAATAATAATACTATTGTGAGATGGGTTTGATCCAAATAAAATTTTGCTATTTGAAACAGCTTAAGTTAGCTACTATTTCATTGTTCCAATAAAACTATAGAATAATAATTATTCCAACTTTCATGAGAAAGAGAGAAATAAAAATCATTCTACTTTAAATATACAATCCGAATAATATTTTTACTAATCTCAATAACATCACATTAACACTATTCTCATACTAACTCCAAGTACTTAGTTTTTTCTCTATTTTCATCTATTAATCCCAATTATATTATTCTTACACTAATCCTTGCACAATATAAACATATTAAAGACCAACATACTCTTCATCTACTAATCCCAATAGCAACTATTCCCAATTGCATTAAAGACCAAAATACTCATTTATTTCTAGAATGACTTATACTCACCTTATCATTTAGGAGTTATTAATGTACCCTTTAAACTTAAGAAAATCATATTTGATCTCTTTAATGGGGACAGATATTAAATGACGCTTCTAAGTAACCCAAACCAGATAGATTTCTATGGGTGTTATTTTGTGTTTTTATTCTTTCCTTTCACTGTTGTCTCAAGTGCTGAATTTTCATCTAATAATTTTAAAACCTCACACTTAAATTTGAGGAAATTTTGATACAAACTTGTAGGAGAAACATAAATAAAATTTTGCATGTTGTCAATCACCCTCTAATTTCTATGTTTTAAGAGCATCTCTAATATTGAAATAAAAATATTTTTTTTATCACATCAGCAATTTTAACAATTATTTCTAATTAAATTTCATGTTATCATCGTTTCTTCTGCTTCAGTTAATTTTAATAATTTTACAATTTGAATTTTACATTCTTAAATCGTATGATTCATATACATTCAAATAAAATTTCTATAAAAATTGAGAAAGCATATAAAAATAAAACAAACCCATGTGCAAAAATATATATGTGCTATCTCACATGCACAGCTTCCTAATACATGTGATCTTCTCATTTTGGTTCAAGTACCCCTCTTTCTATATGTATTATTATATTGAAACTGGTTTACTTTGATGAAAGCTGTGTTTAAAAATGAAAAAGCAGATTAAATTTAATGGAGCATTTTAAAAGTTGTGTTGAGTTCTCTTTTTTGTTTTTTTTTTCTTTAACAAGGAGCGCAATATATTAGAAATAATCAAATAAAAAAGAAGTTCACTTTTTATTTTTTAGTAATAAAAATTAAAAAAACTCAAATGATAAAAAAAAGGTTATTAAATATGATATGTATTATTCTTTCTCTACACTTCTTACTCCCGCATTATAATTATATTATTTCATCATTTTGATATTGTCTTTAAAAGATTATAATTAAAAGAGGAATGCTAACTATCGTTCAAAAATTTCATCTATCTCCTCATCCAATACATGATTTACTTTTTTTTCTCTTTAAAAATTCTACAGTGTCCACTCTACATATATATAGAATTTATTTTTTTCGTATGAAAAAAGTGAATCATGTACTAAATGAAATCCGGATGACTTTTTTTGTTTTCTGGGCTAACTCTAATAAAATATACTAAAATACAAACTCAAAAATTAACATCAGACTTAACCGAAAAATCAAACTTAAATTTCAGGGGAAAATAAGAAAAAAAATGTTTGGGAGATACCATTGTTGATACCATCATCGTACCGATTTTATTATTCATATAAAATGAGTTATTATTCATATTAATAACTTTATTATGCAACTTATTTTATACAATATTTTATGATTCAATGCAAATATGACTAATCTAAATAATAACTTACTTAAATTAAATAATAAAAATATTATAAAAAAATTACATAATAAAATAATTAACATAAATAATAATTTATTTAATCTGAATTATAAAATCAATATCGTCATGACGGTATCTATGTATCGGCTCCCAAGATATAATAGTCAACTTTTGAACTCTGGACATATCTAGAGTAACTTAGTGGATGAAGATTTGGTGGCATTTTGGTGTGCTGAAGTGATGATCTTTTGACAACTAACAGCGTCTCATACGTAATGCAAAGGAGATGAATCCCACTGTCCCCTTTTGTTTTGTGATTCAAGTGTCAAAAAGAAGAGAGAAATTTAGGCCATTGAAAGCGCTTTTTATTATTAATTGTGGTTAAAGAGGTAGTATCACTGTGGAAACTGGAAGGGCTGTGTTTATGTACAATAAGCAGCATGGGAAAATCATTTTACTATGAATGGCCTATCTAATTAAGCCATGTTCTTTCAAAATAGATGTCCTAATTAGGCTTCTTGGAGCATTATCTGATACAAGTCTAGGCCCAAAAAGAGCTCTTCAATTGATTGGACAATTTGGAAATCTTTGCATGGGCCTAGATTCTCAATTGATTGAACAAATTAAGTTGTTTCTGTCTGATTCTTAATGAAATTGATGTATCCGCAAAGCCCAATTTAGGTTTTATACTAGATTCACATCCGCTGTCATATCTTTTTCTATGATATATTTATGTCATAATTTTTTTTTAAAATCTATGATATATAGGATCTACTAAAATATAGATAAAAAAAGACATCCCCCATTAACTAAATCTAAGTCATTTAAATCAAATCGGATCGTTTAAAATCTATGACAGCAAATGTGTCATAGATTTCTATGGCAGCGGATACGGACTCGTTTTATATTATCCTTAATACATATACAGAACACAATTTTAATTTCAAACTATAAAATACACACAAAAAAGAAACAAGTTTAGTTTCACACTATCCACAGATACAGACAGAAAACAACATTTTTAATTTCACACCATCAATAGATATACATTACAAGAGGAACAATAATTAAGATTGCTTTAAGGAAGTCACATCAAATAACCAACGATACAATTATTTTCTGACATGACCCCTTAAATGAATTGATTAGATTAATTAAAGAAAAAACCTAATTATTCAAAACCTAGAATCACACTGCAAACCAACTCACCCTTTTCTAATTTGCACAATTGCCACCTCTGGTAAATATATATCTATCTCACACAATTGCTTATTTGCTCAAGTTAAATGTAAATGGAATCTACACAACCAAAGAGTTACACTGCATACTTGCATGTAACTAAATATGCATGTAAGTCATCTAGCCTAAAATTGCAGGGCTGCAGTAGGGACCTTTGAGCCACCCATCAGCGATTGACCGATAAGCGGCTTCGGTCAGGTGAATTCCGTCCCAAATCAAGTAATTGTGTGGATCGGGGCATGGGCTCGAGCCCGACATGCCGCATCTCGCATCATTGTTGTAGTTGTATTGACTCTGGCCGCTAGCCCCGCAACAAACCTTCAGACCATATTTTAGTCCTGTAACAAAAAGAAAGTTGTAGGTACAATCAGATTATAACATTTTTGGGGGTGAATTAAGGATATTTTTAGGGACTAAATAAGTTAAGACAAAAAAGAAATAAAACAAAACATTACTTCACATGAAAACTGTTGTAGAATTCAAAAAATACAAAATACTGCATGTATTACTGAATATATGTATAACTTTTATGAACTTAATAAAGGGGGAAATGACAGATCTTGGGAATTATAGAACAATTTTGGTATGTTTAAGGAAAAAAATGTTTTTCTGTCTAGATATAGGTGCATGTGAATCTGACAAAAAGGAGCATTTTGTATGAAAAATACAAGAAAGTACTTGGGGGTATAGCCGTATAGACAAATACACATGATCTCAAAATTTTTGTTGTCACCTTGGCCCATGCTTTCTAGCAGTCTTATTATGTAGTACAACCACAAGAAATATAATGATGTGCAGTGATACATATACTTCAGTCACATGCAATAAATAGCATCTTCGGTGTATATATATTTATTTATATTGTTGGACCAAAAATTAAAGAATACTTTTTTGATAAAAAAAATTATGGTTATATAAGTTGCATCATAAGAGAATTTATTTTGTTCACCAGCATTAATTTGATCCTCAATTAATGGGTTCCCCACCAACTAGGTGGTGCAATGTGTCATTAATCCAAACCACCCCCCCCCCCCCCCCCCACAATCTCTCCTCCTCCACTATTTATTACTGTCAAATAGTAAAATCGACATATCCCTCTTCTCATATTACAGATAACAGTATGGTGCCAAATATATATCTACGTACCGTGTAGTCACTTTTTGAATTTTATATAATTTTCTTGCACTAGTATACCAATTATGCCAATTATGTGCTACAGCCTACATGTTATAATTTTGAGTACCAGCACCAACTGACTTTAGGAAAACAAAAAATTGAGTGCCAGAAGAAGTCAGGATATCACTTTCACTGGAATTTTAAAAGAAGGAAAAATATGTAATGCCTCAACATAATGCCCCATTTTCTCATTACAAAAAGAAAAATATGTAATGCCTTAATATAGTGCCCCATTTTCTCACTGCCACAGATAAAAGAGCCTCTAAAAATATCAGCATGTGAGGCTCACTGTAGTGTTAGTAAGAGAAATAAAGAGAGAGTGTTGGGGGCGTTACATGAGCATCCTTAAAAAAATTGGTTAATATATATATTCCTAGCAATCAAGGAACTACTTAAAGTGTTGGTAGCTTTTTTTGCTTTTTGGTATAACAACTTCCCATTATTAGAAATTCTCTACGGAATGGAATACCTGAGTGGTTGTCAATTTCAAATCCACTATATATAGATATATTTTTTTTTCATTAAATCATCATTAGCTAGCCAGCTAAATCCCATTCATTTTTGAAGTGTGTAAACTGCAAAGTTCTTATGCAATGATTGATTAATTAAGTAGTATCTTTAATTAATTTAGAGGTTTTTATTATTTTAAATGAAAAGAAGGTGCCAGGAATTTCTTAATAAAGTTAGTAAAAGAATGGGCAAATTGTATAACCTTTTGTTTGTTTACCTTTATCTTCTTGGTTTATTATTATTGCTATTATTATTATTGTTGTTATTATTATTATTGTTGTTGTTGTTGTTGTTGTTGTTGTTGTTGTTGTTGTTGTTGTTGTTGTTATTGTTATTATTGTTATTATTATTATTATATTATTATTATTATTATTCTTTTTGGGAAGTATAGGTTTACCTTCTTTTTCAATCAAATATATTGTCTCTTGCATTACGTGTTGGAAATAATGAGGAAAATACCATAATGACTAACTACACTATAGACAACCTATAATAACTTCAATGTCAACTAAAAAATTCCGTTATTATTAAAACGACAAAAAAAAGAGTTTAATTGGTCATGCATCAATCTAAACTTTTCAAATAGTCAATGACATCATGAAAACATCAAAATAGTTTATTTCCCATTCAAATAATAGTTTCTTTATTTTATCCTCTTTTCTCATTTTTTTTTCTATTATAAATTTTTTATTAGAAAAAAAATTGACCAACTTATCCATATATTTAATCTTATATGAGGTATATCTATTGTAAAGTTTTGAGGGATACATAAGCAATTAATCCAAAAAATAATAAGTCATTGGACAAGGTTATAGAAGGGGAACACAATAATTTTTTCAGGGAGCAATTTTGGCAAAGAATGAGACTTGAGGGGTCTCTGAAGGTTCCAAACATGCATGTCTCTATCTAAGCACATTTTTTTGGGGACCCCAGCTAACTTATAAATGTTTCATTAACAGAATACTTGTGCACGTTGCATTTTTAGTGAATAGTGATGATTGAAATAAGATGCTATAATAGATTTCTTTGGCTTATTTTATGGAAGGTTTAATGATAATATTTTTGGTGTGACAAAACCAGGCTCAAAAGTATTCAAGTGATTTAGACTGAGTATCTTCCGTTAACTCCAAAAAAAATTAATTTATCTTTATTGTATAGAAGTTAACAAAATTACCCTATAACATATTAATTTACAACAGTGTTTCTTTAGTTATTATGACCGATTTGATTTATTGATTCCAATAATTACAATAGTGGATGACATAATTAATTGTCCATTAGCTTTTAATTATATCATGTGAAGATACAGAAGTCACTAACTATTGAAAATATCAGTTTCAACCAAAACACATTTTGTCATCTCTTGATTCATCTACAAATCGCTACACACCTAACCAGTCAACGCCTAAACAAAATGCTCAATTACATGAGCTCAATCCTCGTCGCCAAAACCATTAACTTGTGGAATTCAACTTCCCCTAATTTTTTTTAATCTTGATTAATTGACCACTAGTCTACTATAATCCCAAGGTAAAAATCATATAAATATGAAAAAAGAATACAGTCACTATTAGTATATGCATATACAATTACGAAAAAATTATATATATTTTTCAAATCAAAACCTCTCTGGAGAAAAGCATGTGATAGAAAATTTCAGAGGCAAAAATCTGAAGAATAAATGCTTTATGAGAAAGAAACAAATAGCAACAGATGAAAAAAGAAAAAAAAAAGGTAAAAACAGATAACTGACCAAAGCTCTGAGGGGACTGAACCATCTGCTGGACCTGATTGTAGAAATCGGCGTACATGATCCTGGCGCCGGGGTACTTGCCGCGGAGATTCGATATGGTTTGCATGAGCAACGAGTTGTGGTATGAAGAGAGGCTGTTGAAATTCTTCAGGCAGCCGTTTTGGTCATAGTTGCCGGGATTCGAGCTCTGAAACAGGGTTAGGTACAGAGGAAAGCATCCGATCGGCAGCACACCGGGGACCACTATGTCGACCGCACCCATTGCTATCAGTTTCTGTTAACAAAAAAAATAGAGAAAAAAAAATAATGTATCGATCAGTTTCTTTTATTTCATATTTATTATATTTAGTTACGGTTTTTTTTATTAGTATGAACCATTATTTTTTAATGTTATATTATCATCATTATTATAATTACTTATTACAATATCACTTGTTATTTGGTTACTTATTATCAGTAATTGTCAGTATCATCATTATTAATCTTATTTACTTATTTTAGCAATAACTTTTTTGTTGCATCAAGCAAAGCCAATTAAGCTCACATCAGATTGTTAGTTCACCAGTGGGGTTGGTGGTAACTATAATATATGTTTGGTGTGTTTGTTTGCTGGCCAGTGCCATCATCACAGCTACTCTTTGTATGGAGTAGTTCTTTTTTCCCCTTTCCGTGAAGAAAATTCTATTGTTTCTTAATTATTAAACTATTTTAATTGGAAAGAAATTACTTCTTGGAGAAACAGAGAAGTCGAATTATTACAAAACCAAGTGCAAATTTACTATATTAACAGTGCTAGAAGACCCCACACCAGAAGTTGCTGCTTACTGGGTCCCACGCAACAGAAAGATCAGGCTACAGAGTACACAGTAATAATTGAAAGTTTGAAAGGAAGCGTGCTGGAACCATTATCACCGTCAGATTCATTGACGGTGATAGATATCTATCAATATATACATGACTACTGATACAGTGTCTCTTGTTATGTCTCTCTATTTTTTTACTATCATTATATGCAGGACTCGAGTACTAATATTTTTTTTTAAAAGATCTCATTTATGTAGTTAGAGCGTGAATGGAGTAAAGTATCGGAAGCAAAATATATTTTTTTTATATACGTGTAAAGTTAGATGATTAGATCAAATCCAAATATATTCAACCTTGACGTACCTCAATACAGTTGGACATTGTCTGGATAACTTTGGGCACATAAGTGCTCACAGTATCTGTGCTGGAGCCAGAGAACAAGGGGGCATTATAGTCATTTCCTCCAAACTCTCCCATGATGATGAGGGACTTGCTAAGGTAAGACTTGCAATCTGCTCATATATGCATATATCAGCAGGAATTAATTTCGTCAGATAACAATAATTAAGTAGTCTTTTCAAATAAATTTTTTTCATAATTTTTTTTCTAAACATTGGATCTGCGGCTTTGACTTAATTATTTATATTTTCATTAGATATATCTTTTGAGGGAAGTATGTACCAAGCTCAAAATTTCCAAACAAAAAAAAAGACAAGAATAGAAAAACAAAATATATGATCAAACAAAAAGTTGACAAATAAATTGCTCTACATACCGCTGCCGCAGACCGACGGCAAGAGCTGTTGGAACCATTGAATTTGTGTTTCCAACGGGCCATTGTTCCATATCTTGTTGCTCAGGCCGATCGATTGGAAGAAATCGGCATTGAGAGTGGTGGCGCCGATAATCGCCATGTTAGCTCCTTTCTGGAAGCTGGTGCTGCTCGACTTCGACGGCGGAAGCAGCGGCAAGCCAAAATATTCAGCTGCATGAAATTTGTTGAAGAAATTAAAATGACAATTTCTTTATCTAAATAAATGCACATATTGTACATGAACATATATCTTGTGATAAGTGTGTTTAATATCACATGACAACTTGTGATCTAATAGAAGGAATTCAATTGCCAGAGGAACAAGTGCATTCATGCCTCACCTAATCAAAACTACAAATTGATTGTGTATCAGTAACTTTTTTGACCCTACTAGCAGTGATTTTTGCTATATTTAGAGAGAGCGGGCCCACAGGAAACCCGTGAAAAAGAGAAAGGACACACCACCATATGAAAATTTTTAATGCACCAAAAAATTCCCTGTAGTTTAGATAGATATCAAGTGCAACCTAGTTAATCTAGTTATCAATTAAAGTGCAAACATTAATATAAGTATAATGAACAGTACATTAATTGTTTCTTTTGTTAATAATATATATGTAAGCAAATTAATTAGAAGATAATTTATTTGATAACTCATATATATATATATATATATATACCAATGTAGTCTATAATGACCCGTCCGTCAGTGCACCTGCCAGTCGGCTTGCCAAAGAAGGTCTCGCCATAAGGCGGTTGGCCGGTGGTTAGCCAGGAGGGGCACCCGCCGATACACATGTTACCGGTATCAGATATCGAGTCGCCGAAGCTAAATATCGCATTGTAATATTTCTGTGAGTGAGAAAGAGTGAAAAGAGAGCAAAGAAGCAAAACCAAGAAAGAGCTCTCCATGTTAGATGGAGAGATATTACGAAGGGACAGATTTGGGTTGATTGTGAGTTGGAGGGATGGAGAGAGAAGAAAGGAAAACATTGTGGATTTATAGTGTCAGTGCACGGTTTGTTAAGGGGTCATTAATATAATTTAATTTGTTTATTATCTCTTTTGATTTTTCTCTCCTCTTTTGTCACCTTCATCTTTATTCAAATTCCTCTACTTTTTCTTTGTTAATCATTTATATACTTTTCTTTTTTTTTTCCTTATTTCTGTATGTATGATACATATCTTACACATAGATGGCTTGAATAGTTTAATTTGGTGCTTCTAACATTGATGATTGATTCCTCATTTCTTTTGGGATTTTTTACATGCATGCCCTTTAACCTTTTTATTTGAATAGTATGTACTTTGAAATATTATATATGTACTTCTATTCCCAAAGGAATAGTGGTACTTTGCCTTAGCTAAGAGTTGTCTACTTGTCTATAATGTATGTATAGATGCCATATTATATAGGATTTTCAAAAACTTATACAAAGGTCTAGATTCTTTAAGTAATAATAAATTGCAAATACCATTATAATGACCACAATATTTTTTTAGAACAACAATAAGTTTTTATTGTAAGTGATAATTAATTAAGCTAGTATAATTACTTCCTTGATATTTTTTTAATTTTTAAGCCATACTAGATACAATATTTTACATAATTAATTTGTGAACCTGTTCCATCACTCAAAAAAAAGCATACAAAAAAAGAAAAAACTACGGGGTTATATATGCAAAAGCTAGAAATAGAAAATAATAATTTAATCTCAAAATATGGGTGGTTCGTTCATGTATCGTAATCACATGAGCAACAGCTAAAGCCCAAGAATGAGGAGTTCATATTTTCTGTTACGTCGTTCCGTGCAGTACAGTATATGCAACTGCTTTATGCCGATGTGTGTGGCCCGTCGCAATCTCTCGATAAATTATCCGTTCGATCACGTTAAAATTTGTATGAAGTAAAATTTAAAAAAAATATTTTTTTTATATAATTTATTCGTTTATATATTATGCAGCGCAGTGATGTATAGTAAAAAAATCAGCACTTAAGAATGAGGCGACTGAAAAGACCCATCACATTCCTTTTTCTCCATAATTCTTTTTCTAAATTTTCTTTTTTCAAACTGAAGATTTCTTTACTTTTTGAAAAAATAGAAATAAACAGCTAGTCGTAGTAGCAGCAAGACCTTTGTCATGGTAGTCAAGGAGTAGTTGGTTGATTAATTGGGTATTTGTCTATGACTACAACTTTTTTTCCAACGAATAATTAATAAGATATGAAATTTAGGAGATCAGGTCCAAATATTGTGGGCCCACTGGGCTTATTTTATACGTATTTTAATACTAGATATTTATATACAGGACACACATACTTCATTGTACACATTTTTTTCCCCTTTCAATAGCAGTAGCTTTCTATATTAATTATTTAATTTTTAAAATAAAAGAAGCAAACTGTTAAGTACTTATTGACTGTAACATAGGATATATGCACCAAGAAACTCACCTAACAAAATTTTTCAGATATTAATATTGGTTTTTAAATTTTCTGAAGTCTTTACTCTTCTTAAGTTACAAAAAAGTACACTATTCATTTATATTTCCAGAAAAACTGTGATTTATTGATTTATACAGGAAATTTATGTCCAAATTAATGGTCAATGGAGAAAATATGCCACATCAAATCATCAATATATATACCAATCCTCCATTTCCTACATAGGAATGATTTGCACCTCACTTTCATTAAAGAAAAGAGGACATGATTTATTCCAAAGCCTCCTCCTCAGTTCTTTCATGTATCAATTAAAGAGAACTTTTCTAAATTCCTCAAACTTTCTTTCAAATAACTCCAAGTTAAGGTCCTTTTGATTTGCACTCTGACACTCAATGAATAAATGCTTGTTTCTGATTCTTTCTTGCAGAGCAAATTAAACCTGTTTTGTGATTCCTGTTGCATAATTTTGACTAGAGGTGAGAAGGTCTGGTCAAATCAGGTCACAAGTTTGTTGTCATTTTATGTTAATTTAGATCAAATTTAATCTGGGAATCATCTGAGGTTAGGTTTCTCTTAAGTTCCAGATTGTTTGGGGCTCTACAATCATGTTATTAATTTTTAGTACTTAATTTACCTTATTGGTTTATTGTTTTAGGAAAATTAATCAGATCTCGGGTTCAGGTCATTTTTTTTAAGAAAATAACCCAGATCGTCGCTAGAATATTATAATTATTTATTTATTTGATAGTTGTTACAAATGAATTAGTATCTTCCTATTAAAAATTCTGGTACTTATCTTAAAAAAGGAAAAAGGAAAAAAAAAAACAAGCAAACCAAAATAAAGGAGCAACTTAATAACAAATCATTTTTTGGGCAACAAATTCACATAAATTTTGTGCCTTTCTGAGGTAACTTTGCTTGTTTTATTAATTTATTCACGTTTTATTTGAACAGGTAAGCGCGCATGCTAATTAAACTTATAACCGACACGTACGTAAACTTACAATTAAATCTGATTAATTTACACCTTCTAAAGTTGCAATCCACTTGGAGAAGAAAATTAATTAGGAATGGATAAGTCATTCTCTTTATGAAAAAAGATGTAGGACTCAATGTTAGCATTATAAATACACATAATTGTTACCTCATATACTTTCTTTTGGAAAATATTTGAGAGATATCATTATTAATACTAATTTTATTATTCATATAAAATGAGTTATTATTCACGTTAACGATTTTATTATGCAACTTATTTTATACAGTACTTTATTATTCAACTCAAATACCACTAATCTAAATAATAACTCATTTAAGTTAAATAATAAAAATATTATATAAATAAGTTGCATAATAATATCGGTAACATTAATAATAACTCATTTAATCTAAATAATAAAGTCGGTATCGATGATGGTATCCATATATCATCTCCCCTTTCTTTTTTGTAACAGAATATGAATATAAAGTAATTTGTTTTGTTTATAGGTTTCTTCTCATAATAAAATTGTTTCCTGATCATTTCCCACTTATGTACTGTTCTGATCAGTAGAAGTTGCCCTTGCCACATATTTCATATCTACATGGAAGCTAGCTATGGTAACTATTAATATGATCATTATCATATGATAGAGAGCCATGAAAGAAAGCATCATTCCTTTCCATTTGACAGCACTCGAAAGAAACATTCTCAAGTGCAATTATATGACATGCACAGACGTAAATAGGAATCGATCGAGACTCTATCATCTCTAGTTGCATTAGTTGCTCCTTCACATCGCCATCTTTGATCGGAACAAGGTGATTCGTTCAATCTTTAATTTGCAAGAGATATAATTAAAGAGGTAAAAGAGAAAATAAGACACTGTTTGAAAAAGATGGTCACTTTTATAGGTTAACTAGTTTGTTTTCTATCTTCAATATCATAATCATGCTTTCTACAAAAATGAAAATATCATAATCATGCACCCAGTATTCTGGCATTCGGTCGAATTCAATTCAATTATAGATAGGTAATTCAATAAAAAGAAGTGAGTGTAACCATAGTATCATTGTTGATACTTGATAAAGAGAGGTCCTAATAATTAATTATCTTCTTAATTTTAATATCCAAATTTTAATTTGTAAAGGTTTCAGATTTGTATCTATAAAGAATAATTTGAATTCTAGCAAGCAAGCTATATGCTTGTTCTTCATGCAATTGCCAATTGGTTTGTCTTTTTTCTTCTTTTTTCCAAGCAAAAGAATAATCTAGAAAGAATATATTAGCAATTTGTGGGATGCTTTAGATTGTGTGGTTGTCTGCTAAACAAGCAAGCTTTTTTTTTTTTAGTCCTAGCTTTTCCCTACTATATATATATGTATTTCATTTAAAACCGAATAAAAAAATACACATAGAAGAAGGACAGAACAAAAGAAAAAGAAAAAAAAGAGACAAATTAAAGAAGAAGAGTAGAAGACATTGGAAAAAAGGTCATTCGGTTGTCTGTTAAGCAAACTAACAAGCACCTAATTCAAAATTAATATTTAATATATAGTACGAGAGAGTTCATGTCATTTGATGGTTTTTGTTGGAGCTTTGAAAGTCGTTGGTTGTTCTCTCGTTGGGTAGCAAAAGTTGGCTTTCAATCTATAGTTCCCCTCTGTTTCTTTTTTCCTGTCCATCATTTGCAATTTGGAGGATCTACATAATGATTTATTGGTAATATGTATGTTGTTATACTTTCATTTTTCTCTCCTTCAAAGGTTCATTATGTAAAAAATGGACCCCTCCAAATCGGAATTTTTTTTTTTTTTTTGCTCATCATACAGGGTTTGTGCATGCTAAATTATCTGGGTTTAGTTTTTTTTCTGGTCTTTGGTTAAATTACAACCAAATAGAAGTATCAACATCTTGGCTATTTTTATTTAAGTTTTCCATTTTCCTTTTTTGTTCAATTAGCTGACTTACATCTTGTAAGCAAGCTAATTTTTTTTTCAATTATTGGGTATTTTCTTTTTTAATTTTTGTAATTGATATCAGTTTATCTTTTTGTGAAACTTGAAATGAAATGTAGTTAGGGGCATGACCCCTATTTTGCCTCAAAAAAATTTATCAAGTAGTTGCATGTTTATTTCTACAATATATTGTGGCATAACAAATTATGTCATTTTTGTTGCTTAATTATCTCCCCAGTAATATTATGTAGAATTAATTAATTCCTTTGCTCATTAAATTTGTCCTTGTCCTTATCCTTTTGCTCATTAACTACCTTCTCTTTACATGCCTATTTTTATTGATTTCTCTATCATTTCACTAATTAACAATATACTTCTGGAGGTGAATCACTATCTGAGCTTCATTAAAAAGGTTCAAAAGTACAGTTCGTTAGGAGCGAACAATTTTATTAATTATAATCAATTTAGATGGAATTTGTTATCTGTTATAATGGGCCAATAATTGATAGATCACCAGACTTTGCAATTTACTATTTGACCCCCTTCAAGTCATATTTTTCAACACAACTCAAGTAATTAATTTGAAATTTTAAGTCTTCAGTTACTTGTCTCAAAATAGTTTAAATTCCACCAGTGTGTGGTTCCAAGCTACAGTTCAAGTATACCAATCAAAAAAAGGAAAGTTCATCTTTACTCAATTACTAAAACAATTTACCTACGAAGCTTAATCCAGAAACAAACATGTAAAATTCATGGTTCTCTAATTCTCTAGAAGAAATCAGCAACCCTCTGTTTGTACCAGTATTAGTCAACTTTTATAAAAGTAGCTTGATGATTTGCAAGCTTACTGCTTTTAGCTCATTATTGGTTCCGTCCCTGTTATCGTATATGCATGTAATGTTACCAGAACTGGATTGGTTTTAAGTAGGTACAGCTATCAGGTCTAAGGAGCTGAGTCACCAACCCTCTTACATGTAGCCCATGTAGGTAATATAATTTAGACACAGTAGCAGTTGCTTTTTTTTCCTTTGAAAAAGTATGAAAAGAAGAGCTATTGTTCTCGGTACCTAAGAATTGGAAGCTTCCAAAAGAACTCATACAAAGCCGCCACCTAGTAAGCATTGAATTTGTTTCATTTTTTTTTTCAATCAAAGACCATATTTCAGGGACAAAGTTCAACAAAATCATAGTATAATAATTCTTTAGTGAAGTACAGTCAAAGACGCCATCTTCTTTCTTTTGATCCTTTCTTTCTGAGATTCTAGGCCAGAGGAATTATACAAATAGACAAACAAAAATAGAGAGCAATGCGAAACAGCTGTGAATACATTATTGGTATTCTTTGATATGAGGGGTTACATTGGTGGGTTTAGTTAACCTGATTAGCATATTTTTGCCAGAATAGGACAATGGATTTTTCCTTGGCATTAAATAGGAATAAATATTATAGTTATCTACTATTCTCATCCCTCAAATATTTTTCTCATGATTTTGGTCAAGTTCCAGAAAAGAAAAATGAAAATAATGTATTAATTTCAGTCCAAACAAGTATGCATTTCAGCTTAAATGAGAGTTCATTATAACTGAAATAAATGTGCATATTAGAGGATTTTAAATGCTAAGTCTAAAAATTTTAAAAGAAGTGGACACGTTAGATATTTTAAATTAAAATTTGGTGAATAACTATATACATTTTAGAAATTCAAACAATAAGTATCATTTTAATTTAAATACCCTGAATATCTACTGTGGCTAAAATTAATATAAATTTTATAGCGTGCAGGAAACCACATGTGTAGTGTCTGCAAGTTAAGCTTAAATTTGAGCTTTATTTTGCAAATAAATAATTAACAATTTTCTCCATTTGTTGTTGCCAGGTGATCCCACATATTTATTATAGCTCATTATTTCAATATATAAAAAATAAAATAGATAAATACAAGCAACAGCCTCAAAAGGACTCTTTTTTCAAAATGAAGTTAACATTTAATGGCTACCTACAGTTCAAAAAGATTTCTGAAAGTTGTTTGCCTCTAGTAGAAGAAATACCTAACAAAGCGATGCGACTAGCACTCTTCATCCACTCAAACCTAAAAAGCAATTATCACAACCAGCATAGTTGATCTAATTAACCTTATTAGGTAGAAGCTTACCAAAAATGTTATAGCAAGCCAACAGATAACTTTCAATTCCTCATTGTCAACTTGCCCAGATTTTTACAACCCTTTAGATTGGTGTTTTCAGAAAACGCAGACACTCTGAATGGAGGTACAGTGATAAATGGAACAAAACGGACAAGCATCATGGTATGTATTAAATAAAATAAATATATTTTGATGATAAAAGATGCATTATTCATTAAAAAAAGGTTAAATTTTGTAAAAAAATAAAATAACAAAGATTATGAAAAATAAACTATTGTTAAAAAGGATTTAGATGCAGTCCTACATGCACATTCTAAAATTTGACCAGTCAAAAGGACTATGCTAGAAAACTTTGTAACCATCGAATCCACTGGAAACAACATCTCATTATAATATCTCCAGTAACAACTCATAGAAAAAGCACAACAATAAGTGAATGATGCTTGTTGACAGCTAATGCATGGCCAAACCATACACGGAAAAAGTTTGAAGAAAAGAAAGAGTCAGTGACCCTGTGTGGTACTGCAATTTTCAACAACCTATGTTTTATCAAGTTTTCAGTTGAAAATTTGCAAATGACAGTGAGAATCAAATACCGTTTCAACCAACTTATAGTTCTCCCTGAGAAAAATACTTCTCACTAATTCTCTGCCCTTCGACCAATGCATACTTATCATCCCCTTTGGAAATACTGAAATACTGTATCCTTAAAAATTGTATGTATTTACCTTTCTTGCACTGGTATTTTAAGCATACATGCCCTTTGACAACAAGATAGTGAACTGCTGATTTTCCAATTTGTGTCAGCTAGCAATGCTGTTCTTGGCGACAGATGAGATATCACAGTCGCATTTTGAATTATTGCCTAGCTTTTGAAAAGGCAATGCAACACTTTATCATGACCTCCATATTTTCAACATCTAGAACCACTGCCTTAGAAATTAGTGGTTTCAACATCATTTGGACTGAGGTGGGAATCCTTATCAAAGCAGCAAGGCCCATGAACAATCCATCCCAATTCATTATTCTTTTACTACCCTTTTTCTAAAACCAGCCTTCTACGTGTTGAGCTTTTCTCAAAAAGTAAAGATACAGTTGGAGATTCACCAGATAGATCTATACCATCCATTTATAACAGATTATTATATATACCATGCCAAAACTGCCTGATCTATAACTGTAGGCTCATATCTATCCTGGATTCTCCAATTTTAGAGGTACAACAGGAGGGAATTCCACTATAACAACGTCAGAACAAAGTAAAAGTCGATATTGCCAGACATGTGGGAACTGATTTGATGATGAAAATATGTCAAGAAGTCTTTGCACCAGTAAATTAGAAACCAACTGAATTACTTGTGTGTTGCTGCTCCTAGTAAAGCAGCCAATTTGTGGAAGGAACTTGAAAAACACTAAAGAAGGTGCCAAGGTAAACCTCGAAATGTCATGACTAGGCAGAGTTTTCTTTCTCCATTGCAACAATGCTAGCCAGCCTGTCATGAACCTAGCGAACCAGTGTTTAGGCCACATTAGCTGACTGGAAGCATATTGTTTATTGGTATTTCAATATTTATTTTGTCTGAAGATTAGGATTTAATATTAGAAATCACCTTGGAAAGGTCATTTCTTGCATCCTGACTGATTGTGTTATCGTACCTGGTTCAGATATAAACAATTTTCAGCAACCAACTTGCAAGAACTACAGCAGATGGGCGATGATGCCCAAAAAGTATTTTGCAGTACACTTAACATGATTTTGATCTATGGTCAATGGTCATTTCTTTTATTAAAACTGAGACTGGTACTCCTGTTATCACGCCTTGTAGCCTGAGATGGGTGTATCTATTTAGCTTTTAAGTCAATAGAGTTTATATTTTGTTTTCTCTGAAGCCAATGCATAGGTCATTAAGGGGGGTTTGTGTTGTTTTTGTCAGTCCAATTCAAAAAATGGCATGTTTGCTGGTTGTTTGATTCAGGTTCTCTAATAAAAAGAGAGACTGTAATTGTGGCTGGTTTCCTTTATGAAACCAATGATGAAAGTATTACTTGTTTCAAACTACAAGAAAAAAAGATTAGCTTTTCGTAGGAGAAATGACTAAAATACACATTTTTATTTTGTTGTTCTTTATGGTGAGCATCACACCTTTCCATTTGGGCATAATCTTAGATTTCAGAAAAGAAAGGACTGTCAAGCAACGAGCAGTGTTCTCTCCTGACTAAGTAACTAGTGGCAACATGGAACAAATAAACATATATATTCTATAAAAAATGAGGTCCTGTTGTTATACCACACATTTAATAGGACTTCTTTGGGCATTTATGATGAACTTTTAATAGTGCTATCTGTGGAGCTTACTTACCAGTGACGGGGTATACCAGCATCATCTCGAGCTGAATAGTTGAATGGCCCCTTGAGCTCAACTCCATACTCCTCCAGCAAGTCTAACAAAATGAAAAGAAAATAGAAAGGAAAAAAAGAAGACGTCAAGTATCAAGAGCAAACAAAAAGAAAAGGAGGCAGAAGAATATCTCTTTACCTTTGAAAGTCGAACAAGGGGTACGTCCTAATTTTTGGCAGACATTTGCAAACCAGTACACGCCAACTGCAACATGAGCGACCTCTTCTTCGGCTATCTTTGCGACAACTTGTGAAGATCTGTTGTCCCCACAACCAACAAGCTTCTGTACTAGCCTGGGCCCTGCATCAAGACCTCTCGCCTCCTAATATATGGTTCTAATTCTCAGTTATCAGCCATTCAACACAGCATCAAACTACTCATTTAAAGTAACATAGAGTTCTCCGACTCATCCCAAAAATCATAAAGACTACATTTTCTCGTTCATAACTTGATAAAAAGAAGTTCTTTGAATTATGATGTCTTGTGGGTCTGTTAGATATGCTAGAAAATGAAGGAAGATGGAGAAAAGTAGTAAATTTTCCTGGATCGATGCTGTTTTATTTTGAAAAATGAAGGAAATGAAGGGAAGTAGCTATTTTTTTCTTCACATTATTTTCTCCGAATTTTTGTTCGAAAACACAAGAAAAGTGGATCCTAGAAAAGCATTCCTCATATTTTCTTGTTCCTTCTTTTTCCCACACGTCAGACGGGTCTGTTATTACTTAATTGGTGTACGTTTGTGCATAACCTTGAGAATTGACAAAATATCACAATTAACCTGCACAATGCAATCTTAAATACCCTAAATAGCACAGGAAGTATCATGCATACTCTACCTAATACAAAATTATCTTAAGCATACCCCACAGTACTACTCCATCGTTTATATCAACATTAAGAAAAAGAGTTCTAATATTTTTTCACAAAAACTGAAACATATTTCTCAGGGTATTCATGAGATTATTATTCTCATGGGAACATATATGACATATTCTTTACTTCTTTTTTAAGCGAAATTATAAATCTAGAACAAAACCTGTACTAGAGGAATTGCAGCCAGGCGAGCAGAAACGTCCCCAGCTGTTTTTGCACATTCCCTCCACAGCAAGTTGTGAGCTGGCATGTCTCCATACCTGCTTAATAACTGCAATTATGTCATTCTACAAGCAATACCTTGATTTCATAACAATATTAAATTTACAAGAGTTCTTTTATGACAGCCAAGTATTCCGACATTAAACTCATACTTGAATCCAAGTTCAATAAGCCTCTGGGAGCACCACCCAAAATGGCGGCTTTCATCATCAGCCACACGAGCAAAGTCATCGAAGAATCCTTCACCGAGAACATCCTGCAAAGGGGAGAACCGCACCACCGTATCCCACGCAAGATCGATCGCATTTAGCTCGACATGCGCTAAATTGTGGAGCATGTAGGCATTCAGAGGCAAGCCTGAGTTCTTAGGAGCAGGTACTTCTTTTGTTTCTACCTGTTAATTTTCACGCAACAGGTTCTTAATGAACCCATATAATACTAAAGGATATCAAACCTTAATCTAATTATACAGGAACAAGTCACATTTATCAAAATCAAATCAACAAAAGCAGCCATAATCCAAATGACTGTTACTCTAGTTGCTCATTATATATCAGTAATTAGGTCATCAACAGAGATAACCTACATAATCCAGATAACAAAACAATTAATCTACCAAAAGCAAAGCCAAAGTAAAAGCTGAAGAGAATACCAGCACAGGCTTATCGGGCCTCGCGGGTTTGTCAGGAGCAACCTCATGCCCGATAGGAAGCTTAAGTCTCCGCCACTTAGAGAAGGCGAGATGCGAAAGCTGCGACTTCGCGAGAGGATCGGGCGTAGAGAGCACCGCTGCACCGAGTTCGGACAGGGACGAGGCTGATTCAATCGCTTCGATTTCTCCTACAGGGAGGAGGTCTTGAGGGATGGGCCCGCTGGGCCCCCACTGGCGGAGTTCGCTGGGTGGAGCCCGACGCCAGGTGTCGAGGCCACGCCAGGGGCGAGGGGATGGAGGAGGGGAGAGAGCGCTTGAGGTGGAGAAGGGGAGAGAGGAGGAGGAGCGGAGATGGTGCAATGGCCTGGCTGAGGCACAGCGTACCGCGAGCATGACTGTCAGCCACTGAGTGCTGGTGGAATTGACTGGGAATCTTTAAAAACTGATATACAGGAAAATTCGATCATTTCCGCTGTTGTCTCGGCGTATCAAACAGCGCCTAGGAGTAGACATGTACAAAACAGCTATGATATGTGGTTGAGTTAAGCTAACTGATCATTGATCGGAGAAGTTATTGATTTAAACATTTAAATCAATGACTTTTTAGTCACCCTGAAAATAGTATATACACCTATTTATTAATTGAGAAGGGATCCTTGAGTACTTGATAATAGTTATTTTGATAATATTTTCAAAAAAATTTAAAAATAAAAAAATTATTTATAGACGTATTCTTGATCTTTTATAGATTAGATTTTAAATTTCGTACAATTTAAATGTTATTTGATATTTTATCCAGAATTATTAGATTTAGACCACGCAAATTTTATACAATTTTAATGATCATTGATGGAATATTAAATAACACTTAAATTGTATAAAATTTGAAAAAACAATCAATATATAAATTCAAGAATATATATCTATATTTTTTTATTTTAAAATTTTGTGAATTTATTTAAAAGTCTATTGTCAATATTGTCAAATTAAATAATATTGTCAAGTGATCCTTCCTTTATTCATTCATTTTCTGAAGATAATAGGTTTTAAGATCTGGCTTCCGAGAAGAAAGAACAATAATAACAAAATGACTACTTTTCACAATCTACAATTATGAAGAATGCACAATGCAAGAAAATCAAACACTCTAAAAAATATATAGAAAATATTTTAGACATCTAATTAAGTAAAGAATTACACTTGTAATAAAATAGATTACACTTTAAAAAATTACTAAATATGTATATTTATAAAATTTTAAAAGTTTCAGCATTCGTTTCGATTGTCCATAAAACAAAAAATAACAAGATAATTGCTCTGTATAATATGCGTTTTTGAAGCAGTTATAATGTAAAAGAATTAGACAAATTCAAAGAGTTAAGAAATGTGAAAAGAAACTAATGCCAAAAAGAAAGATTGCAAACTCTAATCTTTCTGTACAGATATTGAGATCATCAAATCAGAGTTCGGATGAAAAAGTTAAGAAACAAACAAACAATATTGTACAATCCAGAAATTTAATCAGCCAATTGATCAGATTTGTATCGACTTAATCAAAATTAGCGGTCGACTTATCGTTCACATCTGCGACAGATGTCATCTGAATACACTATTTGTAACGATTTATCTTGATCGTTGTTTTATAATACTATGTGTAATCTATATCCCTTAAAAAGATGTTAATAGCAACAAGTGAAGCGAGAGCATCTACGTCGCTCAAGCCTCCTCAACCTTCAGATTACATAAGATTTGCGTGGCTTTTAAATCAGAGGGCTGCCATTTTATCAAGAAAGAACATTTAATGCGCATGTCAGAGGAGAGGATGTTTTCTATAGTTGTCGACCCATGTGGGCCCATGGATGCCTGCCATGTGCTCCGACCATAGGACATATATCAAGATTTGCTCTTTATTAATCATGCGTCCAATATTAATTTGTATTAATTGAATGGATGCATTTAATTTTTAACATCAGTCCATGAAATAAATGGTTATAATTTCTCGAGTTAATCTAATCAGGGGTATATTTGTAAAAAAATATATATTTGTTTCTATATTACTTATCTTATTTGATAATCAGGTTTGTATGCTAAAAGAAGATGCTCGGATAGGTAAAGTTATATCTTTTCCAAAAGATATTAAATGTTATTTGATATAAAAGAAATACTTTACAAATTAAAATGATAACGTTTAACTTTAAAGATCAATGTTTGCTGTTTAAAAGTTGTCAAAAAAATACACAAATTAAATTGCATGAAATTAATGATATAATTTCATGTGATTTTTATACCAAAGATTTGAAATTATGAAATTATGTTCAATTTCATAAAGTTATTTCTTGAAATTAAAGAAACAATTTCATGAAATAGCCATGTCAAATATTAAATCATGAAATTATGTCCAATCTCATGATTTATTAAATCCCAAAATTACTTCTTGAAATTAAAAAAATAATTTCATGAAATAATCATACCAAACCCCCTTCAAAAAATATATACACATGTGTGCAAAAAAAATATATGCACAAAACCCTAATTATATGAAATCAAGAAACAATTTCATATAATTAAACATGCCAAATCCAAAAAATCATGAATTTCATTCATGAAAAATGCCCCAAATATTATCCCTTGGAATTAAAAATGATTCTTTGGAATAATCATGCCAAAATATTAATTGTATAAGGTTAATATGTCTAATCATATACAATTAATGATTTAAGTGAAATTAATGCCTAATTTCACACCCAAAAATACCAAAAATATTACCCAAAATAACAGAATCATGGAATATATTTTCTGTGATTTTTCAGTAATTTTTCATGGATTTTTGTATGAAAAATAGAATAAAATGGAAAAAGAAATAAAGAAAATAAAAAAATCAGAACTGGAGACAGTTCTGGGTACAATTTGGGGGAAACACAATACTCTGGGTACAAGTTGGGGGTTTCAGACAATTAAACAAGCCTCTGGACCCACCTGTCATACACACAAAGTATCTGTTGGGGTTTGAATGGGCGCAGCACACATGAACCAACTCACTGACCTTGTGCTTTGGCTCATGTGAACCGCGCTCATGAACTCACCCTCAGTTTTTCGCTGAGGGATGAGTCTCATTAAATCCGACAAGCGGACCCCACTCCCTTCGTTTCGCTGCCAATGGGCCCCAGCGTCTAGGCGACGCTTCGGCCAGCGAAAGAAAAGAAGGAAAAGAGAGATGAGCGCGGTGCAAGCGCTCTCTTCCTCTGACAGGTTTGAAATCAAAGCACAGTTCACGTGCACCCAACCCAAGCAACAGAAACCCTTTGAATTTCTCTCTCTCTCTCCCTCCTTTCTTCCTCCTCGAGCTCCAGAGCTCAACTGGAGCTTCGAAAATGGAGTTCGGGTGTATGGTTCGATTTGGCTTAAACCATTCTAGGGACTTAATCTACATCCTAAGGAGAGTTCAATGCCACAAACAGCATTGAAAATAGTAAAGTAAACAAAGAGAAAATCGAAGGAGAAAGTACCTCGACCTTGAAGGTGACAGAGCAATTGGGAGCTCGAGAGGCCAAGTCAACACCTGGAGAAGCTTCAAGACACCTCCACGACGTTGCCTGAAGTGCCAATTTGGGGTGGAAAGCACTCAATTGGCAGGTGCACCACTTGGCACCTCGGTCTGATCTGGATGTGGTCAGTTGGCACAACTCAGCACTCAAGCAGCTAAATTGACACGTTGGGCACACTCAGTGGCACCTTGGTGACATGTCAAGCGCCAGCAAGGCCAAGGAAGGTTCTGGATATACCCTCACTTGAAAGGCATGATGCTCCAGCCCAAGAAGAAGACAAAATCAGCAGATTCCTTCTCTCTCTCCAGGCCTGTGCATATGGACACGTGTAGGCACCTCAATGGAGAGCTCTGAGCGCCAGTTAGCTGGAGGAATCTTCCAAGGACAGGCCACAGGCCAGCACAGGCCTGGCTGGCTCAATTCTGGCCATTTGATCAAACCAAGGGCTGGGATGATGCCAGCTCAGCCCTGAGGCTTAGACCATGCCCTTTGGGCTATAAATAGACCCCCAGTAAAGAAGAAGAAAAAGGAGAGAGCAACATAGCCAAAACTCTGCCAAAATCTCAACTCCACCAAATTCCACAAAAAAAAAGCTAGCTGAGAAGAAACCAAGTCTTGAATAGCTAGGTAAGAGCCATAGGAGTCAAGCCTTGAGCTTGGCTCAGTCTCAATTGAGCTCAAGGAGCCAGTCTCACCTTGCTGGGTGAGATGGCTAGCCCCATGACTGGGGAGGTGCACATGTGTCTCCCTCCTTCCAGAGCTCAATTGGTGGCTGAGCTTGAGTCTCAGGAGCTCACATGGTGAGTTCACCATGGATTTTGGCAGTAAACTCCAACCAATTGGCACATGCCAATCTGGTTTCATGGGGATGGGCACATGTTCATCCCCTTTTTCTCTCAAGTCATGTGCACATGTGCAGTGGCTGTGTAAAGCTCAACAATGGCTTTATACAAGCTGTTATGCTGTCAAAATTCCATGGAGAAACAAAATTCCATGTTTTTCATTTATATTGTATTTCAATTTGTTATAATATATGATATTTTGGTACAAATTGGTTTTATTTCCCTCTTTAGTTCCTTATTTCATGTTCTCTGATGTGCTTGATAGCTCAAAATCATAATTGAGCAATGGAAAAGCAATATACATCAATACTGGTTTGAATCCAGTGTATTCCAGTTTCTGTCCAGCTGAGAGATCAATCCATATCTCTCAGCCTGATTGTTAATTTCTTATG
Organism: x Bolboschoenoplectus mariqueter; assembly: GCA_037678475.1. Classification (NCBI taxonomy): domain Eukaryota; kingdom Viridiplantae; phylum Streptophyta; class Magnoliopsida; order Poales; family Cyperaceae; genus x Bolboschoenoplectus; species x Bolboschoenoplectus mariqueter. The sequence goes on from CM075250.1 coordinate 1,518,166, forward strand.
AAATTTCACAGTCATGTAGATCAGGTTTATACTAACTTACCACATAAATTTTATAATTTTTAGAATTTTCTGTGAATTGTTATGAATTTTACAATCTCATCTGTAAAAAACTCAAAAAAAGTCAACTTTGAGTCAAACTGAGAAGTTCATTCTTCTTTTGACTCAAAAATCCAGAATTTCTTGATTAATTCATCTTTATGACACCTCATGTGATGTTTAAAAGGGTTTAGAATAATTAAACCAAGCTTTAATTCATAGGTTAAGCCAAATTTGATTTTTAATAAATCTGAAAGGGCATTTCTGTCCAGTCTGATAAAAATACAAAAAACATGTTTTTTGATTATTCAATTAGCTTGAAATTTCATAGGCATATAAAATAAGTCTTAATGCATTCATTCACCAAATTTTACCATTTTTGGTATTTTCTGTGATTTTCTATGAATTTTTGAAATTAGATCTGTAAAAATCAGAATTGAGTTAATTCTGGAATAAATACCAGAAAAGGAAAAAATGAAATTAACTTACATACAAACGAAATTCACATGCAAATCTAGTATAAAATCTTTTCAAAACATACAATTGACCCAAATAAACATACTTAAACATGCAATTTGAGAAGAATGTACAGAAATCAAAAGAAAAATAAATTGGAAATAAAACCAGAAATGAACCAATGTGCATAAAGGACAATGCACATCTAAATTGATAAAATTGATCATCCAAACATGTTCAAACATGCTAAACGACACTGTCTGGAGGGATAATTGGAAGAAAATTGCAAGGAAAAGCCATGAAATACCATTTGGTACTAATGCCCCGAAACCAGTTTGGTACCGAATGGCCAAAGCTGCAAAATTGATGGATTAAACTCAAATTAAATCTCAAAAACTTGTTAAACATGCTCTGGCGATGCCATATGACAAAGAAATCGAGTTAATTTATTAAAAATCAGCTCAAATTCCTCAAAATTTCATCTCAGCCAGCTTCTCAACCGAAACCAAATGGTTACCCCCATCGCCGGCGATCCAGGTCGCCGCCGCCGTTGAGACCACCACCGATGGACTCCCCACGCTCCGGCGATGCCAGCCATGTCTCCTGATCGGAGATCCGACGCCGGCAGGGCCTCGATCAGTGTCGAGGAGGATGAAGCACGAATATTGATGCATCTCAAAGTGCGAATCTTGATGAAATTCAAACAGCCCAGAGAAGGATTGATGCGCGTCAGAGATCCAACGGCCCAGTTTAAAAGATGCTTTAAAAACTGAACTTAAGTTCAGATCTTGATGCATGGGCCCGAATCTGACGGCCCATATTAATCTGTTTTGAAAATAAACTTTAAACACCAAATAAAAATGATTTCTCAAGCCCAAAAATTATGAAAAATATATCAAAAATCATGATTTCATTTATGAATATTTTTAAGACTATAAAATGTCAATTTTAATTTTATTTTCCTTTCTATTTATTTATTTATTATTATTATAAATAAAAGAAAATTCAAAATATATGATATATGCACAAAATAAATTCAAAATACCAAATAGGGTATTTAAAAAAAATAAGTGAAAATTATGATAAAACAAATCAACAATTTTCAAAATAATCAAATTATGTATATTTTGATAAAACAAATCAAAATATTCAAGGATAATTAAAATATGTCATAAACAAATCAAAAATATTTTTAATAATCAAATCATGCTATATTTTGATGAAACAAATCAAAATACTCAAAATAATCAAATTATGATAAAACAAATCAAAATATTCAAAAGTAATTAAATTATGTCATGTTATGATAAAACAAATCAAAACATTAGAAATAATCAAATTATATTTTATTTTGATAAAACAAATCAAAATATTCAAAAATGATTAAATATGTTGAACTTTGATGAAATAAATCAAAATATTAAAAAAAAATAATCAAATTATATTATATTTTTTATTAAAATATTCAAAAAGTGATTAAATATGTTAAACTTTAATAAAGCAAATCAAAATAATCAAATTATGATGAAACAAATCAAAAAAGATTAAATATGTTAAACTTTGATGAAACAAATCAAAACATTAAAAATTTAATCAAATTATGTTATATTTTGATAAAACAAATCAAAATATTAAAAAAAATGATTAAAATATGTCATATGTTGACAAAACAAATCAAAAATATTTAAATATGTCAAATATGTCCAATATTTGACCAAACATGTCAAATATACAAATATACCCAAATATTTGACCAAATATGTCAAAAACACAATTATGTCCAAGCATTTGACCAAACAAGTCAAATATGCAAATGTATCCAAATATTTGACCAAATATGTCGAAAATACAATCATGTCCAAATACTTGACCAAACATGTCCAAATATTTGGCCAAATATGTCAAAAATACAAATATGTTCAATATTTGACCAAACATTTCAAATATGCAAATGTATCCAAATATTTGACCAAATATGTCAAAAATACAAATATGTCTCAATCTTTGACCAAATATGTCAAATATGCAAATATACCCAAATATTTGACCAAATATGTCAAAAATACAAATATGTCTCAATCTTTGACCAAATATGTCAAATATGCAAATATACCCAAATATTTGACCAAATATGTCAAAAAAAATACAAATGTGTCCAAATATTTGACCAAATATGTCAAACATGCAAATAAACCCAAACATTTGACCAAACATGTCAAATATGCAAATATGACCAAACTTTTGACCAAACATGTTAAATATGCAAATAAACCCAAACATTTGACCAAACATGTCAAATATGCAAATACACCCAAATTTCTGGCCAAACATGCCAAATATACAAATATGTCCAAACTGTTGATAAAATATTTCAAATATGCAAATATGTCCAAATCTCTGGTCAAATATGCCAAATATGCAGATAAGTCCAAAACTTGGTAAAAACATACCAACATATCAAATCATGTTTCGAGAACATTAAACTGGCAGTGCGCTTCAGGTTTAATGTACCTCATTTTGGAAATCGATAAAGAATTATATGTTCCCGATTCTCCAATTTTCCCAGGTTTCGAATTGGCATAGCGCTTCAGATTCGGGATTTGGAAGGTCAATAGACTGTTTAGGACTATACGTCCTTGTCTTTGACATGAACCTTTCTAGAGATCAAACATCTCTGGTTCCTTGAGCATCGAGTTGGCAGTGCGCTTCATATTCGAACTCCGTGAGATCAATAGGATTATACGTCCTCGATCTCCGATTTATGAGAAATTATACGTTTCTCTGACTTTAGATCATACGTCTTTAGTCTTATTATCCAAAGTTATATCTTTGGGTTATTTCAAGCATATATTATAATAAATTGGAAGGAAGAAATAAAGCCACGAATCTGATCCATATATTTTGATTAGTTTAGCCCATTAATCAGAGGTTCCCGAGGCGAGAGCCGGGGTAATTAACGGCGGGGGCTTGCGCCCATCGGAAAATAAAAGTTCCCACAATCACCTAAAATAATAAGTCCTTGAGCGCACAAACACGCGCAGGGATGTACCTGCACCTTCTTCCCCCGTGAGCGAGGACACCGATGCCTCGCGCGTGGGCTGCGAAAAAGGGCCGCACAATCAAATGAAAACTAAACAATAATTTAAGGACTAAATTGATATTATATAAACTTTTAAGTACCAAAACAATAAAAGAGTAATACTTCAGATATCAATTTACTCAATTATTTTGTATCTTCACTATTCATTACATTACTTTATAGATCATATCTCTTTAATTTTATCTCAAAAATATATATAAATATTAACAAATATGTCCAACGGATATAAACATTAAATAAATATATCTAACAACTTATCTATAAATTACTAAATTTTAATAATATTTCAATCAGAAATTGAAGCCACATTGATTAAAAACGTGTATAAGCATGTTCAAAATTATTTTACATGCATTTTAATTTAATTTTAGGTCAAATATAGAATATTTTTTTTCAGTTCTACACCAAAAATACATATAAACATAAAATAAAAATATCCAACAGCTCATGAATGAATTTGATAATATTTCAATAAGAAATGAGGTCAAATTGAATAAAAACGTTTAAAAACATGTTCACAAGCATTTTAATGCAATTTGAGGTGAAATATAAGTCATAACTAATCAATTTAGCTCCAAAAATATATATAAAAAATAGATAAACATATCCAGCAGCTTATGTGTGAATTTTGATGATATTTCAATGAGAAATTCGCCCAAATTGATTACAAACGTGAATAAACATGTTCAAAACCTTTTTGAATGCATTTTAATGTAATTTGAGTTAAATATAAGTCATGACTAATCAATTTAGCTCCAAAAATACAAACAAACAACAAATAAATAAATCTAGCAGCATACGTATGAATTTTGATGATATTTGAATAAGAAATGGGGCCAAACTAATTAAAAACTTGCATAAACATGTTCCAAAGCATTTTGAATGCATTTTCATGCAATTTGAGATTAAACATAGGTCATAAGACTCATAACAAATAAATTTAGCTCCAAAAACACATACAAATAATAAATAAATATATCTGATAGCTTATGCGTGCATTTTATTGATATTTAAATAAGATATAAGGCTAAATTAATTAAAAACACATATGAATATGTTATGAATGCATTTTAAATGCATTTTCATACAATTTGAGGTGAAATATTGCACAAAAATATGTTATAATGCATTTTAAAACCATTTTCATGAAATTTGAGGTAAAATAAAGATCATAACACTTCAGTTTTAACTCCAAAAATATACATAAATAATAAATAAACACATCTAATAGCTTATATGTGCATTATGACGTTAGGTTGAATCAGAAATTAGTCAAAATTGATTAAAAACACATATAAACACGTTCAATTGTGTTTTAAATGAATTTTGATGCAATTTGAGGTGAAATATAGGTCCTAACACTTTTAGCGTCATAAACAAATATAAACAGAAATAAACTTATCTAATACCTTTCGTATCTATTTTGATGATATTTGAATCAGAAATTATGCTATATTTATTAAAAACTTTTATAAATAAACATATCTAATAGCTTATGTATCCATTTTGATGTCATTTTGAATTAGAAATGATGCTAAATTGATGACGAACACATATAAACATGTTTAAATGCATTTCAAATACATTTTGATGCAATTTGAGTTAAAATAAAGATCATAATACTTTAGTTTATCTGCAAAAATACATATAAACGATAAGTAAACATGTCTAATAGCTTCCATGTGCATTTTGTGATATTTGAATAAGAAATGAGGCTAAATTGATGAAAAAAACACATAAACATGTTCAAATGCGTTTTAAATGCATTTTGATGTAGTTTTGAGGCGAAAATATAGGTCATAACAGTTTAGTTTAGCTCCAAAAATATATATAAACAATAAACAAACATAATTATAGCTTATTTTTGTATTTTGAACTTATTCTGTACCACAAATGAGGCTAAATTTATTAAAAACACACATAAACATGTTATAATGCATTTTAGATGCAATTTGATGCAGTTTGAGGTCATAACACCGTTGTATAGCTCCAAAAACACATGCAAAGAGCAAGTAAACTTATTTAATAGATTATGTGTGCATTTCAATAATATTTTGAATCACAAATAAGGCTAAATTGATTCAAAATGGATATAAACAAGTTCAAATGCGTTTTAAATGCATTTTGAGGAGAAATATAGATCATAACACTTTAGTTTATCTCCAAAAGCACAAACAAACAATAAATAAACATATCTAATAGCTTTGGTGTCCATTTTGATGATATTTTAATCAGAAATGTGGCTGAATTAATTAAAATGCGTTTTAAATGCATTTTGATGCAATTTGTGATGAAATATAAGTTATAACATTTTAGTTTAGCTCCAAAAATATACATAAACAATAAATAAACATGTCTAATATCTTATATGTGCATTTTGACGTTATTTTGAACCAAAAATGAGGCTAAATTGATTAAAAACAAATATAAACACATTCATTTGTGTTTAAAATGAATTTGGATGCAATTTGAATTGAAATATAGGTCGTAACACTTTATTTTAGTTCCATAGACAAAAAATATAAAAAAACAAATAAACTTATCAAATAGCTTACGTGTGCATTCTGAGGTTATTTTGAATAAAAAATGAGAATAAATTGATGAAAAAAACTAAACAAGTTCGAATGTATTTTTTGATACATTTTGTTGCAAGTTGAGTCGAAATAAAGGTCATAACACTTTAGTTTGTCTGCAAAAAATATATAAACAATAAATGAACATATCTAGTTGCTTATGTGTTTATTTTGAATCAGATAAACAAAACATGTTACAATGTGTTTTAAATACATTTTGATGCAACTCGATGTGAAATAAAGAGCGTAATACTTTAGTTTAGCTTCAAAAATAACGATGAATAAATACATCTAACAGCTTTTTGATGTTATTTTGAATCAGAAATGTGGATAAATTGACTAAAAGCTCATATAAACATGTTCAATTGAGTTTTGAATGAATTCTGAAGCAATTTGAGAGGAAATATATGTCATAACACTTTAGTTTAGATCCAAAAATATACATAAATAATAATAAACACATCTAATAGCTTATATGTGCATTTTGACATTAATTTGAGCCAGAAATGAGGCTAAATTGATTTAAAACAGATATAAACATGTTTAAATGTGTTTTAGATGTATATTAATGCAGTTTGAAATGAAATATAGGTCGGAACCCTTTAGTTCAGATCAATAAACACATGTAAACAGAAAATAAACCCATCTAATAGCTTATGCATGCATTTTGATGTTATTTTGAATCAGAAAAGAGGTTATATTGATTAAAAACACATATAAACTTGTTCAAATGTGTTTTAAATGCATTTTGGTGTATTTTGATGTGAAATATAGGTCATATAAACAATAAATAAACACATCTAATAGATTATGTGTGCATTTAGATGATATTTGACTTAGAAATGAGGCTAAATGGATTAAAACACATATAAACATGTTCTAATGCATTTTAACTGCTTTTTGGGGTTTTGAGGTGAAATATTTGTCTTATCACTTTATTTTAGCTCCAAAAACACATAAATAATAAATAAACATATTTAATTGTTTATGTGTGAATTTTGATGATATTTGAATCAGAAATGAGGAAAATTGTTTAAAAACACATATCAACATGTTCAAATGCATTTTAATGCAATTTGAGGAGAAATATCGATCATAACTTATTAATTTTTCCCAAAAAAATATACATAAACAACAAATAAATATATGCAACAGTACATGTTTTAATTTTCATGATATTTCAATAATAAATTAGGCCAAATCAATTAAAAACTTTTATAAACATGAGAAGCGTTTTGAATGCATTTTAATGCAATTTAAGGTGAAATATTAGTCATAACTAATCAATTGAGCACTAAAATCACATATAAACAACAAATAAATATTTTTGTGTGACTTTTAAAAATATTTCAATAAGAAATTAGGCCAAATCAATTAAAAACTTTTATAAACATGAGAAGCGTTTTGAATGCATTTTAATGCAATTAGAGGTGAAATATTAGTCATAACTAATCAATTGATCTCTAAAATCACGTATACACAACAAATAAATATTTATGTGTGACTTTTGAAGATATTTCAATAAAAAATGAGGTCAAATTGATTAAAAGCTTTTATAAACATCAAAAGCGTTTTGAATGCTTTTTAGTGCAATTTAAGGTGAAATATTAGTCATAACTAATCAAATGAGCTCCAAAATCACATATAAATAATAAATAAATATATTCAATAGCTTATGTGATTTTTTATGATATTTCAATAAAAAATGAGATCAAATTAATGAAAAATATATATAAACATATTTAAAATCTTTTTAAATACATATTTATCACTCTTCCTCTCCCCATTTAACTTCTGATCAGTTGAAGGATATTCCTTGTTTTTATCACCAGATCTGCTAAGTCTCATGTCCTGACTCTGCTAAATTGCTAAATAGCTAATTGGTGAACTACAAAAGGGGCAATAGATTAAAGCTTATAATGCTGATGCAAAACAAGTAGTTCCTGATAGCACGTCAGAAAAAGACCTTATTTTATTAAAATTCAAGCTCAAAACTCCACAAATCAATTTTCAGATTGCTGCAATTTGACTTTTTTTTTTTTCCGTCAACATATTTAGGAGTATGAAGTTTAGCCAGCACTCCAACTTTTTTCATTTTTTTTAACACTTTTAAGGCGTGGCTTATACCCGACAGAGCTGACTTTTTATTTTTTGATATTTTGGAATATAAAATTATTAAAATATAAGATATGACCTTTATCACAGCGTTATAATAATTTATATGTACCTGTAGTGGTCTAATTGATAGCATCATCTATTAATTTCCTTGCATTTTTCATTGATTTATGTTTTTTTAATTATATATTTAGATTTTTCTAGAGACTGCTGGTATGGTGCGTTTGTTTATTGAGAAGTTTGGTTGCAAATTTCTTTTTGACAAACGAAACTGATAGCATTTTAGTTATCACGGTCCTTTTTGTCTTTATCTTGAATTTTATGAAAGTGAAGTTGTTGTTTAGGATTCTTGCCCTCTCCTAGCTCGCTGTTAGTATTTTGACGATGTTGATTTATATCTGGCCTTTAATTTTCTGATAAATGAGAATCTTTTTGTTTTAGTTTAGCCTCTAGCTATTTAATTATAAGGAAGAGATTTTTTTAGAACTATTATTTTGATAATCTTGACAACTAATTTTGAAATAATTTTTAATAATTTTCAAAAATAGAAAAAAACTAACAAGCATACTTTATTAATTGGAGCTGATATATAGATATCATAATCGATACCGACTTTATTATTCATATTAAATGAGTTATTATTCAAACATAAAATTTTTCATGAATTAAATTCATGATTCTATGTTTGACATAATTAATTATACGAAACTATTTCTTAATTTCATATAATTAGGGTTCTGTGCATATATATTTTTTGCACACATTTTGAAGATATTTTTGGCATGATCAATTTATGAAATTGTATCTTAATTTCATAAAATTGAGATTTGTGCATGTTTATTTGCACATTTATAAGGTTTTGACATGTTTATTCAAGGAATTGAGTCTTATAGGTATTTCATCATTTTTTAAAGCCAAGATCTAGCTGTTTAGACATAATTTCAAGGGGTTAGAACTTATAAGAATTTCATTAATTTTCAAAGCCAAAATCTAACTATTTAAACCTTATTTTAGGTTTTGTTAGGTTTTGATATAGTATTTTTTTTTAGGGTTTTCTTAGGATTTTTTTAAGCTTAATTTCTCAAGGTTGAGACTTATAAGGCTTTCATCTAGCCAAAATCCAAATTAGGTTTAATATAGCTTGTTTTGAAAGTTTTTGATCTCAGGATTGAGATTTACAGGGCTTTTATTTGGTCAAAACTCAAAAAGGGATAAAGCTGATGAACATTCCAGCAATATGAGTCCATTTCAGAAGCACAACTGCTAGAATGTCACCCGGTTGGGATCATACTGAAGATACCTTTACTCTGATTTAATACCTAATTGTGGGACTAATCTCACGCTGAACACTTTGTTTCCGGTTCAGTTCTAAAGCTTTCTACGTATATTTTCTGACAAATTTTTAAGGATAAACAATGGGGTATTAAATAATTTAAATTATATAAAATTTGAAATACAATCGATCAATAAGTTTAAAATATGTTTATAAATTTTTTTCTATTCTTATTTTTAGATTTACTTGAAAATCGTTGATAAAATAATAGTTGTTAAGAATCCTCACTCTTAATTATAATATGTGGCATGTTTGTTAATAGAAGTATCGAGAGGCAAGTTAAATATGAGTGTTTCTACCATATATCTAATATTTGTAAAACATATTTTTGAGAATATCATTCAAACTAAATAAAATGAAATTATAGACGTATTCTTACATAGTTAGATGGACCTATATCAAAATTAGATTAATTTAAAATTGAATTAGTAATTCATCATAAAATCATTAAAATTTATTATTAAAATTTTTAAATTATTTTATGGAAAATTAAATATTTTTAAATTAATTCAAATTTTATATATGCGATAATCCAAGTAATTGAGAATATATATACGGTTTTACTTTGAATGATATTTTAAAAGATATATATCATAAAAGTTAATGCAAATTAGATATATCGTTAATTAATAGGGGAATTGGAGATATGAGTTGTCTCCATCTTTTTTTCTTGAAATTATAATTTTTTTGAATGGTTCTTTAAAATATATTGATTAGGTTTTTTTAAATTTACGGTGTTGGTCCCACAACAAAGCGCAGATTCCAATACTAGTTACAAATAATCACGATCATATGCATAATGCATTCCAAGGACTTAGTATAAGCATAATGCATTCATTATTTTGTTTTACAAACTGATTGTAAGAGATTATAGAATTGAAATTCAGATTAGAATTTTTGTATAAATATTTCAAATTAGATAGCTTTACAAATGATGTAACAAGGTCGTGTGTGCCACACTTGATGAGTACAATTTAATATGATGTATTATTTTTCTAAATATACAAAATGATAATTTATGTAATTTTTAAATATATATGTTTCAAATAAGAGATACATAGAAGTTTATTGTACTTTTGTTAATATTTCGGACTGGTACTAAATAAATATTATAAATATTGTACATCAATAATGGAAATGATTTTCTACTTGGCTATTATAAAATATTTATAGTTGTCATTAATTAGTCAAAAGAGTTCGATATCATGATTATATCTGATACAGACTATTAAAAAGATGTACAAAAAAAATTGTTACCTCTTCTATTATTGTTTATTCTCTTTGTTTAATATAACTACCCTAACTGTAATATAAACATAATAATTTTCCAAAGTGTAATAGCAACTAAAAAGATAAACTTATTCTCGAATATACATGATATAATATTTCAATAATTATTCATTATTCTTATATATTCATGAGTTTTGTAAAAAATTCTCAAATATACGTTCTATAATATTTCAATAATTATTCATTATTTTTATATTTTCTTGAGTCCTCTAAAAAATAACACATTAACTTTTTTCATTTCTTTTATTTATCTCGATATTTTTAACGAAGTATAGTAATATCCACATACTCAAGTGTCCAACAACTTTATTTTCATTTTTAAAACACATGCATCCACAAATAAAATGTTTATAAAAATATGTCAGAGAACACGATGTGGATAACTTAAAAAAAATATGTGAATTCAAGACTACTTCTAAATACACAAACTATTTCTGTTCTTACATAATTTTTCTGAACGGATGTAATATCCATTGACATGTTTTCAAAAGCATTCTATAAATATATATGTTCCAAAATTATTATTTATTACTTAAACAAAAAAAATCAAAATATTAATTTGACAATATGACATGAGTTCATACGTCATAATATATTCATGAATAATGAACATATACGTTCAAAAAATAGACATAGACTTATCAATTATTAATTATTGTTAATGTTTTGAAATCAAAATACCGCGGTCATTTATTTAATAAACGGGAACACACACTGAATTTTATTTAGAAACAATTCATATTCTTTGTGTTGGATAATTATTTTATAGAATGAAATTGACAGAAAATATATATAATACTGTAGCAGACAGCTTAAAAATTCATACAGTATAATTTTTCACGGATGGAATTGTGGGGAACAGTTACTGTGAAATACTGAAAAATAATTGTCCCAGGAAATACTGTAGGTGTTGTGAATTCGTTTTAGGATGGCCACACAGATCAAGGAAGCAGAAATACCAAATCCTCTTGTTAGTCATTTCTTTTCCTCTGTGCTGCTTTCCCAAGTCAAATACTTCTATCCCCCTCCCAATTAACTCAATTATTAACCTCATCTAAGATCTCACACCACACACACACACACACACACACACACACACACACACACACTTCTCTCTCTCTCTCTCAATCTACAAACCTTTCCGAAAATGAGACCCAAGCTAGTGCTCTTCGGCGACTCAATCACTGAGGAATCCTTCAGCGAAGGCGGCTGGGGCGCGTCTCTCGCTCACCACTTCGCTCGCAAGGTAATAAACCAAACCGAAATCGCCTCACTTGATCGATTCCCATATTCTCGCCTCAGTCCGATTTTGATCCTCGATTTCGTTTTTTCTCAATCAGGCGGATGTGATTCTGAGAGGGTACAGTGGCTACAACACGCGATGGGCTCTGAAGATCCTCGACAAAGCGATGGCTGGGATCGGAGGAGATGCCAAGTCGCCGGCGGCTGTCATGGTGTTTTTCGGGGCCAATGATGCATCGCTGCCAGATCAGCAATGCGGATTCCAGCACGTGCCATTGGAGGAGTACAAGGAGAATCTCCGATCAATTCACGCCTATTTCAAGGTAACTTTTTCTTGTGTTTTTGATTGAATTTAATTTAGTTTATGTATGTTCTTTTTGTTGTTCGTGCGGTTTATTAGTGTGCCACGTGCGTGTCACGCGGACTAGAGAGAAACGACATTGCTGGTTAGTCGGAGCTGGTAAGACTCTGTTTAGTATTATATATTATTATTTTTTTATTGGCATCATCTAACAATAACATTATCTAGAAGTCGAAATTTGTTGTCTGGACCTGGATGTTGGAGCCGAATCAAGGTGCAACCAGGGACTGGAATGGGTCTAAGTCCTAACCCGACAAAATTGAACCCGACTTGATCCGATTGTATCCTGACTTTTTAGCTTTTGGGTCTGACCTGTACCTGAGTAGTCCATAACCTGGACCTGGATCAACTTTACCGGCCCAAAACTGGATTGATATGCAAAAAAAAAATGAGCCAGACCTGTTTTAACTCGTATGAGTATTTATGTTATGCTAATATTTAGTTTAACCTTTCTGTGAATATCAGAAGAAGTGGCCATCAGCAGTTGTTATATTTATTGCACCGCCACCAATTGACGAGGAAGGGAGAATCAGGTACATCTGCTTTACAATCCTAGTATAAATTACACTTACTTGTAGTCATACAATAATACTAAACTCGAGATGTAGTTCGGACTTAAGAGAGGTAACTTGAAATGCACCAGGCGTAGTTTAAACTATTGCAGAATTTCTCAGAGCAAATATCTAACAAGCAAAATTTCACAATCAGCATCACTACGTATTGGAATAAAATTAGTTCTTTCTTGCTTATGCATGGATATGAATTCTATGTTAAAAAATGATGATACGGTACCTACTGAATATTTTAATGATTTTAATCAAAGTCTAGTGTGATAACCATACTACATGCACTTAAGTTTATGTTTCCTAAATGATAGGGATCTTTGTGGTGATGACCCATCAGGAAAGACCGAGAGGACAAATGAAGCTGCCGGGGAATTTGCAAAAGCATGCAAAGCTGTTGCCAAGGAACTGAGCAGCCCCGTCATTGACACATGGTCAAAGATGCAGGAGATCCCAGACTGGCGGAAGTCTACCTTAAGGTACATGTCTAATATATTTTTTTTCCAAATCATTGTCATAAAAAAGCTTTCTAAATTCACTGGAAAAATTGGCATGTAATTTGGTTTTTGTAGGGATGGATTGCACTTCACCCCATTGGGAAACAAAGTTCTGTTTGATGAAGTTGTGAAGACTCTGAAAGATGTTGGCCTGAGTGATGAGAAACTGCTGGCTGATCTGCCATACTTTTTTGAAGTTGATCCGAATGATCTCTCTAAAACTTTCGGCAATTGAAGCATACTTCTTTCAATTAATTTTATTTCCTTTATCATATTAAACTTTTGGTTTTTATTATGTTCAAATTAGAGCCAGATTCAGAATAAGATGATCGGTTGAACCGATTATCTCTCTTCTTGCTTTCTCAATTTCGGTGACATTAATTTCTTATGTTATGTTTTATCGTCCCTTATTGAAAAATTTCTGATGCAATTTGAGATCAGCAGGTTTTAATCTCCATTTTGTTTAGACTAGAATCTGCAGAAATTAAAATTAGGAAGGCTTCAGGATGCCAATTGATTTCAAGGCTTCAGGTGTTTTACTATTTTTAAGATTGTTTACCTATTTTTTTCAGATTATTTGAAGATGATCCTACTTGATATATCAATATTTTTGTTTTCTTATTATTTTTTACCTATCTTTCAAAAATCTAAAAAAAAAGTTAACCAAGCTTAAAAATAATAAAATTAAATTTTTGATATGCAGAACATATTGAGCAAACTTGAAACTTGCGTTTGAATATGAAAAAAACATATTTTGAACCATTTACATTTCAGTTGAAATACAATTATTTATACGCCTAACTCATATCTGAATAGTCACTACATATCACTCATAACAGTTTGCTACAAGTTGAGATGCAACACAAGTTCTTTCAATGACTCACGAAACATAAAACAAAAAAAATCAAACAAAAAGGAAGAATAACTGAATAAGTGTTCCCCCAAAATGAAAAATGCTGAGCACATTTGACATGTTGCTGGTGACATCAACCGAACTCTGACAGTAATACAATCTTTTTGGTTGCAAATTTTCATCGTTGGAATAGCTACACGTGCATGTCGCACGTACTGCGTTGGAGCCCAGGGAACTCCTCGTTGTGCTTGCATACGAGCACGGCGTACTCATGGAAAGAGTGTAATTAAAGGTTAAAAGTTTTATTATGCTAAGATTTGTGGGATAATTTCTGCCTGACAATGCAACCGGAGTAGAAAGCAATCAAGTAATTAAATTACTATATGTAGAAGGTTCTTAAGATAGAATGAAGTGGGTCTAGCGTTCTTAGATAATTCTCTTGTGCTAAACTATCTTTTGTTTTAGCTCTTTTTTGTTTAGAAATTAGCAGCTTATTAGCAAAATACATCCTATTGCTTTTCTTATTTTGATCTTTTTTAAGATGAACTCTTTTTTATCAGTAAGGCTTTCGATGACCCATGTCAGAATCTTATTTTTCTATTTATATTTTATAACTTGAAATCCTAATATCACGTTCAAAGAATTAATCTTGTTCATTTTCACAAATGATCCAATTTTGCAATGAATCACTGTAGAGGAACAGATCAGAGTTGAATAGCCTAACTATTTTGTACATAGTAATTTCCAAAATCTTAGTATTTTTTTCTTTTTTCTTTTTTTGAGAAGAAGATGAAAAACAAAACTGTCAACTTTAAATATTCATATAATCTTTCATCCAAAAAAACATCTATTTTATTTAGAATTACTAATTAATTATTAACTTATGAATATGTTAAATATATAAAAGATATGATTAACGGTTGAGGTTTTGCATAAGTTTACCAAATATAAGTTTTCCACTTGTAATTTTTGCATATAACTACGATGGTTATCCATTCGAAGTGATAATTCCTTTTATCATACTTTTCTCTGTTAATTTTTCACCTCAACACTTTGATTCGTTTTTCTGAAGTCTCTTTTTCGCTTTTGTAATTATACATTGTTGTTCAGAGTAATTATGTCTCTAAATAATGTAATTCATATTTATGTGAAGCATTGAAAACTGTTTGAATATTTTTTCCAGAAATTTGGATAGTAATTAAAATTAAATCAAAATAAATCAAATTAAAATTGAGTTATCCAGATCGTAAAACGATGTCCTTAAACATATTCCGTTTATACATCAGAATTATCCGAAATTGTCACTTTTTAGAACACGATCATAGAAATAAGTCACGATTACTCCGCAATATCCAGCAGATGAGTTATTGATTTAATCAAAGATGGAAAGAGGAATAAATGAATCACATATACTGCATTTGTGTAACCAATAAGGAAAGAAAAGTTTTTCCTTTCTAATTCGGATAAGAACAAAAACCTAATCAAAGGGTACAGAAATAAATAAAAGAGAGAGGAGTGCGACAGATGCTAGAGACGCCTCTCTACTGAAAAAATAGAACTTTTCTAATTTGACCCCTTGTATTTCAAATATTATAAAAAGGTTCAAAACATGTATCAAAAGATTTTAACCAAATGGGGATAAGTAAATCGAAATAAACATTCACCAATCAAATAGAGATAATAAACAAATATGTTTAAATTATAATTTGAGTTTTCCAAATTAATTTTTCAACAAAAACTTTACTGTAGAGCAACAACTTTTGTTAATAGTTTGGCTTAAATTGATTTTAAATAAAAGAGATGTCGTCATTTTAGAAGGGTAAAATGGTCAAGTTACTTTGAATGAAAAATTATTGATAGATTAAATGAAGGAAAAGGGTTAAAAAGAAGGAATGTTTTTAGTTTTAGTGAGAAAAAAAAAGATATTTTACTGTTTTGATGGAAAATTAGAAATTTAATAGTTTTGATGAGTACAGTAGTAATTAATCCTAAAATTAAATATTTACTGATATAACTTTCCTGCATCTCCAACCCAACCCAACCCCCCCCCCCCCCCCCCCCCCCCAACCGAGAAAAAACACACAAAAAAAATATCATCCCTGTTTTCCATAAGAATGATAATCTTTACTAAAAATTTTGTAATGCATATAACGATCACCTCCAAAATTTATTAGTCAATCACAGGTGCCGGCGCCAAATGAACGTGATCGCAAAAACAATAATTAATATTCTTTACACAATTCCAGTGCGAATCCAATTAGATCAATTAAACTAAAATGCACGTGAGCTAGTACGTGCATGAGTCCTTCCGAAACAATTCCCATAGATTATCATAAACTTCAAATGTTTAGCACAACTATGATTTTATCTAGGAAGACCATCGGAAAATAGTTCCACTTTTTAAACTTTCCTGTTCGTTTTCCTTCATTGAATATGTGACATATCACTATAAACAATAAAGATTCTGTCAAATGGAACAAATTTACAATATAATTTACTTAGTTTTAAATAACTACAAATGTTAAAGCATTACACCAAAAGAGTTGTCGTCGCAATAAAACTCTTTATAAAATTTTGGGACAACAAAACGCTTTTAACTTTTGACAATCGAATTGCAAATTTGGTACAGCTCCTCTCCTTCAAGGATATGGGATTTTGAATTCTGGGGATTGCTCTGCAAATGGAGGTGATCTCTGGTAAACCACAGATGCCGCGCGAATTAGTATACCAGCAGTTAGTCCCCAAATCAGAAACATTTTATTGTCTGTCTTATAATCGAAGTAATGCACAAGGTATTTAACTCCCAGCCAATCTCGTTCCTCTGCTCTCTTGTTCTCCTCCTATAAAAGAAATGCAAACAAAACAGTTCATATTGCACTTGAATCCAAAAGATAGAAATCAAAAGAGATATTTCACAAACTATTTATGAAAAATACCTTTAGGAACATTTCTAGAGGTGCATGGAATATTTCTTCGACTTCGGAAGGGTTCAAAACGGGCTTGAATGCATCTCTATCATTGAGAATGGCAATTACAGGTGTCACTCTGAGAAGATGCTGCAAAAACAGACCTACATTTCATTTATACATTTTATTCGCACATTGTTCAATAGTTTACTTCCGACTATTTGCATCTTGAAATCAGACACAAGTCAAGAAAGGAAATTGAAGGAGGTTCACCAGCAATCAATCGCATAATATACTCTAAGTATCTCATGCATATTGAGTACATAAATAACTAGTTTCAATTAAAGCCATGATCACAACATAAACTCTTATTAAACAAATTAAACATAACCATGTAGGATCAATTTTGGACTAAGATGGCAAAGATCCATCAAATCAGAACAAACCAGTAACTCAGCCTAACTAGGTACAGAATTGATATATAGATCAATCCCAACAAGTACTATTCTAGTTGAAGACTGGTAAATGGATCAGAATTGTACCTTAGATATAAAGGGTTCAAGAACAGTAACAACAGAAACCAAACTAGGTTCAAGCCCAATTTCCTCCTTGGCCTCTCGCAATGCCGTTTCTTTCTCGTCCCGATCCCCTTCCTCTGTCTTTCCTCCTGGCAACGACACCTCACCTGTATTCAACTACATCATCACCTAAATTCAACTACAAAGCAAACTTTGCACATAATTACAGATTTACATTGGTCGGGGAAACAAACCAGAGTGAGAGGATAGATTAGAAGAGCGCTTGGTGAGAATCACGCGCAGATCACCATTCGAATCCTCGAAAAGACAGATGAGAACAGCGGCTGTCTTGTGACGGAACCGATCGGGGCGGGAGAGAGTTGACGGCGCCGAGGACTCCGCCACGGCCATGGGAGAGAATACCTTGCCCCGGGAATCGACGACGGGAGCATCCTCGTCGGAGGCGGAGCCGTCGAAAGCGGAAGGAGGGGGTTTGTAGAGACGGAGCTGTTGCGCGAGGTTAGCGAGACGGAGCGATCTGATCTGATTTGGGTTAGGTGGAGAGGTCGCCATGGCTGCGAGTCGGAGAAATGCTCTCATCTCGTCATATCGTAGCGTTACTTATTGTTTTGTTTTGTCAAGTCTCGCGAGTTGGTTTTTTCTTCAATATTCGCAATTCCAAAGCGTATCAGTGACTTAATTGATACTTGATACTTCCGCTAGTAATACAATACATCACCGGAGCAAACTGAGCCAGCTATATTGAATTTCATATCCGCTGTCATAACATTGCATAGCAGCCGGATGGCATTGAGAGAGTGACAAACGGGTCAACGACGGATTCTATTGAAAACAATGGGGGCCGTTGTTTTTTGAACATTCAATGCATTGTATTTACTCAATTTGACCTTTCGAATTCTTCGCTTTGATTTTGGACTCCGTATTTAGAAAAATGATAGAAGTCGTTGAATTCCTGTATATATCTGGCTGCCTTTTGAACTCCTGTCTTTGGGACTCTTGTTGGAAGATGGATAAATCAACAAGGCTTGCTCTGTTGCTCAACCATCACAGGAATTTATTACGATCATACGGCCGTCAGATGCAACAATTCATATAATCTACGACTATATGCATGTGCTTAAATATCTATAAAGATAATCTACTTGTACTATAATCAATATATTGATAATACCCAAAATTATATTTTTTCCCCAACAAGATTGTTCTAACTGAGGTTAAATTTTTCCGACGACGAGTACAATTCGGGAACGAAAAACTGAAGAATTGGCTCACTTTAATCTATTTGGAGCTCCTTTCAAATGTTATTTAGGTTCGGCCGTTTGAGCCTGTATGACAACTCTTTGAAATGCTTTGTTACAGGCCTTCTAGAGCTGTATTATTTAGGTACAGCTTTATTAAAACAGAGATTTCACAATTGTTGTATTTCTTTTTCAAATTGCAATAACATTGTTCGAATTTTTTTTCTGACTCAGGTTTTAAGAAGAGTAGCAATAATGTCCTTACTTTTTAGAAAAGAGTTGCAAAAATTTGCCGAAAATTTGAATACATACATTCAGATGTGTTATTTTAACTGTTCAAATGTTGAACGTTTGCATCAAAAGCCAATAAAATACACGTATTGGGACAATATTCTAATTTCTGGATACGACAATATGTGCATTCTAACTTCAGTGAAATTTTCATTGTGTTCCTTCCAAAAAAAAGAATTCGTTGCATTCCTTCTAATTTTCGGGGTCAGAAAAATGATTCACATATTTGCATGTAACTACAGTACATAAAGTGTAAGAGCTGTTGATCAAGAGAACTGGACATTACCAGTGATTCTGGAAAAGGTCAAGTCTACTTGTGGTGACCAGAATTAGTTAGGCTAATACATAATAACTGAGATTAACTGTAATGCAAGAAACTGTGAAACTGTCTTAAGAGCCTATTATATATAAGCAATCTACCTTTATAAATGCAATTGTAAAAAGAACTGATTCAAAGTTAGTAACAGACAATTTAAAGTTCTGTCGTATTATATAGAGAGTTCAATTGAACAAATAATGCAATGTTGCAATCAAGAATTGGCACAGAATCCTCATATATGAAAAGCAATTCATCCTTATTTTTAGAAAGTTAGTTATGTAGTCCAGTTAACGGCATGGTTTAAGGAGTTTTCTTATTTCTTGGAAGGTTGAGTTCCTATAACTTGGATCTTGCTCTGTAAAGGAAGGCGGCCTCTGATAAACAATCGATGCAGCACGGATCAAGATAGCAGCAGTTAATCCCCATATCAAGTACTTCTTATCATCTTTCGTGTAATCAAAGAAATGCATGAGGTACTTAATTCCCTGCCAGTCACGTTCTTCGTCTCTCCTGTTTTCATCCTAAAATAAATAATGACAATCAAAATCAAAATCTTATGGAAACGAAGAAGTGGGGCTTCGAGCTCGACCTCATTTCTTAATTCTAAAATTTAATAGATAAAAGTAGAAAATATCAGATTCACAGAGGAAACTAAAACAATGTTGACTACTTTTTGTGTGCATACCTTTAGGAACATCTCCAAAGGCGCATCAAATAATTCTTCCACTTCAGCCGGGTTCAAAACAGGCTTGAATGCATCCTTGTCATTAAAAATGCAAACTACAGGTACCACTCTCAGAAGGCGCTATCAAAAGGGAGTATATTTAAAAGTTAACATACTCTCAATATATTGAATCTTAGTTTTCCATGTATAATAAAATTCAAATACAAAGTCTATCAGCACGTGAAAGTCCAGATTATAAGTTCCAGGATACAGGAAATGCATATCAGTTATCCTCAGCTGTGTACCTAATCTAGTTCACTTAATAGATATCAGGGGGTGGTACTGGAATCAGATGCTTTGGCTCATGCATTATGAAATACGAACAACAAGGAAATTTCTTTTAAAAAAATGAACAGAGAAATTGCAAATCAAAAGCCAGTATACTAATAAACAGTACTACCTTTGTAAAGATGGGTTCAAGAACTGTAACGACAGAAACAAGATCGGGCTGAAGCCCAATCTCCTCCTTAGCTTCCCTTATTGCCGTCGCCTTCTCGTCCTTATCCCCATCTTCTGATTTTCCTCCCGGCAATGACACCTCGCCTAATTTTAACAAATCCAGTATTAGAAAATAGAATGGTAACCAATTAGAACATACTTATAATTTCTACTGCACTCTTAGAAGAAGAAAAATTACTAAAATGCATTGTACATTATCACTAAATTGGCAAAGCAGACATTCCTAATTTCTGCAAAGGAGACTAACGATCGCCTCTGGCACAGCGAATCCTCATACTTTGACACCATCTGTACTTGTATCACACCATTTGATTTAAATGAAGGTTATAAGAAAAAGGACTCTTTGAAAAGAAAGAAATGAGAGTTCCTTTCTTGAAAGACTCACTAAATCATAGTCTGAAGTATTCATCACTCAAGAACTGATTCTAACTCTTATCCAATATCATTTTCAAAATTTTGATCTCTATATTTTAGCCATGTTTGGCTAGTTGTATCCAATTATATTATATTCCATTCCTTAATTAAAGCATGAGATGAGACCAAGCGACCAACAGGCAACAGTAACAGGGGCGATTTCTAGCAATGCAATTATGTTTGTTTCATTTTTCTTCTTTTACCAGGGGAAGTATGGAGATTCGACGAGCGCTTGGTGAGAATAACGCGCAGATCTCCTTTCGAATCCTCAAAAAGACAGATTAGAACAGCTGCTGTCTTGAAACGGAACCGACCGAAGCGGGAGAGAGAAGGTGGCGCCATCGCCGACTCGGACACGGCCATGGGAGAAAACACCGTGCCCCGATCATCAACCTCCGATTCTTCTTCCCCTTCGAAGTCGAGAGGGCAGAAAGGGGCCTTGTATAGGCGCAGCTGCTGCGCGAGATCGGCGAGACGGAGCGATCTGATCGGGATCGAATCGGAGCTGATCGGAGAGGTCTCCATGGCTACAAATCGAAGTGATCCTCTGATGCCACACCATGGAGACTAGCTAGCAATTAATGATGCAACTTTGTTTACAAATTCAAGGCGAGTTGGTGATTCGCACATTCGCAATTAGTGGCGTACCAACCACCACTCCTTCCTTCCAGAAGGAAAGGAAGGGAAGAAGAAGAAGAACGCGATTATCAGATCATCTTTCTCAATTGTACGGAGCACATTGGATGCTTTTTGTAAAATCTCGACCGTATACTAATCATCAGACGGTAAATATTTGGACACTTGATTCCGAAATTTGATACCCATCCAGCTATTACGAATCAGAATCGTTAGATGATGAATTGGACGGTGAGGATTCCTAATACAAATAAATTGTTCATTACAGTTGGAGAGGATCAGAGGAACGAGGATCCATAACTCGTCTGAGTTGTTTGTTAGGCATTGGTGGGGATGGAGAGCGAGATTGTTGCTCAGGTAGGCTCCAGTGGATTGGAGGCCGGATAATGTGATACTATGCTGATGGTCCATTGATGATGCCAACAAACTGGGCTGATATGGGCCCTATGTCCAGTTTACATCATTGCACCATGCTTTGGATGTACTCATATTACTGATAGTAGTTATCTCCAATATTTCCGGCGTGAAATTTGATATATCCCCATCAATTAAAAATTGTATTTAGATATTTCCATTAAATTATAGAAATTAGATATTTGTCTATAAATTAGTGATTTTTTTTATATTTGTCCATAATTTTAATTGAGATTAAATTATCTCAATTAATTTCAGATTAAATTTTGAATTGGACTAGCTTGCCCTTCTCATAAAGAAAAAAACATTACTAATTTGAATTGTTACAATTTTAATAGATGATCAAGTCAATTCAACTCAATTCTTTATATCAATGTGATTCTATTTTTGAAAAAAAAAACATTATGTCATAAAAAATTAACAAAAATATGATGCAACATAGGTCAATCAGCTTTAAAATCTTTTTTTATTAAAAACTACATTCAAATAAAGTAATGAGCATTATTCATTAATATTAAATTAAATATCAACATTTAGGTTCTTTGAAAAAAAAAGCGTAATTAATCTTATGAATTTTTTATCAGGATGCTTTAAGTTTGATATTAAATGATAGAAATTTGATCTATCTAGAAGCTTAGAAAGATAGATTATTATTGTCAATTTTGGAGGGAAGAATAAAATCATTTTTTTAAGAAAATTCTGTACTTAATTAAAAGATCACAGTGTAAATTAATGTTATGGGTAAATATCAAAGAGAATCATTAATTCATGAGTAAATATCTAATTTCTATAATTTAATGAATAAATATCTAAATACAGTAAAATTGATGTTTAAGTTGAGAGTGTTTATCCTCACTTTATGTTTAGAAAATGATCAAATATTTCACACAAATCATCAATACATATGACCAAGCAAATTATCAGTGGAAACTATTAATTGGAGAATTAAATAAGTAAATACGACAACCAGTGCTCAAAGACAATATTTTGTACATTCAATCAATGATTATAATCTCAAGAAAAGCATTATATTCATTTCATGAAAAGTAACTCAATTTTGTCAATATCAAATTATCATTTAACTTTGATTTATACTATAAAACTTTATTTTTTTTACCCAGATTAAACAGTGTGTCTATAGAATTTTTAATTATCTACGAATTATGAATTAATTATATACAGTATTAGTTGCTAACATCGATGACTCAATTTAGATGGAATTGAAAATTAAGTTACTGAAGTTGACAATTAAGTTGAAATTAGAATTAACTGATCTGATGTAAAGCTTTTTCCTCAAGAAATTCATTATAATGATTTCAAATTTTACGATTTATATTTTAGATATAGATGAGAATTAACTTTTGATTTAGTGATAATAATAATATTATTCATGTGAGAGGTCACATGTTTAAAATTTCAATGAGGGTTTTTTATGAGTGATTTTTATCCTCATTTTATTCAAGAAAAAATATTCTAGAAATAAATAATATTTGAACTACTCGTTACAATTTCAATCATTTCCCCAACTAAAAATTTTTCTCTGACAAAATCAAACGGTCTGAATTGCAAGGGTAACTTCTTCAGGCCTTGGAATTATGAGTGATTTGAACTCAATATTAGCCACTTACATTACTGATTGTTGATAGCATTTTTTATAGTTTACATAAAATAAAAATGATACCAAATATGACCGCTATATATTCAATTTCAATGCTATGATCATTTTGCTGTCAATTTGTGCCATTGATTGACACTGATTGTTGTCGGCATGGAAAATAAATAATAGAGATAACAACACTTGTAAAAAAACTCGTTTCATAAAGGCAAGAATAATTTAGTACTTGAGATAATATATAAAGGGGAAGGATGATTTGACGATGATTATTTTAATAATGAGATTTTAAATAAATTTAGAGAAAAATTTTAAATTAGAAAAAAATTTATAGACATATTTTTGATGAATTTATAAATTGATTATGTTTTAAATTTCATATAATTTAAGTTATATTTGATATTTCATGAAAGATCATTAAATATGGATCATTACAAATTGTATAAGTTTTAGTGATCTTTAATGGACTATGAAATGAAATTCAAATTGTTGAAATTTGAAACATGATAAATCTAAAAAGTTCAATAATACATCTATGAAGTTTTCTTTATTTTTAAGTTTTTTTTTCCGAATTTATTTGAAGTACCATTGTCAGGATTATCAAAAGAAATATTAATTCTCAAATGATCCCTCCCCATATATAAATTACATTCGTTCCTAAGTCAGTACATTGACTTAATTAAACCTTTCCTTCTTATTACAATAAAGTTTTGGTGTATGTTAGAGTGAATATTCATCAAATCACTCAGCATGAAATTATATATGTAGATTGCCTAGTTAAGTTTGATGTGTTACCTAAGTAGTGAAATGTGATTGAAGGCGATGCTTGGGCTAAAAAGACATTTTCCTTTTTCCCTGTCATGTTCTTGGAAACAGCATATCAAATATTGGAGATAACTCAGTGAACATGCTGAAAAAATTCTAACTTTTTTGTTTTGTTTTGTTGGGTGGGGGGGGGGGGGGGGGGGGGGGGGGGAGGGGGAGTTGGAACTTTTCAACGAGTAAATTGACAGATAAAATGACTAAAATTATCAAATGATTTTTAAGAGCTTTCTAGTCAAAATTAAAATTTTTACATAAAATGCATATGCCTTATTAAATTTCGATCTTTAATAATTTTTATATATTTATGGAATCAATTATAGAATTTTGTTAAGAAAATATCTGTATAACTATAACATTAAAATTATAATATTTGTTTTCAGACTCAATCTCCTCCTAATGGGAATTAATTTCTTTTTCTTTTCATTCACTTGAAATTTAAGCCCTCTTTTCATTAACAACAAAAGAGTAACAATTAATACATCACTTAACATTGTCATTAAGAATTCCAAACCGCTTAAAAGCTAAAAATACAACAAAAATATTAGCAAAATTTAAAAAGAAGCTGACTTAAATTCAAAGATCTCAGAGGCACTTTACCAGTACTTCCAAGTTTTAATGAATGGTTTAATTCCTCACTGTTCTTCAGTGCTTCTTCACCTAATTAACAAAATGGACAAAGGCTTCAGTTAATATAACACTATTTGATGTTGTTTCTGGGATTAAAAAAATGATTTGTCGTTAATAGCCTTTGAAACTGAATATTTAATATGTATCTAAATTGCTCCATTAATTGTTAGTTGTACCAAGAACTATGTAGTTGAGAACAAATGGATTCTGTGTTCAAATTCAAGCCAATTTGATTGGTGTTATGGGGATTGTTTTCGGAGTGTACAAAACTAATTAAGGTATTCAAAGAGTATGATTTTTGTTGAAATTATATTGCAGTATATGAACTTCTAAGTTTGTCAAAGCAAGGTTCATGCAAAAGCTTGATCATGCGCTACTTAGATTTTGGCAAGGACCATGAGCTCAAATGTATAACCTTTTTTTTTTCAGTTTTAAGAGATGCAATGAGATAATGATTATCTGTAAAAGAAATAAAGAAAACTGTTAATTATCTATAAAATATATTTGCTGATGGCCAAAAGACTATAATAAAAAGAAAAGGAAAATTAATGTTAATGTAAATTATTGTTTCTCTTAAGCCTACATCTGGATGCCTCCATTAGCCATTTTTAAAAAATATATTGTTAATGTAATGTAAATACTTAATTCTTTATTTTAACAAAAGAGTAATCATTATGTTGGATCATTAATCCAATGTTGAGGTTATATCTAAAATAATTATGCATTGTATACTGTCAAATTTATATTCAATTAAAAATGATCGATATGATTTAAGATATTTTGGATATTTAATGTGTCTTATAGGGTTTTGATATTGGATGTGTAAAACTTCAGAGATATTATTCATATTATTGATGGGTTGAAATGATAATTATCAAATATGAACCAAGAGATTCTCTGGATTAAGAAATTTGGTCCCCAAAGTACAAGTTTGAATTATTCTCTCTTCAGTCTTCACCTCCTTATCACCTTAAAGAATGAGAGATTTAAAATAGACGCTAAATCAAAAGAACTCTCAAACAAAATTTTGCTACTTTGAAAGATTTGAGTCGACGTTACTCTCATGCTCAAATGAGAGATTGAATCGGATACACATCCACATCTCTACTAATACAGATGGTCCTGACGTCCGTCATAAATTCGTCGGCACCAGCACATCTTATTATTATTATAATTATTAGACTATTGTGGCGCGTTATTGTTGTGCTACAGTATTTAGTAATAGTAATATATAAGATTTTTTTTATGAGATGACTTTTGTTTTTTTCTTCTGACATATTTATATAGAAATGTTATCTCCTCTTTTCTATTAGTTAGGATTGTATAGTTAATTTGATAATTTTTTTTACGATAATTCTGTACAAAATTTGACAAGTTGATTTTTTGGTATTAATTAGATTTATTTTTTGTATTTTGGACAAAAATTGGATTCATGGCTCGATTTGATTTTTAAATCATCTTGTTTTTATTCCTATAGTTAAATTTTGATTTATAAAAATTTTTATTAAGAATTTTGCTTTCATCAATTATATATGTGAACTATAAAATACTAGTTGTGGTAAGTAATCACAAGTTAAACTTGAAATACATTTTTTCATTAAATCTAAGTCAACTTAACAGTGTTTTATTCTTTAGCACACGAACTCAAATGTTTTTGTGTGCTATTCATCGTTTAGTATTTTGATTGATAAGTTGATATATAAATTGGGTGTTTGAAAAATTGTTGTCTATTTATATTATTTTAAATAATGTACTAAGCCTAATTCAAGTTTCTCCATTATAACTCCTATTTCTCCTTCTTTGCACTAGTTGAGAGATGCATAAAATCTATGATGTATCATTGTTTGTCAACAGTATTGATACATGATAGCAGGATGTGATGAGAGGAAAAGAGCAAGAGATGAGACGAAATACGCGACAAGAATGTAGTTGAGTATTGTTGTGAAAAAATCAATTTGCCCATTATATTAGAACGACAAACTTATTATTTCAACACCATATTTTTATTTGTTTAATTTCATTGTTCTGTTAAGTTTTCAAAAGTGATATTTTATTTGGGTTTTAGCTTAATTTTGACTTTTTTCCTTCTCAATTTTTAATTTAAAATTTTATTTTATTTATTTAGGGTATTTTTACATTTAATGACTTCAAAATTTTTATTCAATTCAGTTGTTTAAGGAATTAAATTTTATTTCATTTGATTTTAGTTTGCTTTTAAATTATATATTAAAAATTAAGATCATTTTAATTAAAAAGCTCTTTGGTCTTTACTCACTTTAAGATTTAGTTTTATTATATTTTATAACAAACATTTTAGTAGTGTATTATTTTAGATCCAATAGATTATTTTGCTATTATTAAATTGATTTAATATGT
Source organism: x Bolboschoenoplectus mariqueter (assembly GCA_037678475.1). NCBI lineage: Eukaryota > Viridiplantae > Streptophyta > Magnoliopsida > Poales > Cyperaceae > x Bolboschoenoplectus > x Bolboschoenoplectus mariqueter. Next base: position 1,545,965 of record CM075250.1, read on the forward strand.
TAGAATGTTTCTAAATGGTAAAATTTTTTATTATTATCATGTGATGAAGCTCTTACAAAATCAATTTTATTTATAAAAATATTACATATATAATTAATTAGATCAGATAATTTTATATATGACACAGCGCGTTGCGCAAATTTTCTAGTTATTCATATATGTTTATAAAAAATATACGTGATTGTGTGTTTTTAATATTATACGAGTTCTTTTAACAAGAAGATCTTACGTGTGAACACTAAACTATATATTGTTATTATTTATACATTTATTTTTCAAATGTGTATATGAGGATCATACAAAATGATAATGATAGATGCGGATGTACTTAGTAATAATGAGGGTCGATATGACCTGTTTATTTTTTTTTCTAATATCGGAAATTCACCCTTTTTAATTATAATTTGATAAAATTTTATTATATATAAGTATAACTAATACCGTTTTGATATTTATTATCAGTGACAAAATAGTCTATTAATAAAATGACAAATAGTATATTAAAACCCACATAAGTATTAAAGTGAACTTCTAAGTATTAAAAGAAACTAATTAAATGTTTATAAGAACAAGATTACAAGTAAATAGTTCAATGTTAAATGTACACAGTCATATTTTCACTTAATACATATTAAATGGGTTACAAATTTCTCTAAGTCCGTTTGGATCCTTAAAATATCCTTAAAGAATAAATTATTTCTTTGGTTAGTTATTCATAACAAAATTCTTACAAAGGATAATTTGATTAGAAAAGATTGGCAAGGATATGTAATTGTGCCTTTTGTGATGATACTGAAACTGTTAATCATTTGTTCTTTAATTGTTCTGTTGTAAAGTTCTTTTGGGATACAATTATGAGTTCTCAAGGAAGGAAATTGGTAGTTTTTTCATTAATTAATTTTTGGACTTCTTGTTTAAAATTATCAATTATTTATATGAAATTCTGGGAAACAATACTTATTGTAGTTATTTAGATAGTATGGATTGAAAGAAACCACTTAATTTTTATGGTATGAGGGGCTCATCTACACATTCTATTCATTTTGCTATACTTAATTTATTCAAAATTTGAATAGGTGTTCCAAATAATTTAAAACATCTGTTTAAAACTGATGTAATTCATATTGAAAGTGAAAGGATCTCTTCTGATGATGCACAATCCACTGATGGGATTCTAACTGAGAGTTCTGATGTTGATTTGTTTGATAATTAGATTCTTAACTTGATTTAATGGTGTTGTGTATGTTATATTTTGGTTAATGGATGTTTTAATACAAATGGGGTTAGGTTGAACTTTATTTTGTTGTTGTTGTTTGTCTGATTGTATGTTATTTTCTGTGATATTTTATCAGTTTATGGTATAGTCCTCTTGTACCTTGACTGGAATATTTATACCTTGCTTTCCAAAGTAATGAAGGTCAGTATCTTTTTGAGATGCTTTATTAAAAAAAACATATTAAATGAAACTAACTTATTATTTAAGTAAACTTTACAAGTATTTACAAAAATAATATATCTCTTTTTTTAAATAAGGTTTTCTTTAGTTCTGATATTCTTTCTTTTTAATTAGATGTTTATTGATGAAATTTAAATTATAACTTGTGTTATACTTATAATTCACATAAATAATATCTATCAAAATAAACTTTCTACTAAATACATTTAGGGACATAATTAAACATGAACATTTCAAAGAATTGATCTGATGACTCAAAAATAGATATTTTCTTCTCCTTCTTACCCAAGTAACATCTAACAATTTTGTTTTGATTTTCTTTTTTACAAAACAATAAATCCATCCTATAGGAATTCATATTTATTATCATAATTGATAATTATAGCCTACTGTCATTATTTTATGATAAATATGATCTAATAAAATAAAAATAAATAAACATCTTCAATAAATTAAATTTGACCCGTTCAAATTGAATTGAATTATTTAAAGAGGCGATATCAGTTGATAATCATTATTTTGACAATATTAATAATGAAATTTTAAATAAATTTAAAAAAATCTTAAAAATTATAGATATCTTCTTAAACTTATACATAGATTATGTTGCGTTGCAAATTTTAAATCAAATGGAATTATTTAAAATTAATGGCAATCCCACTATCATACTATTTAGCGAATTACTGGGTGTGCGTATCACGTGCTGGCATGGGCGTGTTCGAATATGTGCTAGCACATACCGATGGTTTTACACGTGTTGTGCGTGTCATATTTGAATAGTATACATCATCCAATACACACGTATAAAGATACGTCATGTGTAACAAGAATGCTAGACGTATTCGGACACGATATATAAGCATGTGTCAACACTTACAAAATTCGAAAAAAATATTTAAAAATCAGGAAAAATCGAAAAAATTTAGAACAATTCAAATTGAAATTTTCAAACTCCATTGGTCACTACCCCCTCTCTCGAGTCCTAAATAACATCCAAGCATCTATACGTCAAATTCAAAATTTCAAAATTACACGTACCCTATCCATGCTTGCCTATCATACTTTCCATGCATACTACCCGTACATGCTCATCTTATGCTGAAACAATGCAAAATCTCAAGCACGTACATTTAATGACATTTCTCACAAATGCGTAAACACATTATATATTATAACATATTACATACAAAACACGTATTTGTATATATATTTATCCATTTGTATTGACATATCTGACACGTAAAGTAGTACTATTTTCATCATCTTATGGCAGCCATAACATAACAGATACAGTTCCCTCGCATTATGGGGCATTACATTACTAACCGAATCGTACGAAATAAAGTACGCAAGAAAAATATCGTCTGAAGAAAAAACAAAAATAAAAAAGTGCATGCCATAAATTAATATTGATAACTTGACACGTCACTAAAATTGTCTTTTTGACCCACAGAATCAAGAGCACAATATTTAATGCTTTGATTCCACTAGCGCACAAAGGAAAGTGTGTGAGAATTATTGTACTGTACACACTACTAGCCCATTAAATTACAATTCTAAATTATTAAATTCTTGAAAATACCGTCCAAAATGATTACTAATAATTTGCATGTGCTTATCATTGGGTACTCTATACGTCATGTCTGTATTTATATATGTATTATTATATAATAATAATCAAAGAGGATCATGTGTTTTTAGGAATATCGAATCTTTCAATTTTTTTAATTTAAAATTATTCAATCAAATTCAAATGATAAATTGAAATTATTCAAATAATTTTTTTATATTAAAATTTTATACGATACTAAAATTGTTTATTTTTGAAAATAATCTATTTTTATATATAAAAATGTATTATTTTGTTATTATTATTATAGTCATCTTAAAAATTTTGAAAAAAATAATTAAAAAATTTTAAAAGTAAAAAACTTTTGGTATCCTTGAAGATTTTGATATGAAAAATTTATTGAGCAACTTGAATTTTTTGTTTGAGGTCGATTTAATAGTTTTTTGAGTTAAGAACACCGAGAGCTCTATGCTTTTAGGAGCACGCTAACTTTATTCACAATATGCTATTAATTATTGTAAAAAATACTGAGTAATTTTTCTATTTTTATTTGTGAATTTTCGAAGCTCCTAGAAAAAATATATAGGTGTGCTAACAATGTGTTGGAAATTTTAAACCCTCATGATTTATACTTAATTGAAAAAAAATATGTACAAATTTCAAACTTAACAAATATCAATGATATTCAAATCATCAATCCTGACAAGTGTTAATTCCTACATAATTATAAATTTAGTGTTAATTCCTACATAATTTGCAACTTAAATAAGTGTGTAAAAAGGTTCACATGCCAACCCACTAAAAATGTATTACCACATTAACATTGACTTTCTAATTTGAATATGTTTTGATAACTGAAAATAATATATAAATTTAAATATGTACAAAGTTGACGCTTAACAAACAAAAATGTACCATACTTTACATACCAAAATTATATATGAATTATATAAAAATTTTAATTTGTTTAAGATTCATATTTCTTCACATTTTGCACATCGATGTTTAAAACATTGATCTTTTCATCCTTTTTGTAGTAACCTTTTAAAACATCTATCATGATTCATAATCATGCAACTATGTAGCTCTAATATGTTTTTGGTGTTTAAAAAATAAAAATATGAATCGATAATATTTGTTCAATTTACGTTTTTTTTTATTCAATATCAATTCATAAGTGACTAATATTTCATGTTTTTTAAGGTTAGTTCAGCATATATAGTTTAAAAATTGTTCAAATTTGTTCACACTTTTCAGTCAAAAAGAGAAAGGAAAATGTCAAGCTTGTGAATTTTAAATTTAGGTCAAAGCCGCAAAAGTTTGGTATGGAATCCTAGCTTATATACTCCCGAATAATAATATTTTTGATCCACGTGTGTAAAAGCCTAAATATTGGAAACGCATTTTTTTTATTGAGGTTTGAATGTCATTAATTTTATAAATATTTTTTTTCATATTTATATTTAAAAATTATATGCTAAATTTTTTGTTTTTTCATAAGAGATGTATTTATGAAACAACTGAATCTAGTTTAACTATAATAAGTAAATTTTAGTGATGCTTATTTTTTTTGACTTCTTATTCTAATGTAAAATAAATTTAAAAAATTATAATATTTTTATGCAGATGTATATCTTGGATTTAAATTTTGAAATATAAGAATAAAAGAAAAGTTATAGATTTAATAGCACATAAAAAAAGAATCAATTTTTGATGTAATGATAAAAACAATGTTCTTTATGTGGGAGGTTACATATTTAAAATTCAGATAAGAGTCTTTTATAAATATTTAAAATTGGATAGCTTAATTAGACTCATCTATTATCTCAAAAAAAAAATAGCGTACAAAATCAATGCTATCGAAGATATTGTATCGCTCCTGTTATTATTTATAAATGAAATACAAAATCATAAAAATATAAATTATCCCCAATAATAATATATAATGACTCTTCTTAGTTCGAGTAGGAAGTGAAGACAAAATAGAACCAAAGTAATAAAATAAGCATGAATATTCATTAAAATGTCGATTCTTTGATCATTTTGATCCTTCAAGTATTAGAATTATTGTTTTGGTTCTAAAAATTTCAATTTTTACCAAAGTGGTTCTACGTCTGAAATCTATTGCAACAATAATATTTGTATTCATCACAGTGTCATCTTATAGTATCCTAATTAGTGTGGATATAGTTATTCAAATAATATAAACAAAGTGAAAGTTAAAAATAAATATTTTTGTCATTAGATATCAATTTAATCGATATTAGCATCATTGTCCATGTCAAAATCATTAAAATAATATATACGTTAGCCAAAAATTGTTATCATTTGTAAGAGATGAGTGTTAAAGTCATTCAATTTGAAATGTTCATAAAGAATTTTTCATCCAGATTTCAAACTTATCACATTTTATAAGAAGAATATTATTTTTATCATTAAATTAAAAATTGATTCTCAAAATAATTTTTTTGAAACTAACATAAACTAACATAATACTTTTAAAATTTTAAAAATTAATATGATAAATTTTCCTGATAAGGGTCCTTTGGTAAAACTGTAAAATAGTAAAAAAAATAAAGAAAAAGGAAGGAATATTCCTTGAATAGTAGTATACTAGGGGCTATGGAGTTCGAATTTTTTATTGAAGAAAATGAATATTATAAATTAAATATATAGGAAAATAGAATTTGAAATTGGATGTTTAGGAGGGCCGGGGTTTGAAAATTCGTCTAACTGTTATACAGCCCCCATCATTCTCAAGACAATGGTCCGATTTTGGAAAAAAAATTATTCGAGACGGAGAACAAAAATACGAACCAAAAGATGGGTCGAGGAAGAAAAACCCATCCATGGGTTCTGACGGGCCGATTCTTAATTCCCCATCTCGACCTCTAGCAACAGCTCCAAAACATGGCCCAAACCCGTGACTTCTCCACTGACTCGAAGAATCTTCGAAGATCATGAGTTGACCAGACCTTGATGGGATGAGGACTAAAGCCCCATCCCAAAGGTTGGGTAGATTTTTCTTATCCGTCCCAAGCCCGTGACCTAGCCACTTTCCTTCTCTTTTTCTTCTCCTTTCTTCTCCCCATTTCCGGAAATCAATTCTCCTCTTCCTTTCCTTCCCTCACAAAGCCACTTAGCTCCTCCCAGTTGTTGTTGGTCTCAGCCGCCATCGACCCCTCCCGGCTGCGTCCTCACGTCTTCCTATCACATTACCAGGTAATTTTTAATTTTTCTAAAATCAAATTTTATATATGATTTATGTATATCTTTTTTAATTGCATGAAAAAAATAATTAGCATATGTTATATTAATTATATATTTTTTTTTGTTGCATGAATAATTTTAAATAAATAATTTAATAGAAATATGTGGTTTATGTGATTATTAACATGTTTATTTAGTGAAAATAAAATTTAAATATGATTTATATGATTGTATAATTAAATATTATATATAATGTAGTGGAAATAATCTTTTTTGCATGTTTATTTAAATTTTATGATTAATATTCTATTAAAAAAATAATGTAATATCTCTTTGGTTTGGAGTAAAAAAAAATGTGTTCATATTATATATTTGTTTTAGTAATAAATTTATTAAATATTGGTATGAAATATTCATATTGTACATTTGTATAATTAAAAAAAGTTACATGTAGAATTTTGTAGAATTTTTTAAAATAACAGAAATTGCATATTAATTTTTTTAATATATAGAAATATCGCACATTGCATATAGGACTTCAAATATTTTAGTAAATGATGCATGCTTTTTAAATATATGGACCATTTTAATTTATGAAATATTAATTTTCGAATTTTTTACATTGGGACGAATAAATATTTAAAAAATATAGTAATTAAAAATATATTATTATTTGTTATAAATTGGGATATATAAGGTTAGATGTATAATAGAAAATGAATTAGTGGCCTCAAAATAGTGCTTACATATATATTTAGTTTTTATGTACCAAATATGTGGACATACTCTTAAAATTATAAATGATATATAATTTATGTTTATTTAAAGGAGAAAGATCATTTGACAATGACTATTTTAATAATCTTGACAATGAGATTTAAAAAAATATTCTGAAAAATCTTAAAAAACAACATAGATACATATTTCTAATTTATAGATTTATTGTGTTTCAAATTTAATGCAATTTGTATTTCGTTTGATACTCGATCAAAGTTAATTAAGATTCATGCAATGTACAACGATTTATTTTTAATGATTTGTGATAGAATATTAAATGAAACTCAAATTGTATGAAATTTGAAAGACAATAATTTATAAGTTCCCAAAAAATGTCTATAAAGATTTTTTCATTTTAAATTTTTTTTCGAATATATTTGAAAATTCATTGTCAAATATATAGAATTTATGAATATAAAATTCATTGTCTATAATAATTTCTTAGCTTCAAAGATATCAATATAAATTTTTCTAAATTTATAAATATATGTTTTTAAAGAATATAATATTTCTTTAATGTTGTTAGTAAGTGCTTTCTTTAAAAGAAAAAAAAACAGAGCTAAAAATGAAAAAAATGTTGTTACAACTCTAACTTTTTGAACCACTAAATGTTTTCTTTTTTTGTTCTTGTTTGAGCTATCCAAGTTTGTCAGTGTTTGGCAGATTTCTTTGTCAATATGAGTCACACGCACCCAATTTCTAGAGATTGCTTTATTAATCAAATTAAACCTTTTTTTACTGTATAATCACTTTCAAATTCCAAAATAGTCCCTCTGATTTTCTTAATCAATTGTATTTTTCTATTTTGTGAAAATTTACAACTGAATAATAAATAATTCAAATTGAATAGAAAATTTTACAAATGATGGGCACATAGGAAGCGAGTAATAGCAGTCGGGTCGGGTCCCAACTAGTGGCCAAACTTTAGTAGCCGATGAAGTTCTCAGACGACCTCTTCGCATGACTTGTCGAATATTGATGATACTTTCAGACATTTACAGTAAGAGCCCACACATGTATCACGATCCCCTCATATAGGTTTATCATACATCCACTATCCATACCCACATCCAACTCCAGTCCCATCGATGAACTATCTGTACCCACCTTCAGGCTCGTTGATGCAGCCTTATTACGAGTATCCACATCCACCGACATACGGTTGAGATCCTACACATATTATTCCCATGTCACAGGCATACTTGGTATGGCAGGTCCTGTCGATGTCATAGATGCCCTCGGCACATGTCGCGCCGACTTGGCAGCATGCCCAGCAGATGTCGTAAATGCCCCCGATACAAGTGCTTCCGACTTGGTAGCATGCCCCGTCAATGCTACAGATGTCCCCGATACAAGCAAAAATGTCACAAGCATATCTGACGTGGCATGTCCCACCCATGTCACACATGCCCATGACGCAGGCACAAGCACCTCTGATGATAGAGCATCCACGGACGTGGTTTGGATTTCATAGTCGTTGGGAAGATCCAACAGCAGATACTCCTACCGCTGCACAGCAGGTTCCTCCCGACCGTTCATATGCATGCACAACAGCCGTCCCTTTGCCGGTATTTTATTTGCATATATCTTAAAAGTAATAAATATTATATTATTGTCATCCAAATATGATTTTTTTTTTAATTTGCAAGATGTTCACATTGAGGATGATGCCTCACCGTCGTCAGAGGAGTATTATGATGCAACTCCGTTAGGGCGAGGACATTGAAGAAAGAGGGTGATATCGAAGTACACTCTGAGAATTTCTTAGACGGTTTTTCTAGTATTGCATATGATGATTTTATTTAGTGTGGCTTATTTATCATTGGCAGTTTGGATTATGACTTTGTACTATGGACTTTATTAGACAGTTTATATCTTTCACATCTTATTATGGACTTACTATGGACTTTATTTTATGAGTTTTATATTACATAGTCTTAACAAATAAATTCTAACAAATACAAGTACATAATTAATCCTAACAAATGCATAATCATAAATAGAAATAATCGTTATTATAATAAATAAATCATCATAATATTAAGATATAGTCCTTCGAGCACGACCCAACAGCCTTCATAATCGTGAGGTACCCAACCATGCTTGAACCTGAAAATTTTGTTATATATTAGCACGTATTGCATAAAAAAATGTTATATAATTCTACAAACAAATTGATCGAAAACCTGGTTGCATATTCTACTGTATGCATTGAGTTGTTTGATGGTTGATCGAACCACAACCCTCGCAAGATGGAGGACCTCTTCTACATTCCATACAATCCATCATCATTGGAATACGCGTGTGCTTACTTCTACCTCTTTGCACTCACTTTTTATCAGGAATAATTGTCTCGCCGTCGTATTCTGGCCAGTCTTCTTCCTTGATAAAAATTTTAAACTGACATTGCCATGTGTTCACTAGGGCTTCAGTGCTACAAAATCGATGAGTGTACTCATTTGGATTATAACTACGCACCGCACATATTTTCAAGATGTGACAACATGCAATAAAAGTATTATCCGGCTTACAAGACTTACACTTGGGTTTTCTTCCTTCCACTATATCAAGCCTATAGCTTCTATCTTCTCTATCATTTGACGTAATTCGTTCGTCTTTAGCGATAACCTCATATCGACCTCTCACCACATCGTATTCCGTAACTTCAAAATTTTGTGTTTGTATTACTGATTTTTCAAGTTTGACAGTAAGCATATCAGAGAATAATTGCCCTTTACACGCCAACTCTGCTACTTCTAATCTTCTTTTAGTAAACCAAACAACACACTTATAATAAGTCATTTTTATAATAGCACATATCGGAAGGTCTCGACATACTTTAAGTACCCGATTAACTGATTCTGCACCATTACTTATCATTATGCCTCAACGATATCCTCCATCACAGCACTAAGACCATTTATGAGGGCACCATTTTATTTCTTTATCTGTTTCATCTAATTTTCCAACATGTTTTAAATATTTCTTTGCTTTGCAACTTGAATTTTTTATCTCATTCATGCCTTGTTTGAATTCACGAACACTATATTTCCTACATGTTGATTTAAAATTGTTGGTTGCATTTTGATTTCTACATATTTTTAGTAAATTTTCAGCTATATATTGTGTACATAAATGATGCACAACTTGATTTTGTTCTTCGTGCCACTCAAATTGAGGATTATGAAAGACGTGCTTAATATCTGTATGACAATAAAAAATAATACATAATCGTCTATCTCTGACAACCTCATGTCGTAACCATCTCATAAACCATCCCCCATTTTTACCATTTTCTTTGTCAACAAGCCTGAATGCAAGCGGCAATAAATAATTTTCAACATCATAACCGACAACTACCAATAACCTCCCACTATACCGTCCATGTAGAAAAGAGACATATATACTTATAACTGGGCGTAAGAATCAAAATGCTTGAATACACAGAGTAAACGTCCAAACACATCGGGTGAATTGACGCACGACAGGATCCGTTGTTTGTTTAGACTGCAACTCTATTTTATTCCCTAGATTGGATGTATGTATCTCAAAATTGAGTTTTTTTTTTCATTGAACGTATAGCATAAATAATCAGGACAAAATGCATATGAACCATTCTATGACCCGAATAATTGTATCATGGCGCGCTCTCTTTCTTGCCACAATTTGTTATACTTGGGATTTACTCCTGAAAATGCTTTTCTTACCATTCTAAGGACAGTTTTAACTGACATTCCGAAATTATCATTTAATTCATCTTTAATAATGTCAGATATCATCCGAGCTGTGAGCTGATCATGATCAACTCTAACTGTTGTGGAGGTACATGAGTGCAAAAATCAACCAGTTTTAATAGCCCATGCATCATCTATTTTTGTTGGTATTGCATGTAAACTTCAGTTGTAATTTAGATCCTTATATTTCACTTTATATTTTTTTCGTGTTACTATCCGTTATGACTATTTCTTTATTTTTTTCAATATGAAATTTTTGAACTACAAGGATAAGGTGTTGTTTCGAGAGAAATATTTTTTTCTCCACGAGAGGACCTTCCAATCGAGCACGTGAACCAATAAAATCAATATCCACACGTACAAAACCTGACACATCATTCACCATTTTAGCTGGATGTTCAACTCCTCTATCAATAAATGGGTTATGTTTTTTCTACTTTGAAATAAATTTCTATCTGCGCGAAATTCCTCCTCATCGTCATCGTCGTCATCATTATCAGAATCAGACTCTTCATCCTCATCGGACCCAATCTGTTAATCAGAATCATCATCAGAATCTTCTTCATTTTCCTCTTCTTCTTCAAGCTATATGGACGAATTAACATTCGTCACGGCAAATGAAGGTCCGGCATGATTTGAGAAGCTACTAACCGATAAATTATTTGAAAATGATTCCTCATTCCAAAAACTCAACGTAGATTTTAGATTTACATTAAGTTCAATCATTACCATTTGATAAATAACTGTTTTATAAAATGTTTTCGATGATATCTCATCGCTAACTAACAGTAAGGTAAACCACCAACATCCAACTACTCCATTATTTACTTTACCATAAATCTCGAGAGAGTACTGACTCTTAGAAACCCGTAATCCGGTATATATTTCATTTAATATATCTTGAAATATACTAGATTAGTTGACAGAGAATGTTAATCGAGATCGACAGTGTACTCAGCTCCAAATCGACCCTAAAGCACCTCACACCCAAAATAAATACTTATCGGTGGCATTTTTTTTATTTTATCTACAAATTTTTACATAAATTACTCATTTTTATATGTATATAACATTTGGTGTGTGTGTATACTAATAAAGTTTCAAAATGATAAGAAAAGAGTAAAATAATTAAAAATTTAAGAAAATTAAAAAAAATTAAAAAATTAAAATAAACAAAATTTTAAAATTTTAAAAATTAAAAATTAAAAAAATTAAAAAACTAATCGATTAATTAGATTCTTATAACTTCCGACTCAACCAATTTCACATGAAGATTTTTAATAAAGAAGATTTTTTTTTAAATCTCTGATAGAAATGTTTTATGTATGAGATATGTCTATGTCTATTTGGTTATATATAATGGTTTTCAAAAGCAAGGGCGTCGTTTAGAAATTCAGACGATATAATTGAGTACAGAGGTCGGATTATACTTTGGTGGGCGAAATTATTGAAGGTATGGGTCGGAATTTCGTTATCAGATGTGAGGCTGAGGTTGGGTTAGTTATTTAGGGGACATGTATATTTGGTTTGGCCTGAAAAAAAATGTTGGGACAAATATGTTATGTTTGGCATGTAAAAAGTCTATAGGGGACGGATTTTTAATTAGTTGCCACCAAAAAGTTGTTCGGGACTGACTTTGAAATATTGGCCCGAATATAATATTAATTTTTAAACTTATGGGATGGACATTGAAATGGTGGCCCTAGTAAAATATTAATTTTTCAAAACCAACAAATTTAGGGGAGGTGACCCGTAGGAGCCATGGGTCGGGTTTTCTTTCCCCGACCCTTAGCTTGGGCCAAATTGACCTATAGGATGGGCTGGATAAACAAAAAGTGACCCTTATTAAAAAAATATTTTCAATAGATGATGTAGGGATTGGGGGCTATACAACAGTCAGACGGATTTTGGAACCCGACCCTCCTAAATATCGAATTTTAAATTCTATTTCTCTATATATTTAATTTTAAATATTTATTTTCTTAAATAAAAAAAATCGGCTATGGAGTTATGAACCATCATTAATTGCATTCTACCAGCAGAAAAGTGGAGAAACTTCCAAAATATAATAAAACATAATTAATTACTACCTAGGGAATAAAAAGAAAAGGAACGGACAGAAAGGAAAGTGGCTTCTTTTGTTCTAGACTCTTTCTACCCCTTTCTCACTTTAAGTTTTGTTTCTTTTTTAAAGAAAAAAAAAACATTTGACAAAATTAACTCTGTGGTTCTTTCCTTGATAATTCAGTCAATTTATGCTAGAATATTAATAAAATTGGAGTTATGTTTAAATATTTATATTACTTGCCATTCGTTGGTTAAAAGAAGTATTAACTGACAGAATCAGGTGAAAATATTTTACGGTCTTGAGTTGTCAAAAAGTCCAACTAAAAATATTTTTAATCTGACAGTCTCACCTTTTCTATTTGTTTCCTTTTCAGGCTCCTTGAATACAATAAAAGAGTTTTTATTATAGTGAGCTAATCTTCAGATATTGTCGTTTATATGAAATTTATTATTCAATTTAAATGATCTATTATTCAGATTAGTAATATTTAATTAAATAATATAAAATATTATATAAAATAAGTTACATAATAATAAAATTATTAAGAGCGATTCATGGTTGGAGACATGGGTTTTCCGCTATTGCCATTGTATTGTTGCAACAAGGAAAAATCACTGAAGGGAGGAGAAAGAATAAGCTAAATGCAAAATAGAAATTTGACTATTAAGAAATAGACTCAGGCATGACTACTTGGCCGTCCAACCAGCAAAAGAGAATAACTTCAAACTCAACTCTATTTATAAATAACTTGAATTATGAATAATAACTCATTGAAAAAAGATATATTCCCCTGCAATCAAATCCCCCAATTTTGTCCCCCAGTTCAAACTTTCCTTATTTTTTATAACTAATTTTTTTAATTTTCTTATTTCTTAATTTTTTCAAATTCAGTCCAGTCAATATGAAAGTGTTAATATTCTGATATCAAATTATTAATGCTTTAATACAAAAATATTAATATTTTAGTACGGAATTATTAGAGAAAAGATATAATATCTAAGGCTAATATCTTCCATTTTTATCCTCAGTCTAATTAAAGTTTATTTGTCTATAACTAACTTATTCAACTTTCATTTTTTTTCCGAAATTTTCAATTTTTTCTTCGCATTCGTACTATTAATACTTTAATATATAACTATTAATACTTTAATGTACAACTATTAATACTTCTAAATATAATTGTTGGTAAGTACTAGCATGCAAAAAATATTAATAGTAAATTGTTATAACTAACTTTCTTATACTTTAATTTCCTTAAGTTCAATCTAGTCAATACGAAAGTATTAATACTCCGATATGAAAGTATTAATACTCCGATATTAATTAAGGAGTTTAATATTTTTATAGTTACTTTGAATATGTAGTATAGTGACTTGCTTATATAAACTATAATGATTTTTATGTTCTTTGATTTAGAAGATTGCTAATGTCTAGTGATTGAAAAGTTTAGAAGATTATTAATGTCTAGTGATTAAAGTTTGTATCAATGAATAATAAAGTTTGTATTGATGCGTATCATTGATGGTATCTTCCAAACATTTTTCTTTTTTATAATACATTTGTTTTTTTTTATGTGTCACTAGTTGGTAAATTAAAGACGCAGTATTTTTGGTAAATAAAAATTAAAAATTATGTTTTAGACTAATAGTTTTTAATTAATTTTTCTATAAATATATATATGCCAAACTACATAAAAATTTCACAAATGTCCAATGGTGCAAGCCACAGTAGCTATTTGGAGATAAAAAAAAATATAGGTATATATTGCACAATTTCTTTTCAAATGAGAAACAATCTCGGATCATAAACAGTTTTTCCATCAAATTATAACATTTTTAAAAGACAAACCTTAAAACTTTCCTACCATTATCACTTCATTGAAAAAAATAGCACCTCTTTTTTTTTCGGTTTATAACAAAACATAACCTAGTTACGTTAAAAAAAATAGAGAAAAATTTATGGAAACCGAATTATATTTTTTTTGTCTCTAATGCCCCTCAGTTATGAGTTATCTAAAAAATTTAAAAAAAAACCATGGCAAAGAAAACACTAAATAAAAATATATATAAAAATAAACGAGGGTCCCATGTAACAATTTCAAGTGGGCAAAGTTGCCTAATGAAAAAAAGACTGAACTTGTTCAAGTTGGCTACTTCCTGATGTTAAGCTTACTTGTTCATATATAAAAGCCAATTTGAGAGTTAGCAAAAAATATCATATAAATTGTGTAATCATTATATATTTGGTTTTTCCCCCTAATTAGTCTATACGTGTCATTGTTTATAAATGGATAACATAAAAAAATGTTGAGATAGTTTGGCAACATTATTATTAGATTCCATCAAGAGAAAACCAACTATTTACAAATCTATTATTGCAAATTTGCAATATGTTGGTTGTCTAAACCTAAAAAAAATCTAGAATAAAAAAATCTGATTTTTTTTTCCTCTTTTGCAATTGCCTTGCTCTGATGTTGAACTAAATCAATTTTATTTTATATATGAAAAAAAGAAAGTCATCTAATTTCACCCAATTTAGTAAAAAAAAAAACTAATGGTTTTAATAAACCTCCATTTCATTCCTTTACCATAAATTTACAAATCAACCCAACATCCCAGCCTCACACAAAATTGAAAACTACTAAAATAAATAAAAAATCCAAACAAATTTCCAACAAACTCAAAAAAGAAAGGAAAAAAAAAGGACCAATTGGAGATCACCAATTGCTAACCTACACCGGCGGCAATAGTAGGGGCGGCGACGAAGACGACAACGACTGTCCCGCAAGAGGGATTGCGGCAACCCTACTTGTCTCCGATTTCTTACCCGCTTCCTTCTCCCCGACTTCGCAACGGCAAATCGGGCAAGTCGAATGCGAGTACAACCACATATCGATGCAATCCACATGGAACAAGTGATTGCATTTCGGCAATTGCCTCACCTTCTCTCCTCGTTGTACCTGGCTGATACAAACGGCACAGTCGGGGCTTGTACCGGCATCTTTCTCAGCTACGGAATAAGTACTGATCGGTATAGCAGCTAATGCCGATTTGCTGAGCCCCCCGCTCCCGGCCAACGGATGTCCACCGGCCTGTCCGTTACGCTGCCGACGATGCCTTGTGCAGAGGTACCAAATGAAGATGTAGACCAAGAAAGTTACAAGACCAATGGTGAAAGAGAGACCCATGTAAACATACTTAGTGGCTTTGTTCTGAGAAATTGGGTCTTGATCTGACATCAACCATGGGTTGAAGGTCATGCTTTGTAGGCAGAGGCCGAGAGAATTTGGGTTTATATTTGGTTTGAAATCGGTATGCTCTGACAGCGAGATCAGAATTTAATAAAAGGAACTTGTTCAAAAATAAATAAATAAATAAAAAGAGAGGAAAAATGAATACAAGCAGAGGAGAAATCGAGGAGAGAGGAAAAAACTGTGGGCACGCGAGGGGGGAAGGATCAAGAGAGAATTTGTCGTGTCATAGCATTTTTTTTTTTAAAAAGAAGAAAAAATGGGTCCGCGTGAAGGGAAGGATTAATTAGTAAAATAGAAACGGAGATTGGGATTAGTTTGTTTATTTGATCTTATTATTATTATACTAGTTTTAGAGTTGCTATCAAGGGGTAAAGAGATTAATTAAGATCAGGATTGGGAAGCAGCAGACGGATGGTGCTTTCCACAAAAATCACAACGGTCTTTTCTTTTTCCAATTTACCCCCTAGAGAAAGTTTATTTACGATGCACGCTTTTAAATCCTGTGAGTGTGAGGGGTTTTTTTAATTTCACGCGGTGATAATTAAAACCATTAGTAAAGGTGTAGTAATTTTTGCCAGATATTTAAGTAAAAGTTCACAGTTGTATAACTGCGAGTTGTTTGTGCTTTACAGTTGGATTAAAATATATACTAAAAATAGATGTGATGAGACACTTAAGCATTAGTTGATTGATTTTGCACAGGCATGGAAAATATTTTGTTAACATATCAAACAATAAATACATCCCTAATTGTCTAAGAAATAATATAACTTTAAGAGGTTTTTACTTTCTTACTATCACCAAATAAAAGTTACATCCGATCATTAAAATCATTTTTCTAATTTTATTTCAGTATAATAATATCAGTTGTCAAGCAGCAATTTTAGTTACAATTTTGTTGTAGCAGTATTTTCATATATAAAATATGAGCAGTTCTATGGATCAAATTTTTAATAATTAATGAATTATAATCGTCCATTTCAGTATGATTTTTTTTGTTTAAATTATAACTTTCAATTCATAACAAAATTAGCCATAAATCATTACCTATCATTATACTATATTACCAAATTTAATCATCATATATAACTCCAAATCATCACTCTCAATCCCATGTTCCTCTGATCCAAAAAGAAAATAACAAAATTGTACATATCAAAAGATTGCGCACATGGGGGCGTAACTCTATAATGAAGTACACTAATCTGATATGTACTCCTTTAAAAAAGGAAAAATATCTACCATGACATGTCAAACTTCAACTTGGCTATACATGTCATCATGTATCTTAGGTTTGACACATGAAAGAGTAAACAAGAAGCAAAGAAAGAGCATGCTCACAAAGAGACTGGCTGGAAGGAGTAGAACGGCTATTGGTTCTTAGGTAGGGACTAGGTAATATTCTATTGCTAATGCTAAATGGGACCAGCTAATGTTGATTTAATCGTACAATAATTTCCCATGTTGCACATCATAAATTATTCCCATTAATTATTATGCATTAATTATTATCCCAAGAAAACAGTAAGAAATGGCCTGGCTTTCACGTTTCTCTACACGCTATATGCGCGTCCTTTGTGTTGCAAGTTGCAACCAAGGATGGATTTATTAGCATCTTTTTTTTTTGAAATTTTTATTAGTTATATTCATGTTTTGATGTATATATATATTTGTAAAAAATTGTTATATGTATCTAATTTTAATTAGTCATATATTTATTTTATAAATTGCCAATTTGCCATACTTATAGAATGATTTTATTAAGTATTTTGACGCCCCTTTAAATCGAGGGACAATGAGTAAATAACTGATCGTCGATCATCGTTGAATAATTTTCGATTGATGATTTCTTATCTTTTCCATTATTATTTTTTCAATTGAATAATATATCATTGATCATTATTATTGTCATTATCCTACAGGATTCTTCTAAAAAAAGAAACTATTGTTGTCATTATCTTTTTTAAATAATCGAATTAAAAAAATGGTTTGTAACATACTTTTAAAATTCCAAATATTAAATTAAATATTTTCAAAACGCTAGCAACAATAGCACACATATATCTCAGAGTTCATATCCTTTATATTGGGCAGGTGCTCCACGGAATGGAGTGAACATAAATTAAACGGAAAAACTGTACGGGACACTATAGCGGGCAACTTTAAAATTCGTACCGGATGACTGATAGGGGGTGATATTTGCTCAAAACAGATAAAGTACATGTAAACTTTATATCTCATTATTAGATAATAATTAACCAAGTGCACCACAGAATGACTCGCTTTAGAGACAATCACACAGAAGGCGCCGCAGAAGACCAATCTCTAGTCTTAATAGCGTCCTTTGAGCTTATTAGCTAGTGTTTCCTAATGCTAAGTTGTTGGATAGAATCAGAGGCCAAAATTTAGTAAATGTTTAATCCAAGCAGTATCCTCATAGGTTAATTATTAATTACCATTAATGCATTATACTTGAGAAATAATGACGGAGTTAATTCTATGGTTGACCTTTCAAACTTAATCCTGCTATTAGACTTTATTTTTTTAATGTATTCCGAGTCTTCCAAGCCTGATTTTAGACTCTTTTTTTCTTTTTTAATACTCTCATAAGTCAAAAAAAAAAAGAAATTTTTTTTCCAAGTGTTCAGGCGAGTAGAAACAGGCTGGAAAGTGGAAATTTATTGGTTTTGAAGTACGGAGCCTAAAAGGGGGCCAACTTGAATTGTACAATGAAGAGTTTCACATTGTTGTTTGTTGTTTCACACAAGAAATGGTTTCATTCAATTATTACTTGATTCATTAAATGATAAAATGCTCCAAAACTATGGTATATTATATAGATATAGTGGCTAGTTTTTTATAGTGAAAATTTGAAATTATTTTTTAGATAAAGATGAAATCAAAACTATTAGTTTTAGATATTATTAAGAATTTTTTTTTAATTTTATTTTAAATTGACAACCCCTCATTAGGAAGAGCGTTATTTTTGCACTAAATTAATGGGTAATTTTTAATGAAAATATATAATTGAGCGTTAATGAAAATTGAATTAGAATTTTAATTAGAGATAGTATGTGAGTGAGGGATATACATGACCTTATGTTTGTACTAAGAAAGAAATTAAAAAATTAACAACAGAAAAACTTGAAAAAAATATATATAAAGAAATGGTCGGATACCATACATTTCATTTTGTAGAAATTTCAGTTGTTTTTGCAGCCCATAAATTTTATTTCTTTTAACTTATTTTAAGAAAAGTTGAAAATAAATTCTACCATAAAGCTGATGTCAACGCGTACAATTTTTTTTAGCACACAAAGAATGGGATCCTTCACATTTCAAAGGGATATTAATTACGAGAATTTTCTAGGAACTACGTATATATATTCAAATGTGGAGATAGGATTTTAATTTATAGGGATCAATATATAATGAAAACACCTATAATATTTTACTTTTTCGTTTAGAAAAATATGGGATTTGTTATTAAAAAAATTATGAAATATAAGCGGAGGTCAAATTTAGTATATATGTAACATTTTTTTACCTTAAATAATAAAAAAAAATACAAATGATGCTCTATAAATTGTATATATGTATGCACCCCTATCTATCTATATAGGATTAATTGTATTTCAAATTTCATTCAATTTAAGTATCATTTAATGCTCTATAAAAAATAATCAACATTACATGAAACTTTCAACGGTCTACAATTTAATACAAATGATGAAATATCAAATAATTATTAAATTACATGAAAATTGAAACACAATTAATCTATAAGGTACAAAATATGTTTGTACATTTTTTTTTCTATTTTTAAGAATTTTTGAGATTTATTTTGAAATTATTTAAAAAATGATTGTTATGGTTGTTAAAATATTAGTTGTCAAGGATCTCTCTATCTATATATATTATTCACTATTAAAAGAATATTTATAAATTTTGTAAATAATCAATTTAGAAAATGTTAAATATTTTTTACTAGCACCTAATTAATTGTAAGATGCAAATTTATATAAGATTATATTTGTCATATATTAAATTATATTATGCAATTCTATTCCATTGCATTATCCAATTAAAATAAAATAATAGGTACGAAATATTTTTCATTTTATCCTTGCTATTCTCTATATGCTAACGAAAAAAAAATCCTAATCCACGGAGACATGTAATCAAGATAGGAGTAAATCGAATAAAGATATAAACAAATTTTAATTAGCACCTCTAATATTAATTAATTACATGAACTAATTAAAGGGACAATATACATGCACTATGGCTCATGACCAAGTCTCCTCTTTTTTTTAAAATTTTTTTTTTCTTATTAATTTCCGGTCTGATAATTTATTTACTACAATATAAAAATATTTTGATGACTAAAATAGACATTCTCCTATAATAGAGAGTTTATCATAAAAACCCAGGATTGCTATATATTTACATGTTTTCAGGTTTTCCAAGCTTTGACTGGTATATATATAAAAGATCCTTGTCAAAAAGCAGCCACTTATCCTTATCATTATCGTACAATTTTGAATCGAGATCTACATTTTTAGAAACCCCTTTTTGTGCAAGTGGACTAAATATCCTAGTCTTAGTTAATTCAAAGATTAGGAGGGGAAGAACTTAATTTGGTCTGATCTAGAATTCTAGATATTTTAGTTTAGTTTCTTTTTGGATAAAATCTGCTGGTGGGATCTCTTGGTAACTATTATTTTAATAATAAATTTTTAAATAATTTCAAAAATAATTAATTTTTTTTTATTAACATATATTTTAATTTATAGATTGATTGTGTTTCAAATTTCATATAATTTAAGTATTATTTGATATTCCATCAAAGACCATCGAAATTACATAACATTTATAATGGTCCATATTTAACGATCTTTGATGAAGTATCAAATGATTTTTAAATTACATGAAATTTGAAACACAATCAATCTATAGGTATAAAAGTATATTTTTCAACGTTTTTTTTCTATTTTTGAAAATTTTTAAAAATTATTTCAAAAATTATTTAAAAATTAATTGTCAAAATTGTCAAGATAATAAGTTTCAAACTATCCCCTCCCAAATCTACTACTTGAGTTGCTTTTTGTTAGAAAATCATTAGAAAAAGTGCCTCTGATCTGATGCATGAACTTAGAATACCAGTCATATACCAAGTACCTGGTAAATTAATTGAATGCTGGGTACATACATTTACAAACTGTTGCTTCAAGTGTCAATTTTAGCATCTTTGATTTATTTTTCCACAGATTGGACCATATAATGCTACATTCAAATAGTGAATTTGTAGAATATTAAAATGTCTATAAATTGGAGGGGGACAGTAGTGGCTAGCTAAACTTCTCCTATCCTTCAAAAATTAGAAATTGAATTTTTTTTCTTTTGAGAAAATAGTGAATTGGACCACCATATTTAGTAGAAAAACATATTAATAGCAACCAATATTCAACATAATTATTTTTTTTGGAAATAAGATAGGGTGGTGTCAACATAATTAAAATAAAAAATTCTCTCCAGTGGCAGAGAGAGAAAATTTGTCTAGTGGGGTCAACAACAATAATTTTATAAGAATTGATGAAAAAAAATTAACCAATTCTATAAAATTTACATGATAATTTTGTAAATTTAGTGAGATTATTTTAACCCAGTTCTTTCCATTTGGCTTTGCCACTTATTTTCACCACCTCCTCCAAATACCCCAAAATATATTAATTTTTGTACATGAAAATTTGTCAAATCAATCCCTTTTATTATTTAAAAAGCTTTTACCCACTCTTTCTATTGCTTTTTATATTTGATCCCTTTATGTTATTGAGCTGTTAATTAATTTCTGATGTTAACTCCAGTACTGATGTGGGTGTCATGAGAAATGATTAATTGGGCACATAGATGGCATCCAAAGAATGTTTAAATGGAATAAATTCTCCAATGAAGTGAGATAGAGAATGGAAGTTCCAAAACCAACAATGCATGCTCCTTTTCATCTCTTCCCATTTTCAATACACAATTTCAATATTGAATAATTCCTTTTGTTCTCTGTGCAAAATTAAACCAAATTAATGGACCTTCACTATTGTGGTTCCCTTGTAAATTGTAATTATATTTCCTTAGGCCCTGGCCAATTCCAGTTTTGTTCTTTCATGATTTTCTTTGACAATACAATGACTTAAAATTAAATTCAATAGAAACTATATCTTTGTTTGGCAATTAGAGTAGAGGTGATTAAGTACTTTAAGTCACTTAATGTATTAAATAAAGGTGATTTAAAACGGAGTAAGTTAAAGCATCTATAAAAGTGAAATAAAGTTAAATCACCAAATTTCTTAATTTTTAACACGTTTTACTTTCATTACTTCATCCACTTACTTCATAACTATCAAACATTAATAGTTTAGAGTGATTTAACACATATCCCGCTTTAATTTTACTTTACTTATCAAACGGAAGGATACATTTTATAGAATGAAGTTTGTAGCTCCATTAATTTTGTTTGTGTATAAGAAAAAAACATGGATTTAATGTCAATGGTTTTATATACTAAATTGTGTTAATGAAATTTAAAATTTAAATAACTTTTTTGTTAACTTTTAAAAAGAAAAAATAATTAATGAGATATATTATATATTTCATATACTACATATATACAGAATTTTACATTATTTCAACTTTATTTAAGAATCCATCAAGAATTAATAAATCAATATTTCAAATTTTGACGATTTAATCTCCTCTTTTGATAGCTATTAAAATGAGGTTAAAATCTTATGATTTTTTATATACATATTATTGAAATGATATAGAATACATCTAACTATTCAAATTTATAAACATAAATATAAATAACAAAGTTGACATTATTTAACACTGATAATCATTGATATTGGATCCTTCTGTTTGTGTAGTTATCTAGAAGTCAAATTCATTCAGTTAATATAATATGAATGATTTATATATGTGATATATGTGTTCATTTTGTTCCTTGAGTTATCTTTATTTATTGATCTTTTGTGTTGAGGACCTAAAATTTGAAATTTAATAATAGAATATAAAGATTATTCTGAAATGTCCCTAATTTGTCAATTTAGAGAGGAATACTAATTGGACAATATAAATTAGTGTATGGATTAATGTGATGGTTATGTTTCACAAGTCATTTGATAATTATTATTAACTTAATCACATAAATACATGTTGGAGAACATAATATTGGATTTGATCTTAAGATGAGACATCATAATTGTATTAGTGTCATTGATATTTCATGCGTGTCTTAATTTTAAAGTATGAGATAATATACTTCCTACATGAGAAATATGTGCTTGTGGGTATTATTCAACATTGACCGTAACTGATAACCATATAGATTTTATCCCAATATGTATCTCTTGTACGGAGAAAATGTATATATCAAGAATACCGGTGTCCCTCATATATGTCATTATGTGAGTGACGGTATCCATTGACCACTTGATGAAATGATTTAGTGACTACGCAGATATTATTAATTATTAATCATTATTACTAATGTCATTTCGGAAATCAAAAAGTAAATGAATTTGTAAGGATGACACTTGTTTATCGTGGATGCATTTGGGATATCATGTGATAAGGAATTGACACAAGATAAATATTGCTTAAGGATCGTGATAGTATATGATACATATCATCTACGTCATCTGAGTAGATGTGATGCATATTGCTAGGTGTCGCTAACATCTTATAAATCAGAAATGATTTTGACTTTATTGTCAAATGACATAGATCATAAATGGTTCTTTTGATATTCGGTCACATCAAAAGAAAATAAGTTATACCGAGTATATAATGTTTGAGTAATGTTATGAGATAACAAACTTAAGCTATGTTTATGAGATAAACTAGATTTCTCAAACTGGAAAATAGGTTCACTGCCGACAACAAAGATGTGCTGCTGGAGGCAGCAAAGCATTGTCGATCGCAGAGATGCGCTGCCGGCCGCAACATTGCACTACCAAGCGCGGCATGCATGTTGGTTATGGGAGAAGTTGTGTTGAGTCAGTTCTCAAACGCGGTTCCCAGACGCAAGAGCACGCACGACGTGGGAAATTGATCCACGCTCACCCACATTCTAGGTGGGGTGAGGGTGCTCAGCCCAGCTCCTAGCGCCCTATAAAAAGGGGTGCACACTCATTCTTCTAGACATCACAGTTTCTGACGTTGAAACTATGCCGATCCACCATTTGAGATAATTTTAAGTGGTTAAGCTAGGGGTGTAAATGGATCGGATATTATCCGATTTTATCCGGATCCGTATATGGAAAATAGTAAAATTGGATATTCGGATATGGATATTATCGGATACGGATATGAATAATTTTTCTATGGATACAGATACAGATACGGATACGGATACGAATAATTTTTCTACAGATATGGATACGGATACGATTTTCAATTTATCCGAATCTTGGTTTTTTTGAAATTCGGATATCCGTTTTAAAGGCTCATTATATGTCTTTCAATTGAATTTTTGATATAAATTACAAATCTAATTAATTTTAGATCTAATTTGGACTCATGTTTTATTTTTTTTTTCTAATTTTTTGATATAATTTAACTAATAATGTAATGATAACTAGTGGTTAATTTTTATAAATTAATATTTAACTTTTCTAACTAGTGATTTTATCGTGAAAAATATCATGCAGTTATTTTTTAATGATATGCGTGATATTATTATTTAATATCCGAAATATATCTGAATTCGTATTCGTTTAGTATCTGATCCGTATCCGTATTTATTTAATATCTGATCTGTATCTGCATCCATATTTATTTAATATCCGAAATATATCTGAATTCGTATTCGTTTAGTATCTGATCCGTATCCGTATTTATTTAATATCTGATCTGTATCTGCATCCATATTTATTTAATATCCAATCTGTATCTGTATCCGAAACTATCCGTATCCGAATCCGTATCCGAAAATTAGAAAATGAAAAAGATATGGTATGACCATTATCCGTAGCTATCCGATCTGTTTACACCCCTAGCTTAAGCACTGTCGCCTGAACACCCCTAATAAGGTTACCAGCCAGCGCTTAACGAGCTCTCTGATGGACACCGACCGATGACTTCTACATTGAAGTCTAACGACGTTTTCTGACAACCGCTTCAACGCCATTTAAAGATACAAACTAATTTATATTTTCAGATTTAATTTAATTCTAATTACATAAATAATCCATTTAATGTATTAGAAAAATTTTCAAATTCCCGCTCGTCCTTACACCATAAAATCCCGAATCTCTAACACCTTCCTCATAATAAAAATCATGAACGAATGGTCTGTAATTGGTGAACCGTCAACAAAAAGTTGAGAGACAAGATATCAATGTACTGTAACCGTGGGATATATTTTTTTTAATAAAAATAGGCAAGTGCTTCTGATTCTCTCTCACTTTTATGGGCCACACATAAAGTAGCCCAAGTAAAAGTATATAAAACGAATCATTTTTTTGAAAATAAGATACGGGTCTAAAAAGTGGACTTTCAAATCTGAAAAAAAAGAACAAATTGTTTCCTCACAAAAAAATATAACTATGTAATTGTTGACCGACTGACACTCTGCCACATGCTAATTTTTTTTTTTATATTTGATAGTGGAAAAGTGAGAAAATAAAATTTCAAAATCACATTCTTTTACAAGAAGGTCCGAGTGCTAAATTGATTTAGGGGCAATGAATTTAAATTTTAAATAATTATTTTTTAGATTTTAAATAACAAAATTAATTTAAATGAAAATGTTATACATATCATACATTATATGGTCGAGATTACTATATCATTTCAACTTCATTTTATTATACATAAAAAATATCGAAATTAACAATCCAATATTTAACAACTTAATCTTTTCTCTTGATGGTTATGACAATAAAGCCGAACTCCTACAATTTAAACAATTCAAATTTGTACATATGTATAATATTTTATATATATGTAACCAAAATAAATAAAAGTACATCCAAACCATTCAAATTTGCAAATATAAAGAAGAATAAAAAGATCTTCTTTACTTTAATATATAACCATAAAATTTAAACAATAAAAAGATGTGTGAAGCAGCAAGGAAATGATATTCTTCTCTATTGTTTTGGCGTCACTGTCAAAAAGAAGAGAAACAAAATATATTTGGTGGAATGCACTTAGGCTTGTTATAAAAGAGGATTGATTTCATATATCTTGGCCATGCAAGTCTATTCGTTATCATCTTATATAGAAGATTGGTGCTATTTATTATTTGGTTTAGATTATTTAATCACATAGCATGGTTTAGCTGAATACAGAATTAATTTGATTGTTACTAAGACTATGTTCTTCATGTGAAAAGTCGGATTAATTATCAAGCACCGTCAATTCTTGTAACTATTCAATATTCCAATATTAAAGCTATTCTCTTAGGTTCGCAATGAAGAAAAATCCTAAACTATAAACCCTAAACCGTCAAGGGATCCCCTCCCTTAAAAATTATATTATATCTTACGTATATCAAATAATGGAGGAGATTTTTGACAACTATTATTTTGATAATCTCGACTATTAATTTTTAAATAATTTTTAAATAATTTTTAAATTCTCAAAAATAGAAAAAAAATTACAAACATATTTTTTAATCTTTAGATTGATTGTATTTCAAATTTCATATAATTTAAAGATCATTTGGTATTTTATCAAAAACCGTTTAATATAAACTGTTGTAAATATCATATAATTTTGATAATTGTTGATAAAGTATCAAATAATATTTAAATTAATACTTAAATTGTATGAAATTTGAAACATAATTGATCTATAAGTTAAATAATATGTTTAGAAACTTTTTTTCTATTTTTAAGATATAATTTTTATTATTTAAAAATTTATTGTTAAGATTATCAAAATAATAGTTGTCATATGAACCGTCCATCCAAATAATATGAAAGTAGAAGAATTAATCATGATATATGAGTTATCCATCAAAATAAATAAAAAGATAGCAATAATATTGGACGATTGAGAATTTTACAAAAAAATCGAAATTTAATTTCTTAATGCATTATAAATTGTTTTGTGCAGTGTGGTTTAGTATTTCATAATATGAAATAATTATTTAACCATTGTGCAGATTACACTACAATTATGAATCTATCACAAATAATATTATCCAGATTAAACTTGCATGATACGACACGATGTGACCTTTTGAAAAAAAAAGTTGAAATTACTACATAATTCTAGATTTTCACACGTGCTACACTGTAAGTCTGTAGCACAAATTTAACTATAATTTAGCTGATCTGATTTCTCTTACTTGACACGTTGGATATTGCATTATTGGTTCTTGATGTATCACCCAAATCGTACTTATGACTTGAACACAAGAAAACGAGATAACCTAGAGTCACAAGAAATTGACTTCTTGGAAGAGGTATTTATTTTCTTCGAGTGTGTTTCGAACTAGAGAATGCATCATAGATGAAGCCAAGAAATGTTTCCAAAAGCATAAAAGGACCTCTTTTGAAAGCCGATTTGCTTCAATTTCATATCGGTCAAGAATCATTGAATTGAAATGAGAAAGTTGTTTTGATTTTTAATTAACATAGACTCTTCTTTATTATCTAGCTAGCACTAGCGGTCTAGCACTAATATGTACTATCGTTATTATTGGTGGGGATTCTCTCAATTATTAAATTATTATTTTGATAACTTTAATAATAAATTTTTAAATAATTTTTAAAGATTATTAAAAAATAGAAAAAAAATTATGAATATATTTTTTAACTTATATGTTGATAATGTTTCAAGTTTCATGTAATTTAAGAATTATTTAGTATTTTATTGAAGATAATTAAATTTAGATCATTATAAATTTTATGTAATTTTAATTATTTTTTATGGAATATCAAATCAAACATAAATTACATGAAATTAGAAATACAATCAATCTATAAATTTAAAAATAGATATATAAATAATTTTTTTATATTTTCAAAATTTATTGCGTATTATTTAAAAAATTATTATTATAATTGTCAAATTAATAGTTGTCAATATACCCATTCTATCACCATCATCATCATCATTACTATTATTATCATTACTATATATCATCATCATCATCATCATCATCATCATTATTATTTCTTTATTTCTTTCTTTATTTCTTTTTGAAACAAAACCGGGAGGCTTACATTCCAATTTCATAAAACAGGCTGACAAGGACATTCACTAGAGGTGTAGAGCCTAGGTGTTTATTTTACGGATGAGAATTTGTCGATAATTATTATTTTGATGATTTTCACAATGAATTTTCAAAAAATGTTAAAAATATAAATATTTTTATAAACATATTTTTTTAATTTTTAGATTGATTGTATTTCAAATTTCATATAATTTAAATATTATTTAATACGTCATCAAAGACTATCAAAATTACATGATATTTATAACAGTTTATGATAAAATATTAAACAATCATAAATTATATGAAATTTGAAACACAATCAATATTTAAGTTAAAAAATATGTTTTGTCAACTTTTTTTTTTATCTTTGAGAATTTTTAAAAATTATTTAAAAAGATTAAAATGTCCTTGATTACTTTTCTTTTCCTCACTAAATGTTGCACATCTAACTGCCTTGATTTCAAAGTTTGTTCAAATTTACAAGAATCACGATATATGTCATATGAAACAATTTTTAGATTTAACGCGGAAATTAACATTTGTGCGCAGAAGATTATACGTTTTTGCCAAACTCATACATTTTGAATTAGTATTATTTTAGCATATATCCCCTTTTTGATACAACTATCGTATTTAAAAAATTATATTTTGAACTAAAAAAATAAAAAATGTAGATATATTTTTTTATGATCATTAAAGCATAGTGTGTATCAAATTTAGTCCAATTTAAAAATCATTTATCCTTCTATCAAGCAATTTAAAATTCTAGCAAATAAATTTAAATTACTTTTTATATATTACCAATAAAATTTAAATTAATTTCTTTCTCAAAAAAAATTATAATTAATTCAAATTTAGTACATGGAGAACCGAGAACGTACACATTAATGGTTTTATTTTTTTTTATTTCGAATAATATATTTTTTAAGATAACAGATAATGTATGAACCCTAAAAATTAAATTTGTACTAGAATTATCCTCTGAATTAAAAAAAAACAAGGTGCAAGTGCTCTTCATTATATCTCTTTGGAAAAAAATAATTGAAAAGTAAATTCAGTGTACCATGCAATCCTTATCCATAACATTCAACATCTGTTCAAGGCCCCTACTTACCAATCTCTACACAGTATCTAGCAGTGGGGAAGCGCTTTTGTATTCCTAAACTAAAAAGGAAAAAAAAAATCTGAGTTTAATTCTCTATCAATTTGATTAATCTAGCATAGCAGAAGATGCCATGGTTGCATTATGCAAAATCCTATCCTATATCCCTTTAATTTACATAATTTAAGGTACAGAATTAACACCTACTTAAACTGGAGGCAGTGCCGATGTCGACTGCTCAGCCGCTACCTTCTTTCTACCTTCCTTTACGCCGATGACGGATCGGCACAAAGGGCACGTTACGTGAGAGTACAACCACATATCAATGCACTCGGTGTGGAACAAATGCCGGCATCTCGGTAGCTCTCTCACGGTTTCCCCTTCTCGGAATGGCTCGAGACATACAGAACACTCCTCATCGTCACCAATTTCACCATTTACTCGGCTCTTGTCATACTTGAATGTTGGAAGAGAGGAAATTACGATCTCACTGAGGCCATGGATCCATTGCTGCTGACGAACGACTCTTGTTTCGGTAGAACTCGTGGCGTCGACTCGGTTGAAGATGAATTGGAAGAAGAGTACAATGGCTACGAAGGCGAGGCCGGAGCCGCATGCGAAAGCTATGGGGACTATAGAAGGGTTTGGAGAGAAATAACCGGTTTTGTCATCTAGGGTTAATGAGGAAGAACCATTGACGGACATTGGTAATGAATGATGATGGATATTAATTAAGAAACTTAGAGAGCTTGTTCACCTGGATGTGTGACAATGGAGATGGAGCTATTTATATGTTTTTATGATTCATGTCTACAACTTGACAACTTTGTCTTTCTCAAGTTAAACAATGACAGTGATGGGCTTGAAAATATATGATTATTATATACATTAAGGATCATGTTGGGTAGGATGAACTTGCGGCTATAAAACCTAGGCAGGATGTAGATTTTTGGCACGGTATAGTGTGATGCTGTCGTGTGGCAGTATCCAGAATTTGTCAGAATCATGACAAAAATTTTGTTAGATTTTTTTCTTCTTCTTTTTCCTGAAAAGAATATAATGCACCGTGTTTGCCTCGTCCATCCCGCGAACCAATATTTTTTGAAAGGGATTTTTGACAATTTTGTCAAAAAAGTTTTTGAAATAATTTTGAAATAATTTTAAAATTTTTAAAAATTTAAAAGTTTATAAACAAATTTTTTAACTATAAATTGATTGTATTTCAATTTTCATATAATTGAAAGATTATTTGATATTTTATCAAAAACATTAAATTAATTAGACGTTATAAATTTCATGTAATTTTGATTATTTTTTTATGGAATATCAAAATAACACTTAAGTTATATTAAATTTTAAACACAATTAATCTATAATTTGAAGAAAATGTCTATAAATTTTTCTATATTTTTAAATTTTTTTTAAATTATTTGAAAATTCATTATCAAGATTGCCAAAAGATCTATACCCATAGTGTAATACAACATAACACAACATAGAGTTCTAAAATGATCCGAACAGTTCGTTGAATTTTTTTTTGATATAAAAATGATATCAAACCATCTAACTTTAAATATTTAATAAATATTTATAAAAAGAATTTCTTAAAATTTCGAATTTGAAACCATATAGAAAGAGCTTTATTTGCGACTAAATCAAAAGTTGATTCTTCCATTTGATGAAATTTGTATAAATTTTTTTTCAAAAAAAAGACAACTTGAAAATTTGTAATGAATAGTTTAGGATCATGCTAAAATAGAATACTTCACTAAATGCAAAATTATTCGAACAAAGGCTTAAATTTAATGTTTTCAACACTTCTCATTGGAAAGACAATTTTATATAAGTCTAAAAGCCAACAAAATTTTGACAAATTTATTGTTCTTAAATTAGCTTGTAATTATTTATTTTGGTGTTTGAAGCAAAAGCTGAGGAAATATAAGGGGGCATGTATCCCTACACAAATAAATTTTTCATCAATTTGTCGACAATGACGTGGCCAAATAAAAGAAAATTGCAACGTGGCAAAATATCAATTCAATTGGATGCTTGAACAAATTGGATTTTATGAGATATTTGTGCCTTCGATTAATTTATTTCCATAGGTGATGGGTCGTCGTCATGGTAGAAAAACTATAGTTTGGCAATTAATGCGTTATTTTATTCCTGATAGTTAGCCTTTCAAATTGTTGTTATATTTCCAAGAGTAAGAAAAAGATGAAAATTTAATTTCCAACTAAGTCAATTTCATTGATGACATGAGCACATGGCAACTGTTGGCTGTTTGCTGAGGCAACCGCCGCAGCATTTTTGGATAAGTGTTGTAAGTAGTTTCCAAGAGATTCTGATTTTATTATATATTCCTCTTTTTAAGTCGTATAGAGTTTTGTTTTCAGAAAATTGAGATTCCGTTCTTTGAATAATTTAAAGGAATTTAACTGCTCCTTGAATTTCTCACAAAATAATCAAAATAGAAGAATCAATATGGTAGAAATAAATAAGTAAAGTTGATTATTTTACCATGTATATACATATTCTTAAATTATTATTTCCGGATTAATGAGGTAAAATGGCACTCTTGCATAAATAAAAAAATTGGAAAATATTTAGTGGCAGAGTTACATTATAACTTCTGGGTTTACCCAAATGAGCCCACTAATTTTTGCAATTTGCCTTTCAAATGCATATAATTTAATGAGTAATTCTCGCATACATTCAATTTTTATAATACATCTAACTTTTATAATACATTTTTTTGAGAAAATATTATTCAAATTAAAAAAATTAAAATTATAGATAGTTCTTAATTACTTAGATAAAATATATATCAATTTTAAGTCAATTTGGAATTTAATTAGTCATTTATCACAAAGTCATTAAAACTCTACCGTTAAAATTTTAAGACCATTTGATGGAAGGCAAAATCTCTTTTAAATTGTCCCAAATTTGATACATATTCTATCTAAATAATTAAAAATACATGTATAATTTTAGTTTTTGTAATTTGAATAATATTTTTTAAAAATATATATCATAAGCGTTAGATGCACATTAAAATTACTCTAATTTTATTAATATTTCTTTAAAACAAGTATAAAATATATGTAATGAATATTTTTCCTCCTGTGCCACTCAAAATACTATACTAGTGTAAGTCGAAGTGTCCTTATGTGCCGAACGTATTTACGACCGTTGGATGCTTAACTACAGGAATGAAAAAGATTTCGCGCATCCAAACAAAAATTGCACGAATCTTAAAACAACTTCCACCGTTGAATTCACATGCTCCAGAGGCCCAAAGTTGCAATCCAAAGAAGGCCCGTTTACCTGTCTTAAAAAAGCCTATTTTGACCCCAAAATAAAAAGAAAAAATCTGCCTTTTGTTACATACCACTTGAAACCCAAACACTTCATATGAAAAAAAGAAAAGAAATCTTCTCTCTTATGAAGAAGTCTTTATTCTTTGTGCAACACTAATGCTTCACAAAATATTTATGCAAGGCAAGGTTGATCATCTTCAACAGCTCTTCAATCTGATTTTTTGTTTTTAATTTTTTAAGTATCTACATGTGAAATTTTGCTCAGAGTGCAAATTAAAAAAAATGGCTTGAGTAGAACACATTACTCTTTTGAGTTTTGATCATACTCTTTTGAACCCTCCTTGACATTTTTTTTTCCAAACTTGTTGTAGAAATGCTCACATGATAGTATGATACCTAGTATGGAAATGTGTCATCCTTCCCAATCGAAGGAAGCTCCGTTCCTCTTGAGAGTGAGTGCGTGCTATCCACCGTTGCATGCATCATCCGATGAATCAAGTCATTCCACTGGACTGATCGGTGAAGGATGAGGGGGATGACAGTTTTCTTGTCGGTTTCATTTCGCGTGCCACCGGAGAGGTGAATCCGCTGGATCGATTATGCAGATCCCATGAGAGAGCACAAGACCAAAACCTAAATATAGCTTTCCTCATGTTCATTATATATACTTTTCAAAAATGTTTTAGTATTTATTGCCCTTTCTCTCAATTTTTTTTACTTTTGATGATATTCTTCTCTTCTTCTTAGTTGGTTGTCTGTACCAAGTACTTGCAATTAAGGCAGGCACGAGGCCAAAACAAAAAAAAAGTTGAAATCAGTCAATTTGTTTTCAATTATAAATATATAACCACTGATTTGGTTCATAGCTAATGGTTTTAATTTTGCTAATCAACAAGTTGACTTGTAGTTCTTCTATGGGTATCAAGAGGTTGTGTTCTTTCAATTTATGATGCTGTTTTGATAAAAAAAGGTCCTGCTGATATCCAATCAAAATTCTCATACAGCTGAAATCTCAACCAAATTTTGTACTACTACGTTTCAAATCAGATAATTCCTATCTACACTTGATAGAACTGGTGTCAGAGCAGCGCGGCATAGGGGGCAAGTTGAGCGTAATCCTAACCACCGATCGATGCACTCAACGTGAAAAGTGTGATCACATTTTGGTAAAATGCGCACCTTCTCGCCCTCTTCTATTACTCCTAGACATATAACGCACTCCAATAACCTCATGTGATGATTTTCTTTCCATGTACCTCCGTACAATAACATCGGCGCTCTCTTTGTACCAGCTTCTCCGAAGCAGCAGTTACACCAGACGGAGACTAGACGCATGGTGTAATGGATTATGATGTAATGTAACAAGCATAGCAAGAAAGAGAGCGACAAAATGTATAATGGATTCTGGTAAGTTTCTATAGGATCCATTTTGAACTGAATCAGAAAGGAGAAGGAAGGATCACAAACTTGAAATTGGATTGTAGATTTTGTTTATTTCTGGGTATTGTTTGAACTTATATATGAATCAATTTAGCAATGTTAATATATAAGGATTAGAGCAGTCTAGAAGTACTGCCTAGCTTGTAATTTCCATTGTTTTAATTTAAAATTGTAAAACCGGGTACTGATCAAAACCAATGAAAACAAACAACAATCATTATTTGATAACATGATATATCCTATGGGAATATATATATAGTCAGCTAATTAATGTATACACATGAGTCATATATACATTGAAACTATCGAAGAAACTGAATATGAAAAAAGAAACAAATAAAGCAAGCATCCGAATATATGAGAGAGGGAGAGATTAAATTGCTCAGGGATTGACATGCATGCACAAAAAATGAGTGACTACACAGGTTTTGTATGACATGGATTAATTCAAATATTTTATTTTATTTTATTCCATTGTTGTATTTATATGATTTTGAGAGCTATCTAAATACAATTTTTATGATCTTTAATTTCTACGCACATAATTTTGTACACACTATAAAAGCTACAATTAATGCTTAAAGTTATATAAAACTACATATAT
This sequence comes from x Bolboschoenoplectus mariqueter, assembly GCA_037678475.1. Classification (NCBI taxonomy): domain Eukaryota; kingdom Viridiplantae; phylum Streptophyta; class Magnoliopsida; order Poales; family Cyperaceae; genus x Bolboschoenoplectus; species x Bolboschoenoplectus mariqueter. The sequence goes on from CM075250.1 coordinate 1,580,728, forward strand.
GTTTATTGTAAATTCCACTTAAAAAAGAAGAAGTTTAAGCAAGTTGTACTTTCTTCTGTGAATTTTCTCTCTTGATTTATATGCTTTGGAGTCGGCTGTTTTATTTTAATACTAACATTAATATATAAGGTCAATGACATTTTCAATAAATAAATAAGGCCAATGACACATAAGACTTAAATCGATCCAAACTTTTTTTTTTCCTTTGTCAACCTTCTCATTATTGATATAAAATAACAATAATTCTAATTAATTAGACCCACGATCAATATATTTGTCAAATGAATCTCTTTAATATGTTATATTAATTTGATGGCTATAAATTATGCGTATGTACAATCAAGGTCCCTTTCAGGAATAGAAGAAAAATCATTCAAATCGGTTGTCCCTAACGAAAGCTCGGCAAGATATTTATCAAATTAGAAAAAAAAATATACAAAATTCTCCAAAGAAAAAAAAATCTACCTAATAATCAGGCAACTGAGGGTTAATTAAGCAGTCAACATGTACCTCTTATATATATTAAATTTTTTTTCCCAGTCAACAATATCTACATACAATATTAAGACAAATGCAATGGAGACAAAATAAACCTATCATTGATCATGTATGTTAAACTATGAAATGAAAACCAGCTTTTCAAGAGAAAATACCACCTAACATTCCACAGGATGGATGGTCAATGCAGTATCAATTAATATTCTTTTAACTTTTCATTTTGGCTGTGATTTATCCATAATGGGAAGACCATGTATGAAGGGTCAAGAATCCAACGACTAAATTACAAATAATGGAAAATGAATATTATTCTGTACAATTACAGACAATTTTTACAAACAAAAATCATTAATTGTAGCAAAAATTTCCATCCAAAACAATCAGGGCCGTCTCTCTAGGTCGAGCACCGGCACCACCACCAGCTCGACTTGATGCGGCTGATACTGAACCACACTCGTAGAATCCAGAACCTCAATTCGGCAAACCGGACATGTCTTGTGACCGCTTAACCAGAGACCGACGCAATCACCATGAAATGAATGCATACACGCGGGCAGGAGCTTCACCATCTCCCCTTCCTCAACAACACTAAGACATATCGAACACTCCATCATTGACCCATTATTCTCTTTGCTGTCGTTGTTGTTGGTATCACTGTATTTTTTGTAAGGGAAGGTCGGCAGAGCGGCTATGGCAGCCGAGTCAAGGCCACCTGTATTGTGTTTCTCAGGCAATGAGGTGCGCCTCGTGGTCGTTTGTAGGAGAAACCACCGAACCAAACAGATGGCAATAAATACGGAGCTCAAGACGATAATTGAGATGAAGATTTGTTGCAAGGCAGGGCTGTTGCTGCCCATGACCGGACTGCCTGACGGGGAGTCGGCCGACTTGTTGCTTGACATGGTTAAGGTTATTTATTTTGAGAGGAGGAGATGTGGAGAGAGAGAGAATAACATGGTTTGACTTGAATTGTTATGTACTGGTTTTCCATCTTTTGTTTTTCTGATAAGTATTAGACACAGTCCCACAGATTTCAGTTGTGTGCTTTCATTTTTTTCTGTAGTGGTTTCTCTTAAGAATTCGTTCTTTGACGAGATCTGGTTGAATACAGAAAATATTTTAATGAGAGTCAACTATTTATTAATCAGATATTCATGATATTTTTTATTAAAAAATTTAATAATTTTAGTGAAATAGGTTATTTGAGATGAAGACAATATATTATAATATATAATTCTTATGTGGTGGATAATATATAATAATTTTTGTGTTTTCCCAAATAGGTATTTTAATATTTTTCATTGATTTGCAATACGAATATCTTTTGTCGTCTTTTTCATCTTTTTTCTATATTTAAACAGGGCACATAACTAACAATTAGTTTTTAAAACTTTTATTTACATATAGAACCCTTTTTTGGTATTTACTACTCAATCAAAAAGATGATATTTTTAATTCTTTTGGTAAAGAAAAAGGAAGTAGTCAATTAATCAGATAAACTCAACATGGACACATCATTACAAGTTTATAATACGCTGCTTACTTGTAAGGCAATTTAATAAGGAAAAAAAATAATAATTGTGTGGTGGATATTAAGTTCTGCCATTTTCCAAATTGGTCCTTTTCTTTATTAGTTTGAGAACGGAGATATTCATACGGAAACCAAGTGGGGCAATATGAAATATAAATGTTGGTACTTGGTAGCGATGGTTTAAATAACTTATCCATGAATATATACATTCAATTTCTTTCTTGATTTTATTTCCTTTTTCTAATTCTCTTTTTTGCCTTTAGAGATTAAAAGTGGATGCACCGGATATAGGCTCTTTTTTTATAATGCATATTAGATATCGAATTAAGATTCTTTTTCTAAAAAAAATTAGTAACTGATTTTTTAGTTTGTTTGTATTTAGTTTTTAACTTTTTATTTAAAACAATTGAAAGATAAAATATCAGGAGCGAAACTTAGTGGAGATCTGTAGGAGGCTGTAACCCTTTCAAAAATATTGAAAACAAGCTCTATATATTAAGAATTTAAGATATTTTACTGTAATTATAATACAGTTAGCCCTCCTAAAAAAAAATTGAGATATAATTTTAAAATGACCGTAAATCTGCAGCCGTTTTATAAGATAAAAAAATCATATTTTAACTCCCTCCATTAATTTTGATGAAGTTCAGCCAGTGCATTCGCTACACGCACGTCTGCAGAGTCGACGCAAGCTAGAAACCAATGGCATCTTCAAGTTTCTAAAGCCCAGTCCATAATTAAAACTGAAGTGGAGAGAAATGGATCTTGTAAGGGGTTGCTTTCCCTCACACACTCTCCTTAGCATCTATTATCTACCTAACAAAACATCACAATGGCAAACTCTGATCTTAGTTTGTTGGACACTAATGAAAGGGAACGGGGTGGATACAACCATGTATGGACAATTTGATTGTCTGCTCAGAATTTTGACCGTCCGATCTACGATGTTATTAAGAGGCAGACTCAAGATGTTTGGGATGGAATTATGTATGTACTGCTTTGTAAGTGTTGGGATTTCCTATGGACTCAAAAATACTGTTGTCACATATATAAATTATAATGACTTCAGTTTTAAGCTTGATTATGTATAATAACCAAAGTATTAGAAGCTTATCATTTATGTTAATTTTAAAGACAAATAAGAAGAAATATCTTTTAGGTTTTAATAATTACATTAAATAAAAGCAATTTATTAGAACAACTATTTGTCAAGACAAGGTATATTAAGGGTTATTGCAACATTTCATTAAAAAAACAGATGACTTAGCTATTATTATTATTATTATTATTATTATTATTATTATTATTATTATTATTATTATTATAGTCATCATTATTAAATTATATCATATTATCATATTTCAATTACTTCTATTTGTAATGTCTATCCAACAATTAAAGTTGTTGCACTTATTGGATTGTGAATATATTATTTGTAATTTGCTTTGCACAATATATATGTTCTATATAGAAAAACATTGAAATTTTCAACCGAATCTCAGCAATAGTTTGCCACAAAAATCTGAGTCCAGCTTTGAAAATCATCTCCATCTTTGGAGTTCCTGGTGTTTAGCATTTAATGATATTGTCTTTTAATTGTCTGGAGGCGTTGCTTCAAAATTTCATGTACAAGTCTTAATGTCAGTGTCTATCTCATTAATCGGATGGTTCTAGATTTAAATGGACAATCAAATTGTCCACACATGGGTGTACCTACCCCGATCCCGTAATGGACACATATTATTATTTTTTTAAGATAAAAATAAAGATCAAAATTATTTAATTTTAATAATATCTATAAGAAAATCTTCATTTGAATTTCATATCTGTAACCTTCCACACATAAAGTATTATTATTGTTACTAAATCAAATGATGGTTCTATCTAATTACTGATTAATTAGAAGATTTTGTTAATAATCAAACATTCAACTGAGAATTTTGAATCAGATGGTGCATAATATCCATCGAACTAAATTTGATTTAATAGGCGTCGATAATGTATTAACAAAAACACATGGTACCTGAGCACGATTCAGATTGCACATATTCAGGCACTGTCAAAATACAACACGCGTGCTTGAATATACTGTATTTCACATACTATGTGCCGTATTCTTACAAGTACTATGTTGGGCGATAAGAGTATCGGACATGGTACGACATGATATATTTAAGTGTCTAACTAGCACATCGTATGTCTACCCATGTTTATAAAATGTTAAAAAACAATTATTATAATGTATTTTTAATATCTATTACAAGCACATTTTAAAAATATATATATTATTGTAAACTTTTTTCTCCATTCTTTGGATTTTTTTGATTTTTTTCTATTTTTTCAAATTTTCAAATTTGTTAACAATTAAAATCAGAAATTTAAAATAAAAAGTGTTAAAACACTTGTAAACATGTAACGTGCCGTTTGAAGTATCGTGTTTAGCATTATTATAAAAAAATATGGCACAGTACGACACGGTACGGCACGACAGGTGTTAATTTTTACATGTGTTTGCACAGCGCAACACGTCCGACTGGTACGTGTGTGCCTGGCACACATAGGCAAGGCACGGCACGTTTATAGTTCACTAGACGTCGGAATGCTCTGCTTCCCATTAAGAAAGTGCTAATATTTTATAAGATGTCTCATAAAAGTTGAATGAAAAATTACAAATTCGAAATTTTGATGTGCAACTTTTTATGAATGATTAAAATTGAGAAGATTGACTACATTTTTATCCAAAAAAAAGAAGGTTAATATAGCCTTATAAATCATGAGCTCAAACTAAAAATTATGCATCTCCACATCAATAAAGGTTAAAAAAATCATTTATACCTCCTTAAAGTTCTATATTTCCAAATTCTTCATAATCACTAATTTGCTCCAGTGTTGCAAAATGGGGAATATTTTTGCAATTAAGTCTATAACCAACTTGAGCTAAGTTTACTGTCAATTATCCATTGCCATATGCAAGAGGTGAAAAAGCTCTCATACTTTAAAAAAATAAAATAAAGTATCCCTTACACAGTGGATGATCAAGCCAAGAAAAAAGAAAAAGAAAAAGGAACTAACTGGATACAGGTATACCTAAATTTTTGCAACAAGGACAGGTCCTGAAGGGCAAAATATCCAACTAAAAAAGTATACAGATCCTACAGAGGAAAAGAAAAAAAAATATGTTTATCTGTACAATCACAGTCAATCTTTTTACAATCAAAATCATTGTAGCAAAACAATCATGGCCGTCCCTCTAGGTCAAGCACTGGTACCGCCACCATCTCAACCTGATTCGGCTGATATCGAACCGCACTCCCGGAACCCAGAACCTCAATTCGGCAAACCGGACATGTGATGTGACCGCTTAACCATCGACCCACGCAATCACCATGAAACGAATGCTTACACTGAGGCAGAAGTTTCACCATCTCCCCTTCCTCGACAGCGCTGAGACATATCGAACACTCCATTGACGAACCGTTATTCTCTTCGTCCCTGTTGTTGGTATCGCCATTCTTTCTGTAAGGGAAGGTCGGCAGAGTGGCTATGGCAGCCGGGTCAAGGCCGCCTATATTACGTTTCCAAAGCAATGTGGCGGCGTTTCTCATGGCTATTCGTTGGAGAAAACACCGGACCAAACATAGGCCGATGAACAAGGAGCTCAAGGCGAGAAAGGAGATGAAGATTTGCTCGAAGAAGGAGCTCCGGTTATCGCCTAAGTCTGGGCTTGCCAACGGGGAGTCGGTCGTGTTGTTGCTTGACATGGTTAATTAGGGTTTTCTGAAGAGGAGAAGATGTGCCGAGAAAGAAATAATGACATGGTTTTACTTGACTTGATCTTTCTATGTACAAGTTTTCTTCCTCCTGTTTGGCTGAGAAGAAATTGACAAAGTTGTAGAGATCTCAGTTGACTGCTGTGCTTCATGGAGTTTTGATCGTTGGATCTCTCGAGATTCGTGCGATCCTGAGATCCAATGGCCGAAAACCGTAGTGATCGATGTGGAGGATAGATATTATATATCTAGTCAAACAGGTTTTGAGTGAGGAAGAGAGTATTTAGGGGAGTTTATATATACCGTGGGAGGAATCAGGCTGGATCAAAATTGAAATGAGAACTTATAATAATTAATAATAATTGGTTGTTGATGATTAATATATACTAATTAACTACTAAGTTTTGTGATTTTCCAATGTCAACATTTGTAGCCTTGAGTTAATTAACTTATCTACTGTAAGATAAGATAACTTTTCTTTTTATTTTCTTGATTTGAAAGGCTACACTTGAAAGAACAAAAGCCAGAAAAACAATTGTTTTTTGAATTTTCGTTTTCATTTAGATTCCCTTTGGTTTCTCAATCAAATAGACGGTATCTATCTTTTGGTAAAAAGAATAAAAGTTAGTAAAACAGATAAATTCAATATATATGGACATCGTTTGCAGTACGCAAGCTGCCTGAAGGAAATTTAACAAGGATAAAATAATTGTGTGGTGGACATTTAGTTCTATCACTATCCAAATTACAACTTTTTTTCATTGAGTTTGACAAACGGAGATTTATGAATAGGGATATTGATTGGCCAACATAAAATATTGAAGCGCGACCATTATCTTCAAAAAAAATAATAATAATAAATAAACAAACAAACAAAAAACATTGGAAGACATGGTTTAAATAACTTCCATGAAATAGAAAACTCAATGTGCTTGATTAAATTGTCAATATCAGGATGCACCTGTTACGAAATTTCTTCTGGCCCCCTTGCTTGAAGCACAATACAACTTCTTGCTTATTTTTGTTTATTTATTGTATGCGTACTTTTTTATTCTAAATGTGTCATCACTATGAGCTTGAACAAAAACTTAAGGAGGGACCAATTAACAGAAAATAATATTATTTAATTACTCATATTAAAAAAATATTAATAAATTAAATTTGATCATATTGGTAAGCTCTATAATTAAGGACTGTATTTCTTTTTCATTGTTTTAAAACAATGATGCTATGGCCTCTTTTGAAATTTATTATGTTAATAGACTATTACCTACTCCCAAAAAGAAAAAAAAGAGTAATTACCACTTAACTTATGGTCAAATTTACATTATAGTACAATAAGATTAATCAAAATTAGAGAGAGATGTTCCATTTTTCCATGAGAAATAAGAAACAGAAAAAAAAATTAATAATAGTGGATGAATTCATTCATTCTCAAACAAATATAATAGAGGGAACCGCTTAATATCAAAAATAAATATCATCACCTAAGTAATGGAAAGCTGATTCAAATGTCCACTGTTCTGCTTATTAAGAAAAAGAAAGGTATACTGATACTATTACCAGCTAACACATTACAGATCCGGTACAAACGACTTATTATCCTCTGCTGCACTGTACCTTACAACGCAGTGTGTGGTCCGTTTGATCGCGTTGAGATTCATACAATTTTAAATTTCAAAAAATCCATCGTACAAAGTATTGATTTGTTTGGCGGCTAGTGTGCTGCTGCGTTGTAGAGGATAAGAATTCACTACAAACACGGAGTAAGAGAATGAAAATTGAAAACTAGAAACTATGACCTGGTTGTGGAGAATTTCTTCAGGTCTTTAAAGCCCAGCCAATAAAAAAAAGAACAAAAACAATGTGCGATCTTTATAGAAGGCCTTCTTTTCCCTGGCAACACAGGCTTTCTTTGATGTTAGAGGTAAATCATAAATGTGGCGGGAGTTCTCCAAATTTAATTTGGATAAATATATCCCACCAGTGCAGTAACCATGACATTCTGATAATTAATTTAGTATATATGTTCGTTTTTAATTTAAAAGGTAATTATAATATATATGATTAATTTCTCATTGTTAAATATTTTCATGAACTATAATATTTTACAATTTTCAAAATCAGTCACAGTGATATGCTATGACTTTATTCCTTAATTTTCTGTTGGAACAAATCAGAAGGGCAAAACTGTGATTTTTAATATTTCTAAACTTTGATCTTAGTGGGATGATTTTGTACTTTTTATAACTTTTTCCTTTTCTCTAGTGCAATATGTGATGAAGGATGACAGAGTCTAACTTTTACTGCTATAAAAATGACTACTATATTTCATACTTTTTTTTACTTATCTGATCAAAATCATAAGGTCGAAATTATATTTGATAAATTATTTTTCATGTCAAGTCAAGACTAATATATCTTTGGTGTTCCCGTAGTTAATCTAATTCTAATTAATTGTGTAGATGTTTATAACAACATCAACTAAATTTGTGCATTTTTCAATGGGATTTTGTGAATTCACTTAACATGTTATTTACTTACTTTTGCTTGAATATATTACCAACATCTAGTCTCTTTTATTAACGCAGAACATTTTTTATAACTAGCATTCAGTCTCACAGTTAAGATAATATTTTTTGTATGAGATAACATGTTTGAAATTTAAATAAATATTTTTTTATAAATATTTAAATTTAAATTAATTGAATCATCTTTATCTAAAAAACACTGAACATTTCCTGAAAACCTCATTTTTGAATGAAAAATTCACCAACCCAAAAACTCAATTTGACAGAACAAGAAAAGAAAAAGAAGATTGATCACATCGGAACATCTCCTTCATCAATTTAATTGTGTCATCCATCTCTCTCTTTTCATGCATTTTTTACTGGTCAGATTTTCCCAGGTTTCTGATAGAGTCTGGATTTTCTGAGATAGAATCAGCATCATATATACAAAAATTCTGTGTATTTTCTCAGTCTTTTAAAATTGATAAGTCAGGTTGCCACTATTAGAAACATGTCACCTACTCAAATAGAACATATCACAACATGTAAACTATGGTTAATGAATCGATTACATCAAGAAGGATGCATCTGTCCAATTTGCTAATGTTCCAAAAAGTATGTTGTGTCACTTTTAATTAATATCATAAAAAAATGCCTTACTTATTCGTGAAAAGTCTAGATCTGAAGTTAAGCTGCAATATTCGTTTTCTGGACCTTTTAGATATACTTTTTAGTAGTCTAAGGTGTAAATAATTTTATTATTAAATATAATGATTTTTTTTAAAAAGTATAAATTCAGTTGTAATGCAGATAAAAAGGTGTTTTTAATTATCAAAATAGAACATTAAAATAAGCATAATTAATTTCATATGTTGGCCAGTCTCTTTTGCTAATAAGAGATTCACATCTATATTAATCGCATTCACCTCAAAAATTAATTATATAGTCGTTGTATCTTTCATGTACATCAATGCACCTTTCTCTTCTCTTCGATGTCTAAAAAAATCATTTGTTTTTCTTTTCAATTTTTAATGAGTCAAGGCTTCTGTATAGTTATCTAATTTTATGAACTGCACATGTCATTTTCATGAATATGCATTATTTTTTTTATATATATGAGATGGGAACCAAAATTTTTGATTATTTCTAGCATGGATGCTAAAATAATTCAGTGCTTCCGGGGAAAAAAAAGGAATTTGTGTTGCAAATAGAGAAGATTATTAAATCACATAAAATAAATTAACGGAGAGTAGCTGCTTTATTTGAGATTTCCTTTTCTTTTTTTTCTTTTACGACTCAAATTGTGTTCATCTTCTTTTCGAATTAATCACTTATTCACTTCTCTACATTTTGTATACTTGATACAATAATCACTAACAATTTTGATTCATAGCATATCTCATCACGAGAAAATTATGGATTCAGATTCAAGGGATCCACATTTAGAAAATCTTTTGCATATAATTAGAAACCCAATTATACAAAAAGTTAAGAAAATTCAATATTTCATTTACCAATTAAATATTTCTTTATTTCTCTGTTGATTAATTGAACAACAGAAATCAGTCTTAATATGTTTTTTTCTAATGAAAAAATAGTGTAACGGAGCAAATTTCTTTTTATATTAGTTTGTTATTTTCTTGTGAGCAATATAACCATCCCAACAATTTGTCAAAATAGCATAGCGCCTTGATTAGGAACCATCAAATTAATTTCCATGTACAAGTGAAAATTGCACCTCAACAATTAATTAGATTGCAATTATTATATATGTTGGGTTATAAAGTACGAGATAGACACATCCGTGTTTTGCATTAATTTTTCATTTCCTATTGATAACAATTTTCATGCCGCGTTGCCTTTAATTTTCAACCCTGCCTCTTTTCATTTTTCTTATAAATACCATCCCTTCTACGGTTCTATCCATCTCCAATTGTACCAATTTTATGGACACAACATTGCTTACAAATTAGAAGGAAGAAAAAGAGAAGGAAGAAAAATAAGGAACAAAGTGAGATGGAAATGGCCGGGATGAAAGGATCTTTTGTGGCGCTTGTCGTGCTCGCGATGATGATTCATGTTACTGTGGCAGCACCAAGAGGTCCAGGACCTTTTCCATCTCGACGTCCTACGTCTGATGCGGCCGCCACTATACCGGCATTCGCTGTCAGTTCTTCCTTAGTCATGTTTCTCTTTAGTTATCTGATATGAGATATTGAACTTCATATCTTATATATATACATACTATTTCTGCAATGCTTGTTTGTACGGAATTATATTAATTTGGTCTGTGTTGTAATAATTGAACTAACCTTGTATTTTCACTATATATATAAAGCTTGGTTGAAGCCTTCTTTTTTTTTTACATAAGGACTCTTATTAATTTTAATATTTATCTTTTTTTTTAAATATTTTTTTATAGATCTTAAACCTCTGTGCTTGATTGAAGTTATAACAACGAACTCACTGATATTCTCACTATATATAAGTTCAGAGACTTAACTCTTATTTATCTTATTATTTGAAAAAAAAAACAATGAACTTTTATTTAGCTTCACGTCAATCTATGCATGTTTCTAAAATAAAATTATATATTAACTATTAACACTTTGCAGGACTTCATTGCTTAGTTTAATATCGACTATATTCACGTTTACTATGAAAGAATATGAAAACTCTAAAATTCCAAGGATTTTTCTTTGATTTGGTAGAATGTTGTCAATTTTCACTTTTGAATGAAGTTTTGATATGGAAAATTATTTGAACTTACTATATGACTATATGTATTGAACTTTGTACGGTCATATACAAGGCAAGAAATTTATTTTTAAATATTTACTGAAACAAAATGTACACAATACTACAAACTATATTTTTTAATGTATTATGAGTTTAATTAATATTTAACATTTATGACTTGTATCAGTATCTAGCGAGGTTTTTGAATTTTTGAATGAGCCACATGAAACATGTTTGTGTTTACTTCTAAAATGTCAACATTTTGAACAAGCAGTCCAAAACCCTTGCGAATGTGCAAATAAACATGTACAATTCTCAAATAAAAATGCATAATTAATGTATTAAGTGAAATCGATGTCTAATTTAACAATCCAAAAAATTTCAAAAATAATAGAATTATAGAAGAAGTTTTTTATGATTTTTTTGCAAATTTTCATAAATACTTGCATGAAAATAAAATAAAAAGGGTAAAAGAACAAAGAAAAATATCAAAAATACAGCTGGAGACTTTTCTGTGTGTAACTTGGGAAATCAGTGAAGATCTGGGTGCAATTCGGGGACCTTAAGCATACAAAAGACTCTCAGGACCCACTTGTCAGCGACACGAAATAAAGGACAAAGTTAAGATGCCCTTGGCGCACGTAAACCATACCACTAACATTCAGTTTTAGTGCACGACAACTCCGCTCACAACCAAAACAGTGAAACGTCGCTAAGGGTTGTGTCTCATTAAACCAAACCTGACATGCGGGCCCCGTTTCCTCTCTCTCCCTGCATGTGGACCCTAGTGCTCCAGCGCGCTTCAGCCAGCGAAGGAAAGAAGGAAGAAAATAAATGAACGTAGTGCACGCTCTTTATTCGCTGACTCTCTCTGGGATTAAGCACGGTGTATGTGTGCTAAGTTCAAGCGAGATAAAGATTTAAACAAACAACTCTCCCCCCTTCTCTTTTTCTTCCCGAGTTCTCTCAGCCTCTCCGAGAACTAAAACATGGAGCTATGGGGTACAAAGCGAATTGCACTAAACCATTTTGGTGATTTGATCTAAACTGTAAGGAGAACTCAATGCCATAAAAAGAAAACAAAATGGTGAAGGAGAAAAAACCTCGGGGTGGTGATGAACTCGATGATGCAAAGCTCCAAAGGCCAATCTGATGCTTCAAAGAGCTTCCCCTTGACAAGGCGATGCTCTTTGGCTGCTCAATTGCGAGAAAGGGTCAATGAATCAGTGAGAACGACCTATACTGAGGTGAAGAAGAAGGCTTCAGGTCAAAGAGAGCAAAGTGAGGCTTCTGGTGGTAATTAAACATGGCACACGACCTATATATACTGCAGTACGTGTGGCAAGCCTTGGCAGCATCTCGGAACCAATGGGAGCATGCCAACTTAGTGCACCGCCCAGGTAAGCTGGGCGATGCCTAACGGCCCTGCAATGCCTCGACTCCACCGGAACGGCCTGAACACATGTCACATGCGTATTGGTCTATGTTGAGCAGGAGGGAATCTTCTAATCCGAATAGATGGGGCTGGATAAGCCTATGGTGTGCCTCGACCCTAACAAAAATCGCCACGGCCTATATAAAGGGGTCCAAAGCAAGCTTTCAAAGAGGTTGAAGAGATTGGCAAGGTCTACGCACTTATATTCTAGCTAGAGAGAGAGAGAGAGATCAAGAGCTCCAATTCATTTTCTTTCTTCCTCTTCAACGAGGTAATCACCTCAGCCATAGCTAGCTAACCTCGGCGGGGCCTTGCTGGCACATAGATGCTGTGTTAACAGGGTGGATATCCTCTCCCTCTTCTTACATGCCTTGCCACCAAGAGAGTTTGCTAACAGGGTGGATATCCTCCCCCTCTTTTCATGTATCTCTTCAAAAGGATAAGGGGATATCCTCTCCTTCTCCCTTTCAATTGAAAGACTAGTAAGGTATTGTCAAAGGGTTATGTTGCCTAATTTTTATGAGAATTCATATGTAATTTGATGTAAAGTTCATATTCATATAATAAAATCAATGTTTTGATGAAAGGGCTTGATCTTTTGCTTTTCTTTCCTTTATCTACTGTTCTTACCTCTGTGATATGAATAAAAAGTGTTTAGATGCTCAGATCAATAATTGAGCAAAGGATAAACACTATATATGTATTTCATATGTTCTTTTCTGATCAGATCAGAGATTTGATTGTATCTCTTGATCTGTTTATCTTTTGATCTTGGGATTTTTACAAGCATGTAGATTAGGTCTCTATGAGTTTACAGTTCAAATTTCTCCATTTTGAAGTTTTCTGTGAATTTATATGATTTTTCAAAGTCTGACAGCTCAATTGAGCTCAAAACAGACTGATCTCAGTCAAAACTGAGTTGATTCTCTGATCTGATGAATAGATCTCATCCTTTTCTCCTTTTCTTTCTTTCTGGTATCTTATGGAGTGCCTCTCAAGGGTTTTGAGCTCAAGAACCAGGCTTTAACACATGTATTAAGCCTATTGAACAAATCTAGCAACAATTGTCAGGGGCATTTCTATCTAGTTCAATAAAAATTTAAAATATCACTTTCTGTTGCTCCAATCGTTCTGAAATTTCATAAGAATCTAGTAATAGATTTTTATTCATCTAATCACAAAATATTACGATTTTTTGGATATTTCTGTCAATTTCTATGAATTTTTGAATCTCACCATCTCAAAACTCAAAGACTGGTCAACAGCAGGTCAACAGATTTGACCTTGATGTTCATTTCTCTGTTCTTTTGATATTTTTGAATAAAATATGTTAAATAAAGAATAAAATCATATCATGCATGCATAAACACATGTCTCTGTCAATTTTTGTAATTTTTCGAGCTTGATTTCAATTTTAAATGAATTTTCTTCAGTCTCAGCTTTTCTGAACTGAGACAGCACAGTTCTGTGCTGTTCTTTGCTCATTTCTTTGTATTTTTGCATATGAGTCATCTGGTAGAGATTGAATCTCCATAGAGCATTCAAAAACAAATCTTTCGATCAAAGTTTGAAAATTTTCTGCAATTTATTCAATTTTATATGAATTTTCAAAGTCGGAACAACTCAAAAGCATTTCAGATTTGACTAACAGTCCACACATTGCATAATTAGCAAATATAATGAAAACAAAAGCTTGAAACATATAAATAATGCTTAAACGTGCTTAAACATACTTGAAATTTGCTCAATAAAGCTTCAATAATCTTTGAATCACATCTCTGGTAGTGAACGGAGAGTTCAAAGCTGGTACCGAGTGTACCAGCATACATATTAAGCAATACACACTCAAATAATTAAAATTGATTGATCAAATATTCTCAAATAAATTCTTTTCAAAAGAACAATTTGAAAGAAAACATATTGAAATTGATAAAATTGAGTATCAGTACCGAACTCATTGAACACAATTGGTACCGGTTAATGAAACATCAAAATTGATAAATAAAACTCAAAATAAGCTTCACAAATTTCTCAAACATGTTAAAATGTTGCTAAATATCAAATGAATTGAATTAATTCATTCAAAACAAGCTTAAAATTGTTAAAATTTAATCTCAGCCCTATCTCGGCCAAAATCAAGGTGGCCACCCTCATTCAAGATGATGGCACAAATGGGTTCCTCTTGTCAAGACGATGCCAATGGTGGTCGCTGATCAACTTTCCGATGATCGATGATCGGAGAGCGATGATCGGAAAACGTGAGTGAAAATGCGAATCTTGATGAAATTCAAAAGCCCAATCAAAGCAGATACATGACTCTGATTCAATGACCTAGTTTAAAAGTTACTTTAAAATTCTAACTAAATTTTGAATCTTGATGCAAAAGCTCAAATCTAACGGTCCAAATTAATATGTTTTGAAATTTGATTTTAAATATTAAATAAAAATATTTTTTCAAATCCAAAAATCATAAAAAATATGTCAAAAATTATTCTTTCATTTCTAGATATTTTTTAGACAATAAAATGTCAATTTTGATTTTATTTTATTTCAAATAAAATTTAAAATCATACGTCATGTATATTATTTTGTGTAAATCAATAAAGTGATCACAAAATAAAATTGAAATTTATTTGAGAATGTGTCTTTTGTCAAATAAAATGATTTCAAATATGTAAATATATCCAAAATCCTGATCAAATATATTAAATATATAAATATGTCCAAAAACTTTATCAAATATGTCAAATATGTAAATATGTCTGATATCCTGATCAAACATGTCAAATATGTAAATATATCCGAAACCCTGACTAAATATGTCAAATATATAAATATGTCCAAAATTTTGATCAAATATGTCATTTATGTCCAAATATGTAAATATCTTGACCAAAACATGTCATATGCTCATGACCTTACCAAATACAAGTAAAATGTACATGATCTGGTAAATTGATCAAAATGCCCTTAAATGCCTTAGTGAGTTCAATTGTTAATAAAAATACCCTTGAATGCTTTAGGATGATCCAATGTAAATCAAAATGATTAAAATGCTCCTAAATATTTTAGGGAGGTCAAATGTTAACCAAAATACCTTGAATGTCTCAAAATAGTCCAATGTAAACCAAATTAACCAAAATACCCCTAAATGCCTTAAAGAGACCAAATGTTGACCAAAATGCCTCTAAATATCTCAGGATGGTCCAATGTAAACTAAAATGATCAAAATACTCCTAAATGCCTTAGGAGGGTCAAATGTTGATCAAAATTATCAAAATGATCCTGAATGCCTCAAGATGGTTAAATACTGACCAAAATTATCAAAATTCTCAAAATGCCCCTGGGTAAGTCCGAACTTGATCAAAAATCATGTTCAAACCTCGATAAAACCAAAAAACCCTGGGTAAGTTTGAACATTAATCAAAAATTATGTTCAAACCCTGGTAAAACCAAAAACCTTAGGTAATTTCGAACATTAACAAAAAATCATGTTCAAACCCTAGTAAAATAAAATCACACATTGACCAAAAATCATGTGTCCTGGAAATCGATATGGAACCGAACATTCTCGATTCTTCAATTTCTCAAGTTTTGAATTGGTATAGTGCTTCATATCTAGGGCTTGAAAGGTTAACAGACTGTAAAAAATCATATAACCTTGTCTTTGACGCGAACCTTTGTAGAGACCCAAAACGTCTCTAGTTCTTTGAGCATCGAATTAGCAGTGCACTTCATATTCGAGCTTTATGAGATTTGCTGGATCATGTTCACAATCGCTGATTTTGAGAGATCAAATGTCTCTCTATGACTTTAGATGAAACGTCTTCAGTCCAATAAACGACCAGCAATAATCATACGCTCTGGTCACCTAGGTCTTCTTAATATGATAGAATGATCGAACAAAAATATATTATAATAATGTGTGTGGATTAAATAAACAAAACAATAAATAAAAGACATAAAATAGAATATTCATAAATAAAATACACATAAAAAAGACATTTTTCTCATTCTTCTTCAAATAAATAAATATTGCATATACATGCATGTTTACTTTCTCTAATCCTTTAAAGAGAGATTTCTGAGGCAAGAGCCGAGATAATTAATGACGGAGGCTTGCGTCCGTCGGAAAATAAAAGTTATCATGATCACTTCAAATAATAAGTCTTTGAACGTACAAATACGCACAAGGATGTATCTGTATATTTTTTTCTTTATTAGAGAGGATGTCGCTCCTCACATGTATGCCATGAAAAAAGACCGCACAATTTGATTTACTTATTAAAATTTACTATTATGAATTATGAGTTTAATTAATATTTAATAATTATTTTTCAACATTTTTGAAATAAAAATTTTACGGTCTAATTTTTAATTTATGAAAACATTAAAGGGACAATTGACAAATAACCTATTTTTATCGTTGAAATAAGCTATTGTATATTTGTATATGACCGTACAAACGGAACAACTAATATTAAAAATTCAAAAAAATAAATGTGAATTTTATCGTCCTTGTATCAAATATATGAAATTAAAAAGTAATTTAGTCATCTATTAGAAGCCGATAAAATTCAAACATTAGATTTTTAAATTAATTATGGATCATTAGTCAATTTTAAAGTTGCATCAAAATAATACATGACTTATTCAAGTGATAAAAAAGATTAAAATAATACAAGCCTATTAAGTAATGAAGAAATTAAAATTGTAGGATGAAAATATTTTAAAATTGATATATAAAAATTATAAAATTAATGATAAAATAAATTTAATTTTTATAATTAAAAGCACCGATTGAGGCCATCATGTTGGTCATGCTGTGTATTGTTCTTTGGAAATAGATCCCCCATCCAACATGTCAGACCCAAAACGTGCTGCTACAGTGGCCTGTGGGCTGTTGCTGTCTCTTAAATCTGGATTTTCTGTGGACCTGAATTATTTTATTTCGATAATGTTGATAATAAGATTTCATACAAATTCGAAAAAAATTTAAATTTTATAAACAAATTATTGAATTTAGAGATTGAGCGTTGTTTCGAATATTATGTCATTGAAGCTATATTTGATATTTCAAATATCAAAGTACCTTAAAAATTTATGTATATTTATAAGTATTCACGCTCCGCTGCGATGTATTTATGTATATTTTTATTTTATATAAATATTTTTTAGCGTACATTTAAATGTCATAATATATTCAATATTTATGATACATATAATCAGAAAATATTATTCAAATTAAAAATTATAATTATAGATATGTTCTTAATTATTTGGATAGCGATAAATCAAATTTAAATTAATTTGAAATTTCTCTAGCATTTCATCAAACAATATAAATTTTTTAATTACAGAGTTTGAAGAGCTTTATGATGAATGAGCAATCAAATTTTAAATCGACTCAAATTTGATACATGAGCTAACTAAATAATTACATATGCATCTACAAATATTTTTTTAATGTGAATACTATTTCTCAAATATATATACTGTAAAATAGATGTATCATAAAAGTTAATTATACGTTATTAATTTCATATATACAAGAAAACCATGAAGATCAAAATAAGAGGCAAAATGAAAATAATAAAAAATTGAGAAAAATATTTCAAACCTAATAGGTGGATAAAAAAAATTTAATAATAAAAGTAAAAAGGAAGATAGAAGAGAATGTACAATTTTTAATTTTCAAAGAACACTCTAATTACTTAGGAGAATTAAGTAGATGTTAAATAACGAAAAAAAATTCATGCTTATAAGTTCGAAGCAAAAGAACATAATACACTTTTATATTGCTGTACAGAGAAAACATAAACAAAAAGAAAAAATATTTCTAATAAAACATAACAACAACTCAATTTAAAATAAGTGAGATAGCATAGATGCTCTAATAAAAAAATAACAATGTAACAACATATTAGTGAATACACATTAGAAATACACAGAAAATATAAAAAAGAATATAGAAAACTTAATAAATAAGCGCTCTATTTAGAATAGTTTAAAAGAACTGTTTAAACAACCGAGTCGTGGGTCTAACATAGCGGTAATATGTCTCGCATTTCTACGAAAAATTTAGGTTTTAAGTCTCACAAAAAGCATTTGAAAAGAAATAAATATTGAGATTAATGGAAGCCCTTATAAAAAAAATGTTCAAACAATCATAAAAAAAATTATGTTTGAACAACTGTAAAAATCAGTTATATGTGAAGAACTATAAAAAAAAAAAGCTGTTCAAATAATTGCAAAAATTACAATGCTCAACTTGAACAATTAAAAATAAAAACGTCCAAACAACTATAAGAAAAAAATTGTTCAAACAACTATAGAAACTACAGTATTCAAACCATCTCCCAATATTTATATTATTATACAACAAATAATTGTAGAAAAAAAAAACACCGCTCAAACAAAAAACTGTAAAAAAAAATTTGTATTGTTCATTCAACTGTATAAACTATAATATTTTCGGAATTCCCTAGTATTTATATAACAAACAATTGTAAAAAAAATATTACACTTTTTAGAAGCTACAATATTTTCGGAATTTCCCAACATTTATATTATTATAGATGAATTTCAATAATATGTTTATAAATTTTACTTCATTGTGTCAGTCGAGAATTAATGCATTAATATAAACGAAGTTAAAATTATATGTGTTTTAAATCTTGATAATGGAACTTCAATCAATTATATGTGTCTTAAGAGATAGTGAAATTAATGCTTTAAATTTTGATTAACACAACGAATTTAAAATTTTATAATTTTATTTTCAAATGTAACCACATGTAATTTGAGATGATGTAAAACTCATCTATCATTATAAATTTATTAATTTAAACATGAATTAAAAGTTAGCACCATTTGACACTAACAACCATCAACATTGAATCATCTTTTTATTGTGCATCTGGTTTCATCTTACATTCTCAGAACAAAAAAATTACTGTCACAAATACATCAGCAACAAACCGAAGATTTCAATTAGTTCTGTTCAATCTTTCATATTAATCCTTACTACCACATATTGAACGGTCACATGTGATCAAAGTAAGTCAAGTGGGAATCGGGGAAGGAGAGATAAAACCTGGAACGGCGAAGAAACAGATAATTTCTTCAACTTCAAGCAAAAGAATAGAGCACACAGGATTACAGGAACATTTGATCTGTACGCAATGTGCTCAGTACAGACAAATTAAAATACTCAACATAATTAAGTTTGAATACCTACATAGTAAGGAAATAATCAAATGGGACATTAATTTCTAACACAATCAAAATCTTAATTACTTCTGTCCTCTTTCGGCTCAATCAATCGAACCACGGCAGAGGGGACATGCCGAATGCAATCTCAACCATGTATCGATGCACCCGACATGGAACAAATGCCTACAATTTGGTAACATTTTCACTAGTTCACCCTCCTCTACTGTACTGAGACACACAACACACTCGATCAAAACCCCTACTTGCCTTTCACCAGCAGCGGCATGTGTGGATACTGGTAAGCTTGCGATTGCCGACGAACCAAGCCCGGTACTTTTCCTGAGAGGATCGGTGTGATGATTATTCCATGATGAGATAAGGCGGTTTGCATAGAACATGATGACATATCGAAAGATCAACATTGCGAAACAGACGACGGTGAGGTCGAATGATGATTCCGGGCTGAAGTTCTCTTCTTTTTGCAATGCTCTCTGGATCAGGTACTTGTGACCATGATGATGAAGAAGATACATGGTATAATTGCTTGGAGATGCTATGTGAGAGATCAGAGATGAACTTAACTGGTATGAAATAAGAGAGGGTTTTGGATGGTCCATGGTAGTAATAAACGCAGGCCATTGTTTTTTTCATATAGCTCATGGGATTTTGCTTTTTTACCCTGGTTTCTGAACTGGTACTACTATTTCCAGTGGGTGGTATACTGGTATTGTTGCAATGTTTTCTTTTTCTTTCTTTTCTGCAACAGAGGGAGAGCATGGGTTTCGTTTTCATTTTGTGGGCTTAGGCACCTGTTTTCATTAGTTGGAGACGGTTTATTTTTATTATTCTCGCTTCTGTTCTGGTATTTGACTTGCAATTAACGACGTTGACTTCCATCTCTACAGTGATCCTCAACCAATACCTCTGCAATTGTAGGAATACAATTGCAGAGGTCAAAGCAAACATTGACATCTTTATCAATTTCACATGATCAGATCCATTCCGCTCAGAATTGAATGGTGCGAATCTTGATGCACTCTCGGATAGCACCCATAAAATCGGAGAGGATCTATGAATTTCATTTTTTTAATTTCCAAGTAAAATCCAATCTTTTTTCTATGTTGAATCTGATTAGCACCATTCGACTGGATTCTTATCTTTTATTACACAACACTATGCTGCAATGCGATCGAACAACAATTTATCGGGATTCAGTTTCTAAGATTTACAGTGCACAAATTTTAACCTAATCGAGTGGACAATACGCTGGCTAGTAAAAAATACGAATTCCTACTTTTGATTTTGCTGCTTCACCTCTAGAATAATTAAAAAGAACCCAGATTAGTGCTTCTTGTTTAAAGCATCCCCACCAGGCCACCACAATTATTGCAGCTGCTTTGTTTGTAAGTGAAGGATGGTATAGCAGCTACAAGTACCACATCAGAGTCGAGGCTCATCTTAGGCCGTTTGTCAGAAAATGACTCCGTCATGCTTCGTGCGCCTGGCTGCCATCTGTTGGAGAAAGCAGCAGAACAAATATATTGCGGCGAAGATAGGTGGAGCCCAAGGTGACAAGAGATATCATATCAATACATGTCTTCAAATTGTGGGAGGAGCTGGAGCTCTACTTGACACAATCAATTAGTTCTTTTGTGGAAAGGAAAGATGAAGACATGGAGATGAGAATAACTTGGAATGTTCCTAAAGCCAGGCCAGTCTAAAACTAGAAACGAATTAAAGAGCAAAACTATATCAGCACCAGGCCTTGGTCTTCCCCATCAGGTGCTGAGCCACTGAAGAAAACATTTCACAGTTTAACAGTAATGGATTAACTATGCTGCCAGTGATCCAGGTCATGAGCAACCAGAATAGAAGCATTTCTCCCTCTGCTGTACACAGTACACTCCAACACATAGGCCTAAATTAAGTGTTGAGGCAAAAGGATCTATTTGGACAATGCAACGTGTCGTTATCAGATCGCATTGAGATTTATACAAAATAGATCTAAGAAAAAACTCTGTATTGTTCACCTGTTTCATATATGTTATGTGTAGTAGAAGATCAATAGCCTATATTTTGTCTATTTTAACACAAATTATATTGCTAATTGAGATCCATGACTGTATGCAATCTATGTCTCTTATGATTTTTTTTCTGGATTAGAAAAAAAATAAGGATGATGATAACGAAGGATGCACGTAATGCTTTCGCAGATGTAAAAGGCCATTAATTAATACATTGGCGTTGAAACATTTTATCAAGATTTAAATCCAACAGAATTCCGGATTCAATCATTTGACATTTTCTTAATTACCCATTTTGATATTACTTGGGAGAACCACTTGCATCTATTAACCATTTTAATTAGCTGGCTGGCGCTTGGCGTCTCTTCAATTAATTAAAAGTTAGAACCATTGTTTCTGCGCAGTTAATTAATTTAATATAGATATTAAGAAGTAGTCTAACAATCCGATAAATAAGGATATTATTTATTTTTTCTGTGTTAATCAGAATTCCATCCAAATTATATTATTGAAGGAAAACTCTGTTGAAGAATGTCCTATATTTTTTGAAATGTATATTGCAAAGTATATATATTAAATTAACCATGTAACCTCTGATTCTCTTAATCTATAGTCTATATAAAAAACGAAGGCAGGTCAAACATTTGATCACCTTTTATCTTTTATATCTCAACAGATAATCAAATATATATAGCTGGCTTTCAAGCACCCAAAATAAAAAAAGCAAATTAGGACAATTTTATAATATATATGACCTAGTATATAATGTAAATTGAATCAGCAATTGTATTTGCTTCCACGTCTAGTCTAATAATAAAACAAATGACAGGAAAAAAACAAAAGGAACCTCATGCATAAGCCCCAAACTCATTATTAGCTCTAAATTTGCTCGGTTTGTGTTTGCTTGTATACCTAATCATATCTTGTCCCAATTTTAAGATGAGTTAGCTGATTCTGAGTTGATAATTTTGCAAGACAAATAAATGTACTCGCCTTCAATTCATCTAATTAATATATAGTGTCTGATTCAACTTTTATTGACGGTAATAATGGAATTAATTACATGTAAAGCCTTCTCCATTTCATTGAAGGAAAAATGTAACAGACACAGCAACTTAGCCAATATTCATGCAACAGAACTGAACCCCAAATTAAGTCCTTGCATTTATTAATTTCAAGTATGCATTCTATATATTTACTCGAAAATAATTTACAAATCATGCATTGATGATCAAAATGTTCAATGTTTCATAGGAAAACGCATCCTATATATATATATATATATAGGAAAATTTGAAGACTTACAGGAAAAAGAAACAAAAGAGAGCTCACCATCTAACTTCAAAAATAATCATGACTGCCTCTCTAAATCCCGCACCGCATGATCCACATGCGAGTTCTGCCACTCCGATTTCGTGTTGACAACTCTCTCGATCTCCTCTGACGATCTATCATTCGTCGATACTGGCGATGGAACCCCCTCTTCAAACACATCGATCTGCACCCGATAAGCAAACAACTCATCATGTTCAGATTGTCTCGGCTCAGGGTCCCCTCGACAAACGGGACAAGAAGCGTTCGTGCTCAACCACATGTCGATGCACTCCTGATGGAAGAGATGCCGGCAGTTTGGAAGAAGCCGCACCTGCTGTCCTTCCTCGATCGAGTTGAGGCAAATGGAGCACTCAGGTGTTGAGTCTGACTCTGCACTGGGACCCATGCCTTTGTCATGCTCTCTCAATGATGCTCTTTGGTATGTGAAGGAAGGGAGTTGTGCTATGACCGTCGGATCAAGACCTAGCTTTGGCTCATTTTGTTGCGGCACACCAGCATGGCGTCTTCGTTGTTGTATTAGGAGATAACGTGCATATAGAAATAGCACCATTAAAACAAAGCAGAAGGCGAATGATGTCGCTATAGCACCAAGCATGGTCGAGGCGGTGCAGCATCCCAGAGATGTTTGCATTCTCGGTACATTTTCATCTGACATTTTCTTCTATTTTCAGTTTTTTCCCCCCTTTATTGTAGATATCAGAAGGGGCGCAAGAAAGAGGAATGCAATCATGCAATTTATGAGATAATAAATGCAAGAACATGTATTAGTGTTTGTTTATTCTATGTAGAGAAGAATATGGAATATACATCTGTTTCAAATTAAATTCCTTGCAAGCTGTTTGAAAAAATCAAAAAGTAATTTAGAAATACAATTTCGAAATTTGTATTTGTTGAGAATGACAGTGTGTTAACTGGATGTCAATTAAGCATGCGCCATAGTTATAAGTTGACCTCTAATTTAGTTGTGGAGTTCCATAATCCATTTTGGAGATGATGGAGGCACGAAAGCAAGCAAATTAACTGAAAGAATGGGTATAAAGTATTGTAATTAAACATGATGATCCTCAAATAAACACTTTCAGAATAACATTGGATAAGTCTCAAAATTATAATATATGGCTATAAAACTAAAAAGAGCATACCAAAAGATATGTTCATAACAGGCCTAACTTGAACAGTACGAGAACTATGGCCCAAAATGTTAAATTACATGCTCACATATATAGGAAGAATGGTTGAGGCCCAATTGGGGGGTTGGGGGGGGGGTTGACTAGTGGTGTCACTGGCTGTTGGGTCCCATGTAGTAAGATTTAAATACGCTCGAGGGATCCAGCTGCTTCTGGCATTCTGCTACCACTGAGAAGTGGGGCTCATGAGACAGAAAATGGAGAGGACTGAGAAATAATATATTAATATGCGCGGGTGTCTCATTTTGGGGTGCCATTGTAACCACTATTACAAAAATTCTCCCACCATCAATTTATTCAAAGAAAAAACATACAGATCAATATTAATCTCATCAAACTGCTATCTTATTGTAGTGTAAAATTTTGTACTACCATGCACACTTAAGGCTCTACAGTATCACAAGCATTTTGTTAATTGTTCTCCAATCAGGAAATCATATAATATCCAGTTACGAATCAGCAAGCTAATTAGTAATCACCAAAAAAGAAAAAAAAGAAAGAAAAAAAGAAAATCTACTGTACAGGTGTACTGATATACCAACCAAGACTAGCACTGTCTTTCCAAATCTTGACCAGCCTCAACGGATGGATGTAGATCCGATGTAGACCCTGTTTCTTTCGCATTTGCTAATCCTGCCATGACCACAGCCATAGACCCGGGTGACCTAAGCGAATCAGGCGGCTCCGCATTCGCTCGGCAAACCGGGCACGTTGAGTGCGAAAACAACCACATGTCGATGCAATTTACATGGAACATGTGCTGGCATCTTGGCAACACTCGCACCTTCTCTCCTTCCTCCAACTGTCCCAGGCAAACCGTGCACTCAACCAGGCTGTCAATATCTATATCATTCTTTCCTTTCTGATATGTAACAACAGGTAACGCTGCTATCACTGACGGATGGAGCCCGGTATGCAACCTTGTCAACTGAGACTGAGAATTAGCTGGACCAACAGAGCTCAAACGATATAATACACCATCACTCATGACGTGTCTGGCCAAAAGGCAATGGTTCAAGCCCTGCAGCATGATGTATGCGGCCAAGACGATGAAGAAAATAACTACCGCTGTGAGTAAAACCTTGCCGTTGAAAGTGTCGTAGTTTCCCGATAGATAGCGGCCGGTCTCTGTACTGTTAGTCGACATGATGATGATGCCGATATATCCTATTTAACTTCTTTTGTTGATCTTCTTCTTCTTCCCTTTCAATTTTTCTTTTTCTTCCCCTTAATTTCCTTCTTCTTTTCCTCTTCTCGTCTGATTCTATTTCCTGTTCTGTCGTCTTCCTTTCTTGTTGGTCTTCCTATCTATTTTCTGTGTATCTTCTTCTTGTATTATATATATTTATATGCTTCAATTCTTCAAACATTTAATGTTGACGGTTCAGAAAATAGTGTAAACTAAAAATACAAATTAAACATAACGTATACCAAGAGATTTGTTGAAATTCTCGCGTGGCACAAACTACTTCGGTTTCTCTGAGTTCCTGAGATGCAATATGTTTTGTTACTGGAGGATTAGATAGCCGTTGGATGAACATCGGACGGTAAAAGAGTGGGGAGCATTGACGCTTACAGTGCATGATATTTTGTTTGGATAAATGCTTTGGCATCGAAGATCATGGTAAAAGTGCAAGGAAGTATCCAGGAAGCTTCCAAATTTTAAGGAGATGTCAACGCGCAAATTAATATTTATGCGTGCCATATTTATTCTGTAGCTTTAATATAGTTATAATATTGTATTTTAATGATTATCGCTATATTAGAATCATCGTATCTTTGTTACTTATTTTATATATAATGCAAGTTAATTATAAGTTGCCTGTTACATAAATCTTAGTAATCAAATAGCTGCATGGAAAACAAGAACCTATTTATTTTTGTTTATTTAAAAAAGCCATTCTTTTAATTGCATCAACAACTCCCAGAAAAAAATATATAATAAAAACTATAACCGAAAAATCATAGCCTAACACACTGATATTAGATCTTGTATCCGTAGAAAGATGTCAGGTTAAGTCTCATAAGAGGCATTTGAAAATAAAAAAATATTGAGATTAACGGAAGCACTTATCTTAAAAAAATATAACTGAATTATGCAAATTGTTTTTAACTGACTGTTTAGCGAGATAATTTATTTTTTTAGTAAATTGGAATAATTATTTTGTACACCGTAGGTTTCCTTCAAAGCAATGGAAACTTATTTAAAGCCCAAAAACCTGTTGAGTTAGCAACAGGTTTTGGATACCAGGATCATTTTCCTATTAAGAAAATAAGAACAAGAAAGAGAAGCCAATAATTAAGCCTGTTAATTTTACATTAATATCCTTCATATATAAATGTTCAACATTCAGGCCTATGAATTTAGTGCCATGTTCTTCAAAAGAGAAAATATAAAGAGTAGGACTACTCTGTAGCATTACTGCATTAAGCCTTTTACAATATCTCTTTATTTCAACTGTACTCTTTATTTTGAAATGGTTTTACTTTTTTAAAACAATTGTCCTGTGAAAGTGTTATGCAATGGTCTTTATTAAAACTAATTTAAGTAGTTTTAATTGTCACAATGTTAATTCCAAGTTCAGATTGTTAATTATGGTTTTTGAGGAAATGATAGCTAGCTGTTGCAACTATGCATACGTATATACATACATATGTACGTATGTATTTATGTACATACATGCATATATACGTACTTATGTAAGTATGTACACTTCCATATATACAGACAATCCGCCATTAATGTCTATTTATTTGGAAAAAAAAATGATGCCAGAATTTGATATTTTGAATTCCACAAAATCAGTATGAATAAACCAACATAAATGAAGTCCTTTCTTCATGTGATAAGTACTATATCCATTCTGAGTAGTCAAAATTAAGACATTTTGATTAATAAAACGCAAAATAGGGAATTCACTGTGTTTATATAGGTTTACCTTAACTATTGTGGCTCTTTGTTAGCATTAATGAGAAGTACAACTCTTTCATCGTTCATAATCCAAATCTGAGTAGTTTGTTTACTGTCACTCTCTTATTTCATTTAAGTACTGAGTGTTATTTTAAAAGCTTTTAATAAACAAGGCACGTCACTGACTTGTTTGGTTTACTACTTTGTTTCCTCTATGGACAAATTTATGACATCACTTGTGGAATTGAGTGAGTTAATTGAACTTGGATGCTCTATTATCAATTCTCTCTACATTTGTAACATGCATGTGCAAAAACCACAAGGCAGTGTATGAGAGCAAGATAGTTTAGGAATAATTGTTTATACTAAGATATGGCGATATCTTTATTTACAACTGATAATTAAATAATCTCGTTGTAAAACATCTTAATTGCATCTCAGCTACTGAAAGTCTGTTACTGATCACGAATTAGTTGATTGTAAAATACTCCTATTAGCTCAGAAACTAAAATGTAATTGCTCACTAATATTGTACTCTAATCCAATGAATAATATACCTTTGCCTCGCAATATATAAATAAAGTTATATTAATATACTAATGTTAGCATATTAAATTGAACCAAATTTTAATTTTTTATGTTTAAAAAATCAATTTAATTTTCTCCATAAATTATACATAACTACGTATCAAAATTTCTTAGAATATTAAAATTTACTAAAAAAATTTATTTACAGTTTTGTTGGATTTTTTTTTAATGGTCTTATTTAGTAGCACATTATTTTATTATTGTTTAGTAACCAAACATTATTATTTTATTATATATATGAAACCTTCAAGTGCGTCATTAATTTGATGTGACTAATCATCACAACTTGTTTAGTTTCTGTCTCTTCTTCTTTTTTTCTCTTTTTCTTATGACAAAAGATGAGCCTCAAGTCCTGTAACAGCTCCAGTACAAAACTTCCCAGGTCAGCTTGACTAATTTGCAATATATTAATTCTAAGTCATAACTAAACAATTAAACATAGAATTATATTCACTCTAAAATTAATTAAATAGAATTTCAAAATTAGTTTAAGTACATAATTAGCACATCCATTCAGGTCACATAGAAACTGGGCACATGTACTTTCCCCATTTTTTACTGCCAATTTTTCAGTGAAAACAAAGTTTACACTGTGAAGATGCAGGTTGCAAAGTGATAATATATATATCATGTGAGGTGGCATTTCTCAGTAGTAGGTACAATTTCAATGTAGATGCATGTTCTTGTAATTATACTTGTATCAACCTTCCTGGCTGATTGGGACCCTGCACAGCATTTGTCTTTGCTTGTACCAGCATCTAGCTTGTTCCCCTTTGTATATTACTATACCATCTCATGTGGTGGTTCCTCTCTGTTATATTCTTGTCCCAATTAATGTATAGGATTTCGCTTATATTTCTCTTGATGTGTTTTTTTTGTCACTTATAGAAATGATAAGTGGTAGGCGAAATCATGTTTTTGTGTTGGATGTTGCTTTGTCCTCCTGCCAGAGCTAGCTGCTCTCATGGAGTTTGTTGGTGAAAGATTAAGGTTGTCTTTTTTTATTTTATATATATCTATGTAACATTTTCATCTCTTTGTTGTTTGAACTTCCATAGCAATTATCTGATTATCAGGAAAGAACAGATACAACCAAACAAGAATTAAGATTCAACCCATACCAAAGTGATATTGTGTTGGAGATAGCTCCAAATAAAAACATACATACATACATATAAGTGTGGAATTGTGTATTCATCAAATTTAAACAATGATTGTACTAAATATATATATATACTTGGAGCTCCGCGATTGTTTAGGAGGCGATTAGCAAAAAACAATTTCATAGGAAGCTGATCAGTACTAAAGCTGAGCCAAATATCAGAGCTCCTTCCAGACTTGTTTGATCCAAAATCAAGCTCAAACTAGCTCTGGTCATTTGATTCCAATAAATTCCAGTCAAGTATATATCAATATTAAAACATGAAATTAAATTTTTACTTTGTCATCTTGATGTGATTATATAAATTGTGGAATTGTAATTAAGCTTTTTGCTTGAAATGTTTGCTGATATTAAAGCAAACCAAGTTCTAATCTTTTTTTTTCCGAGCATATCCGGATCAATACTACATCGATCAAGAAAAGTCATTTTTAGCGTAATTTCAATACTAACTAAATGCACACAAGAGGTATATTCATCAGCATTTCACATAAGTACGCACTTGATAAGTTCATACAAACACTAGTACCAAATTTGAAAGTATGACATACACATAAAAGAGGACGTTTTAACTAATTACATGTGCTTTCCAGTCATTTGAAAAAAAATAATTATATAATGTTCAAAAAATAATGCAAGATTATATCCATGGTTTCCTCGTGGGTTAATGACATGCACACAGGTACTGTCCACATGGGATCTAAATATCAGACAATGAGACAAGTCTGATGAATTTTTTTTAACCTGATAAAGTTGGTTATTTTTTCTCAAAAGCTATAACAAGTGTACAAAAGATTGATGCCTTTTTTTTTTTACCTTCAGCATAGCAGCACAGCCAACTGGTAATCCCTGTTTCTACTAAACAGGAGTTACAGATCCCATTTAATACTGATGTCAGTAGAAAGAAAGAAAGCAACCAAAGAAAAGCAGAGAAAAAAGCATTAAATGAGCTTGGCCTCAAGTTTAAGCTGTCGGTTTTCCTCTCAGCCAGGGGATGCCAGGACCGGAGGAGCATCCAAATCTAGAAAGCATGATCCGACAATATAAAAATTTGTTTGCATGTAGTTTGTAACTTATGTGCACAAACCATACCAGTACATATATCACATATAACGCTGTGAGTGTGTGAGCGAGCGTCTGTGATGCGCTGGCGACTGGCGTGTGTATAAAACTGATGCACTTTGAAAGGGAAGGAATTGTTGTTTGTTTGGCTTTTATAAGAGGATGAATTAATGGCTTAATTATGGACTCCTTCAGAGAAGGATGCAACGACAGAGACACCTTAAAACCAAAACCATTTCTTTATTTGATTTTTTTCATGGCTTTCTCTCTTGCATTTAATTAATCATAAGCCAAGGAATCTTGGTCTGAAATGCAATGCTTGAAAAAGAAGAAAAGATATGGAGCAACTTGTTTGCATGTATTAATTATATGGTGTTTTGTCTCCCTTCTTAATTTATTTTTTTCTTTTCTTTCTTTTTTAATATGGTCAACAATATTATTAAGAGTTTCTAAATTGAAAACCTTACTTCTTTAATTGCAAGCGATGTGCATATATTTAAAAAAGTAAATGAAAAGGAAACAACTTTTGAATTATTCTCAATAGTTCCAAATTTGTTTTATTGTAATTTAAGTAATTCCAGGTTTGGCATTAAATTTGCTTCAAGAGCTCATAAGCTCAAATTCTTGTGTGGGCGCTCTAGTTATAGATACAATGAAAATAATTTTCCTTAAGAAAAGCACATGAATAGTGGTAGCAATCACATAGAATTTATACTCCCATTTTCCAAAGACCAGACCATGTCCAGAGACAGAGAGCATTATAATATCATTTTTTAAACAAAGATGGTAATTAAGATCAAATTTTGCATTTGTATATACCAGTAAGACTTGTATTATTACTGTACCAGTAGAGAACCACTGTCTGGACCCGGGGTCTACATGTTTACAGTGGTACCAGAGCATTGATTAGGTCAAAGGAACAATGTTTAAAGATTAGACAACTTGACACTGTCTTCCTACCTTTGATGCTTTTTATAGTGTATAAGGTACATTTTGAAAACTGAAGGAAAATCTAAATGCAAGATTATAGTATCTGAACAGTTTAAAAGCATGCAGTAGTAAGCAAGTGATACATATATGACTAATTATAGAGGGGGAAGTATCCTTAAAGAAGGGTCCAAATTAAGCTTCCTTCAACCACTAAAAAACAAAGAGGCATGAGCATGATACAGTACAGACATGAGCCAACCCCAAGTGGATCATGCATGCAATACATATAATTATGGCATCTACCAACTGGCACCATTTGCCTACCAAAATCACTTGCAATAAAGTGTAACTCCTTAAAAGCATTTTTCTAATCCAGTACCTAAATTCAGTATCTTCCCATTCCAGGAATATCGGTCATGTCAAAGTAATTAATTTCCAAGTGATGCCCTCATTAATTGCTAGCTTTCTTACTATTTTTTTTTTGAACTTCTTTTTTTATTTGTCTATTTATTCGTTGGTTGGATGGGAAAATGCTGCACCATTACCAGCATTACAACTTGCGATTATATTATCTTTAAAGTGTACCAACTGAATTTCAAATTTTAATTTTCAATATCCTGGTTGACTTTGGTTTTTGTATGGAAGAAAGACCAAAAACAGAATAAACTGAGAATATATATATATATATATATATTAAGTATATCAAAACACTGGTTGTCTTGTCACTTTTTTTTTCTTTTTACAATAATTTAATTATGTAATTAAAGATCAAGTTGGGGATAGTTCTGCTTAGTCCACTCTGATATAGTGTGGATGACACTAAAAACCCAAATGGAAGTGCTTGTTAGAGTATCAAAATTAAAACCTAAAGTAAGTTGGTTTTCATAGAATAATCCAACAAATTTTCTTTTGCAAAATCCTTATGACATGATTGTTTTTATTCAGAACTAGTTGAGAGAGAGAGAGAGAAAAAACAAGAGTTATTACATATATATAGAGAGTGAGAAAGTCTAAAATATAACATATTGCACAGATAGATTAATGCAACGGCTTAATATCTTCAATTTGAAAATAAAAATGATCGATTTGAACCGTTCAATATAATTTTCATATCAAAATCTTGTAGAATACTAAATTTTACATTTTTTAGATTTCTTTTTGCTATTTTTTTTAATGGAGAGAAAATCATTCTTATAGATGTTCCAAAATTCTTAAATCAATTGATTTTTTTTATCCGAAGAAGTAGTAAAAAAATTTAAAAACTATAAAATTTGATATTTTATAAGATTTTATTATGAAGATTATATTGAATGATTCGGATTGATTAATTTTATTTTCAAATTGAAGATTTTAAACTGTTATACGAATCCATCACTACAATATATTGTATTTTAACCTATATATCTATGTGTGTACACATAGAGGTATATATAGATATATAGATATTTAACTTTGATATTATGGGAGGCTAACAGAAGAATCCAAAATAAGATGAGCTCCAACTAGAAAACAGCCTAAAAAAGAAAGCAGAGCAGTACAGACACAGCAGCAAGTGGAAGCCAATCACAAAAGAGGAAATTTTACCATATTATTATGGCATCTACCCATCTGTCAAGATCGCCCATTTTTACGGCCGCATCTTGTTAAAAGTTCTGGTTAAAAAACCAATAATGAGAAAGCAAGTACTCTTTGCCTTTCCTTCTGACTTTCTTCTCTTTTCTTTTTTTTTCTTTCTTTTTCTTTTGGGTTTATATCATATCATATCATTCACACACTTTGGTCTGGAGCTTAACATGGAAGCTACAGATGGTTGTGAGGGAAATAATTAAAGGCGGCTGGGGAATTGAAAGCTTCTCTACATAGCTACCACTGTTCATGGAAAGAGACGCAACCTTAGCCTATGCAAATAGCATTAGTTGGTGGATATGAAAATATATTATTATTATTATTATTATTATTATTATTATTATTATTATTATTATTATATTATATAAATAAACAAAACAAAATCTCCTCATCTCACTCTGACTGGCCTTGCTAGAATGCTAGGAAGTTGATGTATGCATCATATTCCATATCATATGGCAAACAACCTTTTCACAGCACAGAAATATTGTCTACAACGGGAACTTTGAATAGAAAAAAAATGGAGAAAGAGACCATGTATCTATTCCGCCATCAATTCTCAATTTCTCCTTTGGAACACTTTGTTTTTATCTTCGCATGACAGCTCTAAATCAGTTCTTTTCAATAGCCCAAACTGGAAAATTCATAACAACAGCTACATAAAAGAAAATTGGAAAAAAAAAAAAAGAAAGAAAGAAAGAAAGAGGCAATCTTAACCTACTGCTCCAACAACAACTCAACTGACACTAACCAAAGCAACACAACCAAACAAAAGGGCTTCTAAAAAGCCCTATTGGAAACAAAAAGCCATGGATGGAGGAAAAAAAACAGAGAAATTGACCTATGAAATAACCTACAATGTGCTCCATTGCTGATATGCTCCTTGTAAAACCAAATCAAACCATCCTACAAAAAGAAAAGAAATCAACCTGATTTTGATCAGACAATGTACCAAATTACAAAAGCAAACATAAAAGAACATTCAAAATGGACATATAGTGAATTTACCATGCAATGTAGGATTCACAATCCGTCAATTCTCTGATCCGACTCGATCAATGGCGAGAAGCAGAGGGCGGCCTCTCTGACAAGCCACCATGCTCCTCTTCCTCGCCGTGTATCCGAGCTGGGATTCGGAAGCCCGAGAAACTGGACCCAGCAGACCTGAACCCAATTGACTGTACTGAGTGGTACAGTCCCGGGTGCATCTGGTGGTCGGTCTCTGATGAAATGGGCTCCGCCCATGATCGAACATTGGGCGAGTTACTGGACTGAAGGGGTCCCCTCTGTAGGTAAAGCTGGCTCTGGCCGAGAACTTGCATCGGCACCGCCTGCTGTGACGCCTGTTGTGGCATGCTAAATGTGAATCCTCCACCACCTGCCTCGCCACTGCCACTAGCACCATCTGCCATGCTCCATTGCATAATCCGGTTCGGTTCGGGCCACAGCGCCGACCCGGAACTTGAGCCATAACCCAAATTGGCACCTGAGCCAGCAAAGGTGGCACTGTTGTGTTGCTGGCCGCTATGATAGATCGAGTCCTGGAATGACTGGAGCGAAAGACGAAGATCCTGAGTCTGACTGCTGGTGGTACGTTGCAACGGCTCCTGGGTGTATGTTTGGAAACCAATTGTGTGAGCTGGCGATGGAGATTGGTTTGCACCAGAGGCGGAGGCAGCACCGAGGGGGAAGAATGACTTGATGGTATCCGCAATTGCATCTGAATCCAGTGAAGGCGGGAGGAATCCTCCGCTGGGATTATTGCTGCTCCCGCCACCGCCCCCACCGCTGAAATCAAAGGAAGGATTCACCCCGGTCATTAGTTGGTTCTCGGGGGTAAGGGGGACAGATGCGGCAGTGACGCTTGCCGTAGTGGTGGGGGTACTGGAGGGGGTCCAAGCAGGAAGTTCCGCTAATTTATCAATGGCATCTTTCGCATTTTTTATGAGCCAATCGACGGCTTTGCTGGGCCGGTCATACCCGAGCCGGTCTTGCACATCGTAGAATTGTATGGCAGTGTGCGCAGAGAGTCGCACACGCCGGTCTCGCGGCCCTTTTGCAGTGCATACTTTGCTGTGACGATCTTTCCGTCCAGTCGAGCGAACAATGTGGCCACCCTGCACCGCGACAATCTCGCCACCTCCGCTGCCTCTCATGCGTGTGGTATGCGGAGTCTGTGTTACCCGGCTCACCGTCTGCTGCTGAGGAATCTGTTGGTGGTGCGCAAAAGAGTAGCCCATGGTATGGCCATGGGAGGGGTTATGGGTCTCGGCCATGCGCTCAGAGAAAAGCGCATATTCGGCTGAAGAAGCCGTGGCTGAAGGGGAAGAAGAAGAGGTGGAAGGGGAGTTGAAGTGCGGGCCGAGCCGAGTGGCCAACAAGTGCTCTGTTTCGGGTTCGGCTTCTCCCGCTTCGCCGCCTCTTGCGCCTTCGTTTGGGTTTAGGTTTGGATTCGGGTGATAGAAGCTCCTCCTGGGATCCAGCTGAGCCTTGCCTCTCTCCTATTCCTGTCTTCGAGTTGCTGCTACTGGACTTGCTGTCTCTCGACCTGCTGCGGCAAGTAAAAGTACTGGTGCTTGTTTTCGCGCTTCTGTTTTCTCTTCCAAATGGTCTGGCCATCCAACTCAGAGAATTCCATTACCAAAACCACCACCAGCGCCAACGCTGCCACCACCACCACCAACCTAAAAGAGGAAAACAAAACCAGTGTGTGAGTCTGAACCATAGGTGAATAAGAAGATGAGTGTAAAAAGAAGAGGCAAATTTGATGGGAGGGAGCAACGAGACAAAATAAAAATAAAAAATAAAAAGAGAGAGAAAAGGGGGGGTAAAGAAGGTACAAGGCATGGCGTGGCTGTCGTTCTCCTTACCTTTCCCTCTCAATTGGGGGCGGGGGCGGGGGGGGAAGAGAACCAAATTGGACTTGTCTATCTGTTTCCCTTTAACGCCAAGTGTGTGTCCTTGCCATCACATTTGGCACCAAGCATCAAATTAATCATAATTGAAACAAGACCAGATACACAAATGGAGATTTTCCTTCCTTCCTTTTTCTTTTTTCTTTTTCCTTTCTGTGTTTTTTGATGCGAATGGTAGAATGGAGAAGAGTGAGCCTGATTTGAGGCTGCTCACCTCACCTCAATAGAGAGAGAGAGAGAGAAGGGGGGGGGGGGGGGGGGACAGAGAGGTGTCAGAGATTAAAATCGGGTGATATCAGCGGCCCACTCTATTTATCTCTCACAAAACAAGGCTCAAGGCCCAACAAACTGAACTCCTCTTCATCTCTATCTCTTCACCTCTGTATCTATCCATCTATGATCAGAGATCGCATAGAGCAAAAATTTGCTCTCTCCTCTCTCTCTCTGTCTCTCTCTTCGTTCCCTTTTTTCCTCGAGTTGCTTTTCTTCTCTCTCTCAATGGAGAGACAGGGACTAGCAGCTTTTTGGAGGTTGGTTTTTAGTTTACTAGGCGTCCAGGCTTTAATGCTTTCCCAAAAGAAAGAAGGCCTTTTGCACTACACATGGGGTTTGTCAAATTACCGCTAGCTAGGAAGGCTTTTGGATTGGCTTGATTGCTAATTACTCTCTCTTTTGTCCTCCTCCTTTATTATTATCATTATCATCACCATTATTATTATCATTATTTGTTTTTGTTATCGTTGTTGCTGTTTATCCAACCAGACAGGGACATTCCGGTGGGAATAAACTGACATTAGTTTCCCAGCAATAGCATCATGCTTCCCCCACTTGCAAACAATTAAATTAAAACCCCATTATTTTATTTAAGTTAGCGCCCCCATTTATATCTCCCCCCTATCTCACTCTCACACGCTCTCTCTCTCTCACACGCTCTCTCTCTCTATGAGACTACAAACTAGCTTTTGGTGCTTTTGATTGGCTGTCTTTGGGGCGTGAAAAGAGAGCGTAAAAATTGGGAGGGACAGATTGGTAAATCCGATGTTTTGGGGCATCTCTCCATTGTGTACGGATGCTGGAGGATTATGTGAGTGTGCTGATTTTTACAGTTGAAATTTTCTGTAACGGGTACGGACCGGTGTCGTGTGTCGTGTGTCGTGTCTGTGCTGCTGATACGTGTAACGAATATAAGTTTATTTTATTTTTGTTGGGACACGTCAAACGTGTCTGTCTATACGTGTTACAGGAGTTCTGTCAGTTCGTATCGGATTAATTATTGTTTTTATATCGAATCAAAGTTGTAAGAGTCAATTTGAATTAATTAAAGGAACTGACGTATTATCGTCAGTACCATCGTATTCGTATTAAATTAAATTATTATTTATATTAAAAAATTTATTATATAATTTATTTTATACGGTTGATAATAATTTTATTATACCATCGTAATATGAGTTCGGAATCGAATTGATAAATAACTTGGTATTAACTATTGTTCTTCATATGTCAATAACTTGGTATTAGCTTGGTATGATAGTGATAATTTTTTTTTGAAGAAATATAAATTCAAATTTTATAAAAAAAATATTCGAAAAATTAACATAAAGCTTTATATTAAAAAAAAAGGTCAAAAGCAAAATTATATGTGTCAACAAGTTGATTACATCATTGTTATCATTGGTTTCCTTTTTGTTGCAATGTAAAAAGTAAAAGAGGAAGCATGATGTTCATTCTTCTTTACAACAATGCCTTGGAACTTAGCGTTTTAGTCAACGCAATTTAAAAAGAAAACAAAATTATTAAAATATTAGAAATAAAAGAAAACGATCATATAAAAATGACTTTGATAGCTCATGCTTAAAAATATTTTGATGAAACAACAACCGACAAAAATTTTCATATCAACATTATTAATAAATAATAGAAGTACAAAATTTTTAAGCATCACAAAAAGAAGTACATAATTATTGCAATAAGTACTCTAGTTCTTTTAATCATAAAAAGCATTTATTCATCTGCCATTAAACTATCTTTATTGTTAGTCAATTCAAAATCTATAAAGCATTTCATTATCCAACACCTCTAAAAACCTTTTTGACCCTCCCCCTTACAAAACTACTAATTGCAATTACTATTTAGGATATAAAATTAATATCTGCAGAACATATATTATAAAAAAAATTAGAAGTTACATATTCTAAAAATAATATTTTTTTTTTCTCAAATATGTGACATATATGATGCATATAATCTTTAACAATGTTAAAAATTAAAATCATGATATATTTTATCAGTGATGGAGTTACATGCATGATAATGAAATCATTTGACCTCACTAAAATTTATAAAATTACTTTATTAATTTAATAAATTAATCAATTTCTATAAAAAAAAAATAGCACTATTGACAGCACTAAAAAAAGTTTTCCCTCCCCCACTCTATTTTATATTTTATGAAAGAGAGAGGAGAGTGACATCACATGAGCATCCACTGTGCAAAGATGACATTACTTTTATTAGAAAGTGACACAAAGTACAACACACTTACATGCTACAGAGAATCCGGTTTGGATCCTATTCTTTTACCCTCATAGCCCCATCGTCTGTCAACGGTCGATGGTGTAACAAGTCATTGCTAATTCGGACCCACACCATTTAATTCTTTTGGAGGCATTATTATGAGTATGTTTATTGTGGGACCCGTTGTCAGTTGAAACGTGGTGTCGTATGATTTGTCCCTTTCTGTCCACAGAATCAGATTTGCATCTGAATTTTGAGCTTGTCGGCTCTGCCAAAAAAAGAAATGAAATGATAATACATTTAAAAAAAGATTGATAATATCATAATATATCATCACATCCTTCCAACTAGAGTTTAAAAGACACGGCACGACACAGTATGTATCGGAGCAGATATGGTATAATATGGCATGTCAAAACGTATTGTGTTATACGTATTGCGTATTATGATATCGGGGTTTTGTCGTCGGAGATACGGTACGGCACACACGGATAAAAGAGACGACACAACACGATACTGTACGGAATATGCATAGATACAGCACGAGAACACATGTAGGCACGTTTGGTACGGATATACGCTATTAGGTATGGTTAAGCACGTATAGGCACGTTTAATATAGATAGGCATAGTATGCACGTATTGTAGGCCGTTGAATATTGATTGAACGGTTGATTTTATAATTTATTGGCGGGATTTTTTTAATTTTTTGTATTTTTTATAAATTTTTATAATTTTTTCCTATTATTTGTTTTTTCGCAGCAAAAAAAATTTTAAATTTTGAATTTTTAATATTTTTTTAAGATTTTTCCGAATTTTTTACAATTTTTTTCGATTTTATCGAACTTTTTTCATCAAACACGTTTAGTACGGTTAAAGCATGTGTAGCACGGCATGTCCACTCGATACGACACAGTTAAGGCACATCATGTTTAGCACAGCTTGTCGAATCGACACGGCACATGTAGTACGTTGTGCCTTAACCGTGCCGTGCCGCCCTCCCCTCATTTTTGACAAGACACAGCACGCACGCCAAAAAAAAAAAACTCCCCGTGCCTTATTGCGACACGCCGTATTTTGACATAGCACACACGTATTTAATTCACTACTTCCAACCTTCTACTTTGTGGCAATCACTTCTTCTAATTTTTTTTATCTCGTTGATATTCTGTTAAATATTCAATTTATAACAAATATTACCCCCAATAGATTTCACTTAATAACGTTACTTAAAAGTGATAAAATCAACATATTTTGAAATATATAGGAGTGTATTATTATTTGTAACGTTTGTAATTTTTTTAGGCAAAGTAGACAAATTTACGAGTTAAGTATTCTAAACCAATAATATTTTATTCTAATATATTTTATTTAATATAAAACAGAGATAAATCTATATGAATATTTATTGTATTTACAATAGAGTTCTTGAATTATCAAACGAACTTCAATAAATATGAAAATGACAGGTTTTGGTATTTATCAACATAAGTTTAAGATTTTTAAGTAAATTTCTGAGTTAAGGACATGGGCAAATTGGAAATTCAAATAACAATTGTCGAAATAAAAATTCAGAAAATGATTGTTTCTAGTTGATAGTTGAGAAAAACGTGATAAAATTACTTGACTTCACAAAATGATACAACAAGTGAGGCATATCTAATTTCATTTTCAAAATAAATTATACACACATCAAGAATTTCATGTCCATTCAATCACATTTTGGGGTAATAAGCACAAAGCATTCCCCAACCATAGCCATATCTATCTACGGAGTAAAGCTTACAGAGTTTTTCAGTACTCTTAACTAAAAAAAAATCTATCAAATCGATTTCAAACGAAAAATTTAAGTTGCTAAATAAATTCTTTACATCAAAATTTTATAGGATACCAAAAATTTTTATTTCTAAAATTTTCTAACTATTTTTTTAAATCTTTTAAAATGACTATAATGATAATAATAAAATAATATTTTTTATATAAAAATAAATTATTTTCAAAAATATGAAATAAATAATTAAAAATATCTAAAAATAATAAATTTTAGTATTTTACAATATTTTAATATAAAAAATTTTATTAAATAACTTAAATTTATTGTGTGAAACTGATTAGATGGATTTTTAAATTAAAAATATCGAATAATCTGATATTCACATAAACACGCTAGGTGATATATAATTAGATAGATTTTTAAATTAAAAATACGCTAGCTCGCTAGCTTTGCTCCAATCTTTGATATATGTATGTCCAAATTGAATGGCTACAAGAAGACACCAAAGGACAAAAAGATACCAATTAAGCACTGTGGCCGTACAGAGAGAGGAGGAGCCGAGAGCGATGATACCATGATGCTGGTACCATGACATGTATCGTGGCCTCTCTCTCTCCCCCCCTCTCTCTCTAATTGAGTTGTATCACTAGTAAATGCTACGACAGAGACTGTACACTACTACAACTATGCCTCCTTTGGCACAGTATAGTGATGGCCTATCTTTCCAAATCCCCATTTTACCCCCTGATTCCACTCCATCTCCCCCTCCCCCTCCCCTCCTCTCACTCTCATTCGATCCAAAAATATGCGAATTTAAGCAATCTGGCTCCTGAAATCTAGCAATCATCCATGATGATGTATGTCTGATCCTGAGAGATGGAAATGGAATTATAGAAGCTGACCCAACCCCCCTTTTTTTTAATTTTTTTTTCAAGGTGCGTGTCATCTGACGCGTCGTTTCCATCTAACGGATTCGGATTCAGATTCGGATTCGATTCTTCCAAGTAAAATAGATAGCTGCGGTCGGTGCATGCCGCACGCACAGCACCATTCCATAATCCTTTTGCCAACTTCTTACTTTTCGTTATCTTATAATGTGGTTATTATTTAATTTTCAATTTGATGTGCAGATGATTGTTCCCATGATCTTCTTTCTATTATCATTAAATATTCCGCCGAATTTAATTGGAATTATATTGCTTTCACTCTGCCAACACGGTGTTGAAAATGATATTGACCACATGCTTTACAAAAATAACAATTGTTAAATAATTCAAGTTGAATCTTACTGCTATGGAAAAGGACTTCCACATATATAACTTCTCTTTTGTTCAGAATGATTTCTCTTGAAGAGATATTTTTTGGGGTCCTTGTTATTATAAGTAACTAATTAACTGCGCAAGGTATATATGAGGAGCATATTATGTGAATGTGATGCACTCTCTAGAACAAACCCAAAAGTTGTGCTTGTCACTTGTCATGTAGAAAAAGAAATATTCCAAACAATCATCTTTTTTTTTATTTTTTCCTCTCAATTATTCCATCATGGTAAATTGATGTCTTAAAGATAATTGCACGTGTTACTGCGAAACCCTAATTATTGGTATACTAAGTGCTGGTGCATTTTAAAAATTGAAGTTTCATAGAAAAACACGTTTCACATGCGAGAGTAATACATCTTAAGACGGAGTTGACTCACTCGAAATAAACATATTTAATTTTTAGAATTTTAGAATTTATATTAAATGTTTTCATTTAAATTATTTCATTTTTAATCACAATCAATGTTTTCTAAACTCATGTTCTAAAACTAACAAGATGTTTAATTATAAAGCCGATGCAAGATATGAAATTTCAGAAGGAAATCTGAGATGGTTTTAATTTGAATGTCAAAATCACATTGGACCATCATATTTCAGATTGCTCCATAGGCGTTTGTAGTAACAAAGTTAAGTACTATTTTGCAACATTTCTTGAAATATTCAATACAATTGGATCGATTATTTACTGGTCCTATCTTGTGACGAATTCCTAGAGATATCGTACGAGGAAATTAGAGAGGTCCCTATTCTAAGATGCATTATGTAGTTTGCATATATTGCACAATCCAAATTAATCGCTCATGATAATATCTAGTACAGCTGCATAACTTATTATTTATCCAATTTTGTACGATTTTATTAAATCACAACCAGGGCATGTACGGGGCCATAATAACAGAGATGACATGATCCCAGTAATTTCAAAAACCCTCTAATTTTTGAAGAAAAAAATGTTTTTTTAAAAAGATGAAGATAGGGGTAAATTTTCTAACATTAAATATTTATAAAGAATTATTTTTGTCAGATTTTAAATTTGTAACATTCTGCTCCAAGATATTGTCTTTTGTTTTTATGAAATATGGAGGTCCAAATCATTCTTTTTAAATGTTCATAAATAATTTTTTATTTGAATTTCAAACTATAATCTTCAACCCAAAAAATATTATCTTTTCATACAGACAAATTGTCTTAATCACTAAATCAAAAATTGGTTTTCAATTTTGGAACAAATTCAAAAGGACTTTTTTCTCCTTATTTAATTTTCAACTGAACAATGCAAATTGCAAAAACATAATTTTGGACCTATTTGTGAGAGTTTATTCAAAATAAAACCTAGTAAATTAATATTGTGTGAATTTAAAATGAATGAATAATTATTAGAGGATGGAATTAGGGAAGGAAGGAGTCCCTTTCAATCCCTAGCTGCCCCAGACCATGATCCATCTCTATCTCCAACTTTTTCCATTTTTCCTTTTTGAGCTCAGCTACACAAACACACAATTACATTAAACAAAATGCAATACAATAAAATAAATAAACCTTTTTACTATGTCAATGGTGCATCCAACAAGGCTACAATATATGTATGTACACACACACACAAGGCTTCCAATGCAGAAATGTCAACTAGCAGCAGATAGAGAGAGCACTGAGCAGCATGCAGCAGCTCTCTTGCTGGTGCCTGGTGGTGTAGGGGAAGAAAGTAATCGGAGCCTCAGCTACAGTAGCAGCTACTGCTTTTTTACTCATCAGCATTTGCAGCTGCTCCTGTACCCCCCCCTTTTTTTGCTCTCTCCTCTGTCATCCATCTCCTGCAATGGAACAGTATTCACATGCATCATGCATGCTATGTTCATTCATGTCATCATTTTATATATACTAGCTACTCTAAAATTCCTAATTACATGAATACTATCCGAATTTTATAAAGTTTCCCTCTTTAATTGTAAGTATATGTTGTGATACGTGTATTAATGAAGATTTAATTCTTAGGAAAGTAAATGATTTTACGAACTTGTGAGCGGACAAAATAATTATTAAAGTATAAAGTTTTCGCTACTAGTAATGAATTTTGTTCTTATGAAAAGAAATTTGGTCACGTGGAACATTATTTTTTTATTTCAAACTTGTCCATCAATTGCAGCGTATCATGAAGTACAAGAACATTATATTGTTTACTAAGAAATTTAATGTCAACCCTACATAAATTAACTACAAATATAAAATGATATACAAATTCAAATTTATACATAACACAACATATTTATTGTTTTGAATAATTATTACCATCCTTTATCGTACAACATAATGTAATTTCTATTTAAAAAGAAAAAGAAAAAGAAAAAGAAAAAAAAAACAGTATAAGTGCCGCATTTCACACGGCTGCTTTTGGGGCGTATAATTGTAGAGTTGACTGACAGCTTTCTGTCTGTGCAAAATTTAATGATTTGGGGACTGAGCCAATCCTTTGGTCGTTTCCTTCTTTACGGGTGGGGGTCTGGTGCTAGCTCTACACCGCAACACTCTCTAAGCCAACAGCCATAGCGTCACCCCCACTCCGACACAAGCGCAATTGAAATCCCATGCCATGCCATGCCATGCCACGCCACATTGCCACGCCATCTCCATCTGATCCATCTTCTCTCCCTGTTTTGTGCGTGAGCGAGCGCGCGTTTACAATACACATCGTACGAGAAACCAGTTTGATCGATTAGGTGTCACGTGGGCAATGAGTGTGCAGCTAAGCTAAGCTAAGCTAAGCTAAGCTAAGCGCCTGCGTCTACTAACAGTCTAAGCAACCTCTTATGTATGTGTTGAGCTGTCCCAAAAGACACGCTCAGCTCTCTGCTATTGCATGAGGTTTGGTTTGGAAGGGGATAAATTGAGAAAAATTAGAGGAGAAAATTATTTATGTGAATAATGGTGATAATTTTATTTCTTTTCATTATTTTTATATTAAAAAAATATGAGGGAATTTGCAATGAAAAGTAATAGATATGTGAATTATGCATATATGGTGACAATATTTCTTGTATTTTTTTTTGTCGTGCTTATCTATCATTTCTGATGCGTAATTTTTTGTTTAATTCAGAGACTGTGTATATCATAATTTGGATACTGGGTTCTCTTTACAAACAAGGTATTAGTTAGAACTTTTATATTTTGTGGTTATTTTTGTATGTGTTGTGGGATATTCTGCTAGATATTGGTATGGATCTCTTATATCTCTTCTGACTTATTTTATAACTTGCTTTCGTAAAATAATGAAAGCTAGTGTCACTTTTTGGGATACTTTTATCAAAAAAACAAAATCGTGCCATGTCCAATATTAATCATTCAATTTTATTTTTCTCTTCTGATTTAATTTCATTAAAAACATATGTATTCTTATTTCTTTTTTTTCATTTAAAAGTAAGTTTATTGTGTTTAAGGTATTATATAATTTTTTAAAATGAATTTTTTTAAGTTTATTATGTAATTTTTTTACAACACTTTTGAATTACTATGAAAAAGTTTCTTACGTAGCTAATTGTATCGTTCTCATTTATTTTAAAGTTAACTCTTTGATGACTTATCTTAAAATTCATGTTATGGCATGATAATATGATAATAAAGAAAAATATGGCAATGTTAAGATTACATTTGTTGTGACATGACAATCAGACAAAGATGGAACTATACAGTGATATATATGGGATGGGGCATTTGTCATGTAATATATAATTCAAGACAAAATTTTAATTGATTAATTATGAGAGAAACAAATATGATTGTAGTCAAAACTTATTGGAAAATTATATTGTATCCTATTGTATGGAAAATAATT
Organism: x Bolboschoenoplectus mariqueter; assembly: GCA_037678475.1. Taxonomy (NCBI): domain Eukaryota; kingdom Viridiplantae; phylum Streptophyta; class Magnoliopsida; order Poales; family Cyperaceae; genus x Bolboschoenoplectus; species x Bolboschoenoplectus mariqueter. Next base: position 1,625,602 of record CM075250.1, read on the forward strand.
GGTAGGATCTATACTGTATTTTAATATTTATATCATGTACTTCGAAAATGATTGAATTAGGTTGTCATTAATATTTGAACGGTTTGTATTTAATAGTGTTTTTTTTATAGAATATCAAATAATATTCAAGTTACATGAAACATATGATAAACAATAAGTTATAATTTCCCAACATTACTATAATTTTTTTTTATTAAAACGCATATATTGGCTAGATTTTAATTATTGACTAGATTTCAAGTGTTTACATTCCAATTATATTTATAGAGAAAAATGGAAAAAAAAAAACATAGCATGATAGAAAAAGGAGACAAGGTAAAAATTTAGTTTATGAGATCACAAAAATATTGTATTGAAAAATTAGAAGAAAAGATGTTTTGTAAAATTTCTCTCCTATTGGTGAAGATTAAAAAAAAAATATTCCAATCCAAAAGTTTTCATATTGAATTCAGATATTGTGCCACAACCTAAATAATATCAAACTTCAGACAATGCTTTTAATTACTACTTTATAATTTAGAAGTATTGAAAACATACTTGAGATCAGAAATTTAAGAAAAAAAAGTTCACAAATATTTTTGTTCACAGATGATCAACGATTTCTTTACAAACAAAAAATAAAGTCTGCACATAATATATGTCATTTTCAAGTTTCTCAAAATTTGTATTTTTCATATTATATTGATGTTGTTGCTGTTCTCTCGTGACAAAAAAAATCTAAAAATTGATATTTAGCACAATTTTTATAGAAATTCAAAAATTAAAAATTAAGGTCATCTAAAATATTTCATAATCCAGGACCTTATGACAACACATATATATTGGTTCAAATACAAATCAGATATTATGTAATGTTTTATTATTTTTAGACGGATTGGATCTGATTCGAGTCAACAAATTTTCTTTAAGATAAAAATTGAGATCAAATTATTTAAATTTAAATATTCATAAAACTCTTCTGTCCGGATTTCGAACCTAAAACCTCTTATATAAAACACATTATTTTTATCACTAAATCAAAATCTGATTTAATCCTCTTAAACCATACTTGGTCCGGATGGATAATGCGTCAAACTGGACCCAATCCTCTTAAACTAAATTGGTATGCATTGAATATAATTTGCAATTAATATCATTTTTCACAAAAAAAGAAGAGAACAAAGGAGTAGATAAAGCAATCAGCTTGTTACTAGAGGAGAATGTTTTCCAATCTTGTTATTTTTTATTTTTTTTAAGATAAAAAATAATAATTTAATAATTTAACTTTAAATATTCATAAAAAAAACTCTCTATTCGAATTTCAAACATACAATTTTTCACACAAAAAAAATTACTTTCATTACTAAATCAAAGATTAGTTCTCGACAAGTAGCGTTTAAACACTAATTACTTCCACTAGATTAATTATTATCATTCAGACCTAACTAATCTACTAGATTTCATAATCTTCTATTGTAGTACTGATTAAATGCCAAATTGCATAAACCTAACACACCAAACACTAATTAATAAATAGGTTAGTTGATTGAATTTGGGTTTATTTATGTCATTGTAAAATAAGACAAGTGTAAACGCTAGAGCTTCTGTGCATTAAACTCAACCTATTTAATATATAGTGCCTCTACCTTAGATTAATTGAGCCTAAACAAAAGATCAAAAGAAAGAACAATTTTAGTAAATTATTTAAACCTCTTTTTTGTTTTAAGGTCACGTGTCAATTAATTCCTCAACATTAAATGCGATCAGATCCCTAATTATGAGATTGGTCTGACTGACACATTAATAAAGATCGGATCTTGATAAAAATATCTTGTCTAAGTTTATTTGCAAAATATATAGATTTTTATACAACATATTTTGGAGTTCAAAATGATCAAAGTACAGACAATTACGAATTCAAATATATATTCAATACAAAAAAATATAAAATTAAAAGTCAATCACTTAACTAATATCAATCATGTTTGAACCTATTAAGTGCATATTTAAATTTATATAATGTTCACAATTAAGAAAAAAAAAATTTACAAGGCACGCTTGATTTGTTTTCTAACGAGCAAATTCCATAAAATTTTGAACTGTTACATGGTTCTCACTTTGGGTATTTCTCCTATCAAAATCATTGAGAGAACTAAAATCAATTCCAAATAATTTAATATTTTTTTGAGATAAAGATGAAGTTAAATAATTTAAATTTAAATATCATAAATAATTTTTTTCTGAATTTTCAACTTACAACTTCCAACATAGAAATCAAATAGTTTACTATTTTATTTTTAAATTATATATATATATCAGATTACATATCTACAAATATGAGTTGTGAGTTGTTCCGCTAGTAAATATAAAAATAATCATTAATAACCTACCTTTTTTTTTAAAAAAAAATGAGTTCACTTCACTCCCACCCCCCCCCCCCCAAAAAAAAAATAAATAAATAAAAAAATAAAAAAAATAAAAAAAAACATATATATCTTACAAATATACATAAATTATTTAAAAAGAAATCCCAAATGTAATACAAATAGGAATAGAAAAATGCCTTCGGTCTGTCAGGTCATGCCCCTGCCTACCCGATCCTATCCTCGCATGTCCAATCCTGAGGATGATAGGATTATTATATATGAGTGTACAAGTCTAAAACAAACTATCATATATGAGCAAAAATATTATTATTTTTTTTATTTGAGTATACTGTAAAACGTTTATTAAATGAACAATATTCTGCTTAATTAAAATTCTTTTTTGCACAAAATAGGAAAAGAGTTATAATTGTTCTTCATACACATGATATATCATATAATTGAGGAACCATTACCTAGATATTAGATAAGTAGATAGTTAATTTTTTTTCCTTTTTTGTTATTAAAAAAAGTTCTGACGGCTACTTGATTTATCCAACACAAAGAAGATAATATTCTAGTTGTTATATTTGTAAAATAATAATAATAATAATTTCTTATCTAGACAGTGTAGAGCACCTAATGGGATAAAATGGAAAATTCAAGAAAATATATATTATATATATAAGAGGAAAATTAAGGAATTCTATCAAGGAGGCAATATGGTGTATGAAGCATAACATAAAAACAAGAGGGGAGATACAAAGATAAATTTAATGAAACAAAGGAATTTTATATGGATAAAAAAATTTAATAGTTAATAAATTAGAACCGTTAATTTTATTTAATTTTTTTTATCTATGATATAAATTCTGATTCAAAACAGAATTAACATGAAATAGAAATGAAGTCAAATGAGAGAAGATATAAATTCTGATTCAAAACACAAAATTTTTATCTATGATGTTACTTTGACTTAAAAATATCTTAGTTGATGACTCATATATAATTTTCATGTAAAAACAAAATTAATACACTAATAACAAATTATCTAGGCTTAAATTTCTAATGAGAAAGGATGTGTCTATCCTAAATTTTGTGCTCATGCTCATCTTACTCTTTGAGTTCCTATTATTATATTTTCATGTGTTGAAGATAATTAATTTATGTTCTGATTCAACAGTTAATGAGAGAAGATAAGTCACCAATATATTGTTACTTATATCACTAATCACTTAAAATAGTTGCTTTGCTTTTTTTCCCCCTCCTTAATTAATCTATATTAGTACTTGAGTATTTTTTTTTCTTGGATAAGTTCAGAATTACGATTTAGTTCCCTTGAATTTTCACAATTGAACCTTTTTTTTTAGAATATTTAATCTGGAGCATAATATAAAAAATTACAAAAATAAGCGCAATATCCAAAAAATTTTACTTCATCATAGACAATTATGAATTACCTCTGTTTGTATTTTGTATTTTTAAAAAATAGTTATTTTCTGAATTTTTGTTGAAAATTATCATTTTTTTTATTCATAGACATGTGTTACGTTATTTTTCATTGCCTTGAGAATTCAGTAAACTATGTCCTGTGTATTAAACAAATTTAACAAAATTAGTTTGTAAGCAAAAAAAAAAAACGTGAGAAAATTATTTGGAGGCGGATGCTTTCTAAAATGGAGCTAATATACAGATACTGTCATCGATACAGACTTTATTATTCATATTAGATCAATTATTATTTATATTATAGACTTTATTATGCAAATTATTTGTACAATATTTTTATTATTCAATTTAAGTGAGTTATTATTCAGATTAGTGGTATTTGAATTAAATAATAAAGTACTATACAAAATAAATTATATAATAAAGTCATTAATATGAATAATAACTCACTTTATATGAATAATAAAATTTGTATCGATAACCGTACAAATAATGGTATCTCTCAAATATTTTTCTTTCTAAAAAGAAACAAATAACTCGTTTTCCTTGGGTAAGTTCAGAATTATGATTTAGTTCCCTTGAATTTTCACAATTGAACTTTTTTTAGAATATTTAATATGAAGCATAACATAAAAAATTACAAAAATGGGCGCAATTACCTATATTTCTATTTTGATTTTTTAAGAAATATTTTTTTAATTTGTATTGGTAGAATTATCATTTTTTAATTCATAGAGCCATATGTTATGTTATTTTTATTTGAAGGCGGATGCATTCTAAAAACAAACAAAATAACTCGTAGAAAACTAAACTTAAAAAAAAACAACATTATTAGAGAGTACATGCATGTCAGAATAGTATGATAGATTCTTGCTTGATCCGTGATTGCTGTAAAACATTAGCATTTAAAAGGTGTCCCCCCCCCCCCCCCCCCCCCCCCCCCCCCCCCCTCATTTCTAACACAAATCCAATAAGCAAAGCATCCAACAAAAATAAATAAACAAAATTGGACAGAACGGATGCAATCATTGATAGTGCATGTCATGTTTCCCTTCCAAATTAATAATGCAAGGTCACAAACAACCCCCCCCCCCCCCCCCCCCCCCCCCCCAAACACACACACACACACACACACTCTTTCTCTTCCTTTTCTTTTACGTTTGTGAGGCAAAGATTCGGTTGGTTTTTGTGGGGGGGATTGATCACGCGCTTGTCAAATACAATGTCAAGCCAGAGAATGAGAGAAAGCATACATAGAAGAAGGAGAAGAAGAAGAAGAAAATGCAATTTAATTAATTAAGATCTGTCATGATATTTGATAGGCACCCATTGCACTAGCAGAAATAGTTCTCAATGGACCCATTTTGACATGGATTGATGGTGAGAGGAGAAAATCCCCAAAATGCCCCCGTATCTTCCCCTTATCTACTTAGATAGTGACTTGTCAAAATTAGGCCGCAATTCTAGCTCTAGCATTATATTTTTCTTTTGATTTTGTTTATATAAATGTTGGGTTTCTTTAATTTTAATTGTGTTTATACTTTGTTTTCTTCAAAACATTAATTAGTTTGTTATTGTCTGAGGTAACATGTGAATAACTTACTATGTAAATTTCATTAAATCAAATTAAAAAGGGTAAATTGATATAAGTTAGATAGGAGAGGAGAGGGAAAAACACGGAAAGAATTGAGATTAAATTGAAATATAAACATAATCATAAAAAAATAATTAGATTGCTATTGTCTTTATACAATATTTGTTCTTCTGACTTGTGTGATTATAACTCATCGTAACATATTAGTCATAAAATATTAATTCTGAGAATGACATTGGTTTCATGATGATAGCAATATTCTTCTGTACCCATGACAGATGCTAGACCTATCATAATCGGTGTCAAAAATGTAATTATCATTTCATATGGCACAAATCAATAATACATGTGGCTAGTGTTTATCATACATACAATTATTTTCAACGATTTCACCTAGAGTATACAATACATTGCATAATTTAACCAAAAAAAAAAACAGTTAATTCGCGCAGAGAAAATATACTGCTGCTGGTAAGACTAAGCTGGAACAAAATTAGGGGTTTTGTAGTAAATTAACTTTTCTAAACTGCCTCTATTATGAGATTGCTAACAGGGGACGAGCCAAAAGTAACATAGAATTAGGTAACTAATTTAAAAACAAACCATATTTTTAGAATTAATCTTGTCTACATGTATAACTGAGCAAGAATATTTTTGCCATTATTTTGGATGGAGGTAGTGCAAGAGTCTAATTTTGGGTGGAGTACTGGTGTTTGAGAGGGAGTTGCTCTTGTACCGGGGCCCGGGACCACTCATGCTCCAATTTGGTACTATGTTTTAAAAAGTACCAATTGGCTAACTTTCTAGTGTGCATGTATGTCAAGCACTGATCAAATCCAACTTTTGTTTCCTCAAATGCAAAATGGAATTGGAATTTCCAATTTTTTTGGTTGAAAATAGAATTGGAATTGCCAAAATGGAATTGGATTTGGAAGTGGCAACACTATCTAAAATTGGAATTGGAATTGACAACACTATCTGAAATTCTTTATTAATTAGCCAAACTGAAAGTTACATATCTATTTTGGGCACAACTTTCAAATAAAAATGAGAATTAATTAAGCATGGAAATAATCCTTAAATAAAAAAATCCAAAAACTTTTAATATCAGAGCTGGGCCTTACCGTTTTGCGCACAGAGCGGCACAATCAGCCAATCAAGTCAATTATTTGCTAGATTTGCTTGTAAAGAGACACCAACTCAATTGATATGATATGATATGATATAATACAACTCAAAGAGGATATACATCTCTTTCTCCCTAAAAATGCACAACGCCATTTTTCATTGTAAGTTGGTTACCAATTTTTCAATAGATATATGTATATATATGAGGCAGCTTTTCTTCTCTTTATATATTCCTTTTTCTCTCAACGAATATATATAATTATATTCTCACTTGAGGATTTTGTTGGGAAGTCAAATTGCAATATCAGGATAAAAGGGACCACGGAGAGTCTTTTATTATTTTTTCAAATGGGAAAAAGGTTGACATACAGTGATAAAAAGAAATTGCTGTTGATATAATCATTTATTTGTAGATAATTGCTGTTTCCTTTAAACTTGGAGCTTAATTGCCACAGAAAGCTAAGGTTTCAATGGTAAGATCCCATGCTCCTACTGTCAATGTCTAATGACAATAATTAATTAACCAAAATTTGTATCTATAAAAAATAATACTATCTTATATCTCTAAAACATATGTTTAATCATCATGAGTGTGCTGACATACATATTATATTCAACTTGAAGAGATATATACAGATTTAGTAGTAGTATACCATTTCTTTTCTTTTCTTTTATTGCCATCCAAACATGGCTATTCAATTTGATTGGATGATCTTGAAAGGTTGCAGATTAAATTTATTCTCCACTGGCAAAAATGGACAGTACAATTTCACATTTGCAACCTTCATTTTAAATCAGACGGTTAGATTTGAATAACAACGACCTTCTTTCTAGGCATGAAAATATAGCAGCCTATACTTAGGATGTATATATAAATAATTTTGTTTCTTGGTACCTGAAACAAGTAGTTATAATTAGATTCGGAATGAGACTTATTCTGGTAAAGTAACAACACTTGTTTTTCCCATTTTTAACTATTGCAGTAGTCAGTGTATAGGAAGGTGTGGATCTAGTGATTGCTACATATATCACATGAACTGCCAAAAAGTATGACATTTATTTATAATGCTACATAGCAAATTAATTACTTAAATGGTCCCTGAAAATATCATCTGCTCTCACTGTGGTCCCTGAATTTTTCAATGTTTTCCTGTCTCTTACTCTTTGCACATGTTCTTTTATGTTGTTTTAGTTGGTACTTAGAATTATTTCTGGGGCACAATGGTAAAATGCATTAGATTACAGTCGAAATATATATTTTTTTTGCAAGAAAGTAAAATTTTAAATATATACATTATTTTGTAATTAGAAGTTATCTCAATGATACTATTCATGTAAGCATAGCTATGTAAAATTTCCTTATCTTATTGACATTAAAGTAATGAGAGATATAAAATTGCAAAAGGATGCAAATAAAAGAGTTATCTGAACTAAAATATCAACATCATACCTTAAAGAGTGAGATTGATGCTTTAACAAAGCATATATGCAACTCAATATGAGACAAGTAAAACTAATATCTCATAAAGAGCTCTAAGTCTTTAAATTTTTTAGCTATGTCACATTATATATACTATCATCTGTCTAATTTTATTTCTCTTTTCTTTGTTAGTCTTCATTACATGGCTCATGTATTTTAATTCTCTCTCTTCATTTAAAATGGATGTATTTTTTATATTTTATGTGTCTAAGATGCAATGTAATTCTTGAAACAATACGACTTGTGTGTTCCTTTGTATGAATTGCACGTTTTTTATGCTATGAAAAAATATTAATTTATGCCAAATTTCTTTAATGCAACAATTTTCTTCTATAGAAATGATCTCATTGAAAAAAAAAAATTCTTCAATAAATGCTTTCTTTTTCCAGAGTGAATTTCATATAACAACCATTGGTATGCCTAAACATCACTAAATATTATCTGACCATCAAATTAAAACAAGCTTCTGGGGAAAAAAATAATTCCAAAAAGAATAGGGAACTAGAGGTGCTGATTAGAATTAATCTTGAATTGGAAAATCAACAATTGCACTAAATCTAAGGATCTATTTTCCAAAAAAACTAGGGTAAAGTTTGAAAAAGTATCTTGATGATCATGTAACGAATTTTCTAAATCAACTATTGCCACTTGTAAGTCTTAATAAGTGTCCATTATTAAAAAAAAATACAATCTACCTATCTAAATTTGGCTGGCCAATTATAGCACTTCCAAGACACCAAAAAAAAAGTACTACATTAACAACTTCAGAACACTAAAAAGCACTTTTACATTGGGGCCACTAATATTTTTTTTAATTCTTTTGTCAAGCTTAATTATAAAAAAATACAACCTATGCTACACCTATTTGCAGATCAACTGAATCTAGGGGTCAAAAACATTGTAAAAAAATTAGATTCTCGTAGGAAAAGAGGCATAAATTAATTAATTAAACTCTGGAGCATATGCATGAATATGGTTATACCGACATAGAATTCTTATCGTTGGTATCAAATTAAAGTACAAAATTTGAAATATAAATTTATATGCTTCTCCCAAAATCAACAAGAAATCAGATTACTAGAAAATTAGCGTATGTATTACCAAGCACAAAGTGTAAAGCATGCTCAAATTATTCGCCTTTTAATTAGCTCCATCTTCGGCCCACTATTGATATATTCCAATTTTTTTCTTGTGAACTTCAAGTTTAACAGGAGCACTATATCTTCTGTGTCTTATTGATGGTTGCACTTGTGTGGTGAATCATGTTGTCCCAAGGAACACAATGTATATGTAACAAAAGGAAGTGACTTAACTTTAAAGAAGAAGAAGAAGAAGATATTGAGCACTTAGAAGTATACAACATATGATTAATTTGAAAAGAAAACTATTCACTAGTTTTTATCAAATAAATTTTCAAAATATATAAATTTGTTGCATGTTATTTTGTACGTAATGCAAAATTATTTAAAATAAATAACTCTATTCAAAATATGATTCAATCGCAATAATTTTGTCCTTGTTAAAAGCCCACTACAAATTTGTTTTATTAATTAGAAAAAAAGAGATCTATATTTTGTAATTGAAATTCATAAGTAATAATATTGTAATGCAAAATTTTGGTAATGAAAATTAAATTCATAATGAATAAACATTTTTCCATTATTTTTGAAGAAAATAGAAGGCTCGACTTCTTTGTTTTCATTTAAGATCTAACCAAAATCAAAATTTTCATCTCTGACATAAAAAATGAAAATAATTGCCTTAAAAATTACTCTCAGATTTCTCACTGCTTTTAAAATTCAAAATATAAATCCTATGTACTTTTACAATCTTTGTAGACCAACTAAAATTCTCTCTCTCTAAAGATACCAAATATCAAAATCTCTTTTTCTCGCAGAAAATTATTAAACAACTTTATTTCATAACTTATTTAATTAATTGATCGCTCAATTTTTATTAAATACATAAAAATTTTATTCAATTGTTTCAAGTGTTCCAAAAAAAAAAAGAAATTGCAAATTTTACATAACAAAAAGTACATGAAATACTAATGATCTATCAGTTGAGTATTGGATAGAGTTGGCCTTAAAGCACTCCAACTCGCTTTACATTTGACCATACAGCAATAGCAACGAGGACACCTTTTTAGAAAATCTAAAAGTGCTTGACAAAATCACAGTTTCTAGCATTTTCCGTACGCCTATACATAGCGCATCAGCTCCAAAGCGCAACAGAATCATGCATCTCATCTCTTTCTTTAATGTAATGTAATGTAATGTCATCATGCCTTTTCTTTTTTTTTTAATGATATAGCAAATCGGATTACGTAATAATTAATACTCTTTTTTTTTAAATTAAAAAATTCATACAATTTTTAATTTTTTATATTAAGAAGATTCCCATTAGCTTTAATTAAAAAAAATAAAATACGCCAAATTAGTTTTCTCCAAATTAAATTTTTTTTTCTGACGCAAAAGATAGAGAAAAGTAAATATTTATTAATGGGTTTAATAAAATAAATTAAATAATGTCAAATGACAGCACAAGACTTAGAAGTACAACTAGTATAGTAATTAAGAAGATATTTTCTATGAAAGCGCTAGATACATGCACTTGCCTTGTACTTGATAGTAACATAAAAAGAGAAGAAGAGAACAACAATTTCTCTCTGTGACAAAGTTAGGTATACTGGGCTTTAAGGTCCCAAAATGGCCTTCAATTGGGCTTTTTAAATTTCTGACATTTCTAGTTTTGTGTGGGTAAAAATGTTTTCATGGACATTTTGTATTTAAATATTGGCGCATATAATCTGATAGAGTTGCATTTGGGTTTTCATTTCAACCTATAATTTATGTCCTATTTTATTATCATGTATATTTCAGGCATGTACACAATAACATGACATGATAAATGAGGTTTCCTGACAATTTATTTCAAATAATTTAATTCAGACTATTTATGTACATTTTTTTTAAGCCATATTGAATTTGTCATTATTCGTATGTGATACGTAGGACTTTAATGCAAAGCGGAGCTAATTAATTAAGCGGATGCATCGATTATTTGAGAATTGTCGAGAGGTGTAGGAGGCGCCGATGGTATATATCAGCCGAATGCGAGAGGAGGAAGATAAGATTGAGAGAGCAAAAATTAGTCACAAATTGTAATTGCTGGGCTTTATATTTGATGGCAATGTAGGCTCAAATTTTAGATTTCAAATTTCAAACACTATGTCTAAAATTAATGGGCCATAATTTGTATATTAGACGATCCTAATTCCTAACTAGGCCGAAATTTGACGGGCCTTATATTTGGCAATCCTAAGTTGTATCCCTAAATTTAAATTTATTGACAGTGCACAGAAGAAATAGCAATTCAAGCTATTAAATATTCAAATATATTAATTCATTCAATGTGGCAGTGTATCAATGTCTAGGGAATAAAAGAAGGGAAATAATATTTTACACTGAAGGGAATGCGAGTTGAGAGAAGACTGGGGAACAAAGACGGAGAGAAATAATTTAAAAATGAAGAAACCGTTATCAAAATCAAATGTGACACAAATCGCCCCAGGAATAGCGTCACAGAAAACCTGGACATCATAGTTACATATTAATTTAACTCCATTAGTTACATGTCATTCCTTCTTGGCACTCTCTTCTTCTCTTTGTACAATTTTGTGCCAGTGGCGCCACCGTTCTGATCAGACGAAAGGCAGGTTATGAAGGCCAAGAGGCCTCAGAAGGCAACGACCGGTATGTCGTCGTCATCTTCGATGCTGGAACTCTCCACACAATACAACAGTTCATGTTTTCAGGTTTGATAAGAATGCAAAACCTTCTGAAAATTGATGGAGAGTTGGAGTTCACTGACAAGGTCAATTGTTATATTAATTTTAAGTGTTGTTAGTTAGTTCTATTATCTCCATTAGATCTTTGTTCTTAGGCAATGTTGGACGTGATTACTCAAAGACGGTGGCGGTGCTTTCTCAGGAGAGTGCACCTACACAAATGACATATGCCGTCTCTTCAAAAGCAGCTGTTGATGCTCCGATGTTCTCAAAAGTAGAGCCACACGTTGCTAAGCACCACCTTCAAGAAAACAACTACTATCTCTACTCCATGGGTTTACTTCATATTTCTATAGAACCGTACCGGTTGCTCATCCCCTTGTATCCTCATTGTTGGAACATATGGAAGATATAAATTTCTCAACTTGAATTAATAAAAACTTGAGAATTTTTGGGTATACACAGAAAAACAACACATCATATATAATCAATGAGCCATCTTCAATATCTAATGATGAGTTGATTCTTTTCAGATACTTCCCGTACGGTGTATACGCGTTACGGGCAGAAGTATTGAAGTACACAAATGATTCATACACTTATTGTGTTACTAATAGTTACAATGGTATGATCATTTTGAAGTTTGAGTCCATTAATTATTTAGTTATGCAAGTTCTATACTGCATTAATTAATGATTATAGTTTTTTTATATTCATATCGTTTGTGAAATTAAGGGCAATTCAAGTACTATGGAGAAGTTTACAATGTTGACCCGCACAAAGCAGATCGAATTATGAGAAATGTAAATCTAATGTCATGCAAACTCTAATTTAGATGCACATTTGACGGAATATGAAATGGCAGAGTTGGAGCTGGTCTCAACAAATTCTACCTCGCGTGGTTTTTATTTTGCCAGCAGTGACGTAAGTATTTTTTTCCCCCAAGAAGTACCCTGTATTTATTGTTTATTCAATGTTATCAATTTTTGTCATTATAATTGTTTTTAGTTAGATTCGATAGATTATAAGCTAATTGACTCTGATCCCTTTCTCGAATTTGTTAGTGTTGGATTAATCAAACCGAGCTCCAAATTTGTTTTGATGAAAACTGTCTTAATTGATTTTTAGACCAGATTTGGCACCTTTACTTTTTTGCAGAATTATACCTAGCAAATACAGTTCTTGAAGAAGGAAAAAGATTGAAAACTTTTAAGTAGCTGAACTATAAATATTCCACTGTTGAATAAAAGGACAAATTATATACCCATGTTTTCAATCAAATTGATGTATTTGATCTCCGTAAGGAGCTGAAATTTGGTGTGATTAATTTGCTAAATGCCCCTTGTAAATAAAAGCAACTAATTACTATAGATGAATTAATACTCTGTGGACTAGGATTGCCTCTGAGCCAAGCACCGAGTTGAGACTCTCGGAGTTTGAGAAAGTAGCAAAGATGGCATGTCAAGTAAAGTCGTTCAAGGAGGCGCGTGTTTTGTATCCAGTTGTGACCCCGTTGAGTTGCCATATGTATGCTTGGATTTCATCTTTGCTTACTCAGTGCTTGTGGATGGTTTCGGTACGAATATATAGTACATGTTGTTTCTGCCTTTCTGGTACATATTTCTTCAGTTATTTGTGATATCTAATCATTCAAATTACAGGATTTGATCCTATGATGACGGTAACAGTGGTTAAAAAGGTGGAGTACGCAAACTCCTCCATGGTGGCTGAGTGGCCTCTTGGTGCCGCACTCGAATTAATCTCGTCAAACATGTCCCGAAATTCTGATGCATTCGATCGACTTTCTGAATCTCGTGCATCGGTTCAAATAGTCTAGTAAGTTTATAAGTTATTTAGTGCTCTTTTTGGACTATGATTGTGTGGTACTTGTTTTTTTCCTTTTCATTTTGTTTCTGGTATCATTTTTATGAGTTGTTCAGAATTTTGTGTCTTTGGTTTAATTAGTAGGAAGTTAATTAATCATCTTATGGGTTCATTAATCCACTCTAAATTGTTCCAAAAGTTGCACATTCCCTTCCAAGGAGATTATATCTTGCAAATTAAAATAGGTATAATTCAGTGAACCGTATTATAGTTGGGCAATTGATACCTGCCAAAAAATTGGGTTTACAATGTAGAGTAGTCAATCAGTACTGAAATGGAGCCGAGTTAAAGCAATTGACATTGAGAATTACCAAAGTATCTGCATCCAGAGAACAGAGATATATCTGCTGATATTCACGGGCTGATTTTGACTGTTTATGAAAATATGGAATTTCTGAGCAAAATTGAAGAGCCCAATTGATGCTCCTTGCCATTGACATTCAGTGATTATGATTGGAACTTGGACATCCAGTGACATGATTTACAAATAATATAGGTATTAATCATATGTGAAGTGATACTAACAGTCTTATCTATGCCCCTTGCACTTCAGATGTACATTTTATTGAACAATGTTTATATTTGATGAAAAAAAATGTTTACATCTTATACAATTAGAATTAGTTTTCGAAAATGTTTACTTTTATATATTCAAAGAAATTTTTAATTTGAATATTCTTATATTTATTCAGAAAAAAATAAAACATTTCATAAATAGAAAAAAAATAGTTAGAAAATTAATGTTTGCACATGAGAATAGGCAATTTTCAAAAATCTAAAAAAAAATAGTTAGAAAATTTTGATATCCTATAAAATTTTGATATAAATAATTTATTGAGTAATTTGAATTTATCGTTTGAAGTTGATTTGATAGATTTTGAATTAAAAATACCGAAAGATTTAGTACTCCTAATAACACCTTAGCTTTACTCAGATTATTAACCGTGGGGTTTTTTCCATTATTACTTTTGCTGAAAATAATTTCTTAATTTTCATATAATTAGGGCATTAAATGTAACAGGATTTTATTAATTAAAATTCTGAAAAATCAAACTTAATGTATTATAAAATAAATAAAATAATTAAATCGAGACAAACCTAAATTATGTTTGGTACGCCGAAAAAGTGATCGAGTTTGCATCTATCCTAAGAATCTAAGGAAAGAATAGTGCCCTTAAATACGGAATTAATCGCTTATTATCTTCAAGGTTTGTACCTCTAACAAATAACTCATCTCCTCTCCGATTGCATGGTCGCGGATCAAAAAGCGTTTGTTTCGAAGGAAACGAAGCCATGCACCAAATTCCGTTTGCAAGTTCATCAGAATTTTAATAATTGAAAAGAGTATCTTCATGTATATTTTTTTTTTATATTTCTGAAAAAGCAGAGGAGAAATATTTACACATTAATTTGTTCATTTCTTAGGATCTACTTAGCAACTTACATAAATTTCAACAGAGGTACACTGGAACATATAGTAGGGTTGCACAAAATTTAGGATGAGATATAATTTTATAATTATTTTGAATTTTGAAGTATATATTTATATTTTTTATGAAAAAAATATATAAATAGAGGTATAGTTTTGAAATTTTTTTTTTAATTAGAGTGGAACACTTGAAGGTCAAGTATATTTTGCCTCTGTTTGTGCCAACTGTTGCCAGGTGTAATCCAGTGAATTTACAGATGCAAACAAGTAATCTTAGGAATATTCCTTGACAGCTTCAATTATAAAGGCAATTAGCTATTATCAAAACTGATCCAAAGAGAATCTTGGAAGTGTCAATTCTTGATCCGATTCGATCCGAAATGATCCGAGAGAAAAATGGGTTGGATATAGGTTAAAATTTTTTGACCCGTCTCGGTCGATCTGAAATGATCTGAATAATTGTGTTTTTAAGTTTAATTTTAAAAATTTACACTAGTTCAGCCCCATTTAAGATGAAAATATTCTTATGGGCCAAATTCCAATATATAGAGGATTTAATTATGAACCTCTTTCTGTTCAATTTTCTGATTTTGTAACCTACAAATAAATAATAAGATGCTTAGGTTATGAAATAGCTTGGGTTATGAAATTGTATTAGGTTGATAAATTAAGTATCACTTAATCCCTAATCTACATAATAGTTAACGACAAAAGGGGAGATGAATAATCAATTGCATAAAAATCACGCATCAATTTAATTGTCAATCATGCATTTTTTTTTCTTAAGATTCAATCTACTTTAATTGCTTTTGGATAAACGTCTAAAATAGTACATGTTGGCTACTATATTTTTCAGTCAAGTACGGAAGTTGCCAAAATATTTTATTTAATTAAACAACAACACCAACAACAACAAATATCATATATGACGATATATGATATTTTTTGACAATCAACAAATGGGATATTTTATATAGTACATAATATTAATTTTTCGTGTCATTCAAATAATAGAAGATGATAGATACAGGCAAACAAAATTAAAAAAAAAAGTAATTTGTTTGATCAAAATTATAAAAAAATAATTTGTTTAATCATTCAAATAATAGAAGTAATACAAGGTGACAGATACAAGTAACAAAATCAAATTTAAAGAAATCATAAATTGAACATTGACGTAATCTTATCATGGAAATTTCGCAACAATTTTGACGCACCTTCGTCAGAAATCAGAATTGGTAATTAATTAATTAATCAATTTTGAAACCCTCAATTTAATATAAAATCCCACTAACTTTTTAGAAATAGCCCAAAACAATAGACACCTACAATTGAATAATTTTTTTTGTAGTTCAATTTTTAACAGAGAAAAAAAAAAGGATATAAAATATTTCCAACAACTATCCAAAATGCACACATCACTTTGATAGATACATGAAAGAGAGATTATCCAACACGGACATGTTACCTTCTCTGTAAGCTCTCTTTTGTTCTTTTGTTTATTCCTGTTAGAGAAAATATCTTAATCCCTATTATTATTATTATTATTATTATTATTATTATTATTATTATTATTATTATTATTATTATTATTATTATTATTATTATTATTATTATTATTATTATTATTATTATTATTATTATTATTATTATTTGTACCAAGGTAAAACTAAAATATGTGTTTTATTAAGGATGATAACAAGCAATTATCAATTTATCATTTCACTGAGTCTTCTCTTTTAGTATATATATTTTATTTGGAATTTTTTGGATCCTAAATTTTTGTCTAGGTTTTATTTATTTATTTATTTATTTATTTTCAGAGTAATTTTTTCAAAGCTTTTTCTGGCTTTCAAAAATAGATTAGGTCATTGGGGTTTTTCCTAAGAAAATATCATTGTTAATTATTAGTATTTTTAAAAGAAAAATTTAGATTGTCTATTAAGAGATGCTGTACAGCTCACGTAATTGATGATTTTGGGATGAAATACCATTTCAAAAATAGAATATAACTTAGAAAAAAAACGTTATACATGCTTAATGTAAAATCATTTCATAATCATCAATATTGTAAATTTCTTCAGAAAAATAATTATAATTTTTTTTCTAGAAAGAACACATCATTCTGCAAAAATAATAAAAAATAATAATAATAATAATAATAATCATAATAATAATCATAATAATAATCATAATAATAAAAATAATAATAATAATAATAATAATAATAATAATAATAATAATAATATGTTGAGCTTGAGCATAGTCAATTGAAATTCATCCTTTCACTAAAAAAGCTACAAGCATAAGTACATTTTCTTTAGCATATTTCCGAAGATTCCATAAATTTGTAATTATCTTTGCGAATTTCATTGAACAATAATTATCCGAGATTTCGCTTTCTACAACTAATTATTCGACATTTTTAATTCTCACAGTGATAAAGATTGCTCCCTTTTGAAAATGCGCGTGACTGTACTAGGCAATACTTAGCTACACGCATGCGCTGCACGTGACCCCCCACAAAAGGATTATTCTTAAAAAGAGAAAAAGCAAAAAAAATAAAATAAAGCATTGGTAATGTAATATTGTTTTATAATTTTATTACCAAAATTTGCTTTTAACAAACAAATTGTTTAGGGTTTTACCTATAACAATCAGTGGTGCCAAACTGAAATATCATTGCCTAACCATTAAAAATTTAAAATGCAAAGTTTTTTGTTTAGTAAAAAAAAATTAAATTTCAAATTAAATCATTATAGTGAGTAAAATTTGAATAAAATTTTCAGAAAAATTATCATTATTATATTTAAAAAATATGAGTTGGTTTCGGTTATTGTTTTTTTTTTCAATTCTCATTTCAGAAATAAAACATTAATTTTTATTTTTTCAATTAGCATGTAAGCACACTCTCCTTGGTTCAAACTCATCATCATCAAATTTTGTTTAAACTTAAATTGAAATTTCGTGTTTATTAAATAAAAAAAATCGGCTCAAGCTCTTCAATTGGAAATTTTTGACCTTTTGTAAGAACAAAACAAATAAATGAAGAAAGATAAAAAGAAAACGACAAAAAAAACAAAAGCATGTGATCACAAAAAATTCATACCGGGTCACATTTGCATAGTCCCCTATTTGTGTCAAATTTAATTGTACCAAACAAGTCATACTTCATTCTAATCATGTCAATGATATAAGTGATGTATGGTGACCCACAAACGTGTGAGTATCACCAAACCAAAATTAGTAATAATATAGTAATTAAGAAAGCTCATAAAAACAATTTATTTAATGGAAAATATTTGAGAGGTATCATTATCTATACCGATATTATTGTTCATATAAAATAAAATACTATTTATGTTAATGATTTTATTATATAATTTATTTTGTACAATTTATATTATTCAACTCAAATATCACTGATTTGAATAATAACTCATTTAAGCTGAGTAATAAAAATATAGTAGTATAAATATATTATATAATAAAATCGCTAACATAAATAATAACTTATTTAATTTATATAACAAAATCAGAATTGATAAAAATATCAATAACGAGATATCTGTATATCAACTCTTTTTATTTAATTTCTATTACAACCATGAAGAAACAAATTCAAGTCAACTTTTGTTTATTTGACCATAAAACAAAAGGCCACGGTTGCCTTTTCTTGAACGGATCTCCTTGCTTGGATATAGTTTAAAAACATTAAATTTGTTTAAATAAATTTGTTAGGAATTATTAAATGATGCTTGTGATTAGACTAAGTATGCAAGAATTTTGTAATATTTAAAAGGGATTCGCTTGGTTGAAGAAAGATCCATGTATATTTTCAAAGTACTCAACATTTAATTAAATATTTGACCTTTGTAAACTTAATTAATTTGTGCAAACCTTTTGCACTCAACATGTACTTGATTTGGTCCTGCATTTCATCACAGTAATTAACAATTATTATTCAGATTATAATATTATTTGCCTATAAAATCAATTGTTGTTGGGTTAAGTAATCTCCCTTTTTATAATTGCATGTGAAAACTTTTTTTGCAAAAAAAAAAAATACTCAAAAAATAGTTCTTCCACTTTGACAAACAAGTTGGCTGATTTAATGGTTCAATTTGCATGAAATGACAGAAACAAGTTATCTTATAATTGCTATTTACAAAGTTGGCACTATGAAAAGTTAGGCCAAAAATCATTAAAGTCTTTGACAAAAATAGATTGAAAAATTAGCCATAAATAGTCAATTTTAATTAGAGAAAGTGCTCTTTCCAGGGAGCATATGATAAATTGGAGATGATTTTGCCTGAAGGAAAAAATTCATTTCATGCACTAGAAAAGTTATAAAGCATGTAAATTGAAATATCTTATGCAAATAAAAATATCTTATTGTAATATCCTAAAAGTAATAGAAGCATTTGCACCCTCATAAATTTGATAGTATTTTTTTTTATTGTACTTCCTGTATCAATTTTCCCAATAAATGCTTAATATTCAGATCTTTTTGTTTATGCCCTTGCAATAAATGAGTATTTCTACATCTTATTTATGAATATTTAATTAATAGACAATATAAAAAATTTTGATTAATGATTTGCTAACCACCTCTAATGTTTTTGTTTTGTATCTCTCCATAATCAAATATATAGGCAGGTATTAATTATCATGCACAAACTCAAATTAATATAGAATTCACACTTAACAAAAAAGAATGTGTAAGATTTATATTTAACCTGTTCTATCAAGTGTGGATTTGCAAAGATATAAATTTATACATAGTTTCAAGTTCTTGAAATTTTGCTCCTCTATCAACATCAGTGCATCAAAATTTCTGTTGTTAAAATATATGCAATAAGAGTTTAGAAAAAAAAATTTTTTCAAAAAGAAAATAACATGGCTGCATGATTATGTTTGGAAGAAAAATAAAATATGATGATAATAAAAATACTATATTCCACATTATTTTTTAAAAAATGAAATAAAGTGGGAGATTAAAAATTAATTTTCATCCTTTCACTTTATCTGACTTATTTGGGATGAGAATGAATGAAGGAATAAGAAAATATTTTTGTTTCTTTATAAGAATGATGACAGGAATATGTCTATAAATATTTTTTTTATATTTTTGAAATACAATCAATTAAAAATGTGAAATTTGAAACACGATCAATCTATAAGTTAAAAAATATGTTTATAAATATTTTGCTATTTAAAATTTTTTTGAATTATTTAAAAATCCATTGTAACTTGTCAAAATTATCAAAATAATAGTTATCAAGGCATCCCATCTTTTATATAATACATGGTTAAAAATGTCAACAATACAATTTACAGGGGGGAGAATGTAAATAAAAGTATTATATGGGACTAATGTGAATAAATTGCTACATCCAACTCCAAAGGAGAAAATTTTCCGAAACAATCCGATGCAAAAATTTACGTGGGGGAAAACTGAAAATTGAGCAATCAAATTGGCGTCTTTCACAGGACAACAAAAAGGAGTAGAAAATAATCCTACAAAACAAACAATGGTTATTTTGTATGCGATAAAATTGGTAATGAAATATTATTTTAATACTTGAAAGGGGGTTGGAGCGAAGAAGTGTCAACGGACGCGAGTTTCTATTCAAATACAGCGAAATTCCCATCCCATTCCCCCCCCCCCCTCTCTCTCTCTCAAATAATACTTAGCACTGTGTAAACCCAAGCCACTCGACAAAACTACAAAAAAAGAAAAAGAAAAAAGAGAGAAACCCATCGACGCTTTTCTACTATTACCTTGGCCAGGTATCAGCATCACTTCGCAATCGTTCAAAAGCAGGTCTGATTTTCCGATTTTTCTAACGGAGGGAGGGAGGAGTGTGAATCGAGGCGAATTTAGGAGCTTGATCGAGCGTAATTTTGTGTGAGGTTTTGAGGTTAGTTTGCTTCAAGCCAGGTGAAATCCCACTCCAGCACGCAATTTTGGTTTCCCCTTTGATCTTGTTTTTGTCTTTATTTGCTGGTGGTATATTTACTAGTTTTTCTTCTGATCAAGTAATTTTGTTGCATTGAACTCTTAATGATCCTTCAATTGAGCTCATACGATTGCACTAGTAGCCTCTTTGATTGGGATTAATAATCGGTTTGGAATTGAAAATCCACTTTAGTACAAGTCAGGAGTACAGTTTTTTTTCCCCATCTATTAATAAAATTCTGTAATCGTGCTTGTTTGAATTCCCTAAAGTTAGCTATGAACTTAGTAGAACATTACAAATTATGAAATGGTTAGGTATATATATATATATATATATCCTTCTCTTTGTCTGTGCAAGTGTCAATAATACCTTCCTTTACAGATAATTATTTCTTTTCATTGGCTCCTTCAATTGCAATTTGCAAAGAGTTTGTGGAAGCTTTTTATGATTAGAAAAGAGCTTGTCAAAGCTATTCTTATTATAATGTGTTCACTCTAATTTTCAATGTTACATTGTTACCAGGGTTAATGCAATGGACAAATCTTCTGACCATCCAATTTTACCGGGTAATTTAAAAGCCAAATAGCTAAGTTTGTTTTATCTTGCTTTTTTTTTCCTCAATGATTTGAGCTGCTCAATCCTTTTTCTTAAAATTGCAGAGGCTTTAGGCATGCCTTTTGTGAAAACAACCCCTACTCCAGTGGCTGTTAGCAATGCATGGAAAATTCCGTTTACTTCTCGTTTTGGGTCGGCTGATGCCAGCATCTTCTCCAGTTCCTTGCCTGTTCTTCCTCATGAGAGATGTACTTTAATTAATATTTTTTTTTCTAATTTTCATATTATTATTTCACATTTTCCTACTAGTTTCTGTGCTAATTGCATTTGATCCTAATACAATGTCACCGTTCAGTAATTGATTCAGGTCATGGCACGCCATCAATAGACGATGGCACCCCTGACTTGAAGCATTTGAGAGACGACATGGAGTTAAAACAACCGGCTGAGGATTTTGGTCTACCAGATGAAGAGGAGCTTCTAGCAGGCATAATTGACGATCTTGACATGCTGGGACCAGCAGAGGAACCTGAAGAGTATGATGTTTTTGGCAGTGGGGGGATGGAGATGGATTCGGACCTGACTGATTCCATTACCATGGGTTTTGCGAGGACTACTCTGTCCGATGGGCTTAAATTGACTGGGACAGTTGGTCAATTTGGTGCGGTCAGTGGGACTGTGGCCGGGGAGCATCCGTATGGTGAACATCCTTCTAGAACATTGTTCGTTAGAAACATTAACAGCAATGTGGAGGATTCTGAGCTGAGGGCCATGTTTGAGGTAAGTTTTTGCTCTTTTTAATCAGGTAAAAAACAAGACGTATGAAGAAATAAAAAGTTTGCGTTGCTTACCCTTAATTCAACCATCGACTGTCTAAATTGATATGCAATTATATTTGAAATATGATATTGGTTTGTTTGGACGAATTGTCATGTTTTTTTATTATTATTTAGAACCCTACCATTTTCTATCTCCTTTTGTTTTTTGTCCAACTGGGCATAATATTTACTTTTGATTTCTTTTCCTGTAGCAATTTGGGGACATCAGGTCTCTATACACTGCAACTAAGCACAGAGGATTTGTGATGATATCTTATTTTGACATTCGTGATGCCCGGACAGCGATGCGCACTCTACAAAATAAGCCCCTGCGCAGGAGGAAGCTTGATATTCATTTCTCAATTCCCAAAGTACATTTTTTCATTGACTATTCAGTGGATTATAATAAATCTAGTTTTATTCTGGATTTTTTTTTATTATGTTGTCTTGATTTCTCATGTTACTGAACCTATCAATCATACTGGTTTTAATCATGTTATGACAGTTATTTATTTAATGGATTTTACAGGACAATCCATCTGAGAAAGATTTGAACCAGGGTACTTTGGTCATTTTTAATTTGGAGCCCTCTGTTTCTAATGAGGAGCTCCGCCAAATTTTTGGAGCTTATGGTGAAGTAAAGGAGGTTAGCAGTTTTTTTATTATATTTGCTTTCCTTCTCATTGTTAACCTCTGGCAAAGCAACTTGTCAAAGTTCATGTGGATCCTTCTTTGTTAAAAATTTGAAGTGAAGTTACATATTGTTGTCATAGATAAGAGAAACACCGCATAAGCGACACCATAAATTCATAGAGTTCTATGATGTGAGAGCAGCCGAAGCAGCTCTCAGAGGACTGAACAAGAGTGAAATAGCTGGAAAAAGAATCAAGTTGGAGCCAAGTCGGCCTGGTGGTGCTCGTCGCAAGTATTGTCTTCTTCCACATCCCTTTCTCTTATTCAATGCTTATTACATTAGTTTAATGTCAGTACTCTGTAATCTTACTGTTTTGGACCTTGTTAATTCAGCTTGATGCAACAAATTGGCCATGACTTTGATGATGAATCAAGATACAGGCAGCATGTTGGTTCCCCTGTTGGCAACTCTCCTCCGGGTATTAGTTGCTCCATTCCTTCTCCTTATTTTGTGAAGTATCATATATGTCCAGATTTGTTTGAGTTTATGCAATGTTATCTAGCAATTGACTTGTGTTTGCCTTTTGGTCTTGTAAATAATGATGTCACTGCAGAACCATATAACTTCAGACTTCATATGGTTCAATCAATTTGTTTTTTTTTCTTTTCATAGGAACATGGGCATTTAGTCCCACAGACAATAACCTGATTCAGGGCATGAGCAACTCACCAAGTGGGGGTCGGGTCATCAGTCCAATAGGCAGCAATGGGTTTTCTGGCTTGTCTTCCCTTCCTGCTACATTTATGCCGAGCAATTCAGTGAAAATTGCGCCAATTGGCAAAGACCCTAATCGCACCTCTGTTCCCTCGGACTATCCATTCTCCCACTCTTTTCCTGACCGTGCTACCACTGATGCCATGAACTCTAGTCCAGGGACCTTAAGCGGACCCCAGTTTCTCTGGGGCAGTCCCAAACCTTACTCTGAACACTCACAATCTTCATCATGGCAGTCTCCGCCACCAGCGAGGCCCTCTTTCTTGCCAAATAATACCAGCCATCATGTGCAAGGGGGTCAAGGGATCTTATATGGGGCCCAGCACAACCACCATCATGTGGGGTCTGCTCCGACAGGCATGCCATTTGAAACCCACTTTGGCTTCTTTCCTGAGTCGCCTGATACATCTTTCTTGCCACCGAAGTTTGGAAACATTGGGCCAGGTCGTAACAGTGGGCTGATGATGAATCTGGGTTCGCCGTTTGATAACAGCTCTCCGAAGTTCAGGATGGTGCCACAAGTGGCGCCTCAACAGAGGCTGGGGCCCACATTGTTTGGGAGTTCTCCCTTTGGTGCGGGCTTAATGCCTGCTGGTTTGGAGGCTCTGATTGACCGAGCCCGTACTAGAAGAATTGAAAGCCCAAGCCAGGTGGAAAGTAGGAAACAGTACCAGCTGGACTTGGAGAAGATCATTAGCGGGGATGATTCACGCACCACTCTGATGATTAAAAACATCCCCAATAAGTACTTCTCTATTCCTACTTTTATTTTTTGTTTTTGAGTCCAGGAAAAGTTTGAAATGGAGCATAGTATTATCCTAAAAAATTTTGTTGACTTTCTAAATCGAAGGGCCACATGGTACAGTGCGTGAAAAGGCAATTAGGTAGTTGAGTAGTAAATATAGTTTGTTTTATTTTATTTGTTGCATTTCTTTTGTTAATCCAACCTTTTGGTATGGTTTTGATAGGTATACTTCCAAGATGCTCCTTGCTGCTATTGATGAGAAGCACAAGGGCACCTACGACTTTTTTTATTTGCCCATTGATTTTAAGGTAAAAAATCACTTTTCATCAGTTCTGAGCTAAGTTTTTTCGCCTTAAATTTTTTTCTTATAGACCAGGAAAATTATGTTTGCTCCTCCAAGTAAAAGCTGCCTATAATCTTTGAAGATTAAAATATTTCTCTATTTTAAAATATATCAAGGCTGTAGATTTGGTGCTGGGGTGGCTACAGGAAATTATGTACTTTGAGGGTGCAAACCTTATTACTTGTGGGAGATATAATTTCCAGAATCTTGATTGAATTTACTTTTTGCTTAAACATTGTTGGTGCTTCTGTTACTTTTTCAGAATAAATGCAATGTTGGGTATGCTTTTATCAACATGTGTTCCCCTTCGCACATCATCTCCTTCTTTGAGGTAATCCAAACAGTGGCCTTTCTTTCTCTTTTCCTTTCTTCTGGACATAGCTGATGTTTTTAAATACATAGTCAACTCAACTCAACACACAAATATACTTGTCTCAGCTTGGCACTTGTGCAATGCACAATAAACTATATGCAAGTTAGCTTTCTATCTCTCAACACTTGACATGAAGTTTGAGCAAATAGCATAAAATTGTATCTATTCTTTCTTCCTGATATTAGGCCATATAAAGTAGAAATTATTTTTCCTTCTCGAAATATTATAATTTCTTTTTTCTGATCCTTTTTTTTTTTGTAAAGACATTCAATGGGAAGAAATGGGAGAAGTTCAACAGTGAAAAGGTTGCCTCCTTGGCATATGCAAGGATACAAGGAAGGCCTGCTCTCATTTCACACTTCCAGAACTCAAGTTTGATGAATGAAGACAAGCGATGCCGACCTATTCTCTTTCACTGTGAAGGTTCTGAGGCCGGCAATCAGGTTTTCCTTCTTTCTATTTCCAAAATATAATATGACAATCTTTCAAATGGTGTGGCTTGTTCTGATCTTGAAGTACTAGCTGTAAATAAAATCTATATATTTATGGAGAGAGTCAAATTGTTTAGTACTATTTTGTAGAAACAATACTTGTTGTTTTCATTTCTTGGTTTCCTAGGCAAAGAACTGTTGAAAATTGTACTACTATAAGATGATAGGGGAAAAAGATCATAGAATATTAAATCAAGATAAAGCATGTACCAAGCCAAAACAATTTGATGTAGTGTGTAGGTGAAAACTGCATGTTAGGTCCAAAAAGGATGGTATGTAGAGCAATGGATTATTATATGGAAATATGCACTAGAAGGTAAAAAAAAGGGTTCTGGAAGAACAGGTGTATTTCACTGGTTTTGGATTAGCTGCACAAATCATATCTGCTTATATTATCAATTATTAATTTGGTACGGTTCACATCTGGCTGGAATTGCGGTACTTTTTTTTCCTGTTCCGTCATTTTGTTGGCTCTGGTAAACCGAACCTAAAGTATTATGCATTTTATAGCAGGAACCGTTTCCTTTGGATGGAATAACTATTGGGGGATTGCTTCAAGATGAGGCTGGAGCAATGGAAGATTGGGCCGAGAGCTCAACTAAGGGAAGCCCCTCTGATAAAGCTGGATACATATTTTGACCAGTGAGTGGGCCTGGGTATTGTCGATGTCTGTGAGTCAATAATTGCCTATGCGGGGCTGGTGTTTGTGTGCATTGACTGTGCGAGTAGATTCAGAAAGTGTAACAAAAAGTTGCGGGAAAAGTATGTCGTTTATTGTCGTGTATTTTGGTGATGAGCGGAGTGCGCCCACTTTTTGGATAAAGGGCACTCGATTGTGTTCTAAGTGTAAATTTGACTTGCGAGGAAAATCCATTTGCTCGACCTTTTTGTATAGATATAAGGTTGAGATGTGGAGGATTATCTGTGCATTTTGTAAAGAAATGTCCTCTTAAATGTACAGTTCAAACTCTAATGTTGGTTTTGCTTTGCTTTAAATCTGTCAGTGACTCAGTGGCGATATTTTTGCTCCGAAATTTGCACTCTGAAAATCAATGGTCTTTATAACTCTGAGCTAAAATTAGTCTCGTACCTTCATTTTTTTTTTTACTTTCTTTAGCTAAAAATATTTTTGGTTTGCTAAAAATATTAAAATTAATAGAAAATTGTCAACAAATTTAAAAAAAAAAGGAAAAAAATAGATTAAAATTAATTTCAAATATTTATAATAATCATAAAAGTTATATCTCATGTTAAAAGTTTTACTCCACCCATAATACACATTTTGACTCGCTTGTTGCTTTCTTATCACAACCACAAAATAACATCCCATCCGTTAAATATTTGGCGTACAGGTAAAATAAGCAACTCAATACTAAATTCTGCGCAATTTCCAACTACATCATCATGCAGAGTCTCTTTCGTGAAACATATATGCCACGAAAAATACGGACTTTCCTTTTTGAACTGAAAAGGTTTTAGATTCCAACGCCTGAATATATCGCCTTGAGAAAGGAAAAATAACGCCAAACAATATCGGACTACTGTACATAGAAAGCACACAAATCAAGCAACTATGCGAAGTCAAGTGCTACTTCCCCATCAATTCCACCTTAGCCGTCGGATCATATTCTACCAGATCGGGTTGGAGTGTGTAGTGGGTCAGAGTGGACCTGACCCGCTAGAGCTAGTAAGAGCTAAGCATTTCAATGCCACCAATTGCTAATTCAATTAAGCAATTTCTCTACATATTAATTTTAGAACATCTACATTTCATATCACTTTTAAATAAATTATCAATGTTTATGTAGTCTTTTAACAAGACTTGTTAATTTAGTAATATTGTTAAATTAATAAATATTTTTTTATCTTTAAAATTATAATTATAATTGTCATATAAAATTAAGGATTAATAAGTTAATTTGAAAATTGAACGGAGATGTTCTTTCAAGTAAAAACTAGAGATGGAGAATATTTCCCAAAAAAAACAACAACAACAAGTAGAGATAGAGAGTGCGCCGAAGCCGAACCAGAAGTCGACTGTCAGAGTCGTCATCACTTCCAGTTCCTCATCCCTTCGCATCCTTCGCTCGTCTCCTCGTCGTATCCTCAGGAGAGAATGTGGGCCCCCACCTGCTGCGCTATTACAACCACAGCGACATCTCCAAGGCGCTTGCTGTCTCGGCCTTGCGCTGCTGCTGGTGCTGGTGCTTGCTCTGCCTCTATGCGCTCCACTGGTTCGTCTCTCTCTCTCTCTCTATCTCAAATCACAATTTTGAAGGCTTCCTTGAGAGAACTCATTCATGGTAATGACAGGCGTTATTTAAAGTGGAATGAAATTTGTTTTATTAAAAGAAGGGAAGTGAAGAAAAAAGGAACTGAAAAGTGCTTTCTCTCTGCTACACATTATAAATTTAGGCTTGTTGAATGTTTCATTGCAGATAATTCTTATCTTTCTTATGGAAGGAGAAGTCTTGTACTCTCCACAGTGCTTTCTCTTGTGCTTGCACATGTGCCTATAACAAATGCGTAAGTTCACCTTACATCCATTTTTCTTCCAATATTCATTGTCGATTTTTTGCCTTCTTTTTTATTTCCTTGCTTTGATTACTCGTTGCACTATTTGGTATGAAATAAACATCTTCTAATGGAACAAGAAAAGCTGTCTATGGTTGTTAGAAAAGAATTGTAAGCTCATAATAAGCACAAAATATGAACAAATTTTGGACATGTTGCGTAATTTCCAGTTCAGATTCAAACAAAGTATTAGTTATTCAAAATGGGGTCAGAAGTGTTTTATCTAAGGCCAAGGCTGCTGGAATTCTTCGCCTGGTGTTTCATGATGCTGGCACTTATGATCTGGACAGCAAATCAGGTTTGTATTTTTACAGTCTCATCACTGTTTCATGTGCCGGTACTTTTGGTTTTGACAGAAAGCTTGTCGCCGTGTATATTATGTAAAGTTTATGGTGTGGCGATACATCGCAGGTGGTATGAATGGCTCTATTATTTATGAACTCGACAGACCTGAAAATTCCGGTCTTAGCAAATCTGTGAAGGTTATTCAACTTATCTCATGTATACTGTTATTTATGTTTATTATAAACTATAACAGAAAGATCATTGTAACCTTAAGTCGGTTCAATAATGACAGGTTTTGGAAAAGGCAAAGCTTGAAATTGAGAATATTCAGAAAGGTGCGTTTGAAGTTTTGTACATGTGGCAAGCATATCATATGCAATTTCACAGTTTGATTGAAATTTGATCTTAAGTTCTATTGATTTTAATTTTTAGTTTCATGGGCCGACTTGATTGCTGTGGCTGGTGCAGAGGCTGTTTCATTGTGTGGTGGTCCCACAATTCCCATCAGGATCGGTCGACTAGATTCAGGGTAACCTATCATATCATTAGTTGTTTTTTGACATTGCACTTTTTTGGATGTTAAGAGAAATGAGAATTCGTTTGTAGCACACCTGACGCTGCAGGGAAGCTTCCAGAAGAAACACTGGATGCAAGTGCACTGAAGAGATGCTTTCAAAATAAAGGATTTGCGTGAGTTATTCCACCACATTTTTCCAAGTACATTTTTTTATACTTTTAATTGACTTTAATCATTTACATCATATTATTTCATTTATTTTTTTTATTATTTATTTACATATATATATATATATATATATGTATTTATTTAGTTATTCTTGAAATTACTGGTATTTGTACTACCGGTCATTACATAACAGCATACAATTTGCTCGGTTGGTACCCCAACCTACTGATCACTGTTGCCATATACCAGATCATCAGCCCTAAAAGTACATCAGGACTCTCCGAAAGCATGTCAAGCTCTAAGCCCCCCCCCCCCCCCCCCCCCTCTCCAAAAAAAAAAACTCCAAAACACAAACCACAACTGACCCTAATCCATTTCTGACACATAATTGAAATCACAGTACACGCCATATTCATATGTTTTCCACAATTTGAAAATTTTGCCAATTTCCAACAACGAGCCTGCCCATGTTTAAGCCCTGCATCACAGTTCCAAATAGGTTAAGAGTTTTGGCATCCAAAGAAAAGGCAATATCTAGTTTCCGCTTTCTTCACAGAATGAGCATTTCTGTTTTCTACTTGTGCCTTTCTTTGCCAACATTTCTCTTGTCATAATTTGATGGTGCCATGTAAGCTGTAGGAACCCCTTCTTTAAACTGGCATTTTAATTGAAGATTATCTATCTTCATAGGACACAAGAGATGGTGGCGTTATCAGGGGCTCATACAATAGGGAACAAGGGCTTTGGGAGCCCTTTTGAATTCAATAATTCGTACTTCAAGATACTGCTTGAAAAACCATGGATTTCTTCAGGTTAATAATTCATAAAGCCTCAAATTCTATTGTTAATTTATAGTGCACCACATTTGTTGGCGATTGCTGTTTGGTTGTAGTTCTTCTTATTTCTACCGATACTCCTAATTTTTAAATTCTTCCATTTAAAGGTGGAATGTCAAGCATGATAGGCTTGCCATCTGATAGGGCTCTAGTGGAAGATGATGAATGCTTGAGGTGTATTCTCTGCTGTTTTTCAAATGTTTAATGCATAAAAAGGCTTGTCATTTTCACAAATAGTATCCAACTGATTCTGGATTATCCATTTAGGTGGATCAAGACTTATGCCGGGGACCAGCTCAAATTCTTTAAGGATTTTGAAAGTGCCTACATTAAGTTGGTAAACACAGGGGCATCATGGAAAACCAGCTAGGAAGGTACTGTTTACTTATTGTTTCTTATTCTGCAGATTATTTTTTACTTTTCCTTTTTTTTCCTTATGTGCTAGTTCTTGGTCTTTTCTAACCAAGGATTATCATACCGTTCAGATACTGGTATGATACCTGACAGTGGGTACCAGATGGACCTGACTGTGATGGTATATAGAAGTATAAAGTCTTTTAATTTTTTTCTAATACAATTAACTCACTCCTTTTGTTAGCAGAATGTGCAAACAATCAGTACATCTCGTTGGGGGAAAGGTGGCTACTATTTTTGTTTCAAAATAGCTGAGTGGTGAAACTTAGCAACTCAGTTGAACAAAAGGCACCATGGTTTTGGCACAAAGCATGCATAAATTATCTGAAGAGAGCTATTACACCAAGGACAAGCTAGAGCCTGTGAATTCTGATCTCCGATTCAACTTTTTGTTTATGCAAGTTTGTTGTTTTACTAGGACAATGACGAATTTGTATGATTGATCATAAATGTAAATTATTTTATATCTTGGAGTCCTTGCTGTACTTATGTTCTCTATGTTTCTAAAGAAGTTTCTAATTTCAGTTTGGTTGTCTGAATCAAAGACGACTCATTTGATCACTGTATGCAGAATTGCAGAAGCATTAACAATTTTAACTCGTAAGTGCATATCCGCCAAGTTCTTAGTCAAATATGACTAAAACTATCAAACTTAAATCAAATGAAGAAGTAACAAATATTTGAGCAATGACACTTGTGTTATGTATTCTAACAGCAAACAGGAACTACTGAAGGGGAACATATTTCTTACATCACATCTACATTATGCTATTCAAAATCATTATCCCCCTTTTCTTTTATGTATTGGCTCATCTAATATTTTACTTGAATTTCTTCCCAAACCGCGGTCCCTTCTTGTTTCTTGAATCATCTGTTCCATCCCAAGCACTTGCCCAGAAGAACAATGACATCCAGAAAAGCACCGCGAAGAATATCCGTATTCTATCCCGTATTTTGGAGAATTCTTCTTGAAAACCTGTAGAAAATCCAAATTCCTTTTCTTTTACAAATTATAGCAGTAACATTAACAGAAAGAAGTCACGCAAAATAACCAAAATATAAGAATTGAAAAAGGAAATTGTCTTGAGAAATACTGGATTACCAATTTACCACTGAATCCAGTACCTCACACCAGTATCAAAGATGCAAACAATACTGATTACTGAGAGACTTTGGTCTGTTTTTCTTTTAATCGATTTAATCTCACTTAAGCTCAACGCTGATAGTGAGCCAAATTTTCCTATAACTTGAGAGCAAGTGAAAGAAAAATGCAACAAACTAAAACAGGAAGTCTATCTAACGAGAGATATAACCAGAGGAATCATCGCCCCCAAAATTAGGAGGAGGAGGAGGAGGGGGAGGTCGTGCGCTGGTAGCACGGCGCCAGCGGGATGACCCGCCACACAAACCACCACCACCACCTCTCTTCAAATTCCTTTGATTCGCAGCGAAAGCGATGCCTCGTCTAAAATTGAGGATACGAGAAGCCTCATCGCGGCTCGACTGATGAGAAGGAATCGATCTAACGGCAGCAGGGAGGAGGAGAGAGAAGCTCCCGTTGCAACAACAGCACCTACTCAACATGATTCGCTGCTGCTCAATTTCATGTCTCTAAGGTGCCTCGCGTATAGCCTATCTATCTTTTCTCTCTTTGCGCTTGGCGCTTTGCCTCGCTCGTATGTGTTTTTTTTTAGTTGCTTGTTTTTTAATCTTTGGAGAGGAATAACGATTTCCCTTTCCTGTTTGCCCTGATGACGTGGCTCGTGTTGTGTGGCTGGGAATTAGCGGATCCTTCGCTGGCAATAGCATGGACCCGTTAAATAACATTTTTTGATATAAATCCGCAATGTGATATGTATTAAATTGGCAAAAAGGGAAAAAAAAAAGTGATATGTATATTGAAATTTATATTTCATGCTTTTATTATATCTTTATTTTTTAATTTTCTAATCAAGAAGTATTCTAGGAGAAGCCCCAAAGTTAAAAGAAGAATCCATATGTTGTCATTATCATGACGATGCACTGACTGGGTTTATTAGATTCATCATTCATGACATCTAATGATATAACTCAGTTAATATTATTCTAATCATTAGCTTTTGACCTTTTTGTTATGTAATAGATATATGTTTCTAAGCTCCTCAACATTTTTCTAGTTTTCTTATTTTTATTAGATAGATGGTATTTTTAACATCAGCGTGACATCACAATAAAAAGCACCTGGTGCAGAAGGTGATGCCATGATGCAACTAATGATAAATCATCAGAAAACAGAAATCACTTTTTATATTTGACGCATTGATTATATTTTTACCTCCAATTATTATTTGTTTTTCAAAATATTTAACCGAAACTTTTTTATAACCTCATTGCAAAAAAAAGAAAAAGAAAAAGAAATTGAATACTCATACACTAAGTATAATGACTTGTTAATTCAAATATTAACAAAGTAATGTTTAGTACAAATATTTTTGTGTAGATGAGAACCGTTAAAGTATGAGGTCTAAGGTAGCCAAATAATTTGTCTTTAATCCTTTTAAAGACAAATTAACCTTTGCAAAGGACACATTATTAATTTCTTAATCGGAAAAATATATTATATCAGAAGCCCAAAAGTCCGGAAAAATCAAGAAATTGTCATTATCGTGACGATGCAATGACTGGGTTTATTAGATTCACTGTATCTAATGATACTCAGTTGATATTATTCTGATAGTTAACTTTTGTTATATGTTTCTAATATAATATTACTAAATTGAAGTTACCTGCGCTTCTATTTATACCTCAAAATATTTAACTTGAACTTCTTTATTACCTCATTGCCAAAAAAGAATCGAATGCTTATATACTAAGTATTCAAATATTAACAACTTAAACGTTTAGTACAAATATTTCTCTGCATAAAATATGACGACTAAGGTGGAAAAAATTCTCTTTTTGGATAACATTAATAAATTAATGGAAAATGTTCAGGAGATATTAAAATCAATACCAACTATATTATCATATTAATTACTTTATTTATATAACTTATTTTTAATAATATTTTTATTGTTCAACTCAAATATCACTAATATGAATGATAATTCACCGAATAACAAAAATATTGTACAAATAAATTGCATAATAAAATCGTTAATATGAATAATAATTCATTTAATTTGAATAATAAAGTCGGTATTAATTTTAATATCGATTTTGATACCCGTATATCAGCTCCCTAAATTAATTTACATTTTCTTGGATTCTATTAACAACGACTCTATCCCCATATAGAAAATCAAATGAAAATTGATATCCATCAAACCTCACTTTTTAATTAAAATTCAGCCTTCCAAACTGCAAGAGGTCAATTCTCCAAACCATATTTGCACAGGTTAATGCTGTTTATTAGTTGCAAAGAGGCATTACATTAATTCTACAATACAACCAACCCATGTAATGTTAGAAAGGTTTTATGTTCTTGCACCAAAGGAAAAAGAATTCGGAGAAACTATTTTCACAAACATGCAATTAAGAAATTTTTACAGCCACATCACAACAAGGGATTAGTTTACAAGAGCATAGTTGACTTGAGGAAAAAAGAGCAGAAATCTCAATAAAGGATTCATCTATTTGGCTGAAGGTATTAGCAAGAAGTCTGACATCTGCAAATAGATTAGTTGAGAGAGAAAGCTATCATAATTAGCACCATTCAAAACAAAAAAAAAAGAAAAGAAAAGAAAGAAAGCTATGGTATTTGGGAGCTAATAGCTTAAATTATCCCAAATGTGGTATTTTCATAAAGGCCTTCCTGCTCCCACACATCTACCAGAAAGTCTACCATTTCCTGCAACAAAAGAGTAATGACAATAATAAAAGCAAAATTAAAAGTTAATCAAAATAACTGCATTTTGAGATGGTATTAGAGTAGATGTCAAATCAGCAGATCTTACAGATAGAGGGATAGGCTGATTGAATCGCCTGTTGGTACCCAGTAAATTCTCATAAGTTGCATTCCAGCTGCAGTAACAAAGGTGCCTTTTCAATTAACTTTTGACTAACAAAACGTATAGAGATAATAAGAAGCATGGACTTTACGGAAATTTACAATTCCAAGGCTATGGTTTGTTTGAACCTTTTTTGGTTTTCAATTATCTCTGCAGCTGACACAACCGTGTCCATCCCTCTCCTCCAAAAGGAGATCTTAGTAAATAACCAAAAATGATGCTGGGGCTTTTTTTTTTGGGGGGTGGGGGGTTTAACAGTACTATCCATATCATGCATTCTGAAACATCTTTATGCCCAAACATAATATAAGATATACCATGTATCCTAGAGGCAATATTTTTCCTCCTAGATTTACTCTGAAACAATGCAGGAACCATGCTTTGTTTCTGTTGTTAATCTCTAGTTATTTGCGGCGAGTAAGAGGGGCGATATAGTTAGTACTTATAGAACTATGACAGGAGGGGCTGAATGACATCTAATCTCCATCACATCTTAAAAGAACACAGCATATTTTTTGTTTTGCAGAGGTATATCTGATATTTTGTTTCTTAAAATATATTGCAAGCCTAATTGAGGTATAATACGAACCAAAAGTAAAGCTTGCAAAGTAGTAATTCGAGAAGTGGTACTAAATTTCTAAAAAGATTTAAAAAAAAAAACACTGCTTCAATGTAAGCAAGGATGCAGGTTTCTGAATTCTACCAAAGCCTTCAATATTTCTAGGGACCCATAAACCACAGAGTCATCAAAGTCAGATAAACCATATCTACCAAATCACTATTCCCCTTTCTTTATGCATGTGTTTTTTGAATAAAGTCCTAATTGTAGCACAAGTACAATAATGCTATACATACCTTATCCTGGGATTACCAATCTCTTGAGACTTCCTTCGCTGTCTCCTACAACCTAACCATTGCTGTCTAGTCTCATTCCAGTGCAGGAGACCTACAATTCAGATTGGACAGGAAATTCAACATTAGTAAATCACTATCAGATGCATTTCATTGCTTAATTAAACCACTTTTAATTGGTACAAAAATAACAACAGTGCAACAAAGACTTGACCATGACCTGCAGTTCAATCACTTTCAATTGTTTTCCACAAGTATTCGCACGGAGAAGAACAGTAAGAATGAATGTACAAATAGAAGAACAGTTTTGGCAATATAAGGAAAAAAATACTAAGATTTGACTTGTGTACAAGCACCTTGAATAAAAATTAACTTTGGATCCAGATGCTATCATTAATTCTGAGAAAATACATATAACTGTATATAAATCAATTTTGGATTCTACAAGGGTACATGAGATATTTGCGAGTTTAAGACGGTAAATTTGATACTGTTAGCATTTACAAGATACCCTCTATGTAGGAAATTGTCTCTAAATTACCTTAAGATTTTATACTGGATTTACTTTTCTCTAATTTGCTATTACAGATCACTTATTCAGTTGCCGATTACCATGATTTCTGAACTCATGAGAGTCGGCACTGCTTCCTTCAGCTTGCTGATTAACTGAAGCAATGCTCTTTTCCAAAGATTGCACACTGCTATTGTTTATGTGAAAGTAATTGTGCTCAAGATCATAGGTGCTTGAACTCAAGAAACTATCATACAAAAGAGGCTTCTGAGCAGCTTGATCTTCAATTTTTGCGCTGTTATAGTGCTCCTCATCTTCAATTACTGGAGAAAGCACTGACTTGTAGAATCCAAAACAACTCCTGCGCTGAATTAGGTTTGGGGAAATTAAAAGGTGATTAATAGCATATATTACTTAAATTCCAGATCTCCTAGTTAATCAGAGACCAGATCGAACGGAGACAAACAAAGATCGAACTAGAACAAATGTAGTTTACACATCTAATAGCAAATTAAGAGCTTCGTACTTACCTGAGACAGCCTAGGAAGGAGTCGATCCAGTTGGAGTGCGAGGTTTGGGTCATCTCTACCAGCTTCGTTGAATTCGAATCACCACATGAAGCACGCGAACGACAGAGAGGAGAACGAAGGACCTCTTTTATCCACTTTTCTGGTTTTCTTCTTATTTAATTCTTTGAGAGGGGTTTTCACCAAAAGGGAGAATTATTTAAAGGAGAGATGTTGAAACAGACTCGGATGCAATTGTAAATAAAAGGTAGTAGGAGCGAAATAAGAAGAGAGAGAGGGGGGTAAAAGAGGAGAGAAGGCGGGTGTTTGCGGAACTGGAGGCGTTTCAACGCCCATCGGACCATATTTTGGTCCGATGGAAAAATAACCGTTGGATCATCAAATCTGATAATTCGCACGACTATTAAAGATGGGAGCGAAACTTTTGTACGAATCTTAATACCATCGAACGGTTTTTTCTCATCGTAAAAAATTTTGGTCCGATGGGCGTTGGAACGCCTCCGGTTCGGGTGTTTATCCTCCACAGCGATGGAATTTTTCTGGCGCACCTGAGAGCCGTCGGATCTTTTAGGAGAATTTCAGATGGGAGACTGCACGAATTTTGACGCGATCTTGGCCATCTGATCTAAACTGGAATTCTGGAATGTTTAAATTGCTGTCGTGGATCTCAACCCGCAAACGGACGTGGAGGACAGATGGTATCTTCAGCGAACAATCCAACGATCTGCTTGCACGTGGTGCATGTCCGGTTCAGGAGAACTGTAACTGACAAGTGGGGCCCATTGCTCTGCTTATCCAGTGCGGATAGAATTTGGGTTATATGGATTTGGGTCCCGGGAAAGGAGAAAGCAAGTTCCCGAGTCAAAAGCTTTGATGGTAGTGTGATAATTATCTGTTCAAGTATTTTCTTATTTGAGAATTTTATATCTGATGTTTAGAACAAAATTGCTAACATGTATTGTATATATATATATATATATATAAATTTACTTGAAGATCACAAGTCAATATTTTTGTTCTTCATCATGAACATGTTTTATATTTCATTACTAATTCAAATTTAAACTATAAACTCTGGGATTTTTTTTTGTTTAGTAAGTAATGCATTCGTATTAAAACTATAAACTTGAATGAAATTTGAAATTCACTTATTTTACAAGATCAAGAGATAAAAAAAAGAATCAATGCACCAATTAATTACAATAAAACATAGATTTTTTTTATTGTGATCTAGTACAAGTAACTCTATACTTTTAGGACTTTCAGGTTTCAGCTATATATGCATTACTCTTGAAATGAAATAAAATAATGGTTAACACTTCACAGCTTTCAGTTTACCTTTAAATTTTGAATTATTAATGTAAAAAATATAATTATAACATAACACTAAAAATATGGATTTTGGATCACTCAATTTTTACAATTTTTTTTCTTATACCAAACCACCATTTATTACCAAATTTTGGCTCAACTTTTACAATATAATTATAACATAAAACATGGACGCTGTTTGAGACCATGTGATTTGGCGACAGATATTCCGTGGATACATATATCAGGAATTTCATATTTCTAATTTGTACTGGACAGCGTGCAGCGCAATGGGGAGGGAATAGGACAAAATCTGGTGATTTGGTTTTCATAACAAATTCATACCGTCTGTTCTCTTTTAGACATTAAAAAGAAGTATAATGATTAATCAAGCTTTAAGGAACTCCTCATGTTATGATCATTTGGCTAAAGCTACCATGTATTAACTATATATTAAGTATATATTAACTCTGACAATTAACTATATATTAAGTATTGAACAGAGGTAGACCCATAAAAAATGAATAAAACATCTACATGTAACAAGTTGATTAAGAAAAGACCCCACCACAGAATCTTGCGATAGTAGGGAACTCAGATTCTTTTTTCTATGGTAAACAAATTTATTATCTGTGCCATACACACAAAAAACGTGACAAAAATAAACGAGTTCCAAGCACACAGAAAGCATAGGTGTAATTTGAAACTTTTGAATAGGAAATATGAATGATTAATATTAAAAATACATATAATCCATAGCTTTGTAAAAGGGATAAAAGAAGATCCTTCTAATTCTTATTTTCATTACTTAAATAGCTGCCAAAAAAATGGGATTTGATACCCACAACTTGTGTAATGAAGAGAGATACAGAACTACCTAAATACAAATGATGGGATGATGACATGATGGTTAACTTCAATATTACTTTTGCCATCATCATCATCATCACGAAACTCTATAGTCAGGCAATGTCAAAATGATACTAATAAATTTAGTCAAACATAAAGAAAAATCTGACGGAATTCAATCGAGAGAGAGGCTCTTTTTCATCGACTCGTACACTAGATAGGTGATACTAGCAGCCGGCACGACCTTGAGAAGATTAGGTACCAAACCTTTGTAAAATCCCCAGAAACCCTCCTTCTGAATAGTTTTCCTGATAACATCAGACATTCCATTGTAGGCCCTATCGGCTTGCAACCTGGCACAAAACTGCCCATTTTAGTCTTTTTAAGTAATTTTAAAATTGCAGCAGCACCTTCTTATATATTTTCTTTCTCTTTAATCATATATATTTGTTTTAACAACAATTTGGTTAGCTACTTTCCAATACAATAATAATTACATGATTAGGCATTAAATGGTTAGAAAAGCATTCTTTTTGCATTGAGTAACACTCAAGAACAGTATCATCGACAAGTCCATAATGCAATATGGTTATTTGTAGAGCTATTTTACCAAATTTATCCTTACCTTGTTCTGATGACTTGCAAGGGATAGACACATGTTGCCCCAAGTGCTCCGGAGATGGTCCCACAACCCAGCTGCACCAGTGGACCTGGTTCTACGGAAAAGAATTCAAACTCTTAAGTCTCATAAAAACAACGAGCAAGAAAAGGAAAGGCACAATTTAATGATAACAGAGGAAAAACTCACCACTATCTTTGAGGATATATGTTCTAGACATATCTTTCAAAGTCTCATAAGCTGCAAGGTCAATACCAGCATAAGGAATCATCCCTAGAAGGGAAGGAATAAGACCTCGGTAAAAAGCCCGCGGGCCCTCTTGTACCCATATATCTCTAGAGAGAGAACCCAAACTCGGTGCCTTTCCCCCTGGACACACATAGGTCTGGAGCCTTGTCTTTACAAGGTCCATTGGATAAATTGCCGTCTGTGCCACTGCACCTGCCAAACCTCCAGCTACAAGCCGACCACCAGCACCTATGTCTTCCTTTCTCTCTCCTCTTGTTTTCACAATGAAATCCTTCAGCAATTCGAAGGTGTAGAATTTTATTGCGCTTTCTGGTGCAACCTTCACCACGTTCAGGCCATTTCCTCTGAAAAATCCCAGAAAACGGCCTTCTTTCCAAATCTCCCTGACAGCATGGGAAATTGTTGTCTTGGTGGTTTGCACTTGCATGATCACCTTCAGACGGTCAAGAGGTGCTGTTGCAGTGCGAGAAGTAGCTCCCGCAACTCCACCTGCAGTAATAGGGGTGCCTTTTTAAGTTTCGTTCCATAAAAGAATAAAAGAATAACAAAAACAACTGAAGAAAATCACCTAAAACAAAACAAAATTCACTAGACCCAACATGCCTAGGTATAGGTGTCAAGTAATGAATATTATATACATATACATACATAGTCAATACAAAACTTACACATTGAGAACATAGGATAAAATGTGCTTCTTTAACAAACTATATTGGATCTCTCCTCTCCAAATTTTCCGAATTTAAAAGAATTGAACTTTTTAATTTCTGATAAAATTAAGAACATAAAAGCAAGTATAAACCCTAAAACAACCTAACTTAACCAGACCCAACACACCCATTAACCTTCCTACCTGCTATTAAATACTTTGTTTTGTGTATGTGCTTGCTGATGCCTTCTGGGATGACGGCCTGTTCACCAATGTCTACAAGGCATACTCTCTCCCAGTACTTGTAAATATTTTCGAATGTTGCTTCATGAGGGTAGAGGAAGAGAAAGTCACGCCATTCTTCGAAAGTTATGATGCCGTTGTTGTCCTTGTCAACATGCTCCATGAAACGAGCGAGCTCCTCGTCATCGATTTCTATTCCTGGAAACAAAAGAGAACCGACATATCTTGTTAGATGGGGCAATTAAACCATGGTTGTTCAATGAAAAAAAAAATGATAAATGTGAATATTCTGAGCATTGTACCAAAATTATGATATCACCACCCTAAATTGCATATTGCTTGTATACGGTGTTCTTAATTAAACCAACAATAACTCAATAAGTATCATTCGTAACATGGAAATGATCTGAATATGAGAATATGAACTCACTTTA
Source organism: x Bolboschoenoplectus mariqueter (assembly GCA_037678475.1). Lineage (NCBI taxonomy): Eukaryota > Viridiplantae > Streptophyta > Magnoliopsida > Poales > Cyperaceae > x Bolboschoenoplectus > x Bolboschoenoplectus mariqueter. Next base: position 1,666,421 of record CM075250.1, read on the forward strand.
GAACTAGGATGCTCATTCATGCATAGTATCTCTCTAGTTAGAATAGAAACTTTATGAGCATCATTTGTACATGGAAATGATCTGAATATGAGAATATGAACTTATTGGAGAACTAGGATCCTCATTCATGCATAATATCTCTCTGGTTAGAATACAAACTTTACTCATGCATAGTATCTCTCCGATTAGAATACAAACTTTATTCTCAGAAGTTCAATACTGAAAAGAGAACCCTAGCAGCTTTCTTGCAAACTTAATTTCAAAAGGAGAGATTAAAGGAGGAAGGGAACCAAAGCTGACGGATTGCAAAGATGTAGAACTTGTACAGTTTGTAACCCTCAAATTTTGAAGGGTCGAAACAAATTTCACATTCTGATGCCCTCCCCCTCCCCATGCCCGCTCACCCCCCCCCCCCCCCCCCCCAACAAAAAAAATAATATTAATAAATAAATGAAACCCACTGACAGACACACTCATCACTAACTGGAACAGAATTCTTGAACAACCTCATAGTTTGGTTTAATAAATTAAATAGACTACAAAAAGTGTTAAAAAAATAGAAAAAGCTAAATTGACCAATGTGCTAATGGTTACCAGAAAATTTGTATGGTATGCACCAATAACTGAAGGGGATCCAAACATCCACAAATCATAGATGATAATCAATCATCTTTTGCTAATTGGTATCATGTGTGGTAACTTAAATGCAGATGATGCTAACACAAGAATGGAGGCTTTGAAGGGTCTTTTGCATGATGCAAAATATTATCCAAAAGTCCCTAAGAAAACAAAAATTACCTGCCTTGAGAAGGGCATCCAAGAGCTCCTCTGGTAAAATACACCCGTTATGTTCGACATCGATCGCCTGAAAGATCCTATACAATTCCAGCTCCTTATCATTTATATAATTCCTAAACTCATCAATGTCCACTGTCCCATCCTCATTAGAATCACACACCTTCAACAAATCCCTGGCATACTTGTACTCAGCCGGGATGCGAAGCGCCGACAGCCCCGCCTCGATCTGAGCAAAGTCAAGGTAACCCAGCCCCGCCACATCGAAGAAACTGAAGAGGCTTCTGATGCGCACTTCCCGTTCTTCCTCGGTTTCTCTCAAGGCAAGGAGCACGTGCTCCAAACTTACGGGACCAGCTTTTCTAACTGGATTGCAACCCTCTTGAGGCCTTCTTTGCTCCTCCTCTTGCGCTTTTCTTCTCTCTTCATCCTCATTCCCCATTCGTCTCTCTCCCCCGTTCTTCCTCTCCTCTCCTCTTCAGAATCTGATCCCTGATAACCGTCCCATTAGCCCAATCGAGTTCAAACCAGACGATCTCACCTTGATAACCGAAATCGCCAAACTTCCGGATGGAATTGGCGAGATCTGTGAAAAAGGGGCGCGATCGGATACGGTGTTAGCCAAGTTTTGAGTTAATTCTGGCAGGTTCTACTATGGAAATTGGAAAAAGGAGGAGGTGGGGGAAATGTCGGAATGAGTCGTTTTTGGTGAGCGCACTTCGAAGGGGAGAGAGAGAGACAGAGAGAGAGAGAGAGAGAGAGAGAGAGAGAGATTGTTAGATGGATGGTACAGTGAAGGGGATGAGAGAATCGATAGAGAGGGAAGAAAGAGACGATTAATTTATTTATTCTCTTTTTTGCCTTCCAGATATAAAGGGAGTTCATCAATAAATTAATTCTTATTCTATGTGAGTTACATCTATTCTTTTTTTTCCTCCCAGAAAGTTGTTGATTAATTTATTTGATAATGTTTATTTTGACAATTTTAATAATAAATTTTTAAATAAATTAAAAAAATTATTGCTATATATTTTTTAATTTATAAATTAATTGTGTTTCAAGTTTCATACAATTTGAATTTTATTTTATAGTCTATTAAAAATTATTAAAATTTATGCAATTTGTAACGGTCCATACATTAGCGGTTTTTGATGAAATATCAAATTAATTTAAATTATATGAAATTTGAAACATGATCAATCTATAAATTGAAGAATATCTCTATAAACTTTCTATTTTTCAGATTTGTTTTTTCAAATTTATTTGAGATCCCATTATTAATATAATCAGAATAGATATTTGCACCTATTATCTTACAAAAACACTTGATAACATAGATAAAGATTACAACTTGCATAATCAGTGACTTATACTTCAATTGTTTGGTGCTTAAATAAGATGTTTAAAGTTACGAAGTCAACTTTTTTGTAGTTGATGAGTCAAATATGTAAACTTAAATGTATGATATTTAAAATTTACATAGTGAAGTGTTGTACTAAGTCATGAACATATTTGTGTGCAAGTCTAAATAGTCAGTGCATTCATTGAACATTAATTATTTGACAATAATTTATTTTGATAATTTGAACAATGAATTAAAAAAAATTTAAATAACATTGAAAATTGAAAAATAAATTTATAGGTATATCATTGGGGTAAGGTAGCCTAACAATCAAATTTAATACAATTTAAATATTATTTGATGATTTTTATTAAAAAAAAAGTGTTGTTTGATGATATATTAATGATCATTAATTTCTAAATGCTGAAATTTAATGTCAAGTACTTGATGTATATTGAAATATATATCAATTTTTATATTTTATAAATATAATATCTGAATAATATACATCATGCCTATAATATTAGATTCTAAATTTAAAGCTATTTTTTTTAATTATCAAGATTGTTAAAATAAAGAAATCCTCAAGTAATCCCTCCATTACAAGAGTTAGGATTCATGCCCAAAAATATTTTCCAAATATTTTCCAAAAATATTTTCTATAATATTAGATTCTAAATTTATAGAAATGTTGTTTTCTTTATAAATAGGTTGTGTGCCAATTCTCATCTAAATTCAAAAAATATATCTATAATAGTCAAAACTAATCTATTATTAATTGATCCCAACCCCCATAATATAAAACTGTTAACATATCTCAAGTAAATTAAAGCAGCAAATCAATATGTACCCTTTCTGACAGTACTTCTGTTGCAACGCACACATGATATAATGATAATTTTCAGGGTCCAATGTGAAACTTCACCAGCGTCGGACACGTCATACGTGTCTCTCTACATAACTGACGTGTCTCTCTACATACCTGCATACCGGATATTCGTTCAAAATTCCGAGTTATTAATCCTCCATTTGCCAATTTAAAAACCCAAATGAGTATCAGGTCCCACACCAACCGAATTATATTTATAGAAAAGTAAAATCCAACCTTGATGGCTGATGACTGTTTCTATTATTAAATATTTTAAGACGTTTTAATATTTATTATAATAAATATTTTAAGACGTTTTAATGTTTATTATAATAAATATTTTAAGACGTTTTAATGTTTATTATAATAAATATTTTAAGACGTTTTAATGTTTATTATAATAAATATTTTAAGACGTTTTAATGTTTATTATAATAAATATTTTAAGACGTTTTAATGTTTATTATAAGTAGAGTGGAGGTGATTAATTTAAATATTTTAAGATGTTTTAATATATTAAATAAAAATTATTTGAAATGAAATAAGTTGAAGTATTTATGAAGGTGTTGTAAAATTAAATCATTAAATTTTATATTTTTAATATTTTTTATGTTTATTATTTCATCCATTTATTTTATTACTATCAAACATTAATATTTTAAATTAATTTAATAGTTATTTTATTTTAATTTTATTTCACTTATCAAATAAAAAAAATACTTCTACTTGACTTATACGAAAAAATAATAAATAAATAAATAAAAACAACCAATCTTGAGACGTTCAATATCTCGTTGTGTACGTCAGTTTCGTACTATAATATAATAAAATAATAACATGTTTCTAAACTATGACATTGAATTTGTTGAGATTTCTGACCTAAGAAGCACGTATTAAAACATGACTACTTAACACCAATTAGGCCATTACTTTTTGGATCTGGCACTGTCTCAGTCGGCCTATTAAAATCAGTCTGGTCGCACCAAATTTTGATTTACTGACAGGTGACAACAGACATTTTTTAGTATATTGAAAAACTTAGGTGAAGAAAATGAAATCCAAAATTATGAAATTTTAGAACTAAAAAGCCCACAATTTATGTTTAAGAATTTTCTTTTGTTTAGATTTGCAAACCTATATTTCATTACCAACGCACAATTTAATTCACATAAGCTGACATATATATTTTTTTAATTTCCAAAAAAATCGTTTTTTTTTCCTTTTAATTTAAATGGGCAGATTGGATCTAATCTTTGATGGTCTTAGGATAAAGTTCTAATTAATTTACGCCATTTATTATGATCAGATATGAATTGTATGATAAAAACTACATCTAATATTGTTGACTAATATAATATCCTATAAGTGATAAAAGAAGTACCAGCAATACAGAATCTTGTTAATGTTATCTCTAGCTTAATGATTCCGGTATTAATTAAGCGTTAGAGAGAGTTCTAACATCAATCAGAACAAATTTTGGTATGATGGATGAAATAATTGTCCGATCATCCAATATATATTCCGCACCATCATTGAAATATAAGAGTGAAACTTTGTACAAATCTTAATATCATCGAACAATTATTTTGCTCATTGGATCAAATTTGGAACTCCCCTGCTTCAATTAATTAATTGATCTATAAGCGCATGCACTTATATACCAAGTAATAAACAAATATGTGCAGATGATTATCTAAAGAATATACTATAAATAGTTATATACCAAGTAACTAAAATACTTTATACGTTGAAGTTTTTACTACTTCAACGAAACCATTGGGCGTATTCGGCCACAAACAATGAGATTTTATAAGTATAGGATCCCAATAATGAATTTTGGGAAATCCATGAATATGGGAATGTATAGAGACGGGTATGAGAATTGAAAAAAAATAAAGTGTTCAGTTATATTATGAGAATAATTGTAGAAAATATTGTTGATTGAATTTTTTGTTTCGCTTTTTATTATTGTGGTGTTGTATCATTATTATTCTATTTTTCATAATTACTTTTATGCAAAATTAACATGCTTTATAGTAAATAGTTATCACGGCTAGATTCGTAAAAGACAAAAAAATTATTAAATAAAAATAAGAATTAAAAGTCATCTTCATCTACTAAATATTCATCCATTTTGAACTATTTTGGGGGCATAAATATATGACAAATAATTATGAATTATTAAATTATATAAATTATGTACATAATTGGTGACAAAAAAAAAGAATACAACTTTAATTATGACAACATTATTTAATCACATTTTAGAAAGCACAACAAATCCAGAAACATACGTGTGACGCTTTTGAAATAAGAAAAAGAAAGACACAAAGGAGCTTTCTCCAACTTGGGAAAAAATAATTAGGTTTGAGACAATTTTTTTCCCCCTTGAGAACTCCTACGTGGCAGTCAAAAAGGTTCTCAAAGATGGGAATTTTTTCCCACCAGAATCTTGCTCCAAACAGTCTCTAGGTAAGAATTCCTACAATGTTATTTTCCCAAACAAACCCATGGAATTTACACCATGCGACAGGCTCTAAAGTTAAGTCTACATTTGGCAAAAATTCAGAAAAGGTTAAATCTACCAATTCCATCTCTTGAATTTGAATTCAATGAAAAATTCTCTCAAGACTCTGTTCGGTAACACCTTTTGTTTGGGTTCGTTTGGGATTAAAATCCATCTAGTTCTCATCCTTTGTTATTTCATGAGGAAAAACATGAGTTCAGACCAATTCTTTTTTTTTCCCAATTATCTCTCTTACTTTCACTCTTTCCATTCGTTATGTTATTAATGATTATTCTTTTTTCTCTTTTTTTCATCTAACCTTTCACGTATAACATGATCAGTTATTAAAGAATACTCTTGAATATTTTTAAAATTTAAATAAAAAAAAGTAAAAGTTTAGTTATTAATATTATATAAAAGACGTACTAAATAAATAAAATGACACCGATGCATATAAAATCAATGAAAATAGTATTAACTATTAATTAACAATAGTTATTGTACCTAAATAAATATTAGCAAATATTAATAAAAAATTACATTAACATCAAGCATTTTAATAAGAAAAATATAATTTCCCACAATAATTCTCACGGTACAATCAAATAGTCACTCTTCATGTTGCCATAATCATTCCCATAAACATGGGTTTTCATAAAATGATTTGTGAGTTCCCATATCCATGGAATACCATTCCACTCATTCCCACGACAACCGAACGTGTCCTCATTAAAAAACAAAACGGCGTTATTTAAAAGTTCTAGAAATTGCTAGGAAAATAAGACAAATGTTAAAAGCAAGAGCATAGAATGCAAGCAAGAAAGAGGAAAGCATCAAAAGACTGAATAAACTATCCCGTGATAGAAGTAGAAGACATTTGAAAAATGAACTTGCCAGTTGCCATCACTTGCATAAATTCTTTCTAAAACAAACTGTCAACATAACTAGCAAAGTATTCCCCAAAAAAGGAAAAAAACACACGCACACACAAAGCAAACAAGAAAATATCAGAAAGAATTAATATTATAAGCAACATCGAGTAAATGCGACAAATCAACTTGGGGGTAATGTTGGAGAAGTTTCAAGTTTGCAGAAAAATCACCATGCAAAAGTTTATGCCTGACACAAAGCAACATAGCACAACAAACTCTTAGTAGCATCTCCTGCACAGGTCAATAACCATTTTCAGAAACTTCTCCAAAAGTAATTGTACTCACCATTTGCTTTACCAGCAGGTACATGATCGGATATACTCTTCTATCAGAAAATTAAGGCTCAGCTATCTAGTAAATCGCAGTTTACGTGTAATGAAGTAATATAACAACAAAACCAAAAAGGAAGTCTAAAAAGAATTTGGTCAACACTCCCTGAGTTAACGATGCGGGTTGGAAACCTAGTTGGAGGATTTTTTGTGGATATTTAAATATTAGGAGAGTTGAGTAGTTGACCACCATGTTTTTCTCAAAAAAAAAAAGAGCCTTAAAAGGAATTTGAGATCATAATGGCAATGTTCCAAACCATCCTCTAACATGCTGGTGGCATCAATTGGTACTTATTGTGTGACATTGGAACACTGAGTTAGAATTTTAAGCCATATTAAATTAATCACATAAAAGAAGAATTTACCTTGACACCAACGGGACTGCTCAGAAGAAAATCCCAAATCAACATGATTGAATGAAATTCAAATTCCTGAGTTAGTAGCAGCGTGATCCAACGAAATGCATAAAACTGAGGATTGACCTGCATGTACATTGAAATTATATAGATAAAAATTCCAAATCTAATTGGAATGCAAAATAGTGTTTTGACTTGTAATTTGAGACAAAGATCAAACACCAGTAATGACTCAACATGTGAGTTGGAACTGGTAGGCTGAATTTGATGAGAAAAATAAACTCAGGTGCATTACAAGAAGATATAATAACTGTAGGAAAATAGTAATATGTCAGTTCATTTTTTGACACCGACCTTTAAATTCTCTAGGTGGTCCCACAGCTCTTTGTCATTTTCTTTCAGAAGTTGAGATAAACATGAAAGTGTTGCATGAATGCCGACAGAGCTATTATCTAATTGTGGACAATAATTATCCACAAATCCACTCAACAACAGCACAAAGCAACTGAAGCTGTCGGCTTCTGCATGTTGCTAGTTAACAGAGGGCAAAAGAAGAAATTAAATTAAGGAAGGAAAACTCATAAATTTATGCAATCATACAGTAACATAGTGTCAAGTTATTGTCTGAACTCTAAAGTTATAATAGAGTTGTGCACTAAAATCTGGTTGAGAGTTGAAAAAGTTGCCAAAAACAACATAAAGAAAAAAGATGATGGTATAAAAATAAACATGAGTGGGACTTTTGAGTAACATTGGAGTTGGAAAATTAGTTCAGAAGCAACTTTTGCTTGATAGGAATATAGAATATCAATTGGCATCTTCTCAATTTCAATAAAACCGCTTAATTTGTCAATGAGATGATAAGGCAATAAAAGAGTATTACCAACAAATGCTTGCTTTCCTGTTATATTGAATAAATAAATCAATAGTTAGGTTACATGAATTGGAGAAATTGTTTAAACTCACCGCATTGTCTTCATTGGGATCTGTCCGGAAAACATAGTAGAGTGGGGCCAAGACCTCATTCATCCCTTGTACGTAGCCAATTGCAGGATTCATTTTTGCAAATAGCAGGAGTATGTTTCTCATTGCTTCCTTCATCCAATGTAACGTACAGTCAGTTCGGTTGTTTTTTCTTCATATACTTTATTTGTTCTTCTTTAATTTTGTTATGTTTCTTCTTTAAGTATATATTATGTATTGTAATTTCTGTTACTTCTTTCTTCCCTCCCTGCCTCAATCTTTATGAAACTAAAATATGTTACAATGTCAAATACATTACCTGATTTTTGTGGCTTATTGGTGAATTCACTGAAAAGAACTCGATGTCTGGATGTGTCCTCTCAAGGTCACGATCAATTTGCTTGGCAATCTCAGCATCCTATCAAAGATATCCATGCTGGTTACATAGGCTGTGCATAAGTTTTAGCAACCATTATCAAAAAAAGTACTCGTGCCCTCTAGATTCACCTTGAAATATTGGTTCCAAGTGCTGCCATTACGTAGGTTCAAAGGATGATCTCCATTAGTAACCTGATTCCGTCTTAGTAACCCATCAGCATGATTTTCCTTCTCTTCTTTGTTTGTGCATTCAGACTACCTACACCAAAGGTAATAAAATAAAACTTTGCAACATACATTCAGCTAAGTTTGGAGAAGCTGCAAAGTTATGTAAAAGGACTATTATAATATTTTTAAAATAAAAGATGAAGGGTGCTTACAGGACAAGCAAGAAATTCTTTCTTAAGCTGACTGTATTTTAATCGGTGTTGAGTTAGTTCATCTTCCCATGATTTACTAATCACAGACAAATAGCCTAGCAGTATCTGCAATTTCAACCAAATGGGTACATTAGTCATTACAACAAAAACCAAACCAGTACTTGATGACTTCACAAGAAAACTTTCAATTGTAATTGGTTCATGTCAACAGCATTAAATAAATTTACAAAGAAAGAAGAACATGCACATGGCAACGTATAATTCTTTGACTCGTAGGGATAACATTTTATTTAACAAATTGGAGCAGAGCTGGGTCTGAGATGAAATTAAATCGTATAATTTTTATTGTCAGAATAACCAAAGTTAGAAGTTGATGTTCCTCCCAATAAACATAAATTTTCAGAAGATGATTCTTCCAGTTAGAGATATTAAACAACATAACAAAATTATCAGTCAATGCAACTTATTCTGGTTGTAAACTCGCTTTTTCTTTAAAAGAAGAAAGAAAAAAGAAACTAATGCCACGTAACCTCCATTTGCAAATAATAAAAGAAAAAAAACCTTTTGTTTCCAAAATTTGCTCTTTAACATTCTTTTTTTTTTGTGTATGTGGAAACCATAGCAAGTTGAATAGAATGGACATACAGCTCCTTTATAACTAAGGGAGCTGATATACAGATACCGTCATTGATATCATAATTGATACCAATTTTGTTATTCAAATTAAATGGGTTATTATTCATATTAACAATTTTATTATGCAACTTATTTGTACAATATTTTTGTTATTCAACTTAAGTGAGTTATTATTCATATTAGTAGTATTTGACTTAAATAATAAAAATATTGTCAAAAATAAATTACATAATAAAATCGTTAATATAAATAACAACTCATTTTATATAAATAATAAAGTCAATATTGATTTCAGTATCAATAATGATATCTCTCAAACATTTTCCTATAACTAATTAACAGTAAAACATAGTAAAATATGATTCACAAAACCTTCCACACTAAAGGACGCATCTCTTCTCCATGTTGAAGGCCTTTACAAGCAACTTGTTGCAATGCTTCAATGCATATGACCTTTTGTGAGAGCTGCACAATTAGCAAATCAATCACCTTCTCTCTTCTATAAACAAATGGATAAGTGGCAAATCTAAAAAAATTAACAAAAAGTTGCACAAACACCTCAAATTCAAGGTCAGATCGCTGATCTTCAAATCCATCAACAAAATACCGCTCAGATCTGATCGCGCCAAAGGGATAGGTCTCTAGTTCCTGTCCAAGCTGATCCGAACCACGATGCACCTTCTGATCGGATAGCTTCTTGAGCATGATTCGGAGAGACATGGCGGATTGTGTCGATCGCTAAAGCATTCGGAGATTACGCAAATAGTGAGATTCGGATTCATCGAAGGAGGAGTGAAACTGGAGAAAAATTGAGGTGGCGGGAGGAAAAAAGAGCAGAGCGAGAATGGTAGGTTTGAACGACAAGTTGCACAATGTTTTCTTTTTTATTACTGTTTTCTTCCTTCTCACTGTGCTTTTCTTTTGAGTTGTGGCCGAGATTGGACAGCAGTACCGAGCGTTGGAGGGGATCAGAGGATTTAGAGGAGTGTGTTATAATAACAATAGATTTAAGCCTTGAGAGTAAATTACAAGGATTCGATTCTACTAAAATTAATTGGACCAAAGTTCCAACTTTAACGGCCCTGTGGACTGTTGTTAGTCCATTCAAATACTTTGAATTTTTAAAAATATTAATTGATAATTTGTTATCATTTTTTTAAAGGGGTCTAAATCATTTAATTTTTAAATATTTATAAATTTTTTTTTAATTTTGATTTCGAATATATGATTTTCTGTTGTTAGAGCAATAACTTGTTATCAATTAAACGTGATGCGGAAAGAAGGATACAGATGCTATGATATAAAGTGCTAAGTTGGCATTTTGAGTATAGAACTGGCCTGGGATGAAGTTTGTCAGTGCTTATGTTAACACTGAAAGTGTGTATAAATTAAGCTACATTTTTTAAAGATGTGTATAAATTGAGCTACATTTTTTTAAATAGGTTTTAAAGATGGAAAATTGTATAATTAGTTCAGTAATGTCAATGGCGGGAACCATGCGCACTTGTTGATGTTTTGACAAAATTGTATAATTAAACTATTTTGTACTCTTGTGCGATACTGATCTGTAAACTTAATTCATTCACGATGAAAGAAATCAGAAAACAAATTTCTATTCTTTAGATAAAAAAAAACATTAATTATTGCTACCGTTGTTATATTAAATTATCTGAAAAAAATTGAGGCGAATATATGAAATCACATTATTTGCGTGGGATTTGAAAAGGGCTGAGATTTCTTGATAATGTATATTTTTGGCAATCTCGACAATTTATTATATCTAAATAAATTTTGAAGATTTTTGAAAAAATAAAAAAGGACTTACTGATATATTGTGTATCAAGTTTCATACAATTTCAATATCATTTGATATTTCAATAAATATCATTGAATATAGATTATTGTAAGTTTTAAGTTGTTTGATGAATGATAAAAATTGTGTGAAAATTCACCATTTTTCATGTGCATCATGTAAATATAGTATCCATCACATTTTAAAGGTCAAATCTTAAAATTACAAATTATTTCATACCGTTGTTAAGATTTTAAAGGTCAAATCTTAAAATTACAAATGCATTATCAATAGATTTTAACCCTTTTAAAAAATGGATCTTTCAAGCAAAATTACGATTTTGCCCCTGTCTCTTACCCAAAACAATTGCTTTCTTTGTTATGCACTTTGCGTCAAAAAGAGAACTTTGCATACTTCAATTTCTCGCCATATCTGGGTAATTTGGTATGCTTTAGTTGGAGCGCATGATCATGAATAAATGTATAAATTAGGTCTTGATAATAAGTTTCAATTAGCATATAAAAAGTGTTCAGCTTTTATCTCGGAAAGAAATTAACTATTTTGTAACAGGATAGTGACTTTATACAGTTGCTGCCTCAACCGTGCAATGCATGCATGTAGAACATTACTTTCATGTTTTTCAACCATACATATATATTCCCAGCTACACAAGTCAAACGTTCCATACTCTATATTGTGTGGAGTGTCAAGCATCACTAATTAAGTGGATAAGACAATACATATATATATATATATTTATATAAGCAGTAACGACGACACTTACTTTTCTTAATTATCGCACAAAATAAACGTGTGAACCATGCATTTTTCTGGTTTTCACAAGTCATAAACTTGGAAAAGTGCATGCAGCTGATGAGTAGTGCAATTCCCACTTAAAAAAAGTGCTTTGGCTCTGTTTGCATCCGTCTCTTGAGTATACATAATAAGAATATTAATTAGATTGAGACATGTTTCTGTAAATAGGATATTAATAATAAAGATGGGGCCAAGAATTTTAATTTTAAATATTCACAAAGGATCTCTAGTCAAGTTTCTAACTTGTAACATCTCATCTGAAAATCATTCCTCTTAATCACTAGATTAAAGACTAATTCTTATTTGTTGTGTAAAATTATATGTGTATTTCTCTCAAAAAGTTAGTTATGTGCAGCTCTTAATTATAATATTGTCTTCACCCTCCTTTCACTATAAACTGGAGCAATTAAAAGCGTTTATGGAGAAGTACAAGGCACGCATAAAAGCGCATAAACACATAAAAAGTTAGGATTATTACTCGCATTACTGCCACCTTGTCATAGTCATCAAAGAAAATAAATACTGGTTAACTTACATTAATTATAGGCCCACAATTTACAATTAAGTGCATGATACCTCATTCATGACAAAAAATACACCTATATATAAACTTCTCAATTGTATCTCCATCATATCATCCATATCTAGTCTCAAACTCTTATTCATAATAAGAACCATTATCCACTTTCTCTGTAAATATCTAAAGGATTGGTACTTCTCTTGTTTAGTGCTCGTGGCATTTAATATGGCTTCTCTTGTTTATTTTGTGATGGCACTTTTATTCATGGCCTATGTAATAGATGGCCAGGCCTTGCAAAAAGGTTTTTATTCTAAGACATGTCCCAAGGCCGAAGACATCGTGAAGTCTACGGTTCAAAATGCTTTCAACGATGATGCGACCATAGCTCCCGGCCTTTTGAGGTTGCATTTTCACGACTGCTTTGTTCAGGTCTTATTCCTCTCCTGATTATCTAAAACAATATATAATCAAGATTGATGATTAATTTAGTTAAATTTTATGATTGTTGGATGGAATGAATTTAGGGATGTGATGCATCTGTGTTGATATCGGGAGCCTCAGCTGAGAGATCTGCGTTCGCAAATGCCGGTCTTAGAGGGTTTGAGGTTGTTGATGATGCTAAGTCACAGCTGGAGTCGGTATGCCCTGGAGTCGTCTCTTGTGCTGACATACTTGCACTTGCCGCACGAGATGCTGTTGGTCTCGTAAGTACACGTACATGATTATGATTTGTACTAAATTAAGTATTCTAATTAAATGACATAATAAACCATAGATTGATCCACTTACTGGTAGAATTTTGGACTTAGAACTTTGGAGTGCCAATAATTTTAAAATTGTATTACTTACACATGCAAATGTGTATTGTTAAGACTGGGGGACCAAGTTGGTCGGTGGAGCTGGGAAGAAGAGACGGAACGGTCTCCTCTGCATCCGATGTAAGCACTCTCCCTGCCCCGACTGATTCTGTTGATATTCAGAGGCAGAAGTTCTCTGACAAGGGCTTGTCAGATCACGACCTCGTCACTTTAGTTGGTACATATCTAATATTTTCCCTAAAAATCAAAGTCACAAAAGAATTTTCAATTTTCTTAAGATCAATATTGTCAACCATACATAACCATTCAACAAATTTTAGGTGCTCATACCATCGGGACGACGGCATGTCTCTTCGTCAAGTATAGACTATTCAACTTCACTGCCACTGGCAACCCCGACCCGACTATCAGTCCTTCATTCCTAAGCAACTTGCAAACTATGTGTCCTCAGAGCGGAGACTCATCAGATCGTATTGCTCTTGACAAGGACACTGAGAGCAAATTCGATGTCTCATACTTCAAGAATGTGAGAGATGGCAATGCGGTGCTGGAGTCAGACCAGCGGTTGTGGGCCGATTCGAGCACAAAAGGCATAGTGCAAAAGTATGCCGGGAATGTAAGGGGACTCTTGGGGGTAAGGTTCAACTTTGAGTTCCCCAAATCAATGGTGAAGATGGGTGCCATCGGTGTTAAGACCGGTTCGAATGGTGAGATTAGGAAGATTTGCTCCCAGTTTAACTGACAGATATCTGGCTATAATGGCTAATTAAGCTCCAGTGATTTAAGTGTAACATATTTAAGGCAAAAAGAAGCAGTATATTGAAAATTTCCTTTTTTTTTTTGCAACTTTTGTGGACTATCATATTGTTTCTATATCAAAAAAAAAAAAGTGAAATGAGGTATTGAGCTTGGTCAACCAGTATATATATATTGTGCTATTGGAGTTTGGAAACAGAACTTGTACTTAATTAAGTTCTGTTAATTTTTTTTTTCTTGAAATAAGGGTTCCATCCTAGCATTTATTCTTTTTCAAATATTTTTTGCGGAATTTGAACCTACGTCTTTCTATAACAAGATGAGACCTATCACCACAATACTAGATTTGCGGTTCAATTAAGTTCTCTTAAATAAATTGATCTTTTTATCTTCCAGCCTTCCGGCTAATATTTTAGATATAATGGAGAAATTTTCTTCAAAGGGCTTGCACAACCTAAACTAATCTGATCTCCATATATAGTAAACCTTTGGCCTCTTGAATAAAAGTCAGCATCATCTCCACAATCTATTGTCTGCAATTTTGCTACAATAGTGCCTTTATTTATTTAAATGTATCACTGAAATTCTGGGCCCACGTACTTTTATAATTTCTTGGGGCTGTGGTTTATGGTTTTAGATGGGTATGGGACCTGTGCATGTCGACCCGCATTGACCAATTTGCTTCGTTAGAGACTCGGAGTTCGACTATTTGAGTGAATTTCTCTCTTTATTGGGTCTCCTTCCATTCAGAAATGGATACAGAAATTTTCTGAATGAAAATCAATAGCATATTAATTGTGGAGTAAAGCTAATGTGTTTTTAAAAGTACGAAATTTTTTGATATTTTTAATTCAAAAATTTATTAAATAGAGTTCAAACGAAAAATTTAAATTGTTCGATAAATTCTTCATATCAAAATGTTGTAGGATATTAAAATTTTCTATTTTTAAGATTTTCTAATTATTTTTTCAGATTTTTTTAAGATGACTCTAATAATAATAAAAAATAATGAATTTTTGTATATAAAAATAGATCATTTATAAAAATATAAAATAAATATTTAAAAAACTCTAAAAATAGAAAATTTTAGTATCCTACAAGATTTTAATATAAAGAATTTATTGAGCAATTTGAATTTATCTTTTAAAGTCGATTCGATGGATTTTGAATTAGAAGTACCGACAAATTTAGTACTTCTAGGAACATATTAGTTTTACTCTTAATTATGAAGCATATAATTATCAATGTAATAATATTAATCATTTTTTAAATATGAAGGTTAAAATTTAGAATTCTTCACAAAATATGAAGGTCAAAGTAAGTAAACATAGCAAAAAAAAAATTTAATTAATATAAAATATTAAAATTTGAAAAAAAAAATGGTTTCCATAGAATTCATATGCTCCTAATTAAGAAAATAACAGTGCTCCTAGAGTTTATAAGATTCTGCACAGTGGGGCCCAGTTATATACCAACCAATTTTAATTCTACAAGCTTCTTTCGGTTTCTTAGCACCAACCATTTTTTTTTTAAAAAAAAAACATGATGAGATCGTTTTAGCGTACATATAATATTTATTGTATCCTATTTGTATAGAAAAATTACTGTCAAAATAATAAAATTAAAATTGTATATGTATTATTTATTTATTTTACAATAATTCTATGAAATAATTTTAAATTTTAAAGGCTTATGAACAACCAATAAAAGTTTCAAAATTCAAATATAATACAATGTCATATCTAAATAATTAAACACACATATAATTTTAATTTTTTAATTAGAATATTAATTTTCAAAATAATAAATGAACGTACTCTAAAAAATAGATGCACACTAAAATTAATCTTAATTTATAGTAAACCTCTCCATATGCCTACATACATTGTCTTTGAATGTAAAACGAAAATTGTTTTTTTTTCCTAGCTTTCTTGTTATAGAAAAATGATTAAAAGCTCTAAAAAAGAAAAAAAAAAGCAAAAAATGAACATAACCAATAGAATATTTACCAATATTGATGCCTCCCGGTTTAAATTCCAAAATTTCACATGATTTAATTAATTACAACATCTAATCATGCATTGCTTCATCGGTTCGCAATAATCATAGCCATGAAAAAAAATTGAAAAAAATATATATCTAGGGAGGAAATGCAGATTGGTGCTCCACTTCCTTTATTTTTTTATTAACCAGAAAAACATGTGCAAAATATGCATTTTTACAAACCCATTATATACATTACAATTTGTTTTTTTTTTTAAAAAAAGGACTTCAGTCCATATAGTCCATGAAAGCTTATCCCAATATGATATTTAAAATTCATTATATACACTACAGTGTCGTTCAGTAACTTTCTCTTTTATCTTTTTTATAATTTTATAATTCTTTTTAGCTTCTTTAATTGTTTAATTCTTTCGAACATATATTCCTTAACGGAATTAAAACCTTCTCATTTAGCCTCATTTTGCCTAAATCTTAATCCTCTGTCCGTTCCTTAAAGAACATCTTCTCATGAATTAAGCTTCTTTCACTTTCACTCGTAAATTAAAATTTCCGAATATAAACTTTTTAACGCGGATTAAAAATTAATTCTCAATGTATCGCGAAATAACCCCAACAAAATATTCTAAGGTTGATCATGAACGCTTATCCCAATATGATACTTAAAATCCTATCGCCTCTTATAATAATTTGTAATTTGTTCACATTTATAGTCCTATAGACAATGATTGAGAATATTTCTGTCATCTCACACATGGTTTTTACAAACCGGTATACAATCATGGTTATAGGAAGTTGGATTGGGATACAGAAGAAGTCACGGTTACATAAAACCACAAAAAAGAAAAAAAAAAGAGTAAAAAGAGGTTTTCATGACTCATCTTTATTTAAGAAAAAAAATTAGAGAACAAATATTTGATTTAGTTATATCTGAAATTGAGATGTTGAACTCCTCGTTTTTGTCTCAAAAAAGGAAAAATAGAGAAATTTATGTATATAATTTTTTGAGATGTTCTATTATGGAACAAAATTTTTTATAGTTATTGTATTTTAATGAATCAAAGCAACTAATTTCGGCCCGATCTCTTTGTTAGTAGTACAAATTATGATCCATAGAAGAATTTACCTGATAGTTAATAATTTTAATTATTTCAAAATTAGCATAATAACAAAATCTAGTAATTTTATTCTAATAAAAATATAAAATAACTATTCAATATTTATTTGAAACACAAATTAACAATAGATGGGTGCACACTTTATGTTTTTCTGTTTAAAATCTAATTAGAAGATTAATTTTTTTATGAATATTTAAAATTAAGAAAATTAATTCTATTTTTTATCTTGGGAAAAATGTGTTGGGTTTTGAAAACCTAGTTTTAACAAACATCTCACTGTCTACACCTAAAGAGGGGATACTGACAGCGAACATATTCTGATTTAGACCCTTCACAAAACAAAATTTTCACTCCAGTCCACTGGTTGCTTTCGCTTACTAAGAGAAATTTTTTTTTTTTTTGCCTTAAAAGAGAATTAGGTCAGAAACGCTTCATCCATTCTTCAAAAATTAAAATTCTTTTAATTC
This sequence comes from x Bolboschoenoplectus mariqueter, assembly GCA_037678475.1. Lineage (NCBI taxonomy): Eukaryota > Viridiplantae > Streptophyta > Magnoliopsida > Poales > Cyperaceae > x Bolboschoenoplectus > x Bolboschoenoplectus mariqueter. The sequence continues at coordinate 1,684,194 of CM075250.1, forward strand.
TTATCTACAATTAATGCCACAGAATGCAATTAAGGATTCACGATTACTAAAAACCCAGGTCCAAAATATGCATGTTATTTGAACTATTTAGTTCTACTTTTTAAAAAAATCTATTTCATTAATTAGCAGATTATGCTCGAAAATTTGATACTATCTAATTAACTCGAAGACAGAGGACTTCTTTTGATACTCCTAAAAATTTAATATGAGCTGTATAACAGAGACTTGTGCTTATGAAAACATGTCTTTCTTTCTATCTGTCTAACTTTTAATCAATTTATATATATAAGGAGGTATAAAGCAATAAAGTGTAAAGTAATGCCCACAAAAGAAATAAGATTATGAAATACTGTTCATACTGCTTTTAACTACTAGTGGAACCCAGAGAGAAATTATTCTTATATCCCATATTTTGCACATCTTATTTGCATACAAAAAATATTCATACTAAATAGATAATTTATTTATATCTTAATTTATAAATGGTTATAGTTAGTATAAAAAGTGTTTATTATTTTTTTCTTTCCTAGATGATTATAGAAAAATTGTAGTTAAAAATTTTATTGCATAAGTATAAATATAACTTGCATAACTTTAATTCTAATAATGTAGGATATAAATATTTTCTGAAAAAATATAAATATTTCTAGAATGTAAATAAAAGTTGTAGTTAAATAGTGTAATTATGACTCTTGGTGGAACTAATTAGTGCTGCAATACTGATTTTTCTCAGTATTGGCTGGCCTTATCAAGTATTGGGTAATGCTTTAATTTAATTAACAACCCACTAACACAAAAATGACACAGCATTGCTATCACTACTGCCGCCATGTAAGACCATGTATTGAAAAAAGAGGTACTGATTTGATTAATGTGGGCCCGCAAATAACACTTATATAAACAACATGATATTAATTCCCTCTTCATATTCATACATCATACTTCAGAGAAGCATACACACCAGCTTTAATTAATTATATGGCATTCAATATGGAATCTCTTGTTTACTATGTAATCATCCTTCTTGTCATGGTTCATGTAATACAAGGCCAAGGGTTGCAAAAGGGGTTTTACTCTAGCAGCTGTCCCAATGCCGAAAATATCGTGAAATCCAGCGTTCAAAAGGCTTTCAACACCGATCTGACTGTTGCTCCCGGCCTTCTGAGGCTACATTTTCATGACTGCTTTGTTCAGGTATTAGTTGCTATCCTGTTGATCATCTTGAACTGTTTATATAGTTTAGATATATAAGTATGTTATGGTTAATTAATTAGTTATCGAATTTTCGCTGAATTGATATGAATGTACGTAGGGATGTGATGCGTCGGTCTTAATATCGGGAACTTCTACTGAGAGGACTGCTTTTGCAAATGCAAATCTTAGAGGGTTTGAGGTTATTGATGATGCAAAGTCACAGATAGAAGCAGCATGTCCTGGTGTCGTTTCTTGTGCCGACATAGTCGCCTTGGCCGCACGAGATGCTGTTAGCCTTGTAAGTTGACATGATTAATTACTAATTAAGCTAGATAAATCTTCTAGACTTTTTGCATTGGTTGTTTGGACAGCTGAAAAATGATAAAATTAGACTAAATTTTAACAAAACAAGAATATATATGTTGAAATCATAAGATTGATTTAATTAGGATATAAGTATACTTTGCATAGACTGGTGGGCCAAGTTGGTCGGTGGAGCTAGGAAGGAGAGATGGAAGAGTCTCCTCTGCATCTGACGTAAGCAACTTGCCGGCCCCGACCGATTCAGTGGCTGTTCAGAGACAGAAATTCTCAGACAAGGGTTTGACGGATCAAGATCTCGTCACTTTAGTCGGTATGTAATTATTTCATCTTAATCCAAAATTAAATAAAATACCAATTTTTAAGATTAGATATTTGACATCTAATTTAGAGCACACATAAAGAAGAAGGGAATTTGTGATAAATTTTGAGTTTGAGTTGTAATTATATGACAATATTTGATTCGTAGGTGCGCATACCATAGGACGGACGGCTTGCCAATTCGTGCAATATAGGCTATTCAATTTCACAGCCACGGGCAATGCCGACCCCAGCATCAACCCCTCCTCTCTGAGCCAGTTGCAATCTCTATGTCCTTCAAATGGCGATTCATCAAAGCGTATACCTCTCGACAAAGAAACTGAGAACAAATTCGATGTTTCATACTTCAAGAATCTGAGAAATGGCAATGCGGTGTTGGAGTCGGACCAGAGATTGTGGGGCGACTCGAACACGAAAAGCATAGTGCAAAACTATGCTGGGATTATAAGGGGGCTTTTGGGGCTGAGGTTTGATTTGGAATTCCCCAAATCAATGGTGAAAATGGGTGCTATTGGTGTGAAGATTGGTTCCCAGGGTGAGATCAGGAAGGTTTGCTCACAATTCAACTAAATATCTGGCATATTTTATCACAGATACTGGTAAAATGACACAATTATATATAGGGCATCTGATGCGTCTTTTATTGTCTATTTCTTTTACCTTTCTTTTTCTTTTTCTTTTTTTACTTGGTGGGGAGGTACCAAGGGGTTTGGAATTTCAAATAGAAATTAAAGGTTATGGAAAAAGTTTCATAACCTTCTTTTTGTAATTCTTTTTTTCAAACTACATAAAGTGTGATGAGTATTTAATATGGTTCTTGCTTGCTAGCTATCGATAAATTGTCTTCATTTTTTATCCTGAATAGTACCATAACAAGATGAGAAGAATACTACATATATAACCTGCCGTCTAATTTTTAATTTGAAATATGTCAAACAAGAAAATATGAATTACTTCATGTAATTATGTCAACCAGGCAGAGCAGTCAATTACCATCTGCACAATTTATCAATTAACTAAATAAGAAGAAGAAAAAAAGACTCATTTTTCCTGATAAAGCAAAAGGGCATTTGGTCTAGTGGTATGATTCTCGCTTAGGGTGCGAGAGGTCCCGAGTTCAATTCTCGGAATGCCCCAATTTTTTAGTTTTTTATTTTTCTGTTATTTGGGCTCATCAAATGTTGGTGGGGTTGTGCTGAGCATTTAATGCTCTGTAACTGGGTACTATCTCACAACAAGGTATATACAGATTTCAATTTTTCAATCCAACCAGTTCAGTACCTGGGATTAAGCAATGATTACAGTGGCTACTGGATGAATTAACCAGCTTTTAATCTGGTTTTGAAAAGGAATTTGTTCAGCTGTTGACATCTGAGTTGTGCAAGTTGACCACACGCATCAAGATAACTATCACCAACTCATGACTACAAATTACAAAAACAACAAGGAGGGGGGAAGGAAGGAGAAAAATTTGAAGTGCTTGTTTTCTCATGTGATGGTTTTGTTATGTGATGGTAGTGTGGTGTTGAGACGTAATCGGAACACCGGCTTGTATCGATTAAATGTATTGGTTTTGGGTTTAGATTTAAGTGCACCATACAAAGATGCTCAAAGTAACATAAAAAATACAAGGTTTCACTTGTTTAAGTCCAATAGTTGACATGTGATGTTATAGTGTGATGGAGCGGCTGTCTGCTCTTGTTACTTGTTAGTACGAATTGACTTTATCCAAATAAAATTTAAAAAAGGGCTCTCCTTTTTATGTTCATATAATTCATCCCAATTATAAAACGTAGTTTGATCAAAATTAATGAAGAATTAAAATATAATTTTTAATATAATTATGTCTTAGATTTTTTCGGAATAATTATATGTCTTAATTTTTAATTATATATTTGACTGCAGTGTAATTATAATGAAATATCTTAAATTTTTAATATATATAATTAATATTTAAAAATTTTGAGGTTATAATCCCTCTCGGTCTCTACTAAAATTTGTTCCTGAACATGAGTTACATTTTAATTTTTTTTGTAACAAATATCACACTTTATTAGTTACAATAACTTCTAAAATTTTTATTTTTTCAAAAGAAAAATGTCCTTAAGGTAGTGAATAAAAATAATAACAAATATTTACATATCAAACGGTCATCTTTCGAAGATTTCAAAGAGTAAATAAAAAAAATTCTGAAATTTGAATATGATATTCTATAACATTTTGTTACGTAGATCAAATGTATTGAATTGACCATTCGAACATGAAAAAAATATTAGACTGCTAGTATATTGACTAAAATGCTAATGTTAATAGTGGAGGGATCCAACAATAATTATGATCATTGATGTTTATAGTATTTATTTTATCATTTATATTTTAATTAATATATATAAACTATTGGATATATTTTAATTCATTTCAATAACATACATATAAAAAAATATTGAATTTTAACTTTATTTCGGTAGTCATTAAGAGAGTAAATTAAATCACAAAATTTGGCCTATTGATTTTTGTTAGTGCTTGATGCATATCAAAATAAAATTGAAATAATGTAATTTTTTGTACACTTATATAACATGATATATCCAAAATATCTAATTAATAATTTTTTTATTTAAGAGTTTAATAAATAATTATTTGAAATTTAATTTTATGATCATTAATACGACACAAATGATCACGAGCATTGAATCCCTCCTCATGTTAATTAACAAAACTTATTTAGAATGTATAAATTTGATTGATTAATTTGAATTGACATTGACAGTCTAACTCCATTACCATCTCTCTCAATTCATATACGTAAACAACAATAAAAAGAATTAATATTTACTACAATTTGTGGGAAAAACATTTTGTTGATAACTTCTAAGTTGTGCAACTATACCACATGCTTTAATTATAAATCATCAACAAACTCATTAATCCAAAAGCAAAAGCAACGAAGAAAAAACAACGGTGGAAGAAGAAAAACAAAATCGTAATCTGTTTGCCTGTTTGGCATAAAAATAAGCAAATAGATCCAACAAAAAATGATCAAATTTACTAATGTTTTTAAACAAAATTTAGTTAATAATTTCAAAATTGAAGTTAAAAAATGTCAATGGATATCTGTTTGCGTAACAAAAAGCTGGTCATGTGCTTGATTGTATGTGAATCTTATAAGGTGCTTCAACCTGTTCATTATTGGACATATTTTTCGATATAGGAGAATATGATTTATATATGAATATGTTTTCAGTTGAATCAAGAATTAGAAATTAATATATGTGCAAAGAAAATAATTAAGAGTTAATCAAAATGAGTTTCGTCAAAATTCATGCTTGTAACTGATACTTTTATAATATGGAGCTAATAGGTTTGATATTGTTATTTTTTATGCACATATATAAAAAAAAATGATATGGATGACTTCAATATTTATTTACTATTATTTGAGTCTGATCATTTATTTTCTTAATTTGTTAATTAAAGATTCGTACTTCCGGATGAGAAAAAGAAAAAAGTGAAAAACAACGCCACGTGACGTGGCCTTATCACAACTCACTATTACAACGGACCCTTCTCACTTCTCGGATTCAACAAAGGATCAATCAGGACCGTTGGATAAGAATCCAACGGCTTAGAGCAAGCATAGCAGTCATGGCAAAGTCTTGGCCGAACGTTTGCGTATGGGGCTTCGTGCCATTCCCTGGCCCACCTGCGCAGAGATCGAAGAGACGAGAGAAGGAAAGGCACCGAAAGAAGTAAATGTTGTGTGATCCATGACCACCACATCATCGATTCAATCATTCCCGTCCGTTGGTCTTCCAGGTCCTGCACCTGTGCTCCTGGTCCATTCAAAATCGATAGAGGAAGAAATCCCTCCGTCATTTACTACCATACTGTTTCTAGTTTCTTCTTTCTTCCTTGCAAGCGATTTCTTCCCTCCCCCAACTCTTGTTCGGAAAAATTGAAAAATATTAAAGCTCGTTATCGCTCCAAATTTCTTCAGTTTTCTACTTTCCTCACCAAACCGTAGTTCTATCCATTTTCATAGTCACCACGATCATGGCGTCTACGCTTCCCATATCTCAGTCACACTCTTTCTCCACCATCAAGCTTCCCAATAGAGTTCCCAAATCCACCACCGTGCCATCTTCTTTTCTTTATTTGAAGAAAAGCTCCAGCTTTTCTTCCCAGGTTAGTCTTTCCTCTACTCTAACTGGTCGGAGACACACAGTGGTGGTGATGGCTACTATGACAGAGATGCCGAAGAAGCAATCGAAAGGGGGTTTCGTGGATGAGATGAGAGCTGTGGCCATGAAATTGCACACCAAAGACCAGGCTAAGGAAGGAGAGAAGGAGGCGAAGAGCCCTCCAGTTGCTAAATGGGAACCTTCTATTGATGGATACCTCCGATTCCTCGTCGACAACAAGCTTGTTTACGACACGCTGGAGGCAATTGTTCAGAAAGCTCCACATCCTTCCTGTATATTTCTCAAATTTATTGTTTGTACCCTGATTTTTGAGTGGTATTATTCCGGTTATCTGGGTTATCGGGTTTTGGGGGGTGTAAAAGTTGCTAGCTGACTGCAAGTCTGTGATTAGGTACCAGTAAGGAGTTAGAATGTATTGCTTGGTACCGGTACACTAGCCGTCATTAGGCCTTGTCCAGGAATGAAGAGGGGAGAGTAGGGGAGGGAAGGGAAAACCTGAAAAGTTGCTTGCTTTCACTACTTATAAAGAGAAATAGAAAGATTTTACCTCCTTTAATGAACCCTTTTTGTCACCTCCAACTTGGGTTGCAGAGGAGGTGAATTCATTTTGTCATCCCTTACAAGTTCCAACCCTTTCCCTACCATTCCATCCCCTTCCCTCGCCAATATATTTATGGACCACATCCTTAGTTTTGATCTATTGAGACTGTTAACTATGAACTATTTACAAGTTTCTAATGAAATTGATGGCGTACATCTCACTTTTTGTCAAAAAAGAGATAGCTGTACCTTTTAGCTCGAGGGAAAAAGAACCATGTCCCTCTTATCGAGAGGGTTTGGCAGGGCATTAGAAATATCATTCAATAATTGTTGTCATGAATTGATGCACGTTGAATCTAGATAACTTTCTGGATTAATGTAGAGATCAAACTAATTTGGATATTATCAGAGTTGAAGGATTACCTGTAATAGAAGATTATTCATTGTAGTATCTAAAGGATCTTATCGAAAGACAGTTAATTAGAAGTTCAGAAAGGTTAAACTCAATGAATCTTTATGCATGATTGGTAATTTGAAGATTGATTAAACAAATTTTTTTTTATTACAGATGCTGAGTTTAGGAATACTGGACTAGAGAGATCAGGGGCATTAAAAAAAGACTTGGAATGGTTTAAGGAGCAAGGCCACACAATTCCAGAACCTTCTTCTCCTGGAATTTCTTATTCCTGTTATTTGGAAGAGTTGTCAGAGAAGGACCCACAAGCCTTCATCTGCCACTTCTACAATATCTATTTTGCCCACAGTGCTGGAGGCCGAATGATCGGTAAAAAGGTTAGTTTCTTTATGGTTTTGCTCTCTTTTTTAAAATTGTTTTCTTAATTAATCTGATCTGGCTACTAGTTGGTTACTGGACTATCTTTACTAATTACAAGTTCAAATACTTTATTGTTGGCGTGCCTTATCTTCCGCATGGTTCAATTTTGAATATGAATATGATTTCTTGCCTTATTTTATGTTCCTGAATTGTGACTGTATAATTTTGTTTCTTTACAGATTGAAACTGTATTTTAATAATTTTGTAAATAACATGCTATGTTTGCATCAATACATGATGTTTGTTAAAAATAGGCCATTAAGCTTTGGTGTTGGTTGTTGAGTTGAGTAAACTGATCGTAAAGCTTTTTAGTTGAGTCTACACCAAGCTTTTAAAAAACGTTTAACGGCTCTTAACGATGAGGTGAGCAGTTAATGGTTTAACGTTTAAACGGAATTAAACGGACGTTAAATCATAATACGGATATTTTTGTAAAGTCTATTTTTTTGACATTTACAAAGAATAAGTTATGTATATTTATACTTAATAATTAAAAAAATAATGAAAATAAGCAAAAATAATAATTATATCATTAGTGAGTGCTTAATCTAATTAATACTACAATATTATCACATCATAAAAGATTAAACAAAAATAAGAAGTTCTAAAGAGTTGGACACTATAAAATATATTTTAATTTTTTCAATCATAAAAATTCAATATGTTTATTTTGAGCGTTTAAAATTGCTCATAATATATAACTTTCACACTCAAATGAATTTAATAGTATTTAATCACTTTGAAATAATATAAATAAACGTTTTATTAGGATTAAAATAATTTAATTCTCAAAAAATGATTAAAACGGTTTTTTCTCAAATACTTAACGTCAAAGGGTCTAAAAAACGATTACACGGTTTAAACGGAGTATAAATTCCGTTTTTTAAAAGCTTGGTCTACACTGTTATACTAATTTTGACTTTTCATTATTATATGAAAAAAAAAAGTTTACAGCTAGGTGTTAGATGCAAATATGAGAAATATTGACTGTTATTTATAAATGTTGTAAAAATATTGGATGTGATATGAAAAAGGATCACAATAATTTTTCTGAACAACGAGTATTATTATGGTGTACTTAATTGAGATTTGTTGGGTATTTCTGTGGTCAGAATTGTATTTGGTTGAAATATCAAATATCTGTGATTTTATTTTGTTGGATTTGTAGTGTATGTCAGTGATGTATGATAGTTCTGACCAGTGTGGCTTAATAGTATGAGTTCATTTTTCATTGAAGGAAATAATCATTAGTAATTTGAGTGGTGTCGTATCATCTTTAGCTTAAGTTGCTACAATTGATTTTTTTTTTTTACACCTAGAACTTATTTGACTTTATGTCCATTTGTTTAGGTTGCTGAGATGATATTGAATAAAAAAGAATTGGAATTCTACAAATGGGAAGGCAACCTCTCACAGTTGTTGCAAAATGTGCGAGATAAGCTTAATGAAGTAGCTGCTGTAAGACTTTCATTTCTATTATTCTTCTTTTGTTATTTCTGTCCAATAACTACTCACGATGAAATACTAGTGTTAATTGCTCCTTGTCTAAATCATAATCATAACCCCTTGGAATTTCCTTTTTCATGCCTATGGGTGATGATTTTCGACCAAACTTTATTAAGACTGACTTGATTGTTTAAATGAGTCAGTCTGATTCACTAGAGCATTGTGTCAGTTCATAAATTAGCTGATGAAAGTAACTTAGGAAGGTTTACGCTATGTTGCTATTCTGACCCGGTGGTCCAGATATGAGTCAATATCTGTATTTATCCCCCTCCAGCATAGATGTGAAGGGTTCTTTTTTTGTTTTTCTATTTAATTGAAAACATTGATAGAATTTAGTATTGTTTCTTTACCATCCGAGGACTAACAAGAGCATGATTGACACCTGAAAAATAAGTCTTGTTCAAGAGCTTTTAAACAATATTTAATTGCAATTTGTAATATCGATTTTATAACAATGTGGACTTTGTATGGTGTTGCATGCAGAATTGGTTGAGGGAGGAGAAGGATCACTGCCTCGAAGAGACTGAAAAATCCTTCAAATATTCAGGGGAAATTCTGCGCCTTATATTGTCATGATAATTGTAAATCTGTTGAACTACTGATTTAGAGTCGCTTTGTTTTGTACCATTCAGCACCTTAGTGTCAAATTTCTGAATTCTTCTTCTCCCCCTTATTTCTGGTATTTTTCCCTCGTTTTCTCCAGTAATCAACTTGTGCATAAATAAAAAAGGAGAAATGACCGTCTTAAACTTCCTTTTGTTAGCTTACATAAATGTAAGAATTAAATTATTATCTTCTCTCCCTGAAGCAATTATTATTTTTCTAACAATACAAAGGTTAGAATTGTAGATTTAGTATAGTGATGATAAATTTTTTTTTACAGAGAAATATAGATTTAAATTTCATAAAAAATATTTAAAAAAATAAATAAATATTGGGATTAACAGGAGTTTTTATTTTAAAAAAAGAAATACAAAGGTTATGCATAAGTCAATACCCTTATCAGTTACCAGAGCTGGATGTATATTTTCATTGGGTGTAAGGTGCACATCAGAACCATTCGTTTTTATTTTACTGGTTCATATTCAACCACTGATTACTATTTTCCTGACCTTTTATATCTTATTTTTACCAGTGGCTCTGATATCAACACACGGAATCAACGTCATTAGCGTGCTGAATTATCAGCCATGAAAAAGCATCCTTTTTTAAAGATACTTAGAAAGAGACTGCGAGCATCCAAATGTATATGCATGGTTGATCTTTTGCTACAAGGATGTAAATGGTTCTGACCTTTCTATGAAAGCTAGTACTGCGTCGATATCATATATACCTTATACAGTAGTAAGGGAATGATGTAGTAACAGACAAAAAACGGCCATATCTTATATTATATATATACAGCAAGGAGATTGTATAATTGATTTAATAATTTCGTTACCATATTAAGTTAATCTAGGTACCAACGATTCGCAGTAGAGTGGTGGTGTGGTCCTCACCAGATAGATTTGAGTTTTGAGTTGAGTATCAGTATCAGTGTCTCTCTCTCTCATCGATCTCCAATGTGATCAAACTGCTCGACCAACTCAGATCTAAGTCTTAATTAGCCTATGAGTAGACTTGACAAAAATTGATCCGATCGAAATAGTGTGTCCAATAAATCCGAAATTCATATATGATTTGAATTTGCTAAAAGTTAAAAAATTAAATGATCCGAATCCATAATTGATAGAACTGAAAAATATTTGAATCTAAATAAATCCACAGATATCAAGTATCCGAAAATTAATAATCCGAACCGAAATGATCCGTTACTTGAAAAAAATCCAAACCTGAAGCTATTTGAAATTTTGTGGCACCAAATCAATAATTATCCGAATCTGAGTCGACTCGAACCGAAAAGAATCGGTATCCAACATATATCATCTCTATATATATTTAACTATTATAATAATGTCAAATTTTGCTTCATAATTTTTTTTATAGATTTGTTTATTAAACATAATCAATTTATCACACACATGCATGCATCTTGTATTACATTTAAACTCTTAATTAACATAGTCTGATTGTGTGACATGATAAAACTCAAAATTATATAATATGAATCACAGTAATTTAAATGCCAAAATACATAAATTTGATATGAGATTTTACCCAACATAACCTAAATTAAAAAGTGATATGAGAATAACTAAATCAGTTAATCCAATCCAAACATAATCCGATTCGCTCAATTTGTATCCGAAATCCACACCTTAATTATCCGTAACCAATAATTATCCAAATCAAGAAAAATATGACACGTGAGTGAATTTGTATCCATATTGGTCTGAAACCTGATAAGATTTGAACCTGCACGACCCGAATGATATAGTTATTCCAATCTGTAAGTGCACCGAACCCGAAATTAATCGATCCGAAATAATTAGAATCTGGTACCTATCTAAAATCCGAAAATAACCTGAATCTAACTTTATCTGACCCAAACGTGATATGACCCGCCTGATTTGTTAGGACTACCTACGAGTCATTACGAAAATAACAACAATAATAATAAATTTATAAGTCTTAATTTCTCTTTTTGGCAACTTATTTTTAACGTGGAATAATGGAATGACAAAATAGTGTGCTATTTTCGGTGGAATGAACTTATCAAATATATAATAAAATTGTAAAATAGCAAAAAGAATAATCTATTTGGACAAATTGCAAAATATTGTTGAAAATTAGCATGTGAAATAACACATGTTTTATAATATGGACTTTTCTATAATATATTCATTTACTATTTCAACTGATATTTTATGAAAGGATATTTCTCTTCTCTAAATAGTGAAATTATAACACTATTTCTTAATACTATTCAAATTATACTTTTTTATCACTATTATACATTTTCGATTCTAAATATACCATTATAGCCTTAATTTGCCAAACGGACCTAAATAATTAGCATTCAGTACAAACAAGTAAACAACAGGAAAGTAGCGCTTAAAATGATTATTAATTGAAATCGACCTAATAATTATAAATTTATAATTAAATCGCAGGTTTAATACATTAATAATAAATTACATCACTGTATAATAAAAAAAATACAGATTAAATTTAAATTTTATAAAAAATATTAAAAAAATAAATATCACAATTAACGACGCCTTATATATAAAAAAATTATGAATTTATGATTCACCTGCCCCGACTAAACCATTGCGTAGTTGTTATGGAACAAACAAACTCACATCTCACAAAACTAATCGATAAATATCTGCCAAGTGGTACCTGTTCATAAGTGCAACAATCCCTCTCACTGTCACGTGACGTCAGCTTATCTCAATCCAGCATTTCATTTCATTTCATTTCATTTCATTTCATTTCATTGCCATTTGTATTGCAAATTTCGGAGGTTTACAAATTACAATAGAGGCTGATAAGGAAGGAATTTGGGAGAAGTTTCATGGCGAATCTCCTCACTTCAGCCTTTATCCTGCTGCTCTTCTCCTTTGTCATCTCTTCAGTGGCCGATCTCTCTCTCTCCACGCCTAGAGAGCTCCGATCGTTCAAGATCCAGGACATTCAGGTCTCTCTCTCTCTCTCTCTCTCTCTGATGCTCTCCCCTCTACGCTCTCGCTTTCTCTGAAATGTCGATCTAAGAGGTGGTTATTTTAGGAAGGCGAAAAGGCGAGGGGATGCACATATACTGTAAAAATAAAAACGAGTTGCTCTTCTCCGAGGTACACCAGAGATGCAATCAGCCTAGCTTTTGGCGATCGCTACCGCAATGAGGTACTGAAATCTTCTCATTGATTTATTTTTCTCGTCAAAGTTGGAAGCTTTCATTCAGTTAGATTGATATATTAAAGGGAATTGGAGGGTTGCCATAGTACTATACGACTATTTACCTTCGATTGGGGTAAAATTTTCGCAATAGCCAGATTTATCTCTGGTTTATAGATTGCTTTTGGTTTGTCTTTAAAAAAGACCATAGTTTGCCTTTGTAGACAATTATTTGTACCTTTATTATAATAATAAAAGGAAAACTTTTTGATTGAATGGATGACCTTTTTGTTGTCACAAATTCTATCTAAATTAATAGGCCATTGGTATAGATAATTGGGTTTGTACCACACTGGATCTCGGTTCATTCAGGGTTTAGGGTCAGAAATTATTTCGATTTGTGCAATGACTGAGATCTTTTTTGTTTTTTTTCAAAGTAAAGTTGTGTTATCAGTTGGGTCAGGGATACTGTTATATGTCAGGGGTCTCAAACTCTTAGTTCATTCAATTCATTCCAGATACAATTTGTTTCTTTCTCTAAAACAAATTGAAACACATGCCCTAATAGATGCCATACTTTTCCTGCCTTTTACACATGCAACGATAACAGGTGTATGCGCCAAGGCTAGATGATCCATCATCAGACACATTTGAACAATGCTCCACCGACACCTTTACGCTTCAAGGTCCCTGTGGGTACGGTGTCTGCTACCTCTACCTGTACCGAAGTGGCCGTGATGGATGGACTCCTGCTTCAGTCAAGATCTATGAGCCATCGGGCCGAGCCGTGACCTTCTATTATAACACTCCCATTCCTAATGGCATCTGGTATGGCTTCGACCAATGCCAATCAGCAAGACTCGCTTCAACTTGATATGAACTCGTTGTTTAATTGCTCAATTGGCAACTTTTCACAGTACTATTTTTTTCTTTTGGAAATAAGAGCTCCTTTTAGCTCCGGCATTTATTTTTATTTTAAATGTCTTTTGCGGGATTTGAACCTGCGTATTTATGTAGAGAGGCGAATTCTATCACCACTAGCCGTGCCAGGCCTATGGTTCACTTTTAGCAGTACCTTGTTTAGTACTTATTGATCTTTTGTATTTTTCCTTTTTTTTTGGTTATGTAAGAAAAGAGCATGGTGCGATTATTAGTTTATTTACTACTAAGTTGAGGTAGAAAATATTGTGTTGTTTTGCAATCCTTTTATCTTTAACGCTAGGTCTGAGATCAGTAGTGATGTTGGAATTTTATCTTATCTTCCTTTTAGCACTTCTTGACGAGATTCAAACCAATCACAAAAAAAAAAAAAGAAAAGAAGTTTCCGTCATAGTCAAAAGTCAAAACACCATATTCGAGCCTTCATCATAAATCTCCAATTTGAAAATTCTGTTAGTGATGTCTTTCGTTGCTAGCTAACAGATAAAAGTGGGAGGGAATAGTAGTCTGTTAGTGACGTCTTTCGTTGCTCGTCTGTGTCAGGTGGGAGCACATCTGACTTGGGCCGAGTTAGGCCTGTTAAGGAAAGGAATGTGAACAGCTTGGAGTCGCTGAATAATGGGGCCCAGAAAGTCAGCTTTAAATAGGAGATGGGGCCCTCTACTGGCAGCAGAGAAGAGCTGACTGGTGGGACCGAGCTCAGGTGAGTGATGGACGATTGAGATTTGAGACAGACAAGTCCGTAATGGAGACGAAGCAACTGGAGAGGATACCGAGACTCAGTTTTGAAATTAGTGGAAGACTGTTTCTAATAATCACAATTTAGCTGATAATTTTCTCTAATATCTTTCTTAATTGTGTCTTTAAGCTGGCATATATATAAAGCTTATAAGCTTGTATTACACAATGGTTGTCGAATCCTAAAAGTTCATGGCAAATTTGAGAAGATTTGGAAGCTTGTATTACAAGGGTTCTGAAATGGGAACGAAATCGATCCTGATTTCTGATTCATTGGACCAAAATTGATTGTGATTTTCTCATTTGATTCAATTGAAATCAGTCCTGAATTTCCGATTTGCTTCCATTTTTAATTGTATTTTTTTTTTCAATTTACATATTTCCTTGCCTACTGAATCCTTTCATTCATGATTCATCAACCTCATTCTATTAAAAAAAAAATGCCTTTTTCATTACCTCGACAAAGAGAATGATTTGTAAGCAGCAAGCAATAAATCAACTACAATTAAAGAAACTGCGTTAATGCACAGACATATGGCAATAAAATTGCTGTGGGCTTCCATTTGTAATTAATCTCTTCTCTGTTGGAAGCATTTTTATAACCAGCAAACAGACAAGGAAAAAAATGTACATAAGAGAAAATCAAGAAAAAAGATATGCCAATTTTTCAATTACATCAGTCCTAAATTGTGTGCAATTGCATTAATTACAATTCATTATCCATAAAAACCATGTCAATGCATGAGTCCATCTCTATATATTTACTGTAAAGAAGATGGTCTCTCGACATTAGTTGGTACCAGAAAAACTTCAATCCCATACATTAAAACACACACACACACACACACACACACACACACACACACACACCAGCTATAGGCTATTCTAAACATAATTAAACATGGTGTGTGCGCAATTAACTAATTTCTTCAACCTTTCTCTAACTTTGGGTTTAATTTGCTACTGATTGATGGGAATATTTTTTTTTTTTGCAGGTGGCTGTTTCGATAGTTGGATTGTGCTTTCTGTCTCTGATAAAGTTAGCCATGGCTGAACATGTTTATAATGTAGTCGATTATCGAGCTGTGGGAGACAGCACAACCGATGATACTCAGGTAATAGAAATAGTCTCTCTCTTTCTCTGTGTAAAGATCAAGTTAGTCAGAAAAACATTTTGGCTGTTTGGTGATGAAATTCATAACAATGAATCAAGGAGAAATGTGATTAAAATTTGATCTTAGCACATAATGGAGGAATGTTTGGTTCAATTTTTCATATCTATCAGACTTCAAGTAGTTAACTCATTAACTGTTTGATATATTTTTGTGTGGTTTGTTATGTTTTTGTTCCCAAAAGGCATTTTTGAAGGCATGGAATGCTGCATGTAAGGATGTAAGGTCACCTACTCTGCTCATTCCATCAGGGAAAAATTTCTTGATACAAAAGATTCTTCTAGAAGGCCCCTGTAAATTCAACATTACTATCCAGGTAATTTTCATGTTTATCAGGCTTTAAGGCTCCCAAATTGACCTCTTTTTTTTTTCTGATTAGATCATATTACCTTCCATCATTTTAATTAGAAACATGTTATAAAAGATTCTAATATTATTTGAAGAAATTGCAGAGCCGTATGCAGATAATATAATGATAATGATAATGATAATGATGATGATGATGATGATGATGATGATGATCATAATAATAATAATAATAATAATAATAATAATAATAATAATAATAATAATAATAATAATAATAATAATAATAATAATAATAATAATAATAATAATAATAATAATAATAATAATAATAATAATAATAATAATAATATGAATAATATGAATAATATAAAAGTATAATCCATTGACAAAGAAACTTAAGTGAAAATATTTCATGAAATACACCAACAAAAATGGAAACTTACTGATAATTTGCTGACAAGTATTCAGGTTGATGGAAATATAACAGCACCGAACAAGATTTGGACTACAGAGATAACGAATCTCATGACATTTCATGCAATCGACAACCTCGTTGTCAATGGTAAGGGTACCATTGATGGGCAAGGTGCAATTTGGTGGGATTGTTTCAACAGAAATGTAAGTGAAGTAATCAAATGATCATGTATTATACTTTTTTAAGTTAAAATGTCTCATGATTAATGCTCATATTTTTATGTTGTCCTAACTTGAACATGCTATGTTTCTCCTTTTTTGCAGAGATGCACCAGACCTTATGTAAGTGTCTTTCTCAAATCTCTAAAATTACACTTCATTTATATTGATTATTACTTGTTTCCCTCTCATGAGTTTTTGTATTCATTCATGTCAGCTATTGGAGTTTATAAATTGTCAAAATCTAGTGGTGAGAAAAATAAATCTGAAAAACAGCCCAGACAAACACTTGGCATTTGATGGTTGCAATAATTTGACTGTTGACGGGGTTACGATCACGGCTCCAGGTAATAGCCCTAACACCGACGGAATTATCATGCAAGGCTGTCAACAAGTGCAGATAACTGGATGCACAATCGGAACTGGTACACCTAAATGTTTCATTACCACATGATTATTTTCTTAAATAAAATTCATGTCAGTGCCTTACATGAGATTTGAATAATATCTGTGATGGTTATACAGGGGATGATTGCATTGCAATTCTAACAAACACCTCAGATATCGACATTAGTGGAATCACATGCGGACCAGGTCATGGCATCAGGTATCACATACAAATGCAATTTAATTATTATAGTTCCAGATTAATCATGTGTACTTAATTATGATTCTGAAACTTATCATATATCATTGCCATAATAGTGTAGGAAGCCTGGGAAAAGGTAATACAGAGGCAGCGGTGGAACAAGTCCATGTCCACGACTCTACCGTTTTTCAGGCTCTGACTGGATTAAGGATCAAGACATGGCAGGTACTATACTTGATTTATATGATTTATCATACATTCAATCTTGTATTTGGTGTTATCTTCTTGAATTATATGTATGTATGTATGTATCAATGGATTCAGCAAAGAAATCTTTTTTACTGGTCTTTTCTGGTACAGGGTGGATCAGGATTTGCAAGAAATATTACATTTGAACGCATCAGAATGTTCGATCTTATTACACCCATAGTAATAGATCAGTCTTACGGTACATTAGAGGTAATTGTTATTGTTATTGTTATTGTTATTAAACATTATACACTCTAATTAATACATAAGATTAAGTACCAAAATTGTTATTTGAAAAAAAGAGTAATTTTAGTGTATATTTAATTCTTAGTGTATATCTAATATTTATAGTACATCTTTTTGAGAAATATTATTTAAATTAAAAAAATAAAATTATAGCTATGTTCTTAATTATTTAGATAGAATGTATACCTATTTCAAATCAATTTAGATTTTATTGATCACTTATCACAAAGTTATTAAAACTCCATCATTAAAATTTTAAAATTACTTGATGGAAGACAAAATTTCTTTTAAATAATTCAAATTTGATATGTACTCTATCTAGTTAGAACACATTTTTTTATTTGACCGGTATTTTTCAAAAATATGTACCATAAAAGTTAGATGTACATTAGAATAACTCTTTGAAAAAGAAAATTAAAAATGAACAAACAAATTCTCTTTGTAGTTAGGTGATGTGGCTATAAGTAACGTATCATTTAGAGAGATTAACGGAACATCGACGGAGGAGGTGGCGGTGAAGCTAGACTGCAGTGCGATTGTGCCGTGTAGAGACTTGACATTCGACGACATCGTATTCACTAGAGCCGGAACTAATCAGACAGTCTCGGCGACGAGTCAGAATGCTTACGGCACGACAAGCGGAACAATGGTTCCTTCCATACCCTTAGTGGATGGCTCCAAAAGACGTTGATCTGTTTGATACATAATTTAGCTCTATTAAATTGTTTCTCCTTCCTTTCTTAGTTACCTTAATTGAATGCAGAGATGCTTTGTTAAGCATCAGCGAACCCAAGTGTATATACAAATGCTCTTAAATCAATAAAGTTTGTGATATTTTGCTTTACAATTGACAAGTTTAGTATTGTGGTCATGTATGAAACTTTTTCTTCTCTATTTGAGATCCTTATTTCCGTAAAAATGATGGTAATATTTAATTACCTAATCGCAGTGGTAAATAGTTCAAAATTTGTGATATTTTACTTTACATAATCTGTGACATACAAGCACAGCTGACAATGCCAAAAAAGACTCTATTTAAAATTAAATTGTAACTCTTTCAAAAAAAAAAAATTAAACTGTATGTCAGAAATTCGACTAAAAAGTTTTTTATGAATATTTTAAATTAAAATACTTAACCATCATCTTTACTTAAGATTAATGAGAATTCTAGAAAGATTAGAACTCTCTGAGGAACTAATTACTCAAGACTGTACACTACTATATGGAAAATAGTTAAAAAGTCTTATTTTACAATTACAAAGAGAAAAAAAAAAAACCATACATATATACATGTATCAATCCATGATCGTGCGTGCATATATACACTTACACACACATGTAGAAAATAAATGGTTTCAATATTGAGAACTTTGATTTAGTAAGCAAGACGATAAAGTCACATATTTTAAATTTAACTAATTTTTTTTTCTAAATATTTGAAATTGAGATGTTTGATTTTTATTTTTACTAAAAAAAAATGATTCCAATACCATGTATACTACTCATGTGTCATTTTAATTTAGTACTGTTTCAAACAATGAGTATTTTGAAGATTGCAATTTCAACAATTTCTTTTACTTAGCATGTGTTTTGAGTTTAAAGCTCTCAATCTCTACTGTAAAAAAAAAAAAAAAAGGGCTTTCAATCTCAAATCATCACCGGTCCATGTACATGCACAAGAATTTCAAACGATGAAATTTCAAAATTCTTGGAACAAAAACTTTCAAATAATAATTTTTTTAGATAAAACAAGAGTATTGCTTCAATTAGATAGCAAAAAGTTTGTACATTTTTTTTAGATAATCTACATTGTGCTATGAGAACGATTATAATACTCTTAAGTTTTTGGTGTCACTAGATTATATATATAAACTGATTTTTTTATATTTTTTATTTCAAAATATTGAAATTCAAATGTTGATTCACATTGTTGATTCTATTTATTTTAATAGAACAAATGCGTGCAAATGTAATTTATAATTGGTTTAATATTTAACAATTTAATCTAGTATGAAATGAAAATAAAAAGCATAAATTTCTATATTTTAAAATATTTGAATTTTCTACAGATTTCGATTCAAATCCAATTTTTTTGAATAAAAAAAAATTCAGCTATATATTTAGTGTATTTGTATATACTTGTTTACTAAAATAGCATAGTTGATTTCCTAGATGGGAAAAATAAATTAATAAGATTTTATATATCTAACCTTCTTGGATAATCGTGCATACCATATATTGTGAATGCTTATTAGTTCATGTGCAACTCATCTAATATCATAAAGAAATACGCTTGGGTTTTCTCTTTATCAAAGAGAATGTTCTAATATATATGGTATCAGAGATTGCTTGAATCAGGAAATCATAAATTCAATATATTGTTATATATGCATGCATGCATCCAATCACGAAAATGAAGATACCTCACCTATAAATATCAATGCAAGATGCTATGGACATTACCTCCAAATAACACTTGTTAGGCACAGCATGGTATGTGTAACTACATTTGAATTTCCTTTTTTTTTTTAATTTGTTAGAATTTTCAACTGCTCTGGCAGCAAAAAAATTCCCAAATTTTGTTACCATTTTTTCTTTTATAAAAAGAGTTCAATCTTTCAATTTTTTTTAATATTTTGGGCTTTTAATTTCAATGTTTTATGCTTATATATATAGCCACACAATATCTTTCATATATGTCATATGCACTAAAATACAAATTTACATGTCAAAGCATATTTCAAAATGAACTTGAAAGGCTTATACTATCAGTAAATTAGAAAAAAAAACAAGTACAAATATTCATAAGAAAAATTTGGATCACTATACCCAAATAAAAATATGAGTAATTCTAATTTACATCCAACTTTTAGCGTATATCCAACTCTTACGGTACATATTTTTGAGGAATATTGGTGAAATAAAAAAATAAAATTATGTGTTTTTAACTATTTAGATAGAATATGTATCAAATTTGGATCAATTTGAAAGAGATTTTACCTTTTATCAAACAATTTTAAAATTTTAATGGTGGAGTTTTAATGATTTTGTGGCGAATGATCAATTAAATTCTAAATCGACTCAAAATTGATATACATTCTATTTAAGTAATTAATAACACATCTACAATTTTATTTTTTTAATTTGAATAATATTTCTTAAAAAAATGTATCATAAAAATTAAATATACACTAAAAGTTAGATGTACGTTAAAATTACTCTAAAAATAATAGGTATGATTCCAAAGCTCCTATTTTCATGTTTTACTTCTCATCAGTTGATGAAAATTTTCTCTACAGGTGACAGTAACAGTAGTTGTGTTCTGCTTTCTGTTCTTGATAAAATTTGTTATAGCTGGACAAACATATAATGTAATAGCCTACAAAGCGGTTGGAGATGGCATCACAGATGATGCTCAAGTATGTATCACCTCTCCATCTCTCTCTCTCTTTCTCTGTGTCACACACACACACGCACACACACGCACGCATGTGCGAGCGCATGGCAGTTGTACAAGAAATGTGTTCTTTTATTACTGGTATGAATTGGACAGAACTTATTAATCTCTCTGCATAAAAATGCTTCACTATATTTTTCTTAGAACAAAGTATGCTTTTACCTTTATCAAGCATCATTTCCTAGTGATTTGACAAAATTTCATTGTGTTCTTTTGTTTGGGTCATTTCATAAGGCATTCATGAAGGCATGGAATGTTACATGTGCCGACGCAAGCACCCCGACCTTACTGATTCCCTCAGGAAAAGTTTTCTTGATCGGCACAGCTACGTCCTTCCAAGGACCCTGCAAATCTCCCATCCATGTCCAGGTGACAAAGATTTAATAGAAAAGAATATATTGTGCCCCTCTGTGGAAGACATCAAACATGAAAATAAGCAAGAAATATTCTGGAAATTTCGCAGATTGACGGGAATATAACAGCACCGAACAGAATCTGGACAACTGAGGAGATAACTCTGATTTTGTTCAAAAGCATCAGTAACCTCAGTGTGTATGGCCAAGGGACAATTGATGGCCAAGGTGCCATTTGGTGGGATTGTTGGAATAAACATGTGAGCTGCCAATTATGAAAATGTTTCGGTAGTTAACTATTCTATAATGAATTCTTCACTAAATAATGCTTCTTCTTTCATTTTTTTTTAATTTTTTTTGCAGAAATGTGTCCGGCCTTATGTAAGCGTTATATCTTATCACTGATTGTGCAATTTATACTTGTTTTGTTTTTTATTGGCCGGATTTTCATTCACTAATCTTATGTTGTTCTATCAGCTATTAGATTTTTATGGTTGCGACAATCTTCAGTTGAGCAATATAAACTTGATGAATGGTCCCAGAAGGCACTTAGCATTTTACCATTGCACAAATCTGAAAGTTAACGGGATAACTATTACAGCACCCGGAGATAGCCCCAACACTGACGGAATAAACATAGCAAAGTCCCGGAACATAAAATTCACAGGATCAACATTAGCAATTGGTGCTTTATTGTTACAATTTTTGTTTTGTTGTAATAAAAATTAGCAAAAGACCATGAATAAGTATGTTTTCTGACCTTGCATCTCGACTTTAATTTCGCAATAATAATATGGTTTCAGGGGATGATTGCATTGCAATTTCTTCAGGATCCTCAAATGTTACCATCAGTGGAATGACATGTGGACCCAGCCATGGCATCAGGTATAAAGTTATATGCTTTTAGGTGCTTTTTTTCCTGGTACAGACACATCATACTGAGCATCAAATCGAGAGACATAATTTGCTCAAAGTGGTATATGCATGTATAATTTTGACTCAAATATCTAAAATATACAAGGTAATTTGTAACTTGAGTGGAGTCAATCAGGAAACTCAAGGTATTTATTATGATTATGTCAGCATAGGAAGCCTTGGAGAAGGTGGTACAATGGCACAAGTAGAACAAATCCATGTTTTCAACTGTAACATTTCTCAATCTTTGACCGGCGTAAGGATTAAGACATGGCAGGTAGCAGTTAAATTTATTTATGTGCTCTATTAATTACATCTCTTCTGATAAAAACGTGTTGTTGTTAATCACTATCAACCGATCTTTGAATTTGAACTTTCAATTGCTCTTTGTTTTCTTTTTCACTGATAGGGAGGATCTGGATATGTAAAAGATGTGACATTTGAGAACATCAACGTTACCGAAGTAGTTACACCGATCGTTATTAACCAGTTTTACACTGATTATAGCCGTCCAGTAAGCACTTGTGTTCGTTGCTCTGTGTTTATTTTACGTTTGTTTTGCTAAACTTCTTGATAAAATATTATTTTTTCTATGATAGCATGAAAAAACAATAAGAACAAACACGATTAAGTTATTTGTCAACTAATTTTCGAATTCAAATTAAAAAATTCCCAACTTTTTGTCCAGAACAGAAGCACAAAACATGTACTCGAAGCTGTTTTGTTGAACAGTTCTTTGTTAATTACTTTCATTTTCCCTTTCATCGTTCAAACAAAATAAAATAGACAGTTGATGAAGAAGGTGCAGTGGCCATAAGCAATGTAAAATTCGCAAAAATTCAAGGGACGTCGACAAAGGAGACGGCGGTCAGTGTAGTATGCTCTGCAGCTGTGCCATGCACAAATTTGACCTTTGATACCTTAACTCTTGCACGGAACGGAAAGAACAGAACCGTCTCAGCGACTATTCAGAATGCTTATGGTATATCTGAAGGAATAAACATCCCACTTGTATCATTGTCAGAAAATTAGGTACCTGGGAAAACATTGACCTATTACAATTATATGATTCTTTCTATATATATAATGTTTTATATTTGCATAGGAAAAGGATTGATTATCCGACAAAGGAATTGCCCCTTCCTGCCAAAATCAATTGGCTCTGTGGTTCTCAGGAAAAAGAAACAAATAGATTGTGATGGATTGGAAAATTGTTCAAGTTTTCTTTTCATAATTATGTCTATATATATATGGTGCCTCAATGTTAACTTTAGTTTGCTAACATACACTTGAATGAGAGAGATAATTGTTCATGCATACTAACTCTATGCTACCAGCAGATTAACAGAAATGTACAGATGTGCTTTATATTCCCTTTCTAATTAAGGAGACTATCTGAGACGAAAGTTGGTATAACAGTTTTCAATATCTCATAATCTTCAATCTCGAACTAATTAAAAACCTATTGCAGAACTCCAAAATAATTATTAAGAAAATGAGTAATTTTAGTGTACATTTAATTCTTACGGTATATTTGTTTTAGAAATATTGTTCAAATTAAAAAATTAAAATTATAAATGTATTCCTAATTATTTAGATAGAACGTTCTTCAATTTTGAGTCAATTTAAAATTTAATTGGTCATGCATCTCAAAGTCATTAGAACTCCACCGTTAAAATTTTAAAATTACTTCATGGAAGGCAAAATTTCTTTCAAATTGATCCAAATTTAATACATATTTTATCTAAATAGTTAGAAGCATATCTACAATTTTAGTTTTTTTATTTGACCAATATTTTTCAAAAATATATACCGTAAAAGTTGAATGTATATTAAAAGTTGGATGTACATTACAATTACTCTAAGAAAATATATTCAGTTACAACTTACAACCGACGTCATAATTAAGCAATGTATAACATGTATATCATCTAATAATATTAGATGTTTACCTTCCGCATGTGTTCGTCATGATTTCAATTTTTCTGTCATATAAGTGATAGTAGCAGGCTGTCATTATTGCAAGCAGATCGTCTGATTAAAATTGAACTTTTGGATCAAATTAAACAAAACAATCCCTACAAAATCAGACAATCCTAACTTATATGTCGCGTTTGTAGGGATTATTTTGTTTAATTTGATCCAAAATTAGGTTCGATTTTGTTCAGAACAATAGAATTTACATAATTTTCAAACAAACTTTACATAATTTTCCACGAGGAGAAATTTATATTGAGAATTTGTTATAAGTGCTGGAAGTGTTGTCCAAGTTTGAAAAAAAAATAGAATGTGGTTTGAGGTAAAATTCTTTTCCAAGGGAACAATTTACAATGGAAAGCTCCCAACAAAAAAATATCCAAAGATCTCCTTGGATTATTTACTTTAAATCATTCAACAACTTTTTTGTATTTTTTTTAGAAGAATGATAACTACTACCTTATCCGTACTTTTTATTTACACCTCAAATATTTAAAATTAAGGGATGTAAAACTTAAATTTTAAAATATATATTTTTGAAAAATATTCATATTTAACATTGACTATAGATAAGAGATACAAAATTTAGGGAATAAAAAAAATTTCTCTTCTTTTTATTATATTTTAAAGTTTTTTAAAAAATGAAGGCATTGACTTTGGATAATGTCAGTTACATTCCGCAAAACAATTATATTTCTCCTAAGGCAATTAATTAGTACGTTGTTAGTTTCCCTTATATTACTGGGCCATAATATTTAGTACCTTTCATGGTCAAAATTTAATTAAGGACACTATTAATTATCTATAGATATGCTTTAACTATCTCAGTAGATCGATAACCAGTATATCAGGAAGCCATAAATCGACTAAATTATTATGCATGCATCTAAAAAATTGGCATTTATGCCTTCCATTAAAGCATAATAGTGCTGCCCTCACCTATATATGTATGAATTGCTGCTCTTGACATTAGAAGAAAACAAGCAAAGCTTCAGGTCCATATAAAATTTGCAAACAAATCTCGGCTGTTGTGAGCATTGGCATGGTATGTTGAGATATCTTTTTTGTCTTTCCAATGTCATTTTTTAAGAATTTCAGATGTTGTTGTATGTCAATGAGAATCCCAAATATATTTTCAACATTTCTCTTACAAAAAGATAGATAAAATTTTCATTCTCATGGGACCGCATCCACCTGACAATATTTCATTTGCCTCAAAGATGCTCAAGTAAGAAAATATCCCATTACAGTATCAAGAAAATCCAAATACATTTATTTCTGAAACCACTGAAACGAAGTTGAATTTCCAAAACTCATATTATCATGTTTTGCTTTTTAATTGACGCAAATTAATTTGTATACAGGCAACCATGGAAAAAGTTTGTCTGTATTTTCTGTTCTTGATCAAATTTGCTACAGCTGGACCCACTTATGATGTAGTCAATTATCAAGTTGTCGGGAACGGCATAACAGATGATACTGACGTATTGTTTATTTCTCTCTCGTGGTTTCAATATCTCAGCCTAACAGATTTCATCTTTTGCATTGTTCTATAATTACTTAGATCATTATTGAAACAGGCATTGTTGAAGGCATGGAATGCAGCATGTGCTGATAAACGCATGCCGACATTGCTCATTCCATCAGGAAAATTTTTATTGATCAGCAGAGCAACGTCGTTGTGTGGCCCATGCAGATCTGCAATTAGTGTCCAGGTAGCATAAAGCTGATTTAATGGAGCAATTATCATTTATTTAATGATTGCATTCTTTTTTATTGCTCAATTATATGGTATCAGGGAAGTCAAACAATAAATTGGAAGCTGCTAGCTAGCTCAATATATTGACACCAAGAAATGATGTGAAGGGAATAAAACCAGAGAGAAAGCATTCTGACACTGTCTTGACATCAGAGATCAAATTAATATTGGAACATTTTTGTCAACTATGCAGATAGATGGGAATATCATGGCACCAAACAAAATTTGGACCACTAAGGAGGTTGATCTGATTTCATTCAACAACATTAACAACCTCCTTGTACATGGCAAAGGGACAATCGACGGCCAAGGTGCAATTTGGTGGGATTGTTTCATAAAACAAGTAAGCACCAACAATCAAAAGTTTTGCTAATTTTTCCATGCCCTATCATATGTTCTTTCTGAATGAATTTATCCTTATTTTTTTTTCAGAAATGCATCCGGCCTTTTGTAAGTTATCTCATTGCCTAACATACTATATTTTGTATCTTTTCATAGCTAGATTTCCATTCATGAATTTTTTGTTCGATCTTGTCAGCTATTAAATTTTGGGAATTGCAACAATCTTGAGGTGAGAAATATTAAATTGAGAAATGGCCCCAGAAGGCACTTGGCATTTCACACCTGTACAAATCTGACAGTTAGCGAGATTACTGTAACTGCACCGGGCAATAGCCCCAACACTGATGGAATAAACATAGCAGGATCGCAGCATATAGAAATCACAGGGTCCACGTTCTCAACTGGTACTTTATTGATGTTAATTTGTCTATTTTTTCAATACAACAGTATACATATATAAGCAGTTTTGACAAAATCGACACTGTATATTTCTTTTAAAAAAAAGAAAAAAAAAATCTTGGTTGGTACAGGGGATGATTGCATAGCAATCGGACCAGGAACCTCAGATGTCAACATTACGAAGATTACATGTGGACCCGGCCATGGCATCAGGTACCAGAAATGTACATTTCATGCTCTGTGTATGTCGATTGGTATGTATCAGTGTGTTTATCATAATCTTTGCAGCATAGGAAGCCTTGGAAAAGGAGGAACACATGCATCAGTAGAAAAAATTCACGTTTTCGACTGTAATATTTTTCATACTATGACTGGAGCAAGGATTAAGACTTGGCAGGTACTACGCCGACATTCTCCATGTCTCTCATCTGATCAGTAGATACTTTTAATTATCTCAGGCAACTTCTTAATGAATGTAAATTCAATTCTCCTTTCCCATAATTTGCTTGCAGGGAGGATCTGGATATGTAAGAGAGGTAACATTTGAGCGCATCAACATTACACAAGTACGCACACCTATAGATATTGACCAGTTTTACACTGATGCCCCTCAGGTAAGCATGTCTCAACATTCCATGCTTTATCTGAGAAAATCATTCTGATTCCTTAATAATGTGAAAGAAAATAAATAAAGAAAAAAAAAAACAGATAAAGTAAGAAAGTTTCAACTATTTTCCTCCACATAATTCAGAAGTTTCCTAAAGTTTTGTACAGAACAGAGGAGAACACTCAGAACAGATTAAATAATTTCTATCACATTCTGCTGCAAGTAGTTTGATATCATAGACATTTACCAGTTCCAAAATAATGATTTCACAGGAACATGCGGTGGCCATAAGTAATGTGAAATTCATGAACATTCATGGGACTTCACGAGAGAAAACTGCAGTCAAGATAGATTGCTCCGGCACTGTGCCATGCACTGGCTTGTTCTTCGATGATATAAACCTTGCAGGGGTTGGAGTCAACAGCACTGTGCTGGCAACAAGTAAGAATGCTCATGGAACAACAAAAGGAAAGATCATCCCACCTATAAAATTGTTAGGAAACTATGAAGGAAAACAGTGATCCGTTGGGTTTCTCCTGGCCTTATTTTTATGTGCTTATAATGCAGAAATAGTTGCATAACTATATATGAATGTGTAAACAAGCTAAGTCGAACTTAGTACCAACTAGATAAATATACTGGTATGAGCTTCATTTCTGTTCTGTCTAACCAGACTCAGGAATGGTTAAACACAGTATAAGACAACTTACAAAATCTGGTAAGCTTCACTAAATAACTCCCCAAAAGTTATGAATTCAAACATGTGTGATTTGTGAGTTTTCTCATAAGAGAATTAAAGTTTTCTCATAAGAGAGTTATCGATTATGCTGCATGTCTAGCTCCAAAAAAGTAATTGTGACGGAAGTAGGATAAAATTTCCAGACAAGAAGTCACCCCTTCGAGCCAGAAATTAAATTCTGTTTCTGAGATAAAACATTTAGTCAGGCGAAAACCCCACTAGCCATGCAAAAACTTTTCAATATTCACTATATAATTCATCATGAATTAAACTTGGTTAATTGAGTACAAATACTAACTATGCATCAGTCACTAAACAAATGTACAACATCTGATTTCCCTGTATAACTACAATATCAAAAAACTCAAAAGGTAGAACAACTTATTATATGTCACAAGCTTCAGTTTCAGACCGGCCAAATATTTCATAACGATTGTTCGCGACGTTGTCATATGCAAAATCCCTCATGAACCTGATTATCCGTAACATAAATGAAATCAGTTACCATGCAAAAAGAAAAGAAAAGGTAGCATCATAGTAAATTCTTAAATGTACTTAATTTTCAACTTACAAAGGAACAAAGTTCAGCATCAAGGCAAGCTGCGGGAAAGGCAAGTCGAGGTGTTCCATTATCCTTAGCACTGCCTCTGACTTTATGTAGGACCTAATAATTAAAGTGAAAACCAGTGATAACGTACCAATGTATCAATCAGATCAGGTATCAAATATAACTATTAGATTTGTCCCCTTTTTATAATTCCAATTGTTCCTTAACTGATAAATACAGTAAATTTGTTTAACTAATCCCTTAAATCAATACTTCAGAAAGAACAGAGTTTTATATTGGTGCCAGGTTATTAGCAAAGTAGTAAGTTCCTTGTACCAGTATGGACCAGTAATTGAGTTTGTCAAATACCTATCTTTTTCAACTAACACGACACTGGATATATCATCTGGCGACCTCCCTGACCTCTGTAAAAGCTTTCTACCAGAATCGCTCTGTAGCGGTTCATATCTTATTCTTCTGTTAAAATTAAAACAAGAACCCAATTGAGATTGATTGATGAGGAGAACAATTTAAGAATACAAAACAAAACATATGAGGGGCAATGAACAGACCTATTGGGATCGTTGGCTCGGACAAACCTCACGCCTCCATTGCAAAGGTTGCAGACGCCTATACTTGGCAAGTTGGCATCAAGCATCAAAATTGGAAATAATTCGGAAAATAAAAGGAAATTAACAAAGTGAAGAAAAATGGAAAACGAAGTACCATCAAAGAGCATGACGGGGCGAGTGTCAGTTTGGAAGAACTCGGCGTCGGTGGCCTTAACCCAATCCACTGTAGACGAAGAAGAAGCAGAGGCGTAGATTCGGACACGTGTCGGTGGTGGTGGTGGCTTCCATTGGAAGCGAGTTGCTCTTGGAGAAGGCGGGAGGAGCGATTGGAGAGCACTCATCTCCAAAATGAGTAACAGGGTTCAGTGCTGTGCTCTCTAGTAGTATGGATTTTATTTGGATCATGACAGACAGATCTAAATCGGACATTTCAGATCAAACGGTTTATAAATTTCATAGTCAGGAAGTTGACATAATGTTAGTGTTAATCTGGACCGTCCAATTTGATATTGACGGTCTAATCTGCATAGGACAGTGCAATGGGACAAGTCCGATTGAAGAGGAGAATCCACTTGGAGTGACATGTGATGTGCGGTGCTAATGGGCGCGAGCTGGTGTTGGCTGGTTGATTGTCGTGGTTCGTATTTGACCACAGAATTACAGAGATTTTATGGTTGACTTTTCTAGGTTTATGAAATGATGGTCAAATGTACGCACCAGAACAAATGCTTCGGGCAGGAGCTGATGGTATAGTGACTCCATTAGATGCCATTGGGTCCTCGGTTTGGGAGGAGATATTACACTCGAGATATAAAATGTATGAAATAGAAGCCACTAAATTATTCGTATGCGGTATTATCTATGATATTATTTTATAGTTTATGCATAATTATTCTCCGAAATGTTCTCGCTAGTAGCACTAACAGATGGATATTTGCATATAATGCCAGGAGCTACCTCGCTTTTAGCTGAGTTACGTGAGAAGGTCAAGTGCTCGTCTCATTTTCCCAAAAAGCAAAGGACTGATTAGCAGCGGAGAGAATGGATGCCGGGATGGGTTCTAGCTAGGAATAACTTTATTTAATCTTTCAAGTTCAATCAAAAGTGTTAGTTACTTAGTCTTTTGTTTATTTATCTTTTAGAAAAAAGTATTTTGTTAACATGGCTCCTTGTTGCCCTAACTATAGGTTAAGTCTTGAAGTGAATCTAGTTATTGTGATATGGTAGCTCTTAATGTGCTTTCTGAAACTTACCAGCAAGTTTTCTTGTGTAATCATGCTTGTGAATTTGACAAGTATATGTTTTTGGTAATTAAGCCTCTTTATTAGATGAATGTATGTTCTTAGTCATTCTAAATTGGTGGCATCTTCTTTTAGATAACTCGACCTATGAATTTGTTGTTTTGTCAATCAGGCTTCTATTTTCTGTGATGTGTTATTCTTGTAGTCAAACAACAAAATAGGTACAATATTATTTTTAATTAGCTTCCTGACACAGTAAATTTTCATTTCTTTTTTGCATTTTTTTTATATTTTCATAACCCATTTCATAATTGGATGTACTGGATGTGTGGGGTATCTTGGTGCCAGTCTCCTTCAATTTGGGACACTAAATTTGTCAAATAAAAGCCTCTTTATTAGTCGTGTCTCCGGAGTATTATTTTTAGTTTAAGTCATAATTTTTTTTAAGTTTAGTATAAAATTGGAACCGTTTTGATCAATGAAATTAATTATCTATGATAGTAAAATAATTGTATTAAACCCTTCAGGTAGTCAGAATGCTTTATAAAGCAAAGATCATTTCGTACTTCAGTTTGAAATCTCCATTATCAAAATTGAAATATCTATAGGGGTGTCAATGGATATGATATGAGTCGGGTGAGGGTATTTTTGTATCCGTATTCATCTAACGTTAGACTCATCCATACTCTATCCTTATCCGTTAAATTTGACCATACCCACCCTTATCCGTTAAGATTAACGGATATCGAATGAATAAAGGATAATTATTGAATAATTTGGAACTTACATAATTTAAAAAAAAAATACAACAAATAAATAACTGTGTTACTTTAAATACACCATATGCATAATAAATATAAAAATTATAATTATCAGTTTCATCATCTATAGACGAATATAAATTAACTTTGTCCTGAATTACACTATAAAAAATTATATATAATATAAATCAATCTAACAACAATAATAACAGTAATTATTAATTATAATGATAATATTAATAATGACGAGTCAAGCTAGGGTGAGCTTAAGCTCACCAAGGGATTTGGTGAGTTTCATTCAAAAACCTATTAAAACGGCTTCAAACGACAAATCTGAGTAGCTCAATAAATTTTTCGTATTAACATCTTATAGGATACCAAAATTTTCTATTTTTAAATTTTTTTAACTATTTGTGTTATATTTTTTTTAAAAATGACATATTCCCATACAAAAATATTAATTATTTTATTATTATTTTAGGGTCATATTATAAAATCTGAAAAAAATAGATGAAAAATCTAAAAATGAAAAATTTTGGTATCCTACAAGATTTTGATATGAAGAATTTATTGAGCAACTCGGATTTGTTATTTGAAGTTAAGCTCATCAAAGAGTTAGATGAGTTTAAGCCCATGCTAGCTTTACTCTAATAATGATAATAATATTGTATATTATATGGTTAAATATAGAACTAAAAATTATTATATATATTATTTATCCTATACGATAATGGGTACAAAAAATTATTATCCATACCCTTATCTGATAACCTAACAAAAAAAATTTTTATCCACGTCCTTATCCATTAAGTTAATGAAAAAAAAAATCTATACTCATATTCGTCCTATCGAATACAACACGGACAGAGTAAATGGATAAAAGAATTTCATTGACGGCCTTAAATATCCAATTCAAACTATTCAATGTGATCTTCACATGAATATTTAATTAAGGATCAAACATCACAATCCTTTAGAATTACTTGATACTATAGCTATATTTGGAACTTCGCCTAAAAAAAGAATATTTATAAAATATGAATTTTAATGCAAATATATTTGCATGTGTCAAACTTGTTCACAAATATATACTTTTTTTTCAAAAAAAAAACATTAAAATTATGTATAGTTATGAACAACACAATTAGTTGTTTAAGAATCTCTATAAAATAATACAAAAGAGTTGTATTATTTAAAGGTTTGATAACACCTATATAATAAATACATTTTCAAATGAGGAAAAAGGAGTAAAAATACATTACCCTTCTTATGAAAAAAGAAGAAGAGAGAAGTAGATTAACGGATAATTAGTGGATATAACATCACATGACTAAGAAACTTTAAAGTCCAACAATTTTCATGAAATATAGATTTTGTGGATGAATAGAAAGAAAATTCTTTGATGTAAAGGTTCTAGATTATTTAACAACAATGAATTTCTCCATATAAAAAAAAAGTAACGTTTCTAAAAGTGATAAACTTTGATCTCTAATTAGATTTTTCATTAATCTTCCTAAGTTGAGTGCTAGGATCAACTGTTTAGACTAAAAATAGAGATTTTGAACCAAAATACGGGGAAAAAAAATCTGTGCTTTATAAAATGATTTAGTCTTAATTTTTTTTCCTAGACCAATAAGCTTTATTAATTCTTAGGATGCAGATTTGTTATTAAACGATATCATAGTTTGCAGTTATGTAAGACAACTCGGACCGGTTCAGAATTTCTCCCATCTTTGATTACACTTCTTTTGTGTTTTCCTTTTCTCCGATTCAATCAAATCAATGCACCAACTTTACGGACTGCCACAGCCTACATGTTTATTTTGCATCAGGTCAGGTGTTTCATACTCTAACCCAACCCTATTTAAGCCCGTTTCTTAGTTGATCCCGATTGTAGTATTGCTCTGGTAATTTCGTTACTTCTACTTTGCCCCTTCTTCCCAAGAATGTTTAGTTTGTTAAGGGAAAAACAATGATGATTTGCAATTTCTGTCATGAATGGTGAGGCAGTATTCAAGAGCCCAATCATAACCATGTTCGATTAAATGCCCAGGTGAACCCCTTGTCTCAAGATGGCATCAGAAAGCTTGGCAAACCCCTCTCCCATGAGTATCGGGAGATCGACTTTCCGCTTTGTGGTTGACTACTACAAATCAAAGGATCTCCCAGTTGGGACATGCATTACATCCCCAACATTCACTGATGGTGGTTGCGATTGGGCTCTTGAATACTATCCTCAAGGGGATACACCTGAAGAGCACGGGTCCCATGTTTCTCTCTATCTCTGTCTTAAAAGAGAAGTCAAGGATATTGCTGTTGAGTACTATTTTGAAGTTTTTGACAACAAGGGAAAGTTCGTTAGGTTTCATCTTCCTGAAGTAAATAACTTTACAAGTGGCAGGGAATCACGGGGTTATGCGAATTTCATCACCAGAGATACCATAGAGAAATTCTATTGTATGAATGGCATCCTTCTTATTTCGTGAAACATTAGAGTATTCACGGAACCAACATATGTTCAGACCTATCCTGGTGGGTTGTGTGAGCATATAGTGAAACTCTGTGAGAAGGCACAGAACTTTGATGTCACTTTTGAGGTTGAAGGAGAGAGCATTTTTGCTCATAGATTAGTTCTAGCCGCAAGATCGCCGGTGTCCGAAGCAACACCCTTGGGTCCCATGGCAAAAGCTAAAATGGCGCACATCAAGATCGAAGAAATGAAAGGCAGAGGTGTTCAAGGCTCTACTCTATTTCGTATACACTGATCAGCTTATTACTAAAGATGGTTCCAGTGATCATCAAACTCTTTCAGTTGAATTACTTCAGGGTTTGTTCATGGCGGCTAATCAATTTGCTTTAGATAAGCTGAGCCAATTGTGTGAGGAACAGTTGGCTAAGAGATTGTCTGTTGACACGGTGGCTGCAACTTTAATTTTGGCTGATCAGTATAGCGGTGCCGGACTTAAAAAGAAGTGCCTCGACTTTGCTTCTGAGTATGAGAACTTCTCGTCCGTAGCACTAACAAAGGGATTTTTTCAGGTTTTGGAAGGGTCTCCCACACTTGTCGCTGAGTTACATTAGAAGACTATGTGTCCGTATCATATTAGAAACAGGTTTGCAAAAAAGCAAAGAACTTGTTAATGATTAGTCTGATGCCGAAATGTGTTAAGGAGGAACTTTGGTTAGTCTTTCATGTGCTAAGAAACGGTGTTAGTCTTTTGTCCTATTTAGCTTTTTGAATACATGTAAAATTTGTTCATCAGGCTTCTGATTGCTTTTATCACAGGTTAGTCTTAAAGCAAACCTAATCCAGATATAGTAGCTGTTAAAGTGTCTTCTGAACTTACTAGCTGTTTCCTTGTGTAATCATGCTTGTCAATTTGACAAGTGTATGTTTTTGGTCATTTAACAAATTCATTACGGATTATATATGTTCCTGGTAAATGTGGTTTTGGTGAATTTAGTTTTTTCATTTAGATAACTAGGCCTGTCAATTCGCCGTTTTGTTAATCATAATCTAGCTTCTATTTTTTTATGACAAATTGTTGCTATTTCGTTCTTGACTTCTTGTGAATTTGACAACTGCATGTTCGCAGTTAACCAAATGAAAAATTTTCTCATGAGCTCACCTTTCAAATATTCTTTCATCTCATGGGAAAAATATCCTATAAAATATTCTTGAAAAATGTCATATCTTTTATCAAGTCAGAATATATTTTACTATTTATTGATAGCGGTCTTACGTTCATACACTTCAACTATTGCAGGATTACATTTGACTACTTTCTTTAAGTTGGTAACAAATAGTTTGAGAAATACTTGAGAATGTATATATACTTAAAGATTTAAGAGGTAACTAAAATATTCGTTTCCCTTTTTACTGATCCTGGTGTTCTGTGTTGGCATGTCAGATTGTTTTGCAATTTGAACATTCAATCAGACAGATTAATTCGGTTGACAAGGATGCCATACCATCAGTACATTTGTTATTGAGAAGAAAAGAAATTAACTATCCAAAACGTTACACTGCTAATAAGTGCCAACGGATGCTTAGGAACAGGAGACTATACACCTTGCAAAAAATAAATTAAAATTCGGTCCTGGAAGTTAGAAGCCCAAAGGCCGAGGCACACTTGAAGTCGACCCAACAAACGAAATGAAATCCAGAAGAGCAAAACTTTTTCAAGACTGGAAATCAATGTGTCAAAGAAAATGGTGGATACAATTCTTTTGAAAAAGAGGTAGAAGAGGAGGATAAACAAGCAAACTTTTTCTATATTCCACTCTTAATTTTTTTCTTACATAACAATATAATATAGCTTTTTCTATATTTCTAAACATCAGATGAAAGCTCCTAAAACTTTGTGCAATATTAAATTAAAAATATATATATAATTCTAAACAACACAACAAATTCTGATCATAATTTATTAAAATATGCATAATTTTCTATAGAGAAGTCCAACGGACTTGAAACCTATACCATTTAAAATTAGACTTAAAGAACTTTAAATTTATAGGTCATATATCCAAAAAAACCAACGTTTGCCTTTTCAAAATCTCTCTTTAATCAGCCTGAATTCTGTCTATCATAGAACTCAAAGAGTTTTATTCATATTTCATTATTTCTCAATAAACCTAACATTAAAGAAGATTAAGTTCTTAATTTGACAATCTGGTATTTCTAAGTTGAGTTTAGCTATGTTAATTTTGTTATTTCTTATTTTAGCTTGTTTAAATAGAAAGTAGGATGATTGACTATTTCTAGCACTAATGCTTATAATTTTAGAGAGTAGTTTAAATTTATCATCCTGAAAAAGCTTTCTACTCGTGTGTCTCTCTCTTATTTAGATTGGACACAAGCACAACTCATGTTCCATTCAATGCCCTGGTGAAACCGGCTGTGCCGTCGACATGGCATCAGAAAGCTCAGAAAGCCAATCACCCATGAGAATCAGGAGGTCCACTTTCCAATTTGAGATTGACCACTCCAAAACAGAGAATCTCCCAATTGGAGAATACATTTCTTCCCCGATATTCACCGCCGGCGGTTATGATTGGACTCTCAGTTACTACCCTCAAGGGTATTTGCCTGAAAAGCAAGGGTCCCATGTTTCTGTCTATCTTCTTCTTGAAAGCAAAGTTGAGGATGTTAGTGTTGAGTACTCTTTTGAAGTACTTGGCAAACAAGGGAGGTTAGTTACCATGTATAATCCCAGAATAGAGAACTTTGCAAACAATGAAGAAATAAGGGGTTTTGCGACTTTCATTGCCAGGGATACAATAAAGAAATACTCTTGGTTGAATGATGTCCTTGTTATTTCCTGCAATATCACAGTATTAACTGAACCAAGAGTTGTTCAGCCCTATCCTGGTGGATTGTGCGAGCATATAGAGAGGCTATGGGAGAAGGGACAGAGATTTGATGTAACTTTTGAGGTTGAAGGAGAGAGCATTTCCGCCCATAGATTCATGTTGGCCGCAAGATCGCCAGTGTTTGAAGCAAAATTGTATGGCCCCATGGCAGAAGCTAACATGGAACATATCAAGATCGATGAAATGAGAGCTGAGGTGTTCATGGCATTACTTCATTTTGTATACACGGATCAGCTTGTTGAAGATGGTTCCAGTACTGATCATCAAGATCTTTCAGTTGAATTGCTTCAGGATTTATTCGTGGCGGCTGATCGATTTGCTTTAGATAAGCTGAGCCTATTGTGTCGGGAGCAGTTGGAAAGGAACTTATCTGTTGACACAGTGGCAACAACTTTAGTATTGGCTGATCGGCATAGCTGCGCCGAGCTTAAAAAGAAGTGCCTTGACTTTGCTTCTGCTCCAGAAAATTTCTCCCTAGTAGCCCTAACAGTGGGATATTTGCATATAATGCAAGGAGCTTCCTTGCTTTTTTCTGAGTTAAGTGAGAAGGTTAAGCGTTCGTCTCATTCTGCAAAAAGGGAAAGGCTTTAGCAGATAGAATGGATTTTGGGATGGGTTTAGGAAAAAATTTTGCTTAATTTTTCAAGTGTGATTGAACAGTTTTAGTCTTTCGTTAACCAGGCTCCTG
Source organism: x Bolboschoenoplectus mariqueter (assembly GCA_037678475.1). Lineage (NCBI taxonomy): Eukaryota > Viridiplantae > Streptophyta > Magnoliopsida > Poales > Cyperaceae > x Bolboschoenoplectus > x Bolboschoenoplectus mariqueter. The sequence continues at coordinate 1,721,501 of CM075250.1, forward strand.
ATTGTCCAATCTATAGGTTAGTCTTGAAGGAATCTAATTGAGATCTGGTAGCTGTTAAAAGTATTTCTGAACCTACCAGAAAGTTTCCTTGTGTAATCATGCTTGTGAATTTGACAAGCGTCAACTTTTGGTAATTACAGCCTCTTTATTAGATGAATGTTTTTAGTCATTCTATAAATTTGTTGTTTCTCTTCTTTTAAATAACTAGGCCTATCAATTTGCTATTCTGCCACTCAGGCTTCTGTTTTATGTGGTGTTATTTTGGTTATGAAACAACAAAATATGTAGAATATTGTTATTAAATAGCTTCTTTTTTTCAAGTAAAAGTTAGCTTCTTGATATCATAAAATTTTCATTTTTTTCTTTTTCATGTTCATTATAAATTTCATAATTGGTTTTTACTGGATTTGTGGAGCGTCTTGGTGCCGGTCTCCTTCACACCGGGCCATCTGATGTGCAGCAAAATGGAAAACTTCTACAAGATACTGGAAATTAAAGATTTCCTGAATCTCAGGAGAATTCTTACTGGGAAAACAATATTATAAAACTAGGCAACTTCTCAAAGATAGGATAACCCTGATTTTGGTGTTCAGATTTGACAGTGAAGAGAAGATCTCTTCCAGTGCAACAAACTATAATCGCAAGATTCAATACTGAACCAAGCAGAAAATAGGGATGGTTATTAATAAAACCAACGAAACATCAAAAAATAAAAAAAATAAAAAGTCAGTTCAACAATCATAAAAAAAATTTCCCAAAAAAAAATAATCATAAGAAGAAAAATAAATTCTTAGTATCTACGGACGTGACGGTGAATTAGCTTTTGTCCTAATTTAAAATTGGATTTTCTAAAATAGGGGTTTAGGGCATTTTCAAAAAATAATATGATATTTCATATTCTAAAATTTTAATGTTTCTCTACAAGAATTAGCACTGCAGCTATATATATCCTAGTCACACCTTATAATCTTATATCCTTACCTTTTGGTCTCATAATGGGCCCAAAGGTTATTCCACACATGCTTCAACTAAGGTCCAATTTCATTCTCTGATTTGGCGAGAATCAGTCAAGATATATCTAATCTCCATTCCCCACTAAGCTTGGAACCAAGTTCAGTATCAGACTATCAACCCATGTTAATTACTCTTGATTTTTGTAGCTGTGCAGGGGGTGCACCATCAAAATCTAATATGTGAAATAAAAGCTGTCAGTCTGAAGTAGTTAATTAATCTTTATCGAGAATCAATTATCAAGAGTACAATGTACGGACTGGATGGGTAGAATGAATATTATCATCGAGAATCATTCTCTGATTTCTTTTTTATTTTTTATTTTTTTTTTGCTTTTTTGCCTCCTTTTTGTTTTGGTTGGAAACGAGTCTCATATAGGTTTTCATAATTTGTGATGATATCAGAAAATTAATATATATAGCATGTAATTTGACCCATTTGATTAGGAATTTAGGATCGAACGAGCACAACGTATAAGAATCGCTTTTTACAAAAGTTCTTTAGAGTTTGTGTAAAATTTAAAATGAATTGCTCAAATCGCATAGATGTCATAGTATGGCAAAATTGTAATTACGGCAGCGAATGTGAATATATTGGAAGACATAAAGTATACCAAAATACGCCCCTCTATATCATATAGTTTATTGTCTATAATAGCTTCTCTAAATAAAATTGGAACTACCTTGATCATTATATTCTTTTTCTTTTTTCTTTTTTTACAATGGTACATATTGTGAAGTACTTCTTACTTTATATGGAGAGAAGATTTTTTTTCCTTATTAAACAAGTTACTTTATTAGTGAGATAGTTCTAGTTTCATCTATCAAGTTCATGAAAATTACATTCAGTTTATCCTAGAATATCCCTAAAAAACTATATATAAATTACTAGCACTATTCCATAATATGCTCAACTATCAACTCCAAACATCAGCAGCTTATTATGGCATCACCTCAGTGCTCAATTACTCTTCACATTTGTTAGATCCTGCAAAAATAAATTTGAGAATTTATCAGTTAGATTACTTTTATTCTTTTGTGGGGCACACTGATTTCTTTATGTAGGAGAAGAACAGACAAGAACAAACAAATTGAATTTTGATTATCAATTAGAAGCATTAATTACTGCTCATATTCTATGTTGATCTTGGTTTTTGGGATCTTCGACAGTGCATTGAAAGCTTTGTCAGAGAAAGCCATGGTGGGGCAAGACGTAGACGAACAGAAATCCACGACTTGAACTACGACAAATCCATCCCGGCATGGCCTCTTCAAGCCGCTCAAACACTTCACCTGATATCTCCTCCCACAAGCAGCGCCGTTGTCCCATATGCTGCTTCCTGCGGCGACAAAGAAGCCGTTCACTGGCAGCTGGTCCTGATCATATCCTGGGCATTCCGTCGCTGCACTTAGTGATTTCAAAATGTTAGATTTATTTTATAAGGGTTCAGATATTTTTAGCTCTGTTACTTTTCAGTTCTTACTTTAATTGCTAATTAAATTTTAATTTTTTTGTAATGGCGTTTCATGGGTTTGCCTGCCCTGAAATTATATTCAAATTATAAAACATTTTTTTTGAGGAAGAAATTATAAAACATTAGTTTCAAAATAGATGAATATGTTAAATTGGGCAGGTTTTTATGTCACTTTAGGCTTAATAAGAATAAATAATGATTAAGAAACATGACAATGGAAATTGGATCAGGTCGAGTTCAGATCAAATAAATATTATTGCATACTTGTGTAGGAAAAAAAAATGCAAATTAATTTCAGTTCAGTTTACTAATTTAAAATAAAATAATACATATGGGCTGTGTCACATCCAAGTTGCTCTTAAGTCAACAAATAGTTGTAACATATTAAAGAAATAAAGCAGAATTACTCCGATACATTTTACCAATTTTAAAATGAAACAACACATACATTTTACCAATTTTACTCTACATAATTTGTACCTAAATTACACAGTACATGACAAAGATCTAATTTAATTTATATATGCAAGTGTATACACTACACAGCTATATACAAACTTACGGAGATATGGAGGACCGTAGGAAGTAGCCGTTCCAATGTCACTCAAAACCATTTTTGCATTAATTACAAAACACATCATCGCAACTAACATGAAATTTTTCTCCATTGCTAAAGAGGAGCACAAACCACCTTGCTGAGATCCTTATACAGTGTATGTACACCACCCAATTTATACTAAAGGTTCTCTCTCAAACAACAGAAGTAATATATGTATTTATAGTTAAAGGCAAGGATCAAAAGATTGTTGGTATTTCATATTAATCTGATAATCTAATCTAATGTCCATGCATGTATGGAGCCCACCAAATGGAGCATTACAAGGCAGGCATGCAGTAGTTCAGAAATGCACGCACTCTTTAGTTTAATTATTGCATAAACATCGAGGCAATTTATTTAGATGAGTTGTACATTGTTAATTATAGTTATAGTTCATGCGGAAAACGGTGATCATATACTGGGCAAGCTTTGTGATATAATTTTTATTTTCCATGCGTGTCTGATCTAATCGAGGAGATGGAGCGCATTTTGCTCTCATTAATTTAATCACTTGAATTAGACCACTAACACGCCACTATCAGCCGCCGGTTATATAGGATCAATTTGTCGGCTCCTCCTTTTCTTTTCTTTTCTTTTCTTTTCTTTTCTTTTTAAGAAGTTCTCAGTTTCACATCCTCTAAATTACTTTATTGCTTATACATATTACATAATTACATAATGTGTGGAGATCACTTGAAAACCAATTTTTTTTTGTAGTATTAGTAAAAAACATATCAGAAAAAAATTTAGATAGGAAAAAAATATTGAAATTCTTGTTTTCTTTATAAATTGATTTTGAATCAATTTTCATATGAATTAAAAATCATTTGGTTTTCATAAAATGTAATTGAATATGAGCTATTATAAATATAATATCATCTAATAAATGATAAAAGAATATATATAAAATTTTAATCGTAACTATTTGTATGATACGTATAAAGTATAAATTACATTATACTCATCGATTTAAAAAATATAAATTATAGTGAATGAGTTCATAGTTTCATAGGCTTACATAATTATAATTTTTGTATATATAGTGACGCGTCTTATTTCTCAACTAAAAACACATATTTAATGTCTATAAAAAATATTATAACAAATGGATATTGAGATCTAAAGAAACCGCAATTTGGAAAAATAAAAGTTTATGATTACATCGGAAAAGCACAGAGAGGTCACTGTAATCATGCATGCAGATGGTAAGTGATTTCAGAACTTGGATCATGTTCAAAAGGCAGTGACATAAGTTGTAACGAATCTAACTTGGAAAACTAATGGAGCTGTAACGAATCTAACTTGGAAAACTAATGGAGCGTACAATTTGAGTTCAAAGTTCAAGAACTCGCAAGATAGAGTAACGATGAAACGAAAAAAACGAAAGAAAACTAACGGAGAAATTGAGCAAATTTTATTATTCTTCAACATAATCTTTACAGTAGATCTTCCTGACTATTTATAACGATGAAATCCAAAAAAGAAATTGTAATTTTCACTCAAAATCCTTCCCTAATGCTTGAGAGAGCGCCATGTCAGCTGTTCAAATGAGAGAGATGAGTCTGAGGTGGCATAGTTCGTTGTAACGACCTCAGACCCGCTTGTGATTACTGGAAGTCGTTGATTGTCTCCGTTATTTCTTTCTTCTGGGCCCACGCTTCAGTCTCTCTTCTCTTATTCTCTGTGTACTCTGATAACACCTCTTCTCCGTTAAGTCCCAAATCGCCAACAATCGATTCTTCATCCCGCCTTCCTGACATTAGTGCTTGTGCTTTAGTTTTGTTATACATTTCTTAGCTTTTCTTTTCTCCACCACGGTGCACGGATTTTTATCTTATGCTACGCAACGATCGAACAGATATTTTATAAAAAAAAATTAGATTTACATTATATAAATCTCAACGTTATTGAATAGATTATAGTGTACATCAGTACATATAAAACCCCTTGTACTTTTTCCCTTTTTTTTTAAATGCAATTTCTGGTACACCATGGCCTATTATTAAAAAACCATTTAACCATAATTATACTTAATGTATAGCGTGTTGAAATGGCACCAATTTTGAAGCATATTATAGTTACTTATGTCAATTATAAGTTTAGAATTTTTGATCCATCTTAAATTCTTAGTTCGGATCAGGTTGAGTTGATCTGTCTAATTATATTTTTTTGATTAATTTTGAAATTTAAAATTAATCAAAGCTTATTAATACACAAATTAAAATTAATTGTATACTAATTAAATTAGGTTGCATAAAATATAAAAAATAATTATTAAATACTTAACCATATATTTGTAAAATTATTTTTATAAAAGCAATAATCTATTCTTAATAAAATTTTATCCAATAATTACTTTTATTTCAAAAGAGGAAGAAAGATAACCTAGAGTCCATCAGTTCTTGTTTATTTCCTGATATATGAAAGACCCCTTACTCATAGCATATTAGTAAGTCACGCTCAACTAATTTCATATAACTATTATTCCTAAAATTAATTTATATTTCAATCATGGTTCTTAATTTACATTTTTTAAGTTATGCATCCTTAGAATTGTCAATCGGAATTCAGTTGCAAACTGATGTAACACTCGGACAAATTTCTAAATTAACAAGATTGATGTATTTCTTGTTGCTTGGCATTCTTGCAATTGAAATTGCAATGTCATATCAGTATTTATAATTGCTTTACAAATAGGATAATAAAAGAGTTGGGATTCATTAATAATTTTGCTAATGGTAAAATGAAATAATTTGTAGTTTGGAAATCTGGCTTTAGATTTTAGAACATCACCTTAGCCTATATTATATTTATATGATACATATGAAAGCCAGTTGAACTTAATATAAATTTTATTATTCATCAAACAACATAAATCTACAATGCATTTATATTAAGGTGCTTATTATTTCATTTCAAATGATACTCAAATTGAATAAAGTTTTGAGACACAACTAATCCGTAAGTCCAACAACAATTCTTCAAATATTTTTCTATTTTTAAATTATTTTAGCTAAATTTGAAAATATATTATTAAGATCGTCAAGATACTTATTGTCAAGAAATCATAATCCAATAACTAAATACGTTGAGATTGAGAAGATCATTGTTAAAATGCTAAGTATATTTATAAAAAAGAAAGGTTTTGGCATTATTTTAAGAAGATGGTTTCAATATTACGAGCATTAACATAACCATTTTTTATAGTATTTTAAAATCTAAATTTCAAACGGTGAGTTTAAAAATGAACAGAAATATATTAAATTAGTTTGTAATTTCTAATTATTGGTGTTTTAAATTTTAGTAGCTTAAATTTATATATAATGAACTCCACAAGTTACAATCAAAATTCTACACAGCCACATTAATCCTTGGTGAAGAAAAAAATATGATCGATAATTGATATTGTCATTTATAGTGAATTTTTGGCATAAATTTCTAAGATGTGTAATTTGCGCAGCGCACTTTTCAAATGCTTTCAAAAGTATGAATCCATTCGACCTTTGATGGTATTATTATATTATACAACTTGATTTATAAAGTGTCGAGATAAATCTGCATCGTTTTAAGTGCAACAAATAACAACCGAATCATTTGAATGACATTTTGCGCCTAAATTTGAACCTGCCTTGTTCGATTGGACTTTCAAAAATTAATAAAATCAGAACTAATTTTAAATCAAACAACTGATATTAATGGGGGGAGAGAGAGTGAACGAATTGAGAGCGAACGAATTTGGCGTTTTATTGATGTCATAACCCGAAGCGGGTCACATGTATTACAGAGTAAAAGGGTACGCCTACAACCCGCTACACTGAAACCTACGCTAAAAAGGTCATATTACAAATGACTAAATGTTCCCCAACACGAAACAGCAATTCAAGCCACAAAACACAAGACACGTAAGAAAGGTCACACTACAGCATAACCCACGCGACAGTGTGATTCAGCTGTGACCCTGTATCTTATCCGGTCTATCCCAGGAAATCAATTACCCGACAGCTCCGATTCTGGCTCCGAAAATAGTAGCATATTTTAACATTTTCCCAAACATTTTTTTTTCCATAAAGCCAAGTTGACCGCGTTCCACATGGGCCCCTCAATTCAAACCAAAACACCAAAACGGTGCACCTAGACCAAGTCCATGTGATCAAAATTATTTTCAACCGCCTCCCGAGGCGACCAGACGCCACTTCTCCATCTCAGCCGTCCACAGTTCCCATTTTCTCAATCACAACTTTGCTCTTCAAAAAAATGTTTGATTTCATGTTTCATTATTTCAATAGACGTTTGTGGTGCGAGTATTCTTTCCAAAGAATATATCTATTTGCACTTTTAGTAGAGTAAACAGCAGCTATAAATATATTTGAAAAGAAACAGAAAATCCGGAGACGGAACACGGTAAAGGTACCCCGCACAAGACCCACGCACGAGGCCCCCCCGCCCCCTCTCTCTCTCTCTTTGATACTGTCTTTTGTTTTGAGAGAGAGAAAGAGAGAAAGTGAGAGCAATGGAGAGGGAAGAAAGGAGCTCTGCTCCTCCAGTGGACCCCGTGCCTCCATCAAACCCTAGTGCAGAGAAGCTCTCCGTCGAAGGGGAAGGCGGTTCCGTTCTTGGACGAGCGGCGGCTCTGAGTCGGGAAGAGGTGCTCCGCCGGCGGTCGAAGCGGCTGCGGAGACTAGAGGCGTTGTACAGGAAACAGTACTGGGCGTTAATGGAGGAGATGAGGAGCAAGCACAGAGAGTACTGCTGGGAGCATGGAAAGAGCCCTCTGGAAGAGGAAGAAGGAGAAGATAGAAAAATCGGAGGAGGAGAAGCAGATCTAGGTTTAGGACTAGAGACTGCAGAGAGAAAAAGGTGCCCTTATGCTGGGTGTAAGGCGAAGGCCATGCCTCTGACGAGGTTTTGCCATCAGCACATTTTATCAGATCCGAAACAAACTCTGTACAAGCAATGCACCTTTGTCATCCGAAGGTATTTTCTAATTCCTTTTGATCAATTACTTGTTCTGAGTATGATATACTTACGGGCCGTATTAATTTGACTGTTTGTTCCGGATGCCACAGCAATTTGAGTTTTTAATTACTTAAAAGGATTATTAACTGTTTAATTTTTTTAACTTGTGTTATGTTGATGTCCGCAGATGTTAGCAAAATGCATTTGTGTGTTGTACAAAAATCTCGTTTGTTCCCACCAACTTGGCGTAGAGTTATTTTTAGAAGAAGGTTTTCTTATTTTTGGTAGACTTATATTAATATATATCTTTTTTCCTCATCAAGTTATAATGCGAAAGCCATTTCTATAAATTGAAATCAAGTATATCTTTATTCTTTTTGCCAATGTTGGTCTACTGTTTTTGGTTGGCACTATATCTTTCAGTTAAGTGGTGGGGCCACATTTCCAGCTGGGTTGAGCATAACGTGTTTTACAGGATTTGACAAAATCTTGATTGGTTATCAGAAGATATCCAGCTGGCGCTGTATTGTTAGATACATTGGTGAAACCATACCAAAATGCAGTTCCTATCTTCCTTCTTTTTCTTTGTTTCTGTTTTTGTTTTCTTTTGATCAGGCCTGTAGGCATACGTGCATACACCCACTCTAGCCTAGCTTGGATTGGATCCAGCATCTCTATGAGGTGTGTTGATGCCTTTAACCATCTGCACTTGGCAGTGGTGGCAACAGGATTTGAGGTTATTGTATTTGACAAATTCTGGTAAATTGTCGTGTTGATGCCAGCTGGCTCTGTATTGTTCAGTACAGAGGTGAAACCGCATTAAAAAAAAGGCTAATCTTGGCAACTTTTTTGGTGGGGCATCAGGTTATTGTATGGAACGCATCTTCGTAAGTTGTCTTGTTGTTGCCAGCTCAATTGTTGAATGGTGCTGATTGACCCGTGTGCACCTGAAATTTGGATAATTCTTGTTATATAATATTGTTGAATGACACTAACTAAACAACAAGAATCCTGCTATAAGTGTCTGGTTGGTAATTGTATGTTATTCTTGCTTGTCTGGGCGACGTTTATTTGCAAAAAACTTTTACTTCCACCTATAATATGTAAAAAAAAATGTGAAATCTTATGTTTGTATTTTCACTTTTCACAGCACCCAGCAAACAGGACAGATAATTTGTGGGAGGCCAGTTCTAAAAGCTGCCATGCCATCTCTTTGCCAGGTGCATTTGCAGAGATCTCAAAAGGGCATCTCACAAGCCCTGAAGAAAGCGGGTCTCAACCCTTCTGCTAGCAACAACCAGGTGCCTAAGTTCAGCGTCCTGATTGCAGAGTCAGTTCGCCAAATTCAAGCTAGACGGATTGCATTTCGCACTTTCAAGAATAGCATTGCATGGAAGGATGGTAATGCTTTTTGATCTTTGTTGCTGTCATGGTTGGTGTGCATACCTTGAAGTGTTAATGTGCCTACAGTTTGTGTCTGAGAAGTTAGCCGGACAGAATGCTACTTTGTCTACCAAAGTGGTATGGATGCCTAATGCAACGATGCAAGACAATGTTGCATGTGTAGCAATCTATGTGATGCGATATTATAACCAGCACTAACATTGGGTTGTGTTGGTTTCACTTGAACGACACAGAATTAGCCCCAGTGATTTCCACTTCAAAGAAGCAAGAAGAAAACCTTAATCAAGAGCACCATAAACAACACCATATTGGTTTTGGAACCATTCCAACATGATTGGTTTTGGAACTTCGAAGAACCAAAAAAACCAACCTGAGAGAACATGGATGATCTGTAAGCAGAAACTGGCATTACCGATAGAACACCAAATTTACTCAACAATACAATGTACTTTGCATCTGATTTGAAAGGACTGGAGCAACTCCATATTGATATAATCTAAGCAGCCTGAACCCCTCAACTGAACTGAATCTGAAGCCAAAACACAAACTTCACCTGACCTGAGCTAAAATGACCTGAATATTCAGACTGTGACTTAACCAAACACAAAATAAACAAAAGCTGGCCAATCTGTCTGCTCGACATCCATTTTTTTATATAAAGTGGCTGCAGATTTTTCCTTTTTTTTTTTCCTTTTTAATTAGGAATCCTGTTTAAGCTTTGCAAATTTGGTTGTTTTTGTAATTTTGAGGAGATTTCCTTCTGCATTCATTATTTTATTTCCTCTATTATCTCTAGAGAATTGAGACAGTGTTGCCTCTCTTTATTGCATTTGCTAGGCTTCAGGGGCATAATAATGTGATTCTTTACTGGTGTCCAATAAATTCTAAACATCTCTATCACATAATATATGTGCCTTCAAAGCGCCACATATATGTTGATTGCGGTTGGAACTTAAAATTGCAGTTCAGGGGGGCAGGGACAATCTGAGTTGTGAGATCACAGATGGAGAAACAGGAGAGTAGAGTAGTTGTTGAGACTGGGCTAGAGAACATAGTTTGTATTTTAGGCCTCAAATGCTCTTTCCGACATTCTGAAATTTCGAGAGGAGAGAATAACCCTGGAATAGTGGTACCATAACATTTGATCAATTGGTTATCCCAACAAGAATATAAACAGTTGTAAGGTTATTCCTGAATTATTAGATTACAATAGATGTAATATGGAATCACTGCTGTTAATCTGTTACTAGTCACTATCTCAGTAAATAAAATGATCTAATTTACATCGTCACTAACAACAGATGGTGATTTCTTATTTTTGTGATAAGACCCAAAAAAAGAGCCTGTGCAAAAGCAATTGTGAAGAATTGGAGACTCCTATGAACTTTGGAACAATATCCACAAGGCATCCTTGCTAGTGTTTGCAGTTCACATTATCTGAAAGTTTAATTAAAACAAAGATTGTTAGATTACTGAATATTAGTGCACAATCTTCTGTTTTTAAGAAAAAGGTCTAAAGCCCAATATGACAATATCTCTTGATGCAAGACTATTTTAAACTCATCAAGTCAACCAGGGTCAAAAACTGGCCCCTCATCTTACATGGAAAACAAATGAACCAATTGGCAGATTACTTCCGGGGAGAAAATTAATTATACTTGTCCAAAATGGTTGATTCATCCATATGTGAGTTTTGCAAATGGCAGAAACCATAGAAAACTTTGACAAAAGCTAACAACAGTATCCTTTTGCAGAAAATCACTTGGACTGGAATCAAAACTGTTAGCTGAAATAGGGAATTTTAGGAAAATTTTAGGGAAACCCAGTAGCAAGAATTAACTTCTCCATGTTATCAAAGATCATGCTGGTATTTTAGTGTCATAAAGGCTAACTCCTATTTTCAAACCTCCTTCCCAAGATTTCACAAAGCTATTGAAGGGGTTAATATCTTACAAAACCAAGAGCTTCAGCTGCGGCTCTATGGCTATCTGAAGGGCAAATTCCTTTGTAAAGAGCCAACAATCGCTCCCTCTCAGTTTCTTGTAAATTCCTCTTCAGACCATTTGCCACCATCTCCATTTCAGGCTGTTGCAGAGACATTCAAATCATTTCAAAGCCAGCATGGAAATGATTTAATAAAGGTGATCATGAACTATCTTAACAATCAGTTATTAGTGCAATTCCCATGGATTAACATAAACTATCACTGCAATCAGTTTTTTAAAGCTCCTTTAAGTTCCTTTCATAGACAAAAAAAAAATTCTGATTATCAAAAGAAAAGTTCTGTCATGTGGGAAGTTAAAGCAACAAAACCGGTAGAATAGAAACTAACTGAGTTCTCTTCTGGAGGGAAAATCCGAAGGATTAAGCAAATCTTTTGTAGCTCCTCAAGTGCCTCTAATCGTTTTTGCTGTGCCTCCAGTGCCTGAATGACGAACAATATTACCTCCATAAGTGGATTCATCTCAAATTTGATATTGTTATTTTCAAGTTATTGCTGTTTTTTTTTTTACCAGAAATACTTTGGTTAATCAACAAAAGAAAAAAGTTCAGTTGGGAATGTATTAATCATATTCAGTTTGTGTAACAAAAGGTTCTACCCAACATTGCAAGAGGCAAGCACGAATTCGTGAAGCAACACCAGCACGTACAAGTGTAGCTGCACGGTGAGGCTTCAGCCCAATATTTTCAGCTAGCCCAGAAACAAATTCTCGCACATCCTCACCATTCACCTGCAGACCATCTATCTGTGCACCTTCTATTTCTTTGATTGCTCTTTATTGCACCGAAGACAACATACAGGAAGGAAGAACTTAAAATCTTAGAAACACAGAAAAGACTCCTAAAAGAATGGAACAACATTATATGCTCATAGAAAGTAGAAATTATCATGTGTTCCCTTACTGAATTAGTATTTCATATGGCCTCCTGTAACTCATGAATAGTATAACATACACCTCACCAGCAAGTTTCTTTGCAAGTACTAAATTTTACTTAGTTATTTACTAATGAGTAATGAACATAGCTCGGTATATTTTTCATGTTAAAGAAAATATATATTTTCGAGCATTATGCAGGACATACACAATAGCTGATTATTTGGGTCTGCTCCACAAAAGGATTAGGAAGAGGGAGTGGAGAGGAGGCGTGACTGGTCTTGCCTGAATACTCAACCTTGCTCCACAAACTCCAATTTTGAAGGGGAGACAAAGGGTAAAAGGAAGGAGGGAGGGAGGGGGGGTGGGGTTGTGCGAGTGCGAAGGGGACCAAAAGGCACAGAACTTTGAGAGATGTTGTACCCCTCTGATTTGGAGGATGGCACCCTTCTCGCCTCCTTGCTCATTTCCTCCCATCCCTTCCTGTCTCCCCTATTTCTCGACTACCTATTAACAAATACACTAGGGCCTCTATGATTCACCCATCATATTATAGTGTCTGCACAAGATAAAGCAAATTAAAGTAACTTAAGAGAGTACCTACTACAGATGTCAAGGACAAAGTTTATCGCTGCTCTGTAAAGAGAGTCCCGTGAATTCTCTGTTTCGAAGGAGACCTTAGCACCTGACGCCTTGCACAATTTCCGAAGCTGGAAAGCATGCAAATGATATGCACAGAGTTGAATTATGTATATACAAATAACTCAGGCATGAAAGGCAAATATAAATGCAAACTGAAAATTTTTTGCAATGAGAATTTCAAAATTTAAGATGGGATCAGGATCACTTACCCGAATTATATCATCAAATCCATAGTCTTGCCCAGCCATTCGATAATTAGTAATTGCTGGAAACATAAATTATGTGAAGATTGATGCAGAAACCATGATTTGAATGTTACAGCAGAATCACAAAGGAAAGGTAATAAAATGTTTACCTATTTACCTATAGAATACAAAAGATCATTAGCTAGGTACAAAAAGGCTAGTACAACTGTTAATTTTTAGAGCCACATCTTACAACCAAAATTACCAGAACAAATAACTGTGTAATTTGGAGATGAACTAATATTACGACATACATGGCACATTGTGCTCCTTAGCCCTCATATCCTGTCAATATCGATGGCACATTGCAGCAATAATTCAATTTTAATATCACTCAGTCAATTTAATAAAGATCTTTTTAACTTGATATTATATGAAAAGGCTGAAGCCTAGAACAAATAATGGCACAATTACGTCACTGCAATTATAGCAGCATTAAGCAAAAATGCTTCACCTATTTATCCTATCAAAAGTAGCAGTATTTTCAGACAATAGAGACTGCTGAATTGTTAAAAGATAGGAAACTATTTGGGTAATACCATAATCGATACCGATTTTGTTATTTAGATTACATGAGTTATTATTCATATTAACTATTTTATTATGTAACTTATTTTTGACAAAATTTTCATATTCAACTCAAATACCACTGATATGAATAATTGCTCACTTAAATTGAATAACAAAAGTACTGTTCAAATAAGTTGTATAATAAAATCGTTAATATGAATAGTAACTCATTTAATCTGAATAACAAAGTCGGTATCAATTACAGTATCTATATATCAGCTCCGTAAAAGATAACCAAAAAGGAAGGTTGATTTATTTACCTCGAACTAATCTCTGAGCCTCATTTCCGAGATGCTCCGTTTCATCTCCAACAGCTTGTGGTGAATTTAAAGAAATTGGCCACCAATCTGGCAGTTCCTCACGTTTCTCTACACCACTACCTTTCCACATATTCCCTCTTGGTGCAGTAACTGGACTGGCTGCAACTGGACTTCCTGCAATTCGAGAATTCGCAACACCCCTCCTCCCGACCACAACCTCCCTCCCTCCCAAGCTCCTGTCTCTTCTCGTAACAACCTTCTCCCCACCTCCCCCCCACCCCAATACAAACCTAAACGCTAACCTGATTACGAACCTAACAACCAAAGCCGCTAAAAATCCACAGATTAACATGTTCCCGACGAAAAGCAACGACGACTGTCGACAGGAGAAGAAGACCCGGCCAGTATGCTGGTCCACTTGCACGGCCGTCGTTAGATCGTCGAATGCATCCGTGGCGGCGTCTACGAACCGTCTAATCTGAAAATTGGAAGAGTGCCTGAGAGGGTTTGGTCCCGACGAGGGAGGCTTGGTGGTCCGAGAGGAGGAGTCAGGGGGTCCGCGCCGGCGCCGGAAAATCGAACAGGAAATGAAGAAGAGCTGGCGCCGATGGAGGAGAGGGAGCGCCGGGGAGGACGCGGCGGCGCTCGTGGTGGCGATCATCGATTATTGGATAGAGACGCAGTTATTGCATGAAGAGAAATGCTTTGGTTTGGTATCTTAGCTTGAGTAGAGGCTTTACGCTTTAGATGGAGGGAAAACCGTTGCACGGACGAAACTGGCGAGAAGCTATCGGCTACCGAGCAACGGAGGAATGGAAATTAAATTCATTGCTATCACCTCCTGTTGTGAAGTGTCAAAGACGAAAATGCATGAATCCTACGGTCATGATTCATGATCTACCAAAAAAAATCATAATAGAAAAAAAACATAACAAAACTCACTTAATACCTCTTAGATAGTTCCAATACAAGTGTAAGAGTTTGTTAGAATAAAAAAAAATACACCAAAACTATTTGATGACATCTAGCTTACGTGCTATACAACTTTAAGAATTTATTTGTGCAAAAGTCTAGCAAAATTATCAAATAATACTCATGTAGTTCATCAAAAAATGCTATATATTAAAATGCATTATATGTTTCTTTTGTTGTTTTAAATCAGTTTTGGCTGCATTTATCATCCACATATAACCAAAAGTGATTAATAATATCTAACAAATGTCCTTATCAGTGTAAGAATTTATTTGCACATAAATCATGTAGATGAATGATATGTTGCGCAAACATTGACAACTATCACATGTTTTGATCATATCAAAATACATTTTGATAATATCAACAATTGTTTTGAACTTACAGACTTATTTTCTAAACCCCCAAACTGTACATTTGCTTATTTGAATTATCACACATATTTCGAACAACCTCAAAAATGAATCTTTGAATATTGCATAACGTATACTTAATAACTGTAAAATTCATATTCGATCGTTTATTTATTTTTTTCCAATAATTGATCAAGCATATTTAAAAGTTAAAAGATGTTGAGGACAACTATAATCTCTCTAAACGAGACAAAAACAAATTGAATAAAGATGTGATGCCGTATAGGCAAGATTATTTTTTTTTTTTACAGATAATAGATTGGACTACAATACTACATTAAACAAACAAAGGGGTACGTAGAGGTGTTAATTTTTTATCTAATCCAATGGATCGATTCGAACCCGATCTAATCCGAAATGATCGCAGAGAAAATAAGTCCGGTATTGATCAATAATTTTTTACTCATCTTTGATCAGATCGGGTCTGTCCAAAATGACTCAAATAATTATGTTTTTTAGATTTAATTTAAAAAATTTACATTAATTAAGGTTTATTTATATATATATATATATATATGTAAGAAAAAATAATTCGAAATACATAAGTTCCTTCAAGAACATTTACAAAAAGTTACCTGGCGGTAGCTTTCTTCAGGACTATTTTTAATTTCAGTCAAATAGTGACTACTTTAAAATAAGTCTCTCATCCAACATTGTCAACACTATAATAATTATTTTAAAGATAATGATATTGATCATCTATTTTTTTTTTTAATCTAGTACCATATTAACTTTATTTTACTAGAAAATAATAAATTTTGTATGTTTGAAAAAATATTGCATGATTTTTAAAATAAAAAAAGAATCAATTAAATGATCTAGATGAAAATTTCTAAACAATTGTCCTTTTAATATAGGATGGGAATCACTTGACAAAAGGCTAACTTGACAATTTTCACATGGTTTTTCAAATAAATTTGAAACACCTTAAAAATAGAAAAAGAATATAAACATATTCTTGAAATTAGATTGATTATATTTTAAATTTTATATAATTTTAAGTATAACTTGATATTTCATTAAAGAATATTAAAATTAAAGAATATTAAAATTAAATGCAATTTTATAACAGTTCAAAATCTAATGGTCTTTATTAAACTATCAAATGACACTTAAAATTACACAAAATTTAAAACGCAATCAATCTATAAATTTTATAAATTTAACACGTCTACAAACTTTTTTCTTTTTTTCTTTTTTTAATTTAGTTGAAAAATTATTATCAAAATTAACAAATTAACTATTGATAATGGCTAAGGAATCCTCTCTTTCACAATTTTAATGAGCAGCGCATCTCTGTATGTACTGTGTATGAACGAGCGAGATGCAACCTCCGATCTACCAGGAAGCATTTACTGCAACATCACGTGCAGACTCACAAGAATTGGTTGGTAATCAGAGAGGGAGACGCAAGAATTAGTAGGTTTTTGAGTGCAGCTTAGATCACGGCTCCAAACCAACACCGATGAGACGGAAAATGCCTCCGCATGAGAACCTAATGTAATGCGAAATGCTATTTGAAAGCCGTTTGAGGATCTCCAGGCGCCAGTTTAATGGTTAGTTATGAATATGTTATATTGTGTGTGTTTATTATGTGATGTATTTTTTTTAAATTAAAATTGATGTGTTACGTAAAATTATTTAAAAACATTACGGCATGTCACATGACATGTTACGATATAATACAATAAGTCTAACTATAACGTGTCATATATATATTATATCATAGATGTGATATATCTTCACTTTATTATTTTTTATATTTCATATTATATCACGTGATAAAAATATTTTAATTATGTTACGATATACTATATTTTTTATTCACTATCAACGGTCGAAGTACTTACCACGCGTGCATTAGTATTTTGGTGTTAAAGTTGGTAGTTCTTTTTTTTATATATAACTAATTTGATAGTTTGCCATGTGTATGTGTACCATTTTTCTGCTTAAGTTTTGTCAGATTAATAATTAGGGGATTTGAAGATTGACGATTTAGAAAATTTTTGAACTAATTAATATTGCTTTCATGGCTTCTTTAAAATTTGATGTCACGTTGACCAGTGCAGTAATGTCGTTGGTTCTTTTCATATTTCTATTCCAAAATGCTCAAATAATAATCATATAAAATCTGAACTTGACTAATTAATTAGTGTCCAATTTTTCAATTCAATCATGATGAAAGATTTAGTGACATGTAACCTCGCGGACTAAATGAGACTTCTCACATTTGGATCATTACTTTTTTAAATTGAAGCAAATGTTAATATGATATATGGAAATACATTATCATATCTGCAAATTGGTTAATTAATATTCGAAGTAGTTTTGACATTACAAATTTAATCATTGAAAAAACTGTATGTATAAAAGGAGTTGTGTTATGATTTTTGCAAACAAATCAGGACATTTATGCTACGATCCAAATTCCCTTTTTTAGATCTATAAATTTTTGTTACATTTCTATAATTGTAAAAAATATTATTTTTGAATTTGTTATTAGATATTCTTTTAGATACAGAGTTGAAGTACCAATGTTTTTTAGATGGATTTATATGCTCTGTTACGCTGCATAACATATTATCTATCCGATTACGTTGAAATTCGTACAAAATAAATCTCAAAAATAATCCTTCTGTAGTAAAATTTATCCGTCTGTACGCTATATAATGCAGTGCCGAGCATCAAAAATTCAAGACCTTTTTTAAATACAAAGACAAAAATGCCGATGCTTGATAAACCGCAATATCACGATATAAGAAGTACAATCATCTAACCAGGATTTTGATGTCAAAAGTTGCAAAATTTTCTTTTTAATTAATAGCTCAGAAGTTGAAAATAAAAAATATTAAGTTATGATCATTTTCTGTGTCACTAGCAATGAAAATGTGCACACATGTTGTGGATTCTTATAACATATGAAAAAGAAAATAAACGTGTTAAACACTGAGGTCTGATTCCTGACCTCTGCTTGGTATAAAACTTTTAATTGCATCCCTACTTACATCATAAATATATTTATATATATTTTTTAAAATATTTATATCTTATATTACTTATATTATAAATTTTGTAAGCTATATTTGATACTTGTATAATAAAAATTTTAACTTGAATTTTTCTATAATATCATTCATGAAGAAAAAAATGATAAGTATTTTTTATACTAATTATAAGTACTTTTAAATTTAGATATAAATAAGTTAACTGTTTAGTATAAATATTTTTGATGTATAAATAAAAGATATAAAATATGAGGTGTAAGAATAATTTCTCTATTTGAACTATATCTATTAAATAACTAACATATTGTCTTTTCATGCAGAAAAATATATTGAAATGTTAAAATAATTATTAGGAGAATTAATCTTTATTTTAATGATAGACACATTTATGTATAAGAAGTTATAATTTTGAAATCTGAATGAAAATTTTTTATTAAATATTTAAAATTAAATAATTTAATCCCATTTTTGTCTTAAAAAAACAACCATTAAAAAATCTTTATAACAAACATACACAGATAGATGACGAGAAAAGATGGAATTTGATGTTTTTAATTCTAAAAGAATGTGTCCATGTTGACTATTGTCTCATAATAATAATAATAATAATAATAATAATAATAATAATAATAATAATAATAATAATAATAATAATAATAATAATAATAATAATAATAATAATAATAATAATAATTATCAATTGTTATGCAGAAAAAATAAGCACATAACTCACGTGGGTCCCAACTTCTTGTGGCAGTTACAAAGAATCATTCAATATGGCAAGTCATTAACATTCATAAAATAAAAAATAAATAAATATTCATTAATCAAGTTAGCCAATAATTTATGAATTATTTAGATTCGAGCACTAGATAAACATAATCATGAATAATTTGGCAGTTTACAAGTTATTTGTTTTATAAACGAATTATTTGCAAATGAAACAAAATTTACTTCTTATTTCTTCTATAGTTCTATTTAATTTGTTTACGTGTACATGCTTCATTTTAAAATTTCTAAATCGATCAATTCTTTTCCACTCGATTCAATTACGTAGTCACTCTAGATTGTATATTGTTGATCTAAGTAAATCCAAAGTTTTAAGAAAAATCATGGAAAATTAGGATAAAGAATTCGTAAAGCAAACTAAAACAAACGAGAATTGGTTGATTTAATGCAGTTTCTTTTTTTTTTTTATGAAAACCATGTGAGTTCTTCTAAATCTGCACACTTAATCTATACTCCATAAAAGTGATTGGGTTTCAAGATTTTTTAATCATGTCACATCATTATTTTCTCTCTTTTCATTTAAAAATGTGTTTATTATGTCTAAAATATTAGATAATTTTCTAGAATGATACAGGCTTTTTTGTATTTCTATATGAAATTTTTTATATAACTAATTGTATATTAAGAGTGGAAATATCTTGACAGCTATATAATTTGATAATTTTGATAACGGATTTTCAAATAATTCTAAAAAAAACTTAAAAAATAGAAAACAAAATTATAAACGTATTCTTTAACTTATTAGATTGACCGTGTTTCAAATTTCATATAATTTAAGTATTATTTGATACTCCATTAAATATCATAAAAATATATGATATTTACAATGATCCCTATTTAATGGTCTTTGATGAAATATCAAATGATTCTTAAATTACATGAAATTTGAAACACAATCAATCTATTAGTTAAAAAATATATTTGTAAACTTGTTTCTATTTTTGATAATTTATAAAAAATATTTCAAAATATTAAAAAATTAGTTGTCAAGGGATACCCTTAATCATACAAATTATTTTTTGAAATATATTTATTTGTTTTTCAATTTGTTGCATATAAATTTATGATTAAACATTATATCATTTTAATTTTTTTTATTTAATAAATATTTTTGGGACAAAATCCGAATAATAGTCGTAGTTATAATAAGAAGATATTTGAATAATAATAATATTATGGATATTTCTAACATACATCTAATTCTTATGGTATATATTTTTGAAAAATATGATTCAAATTAAAAATAAATAAATTGTAGATGTGTCATTAATTATTTCGATTTAACATGTATTAAATATGAGTAAATTTGAAAAACGTTTAGTCTCCCATCAAGCAATATAAATTTTTAACGATGGAGTTTTAATAACTTTATAATGAATGACTAATTAAATTTTAAATTGATTTAAATTTGATACATGCTCTATCAAAAAATTATTAGGAACATATTTTTATTTTTAGTTTCTTAATTTGAATGAAATTTCACAAAAATATGTATCATAAAAATTTGATATACCATACAAATTGAATATACACACTAGAACACCCATTAATAAATGAATTAAACATATGTTCATTAATAATCATTCTAATTACACGTATCATTTTCTGAATAAGACACAATTTATACATTTGTATTATTGTAGAAAACTTCTATTTTTTTATTTTAGTATTTTCCTGAACAATGAAATATTTTGAAATTATGTACGAATACCGAATTTGTCTGAAAATGTCAATATAAAGGTTCCTTTTATTTGTTATTCGCCACACGAGTAAGCATAAAATGTTTGACTACAGAGAATCCGAGTTTGAAGACAAAGGTACTTCCACCGGTACTCTCCAGTACTGTTACAGTCCTCTCTTTATTTTGCTTAGAGGCGGCTCAGCGGCTCTCAGCAGCTCTCAGCAGCATTTCCTTTTCCTCTTCCTTTCCCTAATTTATTTTCACGCACCGGACCAGAGAAGGTGCGATTTTGAAGGGGAGATTAAAGGCGCTGGATCAAATCAATTCCAATTCGTCTCTCGCCAAAGGTAAGGGGAAGGGAAGGGAAGGGAAGGGAAGGCAAGGCATCCCACCCCAAATTTATCCCCACCTAACCTGTATTTCTTTTATTCTTTTTTTTTTTCTATTTATATTTCTGTTCCCTTTCTTGCATTCTCCTCCTCCTTTTTCTACCTACTAATTTCTCGTCTCAGTGCGATTATTTGTCTTGTTTCCGGTCAAGAATTTACCCTGCGATTGATTACAAACAATATTTCGCGAAATCCTTCCATATCTAGCGTAGAAAATCTCTCTTCTTATCCAAAGATTTCAACTTTATTGCCCCGGCTAAATTTCTGTCGTAGATTCAGCAGCAGTTTCTTTTCTTTTTTTGTTTTTCTCTCTGTCCAATTTTTCTCTGTGTGAAATTCAAACTTAATAATCTCGTCATGCCTTTCAAATCTTCTCTCCAAACCAACGGTTCCATGTCTCTGCAATCGATAGAGAAGAAACATACCTGGTTCTTACCAATTCCAAACACTGACCTCTCAATTCACCACGAAAAATCCAACAAAACCGACGATTTCTCAACATGGAATTTGGAAGACGCCTTTTTCCCTCCGACCGGCCTCTTTTTTGCCAGTGTAAGTCAAATTGGATGCCAAACGATCAAAGCTTCAGCCGGCACCGCTTTACTGGGGGAAACCGGCCAATTGGAGCAAGCGAAACAAAAAAAGAGTAACAAAAAGGGAAGAATGAAGCTGAGAATCAAAGTGGGTAACCCCCATTTGAGGAGGCTGATTAGTGGGGCTGTAGCCGGGGCACTGTCGAGGACGGCCGTGGCCCCGCTGGAGACCATTCGAACTCATTTAATGGTGGGAAGCAATGGAAACTCTACGAAGGAGGTGTTCCAGTCTATTATGAGAACCGAGGGGTGGACGGGGTTGTTCAGGGGTAATTTCGTCAATGTCATACGAGTTGCTCCTAGCAAAGCCATAGAGGTTCGGTTTAATTCTAACTTCTTAAGCAAATTAGAACCGATATTTCTTAATTTTGTGATGGCCCTATCATATTGTCAATTAAATATTGGCAACTTTGCACTTGGACCATGGTGAGTGCTTATACATTGCAAACCAAACTGAATCAAGGTCAGGATGATTAGATCTAAACGTGGAAATAAACTAATACATTTAAATGAGTAAATACTGGGGTATTTTAAGCATTTTCAGTTTGTCCCATCCTTTGTTTTGCTTAGTTTGGTAAACTTGCAAATAAGCCACGGAATGTTAGGTCTCAGCCTCTAGATGTTAGAAATATTGGTTTTTTTTATTTTCTAGTTGGTTAATGGTATAAAATACTTGGTATAGTTTGCCACCAAATTCAAAGGACCATCTGAGCTGATTATTGTCTTATGTTTTACTTAACGTGTGAGCAGTTATTTGCGTTTGACACGGCAAACAAATTCTTGACACCAGAGAAAGGAGAACCACCTAAATTACCAGTCCCGTCTTCCCTTGTGGCTGGTGCGTTGGCAGGTGTCAGTTCAACTCTATGCACTTATCCTTTGGAGCTGATTAAGACCCGACTAACTATTCAGGTCTGTCTATAAGAGTTTGTCTGATTTTAAACATTGCATATTTCAGATCAGGCAGTTTCAGAACTGACATTGTAGACCAACTATTCAGGTCTGTCTATAAGAATTTGTCTGATTTTAAATGTTGCATATTTCAGATCAGGAGGTTTCAGAACTGACATTGTATTGTAGTTCTGTACCCAACTAACACCTATGTTATAGTATTGAATGAGTAGAGTTAATAAAGTTGCAGGTCTGGTTGGGTCAATTCATCAGTTCTGATGAGTTATGGGTTTGACGATATATGGTTATGGTCACTTGCGGCCATTTCAGTTTCCTTTGTTTTAAATTCTTTTGATTTGGGTGTGGGGTTTGGTTGGTGCCAGGTTCAAACCTGATAGCGGGTCGGTGGATTTTGTATCTTTTCTGGTTTGAGTGTGGTTGCATAGGTGGGTTGTTAAAGTCCGATCAAGTTGTCAGATTTTGCTGCTTCTCAGTATGCAGCTTGTTAATGCCTATTTTTGCTGATAAAAGAAAGCTGAAATATGTCACATGTTTTGGCAATACCAATGAATCATGGGAGCAATGAGCCAGTTTGTACTGAACTAGTCTTCCTGCTTTTCTTACCATTGGTATTCTTGTATTTTATTGTGCAGAGAGATGTTTATGAGAATTTCTTGCATGCATTTGTCAAGATAGTGCGGGATGAAGGCCCTGCTGAGTTATACAGAGGCCTCACACCAAGTCTAATTGGTGTCATCCCATATGCAGCCACAAATTATTTTGCATATGACACACTCAAAAAGCTTTACCGCAAGACCTTCAAAAAACAAGAAATTAGTAATGTCGCAACTCTTCTCATTGGTTCAGCTGCTGGAGCAATTTCAAGTACTGCGACTTTTCCTCTTGAGGTGGCACGAAAGCACATGCAGGTAAGCTATGCATTCTCAGACGGATGAAATTTTAATTTTGTTTTGGAAAAAAGTGATATTTTTAGATAAATCAGTTTCATTAGAATTAAAAAATGTGAATTGTCACCAGAGTCGAACCTTACCGAAAGCTGAAATTTAACCCCCCCCCCCCCCCCCCCCCGGCCGACAAACACCCCCAACATCTCACATCATTGACTTAACTGGTGCATGCCAATCTTGACGCTTTTACCTCTTTGACCCAGAATATGCACCAGTACCAGTCTCAGAAAAGAAACAAACATGTCATCATCGGCTAATTACCAGCCTATTATTGTTTGATACATCCTTCTCCAGCTAGCAAAGCAACAGGAAAAAAAAGCTTGTAAAATTGATGAAAGGGGCTACACATTACGATACCGCTAGCTAAGCTTGACCCTTGATAGGCTGTCTGAACACCACCAGGTATCGACCCACATCTGGTTCTGTACTGCTGTACTGGTATCAGCTGCACCTCCAATCTTGAGCAGTGATATCTTCCGCACATGCAAGCACCAAAGCCTGTATATAATACATACAGCATCAAAGAAGTTCCTACTCCAGAAATCCAGAAATTAATGAATAAAATAACCAAAGCTGCAAGGATTTACATGACCTAGGTTTGCCATTATCAGAACACACCCTATTTCGTTCTATCCATACACACCATAAAGTTGCAAAAAATATGATCTAATAACATTTTCTGTTGATACCTCTGATACCAACAATGGCTTGCCAAATATCATGAACAGTAGAAAAGGCATGGTACAGGTTATAGGAAGCGAGCCCATTGCCATCACTTGTATGAGCATTCTACAAAAAGAAAAATAATTGATATTTTCAACTTCATCAAAAAATGCACATTTTTTTAGAGTCAATCCAGAGTAAAGTATCTTTGGTAAGGAGCTATCCTTTCAAAACAATCTGATAGAAAAGCTTTGGTCTTAGGAGGAATATTTGTATCCCATATCCTTTCAAGTATCTTATTTTTACCTCCTCCCTAAGATGGAGAAATGAATAAAGGGTTTCACTGTAAAGATGCCATTAGTGTTCAATCTTCACAGTAAAATGTCATGGTTAACATCTAAAGATTTAATCTCAGATATCATTGCTTTTGAATTAGCATATCCTTAAGCTAAATTCCCAGTTAATCTTTTTTAAAAATGTAATCTAATCTCAGCCCCTTCTAATATAGAAGAGACTGGCAAATTTTTTTATAACCAAAATGAATAACGGGATGGGAAGAGTGAGCTTATCACCACCAGCTATTGTAGGGTCCTTAAATTTGAACCATGACTTTCCTGTTCATTTCTTCTAAATTTATTATACCCTGATCCCTTTTGTTCTAGTCCTTTCTCTGCCACACCATAGATTGACACCATTGAGGCTCTTGTGATCTGGATGATTGCGAAGTGAATTAAATGTCCTCTCCACTCGTTATTTTCTTCCGTGAACTTGATTCACTTTTGTTGGGGTATATGTTTGTAATCACATTAACACCAATTCAGACATAGCCTTTTGTAAAGAAACCTCTCTGCCTTCCATCCATGGGCAATACCCTGGTCCATTCTTGGATCCCAAGGTCTGACTGGAATTTTCACATGTTCCACCCATCACAACCACCACTCAACGTCTCTCCTTCCAATTATGGGGCGCCTTCACCATATAGGTACTATCTCCCATATCTCTGGCTACCCAATGGAAATCTGGCACCAGCTGCCGAAGAGATGCTTCAATACAGTCCGCTCCCCATCCCAGTGCATTATGGATCAGCACACTTGTTAAATTCTCTTGTGTAATGTGAGTTGATGAAAAGAGAGAAAACATCATTCTCCATTGTTTCACCTTTTCTTGCTTGACCTGTATCTGTGTATCCGAGTAGGATGAGTCGGAGGACTGAAAGCTCGATTCACTGCCAGATCTACATCTGATCAGAGTGGTTAGGTTTGCTGTGTTGTGAGAGGATGTGGAATGACAGTCTCGCACATTACTCTATTTTCTCTCATACAAAGCAAAGAACTGATTCCGACACCTGTGCAAAATGGCCTGAGCTCCTGCACACCTGAAACACACAGGGTTTTTATAGGAAGACTGTGTATGGGTGCATTTGAATGGTGGAGCGGCCCTGAGCAATTGCTGCGGATCTAGCATGCTGTATCATCTTAACCTGGTCAACCCCCTGACGAGGCGCCAGTTCATTGCGAATCAACTTGTGGAGACCATTGCTGGGACCGTCCCCCCAAACACACATACCCAATAAGCTCTTCTGCCACCTTTTATGAGCTTTGGAGCAATAAAACCTCAACCAAAATCAAAGAAGCAGACCAAACTAATGAAATTTTAATTACAGCTAGTTTATGTTTTTTGGGTGGGGATTTCGACAACGGTTTACTTGACAACTTTGACAGTGGTTTTTCAAAACAATTGAAAAAAAGTTCGTAAAGATAGAAAAAATTTATTGACATATTCTTGAACTTATAGATAGATTGTTTCAAATTTCATATAATTTATGTGTCACTTGATATTAGAAATTTTGAAACATAATCAATCAATAAGTTTAAAAATGTCTATAGTTTTTTTTTTATTTTTAAGAAATTTTAAATATTATTTGGGATTTATTTGAAAAATTGTTGTCAAGGTTGTCAACAGATCTCCTCCTATGTTCTTTTTTCCAATTTTTCTTTATTTTTTATTTTCTTGGATTTTTGGTCTCACAAGTCACCTTTTCTTGTAGACGAGGAAGTTGCTGCAGCTTTTTTTATGATGACATTCAATTTATTTTGTAAAGCTGTGAAACAAACTAAATGGATAAACTGGGCAGATTTCTTAGCTTAATATGGAAGAATCCAAGTAATCAATGTTGTTAATTATATAACAACACCGCCATAAATTTTTGTTTAGTACATCTGTTTGGCTTATTCATGTTCGAAGCTAAACTGGATACTGAGAATTTAAAATTAATATTATATATTTTTCTCAACATTTGTAGGTAGGTGCAGTTGGAGGCAGACAAGTTTACAAGAACATGCTTCATGCTCTTCTGAGTATTCTGGAAAAGGAAGGCATTGAGGGACTATACAAGGGATTGGGGCCGAGTTGCATGAAGCTGGTACCAGCTGCTGGTATCTCATTCATGTGCTACGAGGCATGCAAGAAAATTTTGATTGATGAAGAGGAGAAATAATGCTGCTATGTGTGACACCTGTTAAAGTGACCAGGATTGGATTTTCTAGAAGTTTAGTTGTTTCAGCTTTTTGGCATGACGTAGTTTTTTTCATTTATCATTAGATGAGTTTTTCTCAAATTAACTATCATGAGCCTTCAATTTTGGATGATTGCGGATACCTAATAAAGTTAAACATTAATTTAGTTTGCTGGGTGTGACCATCGATTTTTTGTTCCTACAATTTTATTTTAGGGCTGATTAATTCATTCAGTAGGATCCGTGATGTAATTGTGGGATTGGTATCAGAGCTTGAGGCTGAATGACTGGTACTGGCCTGGATCGTTATAAGTTCACTAAAGTCTTTGTAAAACAATGTGTTCATAGTTGAGGGCACATGCCTTAGGCATGGCTGTTATATCTTATCTGGTAAAATGTTCTTGCTACAAGAAATTCAGTCAATTTGATAATGTATTCATTTCGCACAGTAGTAATGATCTCACTACATTTACCAGTACCAACGGTGAAGAGAAGTCGCAGTTCATTTTTAGTTTTTGCTTAGATTGGAATCCAAATATAACAGCAGTTGATAACAAAAAAATAATTTTCAGCTTGTTCATCATGATTTATCTGAACATGACTTCTATATGCAGAGGATGCTTTCCGTATCATTTGATATGCTTAAAAAAAGACAAGTACCTTCATTGAAAAATTAATACGAGCTATGCAACATACAACATACCACACAATTTAAACGCAAGTTATACAAGCTTGATATACTGCCATTAGAAAATAAACTCAATTCCTTTTGTCCTTTCACAAAGGGTTTAGAGATCATATAACATATAGCTAAAGCAGATTTAATGACTTAGCTGCCATAAGTCATAACATCGAAAAAAATAATTCATATCAACATTGACAAATGTAAGTGCTCAAAACATTGAAAAATGTAAACAAAAAGCATGCACTAGACCAACAACGATATAAAGCTTCATAAAGATCTCAATTCCGGCAACGATAGCCTCACCAGTAGTAAGCAAAATGAAATCACACTCATGTCCAATGAAATAGAGCTCCCGAAACAAACTAACAACCATTCTACAAGTTATCAAGACAAAAAAATAAAACCCATACACACACACATGTTTGTTTCTAACCCTGAACCTCCCCATCAGCAGCCTCCCTCTCTTGTGCACTCTTGGCCATCAATTCATCAAAATTCTCGGTTTTACCAAGTGTAATCTCAATCTAGGAAATTACGGACAGAAAGAAAATCCAAAATCAGTTACAAACTTACAATGTAAATAGTGATGAACAATTCAGAGAGAAGTGATGATCTAACCTTTGCCTTCTGAATTGGTCGCACTCTTTCATCTTTAATTTCGACTGTCGATGTCTTTATCTCTGTAACAATATATACAGAGGTTCCAAAATCAAAGTTTCAAAAAATAAAAATAGAACTTATGTAATTATGAAATGTACACAAAAAGGAAGCTTACTTCTTTCAATCGCAAAGCCATTATTCTTCAGAATCTCTGCCACTGATACCACAGTTGCAATGGCTTGAAAAAGGAAATACAAACAAAGTTAAATTGTTAGCAAGACAACGTGTCAAAGCCCTTGGTACACAAAATAAACATCATAACGGTACAATTCATTATGTAAAAGCATTTTCAAAGAAACCATAAAAAGGAAATAAAAAGATATATACCCATGCCAAGAGCAGAAAGCTCGACTTCCGCATACTGTTGCATATATCTCTGCAATACAAATTTTGGGAAAATTAAACCAGCAATTACAAGCAATTGAAATATAATCATCGTAGCAATCTATAAGCCTTCATTGCATTCTTATCCTACAAAAAGAAAAGAAAAAACTCCAACACAAACCCCTAGGAGTATAATAACTGGACATCAAAATCAATAAAAAAAACACAAAAAAAAGTAGATGATACTTCAATCAACTCGAGAACACTCGTGAACTAGAGTTTCTTTCTTAGATTTACGAAACTCGAGTTAGAGAGGGAATGAAAGACCTTAGCGAGGTTGACGTAGAAGAAGAGAGGCTTCTTCGTATTGGAAACCTGAATCCGATTCTTCTTCTGCGATTCAGCGATGTTCATCTTGTTTACCCCCTCCGTGATCGACTCCATTGTTGATTATCTTCGCTCGGGACTCGTAGGAGAGAGATCAAAGTAGTATAGATAAAACCCTAATCTGAGGTCCCAAACCCTAGTAACCGCCAAAGAATAAATCAGGATTCGGAGCAGAGAGGAGGAGAAGAAAAACCCCAATGCCCGGGTTTTGTTCATACAATTGGGCCGGATCAAATAGTATAAAAAAATAAATCCGACCTGTTTAGGGAAACAAATGATTTGGGAGTTGAAGAGACTGTCAGCAACTCAGCATGGCCCAATGCCTCAAGATTTAAATGGATCAATCAATCCACTAAATCAAATTAGTTTTTATCATTTTGTTGCCCCTAATAATAAAACCCTAGTTTTTGATAAACATGCTAATGTTTGATGTACCCATGTACCCTTACAAATGTATATGTGCATGTATCATTTGGTAAACCTTTTTTTAATACAAACTTCCAATTTGCCTCCATTTTTCTCAAGGACATCTTTCCAGGCTAGTCTTGGAATTAGAACTATATGACCTTTGCCTATCTTTATTTTATTTTATTTTATTTTTTTAGGGTATGAACTAATTATTTCATCTCTCTACAAAGATAACTTTTGCCTTACCTAAAATCCGAGAGACAGACAATATTCAATTTTGTTTTTTTCTTACATAAAAGGCAAAGATAACAAAAGAAAGAAAAAAGAAAAAAAGAAAAAAAAAGATAAGGTGTTTCCGGTGTATATCCAACTTTTTGATACATATTTTTGTGAAATATATTCAAATTAAAAAATAAATTATAAATGTGTTCATAATTATTTAGACAGAACATGTATCTAATTTGAATTAATTTAAAATTTGATTGGTCATTCATCATAATATCATTGGAACTCCACCGTTAAAAATCTTAAACTGTTTAATGGAAGATTAAATATTTTTCAAATTCACTCAAATTTGGTACATGTTATATATATCAAAGTATTCGAAAACACATCTACAATTTAATTTTTTAATTTGAATGATATTTTTTAAAAATATATATCCTAAGTATTGGATATACTATAAAAGTTTGATACACTAGAAATATAAAAAAAAAAATTAAGATATAGAGGTAATTTCAATTCCGCCTCAGCAAAACAACAAAACAAGATGGAAGATTGCATAAGAACCCTCTTCAAAACCTCACTAAGATGACCGAAAGAACAAAGGATAGGAGCTACTATTTTAATCCGAACCATCAGATTAAAATGGACTGATCGGATCGATTCTATTTGAAATTTAGGTATTTTTTTAAACAAATATGATCCATTCGTTTCAATCCAACGATCTAGATTAAAATAATAAGTTTTTACTTTCGTATTATTTCAATAGATGATTTCATTCCAAGAACAAATACCATTTTTAGCAAAACCCGAGGAAGCTGAAACAATTAAAAAACACACTTCACGTGTAAGGAAACCAAACATTGCCCTAATGCATGCATAGCTAAATGACGAAAATATTTCAAAATTTCTTTCCATGTATCCTTCACCTAACAATTAAAAATCTTACCAATTTCAAAGTAACCGAAATAGATAAGAATGAATTTCCAGACAGAAACATTCAAAGAATGAATATATGGTAGATTTCCCTTGCGCACTTTTACCTTCTACAAATACTGCCTTAAGACAGCTCAAAAATAAATTCAGACAGCTAAAACCAAGAACCAAATACAATGCAGATGCATGCACAAGGATTATATATATATATATCCCTCCTCCTAGTTTAATTTGAATCAAAACGATGACTCCGGTTGGTGTACCTCGACACGAAGCCAAAATCACAAGTCAAATATTGAGAGAAGAGGAAGAAATGGAGAAGGCCTCGACTGTTCATGGTGCCGGGATCGAGGTTGGCCAAGATTCGATCATCAACCTTAACCAGTGAGTGATTGATCTCCTCTCTGTTACTTCTCGTTTGTCCTTTTTGTTACTATTTATCTTAGTTTTTTGTACTTTGTTTAGAAGTTGAACTTGATTTTGTTAAATCAACCGAGATTTCATGTTACTCACATTGCTTTTAAATTTGTCCATGGAGTAAGACTAAATTTTTTTTTTCATTTTTTTCCTATTTCTTAATTGGTAAATTGTAAACTTACTAATTTACAAATATTAAATATTATTTTGGCCTGGGAATTGTGCAGGATTCGAATAAACGTTTTTTTAACATAAAATTATAAAATCTGTAGAGGGGATCCAACCATTTTCGAGCCGTTTTGGAAGGAGGCGGGTGACAAAGCGATGGTGGTGATCCCTGGATGGCAGAAAATGAGTTATTTCTCTGACCCTGGCAACCTTTGCTGGTTTCTTGAGCCAGAATTCACGAACGAGGTGCTACGTCTTCATCGAATTGTCAACAATGCAGTCACTGATGGCTGTCATGTCATCGTCGGCGTGGGGTCTACTCAGTTGATCCATGCCACACTCTTCGCTCTTGCTTCCACTGAGACTCGCCATCCTGTTAGCGTCGTATCCTCTGCACCGTACTACTCGGTATGATTCTAGCTATAGTTAAATCTTGTACTCATGTGTTGCTGATTGATCGATCGGTTGTTTATATTCGTTGTTTAATTTGTCCTTGAGAAATAGGATTCAAACAACAAAAGAGTTCTTCTCTTGGTTCAATATCGATTGTTATTTTGATGGGTATTTTATAAAATTTACAACTTAAGGTCCATATATTTTTGAAAATTAATTTGGTGATAATTTAGTTAAATTTAAATTAAGGCTGATTTAAGTAAGTAGTTGTATTAATATTGTTTTAGGGGAGATTTATACAATGTTGTCAAGTAAAATTGCTTTTATATAATTTTTTACACTGCTTCTGGGATGGGTTGGTCGATCGTCTCAAATTATATTTTTCTTATTAATTATTAGTTTTTTGTCATATGCTTTCGGGTATATTTTATAGAAAGATGACTAAAGGAAATAAAGGGATAATTTTATCTCATTATAAGTATATATTTGGTAGAAGGATAAGCAAGATGGATAAGTAGATAACTGAGATCGTCCATTCCTTTGGATCATTTTTCATATATTTTTCTAGTTAAGAGGAGGGATCTAATGTCAATGATTTTATGTGTTAAATCGGTGTCAATGAAACTTAAATCTAAATAATTTTTTTAACTTTTAAAAAACAAAACTAATGGTGAAATATATTATATATTTTATATATTACACATATACAAAGTTCTACATTATTTCAGTTTTATTTGAGTATACATAAAAATCTAATAAAATCAATGGTCCAAATTTTGACTATTGAACTCTCTTTCTTGATGGCTATATATTGAAATAAAGTTTAAATCTTATGATTTTTTATATACATGTTTATTGAGATGATATAAAATTCATCTAACGATTTAAGTTCATAGACTTAAGTATAAGTACAAAGTTGACACCGTCCTTATAAAATTATTTTTATGGTTGTGTCAGCCGCAACTAATTTTTGCGAAATTATATTTACTTTTGCAAAGCTCTTGTAAAAAATCTATAAATGTTTTTCTTATATAAACAAAACAATCCAGTTTTCAGAAATAATTTTCATAAATCTATCTATATCATCCTATATATGTTACTTCTCCCAATTGTTTTTAATTAGTAAGAGTTTGGATGAAATTATATTTTTCATTTGGTTAAGTTACTTTCAAGTTCTCAATCCTCTCCTCATTATATGTTTCCATATAACAATTCTATGAGGCAAGCAACTATATAGTTCAACCAATCATTCTCTTTTGGGTCTTAGATTAATTGTTCATTAAGCAACTTTTATTAAACTGATGTATTATTCAAGTACTAATTATATCGAAAAATACTTTAAAAAAATGTACTATAAAACGTTATAGTTATATATATAGATACCTTGGACCAGAGTAGATTCTGAACTAGTTGTTAGTAAATGCCTTCTCAAATGAGATGCACACTATATATTATTCTACCGTCATTTATAATTATGTCTCTTAGTTTTTCTATTCTGATAAATTATGTATATTAATTGTCTATGTTAAATGGAGAACTTCTCACGGAGAGAGTCTCAGACTCATTGTTATACAAACTTGTGGAGTGAATAAAGCATGTCATCCAAAAAGGAAAAAAAGAAATTAAGAAGAAGAATGAAAGGTAATAGCAAGAAGGAAATGAGAAGTTTTAGCAAATTAACCAAGAGGCCCAAAGAAATTAGAACTGAGAAACATTATTACTAAAATAATATAGAAAATCTCAAGCCAAGAACAGTACAGCATTTTGTTTAATATTCTTCACAAATAAGTTCATAAGAGCACACATTTTTCACAATCATTTTTTTTTTTCATTTCTATTGCAGATGTATGCAGGTATAGCGAACTTCATGCAATCAGGATTGTTTCGTTGGGCGGGGGATGCAGCCACCTTTAGAGGCGAGGACAACTTCATTGAATTTGTTTGTAGCCCCAACAACCCGGATGGGGCGATTAAAGAAGCAGTACTTGGTAACGAGTCAGGGAAAAGGGTGCATGACTTGGCGTATTATTGGCCACAGTACACCCCTATCCGGGGCCCGGCTGATCATGATATAATGCTCTTCACAGTGTCTAAAGCCACTGGTCATGCTGGCACTCGGATCGGGTTAGCCCTACCAGCATCATTTTTTCTGTTGCTTATGTTTATGTTCTTCCTTTTTATATATATAGATGCTAATTAATTTATTTCCATGATAGGTGGGCCCTGGTCAAGGATGCCAAGGTGGCGCACAAGATGGTAGAGTTCATTGAAATTAACACCATCGGGGTCTCCAAGGACTCTCAAGTTCGTGCGGCTAGGATTCTAAAGGTCATCTCAGATGGCTATGAGTTTCCAGATCCCGAGCGTGCCGGCCAATTTTTCCACATTGGTCGGTGCCTGTTGGCTGACAGGTGGCAGAGGCTGCGTCAGGCTGTGGATGCGTCAGGTCAGTTCAGCCTTCCCCGGTTCTCAGTCGAGTTCTGCAGGTTCTTCAAAGAACACGCTGAAAATTATCCAGGTATATATCTACAACAATTAATATTAGTATCCCTAAATTTGCTAAAATTAAAAAAATTAATTATTTTTCTTCTGTTGAAGGTTTTGCATGGCTGAAATGTGAGGATGAAAAGATTAAGGATTGCGAAGCATTCTTCAAGACCATCAATGTGCTCACTCGGAGCGGGCGGCACTTTGGGGTCGGACCGGAGTATGTTAGAATTAGTATGCTGGATAAAGATGCAAAATTTGATGCTTTCATCAAGCGCATCTGATCCTTAGATTGATGGATTGTTGTTGGTCTTCGTAAGGAGCTTTTAATGGCCGGAGATGCGAATGGTGGTGTTTTAGTTGCAGCATTTTGAATATTGTGCTTCTGTGAAGTACTTAGAAGGTTCAGATTTATCTGTAATACTTTTCTCCGATTTGTGTTTCGAGTATCGGGTACTGGTAATAACCTTGCATTGAGATGCTTTGTGCTGGAAGGATGATGTTATTTGTTGTTTAATTGTGCTTATTTGTGGACTTTTTAGTTGGTTTTCTTGTGTTAAAGTACCTTTTGTCATCGATTGTGATTGATTTTGAAGTTCGATTTGGTGTTAATTTGTGCTAGAAGTTTGTCATTGAAACTGATAATTCTGTGATGTTTGAAGGCTCTGTGCTCTCAGGCGTGCTGTCATGTTGGATCATTTTAGGTTTCAGACTTGATTTTGGGTTTTGTGTGCCATGTCATTTTCTGTATTGGGCCTTTTGATTCCGATTTATATTAGTTTCTGACTTCATTTTGAGGCTTTTTGTAAGGTTCAAATAAATTTGGTGAGTTAGGCAAATTCGGGTTCAAGTTGCATTGTGATTGGGACATTGGTCTATGCAGGTTGAGTATAATTAGGCAGTTGAATTAGTTTAAATTATTCAAGGAATGGGTTAACTATGTAAGGGAGCATATATATATATATATATATATCATCGTTGATACCGAATTTATTATTCAGACTAAATGAGTTATTATTTATATTAACGAATTTATTATATAATTTATTTATATAATATTTTTTATTATTCAACATAAGTGAATTATTATTCAGATTAATGATATTTGAATTGAATAATAATGCACTGTACAAAATAAGTTGCATAATAAAATCACTAATATAAATAATAACTCATTTCATATGAATAATAAAGTCAGTATTCATGACGGTATCGACGATGGTAATATCCCAAACATTTTCCATTATGTAAAGTCTAACTTGTTTTGGAATTTATTTGGTTATGAATAAGTCGAAATAACACGCGGACCTAGTTTTATTCAATCAAACGGATAACAATCGAACGGTTCATCTTAAATTTAAATCTTATCAACGGTATTTGGATTGGTTTAATTAACGGTTCGGATATTGTCTCAGTCAAATATGTGAGGAGGATTATATATGGGCTCCAAATAATTTGAGGCTTATGTTTCAAATTGAGATTAATTTTAGACATGGGCCATTAATTGATGTAAGATCGGATTCCTTCAGAGTCATCTTGGAATAAATTAATTGTTATTATTCCCAGTTTAGTGCATGATTCAGTCCGGTTTAATTCAGTTCGTTGACATTTTAAAAGCGAATATAAAATAGTAATTTATAAGTAGATGTTTAAGCGAGAATGTGCTGTTATTCCGTGTAGGTTTGTCGCTCATGAATTGGAAGATCAACTTGATTAATCAATTGTTGTTGTCTAGTTGTAGTAGCCATGGATTTAATTAGTTGTAGGATTTAAAATGGATTCATTTAAGTATCTAACATGGGAATGAAGAAAATATTTCTCCACGGTGGCACATGGCTTCCATTGTTACGGTATTAATTAATATTACTGTAAGTTTGAAGCTTAAGAAAAAAATAGCAATCATGACAATATGGAGAATCTTTGATCTGAAAACAAAAACAATTATTTATGAGTATTTAAAATTAAATAGCTTAAATTCTCATTTTTATTTAAAAAAACAATCACGACGACATCTAATTCTTATATTGGGAAGGAAGTACTTGATATGGTGATGAATGATCAAATAATAAAGTAATATCAAAATATGACTTCTTGTAGAGAAAACCTCACAAAGTAGCATTTATATTTTAGTTGTTTTTTATTTTTCTATTGCTTATAGAGATTAAAAACTGAGAAATATGAAGTGATTTTGTATTTTTTAAATTTTAATTAATAAAGATATTACTAAATTTAAAAATATGTTTTTTTTATTTCAATAATTATTATTGGCTTTCGATGAAATTGGCCTCTGCTTCCAGTTTGGTCTGACTTTGTCACTGCCTATTGTAAAACTTGTTTGTACCTAATTTTAATTAATTGGAATTGTAAGTTGATAACTATCAACGACCTTAATTTAAAGAAATGAATTGCTAATCTAATTCTTCTAATGCCAATTTGGAGTGCTGAAACATTTATCAATTAATAAATTGATATTTATATAGCTAGGTGAGATTCATTATCTTAGGTGGGATCAATTCATGAAACTTTGACAGTCATGACAATGACAATGATTTTCATATAAATTTCAAAAAAATTCAAAAAGAAAAAAATAGATTAATTATTTTTTAATTCGTGCAATTTGAGTGTCCATTTTATATTCCATCAAATATCATTAAATTTAAATCATTATAAAATCTCATTTAATTTTAGTGGTCATTAATAAAATATAAAATAATATCTAAATTATATGAAATTTGAAACACAATTAGTTTTTAAGTTCAAGAATATGAATATGTCATAAACTTTTATTTTTTAAGATTATTTTTTCATATTTATTTCAAAAAACTATTTTCAAGTTTGTAATGTTTATATCTCCATCCTTTATATATAGATTGTATAAGACAAAACTGGTACAAAAGACAAACAATTTAATTTCATAGCTCTCAATATTTTAAATTATCCTCTCAGAATAGCATCACCCATTAAGTACTAATCAACCAATCAAGTTTCATTAATAAAATAAGTAGCAATCTCTCCTAATTGGCTACTGACAGGTGGATGGATACATGTCAAAGTGCCCCAATATCTAAGCTGGAATCTTAGATTCCCATATATATATATATTAATGAATGAGTTTTTTGTTCTCTTTTGGCAAAAAAAAGAAAGCAAAACAAAAGTCAAAACTATGACTGTCATGCGATCCTTATTCTTTACTGCGTTGCAAGCTACAGCGAAGTTGATCTAAATCATTTATTGAATCAACGATTCCTATCATTTTTTCTTTCAATTTTCGTATCACGTTTTCTCCATCTGCTACAGTAAACTCGATACTGTAACCAATTTTCTTCTCTACCTCCCTAATATAGTTATTAGTCCTTTCAAAACCATCAAAATCATGATTCTTTACAAAATTTTGATCATATTCTAATAAGATCAGTTATATGAAAAAGCTAATATTTTCCTTTCTTCTCAAAATTGACGTCAAATTAATAGAAAACTACCCTCAAAATCTCAACAATACACCGCAAAGATTTCATTTTGCTAATCAAATCAAATAAAAATTAAATTTATCAAATATTTACTAGTATTTGGATCACGCGATATAACACAGGGAAGAGAACAATTCACTTGTGAGGAGATAACGAGCTGCTGAAAGAGAAGAGGTCCAATAAAAGATAGATGGAGATAAGTTTTTTCACGAAGAACCGTCAGAGAGATCAAGAACAGACCAAAAAATGGCGGAGACGATTCATTGTCCCTATTGTGTTTTCTTTTGTTTTTTTATTGTTATTTTGAGAATGTGATAGGGTCTCAAGTTACTGTAGCGTATGGAGAAAACGTGATACGAAAATTGAAAAAAATAAATAGTGGGAACTGTTGATTTAATGGATGATTGCTTACAGCGTAATTGAAGTTGGTAGGAATACAACTGTACAATTAATGCACTAATTAATGCACTAATTGATGCAAGTTCAAGGTCTTGTGTCCTAATAATTAATTAATGGTGTTAATATAATCCTTTTATCCGAGTATAAATAAGAATTTATGTTAGACTAAAGATAGGAATATAATATGGATAAAAAGTTAAAACTATAATTATATGTGATATTTCCATAATTTTTAATTAACTTACTTACATAGTATTTATGATTATGATAAGATAATTTATGCAGCATTCATATCAATAAATTAAGTTTCTATTTCTAAAATTTAAGTTAGATACTACTGATACATAATGACTAACAACCATCAAAATAAAAACAAATAATATAAAATGAATTTTTCTAATGACATGGTAACGTATCAATTCAAACTTGTTCAGTAATATTATCACTAAAATATAATAATTAAGCCTCCATTGAGCAATTCTTGCATAACAATATGTATAGACACTATAATAACAACAAAGTATCAATACTTTTATTTTCGTGACAATAATTAAAAAGGTGTTAAAATTAAAAATTCATTAGAAATTAAATGAGGATAATCTGAGTTAACATACAAATAGCCCCAATTTGAAAGTTTTCTTCAAACCTGACCAGCTTAAATCAATTATCGCACTCTTTTATTACATAACTTGTTGTTTTTCTGATTATACCTCCTTTTTTTTTTTCTTTCACTGGACCTAGAATGATTTAACAATCAACAAAACTGGAGAAAAAAATAATGATTATTAGTGCTAGGATTAAGAGTTTATCATATAAAATAGATATCAAGAGGTCCCGTCTATATCCTCTGGAGTGGGCAGAAATTATGTTTGAGTATTGTAGCGGCTCGAAAAATTTAAAGTCCTTAATTTTCATGAATTTTCTTTTTAAATTCTAAATTGTTCATATTATAAAACTTGCTTTTCTAATTATTAACTTTAATTTTCTGTAAAGCTAACTTTCAAAATTAGTAGTTTTTTGAAAATTTAAACTACAAAATTTGACACATCAAATTTGAAATTTGAAGGAATTATAAAAAAAAAAGGAGGATTTAAGTACCTCCATCATGCCTTCACTTTTTAATTTTCTAATAACTTAAATTTTAAAACTAAAATATCAAAGAAAATACAAACATATTCTTAAATTTTATATAAAAAAATATTAAATCAGAACCGTTTAATATAAATACTTATGTTTTGCCATGTTAAATGAGTCTGTTACCGGTACTCAAAATGAATACTCATGTTGTTGGTATTTACATGTATTTGTTCCAAATTTAAAATGTTTAGGAAAGTTGAATATAAAATTGTATACTAGTGAAGGAAAATAATTGGTTTCTCTGAAAAGCTATAGCAGCCTCTCTTCTCTCGTCTCACTGGTACGAACCTGAAATCATAAAAATAAATAAACACGTTATTCACATGGCCTCTCCTCTCCAACCTTGAGCCACACAGCGACAATTCTGACTTCATTCCAATTTCCATGTACTTTTGTATTTGGGGAACTTGACAATAAATTAAAATACTGTGTGAGGGATCGATTGATTTGTCCGAGGCTTTGATTTTATACTGTGCAGTATTATTATATGGACGAGTAAATTATAAAGAAATTTTCTTTTTTGAGATTTATATTATATGAATTTTGATATGATCAGATAGATAATACGTTATGTTAGATGATGTATATGATATGAATCTGCTTTCGTTGTTAGCTCTCTTGATTCTATATTTCTATGGCTCAATTTGGAGATTGAAAGAACGCTTGCAATCCACTCAATTAACTCGTTTGCAAAATTAAAAGGTTGCATGGAAAACATTTTTCTGT
The DNA here is from genome assembly GCA_037678475.1 of x Bolboschoenoplectus mariqueter. NCBI lineage: Eukaryota > Viridiplantae > Streptophyta > Magnoliopsida > Poales > Cyperaceae > x Bolboschoenoplectus > x Bolboschoenoplectus mariqueter. Next base: position 1,761,232 of record CM075250.1, read on the forward strand.
ATATATAAAGACCTTGTTTGATATGAGGATAAGTAAAGAAATAAAATTATCACTATCTCTTACATAAAATAATTTTTATCTTCTAGTTACTCTCAAGTTATTTTATTTTCAAACGAAGTCAAAAGAGATTTGCATGATAGCGTGTATCATATTTCTAATATATTTTTTCTTCCATGTGATTGTAGTGTCCAATGAGATTTGGGTTTGATGGAAAGAAGCAACAGGACAAAATTGTCAAATTAAATTTTAAATCAAGACAAATGTAGATTAATAATATTTAATTGAGTTTGTTCTCATTCAAACTACTTGATATAATTGAAACCTCAAAAGGGTAACAAGGAAATTTAGATGGTTAAATTTTTAATCATAAATTTTGATAAAGACATCCAATTATAAAATTTTTAGTTATTATGTTTTCAATTTTGCCATTAATTTTCATGATGTGTTGTAATTGATGGAAAGGATTAACTAATATTGGATTTTAAATCGTAAAAAAAATTGCAAGCACTGATGTGAAAAAATGATTAATCTACAACTCTTGATAAATTAAATTCAGTCAAAACTAGACATAATCATTGGAAAGGTACAAATAAATTAATAAATTGACTAGGAGAATCAGTACATTAGAAGAATCAGTACATTCATGTTTATTGATTTGATCTGATTATGACCGGGTGTAATAATTCTTTGGAAGCAGATATACGGATCCTGCTATTGAAATGTCATTGATATCGATTTGATTATTCAGTTTAATAAATTATTATTTATATTAATGATTTTATTACGTAACTTATTTGTATATTATTTATTATTCAACTTAAGTAAGTTATTATTCAGATTAGCGATATTTGAGTTGAATAATAAAATATTATAAAAAATAAATTATATAATAAAACCGATATTAATGATAGTATAGATATCTCCTAAATATTTTCCTATATTTTTGTCTTATTCAACAAAAATTTAGCCCCTTTACCTTTTTTCATGTAAATATTCCCCACGTTTGCAAAATGTAGGCATCTTTATCTTTTGTAGGTGTTTTAGGCCGCCTTATCAAAAGGGACATCTACTTATATTTTTTAGGTACAGAAAAATATATAAGCTTGATTATTTTGGGGGAAGATTTGCATTTAATGAGTAGGCTCCGTTTTGCTTATCATGAGATTTATACACACACAAGTTATTGACTTATTATATACCTGATGTGAGACATGCATGTATATAAACACAGAATCATAATTCCTGACACTGTTGATTTTTGTTGGCTGATGTGATATAATACTACTTCCTAATTCAATTAATTTCCTTGTTGGCAGGTTAATCAATTGATGCGCACCTAATCTCCATTTAAAGAAATAATAAAATCTAAGAATTATTCAAGTCAATGTATGGATTGTGGGACAATTTCATGACTCAGCCAATTCAAATCATGAAATTAAGCAGTAAAACAACATTAATTGAATTGATTATTGGATGCCAACTGCCAATTCATGAAACGCGTGCATACATCTCTTCACATTGGATGCAAGTTCCTTAAAGACGCCAGTCACTATAGCACGCAATGTCACGTATGAAATATTAGAATAAATATTTATTTGGGGAAAAGTTGAGGAGATATTATTATTGAAATTGTCATCAATAATCAATACTGATTTACGTAAAATAAATTATTATTTATGTTGACGATTTTATTATGTAATTTATTTTGTACGGTATTTTTATTATTCAACTAAAATATTATTAATCTGAATAATAAAAATATTATATAAAGTAAGTTGTATAATAAAATCAACAATATAAATAATAACTCATTAAATGAAAATAATAAAGTCAGTATTTATGATGATATCAATAGTATTTATGATGATATCAATAGAATATCTATATACCAACTACCATTTATTTATAATAAAGCTGACGAAGCACATGTTATTATAATAATAAAAAAAAACTACGTGTTTGCTTTGTCACCATACATGTATCAAGGTGATCCACATCAACCAACTTAATTATCCATGTGGGTCAAGGTTTTGATATTAATTTACAAGCAATTTGTTCAAAACCCTTGAATTAGATTTGCAATCATGGTTTGAATTCATTAATTATACTAGTTGATTAGATCTTGCCAATGCCATCCTTCATTTTATAACGTCACTTGCCTGATAAATTAAGGTTATTATATCCTCTAAGAAAGAAATTTTTAAATCCCAAAATCTAACTCAAAATTGATTATTGTACTACACCGAAACGTGCATTTCACATGAGAGAGAGAGCGGTTTTGTAATATATAAGGGGCGCCAACAACTGAAAGATTGATAAACTAACAGTTACATCTTAGCGGATCCATATCAGATCTAATTTCTCTCTTATCTGATTTAATTTCATAAATCAGAAATTGCCTATTAATTGTGTTCTCGGGGACCAATAACATAATTATATTATTATCAAATTTTATATAATTTAGACCATCACTAAATCATAAAATTATTAATTCGCATTCTACATATTAAATGTTATACTTCCCATGACATATATTGAACCCAATAAATAATACTTAATTCGATTACTTCATAATTAATGTAATTAGATATTTGACAGTCTATTATTCAATATATATTTATATTATATATAAAATCATATATATTGTAATTAATATAAATCAATTCCAATAGTCATATCTACTGATGTAGATAGAGAAGATAATGTCGATATAAACTCTCTTTCATTTATCCCTTAGCGCTTATTAGTTTTTTTCTATGACATAAGTGTGTCATAATTTTTTTTATCTATAATATAATATATAGGGTCCTCTAAAAATATAAATAAAAAAAATATTTCTTATAGTTAAATTTGAATCGTTTAAATTAAATCGGACCGTTTAAAATTTATGATGGTAAATATGTAATAGATTTTAATGACAACAGATAAAAACTCATATTTTAAGAATGTATAAAAAGAGACACGAATACTCTTTTTTAAAATTCTTTGTATTCTACAAAAGCTATATTTTCTTGAACGAATTTATTTTTTTCACCCTATAAATTGGTCAAAATTTCCCTCCCATCTGATCACAATCAAAAGGATTGTTGGCTAAGAAATTTCTCAATACCTTGTATCACACACATTAGCTAGCCAACCAACGATTAAACCAAAAAAAAGAAGAAAATATTGCAGCACAAAGGACGACAACAACGCTGTCACAGGGAAAAAGAAAGAAGAAGATCGCTATACGTTCGTGGCACGAAGAAATGGACATAGAAGATGATGCTCATTGGATCCTCCACGCGTGATTCTTCAACGCGTTTTGAGGTCTCGTGTGGTTTTCTTTTCTTCTTGTTTTTTTCATTTTTGATGATAATGTCTCCGATTTTCTGTGGCAGAATTAACAAAATTAACTGTCGTGGGTCGCTTTGCTCTACGGCTGTTTGTACCTTCAATTTTATGCTCCAACGGATCACATACTCTTATTTTTCAAACGGAGTAAAATTTTGTTGTTTTAATTCGGGTTGTTGAATTAAAATGAATGAATATAAATTATTTAAAATTTTTTTTATTTTAAGTTGAATTAATTCAATTTGATTTATTTGTTTTAATTCAACTACTCAAATCGTACTTCTTCAATTAAAAAAAAATTAGAAAATAGGATACACAAACAGAATGTTGCAAAGAAAAATAAGAATAAAAAAAAAGCCTCACAACTAATAATATTTTAATGGTCTGCATTTTCTCTAGTTAAGAAAATAGATGAGAAATGATTGATAATTACACCCCTTATCGGCACACTTATCGGCACATATTATCTGTACTTTATATGTGTTTATATATATTTTTAAAATATTTATATTTGAAAAAAAATATTTATATTTTATATTATTAGAGTTAAAAAATTTTGAGACATTTATTTTAAGCTTTCAACATAGTTTCTAACTCAAATTTTAAAAAAATAAATTTAAAAAAAATATTTATATTTAATATTGAGATATAAAATTTGAAGTGTAAAATTAATTTCTCATTTTTTTAGTTCATATATAGTTTGACCTCCGTCTACCTCCCCTTCCTCAGCTATTGATAGTTTCAATTTATATGCTTGTTTTGATTATCCTATCAAAAATTTAAACACATTTTTTTGTCACGAATTATTTTTGATATATTGTGACACGTTATACATGAGTGATGGGTCATGATAAGTTGCTACTGGATACTTGCACGAATATTATATTGGGCCCACTTTATCATTTTAGTCAAGACATTTAATGAGTGAAGAAACCTAGAGATAATGTCACCATACCCACTTAAATTATTGGTTTGTGAAAAATGTCTATTTATTTATTTATTTTACAACCACCCTTCTAAATTTATTCATTTAAGACAACTAGCTCCTCAAAATTATTAATCTCATTCATAATTGTCAAATTTGGATAAAAAGTGACAAAACTAACCTTAAACTTTATACTTTATGGTGATATTATTTAAAAATTGACAGTTATCTAATTTATAAAAAATAAATAATAAGATTGAATTATATAACTTAACAAGTATTTTAATGATATACAAAAGGACTATATAAAAATTAATATGTATCTAATTAAAAATATTTGATTTCTATTTTTAACATTTTACGTACTTCAATTTGTATGCTTAAATTTATTTGATAAAAAAATATATTTCATGAACAATCAAAATTCAGCTATTAGTATTTTATTTTATGAATAAGCATAAAATAATATTAAATAAATATATATTCTTGTTTGAAAAAAATCAACATTGAAAAATATATACTAGTAAAATCATAAAGAAACTCCAATAATAATTAAAGGACATTATGGTCATTATATACTTAATAATAATAATATTAAGTTGTCTTAAGGGATAAGGTGTGATTGTCATAAATGAAAAATTGAGGAACTCTTTATCACAAATGAAAAATTAAGGGGAATTCCATGTATCACCCCAAAAACATATCCAAGGAAACATTATAAGTAGAGGTTTCAAGAAAAAATATTTTTTTTTCATCGAATAACTATTATCCACCACTAATGAGAATTTTTTTTAGATAAAGATAAAAGTATAAATTCTAAAATTTTAAATGTCCATAAATAATTCTTCATTCGAATTTCGAACATACAACCTCCCATACGAAGAACATTATCCTTACTATTAGATTAAAGGATGGTTCTTGCTAATCAGGATTCTTATCCAAAGATCTGTACTCTTTCAAAATCTTGACATCAAAGATTTTTAACATGTTATCCAATGGCAAAGAAAGGATCCATGATGCCAAAAATCTTTGCAATTTTTCTTTCTTTAATAAAATTCTAATTTGCTCTTTAAAAAAGTTATGCTTTGTTCCATAAGAAGGAGAAAAAATAATCCTGCCGAACACCTTTTTAAATTCTTAGTGAGTATTAAACTTGTCCTCCTTTAACCTTAATTCTATCTATTTATTTAAATAACTTTCATCTTTGAATTAAGAGTTTGTGCCTTCTTAGCCTTCTTAACGAGTCATTTTCTTAATTTGGAAAATCAAACATCACTTTTCTTAACATGAATTATCTTCAAATTCTTGCGTCTTTATAGAACGGCACCAAAAAAATCAGTTTTTAAGTTTTATATCTTTGGAAACACACTGCAATCATGATTATTAGAGAAGATATTATAAAAATAAATCCTCTTTGTAGCTGATTGTTTTGACGTTGTCAAAAATCCAAGGATTTGATTTGAAAGTTGTTTCTATCACTTTTCCATAAGGTAAGATAAGAAAACCAATACGTATAAATTATAATAAATTAAAAAAAACAAGAAATAAGCATATGTTAGTAAATATGAGGGTTATAGTAAACAATATTTATTAGAAGTATGGAGTTTAATTTTAAACATTTCTTGCATTTCTCAAAGATAATTCTAGTACATATCCAATTTTTATGGTACATCTTTTTGAAAAATATTGTTCAAATTAAAAAAATTAAAATTGTTGATGTATTCATAATTATTTAGATAAAATATGTTTCAATTTTGAGTTAATTTAGAATTTAATTGGCCGTCCATTATGAAATCATTAAAACTCCGTTGTTAAAATTTTAAACTTATTTAATGGAAGATAAAATCTCTTTCAAATTGACCCAAATTTGTTATATATTCTTTGTAAATGATTAGAAATACATCTGCAATTTTAAGTTTTTAATTTCAACAATAGTTTTCAGAAATATAAATCATAAGAGTTGAACGTATTATAAAAGTTGGATATACGCTAGAATTATCTCTTAAGAAAAGCAGAAAGTATCATGGCAATTTTTTATTTTGAAAAAAAAAATTGGGGGTAATTGACCATAACTTTAAGATATAGATCAATCGGATTCACAACCGCTACCATATTTTTCTATGATATATTAGTGTCATAATTTTTTTAAATCCATGATATGTGGGGCTTATTAAAATATAAATAAAAAAAATATTCTTATAGCTAAATCGAAACCGTTTAAATTAAATCAGATCACACTTAATTTAATACGGTAATACTTCCTGCGCAGAAGACACATGTTTGGAACTAACTGATTTTGGACGGATACTTTTTTATCACATTTTTTTTATGCAAAATGCGCGTAGTTTCATTCCTTCATAAACTTTCTGATTAATTACAAGTAATAACAATTCAATGGTCCTATTGGCTCACTCTATCAGTATTACGTACATCCCAACATTAATTAAGAAATAGTTGCAGAAAGAAAATAAAACCAAAAACAGAAGGCACTAAATGAAACAAAAGACAAAATAACTACTGGACCACACAAATTGTTCTTATAAGCTCATGTCAAAATTAAACAAAACCAAACTTCTCAAGTCTTTTTATCACATTGTGGCCTAAGTTAACTAAATTTCAAGAAAATTGAACCATAAATCCAATTGCAAATTGCACAATGCAATATATAATAAGATAACCGATATACATATACCATCATCGATATACATATACCATCATTGATACCGACTTTATTATTTAGATTAAATATATTATTATTCATTTTAACGACTTTATTATATAATAACTTATTTGTATAGTATTTTTATCATTCGACTTAAATGAGTTATTATTCAGATTAATGGTATTTAAATTGAATAATAAAGTATTATACAAAATAAATTGTATAAATAATAAAGTCGATATCGATAATGATTATAGTACCAACAATGAATGATATTTCCCAAATAATTTTCATATAATAAATCGAATAGTTAATGTGATAATGCCATTGAGGAAGCTGTCCTCGTGCCAACGCACACAATTGACCCACAATTAACCAATTAAAAAAAAACCTACTATTCCTAGCTCTATTTAAAGGTCTCCTCCTCTGATCCCTTCAACATGAAACATATATCATATCTCTCTATTACATTGTTCAGAGCCTTACCTTGATCACTTTGACACTACAATATAATTTCTCCTCTCAGCTTTGCTTGGCCTGGACAGGATAGAAAAGCAAAGTGTTAATCTGCAATGGAGAGAAGCAACAACAACGGTGCCTTGCCTTTGACATCGCTCAACCACATCTCGGTCATGTGTCAATCGGTGGAGAAGTCGTGTGAATTTTACCAGAATGTTCTGGGCTTCGTTCCAATTAGACGTCCCGGCTCCTTGAATTTTGATGGCGCCTGGTATGTTGATCTGTCTCATTGTTTTTCTTTTTTTTCTTTTGACATCTAAATTATCGTCACTGATCTATACGCAACATCTATATAATCACATTAAAAGATGTTAAAAATTGTGCTAACTGGAGCCTCATTAGAGCTATCACCAAGAACAAGATATTATTTCCACAATGTACACAAATAAAAGCATCTTTTTATTTATTTTCCTTACTTCATGCAAAAGAAAACCTGGGACACAAATGAAAACATAAGTAGTAAATCAAGGTTTGTATTCAAAGCAACATTCCACATGGTTGGTTATTTATCCAAAAAAGAAAAGAAAATAACAAGCCATGAAGTGAGAAAAGGAAAAAGCAAGTTGGTAGTTTGCAATTAAAGAACTCAACGTGCATGGTCAAGGAGCTCCTGTTTATATATTATACCTAATTAAGCACCTCACATTATGTACTGATTATTGAAGACAAAAATTGTTTTGATTTTGACAAATGACAGGTTATTTAACTACGGTATCGGGATTCACATCTTAAAATCGAACGACCCGGAGAATTTGCCAAAGAAAAAAGAGATTAATCCTAAAGACAACCATATATCTTTTCAGGTAATAAAGAATATTTCTCAATTTTGTTTCCCAATGTGCACCAATTATATGTCAATGATTTAATCTACATGATTAGAAAGATCATATATATAAGGACTCCGAACAACATTGAATTAGTAGGAAAGAGTAGGTCCTTCCATTTCTTTTAATCTGCCAAATTCTTATAAGTTGCCTAAAATGCAATAATTCTGGTATCTGTGATTTTATATATCATGCTCTTGATATTGATTGTTTGCGGCACTGGCTACCAAACAAAAAAGTGTTAAACACATTCCATCTCATAATCTATTGGTCTAATCAGAGGGGGAAGGGGGGGGGGGGGGGTCATAAAATCAGATAAGAACAAAGTGTCACCGACATAAAATGTTTAATTGTTGTCGGTCAACACTCACCACCTTTCCTTCTCTGTTGCATCTCAATTCCAGTTATTCTTCTATGTAATTAACATTTCTGTCTCAATGTATTCTTTCTGGACTAATTACAATGAGGACTCTCTTACTTATCTCTGTAAATAAAATAATGATTTGTTTGCTTGAGAAAGTTGTCTTGATCAGTTTCAAATCGCATGGCAATCATTTGACATGATGCATTAAAAAATAGAAGGTAAACTTTGAATTAATCACTCATTTTCTCCTTTCATTAACATATTTATATATACAGTGTGAGAGTATGTACCTTGTCGAGAAGCGGCTTAAAGAGATGGACATACCGTATGTTACAGCTCGTGTTGAAGAAAGTGGCATATTTGTCGACCAACTATTCTTTCATGATCCGGATGGTTTCATGATCGAGATATGCAACTGTGACAACCTTCCTGTCATACCGCTCGGGATCAGTGAGCCAGCGGCTAGGGTTCGTAAGATCGTGAAGTTTGTGAAAAATCAGCAGCAGCAGCAGCAGCCGGCAAATTGTGATTTCTTACCGAAAGCCATGTGTGTAGGTGAGGAGCCTCAGATCCATTGTGCATGACTTAAGAGATTTACTTTTGCTAGTGATATGAAGTATTGTAAAATAAGGGGTAAAATTTGTTAAAAATTCATTGTACTATGGGAATATTTATTTTGAATTTAATTTGTTTATGTAATATTTAATTAAGAATTTTTTAAGCTTTCTGTTTGCAGTAGTGAATTTTGTTGTTGTCTTGGCAGTTGCTTATATAGAAGTTAAAAATATTTGGAGACAAAATGATATGTAACAATCAACTTCCAAGCTTATTTTCTTATGGTCAATTCTTGAGGATATAAAATGCATTGATCTTAAAAGAGGGTCGAAATGGTAAAGTTAGTATAAGAAAATTTATTGAAAAACAAAATCAGAGGAAATGAATTATTGGTGAAATTTATACCTACCTTTTTGTTAACTAGATGAGTTTACGGACACAATCACACCAATTAACATATCTGTACTAGCTCCATGTAAGTCCATAGACATCAAATTTCCTTCAATTTTGGTGATATTTGAATGGGAATTGTGTGACCAATTGATTTCAAAAGTTAACTCTCAGATTTAACATGTAATTATGAGGTTTAATTCGGATGCATTTTGTTCTGTGATTTGCTTAAAAGTACATATACTGCTTTTACTAACTGAAGCACAAGCTCACTTGTGTGCTAAGAATGTTTTTATTTTTACTAACTGTTTTAATATTTAGGCCTTTCTTCTGTGCAATAGCTACTAAATGGGAAAAAAGATATGTTTTGGTACGCAGAAGACAAAAATATTTCCAGGATTCTTGTAATTTGTAGTGATATTTGGACGCACTCTGTGGCCCCAGTTGACTAAAAAAGGTTCACTTTTGTGCCATGAGTTGAATAAACAACATTCTGATTGAACTGTTATTGGGTTATATATTTTACCAATTTGCACACAATTTCAATGTGATTCGTATATCATGATGTAGAGTCTAGGTTTGCTGGGCCAATGAAATGATGATTTTCATATACTGCAGAGGAGCTGACCTTAGGCTTATATTTAGTATTCTCTATGTGGTGTTTTGTAATTCAAATTTATTCCGGAATAAAGTGAAAGAAGAGATCTTTTAAAAAAGGAAGTTGTCAAATGCATCTAGAAAACAGTTGGATCTTTCAATTTTTAGATGGAAGAAAAAAAAATTTCGAAAGAAGAACAAAGTTTTTCATTTTATATGACGAAAATGTCATTCAATTGTTTTCTTTTTATTTTTTAATCAACTTTAATATTTATATTATCTTCAAATAATATATTTTAATATTTTTTTAGTGTCATCGTTATAATAAAAAAAATTATTACTAGTATTATTATTATTAATGTTATTATAATTAATTATTCCAATTATTCTCATTGTATTATTTCTCTTGTATTGATATAATTGCTTGCATTTAATTTTAGGATATTCTAAAATTAATAAAAAGTAGTAGTAGTAATAATAATAATAATATGTGGAATATATGATTATTTTTTATAATATCTATTAAAAATCAATATTTTTTTCTTTCAAAATAAGAATATCAAACATCCTAAAAAAAAAATTGGAATAGAGTGAAAGATTCTTCCACCTAATTTCGAAAGAAAGTACTAAACGGAGCCTATATTATGTAAAGTCTAGGTTTGCCTCAAATTTACCATAAGTCTGTAACAGATATAATATTAAGTATTCTCTATGACAGATTAAGAGAGCCAAAACATTTATAAACAACAGGAGAATGCAATAATTGGTATCGTGTTCTCAATAAATACATCATATATAATATATATGTTAAAGCAAAATATAAATATCTCCTTCACAAAATAGTACAAGTCCAGATGACACTGAAGAAAACAAATAATTTAAACCAGCCAACCTCTAATTTCCAAAAAGAAAACAAAAGAAACAACGAATTTATCTAATTCTCACACTGCTTTAAGGCTTCCAAGTCCTCTCCTATTTACACAGAGGAGAAAAATAACCTTTCTATTCTCATTTCACCTCACAGATGTGGCACCCACCGATCAGCAATTGACACCACATTGTCCCATTGCAGCCGCCTTCTGGCTCGGGGAAGTGAATGGGTCAATGCGCACCCAAAGAAGTGAGAAAATTGATGCCAGAAGAATTGCCCAGACAATAACAATTGTGGGCGTCCTGTTCTGACGACCCAACAGACCCTTCAAGAACGGGTACAGATGCAGAATGACCCAAATGGAGAAGAACAGCTTTCCGAACAGCGGGCCCCATGACTGGTATCCACTGTTAATGGCATAGGACACACCAGCAACAATACCAACCAGGTTGATTACAAGAACGGTGGTTGGGGGGATAAGGAGACTTGTCCACTTGAAGACATAGAGCTCTGCAAAGTCACCATCCTCATCAGAGGCCTTGGAGGTGACAGTGAAGTTGGTGTCAATACCGGCAAGGACCTTGAGGAGACCCTGGAAGACAGCGAAGAGATGAGCAGAGGTGCCACCAATGACCCAGAATTGCTCATTCCTCCACCAGTCCTCAATGCCGACACCACTCCAACGTAGCTCAAGGAGACCCGTGGCAAAAATAGAGACGAAAAGGAGGATGAACCACATGCCAGCATAGTTACTAATCTGCAAAATTATGAAGTGAACATTAAATTTAGAGTATGGAGTATTGATGGTAATTGTGGTGCTCTTTTTTTAGATTTTCAGATGATTTTACAATCAGCATGTGCCCGAGTTGATTGGCTCCCTTTTTTTTTTTGCTCTTTTTCTTGGTTTCTCAGCTAAATTGTTATTCACTTTGAAGTTTAATTTATAATGCACTTCTTTTTCTGCAGGGGAGGCTAGTTGCCAAGAGCTGCATGCCCCATGAACTTTCTACAAACACCAACTTCAGAAAGATTATTTTGCTCTTAAGTAGAAACTTGCAAGTTCACTAAACATCTGTATAGAAGCTTTTAAGGAACAGTGTATGCTTAAATGCCATGAATTACAGAAAGTATGAAAGAACAAAATTGACAGAATGCTTACCTCTGGAATAATAAATTTTCCAGTGAGAAGACAAATAGCGGGAAGAACACAATATGCGATAAGAGGGATGGAAGTAATCGGATAAACGATAGTGTTGATGTATGCAAGTCTCTCAAGTAGCTTCAACCTCCCCCCTTTGTATCCATACCAGATGGGACAGTGCCGACTCAACAAAATTTCAACTGAACCAAGAGCCCACCGAAGCACCTGGTTGAGACGATCAGAAAGATTGATGGGAGCAGAACCCTTGAATGCAGGCCGGGTGGGCATGCAATAAACTGAGATCCACCCTCTTGCATGCATCTTGAACCCGGTAAGAATATCCTCGGTAACGGACCCGTAAATCCATCCAATCTATAAAAATGAACAGATGATAAATAAAAGAGAAATGGACATTATATAAGAACCAAGTGTTAAATTGATTTTCTTGTGTACTAACCTCTTTTCCCCACTCAGTTTTGTCTTCATAGCCACAACTAATGACATGGATGGCTTCTTTCAAAAGAGAAGCAGGGTTGGTGGAGGGGGGGATGCCACCTTGTACCATGAATGTGGATGCAATGAAAATTGGTGATTGGCCAAAGCGCTTCTCCAAACTTCTCTGCGACATGAGCAACGACCTCTCATCCTCATAACCTAAGCAAATATATTTACATAACAGAAATTAGTACATGTAACAAAGTATTGTTTGGATTGAACTATAATGCAAGTAGTAGGTACATACCATCAACACCTTCCTCCATATCTTCCATGTTGAATATAGGTACACTGGATTCAGTCCGCTTCATGGCACGATTTTTACTGTCAATGTAAGCCTTGTCACGACTCTTCTTCTTTCTCCCACCACAGCAGCTCTTGAACACTATGTTAGGCTCCACATCAGCCTCAGTCAAGACTGGGTCATACCCATAGAGTGCTTGCCGATTAAAGCAGCAACCGGTTCCCACATACACTGGCCCCTGAATCCCATCTAGACCTTTCATGTTAATCTGCATAAGATTACCAATTCAAATCCAATTAATTAACTTGATAGAACTGAAAGAGATGATTTTAGCAAATGCTACCCCCTCTAAAAGAAATTAACTTCAGGGTAATAACTGTAGGTTTTTATCCTTGCATTTATAGCTAAACGTAACAGAGACTGCCCATGTAAGATGTCAATCCCACATAGGTTATGCAACCATAAATTCCCACCTCCACTACTAGTTACAAACAGGCTTTAATCAATACCAGAAAATTACTCAAAAATAATTACTCATATTACTAGCTAAGACGAATTGCAAAAAGGCTTGGTAACATAGTTTAGGGGTAAAAAGGAGGTAGCCTGATGAATTTAAGTATCGAGTCTATCTAATAAAACTTATCCTTTTGGGTACTTCTGCTTTTTTTTTTTTAGCTCTAAAAGGATCTCTGTTTCAGTTAATGAAATGGGTGCTTGACATCTTTTTTTCAACCCAAAAACAAAAAATCAGAAGCCCCATATTACAATCTAAGAAGAATTACATCAAAAAAGACGATGTTGCGATTGGCATATCGATCGTGCAAATCAATGCCATCAAATCTCTGGGGAAACTGAACGTAGCAGGTCTTCCTTCCATAGGCAGGGTCCATCATGAAGCACATTGCCTCCTTGAGAGCTTTGCTGCTGTTGAAGTAGTGATCACAATCCACATTCAGTAGGTAAGCACCATTTGTCAGCACAGCAGACACCCGAATCTACCAATCAGAAACATTAAAACAAAAAAATAAAAACATTAAAAAACTCTATGCTAGCTGGAACATTTAAAATGCAGATGAACTGGTAGAGACTACTGACCAAAGCATTCATGGCACCGGCCTTCTTGTGGTGCTGGAAACCAGGTCTCTTTTCACGAGAAACATAAACAAGCCTAGGAAGCTCATTGCCTTCCGTATCTAGCCCACCACTATGCCCCAAAAACACCTGTACTTTCAAATATCATGATATTAAGCAAAACAACAATAACACTAATTATAATAAGCTTCAAGAGCATATACACAGTACCTGGATCATGCCAGGGTGATCCCTTGGGTTATTCCCAGGCCATGGGGTGCCATCTGACATCGTCCAGCCCTCTTCTGGAACCTTCTGAGCCTTCGCCACAAGTGCATTAATTCTGACCTTAAATTCTTCATACTCTCTCTGAGATTGAACAATAAAGATTAAATATCCTTATGAAAACGGTAGTTTAATTGAAATTATCATTACCAAAATTAAAAATCAGCTTACCTTCATAGCACGCCTCTCTTTAACAAAGGATGGTTGAATCTTATCCTTTAGGTAGTCAATTTTCTGGGCAAAGTAAAACTCAGGAGCTCGGGGCTCAATGTTGTGCTTTTTGCAGAAAGGAACCCACTTCCTGGCAAACTCAGCAGTCTCAGATAAGGATTCAAAGGTCAGCATGGCCGAACCATCATCAGAGACATAGCACGACACCTTGTCGACAGGGTAATCAACGGCTAAAATAGAGAGCACAGTGTTGGCTGTGATGAGAGGAGGCTCCTTCAATGGATCCACCGTACTGACAAACACATCAACTGGAGAAAGTTGTGATGGTTCCCCATCCCTATCATACCTGCAAAAGCACATGTTATCAACACCAATGAAAATTACATAACTAAAGGAAAACTATAGATAGAGGTTTGCTAAATATATTTGAAATTTCATGGTATTTTCAAAAAGAGTACTAACTATTTTTTATCTTTTAATTTGCAATAGCAAGTTTGCATTTAACATCCAGAGCATATATTACATTGTTAAGAAACAAATCTTGTTAAATGCTAGCAACTTTGCTTGCATTACAAGGTTTTTTTCCAATAAGCCAGAAATGAAGTAAAATCTAGCCAAGAAGCCTGAAGTCCTAGGATTCCAGTTTACAAAGGCTGGTCATGATGCAATTCAGACATGATAATACAGGGACAAATACTGTCATTTATTACTTGACTAAAGCTTGATTTGTACTAACTACTAATGCAGACAATTAAAAAAAAAAAGACAAACTTGGGTCAGATCGGATGCACATATTTTTTAGTGTTTGGAAGAAAAAAAATACAGTAAAGTTGGTCTAAATTACAGCAACAAAACAGAAAGAGAACAAACCTAAGTGCAAGCCGGTCAATATAGGTTTCACGATTGATTGGATGCCACTTGGGGAACTGATCAAGGAGCCAAGACAAGGCAAACCAGATCTCACAAATGACAGACGTCAGCCACAGGCCATAGGCATCAGGCACAGGATGAGTGATACGGTACTGGAAAAAGAAGCACAGGATAATGAAACGAAGTATAATAACAATTCGGTATAGACTGAGTTGGTTGGAGGGGATCGGGACAATACGGCTCAGCGGTAGGCGTGCATCATCAGCCCTGTTCAACCAAAACAATAAAATTAAAAAGAGAAGTGAATCACAATAAACGTAAACTGTTATTAAAGCATGCCTTCTGCAATAGATAAACTAAGTAATGATGAAGCATAAAGTATAGGAGTTACATATCTCTCATCTTTGCTTTTGATTTTCTTTCTTTTGTTTTATGTTTATAGGATTAATAAATTAACAGTTATCAAGGCTCAACTAGGATGTCCGGTTAAAATTCAACAGAAAAATAAGTCTTCTGGTGGGGATCTTCAATCACTATTTCAGTGCAAACCAGCTAGCATTAGCTTATATCCATGAATATAAACATTAGTGAACAGATCTAGCAGCATGACAACGTCAAGAAGCTTAAAACAAAAAATAGCATACATTTGGAGATCTTCACCGTTGGAGCCAGTGCCCTCCATATCGCCTCCAGCTCTGCCTTCTGTAGCAGTAGGATACTTGTTGGTCATCTGCATTATGCTCTTATCTTGTTTCATTTTCCAGCTTTCCACTCTCTCTTTCCAGTCTACAGTCGTCAGCCCATATGAGTTCAGGTCCTTTGAAGGGTCAACTATTCTCACAGGAACTGCATCCAAACCAATCAATGTATAAGTTTAATACAATATGTTTTGACAGGGATGACTCAAACCAATACTTCATCTTTTAAGTGTCTTTGTTGGATTCATGTTAGATAGGATGTGTCCCAATTTAGGCCTGTTAGAGGAAGTGTGGTGTGCACTATCTGCAGATAGCATGTTTACTGGCTGAAGCAATAATATTTGATCATCAGCAATACCTGGCATGCTGGGGTCCACATAGCTGGATGACTGGCTTCTGATAGAGTGACGATCTGGTGAGGCATCAGGGATTTCTCCAGATATCTAGAACACATAGAGGTTAAATAGGCTCATTAGTCTCATGCATTTTTCTCTTATACAGAGTACATTATCAGGATGGACAAGTCGAGAGCTGAAAAGACCTCTAAACAGAAAAAGAGAAAATTAAAAATTGGTAAGAAAAGATTTGGTGCATACCTGCTGGCCACTAGTCAGGCGGGGTATGCGATGGGCATCATGCCTTGAGGAAGAGGAGAGGTCAGCATCACCAGGCTGCCATTGTTGGCTCACAGTTTTCCCTGCACCTTGTCTATAGTTGAATTCATTGTCAATGTCATCCACATCTTCCTCATCTTCATCTCCATCCACTCTTGGGCTCCCTGCACTCCAAATAAAATTCACATTAATATACCCGTGACAGATGCCTTCCACTAGATAACATAATTTTTTTTAAAAAAAAAATTATGTTTATCAGTCTGAAGATCATAAACTAAACTTGGAGAACTTTGTCTTAACACAATAAAGCAAATATTCAAGGAGTTGTTTTTTAACTTATACACACCCATGTCAAGGTTTAGTGATTACTACATATCATGTACGAAATGTGCCTGATGTCGTCTATGAGCCTTAAAAAGAAATGCAGCAGTGAATTGTAATGGATGTTACTGAACCAAGACCTGTTAGGTTCTTGTAGCTCTTTTGTGTGTATGCATGCGAGAATACTCATTTCATAAAGGTAATCATGGACAAACCAGTTAAGCTCATATTAGCATCCGCAGGAACTCATATGAACTTGTAAAGTACCTTTGTGTCTCTTGTAACGGGTCTTGCACTGTGGGCAGGATTGGTTGCCATCCTTGCGCTCGTATTCATAACAAGGTCGGCAAACTGGGAAGGCACACTCATTGCAAGCAACAAACACATCACCACTCGGTGTGAGCCCAACTGTGTCACCACATATCTGACACATCTGGCTGTTAACATTCTTTGCCTGTTTCGGCTGCATTATTATGCAATTGGTGTTAGTTCGAAAATTGAAGAAGATATCTCTTTTGATAATCGAAACAACATTCTAGAGCCAATGAGATGTTGAGGCTAAAATAGAGTAATGTGTCTGATAACTAAATCTACATGAATCCACCAAACTTTGTTTTGGTAGATCTCTGATCTTCATCACATGGATGAGATCAGATTTGTGGGAGGGACACCAAGCAACAAACACATCAAATACTGGGCGGTAATTTTGTCTTTTACTGATTCAGATCTACAGTTCAAGCAAAAGAATCAGCTTAAGGATAATGCTTTTGGCGAAGTAAGGAATTAACGTCCGTATACCACTGCTAGAGACTAAAAAGTACCAGTGTTTCGACTAAAGTACAGCAATCACAGAAAAACAAAATAATTTCTCAGTCAAAAAGGGGAAAATAGAAAAAGACCGCGAAATTTCTAAAATTCATCGATATTAAGACATTAATCTGTCTGAATTACACAGATCCAAGAGGAATCCCCAAATCCCACTCCAATCACAACTAGCATTTCACTCACCGACAGATCCACACCAGGTCAAAGCAGACGACAAGTAAACGAAATACCATGTCGTTAGTCAAAGAAAATCAAACATAATAACTCACCGCTCCTTCTCCTTCGTGCCGAATCATCACGAATTCGTTCCGATTGTGCGATCCAGCGACCATACCCGCATTGGCCGCCATCTCTCTCTCTACCTTAAGCACACCCGCTCTCTGTCACTCTCTTCTCTCTCTAGAATCTAGATCGAAGGAGAGAGGGAACTAGGTAGAGAGATCTTTCAGCTCAGGCGATTAGTGGAGAGATTTCATAGCATCTCTCTTCTCTCTTTTCTCTACACACTCCAGCGAGTCTCCAGTCTCTCCTCTCTAGTTGTCTGTTCGTCTCTTTTATGCGATGCTGAAAACAATAGCTCAACTAATAGTATTTAATTATCATGGATAACCGGCTCTCCCGGTCACCGAAAACTACACGTTATCTGTCAAATGGTATTTTCTTTTCCGTCTTAACTTACTCAATCATTTGATTTTATATATTTCTGAAAATTCATGTCCGCGCCAGTAGGTGAAGTTGTCGGTGGTAGAAGTGGGTTCGTCACTCGTTTAGAATTTACCCAATGTTAATTGTTATTTATTTGTCAACTGTAAACAGATTTTACAGATCTCCAGTTGACACAGCATTGCTGTTTTTTTTGTCATGACTATATATATATATGCAAATAAAACATTATATGCTACACAGAAAATTAATTTAACAGTGGATGGAGATCTCTTGATAATTTTGACAACAGATTTCAAATAATTCCGAAATATTTTTTAAAAATAGAAAAAAGTTTATAAAAATATTTTTAAACTCATAGATTGATTGTGTTTCAAATTTCATATAATTTAAGTATTATTTGATATTTCATTAAAAATCATCAAAATTATATGACATTTATAATACTCCATATTTAATGGTTTTTAATGAAATATTAATCGACATATGTATTGCATAAAACTTGAAAGACAATTAATCCATAAGTTCAAGAATATATCAATAATCTTTTTTCTATTTTAAAAAAATTTTAAAATTATTTCGAAATTATTTAAAAATTTATTGTCAAAGTTGTCAAATAAATAATTATAAGAGATCCACCCTTTAACAATATCATTTGTATCAAATAACATGAATACTACATTAAATACAATTAACTGTTTCAAAATTAGAATTTTGTAGAGAGGGAAGATTTTTTTAATAACTATTATCTTAACAATCTTTATTATTTGTAGTAATTTTATGTTTAACAATTTGTAAAAAAATTACAAATTAATATTTTTCTTGTTGTAAGATGTTTGTTGGTTGTCAAAATTGTTATCCTTAAATAGGAAAAAGTTTAAAATAACAGACTGACTATTCCATGTCGCTCTACCGGTTGTATACAGCCTGTCAATTTTATTCAACCGGCTATCCCCGGTGAATGGAACTGGGTATATCAGTGGTGCATGAGTGGGTTAGAATGTCCATTTTATGTGTCGCACTTCTCTAAAATCATTCTAGATAGAATCCTTAAAAGACCTATATGATTTTCGGTGTCTCTTTCTGACATTGAACCTTTGCATATAATGTAACTAATTTGAAGCTTTACAAAAAAGTTAAGTGGAATTCAATGATAAGATGTCATTGAACGATTTAGTTGATTTGTTTAAAGTTTAGTTATCATTAAAAATTGAGATATTTTCACAGAAATTTAACCTCAAGATATCCAAACTTTGTTCACTCGATTTATAGTCGCAATTTTTTTAACTTTGAAATTATTTAATTAATTTATGATATTGAACATACTTTTAGAAAACTTTGCAAACAAAAAAAAACTATTGGTTTATAATTAATTTTTCTTAATATACTATACTTTTTTGTTTACTTCACACTTGACAGCAAATTTTTAACAATTTTTATGGAATGTCTTTCAAGAGGAAAAAAAAATAACATAATTAAATGGGATTGTTTGCTCTTACTTTACATCGGAAAATTAATTAAGGATTGTAGGGATATGCTATCAGAAATAATTGTATGCATATTCTTCATTCCATCTCTTTCAATAAGCTGTTGAAATCATGCTTTCAGGCTTCAGTGCTGTCGGTGTACCAAGGTCTCTTTCTAAGGAAAACCTACCAACCGGACTTCTCTTTTTTATTCTATTTTGCTAAACATTTTGGTTAACTATTGTGTTTACGTCAAAATATTTTGTCCATGTAATTATTATATCAAAGTATTTCTTTGCTTTTTTAAAAGAAATAATAACCCCTTGGTCCTTGTGGTTTAATTATAGTATGACATGAGATCAATTATGCAACTATGACTCCTAAATTAGTATAGTTTTTTCCTTTTTTTTTTTGGGATTTGGCAGATCTTGGCACCATAGTTGGGAATGCTTTTATTGGTATTGAAGTAAATATACCTAAATTTTGTCTGTATTTTTTCAATTGTAAATTATTTATCTTTTTCCGAGCAAAATGTTGGTATCGAACTAAATGTGCCTGATAAATAATTTTTTTTTCCATATTTCCATATGGATAGGAAGAAATTATTGATTTAAAAATTTTCAAATCGTCCAATATAAATGCTTTTTTCTATATCCAAAAAATAAAAAATATATGAAAAGTACAAAATTTGAATTTGTTTCAAAATTTTAATATTTGAAATAAATAAATAAACAAGATTATAATTTGAATCTCAAAAACCAAAAGTTGCTGTCAAAGTCCATTTCAAGACATGAAAATTTATATTTTATAATCCAATCCGCGCTCTATATTCTTAATTTTTCCATCATTTTGTTTCTCAAGAAAAAGAAAACATTGCAAATGGAGCACATGTGCTTAGTGTTTACTAGGGACAAATTAATTTCATGAGCACATGTAACATGGGTTTATATAAAACACAATTATACAACCGCCATTTTAATTAGAAGAATAATCAAGCCTCACCTCTCACAAAGAAAATTTGCTATTTATTTCTCCAACCACCTAAAACAATTGTTGATTGTCCCATTTTACTTTTGAAAAAATCATAAAGGCAATCAGTTCTGCCTCTGAATGAATAATTAAATTGCTCAAATACATTTTTTTCAAAAAAAAAAAAGTTACTGAGCAGGTTCTGAAACTTTTAATTATCAGTAAATTAATTTTTTTAGAGATGTTCATAAAACATTTTTTTATTTTCAGCTTATTAAAAATTTGATAGTGATGATGTTGAAACCTGAAACTTGTTAAAATTTGGATTATATTAGACTCTTTATTTTTTTTTATCATTTGTTGTTTTCTTTTATTAATTTATTTTGGTATTAAAGAGAAAGGGTAAATTATATTAAAAAAAGTGCTAAGTGTCGGTTGTTATTATGTGCTTCTTAAACAATAAATTACTAATTTATTTTGATATTAAAATAATAAACATATGATCCTCACACATCAGCCGCCAACTTGAAAGTAAGGTGGAGGTATTTCCATTAGAGAGGAATCTTATGTGACTGTATTTAATGCGTATATATATTCAGAGAAAGATTTAATTTAGAGCAAGTCCAAGCAACAAAAGCATGTATGCATTCTTAATTTTGAAAATTATTAATAATTATATATATTTTAATTTGAAATTTAAATATAAAATATAGTTTTTTTTTCCAGTAGAGCTACCATACCGAATCTTCCAAAATTAAATATGGGAGCTAATATATAGATATCATCGTCGATTTTAATTTTATTATTCATATTAAATGAGTTATTATTTATGTTAGCGACTTTATTATGCAGCTTATTTATACATTATTTTTTATTATTCAATTTAAGTGAGTTATTATTCAGATTAGTAATATTTGAGTTGAATAATAAAGTACTGTACAATACAATATAAGTTACATAATAAAGTCGTTAATACGAAATAACAACTCATTTTATATAAATAATAAAGTCTTTATTCAATTACGATATCAATAATAATATCTCCCAAATATTTTTCATTAAATATACCATGCTAGATTAATTAGAAAAACGAAATAAACTTTACCATCCATCTCACAAAGGCAGATCAATGCGACAAGCACAAAATCTTCTCTAATTGCACAAACAATAGTGCTTTAATTAAAGGAGTTCACATCTGCTGTCATGATTGCGCTGATAACAAATTATTACGATATGATCTGAGCCGTTGAATCCAATAAAAAGGCTGAGATTCCTTTGTTTTTTTCTTTTACAATTCCTTCCCGAATGCATCGTGTGCGCCTCACGTGCTGGTGATCCTTTGCTTCAATCCCATGCCTCTTTCCGTCTTTGAATCATTATAGCCTTCATGTTTGATTTCCTTTGAATATGTTAAATTTAAACTGATCCTGACCTTGTTTCATTGCAACGAAAATTAAATACTTAACTGGGTCAATTAAAGTTATTTCGACAACTTTCAGAAAAGGAAAGCCCTTGATTAATTCCTACAGGCAATTAGATTCGCATCCTCTATTATGTTACACCGTACAGTATAATGTATTGTCCGTCTAATTGCATTAAAATTCATACAAAATAAATCTCAAAAAAAAAAAGAACTCTATCATCTGTTCGTATGTTATGCAGTGTAATACTGTGCAGTAGAAAATCAAGACCACGGGGAATTGGTAAAGCACAAGGTCAACCAACCAAGCAGCAAAAGACCCAGTATATGAAGTAACCGAGTTCTCTCAAAATAAAATAAAAAATAAAAAAAAGTTAAGACCTGCAACCTATAAAATAACCATACCATAATTTTAACAATTTTGATATTTAAAACAAAATACTGAATATAACATCTATATACATCCACTTTAAAAAAATCGAAAACTTGTAAATTAAAACACAAAGTCAAAATTCTAAATCAGAGCAATGTGAATTGACATACTGCTCCTTTTTATTTCTTCTTCTTGAAATGTTGGAAAAAGAACTACAGGTTCTGGCCTAAATATAGCATTGTGTCTTCCTTGAGAGAAATATCTTCATATTCATCATGTACAGACTACAAATCAGAAATTAGAAAAAAGAAAAAAAATTGCGTAGGAAATGGAATATGGGGGATAGCTAGAGTAGTGTGAGAGAAGATAAAGGAAGAAAATGGAACTGGGTTTGCTCCTCTGGACAATTCCAAGAAAGAGAGACACAAGGGAGCTGAAAATGTGGAATATATAGTAAGACATGGAAGGATGGATCCGTATGGCGAAGGAAAAGAAAGTAATATTTGCAATCAGTTGAGGAACCGAATAAATCTCAGTCACTAATTGCATACAACAGCTCGGATTAGAACTATGGTAACTTGCTGGCATCATGACTAAGGCATTGGCAGCCGAGGTGGACACTTCACTAACTTCAACCATCAATATTTCAAAGGTAAGCAGTTATATTTGACTTCTCAAAAGAAAGTCATATTTGCAAAACAATTATAAGAGGTTAACATGAAAGGAAGTACGATTCACAATAACTTTGAAATACCTCAAGGGCCTTCATGGAGCATCTTGTGCTGCCAAGGGGTTGATGCCATGAGACGTAGATGCAAGCTCTAGTGCCTATTCAAAATAACATTTCCATAAACACAAATAAGATCATAATGAGCAAACATATACAGTAAGTAGTAAAGAAAATTCAGAAGGGAAATCAAACTGGCTGAATAGGACAGGTGAGATACCAGACAGCATACAACTCATTGCATTTAAGTAAAGAAGCAACACAAGTTTCTTCAGTAAAAGCAACAACACTTAGATATTAATTATGAAGCATTGAAGAAAGAACAAATAAAGCTGAAAAATAAATAATAAGCAAACAAAGTGTATATAGAAATGAGTGAAGTAATAACCTCAGGCCCTTCTGGAGCTTTCCGCTTCAGACTTGGAATGTTTGTTTTAGAGCTAATTTGATCCTGCATTTCTCCACCTTTCTTGCTATTTCCATCTGCAGTTGAAGGCACAGTTACTGTTGTAGAAATAGGAGCAACCTGCAGCTGAAGTGGTTGCTGCAGGAGCAAGCATGTTCTCAACATGTGTAGTATTTGCAGATGCAAGAGAGCATTAGGAGCTACATCCCTTGTACCACTTCCTGGAGCTTTATCACTTCCTTGTAACTCTAGATTGGAGTTCATCGATTTCATCTGGTAAATCTATTTCATCTGGAAGAGACCCGCCTGTCAGTTTCTTTATTGTAATGTTTTCAGCTTCTTTAGAGAACATATATAAAAGTAATTAACATGTTTATCATAAGTTGAATGTAATTACCCCGAGACGGTAAGAACCAAAAGTAAATATCTTCGCATTTGCTTCTTGCACAAATTGTTTCTGTATCAGCACAGCTAACTCTTTTAATCCATACCTTCACAGTCTTTAAATACCCCAGAGTATACCACTGATTAGAAACTAGATTTATTGAAATATGCTTATGGTTGTTGTTTTAATCTATAGAAAACAAAACCGAATCTAATTGGCCCAACACCTCTTCTCGGCAAACAGCATCCTGATAGCTTGGATACAGATAAGCATCAGTGAGCAACTATAAGAAGAAATTTCATTAGAACATTATACAAATTCCACACAAAAATGTAACTCTCCTTATTGTGATAAAAGAACATCAAATCTTTTCCAGCTCTTGAGTTCTGATGATATCAACTTCAGAGGGTCCGCTTAGAGATATTGGCTCAGTCAATCCAAGATAACGCTTTGCCATTTTTCCTTTTTCCCCACAATTGTCTCGTAGAGAAATCAGGAGTAATATATTTATCTGACAAAAAATTTATATATAAGAGAGATGCAACATATCTGACCAAAAATGAGTCAGTTCTGATTGTATAAAAAAAATGTAAAACATTTCCTACAAGGGAGATTAAGAAAAGAGGGAGAGAAAGAGTTAATTGTTGCAACAAACTATTCATGCGCAGATAATTTACTAATCTAAACAACTATCAATTAGGTTAAATTAAGGAATTACATGATTTTCTATATATAAAATTTTATTGGAAAAGCAACACTTGTTAGATTTGCCATTTTAAAGAGTTTAAGAAACCAATCAATTGTAAGAAAAAAATATCATAATACCTCTAATTAATTAGGCATCTTCTTGCAGCTGAATGCTTTAACTTCACTGAAACTACAGTTATGAGCTCTATCAGGTGCTAACTTTCTATTGATGGTGCTACAGTTATGAGCTCTAACCAGTGGAGTTCCATAAAAGGAGCCTTTTCTCACTTTCTAAATTTTGTGAATGCATCATCAATATGAAATCGCGGTACTAACTTGGACCAATCTCAGAACTATATAAGTACATTAGGTTAACAGCTATCACACTTAGCATCCAATTTGGACCAGTCCCGATATTAACTTTTGAGAATCAAATTACAATTCTTTTTTACTAAACTCAACCAAGTTAGCTCTGTAACTCCACTATGACCACAAGGCTCCGTAAAGACAACAACCCTGGTAATTGTTCATACAGATACTGTGAAATTAATTAGTACAAAACGAATAAATAAAATCAGCCCTTCAATCCGAATGATATAATAAATCTTGAGATGAGTTCCAGTTGTAATGAATGAATAGTGATACAGACACTGTGAAATTAATTAGTACAAAAAACCTCAATATATTTTATCATTATTGGCAAAATTAGCTTCAACCAAAGCACTCCAAGTCTCTATATCAGTACAAGCGCTACCTCTTTTCACCATTTCCTCTAACACAAAACACGCCTCGTCTAGCTTTGCATTCTCACAAAGCCCCTTTATCAAACAGATAAAGCTCTCTGACCTGGGCACATGACTACTTGATAACATTGCATTTAAAACCCTAAACCCTAGCTCAAACTCATTATACCTACAACAGCCATCAAGCAATGCACGATAAGTCGCTGCACTTGGGTTACAACCGCCTTTAATTTGCATATCTAATAGTACTCTATATGCCTCATGAACTCTACCTTCTTTACACAAATAACTAATGATTATGTTATAAATCACATCATCTGGTTTTACCCGCCTCTTTTTCATTTCTGATAGAAGCTCCTCAATCCCCTTAAAATCACCTCGTTTCGCGCAGTCATAGATCAAAACACCATAATTCACAAGAGATGTTTTACAATTTTGGAATTCCATATCAAACATGAGCTTCCTCGCATCGTCATATCTCCCCTCTTCGCATAATCCCTTCATAAGCAATGCAAAAGTAACTGCATTTGGTGGAATCCTCCAGCGAGTCACCATCTCATCCTTCAACTTGATAGCAGGACCCACACCATCCCTTTTACATGCATGTCCAATTAAGATGTTAAATGTGACGACTGACGGCCTGAAGTTTCTTCTCTGGACCATTTCATCGACCACCTGCCGTGCACTGTCTAAATCACCACTTCTACAATAGCCCTTAATGATTATGTTATATGAAACGATATTCGAGCGAATACCCAGCTTGGGACACGAATCGAGCACATTGCGTGCATGGTCTAGTCGGCCATTGACAACCAGCACATTAAGTAAAGAATTAAGCGAGATCTTCGATGGGCAATTCACAGCCACATTGAAAGAAGAAACGGAGTCAAACACTCGAACTGCAACACCAGGCAGACCCAGCTTGCCGAGATTTTGGATTAGTGTACAAAAGAGAGGCTCCTGTAGTGGGACCCGTTGGCTGTGGATGTAAGAGAGAAAGGACAGCAACACAGGGACGAAACGGGGGACACGAGAGAGGCGATAGAGGAGGGATGAACAAGAAGGATAGTCAAGGAGGGAAGGAGGAGAGGAGAGGAGCTGAGAGAGAGCTACGATTGGGTCAGAGATTGATTTGAGATGGGCAAGAAATTGGTGGGGAGCAGTTGAAGAAGGTTTGGGTTTTCTCCTGCGGTGTTTGGTTTTGGGTTCTTGGTTGCGAAAGAGGGAAGAGGAAAGAGATGGGGATTTGGGTTTATTTCTGGTTATGAATCGAGAAAAAGAGCGAGAGATACTCATTGTAGTTGCTCACAGCGAAAGCTTCGCTATGCATATGATGGTAGCATAAACCATTTCTCCAAACTCAGCACACTATGACTAACATTAATTGCTATTCCATTTATAGCTTCAATGGAATAAATTGAAAATCGGGTTGTGAAGAAAATAGACAGAAAATACCCAAATCAGTTGCGAAAATACTACAGATACACTGGATTTTTCGACAATTTCTAGGTTTTTGGCTCAGAGAAAGAGAGGGGGGAAGAGACAGAGAGAACACCGATGAACTGGACTCGCGCTCCAGCCGAGTCGAGGGATCTCCAGCCGAGTCGAGGGATTATTTTCTTTGAAATCGTGATTCAGAAAAGGTGAGAGAGAGGTGTTCGCTTCGTTTTCTCGCTACTGAACTGGACTGGAGAGTAGTGATCAGTGCCTTGCCGTGCCCGCCGGATATATCATACCGTACAAATACCTTTTTTGTGATCATTTGAAATAAAATGTATTACTTTTTTGTGATACTTTGAAAGAATATGTGCTACACTATGCAATTTTATTTTTGAGAAGTACCAACTTAATTAAGCTTGTACTTGAAGATTTTTTTTGGTTTGATATCGATAAATGAAATATTATGTTAGAGCCAGTTTTCAGTTGTCTGATTTGACTTGCAGGAAGAACTAAAGTTGTCATGAACAATATTTTGTGTAAACTTCAACATCATATTATCAGTCTATTGCCAGATTGTTCGAAGAAAAATACAAATTTTGGAAGAACAAATATGCACAGCAACATAGACTTATTAAGAGAAAATAAAATGATCATGTTCATATGTAACATCAAATAAATATGATCTCATATGTACCTTTAAAGGGAAAAAAAAAAACATCAGTATCACACGGAGCGCTATCATCATCCTCTAATTTGTATTTTGTATCATGATTCAAATGCTAACATTAATTGTCTCTAAAAACCCAACAATGTACTTGAAATTGTCCAAAATTTGGGCCTATATTTCGTCCCTTTCAGCCCAATAGCACTGCTGCTTATTGCCAAAGTAACATCCAAGTGTATGTATTTTTCATGGAACTGTTATCTGTACCAGTACAGTTAATGCTGTATTAAAAAAATCTGTCCAATAGTAACACAACCTTACCTTAGCAGAGATACCAAGAAAAGATCATTTAGTAGACAAGAAACAAACATACATAAAAAGTAACTTAAATTCCAGGACAAATTTGTCATTGCAACATTTAACCGATTATTGTACAATAATCGGTTAAATGTTGTATTTTAATTTGAAATTACAGCACTGCAAACAGAAATTTCGTCCAATTATTTATTTGCCTAAAAGCATTCCCCAATTTTTATGTTTTTTTTCTTCAATTAGAGTAGATACAATATGCGATCCATGAATATAACCTGTGCTCTTGTTAAGAACTATTAACAATTTCAATTCTTCTGCCATGTGTGGTCTAAGATAAGGCATCTAAAATTCTTAAGTTAACAACTCTCAAGTTCCATCCAGACGTGTTGGTGTTGTCAAATAAAAAAAAAAGATTTTCCAGCACTCTATCGTGAGTTTAAATAATCAAAATTAAATGTTAGATTAATTTTTTTAAAACAATCTTAAGATAAAATGGGAAAAAATAGGAATAACAGAAAAAAAAATAGGAAAGAAAAAAAATGTTTTATTTACTTTTACTGACACAATAGGAAAGGAAAAAAAAAGAGTTCTATTGGTGAAAGACCTCATGGAAAAATTCAATGATAAATTATTAAGAATTTCAAGTAATCAAACAAGCTCTGCGTACTAGATGTTTGCCCCCATAAGCAATCTCTAATATGCATCAAGTTAAATATTTACTGAAGACAAAAGAAAATAAACTATGTTAAATTTTAAGAGTAAACGATACTATCATGCACAAAAATTATAAATCTTTAATATATTTGAGATCATAAAAAGTAAAAAGGATTCAATTTAAAATAACAAATAACTTGACGAGGCAACCTATCAAAATTTAATTATAACAATTTATGATTTTTTTTTTAAGATATGATAACTGTAGCTTTATCTGTATCTCAAGTATTTAAAATTAAGTTGTAAAATTTAAATTTTAAAACACATTTTTTTGAAAAAAATTTATACGGGTGTAAATAAAAAGTAGAGAATTTGGGGTATAAAAATTATTTTTTTTTATTTTTTCTATTTGAATCATGAAAGTTCCATGAGTATTGAGTGTGCTACTCGTTCTCCGCTAAACAAGATTAGCTCTTGAATCTTGATCCCTCGGATCCACATCAAGATTAGCGCTTGAATCTTAATCCCTCGGATCCACATCAAGATTAGCGCTTGAATCTTGATCTCGAGCAGGAACCCATCTACAGTGGCAGTGCTTCTTCAAATTCCCTCTCTCTCACAATTCGGTTCCAACTTCCAAGCTCGCCACCCCAGATTCGCTCCCCCCCTTTTCTCCATTGTCGTGCTCCAGCCGTGCTCTCTCCATCTCCTCTCAGTCTCCGTCTGATCGTTTCTTTTCTCTCTCGATCCAGTCAGGCGAAACGCTCCGCAGCTCTAGCACTCTTCCTTTGGCGATTTTTTCTACACAAGAGGTACTTATCTCTCTTCCTTTCTGTTTTCAAGCATAAACACTGATCTTCATTTCTTTTCCTGAAATTTTAGCAGCGGCTAAAGTGCTAGTTAATTTGCTTTTAGTCTCACACTTCAGAGGTGAACTCGAGGGACAATAATGAAACCAGGTTTGCTTAATTTCTAGTTTGTTTTAGCCACTATAAAATTTAAAGTTTGACACTGTACAATTAGCTTACCTAACACGAAGATTTTTTGATGTACTTCTTAATTTTATTTTGCTGACCTTTTTCCATCTTTTTTTTTTCTTTTTTCAAGAATTCTTCTGATATTACATATAAATTCTATGAGAAGCGTTTTGATATGAACAATATCAGGATTGCTGTGTTTATGGAGCCCAGTGGTCATATTGGAGTTACAGAGCTAATTTGGTTGAGTTAAATAAAAATGAATTGTAGTTCGATTTCAGAAGTTAATATCGAGACTGGTCCAAATTGGATGCTAAATATGATAATTGTTTAATTTAATGAACTTATATAGTTCTGAGATTGGTCCAAAGTAATATTGTGATTTCATATTGATGATACATTCACAAAATTTAGAAAGTGAGAAAGCTCCCTTTATGAAACTCCACTGGTTAGCACCTTATAGAGCTCATAACTGTAGCCTCAGTGATGTTAGAGCATTCAGTTGAAAAAAGATACCTAATTAATTAGAGGTATTATGACATTTTTTCTTACAATTGGTTGGTTTTTGAACTCTTTAAAAGTGACAAAACTAACAATTGCTGCTTTTTGAAATGAAATCTCTTTAATTCTTTTTATTTCGACATTTTTCACTCTTTACCACTTATAAAAGAACAAATCTAAGCTTTCTTCTTATTTGTTCGTCTTTAAATTAATGGTGAACAACATCTATTTGATGACAACCTATTTGATGAAATGCGTAGGTGAAGGATTGCCTCGAGATTGCCTTAGTAAACTCAGC
The DNA here is from genome assembly GCA_037678475.1 of x Bolboschoenoplectus mariqueter. NCBI lineage: Eukaryota > Viridiplantae > Streptophyta > Magnoliopsida > Poales > Cyperaceae > x Bolboschoenoplectus > x Bolboschoenoplectus mariqueter. The sequence goes on from CM075250.1 coordinate 1,791,692, forward strand.
AAGCCTATCTCCAATGAAACTCACAAACTCAATTTTCGTGTTTGATATTGAATACAGCAAACTAAAGGATCTCCCAAACGGAAGCTACGTTTCTTCTTCCCCATTTATCGCTGGGGGTTACCAATGGGCTCTCCAGTTCTATCCTTAGGGGCATGCTATGGAGCAAGACTTCAACGTTTCTCTGTTTGTTTGCCTTGTAAGTGACACTTGATAAATTAGGTAATTTCGTTACTGTTTGTCCTCCTGAATTACGTCGATTCACAAATGGCAATGGAGGCTAGGATGATGGGAGAATGTTTTCTAAAGACACTATTGTAAAGACACGATTGAGGATTTTTGTTGCGCCAATGGCATCCTTGTCATTTCATGCAAAATATGACGTTGGCCAATCGAGAATTGTTGTAGAGATGTACGAGAGAGAGAAAATGAAATGAATCACAAAATTTTCAGTTCGGTCAACACTCTAATTTCGCATGAAATGACAAGGATGTCATTGGTGCAACAAAAATCCTCAATCGTGTCTTTGACAAACATTCTCCCATCATCCTAGCCTCCATCGCCATTTGTGAACTGACGTAATTCAGGATAACAAACAGTAATGAAATTAGCCAACTTTAAAGAAACACTCTGTAGCAATATTTGTGTCGTGACTTATAAGGCAAAGAAACAGAGTGATATTGAAGTCTTACTCTATAGCATGCCCTTGAGGATAGAGCTGGAGAGCCCATTGATAACCCTCATCGGTGAATGGGGAAGAAGAAACAAAAAATTAACAGAATTTAGATGTAATATCAAAAGAATTCTTGAAAAAAGAAAAAAGTTGGAAAGGTCAGCAAATAAAATTAAGAAGCACATCAAAAAATCTTTGTACTATGTAAACTAGTTGTACGGTGCCAAATTACTTTAAATTTAACAGTGGCTAGAACAAATTAGAAATTAAGTAAACCTGAGTACCGAGTTCCTAAGAAAAAGAAGTATAGAGTTGGTGAATTGCATTAACTTTGAAAATAATTACTATCCCTCGAGTTCACTTCTGAATTTTGAGACCAAAAACAAATTAACTAACACTTTAACCATTATTAAAATTTCAGAGAAAGAAACGAAGATCAGTGTTTATGCTTGAAAATTAGAAGAGAGATGAGTACCTGTCGTGTAGAAAAAAATTACTAGAGCAATGCTTATTGATTAGCCTGCGCCTTTGAGGGTATTATTGGTTAGCAGGTAGCCCCACTTCAGTTCCCAAAATTACCTTTTCCCTTCTGTGTTTTTTTTCTTTTTTTGCCTTTGTGGAATGTTGAAGAGATTTCCAAAATTTAAAAAAAGAAGTTAAAATAGTTCATAAGAAGGAAATTAATACATAGATATGATTATTATATTGTTATCGGTACGGATTTTATTATATACGATAAATAAATTATTATGTATATTAATAATTTTATTATGCAAATTTATTTTATACAATATTGTCACTATTCGGTTTAAATGAGTTATTATATTTAAATTGAATAATAAAAATATTATATAAAATAAAGTTATTAATATATATATATAATAACTAATTTAATGTGTATAATAAAATTTATATTGATAATATCAATAATAATATTTCATAATATTTTCCTTAGGAACTGTTAATTTACAGAAGATTTCACCACCACTAAGGCAACAGAATCTTCTATGAGACTAAGTCTACAACCTAGAAAATAGAACATTTTTGTGTAGTGATTATTTTCAGTTTACAGTTGTTGGTTGGTTGCCATTAGAGGTGGCCCAAAACTCCAAGTACAACAGCCCACATATCATTTGTTATCAAGAAATTTAAGTGCCATGAATGAAGAACCGCTAGCACTAGCCATGTATTGACAGCTACCAGTACCGCTAGAAAAAGTTCATCTCTTATAAAGAAAGAAACCACTGATCAGAGATGCAGATTTCAGAGAGTAGGTTGCATGCGAAGGCGTGACAGAATCTGATATAAAAGGAAAAAGAAAAAGAGAGTATCATTCACTGTACAACATACCTTTTTGTCTTTGTTAGTTGAGATCTATATTTCTTTACTGTTTCAAAAGAAAAGGTCGATTTTATTATTTTGATTCTAAGCGACCATAATTATATCTCCACCTTAATTTTGCATTAATTTTTTTTTTAAAGATGAAATGAAGCAGGCTAGTCTAGTTAGTCAAGAAGCTAGGAGTTATAATGATTTTTTTTTTGTTGAGGTCCCAAATTATTGATGCCCCTTTTTTTATTTGATGAGACATTGAGTTTAAATTACATCAATTTTTAGGTATATATCAAAAATTTTCTATTTTTATTGTCAATGTAACATAATCCATAGTCAATTACATTTAAGGGAAAAAAAGAGGCTTGTCATTTTGAGGATTATTCACTTTTTTTTATTTTGGAAGAGCGTAGCATGATGAACGACTAAAAATATAATGAATAATTCCTGATTTGAAAAAAAAAAAAAGTATTCTCCTCACTGTGAAACTCATTATTTAGACATGTTTGGTTATTTGCAAAAATATATGGCTTGCTTGTTGATTATGAACTTTTAAAAAAATATAAGAAAAACGAACAACGATTCATAATTCATGATATACCGTGTTTAATCGCATTTGAAAAATGTAGCTTTCTATGAAAATAGCAAAGATATATACATACAATTATGATCAAATAACAAGAAGTCAATTACAATTTCATCTTATGTTCTTCATCATGCACTTTGTGGAATTGCATTTGCAATTTATTTACATTGTAGGATGAATTGCCAACCAAAACTAATCTCAAAGATGTAAACAAATTCAATACACTCTAGTTAATCAGTTAATTATTTTTACTTCTTTTAACTTCTAATTGGATAAATTGACCTAAACTGAAAAAAAAAAAGAGAGATACATTGAAAAGGAAACATCCATTTCCTTTTAACTTTTAGAGTTGGAAAAGAAATGAAACTTCACCTAAAGAACTATAAACACAGATTCGGATTATTTCATAGAGGAGAGGAAAGCAAACATGAGCTACTCGCCAAAAGCATACAGATATATTTTAAGATACAAACATAAAGATATATTGTAAGATACAAACATACAGATATATTGTAAGATACCATTTTTTCCTCGATTCCTTCTTATTTGGGTGATTCAAACATAAAGATATATTGTAAGATCACTTGTTGGTTTGTGTAATCTGCGGTGGTTAAATTTTTTGGATTGACGTGCACAGCTAGCCCCTAATAAATTAAGCTAGTGAGGAGGAGTGTTTTAGCCTTTAAATTTTAGGTGATATAATAATGACTAAGTTAACAGTGAGTATATTAATAAAAAGAGGTAATATGTGTGAATGACATGATATGATATGTACATATTTAGATACGGTTTAAACATGACACGTGCACTTATACATGTTATGTTTATGTACTCACTTATTATGTGTTTAAAAGTATTATGTTAGGTTATAGACATATTGAACACGATATATTTAAGTGTCTATCAAACACGTAACATATATAGACATATTCAAACATATATGAATATAAATAGACACATCTTATTTTTTTTTTTAAAAAAAAATATTTCAACAGAAAATCATAATATCTTCAAATATTAAAATTTTTAATTATTGAATATATATTCTCCCATTTAATAAAATATTTCCAATTTTTTTTTAATTTTGTAATGTTACTAACAATTAAAATTTAAATATTTTAAAAAAGATTAAAACATATGCAAATACATGTAAATATATACATGCATGACATACTAGTACATGCCATGTCATTATAAGTATTGTTCTTAATACTCTTGTAAAAAAATATAATACAACATAACATGTATTCATGAATTTGTATCCGTTTGAAAATTTTATAAAATTACAAAATAACAAATTAGCAAGAAATTCCATTCCAATTAACATTTTGCTCAAACTTGAGATCAATATTATAAACAAACTAATTTGAACAAACGACACGTAGCTAATTAATCACAGTAAAAGGTTAAAATTGTAGATTGATAATAGCTGATTACAATTAAAAAGTTGAAATTGTAATTTCCTTCTTTATAATTTAAATGGAAATTTTATGCAAATTGCGAGACCAATTTATCACTATTGGAGCATTTGAAGATTTTATAATCTGATCAATGACCAAACTATCCCCAAATTACGTTCAATTTTATACATTTTTTTAAGTGATAAAATACAAATACATTTCAATCTTGATTTTTGATAAATTGTGATGCCTGTTTGTAACAATTGTCTAATAAAATTATTTGTCGATTTTTTTCCCCCAAATACATTCGTCTTCATGAAATGTATTAAAATAATAAAATATCTAGGTGACAGTAACTTTGCATTGCTACCGTGTAAGTTCCATGAGACTCCTCTATAATACTCTATGCATAAAGTAGATAGCTCAACTTATTTAGATTGTTAGATACTATTTATGAGAGTAATTTTAATATATATTTAATTTTTAGTGTATATTTAATTTTTATAGTATATTTTTTTGAAAAATATTATTTAAATTAAAAAATTAAAATTATATATGTCTTTCTAATTATTTAGATAGAACGTATATCAATTTTGAATCAATTTTGAATTTACTTAGTCATTCATTATAAAATCATTGAAATTTCATCATTGAAATTTTAATTGCTTGATGGAACATAAAACCTCTTAATAGTTAAAACACATCTACAATTTTAATTTTTTTATTTAATTAACATTTTAAAAATATACATTATAAAAATTAAATATATATTAAAATTAATAGAATAAATAACATTAAAATTCATATTAAAATAGCCAGATTTTATCGACTCTATGTGTATTATTACATTCACATCCTCCGAGGTCCATCCACGTGTTGGATATCAGAAAATCATCTTTGGTTGCCACTGACCACATGCCACGGAAACCTCTTGTCAATGCATCCTTCTTTTTTCTTCAAATCGAAGTTTTTTTTTTTGCTAATTTTGAATTTAGCAAAATTGAAAATGGATCAATAGAGCACAAGTGACAAAGAAATTACTAATGCCTTTTGCTGTTTGTCACATGATTGATTGATTGATTGACTTGAGAGTCGTTTGTTTTGAAGACTTGGTAGCCAAGCTTCTATCGTTTTCTTTGTCCCTATAAGTGAACTTTCAAAAAAAAAAAAAAAATTCCTCTTTGGTCAGCATTTTTTTTGGTCTAATTTCCTTGTAAGCAAAGTATCCTCACTTAGTCGCTTTAATTTTTAATTTCGTGGTTCTTTGTATTTATTTTCTCTGACCTCCAACAAAAACCTATATTTACATCTCCAATCCTATTCAGAAGCGGATGCAGATTTTCAAAATATGAGGGTCAATTATGAAAAAGCTTTCTTTTGATAAGATTATGGGATCAATCATCATATAATTATTATTTTTTTAAATTATGGAGGTCAATTTTAAAATATTTGTGATATCCATGCTAAAAGTACATAAATACATAGTAGAAATAATAGAATTTTGCACAAAAAAAATGGCTTAATTGCCCGTTCATTCATAATAAATTCGCCACTGATCCTATATTATATCGTCACTATATCTGTATTTAGCTTTTATCATATCCCAGATTCACTTCATTATATTTATAGTCATTTATGAAACTTTGAACTAATTTCTCATAATCTCTTCGTGTTCCAATAAATTTCTCAGCTGAGTGCTAATAGATTAACAACGAGCATTTTAATTAGTCTCGTATCACACAAATGACAAATTATTATGGAAAAGGAAAGGATTCCGATAATTATGGAAAAATAAAAGAAAATATCAATAGGACTGAGAGTCAAATTTTTATAATTTTTATGTATTAGGTTCCAAATTCCAGGTACTTAATGGGGACACACCAATAGGAGTTGTCAAGTCGCTTTGCCATATACTAATTTGACAAACATCATATACAAATATCACTCTACATCTCAATATCTCATAGAAGACTCAGATTTCCCTCTCCCAATGCATGCTGAGCTGATAAAGTATTAATTAGAAGGACGTGACTAAAATTTTCACCCTTTTTTTTTTTACCAAGAGAAAGAAGCTAGTGTAAGTAGTTTTGTTAATTGTCGTCGCCGCCGTCGTCGTCGTTATTATATTATGATTCGTGGGGGTTTCTTACGGAATTGATTTAGTTGTTTAGGACTCGTTCAATAGTTGTTTATGGATTCATTTCGTAAGTGAAGTAAAAATAATTTAAGTGTTTTAAAACGTTTTAATGTATCAATAAGTTAAAACACTTATGAATATGAGGTAAAAATAAATTATTAAATTTTATAACTTTTAATATTTTTTTTACTCTCACTGTTTCACCTACTTATTTTATTATTATCAAACATCAATATTTTAAAATAAATTAATATTTATTTCGTTTTAATTTTACTTTATATTTTAAACGGAGGTATAACTTTTAAATCATCTTGAAGCTGTCGCTTGCGTCATATAATATTCCACCTTTTCCTTTTTCCTTTTCGACCGAACACTTCTTCCCCTTTCAGTTTTCCAACTCCGGAGTTTGGACTTAGTGACTCTTTAGCCTCTAATGAAACAAACATTAAAATTAATAAAAAGGTAATAAGTGTAATTGCGTAAAAAACCACCCGTCTTCTATAATGAGGTTGATGATGTGTCCTGTTGCCAGAATGCCAGCCAACAACAGAGAGGGCTCCAAGAACTTCTTATTTTAGTTTCGAACGTGTAACCTCTCAAAAAATGAAAAAAAAAAATTTTATCATTTGATTAAAGATTAATTTTTATTCAGTAATACTTGTAATTGCTGATAAAATTTGAAAATAATACTTAAATTACATAAAATTTAATTATTAATTGATTTATATGTCAAATAATATATGTATTTGTTAATTTTATTTGAAAATTATTATTAAAATTGTCAAGATAATCATTGTTTAAGCGATCCTTCCTCTTTTCAAATTACTACTTTTTAAGTAAATAGACTATCTATTATTTTGAAAGTTAGAGAACTTCCAAAATTGTGGTCACACACAATTCAACACACCACTAAAACCACAATAGATCAGGTATCAGTTGTTGTTTTACAAACTTGTTTTGAGTTTTTACTCGTGCAATACAAGAGGCAGACAAAGGAAAATTCCAAATACTTGGAATCTCAAAGCTAAAGCAGCTGATTAGGTAAATGAAATCTGCGTCTGAAGTGAGCTTTTTTCAATGGAAAATGTCACGGAGATATTGTCATTAATATGTATTTTATTATATTAATATGAGTTTTATTATATATAATATTTTTATTATTTAATTTAAATATTATTAATATGTATAATAATTTATTGAAGTTGAATAATAATAATACTGTACAAAATAAATTTACATAAAAAGTCATTAATATACATAATAATTCATTTAAATTACATAATATAATATTATACAAAATGAGTTTATATAATAAAATCATTAATATATATAATAAATTATATAATATATATAATTAAGTCCGTATATTGATATATTTATATATCAGTTTCTTTTTCACTATGACCTCACAGTTGCAATATATTTATAATTTGTTAAAAACAAATTGATGACCTCTTTATCATTGTTTGGACGTTTCTTTAAATAAATTTAAGATTCGGGTACTGCCTGGCCGGTTTAGAGACAGTTTTTCATTATCAGTTACACACTTCTTTTATACGACCTTTTACGTGAAAACGGTGTGTGACAACGGTATCCGCACCTAAACATGGAAGGACCCCTGACTGCTCCCTTATGTTAGAAGTCGTAAAAAAAAATAGTGACCGTGAGATATTATATAAAGCTTAATTAAACCAGACATGAGCTTGGCTGCTCGCGCAACCACTGCGGCACTGCCTACTCCCAATCCAAATTCAATTAATGCACAATAAGACATTTTATTCCCAACATCCTCTCCAATGATAATCATTGCAAAGCATGCAATAGTTCTCATTTCACATGATTACATCAAGGAAACTTTGATTAGGCTACATTCAAGTAGTTAATTTAAAATACTGGCGCCTCATCTTTTTTGTTTTAAATTGGAAAACAGAAAATCAGATGTAATTGATGTAGTTAAGTATTAAATTAATTTTATCAAGGAAATTTGTCAGATTGATCTTATAAAAATCGTCAAATTACTCAGTTTTCGATGATGAATTTGAACAATTAAACTTTATCTGGTTCCAGGAAATGATTTGTTGATATTGCAGCAGGCTGCAGCCTCAAGTGGATTAATACATTTTTCTTTTTAATTAGTTGTTCTGCGCCTCTCATGATAGAAGTGAAATTTGAACAGCAACTACACGCGCTCTTAAAATAAACATACCTCTTTGACTCTAGTCAACAGGCTAAAAACTAAAAAGGATCATGAATCGAGATGCTTCGTTGTTAATTAATCTAAGACTGAGGTCTAAGAGGATGTAACGTAACTATCAAAGAATGCACCACATATCATTCAGGTATTTATATCGTTCAGGTATTTATGACAGACCATTCAGGCATAATGTTTAGGATCACAAGCATCTACTACACAGTGTTTAAACATACATGATATGTCGTTCAGACGTGAATGACATGTTGTTCAGATATAATGTTTAGGATCAAAAACATACATCACATGCTGATCTGATATGATGTTTAGAGTTAAAGATATATAGACATAATATTCAGATAAACATAATATACCGTTCAGACGTTGATGATATACTGAACTCAGACATGATGTTCAGGATCACGGTGTTGAGTGAAAGAGGATCAACAGGAATCACTCACTCATCGGTCACCTCCAATCTTGGCATTCAACACTCCGATGGGTCTGCAGTGGTAGTGGAACACAAGTAGTGTTGCGGGTCACTGACAGGATCTTATTTCGGGAAATTTAGACATGAGAAAAAGGAAAAGTTACTCTCGACGTAGAACATATGCCACAGAAGATCTTATATCACGACTTGCGATGCACTGTAGGTGCAGACACTTTTTGTCAATGCACATCTCCTTTCCTTTCATTCCCTTGGAAAAGAGGCCGCCAATTTCTACTTGGACTAAACGGAGAAAAAAAGGGGAGAAAGAGAAAAACAAAAAAATAAGTCAGTTCTCTGATTCTGAGATATAATATTCTTTTTTTTCTTCATGTTTTAGTAAATATTTTTAATAAAATTTTTAATGAAAAAATTATTTTGCAAAATTTAAAAGTCATCGTTTGGATAGAATATATATTAAAATATTAATGCTCTGGGAAGTAGATAAATAATTTGTAAAATTTCAAATTGATTTGCTTCTTTAGAATATTCTTTTTTATTCACACTTTTACTCCATATATATATCATAAATAAAACATGAGAATTTTTTTTTTCATGTCTTTCGTCTCTCAGGTTTGATGCAATTTTAATAGAAATTATGACTCAATTAGATGACATTATTCAGCTTGTCTGAATGGCACATCATTGTTAATTTAATATTAAGAGTAAATGATATAAATGATCTCTAAAATATCACTTCTTTATCATTTTAATTCTTAAAATTTCAAAATATTGATTTTATCCTTAAATTATCACTTCGTTATCATTTTGATCCTCGATGTTCTAAATGTAACATTTTAGTTCTGAAATTATTACTAATTTATCAATTTTGATCCATAAAATTTTTAATTTGTAACAAATTAGTCCTACAATTATTGCCGATGAAAAGAAAATTGAAGATTTATATTCACACCCATATCATAATGATATATCTTATAATACTCATGATAATATATATATATGTGTGTGTGTGTGTGTGTACACACACATATATATAAATAATATTTGATGGCGTGAGTAATTATATTTATTTTCACAAATTTAAATTTATTGTTTGCACAAATTAGATAATGTCATGATAGATAAAATTGATATTTTTTCAATGAATTCTAAATATAGAATCAATTTGATATAAATTAAAAATTTTAAAGATTAAAATAAAAATTTTGAAACTTTAATGACCAAAACGGTATCAAAGCGACACTTTAAGGATCAAATTGATACTTTTAAAATTTTAAGGTTCAAAATGATAAATATGTGATATTTTAAGCACTATTCATATAATTTACTCTAATATTAATGATGAATGTATAAAAAATAACGCATCAGTATTTTCATTTCATAAGTTGTGCTTTCTGAATAACAAACATAAATCTAAATTTAGCATAAAACACAAGGATTACCCAAATTTAACTTGTTTTGTCATTGAAACACAGAAAATTAGGTTTCTCTTACAAAATTAACTCAGCTTCAATCGTGATATCTTCAGCACAAATATATCATTAAAATAGATTAATACGATGGATAAAAGGGAACACAAGTTATATAAATTTTATTTTCTTTACCAAAAAATAATTATAACGGACCCATCGTAATTCATATCCATAATTATAATAGTAATACATAAACATAATTAAACTTACCAAACTTTCTAACTACACATTATCTATATGTCATCTTCTCTCTTTCATTTAAAATATAACAAGTATGATCGGTCCAAAATACAATGTAACTCTCAAAATAGTATATAACTCTTTTTTGTATTCTTGTATGATTCAACGACGCATCTGATAGTGTTGCTTATTATTATACACATCTTTAATCTTTTTGGAAGAGAAATTTATTTGTGTTCGAAATTTACGTAACATAAAATCTATTTCATAAAAGAATTTTATTTTAGGTATCTAATTTTATTCAATAATTACTTTTTTTTTTTTGGGAACGAAGCCAACCGATGTACATAAACTACAATGAGAATCAGATAGAGCAAGCTAATTAAAAATTTCTTTATAATTTTAAGACAATTTAAATCATGTTAATTTTATATTGTAATAAATTATAATATTTATAGCTAACATAATATGTTAGTTATTCGTTCTGTTTCTTAGGTCTGATTTTCTGTTACACAGTACAGTATATAAACAGATATATTATAAAAAGATTTTTTGTAATTTATATTATATAAATTTCAATATAATTGAATAGACAATACGCTCTACTAAGATATAATGCATACGAATCCTGTTTCTCAAACCAAAGAAGTTTGAGCGTCTCTGATTGGTCACCGCTTCACAATAATCGTTCAATATTTCTGGGGCTTGAAGAACATCTAAAATGGGTAAAATAAAAAAAGAACAAAGCTACAAAAAAAACTTTGCGGAGATAGGAATCTTGAAAATTTGTGCTCATGTTTTTCTTCTCCAACATCCATCAAGAACCTTGCTCACCAAGGATCTGCCTTTTTGACCTCTTCTCTAATACATGCTCTCTCTTCACATATATAAACCCACAACACAGAAAGGGGAGAGAGGAAAAAAAATAGAAAAGATTAAACTACAAATTCAACACAAAAGAGAGGTCTGAGCTCTCTTTCTCTTCCCCTCCTCTAAAAGAATGAGCATTCTCCACTCCATTGATTTTGGGTTCTTGCTACAACCCAAGGTTTTCTATTACACCTGTGTTTCATCCCATGTAGCTCTCTTCCTCTTTCTTTCTTTAGTTTGGGTTTCTAGAAGGTGCAAGGAAGGGAGGTCCAAGGAGAAAGTAGAGAACAACAATTTCTTGTATTACAAACTGACCCTTCTAAGCTCTCTTAGTGTTGGTTTGTTCTACCTTCTCTTCTCTGTTCTCAGTTGCTTACTCTTAAATTCGGGTTTTCTATTTCAATTGGATTTGGTGGTCAGAACCATTTCTTGGTTTCTCTTGTATTGCTACGTTCAATTTGAATTTGGAAGATTGAGAGAGAAGAGATTTCCTGCTCTACTTAGAGCATGGTTCGCAGTCTTCCTAATCGTCTCTCTTTATTCTCTTGTTCTACATATCCTCCTCTCATTGCAAAATCACGCAACTGTCGGCTCGCATTTGTGGGTCCTCGATTTTGGGTCAATTTTTGCTGGTTTGTTGCTTAGCTATGCCGGTTTCTTCGGTAAACAAAGAGATGAAGATGGTGATTCCTTTCTCCAGGAACCCTTCCTAAATGGGTCCTGTAACAACATCGGTACTGGTAACAGTACTATCGGTGGTTCCGAAAATGTCTCTCTGTTCACCAAAGCTGGGTTCTTTGGCATTCTTTCATTCTCTTGGATTGCTCCCTTGCTCTCTCTTGGCTATAGAAAAACTTTGGACTTGGAAGACGTACCAATGGTGGATGAGAGAGATTCAATTAATGGTACCTTACCTATCTTCAAAACCGAGTTAGACTCACAAATTGGCGATGATGGTAGAGTGACACCCTTTAAACTCGCCAAAGCTTTGGTCTTCACATGTTGGGGACAAGTTGTTTTGACAGCTATCTATGCACTGGTGTACAATGTCTCAGCCTATGTTGGTCCGTATCTGATCAACTACTTCGTGCAGTACCTAAATGGTACGAAACGATCACCAAAGCAAGGCTACTTGTTGGTACTGGCATTTATCATTGGCAAAGTTTTCGAATGTCTCTCAATGAGGCATTGGTTCTTTCGGTTGCAACAAGCCGGGGTACGGGTACGAGCATCTCTGGTGGGCACAATATACCAAAAGGGGCTTACTCTCTCGAGCCGGTCGAGACAGAGCCGTACAAGCGGCGAGATGATAAACATAATGAGTGTAGATGCTGACCGAGTCAGCCTCTTCAGCTGGTATATGCATGACCTCTGGTTGGTACCAATACAAATTGCCCTTGCTCTGATCATACTCTACTCCTGCCTCGGCCTTGCCTCGGTATCAGCTCTAGCAGCAACAATTTTGATAATGCTGGCCAACTTACCAATCAGCCGTATGCAAGAGAATTTTCAAGAGAAAATGATGGATGCTAAAGATGTCCGCATGAAGGCAATGTCAGAAGTGCTACGCAACATGCGAATTTTAAAACTCCAGGGTTGGGAGATGAAATTTCTTCAAAAAATCATCGATCTAAGGAAAAACGAGGCGAGCTGGATTAAAAAGTTCTTGTATGCTAATGCTGGTGTGACATTTCTATTCTGGGGAACACCGACGTTTGTGGCTGTCGTCACTTTTGGTACGTGCATGCTCATGGGCATACCGCTTTCTAGTGGTAAGGTGCTCTCGGCCTTGGCTACATTTCGGGTGTTGCAAGAGCCAATATACAACCTTCCCGACACCATTTCCATGATAATTCAAACTAAAGTTTCCCTGGAGCGAATAAGCTCTTTCTTGTGTTTAGAGGATTTGCCAAATGACGTGGTACATCGAGTCCCAAAAGGGAGCTCTGACGTGGCAGTTGAGGTCCGGAATGGTAATTTTTCATGGGATTTGGAGAGCGAGGTGCCTACATTAAAAGATTTGAATTTTAAGGCGATGCATGGTATGAGGGTTGCAGTGTGTGGTACAGTGGGGTCCGGTAAGTCGAGTTTGCTGTCATGCATACTGGGTGAAATGCCAAAATTATCTGGTGAGGTGAAGTTGTGTGGTTCAACTGCATATGTCAGCCAGTCACCATGGATACAGAGTGGCAAGATTCAGGATAATATTTTGTTTGGTACGGAGATGGATAGGGACCGGTATGATAAGGTGCTTGAGGCATGTAGCTTGAAGAAGGATTTGGAGATATTGCCACATGAAGATCAGACGATGATCGGAGAGAGAGGGATTAATTTGAGCGGTGGCCAGAAACAGAGGATCCAGATAGCTCGAGCTCTTTATCAGGATGCCGATATTTTCCTTTTTGATGATCCTTTTAGTGCTGTGGATGCACATACTGGCTCACACCTCTTTAAGGTAAACTCGATCTTAGTTAGATTTCTTTTTTTTTCTTTTCGTACTTTGGATTTGCAAGAAGTTCAAAACTGATCCAACAATCAACCAAACTATACACAAATAATCAGTGTTGGACTGGGGCAGTTATGGTTGGATTTCATCTTCATTTATAACTTTTCTTTGAATTTAAACTAAAAAAAGATCTTTTTGTAGGAATGCTTATTGGGGCTTCTAGCATCAAAGACTGTGATTTATGTCACACACCAAGTCGAATTCTTACCAGCTGCGGATCTCATTTTGGTAAGTTCTTGGTCCTATTCTCTTTCTTTGGCATTTCCTTTCTCTAAGTATACTAACAAGTTTCAATTTTCCTTTGAAGGTTATGAAAGAAGGAAAAATTGCACAAGCAGGCAAATACCAAGAAATACTGGAATCTGGCAAGGAGTTTATGGAACTGGTCTCTGCACACAAGGACGCATTGTCAGCACTTGATTCAATTTCGCTCACTGAACTGAATGCCTCAGGCTCAACTGAGAAAATTGAGAATAAAGATACTCAGAATGATACGTTGTCAGAAGAAGCAAACTCTAATGTACCAAAGGGACAGCTTGTAACAGAAGAAGAAAGAGAGAAAGGGAAGGTTGGATTTTGGGTCTATTGGAAATACATCACATTGGCATACAAAGGGGCACTGGTACCACTAGTCCTCCTTGCACAAATTTGCTTCCAAGTCCTTCAAATAGCAAGCAATTACTGGATGGCCTGGGCTGCCCCAGTATCAGAAGATACGGTCCCGCCTGTCAGTAACATGGTGCTTATATATGTATTTGTGGCACTGGCACTTGGCAGTTCTCTATGCATACTGGCAAGGGCTCTGCTTCTAGCCACGGCAGGCTACAAAACTGCAACCATTTTATTTGACAAGATGCACATGAGTATATTTCGAGCGCCTATGTCATTTTTCGATTCTACTCCAAGTGGTCGGGTCCTCAATCGGGTAACTCATGCATTAAGTTAACTAATTTTTTTTGTTACAGTTAGTTATTTTAACAAAGAATGAAAGAAAAATGAAGATGCATCACCAAATAATCAGAATACAAAATTAAGGGTCTCTCTTATTCGTATGTCTGCATTTTTTTAAATATCCATAAAATCTCATTAGTGGGTCTTTGGCATAATATTGAATCTTTTTTTAATTAATTCTTGCAGGCTTCGACAGATCAGAGTGAGGTTGATACAAGCATCCCATACCAGATCGGTACCTATGCATTTACAATCATACAACTTCTTGGTATCATAGCGGTCATGTCACAAGTTGCATGGCAAGTGTTCGTTGTGTTTTTTCCTATGATTGGCTTGTGCCTTTGGTATCAGGTACCTTTATTTTTCTTGTGAGAACTTTTAGAATTCCAATTATTCAAAATTTCAAATTTGTTCTTTTTGTGATTTGATTTCATTATGGGTGTTATGACAAAAACAGCTGTTCTGAAAGCTAGTTTCAGAAAATTGAATCGTTTTGTCATTTAGGTAGACAATGGATGTTGCTCTTACAATTCTTTACTCTTTCAATTTGTTACTTTAAACAGAGATATTACATAGAGACAGCAAGAGAATTGGCGAGACTAGTAGGAGTGTGCAAGGCTCCAATTATACAACATTTTGCTGAGTCTCTGACAGGTTCTACCACGATTAGAAGTTTTGGCAAAGAATCAGGTTTCAAGGGGAAAAATGGAAAATTGATGGATGATTATTCCCGGCCAAAATTTTACAATGCCGGCGCCATGGAATGGCTCTGTTTTCGGCTTGACGTGATCTCGTCTCTCACCTTTGCCTTTTCTCTAGTGTTCTTAGTGACTATACCAGCTGGTCTGATCGATCCAGGTATACCATTTTATATGTATATGCTCAAGGTGCAGTTGCAATTTAGGACTGCTTGCAGATTTGTAATTGGAATTTTTTTAGTAGTCCTATAGTTCTTAAGAATTTTTAGCAGACCCCTCAGTATTTTCCCTTGTTTGCCAAGAGGTCCTTGTATTCTCTAAGAAGCTAATACACTTAAAAGTAAAGATGATTATTATTGCATTGTTCTAATTTAAAATTGAAGCAATTTAATTATCTGAAATTGACATTGCTTTAAATTTTTTTTTTGAAATATAGGGCTCGCGGGTCTTGCGGTGACTTATGGTCTTAATTTGAACATGCTACAAGCCTGGGTTGTTTGGAATCTGTGCAACCTGGAAAATAAGATAATATCCGTGGAGAGAATATTGCAATACACAAGCATTCCTAGCGAACCCCCTCTTTCTACTCAAAAAGATTTGTTGTTAGATCAGTCCTGGCCAGCACAGGGAGAGATTGTGCTTCGAAATCTACAGGTATGTTAACATTTCAGTCCTATTTTAATGTTTCTTTTATGATTTTCATTTGATGTATTTAAGTTTGAACATTTTAAGGTTTGTTCAGTATGATGCAGTTTTTGCCATCAGTACTCCTTACTAAAAACCGAATAAATCTCAAACAAGACATAATCTTTTGATCAAGACATAAAATTGATTATATATGTACCTTCAATCCAACCTGAAAATGTACTTCTAGCCTTCCTACCGTACTACATTACCAATTCTAAGGATGCTTTTAATATTGTTTTTTGAACAGGTTCGGTATGCACCACAACTGCCATTTGTACTCCGAGGTCTCTCGTGCAGCTTTCCTGGCGGCATGAAAACTGGTATTGTCGGGAGAACAGGAAGTGGCAAGTCAACCTTGATCCAGGCGCTCTTTCGCATAGTCGATCCAACTGTAGGTCAGATACTGATAGATAATGTAGACATTTGCACCATTGGATTGCATGATCTACGGTCCAGGTTGAGCATCATACCTCAAGACCCCACCATGTTTGAAGGAACAATTAGAAACAACCTTGACCCTCTTGAGGAGTATACCGATGCTCAGATTTGGGAGGTATATGATTTCAATAGCTTTTGATTCATGATAGCGTTCTTTTCAGAACTTTTCACAAAAAGGGAAGAGAAAATAGCATATGCTCCTTCCACTTTTTAATCTGTTCTGTATCTATTTGCAAACTAACTACGTAATTTTTTTTTTTTGCAGAAGAATATGTAAGAATTTAATTACACACAAACACAACTATTTAGTGATTGGTAGTCTTTGATTTCTTTGGTGTAGGCTTTGGATTGTTGCCAGCTTGGAGATGAAGTCCGGAAGAAGGAATTGAAGCTTGACTCTCCGGGTATATATTGTATATTCTTTTTACTGTTTTTGTTGTACTATTTTTTTTATTTGTATGATCTCATTGATTAATCTTTTTGTAAAGAAGAACAATCTTTTGCAACAAGTGCCTCTCATTCTGTATTAGCTTGTAATAATGGCATCCAATCTGTTTTAGGCAACATAACAACTTCTCATAATAATTCAAGCAAATTAATGAGAGGTCTAAAACCAAAGTCTAATGTTCCTACAATCTCAACAACCCTCTAATTGCAGTGTCCGAGAACGGAGAGAACTGGAGTGTGGGCCAGCGCCAGCTGGTGTGCCTGGGGCGTGTGATTTTGAAAAAGAGCAAAATTTTGGTTCTCGACGAAGCAACGGCTTCAGTCGACACTGCAACAGACAGCCTGATTCAAAAGACCTTGCGGCATCAGTTCTCAGATTCAACTGTGATAACTATCGCACATCGAATCACCTCAGTGCTCGATAGTGATATGGTGCTCCTACTTGATAATGGTTAGTATCCCCCCAATTGAATTTTTTTTTTTTTATGTTTGGCCCATTTTCTTTGGAAATAATGTTTACTTGAATACGGGTTTTGAAATTGTATCTAGCTATCAAGAGGTTTTTGTTAAAAATAATTGTTGTGCAACTTAACTCGGCTATGGTATTTACAGAACGATGTTGTGGATTATATATGCTTTCTTTTCGGAAAATTTGTGTGATTTCTAAACAATATTCTTTTTGTTCTTTTTACTTGGAACAGGTGTTGCTGTTGAGCATGATACACCCGCAAGATTGTTGGAAGACAAGTCATCATTGTTTTCACAGCTTGTGTTGGAATATACAATGAGATCGGCATCGTAGATGCATGTTAACCAATTAATCTCTTAACATAGTTCTACTGAGTTATACCATGGCAATTCGACTGTGATAAAAATTTGGGATGACAAGCTAGGTACCAAAGTAGATTATCAGATCTAATGCAAAATGAGTGTGAGAAGATGACTTCATCGGAATTATAATTCCACAGTTAAAATGTACAAGGAAAATAAAATTTTGTAGCTGTAGTTGTATCTGTATTAGATTCAACTTCAAGTAAAAATCAAGTTCAATTATTAATGCAATAGTTTTATAGCTTTTTCTGAGTGTGGTTGTTTCTTTTATTTTTTTTTCTTTTCCTGATATTTTGTGACTGTTTGAGTTGAACCATGTGAAATTAATTAAGTTCAGTAAATTAAAAAAACATAACAATTACAAATAAAGTGAGCTAATAACCTACTAGGATTTTCCTGCTGGCAACAAATACAGTAATGGCTAGCAAGTCCCCTAAATTTGCATTTTATGGAAACCAACAAATATCAGTGTTTCAGGAATAGATTAAACATGGATCTGAAGGTAATTAATTAATTATTAGAACTGTCTGATTTAGGCTGCAACTTCTATAGAGCCATTTTGTAAATTTTTTGGGTGAACTCTAATTCGTAAATTTTAAAACTTCTTTTAGAACATACATCCAAATGAACTCTGTGTATCCTATAGCACACATGCGTCCATCTAATGCTAATACGTTGTACAGTGACAAATTACATGCATATTAAACTCAGATTCTAAATATTAGCTGTCATACAAATATTATTAGCTGTTATACAAATTACATGCATACAACCTAAAATTAGAGTTTAACCTGGGAATGTCAAATTTAGTTATTATTTGCTTGGACAGCTAATTTTTTTTTTGAGTGAAGGTAGAGCTCAAGCTCTCCTTTTGTTTTGTGCCCATGGAGATAAATGACATAATAGTTCAAGTGATAGTTAATTATGATGATTTTTAAGATATCATGAGTTGCACAGCTGATTATTTATTATTCCAGGTGGTTTTCTTGTTCTCTTTCTTGCGGACAACGGTGTTTGTTCAACTTGACAAATAATTAATGTATACACGTCCATTAATTGAACTTACTATGAAAGAGTAATTTCTTTGACCTTCCTCAAACACTATATAGTTAATTTGGCAAAAGAAAAGAGAACTCTAATGGTTTTGCTCTCTTTGTGGTCATGCATGTCTCAATCTCTGATGAATGAGGAGGGATCAATTTTCATTGTTTGATTAGTTGTAAAATAATGTTAAATGTTTAAGTATATATATTTCTTCAAAAGAAAAATGTCTAAGCATTGGAAATTATTGGCAATTTCTGGTGATGATTGTGTGCAATTTTATAATTTATATTTATCGTTTTTGTTGATTTAAAAAAAAAGAAAATTGTATTATTGTACTGGAATTTATTTAATGACTTCAAATATAGTAAATAGCTTAGGAGGTCAAAACCATAACTTACACGTGTACATAAAATAATTTTCTAAAATTAAGAGGGGCATTGCCCCTTCTAAACCCCTGTTATCTCTGTCATTGATCTAAATAAAGGTCAATATGAGTTAGCAAGAAATATTTTGTTACTGCATAAGTTACATCATACAGCTGCTCTCTGACTCAGCATTCACCTTTTGTGTTAATTATCAGTTTATTTTTATAGTATATATACCAATGTAATATTTTGACAACCAGCGTCAAATTAATAAATATTATTCAGTATGCAAAAGTTCTATCACGTAGTTTCTTGCCAACTTAACATTCGCTCTTTCTCGGCAATAAACAACCATTATTAGTAATTGCAACATTACATCACGTATTTTTATAATCTATAGACTTTGACATTTCGACAACTACATATACGATCAAATTGGTATTGTTTATTTGCGAAAGTTCTGTCATATTGTCTCTTTAGTATTTTATTCAAAATTCACTCTTTCTGATGATAAAACATTGTTTGAGCAATATTTTTTGTAGCATACATTGATTATTTTTACAATATCTCAACTTGATATTTGGACAATATAAGATAAACGGATAACATGTTTTATGGACACCGTAATACTACCCTGACAATTACATTATTTATGTTATATAGTAAAAAAAATGATTATTATTATAGATTGATAGTTAATTAGCTGCAATATTTTCTTTTTATCATTTACCTAACTTCAATTTTATTTAGAGGGAACCATTTAGGGTTCAATGGACTAACTCATTAATTAATTGTTTACATCAAAACGAAAAGATTAATAAAGAAAAAAAGAAGAAAACCACCTTGTTCACCACCTTAATTAGCTGGCCATCCTATAATATCGTTGAAGAGTTTTCCACCACCAGTTTGGATGTTTCAAATTGCACCTTGTCATGAGACTCTGTTATCCGACTCATTACAGCTGTTCCTCTTGTTGTACGATAAAGTATATAACGAATCTCATAATTTTTCATATACATTGCGCATATAGAATTTATTTTAAATTTATTATCATAATTTGTTAAAATTGCAAAATAAATAATTGCCAAGTGAACCTATAAAAACGGTGTGCTTCTACTTTCTTCTTGGTCTCCTCCATCCGACAATTGCTCTCTCCCAAATACTTTGTCTTTATGAGACTTAATTCTAAACCGATGAAAAACCAATACACATCTGTCCATTCTCTCCTGTACTCCTTATTTTTGTGCTCCTCTCTGAGAAAGAAAGAAGGAAAAAAAGAGCTTGAAAATTTTACATTTTCTTGACTGTTTTCTTCTTCATTGTCTTCTCCTACATGGCTTTGATGCCATTAAGAAGAAATCTGCTTTCCAAGGAGCTGTAGTTTTGACATCTCTTGCTTTCTGTGCTCTGTTCTCATATGTAAGCCAATACAGAAGGAAGGAAGATAGAAAATAGAGACCACAAAAAGAAAAAAAGAAAGAAAAACACACAAAAGGAGGTCTAATCTCTCTAGCACTTCTGCTTAAAACAATGGCTATTCAACTACTAAATGATCTTGGGTTCTTGATAAAGCCCAGGATTTTCTACTCTTTATCTCTTTCTCTCCATGTTGCTTTCCTCCTGATTCTTTCTCTAGTTTGGGTTTCTAGGAGGTACAAGGAGGAGAGGTCCAAGGAGAAAGCAGAGAGTAATAATTTCTTGTATCACAAATTGACCTTTCTGACCTCTCTCGGTCTCGGTTTCTTCTATTTTGTCTTCTCTGTTTTCAGTCATTTATGGTCTAATTCAGATGTTCTAACTGAATTGGATTTGGGGGTAAGAACAATCTTTTGGTTTCTCTTCTCTTGCTACATGCAATTTGAATTTGGAAGGTTAAGAGAAAAGAGATTTCCTGTCTTATTTAGAGTATTGTTTGGTCTCTTCCTACTCATATCTCTATATTCTCTTGTTACACATCTCCTCTTATTGCAAAAAGATGCAATCGTCGGAGCACATTTGTGGATCCTCGATTTTGGGTCGGTTTTCATGGCTTTGCTGCTTAACTGTGCCGGTTTTTTCAGTATGAAAACAAACGGAGAATCAGATTCAATTCTCCAGGAACCTCTCCTTGATGAAACATGTAACAGTGGCAGCGGTAGCGGCAGTACCAGTAAAGGTGCCTCTCTGTATACCAAGGCTGGATTCTTAAGCTATCTCAGTTTCTCTTGGATAGGTCCGTTGCTCTCTCTTGGCTATAGAAAAACCTTGGACCTGGAAGACATACCAATGATAGATGAGAGAGATTCAATCAATGGTGTCTTACCTATCTTTAAAACCAAGCTAGACTCGCAAACAGGTGCTGATGGTAGAGTCACAGCTTTGAAACTCGCCAAAGCTTTAATTTTCACATGTTTTCGGGAAATTATCATAACAGCTTTCTATGAGATTGTCTGCATCCTCTCATCCTATGTGGGCCCATACCTGATTGACTCCTTTGTGCAATACCTAAATGGCACAAAACGGTCTCCCAAACAAGGTTACTTCTTGGTATTTGCATTTATCAGTGCCAAGATATTTGAATGTCTCTCCACAAGGCATTGTGTCTTTCAGTTGCAACAAGTCGGGGTACGGTTACGATCGGCTCTTGTTGGTACCATATACCAAAAGGGGCTCACTTTATCCAGCCGGTCGAGACAAAGCCGTACAATCGGTGAGATGATAAACATAATGAGTGTAGATGCTAACCGAGTCAGCAACTTCACTTGGTACATGCATGAAGTCTGGTTGGTGCCGATACAAGTCGGTCTTGCTTTGGCCATACTGTATTCGAGCCTTGACGTCGCCTCGGTATTTGCACTAGTTGCCACTATGTTGGTCATGCTGGTTAACATACCACTCAGCCATATGCAAGAGAATTTTCAAGTGAAAATGATGGAGGCTAAAGATGTACGCATGAAGGCCATGTCAGAAGTGCTATGCAACATGCGGATTCTAAAGCTCCAGGGATGGGAAATGAAATTTCTTCAAAAAATCTGTAATTTGAGAAAAACTGAGGCGAACTGGATAAGGAAATTTGTTTATGCAAATGCCGGTGTGACGGTTTTCTTCTGGGGGACGCCAACTTTTGTAGCTGTAGTCACTTTCGGGGCTTGCATGATCATGGGTATACCACTTTCTACTGGTAAGGTTCTCTCAGCCTTGGCTACAATCCAGGTGTTGCAAGGGCCGATATATAGCCTTCCTCAGACAATTTCCATGCTAATTCAAACAAAAGTTTCCCTGGATAGAATAAGTTCTTTCTTGTGTTTAGAGGACTTGCCAAAAGATGCGGTACATAGAATCCCAGAAGGGAGCTCTGATGTGGCAGTTGATGTCTGGAATAGTACCTTCTCATGGGATCTGGAGAGTGAGGTACCGACATTAAAGGATTTGAATTTCAGGGCATTACATGGCATGAGGGTTGCAGTGTGTGGTACAGTGGGGTCCGGTAAGTCGAGTTTGCTGTCATGTATACTTGGTGAAATCCCGAAAGTGTCTGGTGAGGTGAAGTTGTGTGGTTCAACTGCATATGTCAGCCAATCGCCATGGATACAAAGTGGCAAAATAGTTGATAATATTTTGTTTGGTACAGAAATGAATAGGGATCGGTATGATAAGGTGCTTGAGGTATGTAGCTTGAACAAGGACTTGGAGATTTTGCCACATGGAGATCAGACGATTATTGGAGAGAGAGGTATCAATTTGAGTGGAGGTCAAAAGCAGAGGATCCAGATAGCTCGAGCTCTTTATCAGGATGCCGATATTTTCCTTTTTGATGATCCCTTTAGTGCTCTCGATGCACATACTGGGTCACATGTATTTAAGGTAAACTCATAAGTTGTTTCTTGGTTTCTCTTATTCTTTTAATCAACTTGTTTAGAGATTTGCATCTACTAGAATTCTATACACTATGATAATCAGAGTATAACTATCGACGGGTTTGAATGAATATAACTACTTAAAATTGCTACAAATTTTGTAGGAATGCTTAATGGGATTTCTAGCATCAAAAACTGTGATTTATGTCACGCACCAAGTGGAATTCTTACCAGCTGCAGACCTCATTCTGGTAAATTTTCTTTTGAGATTTCTTCCTTTAGGAATTCCTTTCAAAGTTTACTGACCAATTTTTATCTGTTCTTAAAAAGGTAATGAAGGAGGGAAAAATAGCACAGTCAGGTAAATACCAAGAAATCCTCGAATCTAGCAAGGAGTTTATGGAACTTGTAGGTGCACACAAAAATGCCTTGTCAGCACTCGACTCTATTTCGCTGAATGAACTGGCTGAACTGGATGCATCCAGTTTGAATCAGAAAACCGAAAAAGACAAGCCATTAGAAGAAGCAAACACTACCATACCGAAAGGGCAACTGGTACAAGAAGAAGAGAGAGAGAAAGGGAAGGTAGGATTTTGGGTCTACTGGAAATACATGACAATGGCATATAAAGGGGCACTGGTACCGTTAGTCCTCCTTGCACAAATTTCTTTCCAGGTTATTCAAATAGCAAGTAAATACTGGATGGCATGGGCCTCCCCGATGTCAGAGGATATGGCCGCAGCTGTCAGTAGCATGACACTCATTTCTGTGTTTGTGGCACTGGCATTTGGGAGCGGTCTATGCATACTAGCGAGGTCTCTGCTTCTTGTCACAGCTGGCTATAAAACCGCAACCATTTTATTTGAGAAGATGCACTCATGCATATTTCATGCGCCTATGTCATTTTTTGATTCTACTCCTAGTGGTCGGATTCTCAATCGGGTACTTATTTAAACTCATCCATTAGTTAGTTATCTTAACGTGATATATATAAAACAAAACAATAACAAAAAAGAATTATCATTAGCAAAATCGAAGGGATATCTTATTGATATTGTAACGGAAGTAAGATTCTAAACTGTAACTGTTACATTTTTTTTTAAAATTCATATTGTAGGAAACTGAGAGGATATCCCTTGAATTTATACCCTGGTAATTTACTGGACAAAATAATGAATTTTTTTCACATAATTCATGCAGGCGTCAACAGATCAGAGTGAACTTGATGTAGGCATGCCAAACCTGCTTGGTTCTTATGCATTTACAATCATACAACTTCTTGCTGTCATAACCATCATGTCACAAGTTGCATGGCAAGTGTTTGTTGTGTTTCTCCCTGTGACTGCACTATGCGTCTGGTACCAGGTTAATTTTATTTTTCTTATGGGAATTGAATTTGAAAAGAGTTCTTCCACAATTTAAAAAAAAATGCTCCTATTTGCTTCCTGACTTTTAAAAATGTACTTTCATTTCACTCTATAAAATTGTTTCCTGAATATGTTATTTCAGAGATCCAAGTATCAGATTATTATTTCAAAATTTATGATTTTTTCAGTTAGGTAGACAATTATCGCGTAATTTTTCTAGTACAATTGGTGTAAGAGATCCAATATGGATATAAACTCTTAAAAAAATGATCAGTTGCTCATACATCAAATTAAGTTCCTACATATATGGCATGAACTCTTAAAAAATGATAAAAAAAGTTGCTCATACAATTCATTGTTCTAAGCAGAGATATTACATAGAAACAGCAAGGGAATTGTCGAGACTAGTAGGAGTTTGCAGGGCTCCGATAATACAACAATTTGCCGAGTCACTAACAGGTTCGACCACCATAAGGAGCTTTGGCAAGGAATCAGATTTCAAGGGCAGAAATGGAAGACTAATGGATGATTATTCCCGGCCAAATTTCTACAGTGCGGCTGCTATGGAGTGGCTCTCTTTGCGGCTCGAAGTACTCTCTTCACTCACCTTTGCCTTTTGTCTGGTGTTCTTGGTGACAATGCCTGTCGGTCTGATTGATCCAGGCATGTATTTATTTAAGGAATAATTGCAACTTATGGTCTATTAGCATAGTAAATCTGAAATTAAATTTGTCACTTCAAATAAATTAAAGGACAATACTTCCTTTCTGTTGTCTGCTAAATGTCAACACATTGTTCAAAAAATTTAAAGAAGACAATAAGCACTGTGCTGCATTAGTTTCAGATACAAGGTAAATATGATCATTTAATCATATGGATTGTACATATATCCATTGAGCTCATATCAATCTTTTAGTAAAGGAAAAACTAATTTCTGACTCAAACAGAAGAATTTGAACTAATACATTCTTTTCAATTTTTTCATCAAATACAGGGTTTGCTGGTCTTTGTGTGACTTATGGGCTTAATTTGAACAGGCTACAATCATATGTTATCTGGTCTTTCTGCACACTAGAAATAAGCATCATATCTGTTGAGAGGATATTGCAGTATACAAGCATTCCTAGTGAACCCCCTCTTTCTACCCAGGAAGATTTGTTATTAGATCATTCATGGCCAAGGAAAGGAGAAATTATGCTTGAAAATCTACAAGTATATTTCTGTTTTCTTTCTTTTCTTTCCCTATATGAATCTTTCCTATGTTTTTTTTTGGCCTGAACATCATGTTTAAAGGAGAAAAAAAAAAAAGAAGCTCAGTATGACTCAAATATGCAGTAGCTCAACAACTCATAGCCCCAATTGCACAAAAAAAAAAATGAAAATAGGTCGAGAAAAGGTTGCTTCTGTATTATTTATTAATGTAACTTACTGTATGAGATATTTCTATTCAGTGGGAGAAATCTGATTTTGAAGTCTGAACTACCTGGTCCAGTTGAAATACAATCTAAATAAATTGTGCCCAAAATTACTAGACATGAATGAGCCAAAAGTAAGATTGACTTGAACCTCAGATGATTGAAAGATGACCCGCCCGAACAATCGAGAAAAGTAAGATTGGTTTTGTACCTTCAAGCAGATTCGAAACTATATTAGGAGCCTTCTTAGCTTATTATGTGGCAAGCATATTTGATTCTTAAGTTCTAATGTTATTGTATTTTTTCCTATAGTTACAATACGCACCACAACTGCCGTTTGTACTTAGAGGTCTCTCATGCACCTTTCCTGGCGGCATGAAAACTGGTATTGTCGGGAGAACAGGAAGTGGCAAGTCAACCTTGATCCAGGCGCTCTTTCGCATAGTGGATCCCACTGTAGGTCAGATACTGATAGATAATGTAGACATCTGCACCATCGGATTGCATGATCTACGGTCCAGATTGAGCATCATACCACAAGACCCCACCATGTTTGAAGGAACAATTAGAAACAACCTTGATCCTCTTGAGGAGTATACTGATGCTCAGATTTGGGAGGTATTATTTGAATAGCTTGTGATGCAAGAATAACCACAAATGATTAAAAAAAGGGAGATAAATAATATCAGTATACTAGTCTTTCTTGTATATCTTTCCAAATAAAATCCATATATCTTTTCTTATTTCTAAAAAGCACATATTGGAAATCATGACATGCTTGCAATTTGAACATTTACCTGATTATTTTTATCTCTTGGTCTAGGCACTGGATTGTTGCCAGCTTGGAGATGAAGTTAGGAAGAAAGAATTGAAGCTTGACACTCCAGGTCTAAAATTAATTTAAAATTTGCAAACTACATTGGAAATTTCCTATATTCGTAACAAACTCATAATAATCTCGGATTCCTATATCTGTAACCAACACATAACAATCTCGGGTTGCTTACAATGACACAATTATTGAAGCCATTACAAAGCCTAATAAAAGTATCACTAAATCGTCAATTCAACAAAGAAAAAAGGAAACACTTCTGAAAACCAATTCATGTAATGTCAGAGATCCAAATCCAAATCGGATACCTTAAACACAGTTCATTTTATAATCTTTGCAAACCTCGAGTTGTAGTGACTGAGAACGGGGAGAACTGGAGCATGGGCCAGCGCCAGCTTGTCTGCTTGGGGCGTGTGATTCTGAAAAAGAGCAAGATTTTGGTTCTTGATGAAGCAACAGCTTCAGTTGACACGGCGACAGACAGCTTGATTCAAAAGACCTTGAGGCAGAATTTCTCAGATTCAACTGTGATAACAATCGCACATCGAATTACCTCGGTGCTTGATAGCGATATGATCTTACTTCTTGACAGCGGTTAGTGTTCTCTCAATTTCATTTTTGGTTATCAGTTGAATTGAGTATGATTATATGGTTTACTTGAAGTCTTGAAGAGTGGTATTTTTGTTAATTTTAGCAAGAGGTGTTTGTTATAATTAGCTTGTGTTAGAAAATATGATGCCCCAATTTTATTTTAGTATGAGAAATCTAACCATATTTTGGTTTTTTGTATTTTTTTTTAATCTCGAACAGGTCTTGCTGTCGAACATGATACACCATCGAGGTTGTTGGAAGACAAGTCATCATTGTTTTCACAGCTTGTGTTAGAATATATGATAAGATCAGCATAGCTGGTACAATTGTTAATTAATCCCGGATCTAGTTCCTGAGCTTCACCACATGTCATTTGAAGATGATACAGTTTGTAATGGCAAGATGTTAAGGTATTATACAAGTTCTAGTGCAAAATAAGCATGAAAGGATGACTATCAGATTATAGTTGAACTAAATTTACTGGGAATTTGAAGTTTTGCAGCTGTAGACTGTACTTTCTGTTATTGTTGTGTGATATTGTTGTGATAATATTAGGATTATTGTTGGACTAAAAGTACTTTAGGATTATAGTAGAATTCACATTGAGTAATTAAGGTCAATGCTCAATAACCCTTATGCTGTGTGACATTATTGTTATTGTGGTTATTATTATCAGAACTTGTTTGTGCATTAAAGTGATCCATTATCTCACTTCCTAACCAAAAAATAAGAACGAGGAGATCCAATCCAACTAGTGTAAACAGAACGGATACTACCCGTTCTGTCCAGGTTCATATCCTCATATTTATTCATATAAATACTATACATATTTATGATATGTTATCTATGTCTATCTAGATTCGCATAAAATGGTGCACACAGAATGACAAACATGGCTTGTGCCATTTTCAATTTAGATTTGAATTGTTTTTCTATTTAGAGAGGTGTTCCAATAACACACACTATGAATAGCACTAAAGTAATCTAAAATCCTAGTACAATGGTCCAATTGTTACACATCCTAGTACCGGAACAAGCACGGACTGAACTCTACCAAATAAATCAGGCATCTCATGAATGTTTAAACTGTGCTCCAGTTCTCTAATGGCAAATATGGCTGCTACAATAACACGCTAATATGCAGGACAGTGTTTTTGGGCATAAATTAAGAAAAATTATTTGCACAAAACCAAAATTATTCTGCCTTGGAAGTGCTGCTGGCACTGGATCCTTTCCTTCCAACAGTTGTATTCTTCAGTATCTGAAATATACATGACATGACATTTGTGTGCGTTCTCAGTTCTGAAATCTACCAAAGAATGAACAAGTGTATTTATATTACAGACATGATCCCTACAGTTTCACCTCTTTTGATTTGGTTTGGGAGTATTTCCGCAATTGCAATAATTTAGAACCAAAACAGGAGCTCCTGATTTCAGTGACCTAAGCAGTAAAGACGTGGTACTTTAAGGATCATTCTGCAAATTACTTCACAATAATGCATAAAACAGGAGAAAAGAGGAAGTACCTGTCTTAGCATGTTGTTCTCATTCTGTAAAGTGGAGACACGTTGTTCCAACTCAGCATTTCTCTTCTCCAAATCCTTGGCTCTTGTCTCGAGATCATTTAAATATGCTTTCTTTCTCTCCCGAGCTTGTTGAGCTGACACTCTATTCCTCAACAATCTTTTAAAAAGTATAACTCATTACAAACAGTGATGGTCCAATTAGATAAATGAGCATTATTCACCCAAACCTAACCAACACATTAATTGATCGGGCTCTGACATCAGGATTTCTCAAATTGCTGACACATCAGAACAGATCTGATATGCTTATTTTAAATGTTGTTTTGTTTGAAAATAGCCTAGTTCCTCATTTGTAAAATATTTTTTTGTTAGGAAATATACAAGGAATAGAAAATCAGAGGACCCAACATGTAATAAATAACATTACTCTAGTCTAAAAATATATATATCTATAAATTGTATAAAAAACAGCCATGCTTGGAATTTAGAAATGCCAACCATTGGATTTCTTCAACCCAGTTTAGGAAATGCCAACCCTTGGATTTGTAGCAAATCCATTTTACTTTTGGAATGAAAGCTATTCTATCATACATCTGTCTATTTTGTACACTCCTTTGATATCTTTGAGAATATTGTTTTTACAAAAATATTAAAATTATAGCGTGTCATGTGTCCATCACGAAAACGGGGAGCCTATGACAGGCTCCATCAAATAAAATTATAGCGTGTTCAATAGGAATGTTGTTTAGCTTTCCATCAAATAATAAATTATTAAGATTAGTTTTAACGGCCTATTTAATGGATGATCAAACAAGTTCCAAGCTGGACCAAATTTGACATACACCATATTTAAATGTTTAATGAACATCTACATCTTCATTTTTTTTATATGGACAATTTCAGTGCCATTTCTAGGAAGGTTACAAGTGCAGAGGATATTTTTTAAAGACCTTTTGAGTCGCTTGTGCTCTTTGTCAGCAGGGCTACGACCTCTCTTTCGCTGGCTAGCAGGGGCTGACGATTGGGCCCGGACTGGCCTGCCAGCAGAACCCACCTCAGCACCTGACGAGGATGGTCCTGCCAGCTCAGATCCCAACTCTGGCACTCTCCTTATCTCCTCATCACTCTCCCCACCTGATAAAAATGCAACACGAGATGCTCTTTCAGCACTGAATTGAGAGAGGTGCCAATTTTGCATGCATGCTTGCAAGACCCCTAATTTATCTAAATATCCATGCAGACCACCCCTCCCTGCCCCCCCCCCCCCCCCCAAAACCCAAACCCACACCCACAAATCATAAGAAAAAAGGAACTTGATGAAAATTAGACAGACTACAGCCTCGGCCTATATTTTCTGGATATCAATCGAGTTACAATGGTTAGAAAGGTGGATGATTACAACATTTTTTTTTAGGGCGGGTATCCATTGACAACTATTGACAATCTTGACAACGGATTTTCAAATAATTCCAAAAAAAATCTTAAAAATAGAAAAAAGTTTATAAGCATATTCTTGAACTTATAGATCGATTGTGTTTCAAATTTCATATGATTTAAGGGTCATTTGATATTCCATCAAAGACCATCAAAATTACATGACATTTACAACGGTCCATATTTAACGGTCTTTGATGGAATATCAAATGACCCTTACATTATATGAAATTTGAAACACAATCAATCTGTAAGTTAAAAAATATGTTTATCAACTTCTTTTTATTTTTGAGGATTTCTAAAAATTATTTAAAAATTGATTGTCAAGATAATAGTTATCAGGGATCCCCTCCCCTTCTTTTTTATTCTATAAAGGTTTTAAGTTTTTTTTTCTTTTTAATAGGAAGACATCTAAATTTTAAGGTTGTATCTGTTAGCAATTTAAATAAAATTCTTTTTCTAGGAGCAAATAGCAAAATGTTCCTAACATATAACAGAAGCATCCGTCTTTTAGGAATGAACGCATAAAGGATCTTACACTTTTGGGGATAACAATGTGCAATATATTAACTTTATGAGGTAATTCTGAAGTTCCATTTTAAACATCGTGAGCAACCAAAAGTTGTCAAGAATTAGGAAATTCTGTAGTCTTTTCAAAATATATCCAATAAATTACTAAAATTTAGAAAAGAGGGAAACAGAGAAAGGAGAAAGCTCGTGCCTTTAACCTCCATTGGCGGAACAGAGCTCGAAGATCTCTCGCTGCTGGAAGGGAGCGAGTTCGCTCCTTGTTCTTGCATGATTTCTAGATAAGAAAGAGAGAGAGAGAGAGAGAAACAGAGGTCGGAGAAAGAGAAAGAGAGAGTGGAGAAAAGAAAAGAAAAGGTGGTGTTTCCAAAGTCTGCTCGCAAAAAAGGAGATGAGAAAGGTGACAAGGTTCAATCTCGACCGTCCGATTGGGTCGGATTGAACGGTGTTCAAGGGGTTAGCGTGGCCGCACCAGGTTCATATATTTAGAGAGACCCATCCAAAGGTGTATAGACTGAGATGTGGATTGTGTGGGGACCGTTGGATCCGGCTCCGATGTCTACATGCATTTTTGTGAAAACAACCTTCTTCTTTGCACTATTTGAAAGATGATTTATTGTTGACGTATTTGTTAAGGATAAAATATTCACCTTTATGATTTTACCATCAAACAAGTTGTAATTCGGTCACTAAGATTTCTTTTGTTTTCCTGCAAGTAGATTTTTCCTTGTTTTTTTTTTCTTAATTTGCATCATCCAACTTTTGTTGGTCCAAAATATGTATAATGTTTTATTGTTAAATTAAATAATCTTAGTTATTATGGGAAACATTCTATAAAAGTTGGATATACTTGACATTTAGAGAAGACAAAGTTTTTTTTTTAAATAAAAATTCTTATTAGTTCCGACATTTATTCATTTTTAAATGTTTTTTTATAAAACTTGAATATACGTTTCTTTCTATAAAAAAAATGAGATATATTATCATTTGTATGAAGTCTACTGTTCCAAACAACATGGAGTTAGTTTTGATATATAGTTATTATTCTATAAATTATAATATAATCCTTAAAGTTTCATTATATATATTGTAGACAGCTGCTAGTCAGTATCATGAAACAACAGCCATCAGAACCTCAGCAAACATCAGAAAATTCAAACAGCATTTAATTTTGAAGTTACTTGGGGACAATTTCTGGCCAAAGATTCAGTTCTGGAACTTTGTACTTAATTTTTTTAACAATGGCAGTGCCTGTGTCTTGAAGTAACAATAAATAAATAAACAAACAGTTAAGTATGCAATGACACACACAATTCAACAACAAAAAACGGAGATATTATTATTATGGGTGAAATTTTATTGACAATTTTAATAATATTTTTTAATAAATGCGAAAATTTTAAAAAATAAAAAGATACTATAGAAATATTTTTTAAATTTATGAATTGATTTTGTTTTAAGTTTCATACAATTTAAGTGTCATTTGATATTTCATCAAAGACTATTACAATTGCATGAGATTTGCAATGACTCAAATACGATCTTTGATGAAATATTAGATGACACTTAAATTATATAAAATTTAAAATTAATTAATCTATAAGTTTTAAAATATATTTATAAATGATTTTCACATCAAAAAAAATTTGAATTTATTTAAAAAATTATTGTAATTGTCAAGTAAACCGTTTTTAATAGATCCCCAATTTATTCTAATTTTCTCAACTTGTAAATGTGTAAAAGAACTAAAAAGAGGCATCTGTCTTTTTTTTGATAAAATATGTTATCTACTGACTTCTGAAAAAAAAAATCAAAGTGAGCACTTACAAGAATTAATCATATTAATTAACAAATGGAAATTAACCAGAAAGAACAAATATGAAAAGTGCTACGCCACTTTTCAGCCATCATATATTAGCAAACCGCTTTAAAACTTTTCCATTAATTTTATGTTTGAGATTTTTATATGCCATTTTTTATTTTAATGATTTTAATTTAATGTTAATTTCTGCATTTATTGCACCAAGTCTAAATATCTTTTAAACTTCATTTATCAACTGATAATGGATGACAGTCATAAAATGAAAAATTTAAGAAGAAACTGTATCAATTTGACCTTTCATAACAGAAAATAATTCCCATATAATTATTAATAGAAAAATTATCCATTGCTGTAACCATACGTATTAATTAAAATAAGGAGAAATTTCTAGAAGCTATGCATAAGATGTTCAGGGAAAAAAATTAAAGATTTCGACAAGTCATACGTAAAACACATTGACTTATATTTTTTTTCTTAAAAGGAATTTTATTGGAACCTTTCTTAATTTAAAAGAAAAAATATATATATAAGTAATGTGTGAATTCTAGAGAAAAAAAAAATTAAAGATTTTGAGAAGTCATCCAGAAAACACATTGACTTATAGTTTTTCTTATTAAAAAAATTATTGGGATGTTTATGTCAAACAAAAGTTATTGAGATGTGAAATAGTGTGCTATACTTTATATATAGGGACTGATATTTATTATAATAACGTTAGCTTCCTCAACTCAAAAAATTAATTTTATAAACTGATGTTTAATACAATACGTTTGTTAGCTTCTTCCTCCAATATTTCATTTATATGGAAGTTCCACACTAACGCCAATACCTTTATGCATGTATTGAGAGAGAATAATTAATTTAGAGATTCTTCTGCTCTCTTTTCCGAGTAAATATTAAAAGAGAAATTTTCCTTATATTTTATATTTTGTATCTTTTATGTGTATATTAAAAATATTTATACTAAATAGATAATTTATTTATATCTGAATTTATAAGTATTTATAATTAGTATAGAAAATATTTATCATTTTTTCTTTCCTACATGATTATAGAAAAATTGAAATTAAAAATTTTATTGCATAAGTATAAATACAACTTGTATATTTTTTAATTTTAATAATGTAAGATATAAACACTTTTATTATTATATATAAATATTTTCTGAAAAAAATATAAATACATCTAATATGTAAATAAAATAGTGCAGTTAAGGGGTGTGAATAGCTAATTGTTGACAGTAACCAACATATCAGTCAATAATATTATGGTTCAAAATTTTTAAGTTCAAATATTATAATATAATAAATAAATAAATGATTTGTTTCTTGAATGGATATACATGTTAACAACAATTGTACGTTTGTACAAAATACATATCTATCAATAAATATTAGTTAATTAGAATGTCATTTTCGTTAATTCCAGAGTAATAATGGATTTTGACTAATTAATATGACTGTTAGGAGACAGTAAACATGTCATGAACAATGGTGACCAATCATATCATATCTGTATAATAAAACTAGGATCAATCTTTATATCATATCATTAAAAAAAATCCATTTTATTAAATGAAGAAGGCTCATAAGTATGACATCCAAATTAAAAGAAAAAAATGAATTCGATTCTCACTATATATATTCATGCAATTTTATACATACAATTGAGTTGCACTATAATATAAAACATTGAACAAGTATGAATTCCTTTAACATAAATTTAACAAAGATCTGATATATTGCTCATGTTCCCCTCCAAAATCATATAACATATATTTTCATATCACTGATAAACCATCTTCCATCTTTGTTCAAACATTTGAAACTTTACAAGCACAAAAAGTAACACAAAAAAAAAATCAAGAATGGAGCTAGAGCATATAGTAGAGTGAAAAAATTTTAGAGTGGGATATAATACTATAATTATTTTGAATTTCAAGTATATATTTCTATTTTTTTCTAAAAAAATATATATATAAAGAGAGGTACAATTTTGAAAAAAAAATTTTGGGGCACCTTGATTATAACCCTTGGAAAGAATTAACGAAAAAAGAAATTCAAACACAACACAGACAAAAACAATATACCTCAAAAAGAAGAAAAAAAGTGAAGAGCAAGAACTCTTTTTATTTTGCTCTTTTATTTTTACGGGGTTCCCGTTCTTCAACTGAAATGCAACGGAAGCAACCGAATAGTCCGGACGGTATTTTCCGGGCTTCTTTCCTACTTCGATGTCTTCTAGACAGTAACCTGTCAAAGGACCCCACCGTGCCGATGCTGCCGGATCTAGAGTGGCTCGAATCCTCGGCTATTTCTTTGTCATCTCTCTCTGCACATTCTTCCTTGATTTTCTTGAGTTCAAATTCTTGAGCGAGAAATTTTTCATCCCACACCATGCCCGACGAACCCGAACGTCTGAAGGTTGTAGCTGATCTCTGTAGTGTTGCCATCTCTCTCTATGATCTCTTTCTCTTTCTTTTTTTTTTATATATATTTCTTCCCTTTGTTGTATACATTGAGGAAGAGATTTGAAGAGAGCAGTGCAACTTGTGCAAGGAAGAGAATTGAAAGGGTTTGTTTTTAGTTGTTTTTATAATGGCAGTTAAGGATTGATAGGGATTTGTAGTAGAAAAAAATATAGTAAAT
The DNA here is from genome assembly GCA_037678475.1 of x Bolboschoenoplectus mariqueter. Lineage (NCBI taxonomy): Eukaryota > Viridiplantae > Streptophyta > Magnoliopsida > Poales > Cyperaceae > x Bolboschoenoplectus > x Bolboschoenoplectus mariqueter. Next base: position 1,826,946 of record CM075250.1, read on the forward strand.
TTATTTTTATAGAGTATTATTATTTTCTTCAAGCAATATAGAATTGAGAAATATTCATTAATTTTGAATATGAAGTATATCTGATTTTTGTACCGTTCATTCCAACAAAACTGATACAGCAGCGAAATTTCAGTCATTTTGTTTTTTTCCCCTTTTTTTCTGTAAAATGCCAAATTTTGGAGTATAAAAAAGAAAATAATTGATATAAGATTTATTTACAGAGAAAACCATGGAATGATACTATGGTAGCATTTTTTTTTTGTGTCATTTCATTTCTAGCTGAAATTGAAACTTACCAGACAGTTTCATCCATTTCAGCCAAGTTGACCATAGCTTACTCTAATTATTACAAACAGCTGAATCTTGGTGTATATCTGATATACTTATCTGACTTTCTTGTAGATACACACAATATACAGTTTGGAATATTGTATACAACATTTTGTCAACCCAATAAATTAATTTTGTCTTTCATTCATGTTAAATACATGTTTTGAAAAAAATTGTCTTGAAATGCAATGTGAATTGAATGTATATTTGAAGCTAAATTGATTAGTTATTATAAGTAATATTTTATCTCAAATTATATTAAAATATATTTAAAATACTTTTGAATATATTTATAAATGTTTTTAGTCAATTTGCCCTCATTTCTGATTGAAATATCATCAAAATTCACGCATAATTAAAATTACATTTTAGGAACATTCAAATTCGTTGAATATTATCATATAATATTTTCACTAAATAGTATCATCTTGACACAATTAGATCGAATAATTATCTTTAGAATATTCTGTTATTGACGTGTATTGATTACTAAAAAAATAAGAAGGGATTATACCAAACTAGAACTTTCTCATGCAATTTGAAAATTATGAATAATTAAAGTAAAACTTAATTTATAAGAGGAACATAATTATAGTTTTTAATATTGCTACATATAACTCATGTCATATATGCAATCAATATTTTTTTTAATAAAGAATTAGTAAATTTCTAATATAAAACCGTGGATAAATACCTATAGAATTTACCTTTAATTTTTAACTTAAAAAAATAATATTTTAGGAATATTCAAATTAGATTTCAGGAATGTCCAAATTCATTGAATATTATCATATAATATTTTCACTAAATAGTGCATCTTGTCACGATTACGTTTATTGGATAATTATGTTTAGAATATTCCGTTATTGATGTGTATTAATTAGTAAATAAATAAGCAAACTAGAACTCTGTATTGCAATTTGAAAATTATGAATAATTAAAGTAAACCTTAATTTTGGTTCATGGGCGTGTACATTTAATAGAAAGACCATGCATTTATGTTAAAATTAACTATAATATTCTTCTCAGTTCCTCTGACATTCATAGAAAACTGTCCATATGGAATCAAAAGACATAAAATTAACTATAATACTTAAAGTATTATGTTCTGAGAAAATTCTCCATAACTCCCTACAATAAACACAGTCTAAAAATAAATGTTGTGTTGATTTCACATAGGTACAGAATGCACAACCTGTATTAACTTAGAAAGTCATAGCAAGACCTAACAGTAAAAAATCTTTTAGCATCCCATCCCCATAGTGCACTATCTAAATCATCAGTAAACTGCAGTTGTTGCAGAATTTGGATAAATTTAGACTTCTCCTCTTCTCTTAAGGCTAAGCTCCTCTATGAAGATTTAGGTTAAGCTTGCCATGATTCCACACCTGAGTCAAGCTAACATTCTCCTTTTTAGTTTTAGCATATAGTAAAGGGAATTGAGATGCCATATTTAGATGGCCGTGTCATTTGTCATGTCAGAAATTTTACCAGAACCAATAATACAACTACTACCTAATCTTAACAGATAGAAATATTGTGAGATACCTCTCCAAAAAGGAGAACCAGTGCCCCCCCCCCCCCCCCCCCCCCCCCCTCTTATTTTCAAATATGCTAATAAGAAAGCATATTTGAGAATGAGAATGTTCTTCCATATTCCAGTACTTTCTTTATATATAAATTTTCATCCCCATTTAACTAACAAAGCAATATTCATTTGCTCCAAATTTAAAATTCCCCATCCTTCAAATTCCTTTCTCCAAAAGGACATCCCATCTAACTAAATGATACTTCCTTCTATCCCCATGATCCACTCTACCCAGAAAAAACTTTTTCTAATCTGATCTATTTTATGAATACACCATTTAGACATTTGGGAAAGAGGAGTGATAATATTTTATTTTATTATAATTAAAAATTATACAAATTGTATTTATACTTGTATAATAAAATTTTTAACTTCAATTTTTTATAATCATCTAGGAAAGAAAAAAATGATAAACAATTTTTATATCAACTATAATCACTTACAAATTCAGATATAAATAAATTTTCTATTTAGTAATGGATAGATAATATAGAGGTAAGGAAAACAACACAACATATATATTTCAGAAGAAATTACCCCAAAAGAAAGCAATTTGCCTTTCCAGGCAGGTAATTTCTTCTTAAATTTATCAATCTCTTCTTGCCAATCTCTTTTAGAAGGCTTTTTCCAATGTAATTTGATACCCAAATATTTAATTGGCAAAGTACCTATCTTACATTATAAAATATCAAATCAGAATATATCAAATAAAATCGTGCTAAAGCAATACGAGACATCGCATCTAGTATTTACTAGTTATCTTAGTAAAACCATTGGAACAACGTTTTATCAAAAAAAATTTTGAAACAATGGAATATAATAATCGACCGAACAAAATAAAAACCTTGATAGTTTTTTTTGAAATAATTATTTCCGTTAACTTCGATATTTATTTCTTTTTAAATACTTTTTACGAAATTTAACTATACGTCTCTGTAGAGTTATATGCAAAAACCTTGATAGATCTGCGGTTCAAAAACCTTGATAGTTATATATGCAATGTTGGGCGCGACCACATGAACATAAATTAAGAACATAGCTATAATGAACATCTTTCTTGTACGAATACAGTATAGTCTACAAATATATTAAAGGGGAGGGATTTTTTGACAATTATTATCTCGACAACTTTGACAATCAATTTTTAAATAATTTTAATATAATTTTTAAAAATTCTCAAACATAGAAAAAAGTTAACAAACACATTTTTTAACTTATAGATTGATTGTATTTCAAATTTCATGTAAATTAAGGATCATTTAATATTTCATCAAAAACCGTTAAATATAAACTGTTGTAAATATCATATAATTTTGATATTCTTTAATGGAATATTAAATAATACTTAAATTATATGAAATTCGAAACACAATCAATTTATAAATAAACAATATATTTATAATTTTTTTCTATTTTTAAATTTTTTTAAAATTATTTAAAAATTTATTATTAAAATTATCAAAATAATAATTCAGAAGACATCCCACCCCATATCAAATCCTTTCGAGTCTCACTCGGTAATTTGTCCAATCGGGTAATTTACAGTCTAACAGGATGCACTACAGGCCCACTAGGCGCTCATAAATAACAGGCTGGATTTCTTATTGTCAGACAAAATTGGGTGGTTAAAATTTGTAATATTTACAAATTCGAAGAACCAGGCCCAATGGTTCAAATATTTCGACCATTTTGTCCCCACAATAGCCCAATTAGTACGCCTCTTCTCCCCTGTCAGATCTGAAACGAGAGTTACTAACCTGAGCGTACTCTCTCCAGTCTCTCCAAGGTAGTTTACTTCCCTCCTCTATTCTCAGATCTGATCCTGAACTCGATAAAGAGAGGAAGAAGAAGACGTAGAAGAAGAAGAGCTTGAAACCATCATCAATGGCGGCCGTGGCGACAGCCACCGACCTCTTCGGAGAGCCGATCGAGGCGCACCCGACCTGGTTTACTCCCGCCGCCTTCCTCTCCTCCGATTTCTCTCCTTCCTCTTACATCTCCTCCCTCCGCTCCTTTGTCCCACTCGAAACCCTCGCCAACGAGCTCAGATCCCACCTGACCTCTCTCAATTCCGATCTGATCGACCTGGTCAATCGCGACTATGCAGATTTTGTCGGCCTGGGGACTAGGCTCGCTGGCGCCGGTGATGCGGCGTCACGGATCCGTGCTCCCCTGGCAGAGTTACGATCCAAGGTGGCCGCATTGCGTGGTGCTGCTGCTACTCAGCTTGTTGAACTCAGGGCTGGAATGGAGAGGCGTGCTGCCGCAGCTGCGGCTAGGGAACTGCTGGAGAGAATGCTTGATACATTTCACGTGGTTTCTAAGGTATGTTGTATCTCTTTTATGCTTTAACTCCTCCAATGGATCAGTTTATCACATGTAATGACCTGTGATGAGCTGTTTTAGTTTGAATTATATCTATGATTTATATGATAACTATGATAGACATTATCATGAATAATCATGATCTGACTGGTACTAGCAGTCATGTACTAATGTTGAAATTTTATGGTTGATTATTACTGAAGTTCTTCATACATTAAAAGTGGACTCAACTATTGATCTTCATTTAGTTGCAATCATTTGGTTTCTGATTGTTTTAGTTTGAGATAAATTATGAGTGTTCAAGGGGCTACTAAATTTTTTATGTTTTTGTTAATTTAGGTTGAAAAGCTTATAAAAGAGCTTCCTACCGCACCATCAGATTTGTCAGGAGCAGGAGCAGAGGTCGGTTCTGTAGCTACTGACGGTACCTTGCAACACTCGGAAACTGGAACTAGCACTAGAATTACTCAAAGCGTTCTATTGGAAAGGATTGCCAGTGAGATGAACCGATTAAAATTCTACATTGGTGATGAAAAGGTTTATTATACTTTTACCCGAATATTTTATATTTTCAGTTGTACAATGTGCAATTGTGTATCAAGCCTCAAGTACCTCTAAGCTGACCAAAAGTTTTCAAGCCAAATAAACTATATTTTCCCTCTTATGTCACACTTGAACACTGAAAAAGCTTGAGAAGAAGGATTGATAAGACGGCGGAGAGTTGTGGAAACAATTCTAGGTTTCTGCATCAATATAATCATGATTGAAAGATATCCAGCAAGCACAAATCAGAAATACAAAAATAAAGAAGGTCCAATGCTAGTAGTTCCCTGAGGTGCTGATATTTAGTGCTTATTGTTGTTTCTATTACAATGGCAGTACAGAACCTCCCATTCATCGAAAACATGGAGAAGAGAATTCAAGCTGCAACCTCACTACTAGACAACAGCTTGGAGAAGTGCTTTGTGCAAGGCCTGGAGCACCGTGACAATAATGCCATCTACAACTGCCTCCGTGCCTATGCAGCTGTAGACAATACCTCAGCCGCTGAGGCACTTTTTCGTAAAACTGTGGTTTCTCCCCTGATACAAGAAATCATTCCATACAGCAGCAACAACAAGCCTGAGGCTATTGCATCAGCATCTTATGATGAACTTGAGGGGGATTATCTACGGATCATGCAGTGTATAGAGAAGGATTGCAAATTCATACTTGAGCTATCTTCTTCAGGTGAGAAGTAGGATTTTAATATTTGATTTTAAGTGTGTGAGGTGTTGAGTTAAGCCCAATCAAGCATCGCTTAGACTTTAGTGGAACTAACAGAATTTAGCCTTTTCCAGCCAAACTTTGTCTACTTAACTCTTAGGTATGAATTTAATTATCAAATAAATAAAAAGGTCTACCAGAAAAGCCAAAAGAGTTATGGACTTGTTACCAATTCCATAAGGCCTGCTATATATCTCTTAAATTTTTATACTGGGGCAGTAGCTGAACTAGGTTGCCGAGGAACCATAACATAGTGATACAATGAACAGGAACAGGAACATGCATGGTACCCCATATGTAATCAGGAACAATTATTAGGGCAGTATCCTTTTTGTAACATTTTCATGGAACAAAGTATATTCAGCAGTTACCAGAGGTACTTTTAGATATATATCTAAGAATGATAGAAGTTCGGATTGGTCATTTTTCTGCTCCAGTACGTATGTATAAATATGCAACACAAACCCTCTTGAGTGTATTCTAATGAGTCACGACCCTTGACCAGATCACTAGCATACTAAAATTTATTGCTATCACTGGTATCATCTGAAGGTTCTTTTATCCAATGTTGTAGCAAATTCTGGGTTGCATGTTTTTGATTTCCTCGCAAATTCGATATTGAAGGAGGTGCTGTTTGCAATCCAGAAGGGAAAGCCTGGGGCCTTTTCTCCAGGAAAGCCCACTGAATTCTTGAAAAATTACAAATCCAGCCTTGCTTTTCTTGAATTCCTTGAAGGTACTACTTGTAAAATCTGTATGATTCCAAGTTTGCGACACATTACTTCTCTTATGACATTGATTTGTGGGCTTTCTCTAGGTTCATATATACTTAATAATTAAACCTACCAGATGCTGGTCACTATTTCACATGTTTATAATTTTTTATTTTTTGGGAATGTTTAAAATTAATTTAAGAATATTTATCAAGATTGTCAAAATAATGATTGTCAAGGGATCACAAATCTTATTAAAAAGTAATAACTTAACTCTTTTTGGCATATGATTGGCTTTTGTTGAAATTTATCTCCTTTTGTTTTGTCAGAGAATTTCTCACAAGAACCTTGCAATTTTGTTTTTATAAGGTTACTGCTCAACAAAATCTGCTGTTGCTAGGTTTCGTTCAGAAACAGTTTATGCAGAGTTCATGAAGCAATGGAATGTTGGTGTGTACTTCTCATTGAGGTACTTGCATAAAATCTCCAAACCATTTTTTATGTAGTATTTTTTTTATGTTACAACTGTCATATTATGTGGATTTTGATTTTTATTGTTGGTTTGGTCCTGCAACTTGCCACAGAAAAACATAAATAACAGTAAATTTAGTGGCACTAATCAGAATTACTAGTGCCTGCTATCCATACTGTAATCATTGGGTCATTAATAGACCTCTAATAAATGTTCTATTTTTACTTAATGTGTTTTTGTCCAATTGCCTAAGATTTCAGGAAATTGCTGGTGGTCTAGATTCTTCCTTGACAGGTCCCATTAAACCAGTTGAAAATGGAGGGACAACCCAGAAGTTGTTGTTGAAACAGAGTATAAAGCTTCTAGAGTGCCTAAAAACTTGTTGGAGTGATGATGTTCTTGTTTTCTCTCACTCTGACAAGTTTCTGCGTCTATCCTTGCAGCTTCTCTCAAGGTTGGCTTAGTTCCTTCTATCTATTAAAATTCTTTCAATCTTATGTCCTTCTATTATAATTACATTCTTCTTTTTTTGGTGATCTGATTAGGTACTCAACATGGCTATCTACTGGTCTGGCTGCTCGCCGAACTCGTAGTGGGGATGCGGACTGGGCAATATCTGCACCGATGGAGGATTTTGTATATGTATGCTTTCTTTTTTATTTGAATTTATCTTGCATAAAGTTGCCATCATTTATGATATCTGAACCTAACTTGAGCGATGAAATTTGACGGAGCTATTCTCTCAGTAGGTTATAGCAAATCTCCTTTTTCCTTTGTATTTAGTATTGAAAAATCAATAAAACATTGGAGGAAGAGAAAAAAGAAAATTCAAATTACAGGGATATAACATAAGTTGCATGATTTTCGTAAGTTATGTTTCAAATATACTCAATGTCGATATCGGTACCAGTGATGACCAAATTAGTGCATTTTGTTCTCTTGATCAAATATTTAATCGCTCTTTCATTTTAGGTGTTCCATGATGTTTCTGTCTTGATCAGTGAGCTTTCGCAAGACTTCCTAAGGCATGTGAGCAAATTGCTCAGTCCCTGCTCAGATGAAGTAATCCAGGTTGTAAGAGAAAGCATAGTTCAAGCTGGTCAATCGCTCCAGCAATTGCTACCTGTTATATTGGATATCATGATAGAATCCATTGTCGAGAAATCTGTCGAGGTTAGTAAATTCGAGAGAAGTTTTCTGATTGTGGTTATTGCTAAAACTCACATCTGTTTCATTTCTTTTTTCATTATAGGACTTGAGGCAGTTGAAAGGAATCACAGCAACTTATAGGATGACGAACAAGCTTCCCGTGAGGCATTCACCTTATGTTTCAGGGATTTTAAGGCCTCTTAAGGTTCATTTCTTTGTCATCTAGCTGATCCATTGAAATAACATGTACGAAAGGACTGGAATTTGAGTTTTCTTTAAGATTGGTGTGGTATGTTTTTCTATAGGTTTTTCTGGAAGGAGAGCGTTCGGCTTATTTAACCAAAGATGCAACTCAAAATCTTCTGTTGAGCTCTGCTGAAAAGATCACCAATCGCTATTATGAACTTGCATCTGATCTTGTGCATGTGGTAAGTAGTAAATTTGATTATTTTATACAGTGTAAAGGAATTTCCCTTCATATATATAGTATGAGTCATATTTACACTTCTTACTTGTTGAAACAGGCAAAGAAGACTGAATCTTCATTGCAAAGATTACGACAAGGTGCACAACGTAGAGTAGGAGCCAGCTCTGATGCTTCTGACAACAATATCTCTGACACTGAAAAGATCTGCATGCAGTTGTTTCTTGACATTCAGGTACACCTCAATTGAATCCCTTGTATTCTTGGGAGACTTGCAGATAATACATTATTTTCTTCATATTTACAACTGACACCTACCTTTTATTAGCTGTTACTGACATTAACCTTTTTAATATGATGTTAATTTTGTTGGACTTTGCGATACTGCCCCTTAGTATGTATGGCCATTATACCCCACATCCAAACTAAACTACAGTCGATCAAAGAGATTCATATTTTGTGTTTAAAGTTATGTACCAGTTTACAGAAAGCTTATCCTCAACCATTTTTTTTTTTTGTAATGTTCGGGACCTTTGGGTGATGTTCAGACTAACCAAGAAAATGCTGGGTGTTGACTTCAAACTTCAAATACTAAATAAATAAGAGAAAAACAAAGTTGATATGATGAAATGTGGCTGGGTGCTGTTTAGGCAAAAATAATAAATAAATAAGAGAAAAACAAAGTTGTATCATCTCCATGGTCTTTTTTTGTCTTAATATCAATGGCACTCTGTGCATTGACCACCACCCCACACATGAAATTCAAGAATGCAAATAGTCAAATGCTAATGTTTCTCCAATGTTTGGCAGGAATACGGGCGCAATCTTGCAGCAATAGGGATAAAGGCTGCTGATATTTCCTCTTACCGCTCCCTCTGGCACTGTGTTGCCCCAGAAGAAAAGCAATCAATTGTTGCCGTCTAAACCAAGTGATATATTAACCTGAACAGTGTATACTACAATGACTTGAAAAAATGCTCTACAATTTTTTTTTGTTTTTTTTTTAAATTGCACTCAGTATTTTGTTTTGGATTTTGGGAACTACTTGCTAGTTTTGCAGGACTTATAGAAATGTACTGGATACCTGTGTTCATTGATATTTCTTACTAGACAAAATAAGGGTTATTGCTTACTAAATGTTCCTTTTTTGTGGGGCAAAAAAAAATTTTTTTTAAATCATCAGTAAGTGAAACTTGATTATTAGTTAAGAGTGCTGTTGTCTGTTACTCTGTATCCCGTCTTAATTTCAGGTGACGTATTGCATGCCTGTGAAATGCAGTTAGCCAAATGTGTATGACCGAAATAGAATAATCATTTTGCATAATCTCTTGATCTCTCGACTTATTGTATTTTATCTACCCAGTTTTAATAACTGCCACATACATTCGTTAAGAACACGGCTTGAATGGAACTGGATTAAACATGACCTTTGTAAGCTGAAGGATGAACAAATAGAAGACGCTTTTCTTTTTCCTTTTCCTTTTCCTTGGTCCTTTTACAGGGATGAAACTCCCACAGTAAAAATCAGAATATTCAGAAAAGCTACAATTTTGAAAAAGTCGATCAGCACTCAATCAGAACGGAAGAATTTTAGAAGATTAAACCTCAGAGAATAAATAAAATACTTAAATAGAAATAAAAAAACATTAAAAAATTTTGCTGCACTGATAGAATAAAAATACATTACAGCTGAAACGGATTTAATATTCTCCCATTACATTAGAAACAGAGGAGATGTAATACAAGGAAAACCCAGGTAAAAATGACAGTAAATTCAATTATATCTTGCCGCTATGTAAGATAAAAGGGCAATTAAAAATGTTAGGCATTTTATTTTATGGCTTATTTTATCACTCTGCTAACGCAATTTAAGCAACAAACCTATTGTAACATTGCATGCATAAGGAGAAATCAATTTCTGATGACCATATCAAAACTTGTACACCATTTCTTCATTATATCCTAGCTCCTTTAGTATCCCCGAAAGCTGAAAGCAATAAAAAGAAAAATAAACACTAGTGGAGCCCTAAATAAACCATTAAAGAACAATATAAATAGTAATAATAGGCCCTCACTTCCTTTTTGCCCCAAAAAAAATAGGTAATTTCATGTGTAGCATCAGAAAATCTCAATATTTCACATATACCCCCACAAAATCTGATATATCATGAATAGTCCTACAAAAATCGCCACAGTATCACTGATGACCTCTGGTAGTAATGTTTTATCACTAGGATGTTAATTCTATATTTGTATCCAAGTCTTCGAGGATAGAAAGCTCTATTGTAATACAGCTTCAATTCACCAACATAAAACAAGGAGCTTTGATGGCCCAGTAATGGTAGGCATATTCAATGATATTACTAGTAACTGGGTATTTTTGATATTTCAGTAATGTGATATGCATGAACTTTTGCCAGAAAATAAGACAAATTAAATAAATGAATGTAGGGGGGCAGAAAAGGAAACAAATAAGCTATAACCTCTCCTTGAGATCTATCTTTTGCTTTATCTCCAGAAATATGCTTCATCATTCCTGGAGGGCCACATACCTGTTGGCAAATTTTAAGAAATGCAATTACAGCTACCTCGTCTAAATAATTTGAATAACAAAGAACAAAAAGAGATGAGAAAAAGAAAAAAAAATGAATCTCACTAGTATTAGAGAGTCAGCACTTGGACTGGGCAAGCCTTTCAAAGCCATCTCCTTCGATACATAACCAACACCGCCTCTCCAGTTATTAGCTGGTTTATCCACTGTATAAAACACCTGTAATTTTTTTTTAACAAAATAAATGAAATTACATGTATGCAAACCTGAAGCTTCTGAAAATTCATTCAATTCCTTACCTTAAAATTTGGATAGCTCGCGGAAAGCTTGTCGAGCTCTGCTTTCAGCAAAACATCATCAGGCGAAACATTTGCATATATTAGAGAAAGCTGTGTGTATAGGCACGAGAATAACAAAACAAGCAAAATAAGTACAAGTGCATCAGTAAAAAAAACTCAAAAGAAACTCTCCTAGAAGATAAATGTAATGCAAATTCCCTAGAAGACACGCTTTGAAAAGATAAATATTTTTTACCCCCAGGTATTATAAGTAATTCCATAGGATGTTAGCAAGCCTAATAGCACAATTTTTGAGTTCAAATTGTGAACAATTAAAATCCATCAACAAATTAAAAAGATAAAAGTAAGGTATCTTGCCTGAGTGATGTCATCAGGATTTTTAAGTACAGCCTTAATGACCTGAAGCATTGGTGTTATGCCCGTACCACCTGCAACCTTCACAAGGAATATATAGAACAGTTAACAAGCATGACAAAGTTTTGTCAGAATTTTTATATTACTTTGGCAGAAGTGGACTAGATGGAATTGGGTGGGAGAAGGTGGAATAGTTGTCGAACACGACTGGAATTGTTGCAATAGAGGAGAGATGGAATACCTTGTTCTATAAAAATGACGGGATTGGAATTAGACATTCCTCTGGCCTTGGAATTAAACGTACTCCACTTTGCCGAATAGAGTTGGAACAAAATGGAAATGTTCCCTATATTCTAACCTATTCCACTATCCCAAACACTTTCTTATGGAAATAAAAAGGTCCCATTGTGAGACAAGACGTACCATGCCAATTTGTCTTTTCATATTTGGGCTATATCTGAGCTTCTCGATAGGCCTACAAACAAATACTGACGTAGCTTAGATACCTAAAGGGGACAATTTCATGTAAGCCCACAACAAACTATGGAATGTCATCCATATCCTTCTCATCAATTTCTTTTTTAAACCCAAATTGTCCCTCTTTCGAAGGATAAGATAGGCAAACTGTATTGTTGTAAAAAGGATCTTTTTTCCATATTCTATACAGGATGTGATATGAGGAAAAATCAGAGGATTATATGAAACTTTTTCTTTTTGATAAACGGATTATAAGAAATTAATCCTGCTTTGTATGATTCCTTGTTTAGCAGGTAAGCAAGAACATGACATTTCTTGTTTTGCAGGGGCATACAATTACATCAATCCTGTTTGAGCAAAAAAAATAAAAATAATTTTGTACATTGAATAAAGTTACCCTTTAACTTCAACAGAATCTCCTGGTTTCAGGCTTGCAAAATGCTGGCTCATTTTCCCTTCAGGGTAAACCTGCCAAAAAATTTATTATTCATGTACAGAATCAAAAGAACTTGAAATTGAACTTCATATAATAAAACTACATTAAGGTTTTCTTACCTTGATTAGCAAGTCAAAATAGCCCTCAGAGTTGGGGTCTGATATCGGTGTGTACCTAGAACATTTAATCCAAAAGTAGCAAGGAATCTGGTTTTAATATGTAATTTCAAAACTAATATATAAAATGTGAAAAACAAATAACTTACGGTCGGATAACATATTTTCTTTTTCCATCAGATTCCTCTCCAATGGGAGCCCTGGAAAATCACAATAAGATTAAAACAACTTATATCTATGAGATGCAATAAGGTTGGATCCATATTCAACACTCCCAACATGTTTTTGCAAATTTACACCCAATATTTGACTTTGCAAATAGCATACAACAAGTGTCATGTATCAAACTAAAATATGTTTCTTGTTGTGATAGTTATAAATGAAACCAAATCATTAGGTTAATGTGATAGAAGAGGTATAGCACTTGCAATATACATTTATGCCCTGATGCAACTGTATGCTACTATTTCCTAAGTGAACCAAAATAAGAACTGGGGAAAAAATTTCTGTTTAAGATTTAAATATCTGTTACTGAAACATTTAGTTGAGCTAATACAAAAGTGGTTAAGGGAAATTTAGGCAATCTGCTGCTTAAATTAGTATTAGTTTTGACAGTTCTGCATTATATGTAAATAAAAAAATGTTGCATACTAATTGCAAAAGCAATAATTGTTTAGTTTACAATGATGTCATAAAATAGTGCATCCAATTTGTACAACAAAAATTTGTTTCTTTGTCTGAATGGTACCTGGTTATGAGGCACGAAGCAATATCAAGACCAAGCTTCTTTGAAGGATCAAATGTAAACCTGAAACAATACAATAAATCATTCAAAACAATTTTCAATTAAGTCAAAATCTTGCTTTCAGATTATATCTGTCTGTCAACTGATTAATCAAAGATTCATAATATATATAGAAATCCCACAACAAACAACTAATGTAAAATATGAAATGTATTCTCTAGACAATTAATAGGTGTAAAGGTTACGTCACCTGAATAGTTGAGTGTTATGGCTAACTCTTGCCTTTTCATGAAGCTTGAATTCCAACCATTTTTCAGGATCAAGAGCTGAAAATTTTCAAAATGAAAAGAACCGTTGGTGATACTAAGAGGTTAACTTTTTGGAATATCCACAATTAGCCTTAACTGAGACTGCTCGCATTTGTCCTTATGTTCCATATGTGAAAGTAATTATGAAACATCTACAAATTACATTCAATCCATTATGAAAGGGATACAAACGCACCTACTTTAGGTGCGCTCTCTTCACGACTTTCATCAAGATGAGCCTGTGAATATGCGGAAACAATTAGCCTTCTATCTTGAATGTTTAACAATTGCAAAGTAAATACAGAGTTAAATCATTATGATCAGTGCACTGTGGCAATCCATACAGAGATTCACTGGAAAACGACTTTCCTTCCCTGTAATATTTTAAAAACCGTTCTTATTAAAGCATTTTATATCTCTCTTACATAGACAGCTGCATTCATGCTGAAAAAGTAAATCGAATGATAACATTCGCATCCACCATCAGAAAAGTTCGAAGATCGCGTTGTTATCAGGTCAGATCAATCAGCACATACTGCCGATCGCTTGTTGTACATTTGACAAAAGTAATTTCGACAAACAGAAAGATTCAGAGAAGAAGAGTACAATGGTAGGAGAGGAGTAGAAGTAGTAGAGAGCTAGCCCGCCGGAGACAGCGGCGGAGATGGAGGCGCCGACTGGAATCCGACGACCCTGGGTGGAGGAATGGTATTGTTGCTTGAAGGCGGTGGTGGCGAGGCCCAGGGAAGAAGATTTGGAGAGCCTTCGAAAGAGAGTCGCCATGGCTGCTGCGATATTTCTCTCTCTATCAGCTCAGATGAGGCGAGAAAGAGAATGAGATCGAAGGGAAGATTATGAAACCATGAAAAAGGAAAACCCACTGAAGTATTCGGCTCTATTTGCAATAACACCCCTCAATTGTTTTTCTATTATTTAATGACACAAAAATCTCCTGGTTTATCTTTATTGGGAGCTAATATTTAGATACCGTCATTGATACTCCCATCGATATCGATTGTATTGTTCAGATTAAATAACTTATCATTTATGTTGGCAATTTTGTTATACAACTTATTTATACAGTATTTTTATTATTCAATTTAAGTGAGTTATTTTTCATATTAGTGACATTTGAGTTGAATAATAAAATATTGTACAAAATAAGTTACATAATAAAAATATTAATATAAATAATAATTTATTTTATATAAATAATAAAATCAATATTGATCATGATATCTCTCAAATATTTTTCGTTTGTATTACTTTTCAAAAATCCCCCTAAATAGTGTGTGGTGGAACAAAAGTCAAGTGAAAAGAGTGACCAAAGAACTGGGGAAAAAGGACGATACTAGTGTAAATTTTCCATTATCACTTGGAATTAATGTAGTGAGCAACTTACCTAATCAAGTTGAACTTTAACAAGCTTCTAAATTCTTCCAATTGAAAAAAAAAATAAAGATAGCTTAATTTCAAAAGAAATTAAAAAAAAACAAAGATAGTTTATAATATTTTTTCAAGAAGAGATAGTTAATGATAAAGAATTTTTTTTGTACTGCTCATCATAAAGAGTAATATTTATTTCATTCAAACCTTTTTTTGGGAAAAGAGTGATATGGTCGATTAGGTAAGATTTTAACTGAAAAAATATATTAAAAAAGGAGTACCATGCAAATATGAGGTAGCAGAGGTTACATGCAATTAAGACCAATACATCGCCCGTGAATTTTTCTAATTTTGCAAAAAAATTATGTACGAAATTAGGAAGCAGGAGCTAAGTTTTATCTAGTTCAGATCTTATGTGGTAACATGGTATTTTAGCAAGCGATTGGCATATAATATAAGAAAATCACAGCATGACGCCATTAATTTCTTAAATACGAGAAACAACTGTCTTTTCTTCTGGGTTTGTTTGTTTGTTTGCAAGGAATAGAAATAAAATAAGTAATTTCGACGGAAAGGAATTTTTAAGATGGAAAAGGAAAATTAAATTTCTGATGTTGATTTATAAAAAAAATATATATATATTTTATTTTCCGTTCATCATGATGGAAAAGAAAATGTAAATAACACCAATAATATTTGTAAGTTTCTGTAATAATATGATTCCAGTAATATTTTTGTATGAAATTTGATTTAATTTGTACGAGTTAGCGTGCTTCAAACAGTAGAACTTGTAGCTAAACCTTTCAAGTGTTCTTTGGTTTCTCTTGACTATTTTATTTCATTTCATTAGTTTGCTTTCAAAGTTTGAATCGTTCCAGTGATCATATATTGTGATCATAAACTTTTTCTTCCAAATTTTGCAAGGAAGAAATGTGACAAGTACCAATTGAGAGAACAATTAATGAATTATACATCTGAAATTCACGAAAGGAAATTATATGCAACAAGCCAAGATGTTATCAATAAGAAAATCCTTCAACTTCATGAAAACAAAGGACAATTTCCAAATATTACAAGTAAAAGAGAAAATTATACAAAAATATGACTTAACATTCTGCAATTAATGTTCCAACCCAGTGTTATTAAACGTTCTGAATTCACATTTTTTTTAGTCCTATTATCAATCTTCAGTTTAAATACATGGACCAAAAAATCCAATTTGGGTCATTTGGCACGGTATCTATTACCAGAAATGAAGAAACTGTCTAGTACCCACCAATTTAGAATATCATTTTTTGAGTTTTGACTAATTGAGGCAGGGTAGGTATGAAAATGTACAAGTTTACGTATGCCTAGGGACCACAATGACATTTTTTAAACCTTTAAGGACCTACTCAGGAAAATTTTCTGAAATTTACTCAAAAATCAGCACGCCTTGCAACTTTTTCGACAAGCACCAGAATAATCAGAGCTTCCAAGCATAAAAACTGGGTTCCTCTCGCACTCCCCCTGTGCAGCCCAACTTGCACAATTCTCATCTTCATCACTGCACTCCTCCTGGTCAACGGTCAAAGTCAAATCTGGTGTCTGCTCCCTCTGATCAATGGGCCCTGTATAGAAATACTTTGTGGCAGACCATTTTGCCCCTTCAAACACCTTGCAACTCTCATGTAGACTACTATTGTCGGGTGTTGAGTCTAAATTTAGATTGAAGAAAAAGACAGCACTGCCCTTAACGGGTTTTATTGCATAACCAGCTGAAGCACATTCTGAGAAACTCTCATCTTTCAATTTGGTTGTCTGAAAAATTACAAGTAAAAAAAAGATCATTATCAGACAAATTCAACAGTTAATGCAAATGGCAAAAGTATTTGCAGAAGAAAAAAGAATCCTGCATTATATATTGGATTTATTTTTTTGTATTAGCATAAAGATAACAAATGGTGTTTTGACCTGAGACTTGGGGAAAACTGTTTCACCACCGCGAGTGACATTTGATAGATACATCAAAACTGTAGCAACTCTATTTTCACCTAGTTTGGCTTCAGTATTCTCATAGAAGTCATAATGTGGGCCATAGCTGTCATTGACTCCATAGTGCCAAATTTGAACGCTGCCTCCATGGTCTATAATCACAGTTCAAGAAAATTGCATGAGATTTACAAGCAGCTTATTAAGCAATGAGGTACAGAAGCACTTGTACAGTTTTACTTTTAACAAAAAGAAACATGACCTGGTCCTCTAAAATTATGAAAAATAACATGTCATACTTAATTGACACTCTAGTCATGCAAACAGGCCTACATTACAATTGAGATAGATCCCTTATTGCTTATTCTGTTAAGTGCTTATTCTGCTTAACAAATGTACTATTACTAGTAAATGGCTTTTTGGTTTTGTGCGGTTGATCCCTGTTTTTATGAGTCTATTGAGAATTTTCATAATAATTTCCTTGCAAGGACCCCTTTAGCTCTAAATTGAAAAAGAAAAAGAAGAAGACACAGTGGTGCTTTAACTTTTTTTTTCCTGTTCCATCCAGTAAGAATACCTTTCGGAAGCAATGTCCATAATGATATTCTTTCTTCAATCTTTGACAAGATATCATCCTATTCAAAGGTGGAAATAGCTGATAACATCAATTTTAAATTTTGTAGTAGCGATCATGTAAATAAAAGTACACATAAAATGATAAGGACAAATATGCAAACCTGCTCGGAGTTTACCAAAAATTTCTTTCCTGTGGAAATGCTTCTTTGTGTACCAGTGCTGGTGTTACTGTCAACAACCAAAGGTTTCTCTATTTGACTATGCGCCTAAAATAAAAATGTTGTAGTTATCAACCAGGTACAACATGAACTAGCACAGCACAAGAAATAAGAACACACTTCTGAAATTATAAATCTGAAAACACATTTTTAAAGTTTTAAATCTTCCTTTATAACTTGTAACCATCGATCAATACTGAACTGTACTTCTAAGTGCCAAATTATCTATAAAGTTAACTCATAAGACATGAACTGATACAAGTAGGAAAAATAGTGTAAATTTTGTAGACTGGTACAACACTAACTGGTACAAGTTGAGAATATTACCAGAGAAATCAAGTGCTCACACTCCTTATCTGAGAGAAAACCTTCGTATAAGGAGACCCTAGCTTGAGGGGAAAAAAAGGTTGTGATTGTTAGAAAACAAGTGGATATAACTGTGGAAATTTTTTCTTTTGCAAATCATACACCACTTTTTGCAAACTTGCAGATAGTACCTACCATTTTTCATATTACAACTAAAAACCTGCTTTTTTGGATACTTGCAATAACAACCGAGATTAGAGTAAAGTGATGGAAATGGCAATTTCTAGTATATATTCTCAATTTTACCCTGCATGTAACAAGTCATTTTTTCATAAAAATAAGCTAAGTCAAAAAAAGAGGGTTCATATGTCAGTACTCAGTAGCAAGTTTGCATGACTGTTTAAAACATGATCAGTTGGATCTAAGATGAGAATGTCAGCAGGCTATTTGTCACTTTTTCATTAATGCGACTTTTGTTTTAACTTCTTGGTGTACTAAATGCACAGCAACATTCAGTACTAGTTTCAAATCATCACCATAGTAAGTGTGATTTGAGAAAAGCATTTATACTGAAAAAACAAATTAAATCAGAAAGAAATCCAAGTATAGTTGAAATACCTTGGGTGCCATGAAATCTGTTTCGATTTTGATGGGTTGAAGCGAACAGTTTGCGTTTGTTCACGCAAAAGTACGAGATGCTCTGCGTTCGATATTTTTGGCTTGGTTTCTATCCTATAGGGGCAGAAAACCAATGCTTATTTCTCTGAAAAATATACCATATACTATGGCTAATTTAAAGAAGGATTGCAGAATTTGCAACATTATTTTTCAAAAATTTTGTGATTGTTCCTTTTTTTTCCAACTTTTTAGTATTTTCCTTTTCTTAAAATGCTTAAACTATTAATATTGAATAAACTGAGTCTAATCAGGTGAATCAAGGTACATTGACCTAAACTGAACAAAAAGGAACAATAATGGAAAAATGGAGGTCCTATGATGAAAAATTTAAGTGCATTTAGAGACCAGATTGATCCATCAGAGTTTAGTTGGAGCCAACAAAATCTGAAAATTGAGCAAATTTGCTAAAACCAGTTCATTTTTCCTATTAGAAAGCAACAGCTGAAAACTTGTAATTATTTATATAGCTGATAGATCATAATCCACCTTGAATAACTGTTGTGAATTACAAGCAATGTGTACATCATACAAACGAAATAAACACTATCAATTCAATACCAAATATCGATTAGCATTTCGCAAATTTCGATGCTCAATGTACCTCGATCCTATTCACTGCTGTTTGAAGAAGAGAAGAGAGCTTACAATCGAGAAAAGGAAAACGGGAGAAAAGAAAAGAGCGCCAAGAGATGCAGGAATTGGAGAGAGCGAGATGCCATCTCTGAAATTCGCAATCGCTGTCGGAGCTGGAGTTGTAAGAGGAATTTTGGTGGTGATCTGCAAATTTTCAACGCTGAGATTGTTTCTTTGATCCCCTCCAATTGCACTTGCACAATTAGATCTCAGACATCAGATCTGAACTGCCGATAGCAGATATACATTTACTTGAACTATAAAACTAGCAAAGGTCATCGTCAGATCTTAGGTTAACGGTCAGATCTATACTTTTCTTTCAAATTATTTCCTTGTGTTTGGAGAGCATCAAGGACCGTGTAAAAGGTTGTATATAAGATTTGAGCCCAACTAATATGGACTCTAGAAAATAACTATATATTCCATATATATATATATATATATAAGCTGTCAAAGCCCAACCCAAGATTTGCAAACCGGAGTTTGATTTCATTTCATTTCATTTATAGTCGGCATTTATTTTTTTTCAAATAATTTTTATGAGATTTGAACTCATATGTTTTTATAGAGAGACGGAACCAATTACCATTATATTAAATTCATAATTAAAAAAATAACAGTAATATATTTATAGACTATAATTGTATGCAGCGGCATTGAATTAAAAAATTTAGAGAAAATTTGTTAAATGTTGCGTTTGGAGTCAAATTACTTTTTTTTTTTGGTTAATTTTATGATTTGTATCTTTTGTTGCCTTGAAGAATGAAATACAACACAAATAAACTTTTCCAAGTGTCCATAAACAAGTCCAAGTCCAATTCCTTCAGCGGCACTATTTTTATTTTACATCATGTAAAAGAAATAATGAAAAGATCTCAGCTACTATGGTAAAAAAAAAATATATATTTTTACCCCCTAGAGTTGGGGGTTTAATTGAAACCGCGTGAATGGCTTTTGTAAATTATGGTTATTAATAAAATTGGTTAAAAATCTTAAAGAGACGCATCATTGCTCCTGATTTGCATTAGATTCTATACATAGAAGCATCATGTGTTGATCAGTTCAAGAAATGAATGTATTATGTGTTTGACACGGGGGTCATCATGCAAGGAGGACTCCGTCAGAGCCGCTGACATGTGGGTCCCACACATAGCCATCATTTTTGTGACTTGTGAATTGTGATTGAAAGTCTTTAGTGCTATTATATCAAGAGTGAATCAAATCACCACATAAATTTTAATATACGTCATTTTGATATAGTAAAATGAAACCAATTAATTAATTAATTATTCTCACATCACATGAGAAAACAGTGGAAGCAGAGAGTAGCTATAATAATATTGCATGCTTCTGAGATTGCACACTTGCCCATGCCTGATTGCTTGCTACATATATTATAATTTGCTCTCTTTATGTAATTAAAACAAAATAATATGAAAATATTTTATTAATTGTGGGTGCCAGCCTGGCTAAATAATTCACCTTTTTACTTACCTAGCCAAAATATTGTTCAATGTATCTCTCATATTGGTAATGGTAGGCAACCTCTCATGTGTAGGTAAATGTATAGTACTGTTTAATTTGTATATATGGATTTTTGATAATTTGGAGATTTTGATGATATCAAGAATTGTAAAAAATATGTTTGAACTTCAAAAAATTATAAAATTACATCTCATTTTATTCCATATTTGCCTATTTGGACTTTGTTCTGTTTTAATCTAATGATAAAAATGATATTTTATATGATTGTATGTTCGAAATCTCTAGCTTGATCTAATTTTTATCTCAAAAAAAAAATTAAAAGGTTCAAGCAATAATACATGAACCGTCAAGCTTGAGATCTTTTGTGAAATTTTAATTCTAAAAAACTTAAATCTTACTTTTTTATTTTAAAAAAAAATTTGAGTTGTACGCGTGAACAATATTTTTTTATAATTTCTTTTATTTTTAAGCAAATTTTGTTTAATAAGTTTTTAGATATTGAAATTATATTTTTCCTATTTTATAAATATTAAAATATAATGAAAGATTTTGGAGATAGTCTCCACATCCTTCACTACACCATAAAAGTTACAACGGAGGCCAATTCGTTGTAAACTCACAAATATTTATACTCTCCGTATAAATTGAATAATTATTGCATCAAGGACTAGAGTGCTATGTTCGTTAAAATTCTTGTTATAACCTTATCAAATGATATACAGATATGAAAATCGATATTGATTTCATTATTCAGATTAAATGAGTTGTTATTCATATTAACGATTTTATTATACAATTTATTTGTACAGTATTTTTATTATTCAACTTAAATGAGTTATTATTATTCATAGTAATAGTATTTAAGTTGAATATAAAAATACTATAAAAAAATAAGTTGCATAAATAATGTAATTAATATGAATAATATCTCATATAATATAAATAATGAAATCAATATCGATTTTTTGTATCTCCTAAACATTTTCCTTATCAAAATTCTCCCTATAAATTAAACGGCTATAAATGCATTGAAATCCTCATTATATATTTCTCAATATCTATCAAAAGTAGAAAACTAGTCCTTCATTTAGTGGCTAAAAAAAATAATGCACTTTATATATATAAAATGTTATAAATTCAAAATTTAATTGAAAGACCTCTAATAAATATTAAATTATAAAACTCAACTCTCATTTTTACCGAAAAAAAAATATCTATCAAAAATCTTATAAACTACACGGCTGTGACCTATGTATGTGTTATAACAAAAAAAAAAAAATACAACCAACATCCTCAATTAATTATCCTCATAAAAAATAAAAATAAAATGAACCTTTCTGATAGGTGGACAAATGGAATTAATTAAAGTGTGACCACATCACAGTTGCATGATAGAGACTCAACCAAAATAATTTAAATTTATTTAGCTATTGTATAGCTACTTCCTCATTACTTGCTATCATATAGGAAGCATATCCCCTATATATCCGGTTTACAAATTAAATTATATATTTCTTCCACGTTTCATTTCTTATCTCCTCTTTCTTGTTCTTTCAAACAATAAAAATTTTCAAAAATATACCTCTGTTTTTGTAATTTTTTTTTTCAAAAAAATTACAAAAATACATAAAATTCAAATAATTATGAAATTATACTCCATCCTATTATATTATGCAATCATCCACTTTGATTGAATCTGGATCTCTTTCCTCAGGTATTAAATCAATAATTAGATAAGCTTCGACTAATTAATAACGATCAATCGACATGACCCTCTTGTACGTGAATAATTAATAAAATACCCACTTAAAAAAGCTCATAATTATGAAATTGATTAGTGTCATGGCTATAGAAATAGAAGGCGACAAATTTGTTATTTTTGCTTAATTAAAGGAATTGATTTGATTATTTTTATATTTCATGAACAAGGATTTTATTTGGATAGAGACGTTTATCTCTCTGCCTCTTTGAACAGTACCAAATAATAAAAAAAAGAATTAAAATTTCAAAGCAGTCCTTTGTGACCAAAAAAATATTAGAAACAAAAAGAAAAGAAAATCATGTTGGGCTTGAACCTACTATCTAAGTTATTCTCTAATTATTACTTTAATGTAAACTCATAGAATAAATATTACTTTAATTTATATATATTTTTTAATTAATGAAAATTTTATAAGGTGATCCGAAGACTTCCTTATGCAAATAAGCAAAAATACAAGTCTATATTTAATATTTGTCGTCATTATTTTAAGGGTAATTAAATTTTGAACATGTGATTTTTTATAAAAAAAGGCGATGTGAATTTCGTCCAGATCTAATTAAAACGTGCTGCCTTAGTCGGATAATTTAGAAAAAGAAATAATAGTATAACCATGTCGGCACTTCTTAAATAAAATATAGAGTAAATATTCTCATAACCCATATTTTACACTTTTTATACGTACACCATAAATATTTATATTAAATAAATTAATAATTTCTATTTGTATTTATAAATAATTAGTATAGAAAATATTTATCGTGTTTTTATTTCTCAATGATATAAAAAAATTTTAAGTTAAAATTTTTATTGCACAAATAAAAATAAAATTCGCAAAATTTTTAATTCTAATAATATAACATATAAATATTTTTATCATCATATATAAATACCTTTTATAAAAAATATAAATACAACTGAAATACAAACAAAAAAATATAATTAAATAATACAATTATAACTTCTCTAATATATATATATATACACACACATGACAAAAATAAGACACATAACAAAAAATAAGACTGGATCTGAAGCAGAGAGATTGTGTGATTATAAATTTGAATTCGGATTGCACCGAGATTGGAGCAATGAATAAAAAGGTACGCGTGCTCCTTGGAGCTATTGAGTACATCCACCTTCGCCTATAAATTGTAAATGTGAAAAAGACAAAAAAAAAAGGAAGAAAATTAAATTTACCACCTCCTTTTTTTTTTTTTTTTACCTAACCCTCTCTTCATAGATGCTGATAACTTTGGTGAACATGGTATATAGCATTAAATCTTTGCATCCAATTAAATGGCTTAGTTTGTTTGGAATTGTTTAATCAAACTTTTTTTTTGGTAATAAAAATATGAAATTGAACGTTGTTATATGTAAATAAATTCGAAGTTGGTTGGAATGCATATTATTGTCTACAATTTTTTTTTCATATCACTAAATATTTCTTATATTGTATCTAGATGTTGAGTTCCATAGAAACAAATGGGGACTACAATCTATTTAGGATTTTGAAATTTAATTTATATTTTTTTAAATATTGTAGAATTATATTATAATTATGCTATAAAATTATTATTTAGTCATCTTTCTTCTAATTCAACGTGTTATGATTTAATTTTGAAGAAAATTATATTTCAATTTTTCATTTATTTGGATCAAATTTCATCACTAAATATATCATATGCATGTGTATACATACTTACATATATTTAGCATATACATAAAAAAAAGAAAAAATAAATTTCCATATAGTTTTGACAAAATACTGGCCCAAGAAATTCACATCTGTTATCATATTTTTTTTTCTATAGCATAAATATATTATAGTTTTTATGTGCGTATGACATATAAGACTCACTAAAATATAAATAAAAAATACTCTCTATAATAAAATCTGGACCGCTTAAATCACATCGAACCGTTTAAATACAATGACATACTTGTTGTCATTGAAAATAACGACAACGGATGCTCACTCCTGGTCCAGGAATTTAATACCAGTGGGTGTACAAACTGAGTGTTAATTCTTCATAGCAAGGAGCTAGCTAGAGCCCCTCTGCCATGATTGTTCAAGTTGAACGCCTTTTATTGTGCTATGCATGCAGCACAATTTGATGCAATTCTTTCAATTTGATTCAATTCATTTAATAATAATAATAATGCTGGAATGAGAGTTCAATTTGATGCAATTCTTTCAATTTGATTCAATTCTTTTAATAATAATAATAATGCTGGAATGAGAGTTCAATTTGATGCAATTCTTTCAATTTGATTCAATTGTTTTAATAATAATAATGCTGGAATGAGAGTTCAATTTGATGCAATTCTTTTAATTTCCATGGCAGAGCATCATAGCTAGGCTTCCTTCCCTTCCCTCTGAATAAGCCACTTATCACCATGTTCTCTCTGCTCACACCCATTATTATTTCTTCTTTTCACCATGAACAAAAGTGAATCATCTTTAATCCATCAGGGAAAAAGAGATCCACAGAATGTCTTATTTTAAAAAGTTTTCTTTTTGTGTACCTTTTTGTTTTTGGTTTTTTTTTTTTTTTGGTTTCTTGGGGGAAAAAGAGGCATAAAGTAGTGCTTTGTTGATGATGGCATGCATGCACCATTAAATCCGTACAGTTCTGCTATGATGTATGTACATGTATTCTCTTCTCTGTATATAATTTGAACTATTTGTCTTGGCAAAAAAATGTTCAATTAATTTAGGAAATTGTTCTAGTGTATGTACATTCATATATATATTTTACAAGGTAGTATATCTATTTGATAAAGTTAGAAATAGGGCTTAAAATTAAGTTGCAATTTTAAATTGTAGATTGTTAATTTTTCATTTATCAGACTTGATACAATTTGAATGTCATTCTACCATCCATCAAAGATTGAAAATTTCAGCGGTATGGAACTATTGAAAATTTCAAACAATTTAACAGATACTCAAAATATACTTAAGTTATGCAAAATTTGATACACAACTATTTAATTTTTGTGAGATAAAAATAAAGTCAAGTCATTTAATTTTAAATATTTACAATAAATTTTTCACTTTAATTTCGAACGTGTGACCTCCCACCTGAAAAACATTACTTTTATCATTGGACCATAAAATGATTCACAATTTAATTTTATTTGTTAAATATGGATAACATCAACAATTAAAGATAAATCAATTAAAGAATTTACCATAACGAAATATACACTAGAATGATAACCCCTACTAAAAGTGCGTACAATAATGAAAGAGATAATTATGTAATTATATATCCATAGTTCATAGAGTATATATTACATAAATAAATAATTCAGGGGATCTAGCTACCTCTCCCTTTATAGGAGTCCACAACGCACTTGTAAATTCTGTTGATCATTCGTTCTCTCATTTTGACTTCAATAATTATTTTATGTTATCTTTTCATTCATTCTTTTTTCTCTTTATTATTCTCACTCTCAATTTTAAGTAGTTAGTGGCAGAGCCAGAAGCTAATGATGCAGAGGATCAATATGATTCCTTAAAATATATAATACTATTGTTTCCGTTATGATAACATATCATATGTATATATTAAATACAATATAATGATCACAGTAACTTGATTTTAAGTGGGAGGAGCAATTACAAGCATTATTCATATGTTGCGCAATAATTTTACTCATATGAATAATTCGAGCATACAACATATTTGTATGATACATACAACTCTTATGATATATATCGTTCAAAGTAAAAAAATAAAATTGTTGATGTATTCCTAATAATTTAGATTGAACGTGTATAAAATCTGAGTCGATTTGGAATTTGGTTAGATTATTTATTACAAAGTCATTAAAATTATACCGCTAAAATTTTAAAATTATTTAATGGAACGTAAAACATCTTTCAAATTGATCCAAATTTAATACACCTTCTATCTAAATACTTAGAAACATATACATCTAAAATTTAATTATTTAATTTAAATAATATTTCTCAAAAGTATATATACCACAAAAATCGAACGCACTCATATATCATAAAAGTTAGATATACATCAAAGTTAGTCTCAGAATATTACCACCACAAGTAAAATAGTAACTCCAATTCTTTCTACCCACTTGCAAAGTATACAAATATGTATATATCTTGCATACATGTGAGACAAAAAAAGAAGATAAAATAGGCTTCTCTTTGTATAATTATTGTCCAAATACGTACACAACACAGCATGAGGGGGATTTAGGAGGTGGTCGGTGGGCCAATAAATGCTGGTATTTATTTGAGTCACATTCAATTTTTGGTTCAGCTATATAACATTGTAGATGGCATACGTATACCTACCTTTGTATTTGTGTTCCCTGGCTTAATTTACTCTCAAGTATATATGGTCGATTTATTTTAGATTACGTACATTTGTGCATATAATGTCCGTGATGTATAATTTATTATGATAGTACGGAGATGTGGGAAGAACATAGATTTCACATCATGTATCAAAACAGAGTCGCTCTTCTGATGTATAGTGGTGTGGAGGAAACATTTTTCAATCCATTTATTCTATCATAATGCGTGTATTAAGAACTTGTTTCATTAATTTATCGCATAAACGGTACAGATAATAAAATCTATTAGTTAGCTTATCGATCGAGTAATAGTTGAACAAGCTTTAAGCTCTCTGGTTTGCAAATTAGTTTTAGAAGACAACTGATAGGAAATTTACATAATGAATGGAATGAAATTACAATTATTTTTGACCAATTTTACATTTTATCCCTCTGTAGATGATAAAATCAAATGGAGATAGCACTTTCCTGAAATATTTAATGTACATTCTTCCTATACTTGGTCGAAATTTTGGGGGACTGCGAATCATGATTTTGATACTGAATGGAAAACTAAAATACCTTTGAAAATAAAATTGTTTTATGGCTGGTTAGGAGAAAAATATTTGTTAACAAAAGTGTGTTATTAAAAAAAGGTTATAGCAGGGACAACAAGACTGTTTTCTTTTTAAGGTTTAATAGAGGATGTTGGCCATCTTTTGTCTCTTTCTCTATGGTTCAGACATTATGACATAGGATTGATAAATATGATAATTTTACATTTACAGGGGTTAATTTAGAAAATTTGTAACTTATTGATACTTATATTCCATTAAAAGATAACGTGTTAGTTTTAATTTAAAAAAAAAGATAACTTGGTAGTGGAAATTAATGATTAGAGGAGCAGTACTTTGAACTCTATTTCTTCGTTTGAGATTGAGATAAATAAGTGATAAAGTTATCATCTTTTTTCAGAGAGAATAATTTTATATCCGAGTTATACTCAATTTATTTCGCTCCAAAACGGAGGCTATGGTTGGGAAAAAATGACCATGCTTCGATCAAGTAAGAAGTAATCCTATTAGGCAATTAGGCAAGCAAATAATACATTTGACAGCTTTTTTTGTCCAAATTTAAAAGTAATGAATTTTTTTTAAGTTAAGTTATTGATATCACAGGATGTGAAAGAATTTTCTTTTTCATGTTCAAACCAAAAGGGCGAGGAAAAAGAAACAAATCATCCATGTGTATGGAAGAGAAATTAGTACATTAGATATTTAGATTAGAGATCTGATGTTGTTTTAATTAACACAATATGGGATGCAGGATAATTTTGTTGTTGGCAATTGTGTGTCTTTTCCAGCCTTTTTGTGTCTTGGTTGTTTTGATTTTTAATTATTATTGGTTGTTGTTATATATTAGGTTCAATGATCTGGATCCGTGGATTGTAATAGGATAATTTGTTAATTTTATGTTATTTTAGGTGGTACCAGCCTTTGGTACCGGCTGTAAGAACATATATTTATTTCAATAAAACAGATAAGTTTTCCCACTTAATTTTATTAAAAAAAGTATATCTAAACAGAAAACATTATCCTTTTCATTCTGTTTAAGTGTTATAATAAGAATTTCAATAATTTTTCAATTATCAGAATCCAAATTATAAGATCAATTATTCAAATTGAATATATATATATATATATAGCTTTCAGATATTGACTAGTTTATTGTATGTTCAAAATTATTTTCATAATTTTCTCTAAAAATGATGTACTTCAACAAGTTTCTATGATTATGTACTAAGAGAAATAAGCACAAGGGAGTAAGCATAACATTAAGAATTAAAAAGAATTATGTTTATAAACTAAATTAAAAGAAATGAGCACAAGATCACTAAGCATAATATATGCAACTACATAATTTACCCCTAATTAATCCTGCTAATTAGTATAGAATCAGAGAAGAACAGATTAGCAGCATTCCCACAATAACAAGCTTTTACAAACATCTACAAACAGCTGATGTGGCTTCATTAAGTTATTTCAATTTTTCCAAAAACCACTACTAAACTAGCTACTAGACTAGATCTCTAAGCAAATTTGTAGACAGTTGTAAAAGCTGCCTCTACAACAAAAACATCAATTCTGAAACTATGTTCATCACTTAATTATTAATTAGCATACGCCTTAATTAAAAATACTCGAAATATGGCGGGATACTGTTATACGCCGGTGCTTCCCTCTCTTTTCTCAGAACCCTGTAATTGCCACCTAAGTTGTTGCTGATTCTTGCTTTTCGCATCTCTCTCGGCACCTCCGGTGGCTTTACTGACCTGATCAAAGCCCAATTCACGCCTTTGAAAAACTCGTGCCGTTTTATCTCGACTGATCCCTTGACACCTCCAATTCTCTTTTTTGGGTTCTTTACCAGCAACTTGCTTATCAAGTCTTGTGCTTGAAAGATTTCTTCCATCTCCTTTGTACTGCTTGCGCCTATTTTCGGAAAGCTCAACGGTTGCTTGATTATGTTGATTAGTGTTTTCTCATTATTTTCACCCTTAAACGGCGTCCTTCCGTACAACATCTCATATAAAAACACGCCAAGCGTCCACCAGTCAACCGCGCTGCCATGTCCCGCACCAGATATCACCTCTGGTGCGAGGTACTCGTGTGTACCAACAAAAGATTTCGACCGGGCAGAGACAGGTTCAGCTACTAACTCCGGGTTAAACTCAGTTTGTTTGACTAACTCATCTCCTCCAATTGCCTCTCGGTTTGCCTCTTCTCTCACTACTTCTCTGTTACACTTGTTAACCCCGCTGAAAAAGCATGAAAGAACCGGTTGAATAGGCGCTACACAAGACGAAATCGAACCTGAACTTGAAGCAGAGATTGAACTTTTAGGGCTTTTATTGTCTGAATTAGTAAGTGACAGTTTTTCTTGACGGAGGAGTTTCGGTACCACGTCACAGCGCAAAGAGAGGTCAAAATCAGAAAGCATGATGTGTCCGTCATCTCGTACCAGTACATTTTCTGGTTTCAGGTCTCGGTATATAACACCCATCATGTGTAGGTACTCCAATGCCAGCAGTGTCTCAGCCACATAAAATCTGAAAAATGCAAATTTAATTTCATAATTAATTAATGGGACAGTTAGAGTGGCAAAAAACAGTTTTTGATATATTTCATAATTAAATGCTAGCTTGCTTTGGTAGGTATATAGATGGCCTTCAAAATTTTCATAATTTGTTTTTTGTATGAACAAAAAATTAAAAAAAAGGGATATATAAATACTTAAATAGTGGAACACTTAACCGAATTATGATATTGACCACTTGACCCTATTTTTTCCAAGGACATCTTAGCCGAAATAAATAATAAATAATAAATAAACAGGACATGTTAACCTAAATAAATAAATAGAGCAACATGTAATTAAAATCCTTTTGTTTTCAAGGGTACTCATGGTACATATTTACTAGAATTAGAGGGCATTGTCATATAAATTTTTTAAAAATTTTAAGAAGACCCTGCAAAATGTTAATTGAAAAAATGCTGCATGTACTGATACACAATTATAAAGAGAAAATTGCAAATTTGATAAGAGGGTATTGAGTGAAAAGTTTTATTTTTCCTTTTCTTCTATTGTCCTTTTATTTTCCTTTATTACAAATTAGATGGCAACATTTACCTTGCTGAAGACATACCGAACCTTCTCCCCGGTTGCCGTTGTCGCGCCACGTGCAAATCCCCGCCGCTACAGAACTCCATTACTAAACAGGAATAATGTGCCGCCTCAAAATCCGCGTAAAGTGTCGGTAAAAACGGATGGTCCAATACACGCAATATCTCTCTCTCGGTCTCGGCCCGTTGCAACTTGTTGCGAAACGTGAGCGCCTCCCGATCCACAACCTTCATTGCGTACATGCACCCAGTCCACCGTGGGTCTCTGAGCCGACACAAGTACACGTTGCCTAAGTCGCCGCT
This sequence comes from x Bolboschoenoplectus mariqueter, assembly GCA_037678475.1. Classification (NCBI taxonomy): domain Eukaryota; kingdom Viridiplantae; phylum Streptophyta; class Magnoliopsida; order Poales; family Cyperaceae; genus x Bolboschoenoplectus; species x Bolboschoenoplectus mariqueter. The sequence goes on from CM075250.1 coordinate 1,857,805, forward strand.
CCCCAGCCTACGTACTAGCATGAAGTGCTCTAGACCAACCCGGCCGGTTGGGTTGATAGTCCGGATCGTTCGAATTGCCTCCCACTCAGCTTGGGTTGATTTGTGAGGCTTTTGAGTCAGCCGGTGCGACAAACCAGACTCGGTATAAAAAGATCGGACAGAGATGGAGCTTGAGCTGGCCAAACTGGCCTCACTAATCCAGCTCCGACACGAGCCGATGGCTGTGAAGGAAGAACTGCTACTGTCATAGTCAGAATCGTCTCTAGTACTTGTGGCCATGGAAGAAGAAGAAGAAGAAGAAGAAGAGAGGATATGTAACTATCTAGATAGTTTCTTGAGTTGATGTAAGTTGTGTTCTTATATAAGGGATGTGCCAAGGAGGAAGAGAATGGGGTACTTGTTATAATTTACAAATGGGGTAAATTTTGTACCGGGTAACTGAGCACTGGTTTAAATTTAATTATATTTTTATATTTAGGACTGAATTTAATTTATCTTTTTTGAACCATTGATGAAATAGTTCATGTTTTGATAATCTCTCTGTCACCATTTCACTACAATTACAACTTATGCAATATAAAATGATCATTATAAAAATATTGTTTTGATAATTTTTTACATGTTAACTTCTAATTATAAAAGCACTTCTTATTCCAAAAATCACAACTTTCACATTTTCTCATTAATTTACTAGTAAACTAATACTATTTGTAAAAACAAATTGACTTACAAATTCAATACCAGTTCACATTTTCCATAATGAATTACCAAAAGAAAATATTTGAGACCAAATTAACGTTACAATGTTTTTATGGATTTATCACCATGATCGATTTTGGAATTATTATACTACAATGAGTCGATGATAATAACATTAATCTCTCTAGTCACTAAGCTTTTGGATATATTTCATAGTGGTTGGTAGTTCTCTGTTTTAGGCCATAATGATAAGATAACTGAAAAGTAATGCATGCGTTGCCTCCTTGATTTATGGACTTAAAATACGAGGCCATATTTTCTGTATAAGGCAAGTATTTTACGAAACAGAGTGGATAGAAATTGAATGAAAATTGAAAAGATTGTATGAGATAATGTAGCATAATTTTGAGATTCGTGCGGAATGATTTTTAGGGAAGAATTTTTTGTCCGACATAAATAAAATATTATAGAAGATGTGAATTTTTTGGGTATTTCATATTTTTGAATATGTTGATTTATTTATATTTGATTCAAGTCTGTATATAAGCATATCCTCTCACATAATCATCCCATGCCTATAATCGAACTGCAATTTCCGCAAAAAATATTTTAAAATTTAATTTTCAATATGTATCCAATTAATTATTGTATAAAATATAAAAAAGATTTGAAGATGTATATACAGTATAAGATATGCAAATAATATAGAAGTATATTTTCTTAAAAAAATTAAAAAAAAAAACAACTAGCTAGATGGAATATATTTAGAGAATTCCGATCGAAACTAAGAAAATACAATAAAATATTAGTAATCTTAAATTTAAATAATAATATACTCATATTTTATTTTTTTCATTTTATATGCCTAATTAGATGTAATGTCCTTGTTAAAAAAATAAATATAAATTAAGGAGGTAACTGAAAAATATAGTCTAAACACTAAACAGAGAGAAAGAGACCACATGCATCACTCGTGCCTACGTATTAAATAGCATTAAAAAAACCACCCCTTTTTGCTCTCCTTTTGTTCATAAAATAGTAGAGAAAATAATAACAAAAGGCCATAAAAAAGGTAACACAATTGAATACTCTAATCGCCAATTGCCAATTGCCAATTGCCAAGACATGTGAACTCAATTAACTGGCTACAACACTACCATTGTGCAATCCATATATATATATATTATATTTTTCTTTATTTATTACATTTTTATTTTCTTTACACATGATGTGGTAGAGAGCTAGAGGTAGAGCCTATTATGCTATGATGTAGTCATATATGTAGATCTCTGAATATAATCATGGTCACATCTATACATATCATGATTGTACATTTATGTTCATCAGTCATAATTCATAAAGCAGAAAATAATCCGTGTGCTTGATTTGGAAATAATATTGATGTATATACCGTATCTTTTTGGAGATAGACATTATCCTTAACTAATTAGACGATTTAATTGACAAAAGAGTAAAATATAGGAAAATGGTATGGAGATATCATTATTGATACCGTCATCTATACGAACTTATTTATATACGTTAAATGAGTTATTATATATGTTTATGATTTTATTATGTATAATATTTCTATTATTTAACTTAAATATCATTAATATGCATAATAACTCATTTAAGTTACATAATGACAATACTGTATAAAATGAATTTGCATAATAAAGTCATTAATATGCATAATAACTTATTTAATGTATATAATTAAGTACGTATCGATGACGGTATCACTAAACGTATCTGTGTATTAGCTCCCTAAAATATATATAATAGATCCGGATTTTTATTTATATTTTTAATTCAAGTATTTTATCCAGAAGAAAAGCAAGGCCAATTTTTGGATTTTTGTTATAAGTGACCAGAACTTATTGTAATTTACAAAAAGAATTATTACCACATGCATGAAGTCGGAATTTTTGACAGATTATTGTATGATATTTTTTTTGTACAAGAAAATTTTCAAATAGTCCGTTATTACACTGTTATTATTTTGCTATATTTTTTTAAAACACTAAAAATTGTAGCTGAGTGCTTAACTTGTTATTATGATATTCATTGTAAGTTATATATTTTTTTTAAAACACTAAATTAACTATCTTTTTTTTTTAATTTCTAACATAGCTTGTATTTTTATATATTTTTCTTCAATCTGCAATATATTTTATAATTTTATTTAATTGAATTTGGTTCTATCAATAGTAATACATTGCCAACTATTGTCTAGAGAGCGATTGCCTAACACTCACAAAATATTTATTATTTAAGCACACGAATTTGATACATTCAAGGATGACTTTTTAACAAAATTTATCATTTCTGAATCAAAAAATTATACATGAGTAATTATTTCTTAGCGCATCAACTTGCACACTGTTAAAAAAAAAAGTGTGTTGCTGATTCTTTGACAGCGTTTTTCTGAGGCGTCGGAAGAAATAAACCATGCACAACTATGCATTGTACATTAATATTCATGTAAGCATCTGAACGAGCATTAGACAATCACTAATACTATATTTCTTATGGCTAACACTAAAATAATAAAAGCATCACACTATTTGGAAATTAAAACTTTTAGACCCATAAAAACGAGTTTATATTCTCTTATATATTGCACCGTACATCACAACATGTCATCCGTTTGATTGCGACAAAATTCATACAAAACAAATTTAAAAACGCCCCTATAATCTATCATTCGTACATCATGCAACGTATTGCTATATAGCAGAAGATTAGAACTCCATAAAAACATCACACTATTTTGTAAAGACGTGATATTTGAGAACATTACTAATTGGTTAAATTAACGGTTATGATTAATCCAAATAGCAGATTGGATCTAAATTAACGCTAAATTTTTTTATCCATTAATCTAGACTGTTCATTTAAGATTAAACGGTCCAAATAAAAATCTGTTATTTCACAAACCAATCAGACACATAAAGGACAATCAACTGTCAGAATAGACATTGACATGTCAAGTGTGTAATTAATGATTCAAATTTGCCTAATGTCTACAATGAAATCAGTACAATTAATTAGAGAAAAAACCAAGACACCAACCCAAATATGTTGCCAAAGCTTACACCTTACAAGCTGGTCCTGAAATGGCGTGTGCTGATCTTTTGCTGCATAATATTGCGTTACATGACATATAAATGGATAGATGGCATGATTTTTTTTTTAGATTTGCTTTACACAAATCTTGACTCGATTGGACGGATAATATTATGTGTTATACGGTGCAGTGCGGCAAATAATATGAACTCTGAAATGGCACGAAGCATGACCAAGAGAGAAGAGTAAGAACCAACACACAAATTAAAGGGGGGCAAATTTAGAGGTCATACTCTCCATGTGTTCCTTTGTGTCAATTTTTCTGGTACCAGAGGCTTGTGACTTGCCACCCACCATGCATGAATCCCTATCCATCCTTACATTTTTCAGCTGTATTTTTTGTATCTTAACCCTAGTATCCACGGCACTTGATGTACCATTCATATCTACATTTTGTAATAGTCTGAGAATTCTGGGTAAATCTCCTAATTTTGTTGTTTGATTGCTCTTAGTTAGAACTGGTTTTATGGCAAAACTAATACCAGAATTGCACAAGTGCATAAACTTGTGTAATTTTGTATTCTAGCAAAAGAAAAATAAACCAACAACAGTTCGGGTGTTGTCGTAGAGGTTACGGTTGTATAAAATGTGAGTGGTACGGTGCTTAATTATACGTCTATACCAGACCTCAGTAGTATATTTATAAACCAATTGATCTCCTTTACAATTGTTCAAGTTCCATTAGTCTCAAACAAATTTTAGACCATTCAGTTCATACTGTGCAATACTAACCGAATCTGACTGTGGTGCGGCCCTACATGTCTATTCTACTTCAGATTTATAATGAAAGTTTAAATTTGTCTAAAACCATCAGATTATTTATCTACTATTTGAGAGCAGCTGAGCTTATTCTCAGTGTAACAGTAAGGTATCACAATTAATTTGGAGCTGTAAATTTGTAATAGTTAGTTCTAGGTAGCAATAACAAGATACAAGTAGGCTCTCCTTTTCTGAGATGACATAATGAATAGTTCGCTCTTTCGGTACTGATATAATGCTCCCAAATATGTCACTGAAATGCTGCCAGTAATACAATCGAACTTGGACACCATCAAACTTTTGATGACTTCCTGTCAAACTCAAGCATGTGATGCAAACCCGGGACAATGTTGATGGAAGTTATGTTCTTCCTTGTTTTTTTTCCTTGATTAGAAGGCGTAAAAATAACCAAACATAAATAATATTTGAAATATCAACCATTTTGGCATGTAGACATTTCACATTGCATCATCTTGGTGAAGAAAAAGAAATAAAAATGAAGAAAATCCTAATCACCACAGCCTGGAATAATGTTTAATTTTGCGAGAAATTTCCATCACAAGAATGACTAAATATTCATATAAATGCAGATGAGAGGGATTTAATGCCACAAATCTTGATAACCAGTAACTGTCACAATTCACAATCTGTTCTTTTTTTCATACATTCATACCAATTCGACTTATCTATGATTTTGAATTCAAAAGGTTGGACCGAATTATAAAAAACCCTCAAATTAGCAGAACACAAAAAACATAATTAATGAAGATACTTGAGGATTGTAGTACCATTTCATGCTTTCATTGAAACTGACCATACCTCATCAACAGAATTTGGGTAACAGATGAGTTCAGGTCATGTCTGTACTCTGTGCAGCTTGCAAGTCATAAAGCAGGCAAGTGCACTTGCTGTATTATGTTCCCAATTTCTCTTCTCCATACTCTCTGAAACTAAACTGAAATCATTCTCTGCCACTGTCAACTCTCCACCCAACATCCAATGCACCTTCCACAGTTCCACTACCTGTCCATTCCTCTTTACCACCAGAAATAAAATAAGATATATAAAGTTTAGTAACAATAGTTGTAAATAGCAACAGCAAATATAAGGTATATAATTTAGAAGTACATCAAATGTTTCTGATATGAGGAAAGAAAAAATGAGATGCAAAAAGTGCTATCACCTAAACACTGGCAATGGTTTGTGTGACAGAAGTGCATTTCTCATAATAGAAATGGTTCTTGAAAATACATGAGATTCCATTTGTCTCTAAAAGGCTGATGCAATTATAATCAATGAGGAAAGATTAAATGAAAAATGGCTTATTTGTTGCACTTAATGAACGTACACAGATCAAGCAAGGTTCTACCAAAATTGCACATTGTTATTCAGAAATCAGAACAGCAAATTGAGGCAAAAAATCTGGAGATAATTTCGGATGGTTTAGAATATATAACCACAGAAATTTTAAAGAGATTTTTGAACAGTACAAAAATTCATACAAAAAATAAATCAAGAGCAAACTGTTGCAGAGGCCAGACAAAAATCCAAAAATTGATAGTTCACTGAATTGCAATCAATTCCAAAATTGAAGGACCACAAAAGATGAAGCACTTTTGCATCATGAGAATTGAGAGAAGTTTTCACTGTAGTACCAAATCAAATTGACAAAGCCCAAAATACACCAAGGTCTTTGAATTTGCCAAAAAGTGCCTATAAGCAATTATTTTCAACAAGGTGTAGAAACAAAAAGGGTCCCACCAAAGGAAAGCCACCTGTCACAATTAAAAAGCTGAAGAAGACAATTATACACGAGTATCTGTCTAGTGGTCTTGTCAAGGCAATTGGGAAGAAAAAAGAATTGTAAAAAAATACATGTAATGAAATCAATGAAGAACAAATTGGAAGTACTCATTAGAAGCATCTGAGGAAGAACTGTAACACATCATCCTTTTTTTTTTTGGGGGTTTGAGACCAATTGTTTCATATCATCACAAATTTAAGGCCAAAGAAAACTACAATTTCTCCCTTTAATTCTTTTGTGAGCATTTTTTTTTGTTGATATGGACCTCTGTTTTTTGTAATTGTTCCTTGAACATGGAAGTTGGATACTCATTCAAAAAAATTTTATGGACCTAAACGATGCAAATGTAACAATTATAATTTGAAACCTCCGAGTGCACCCCACGTTGCTCTATGAACATTTTCTTTAAGAACCACCTGTTTTAGACGAGATGTGTTTGCTACTATTTGCTTTAGACTGATACACTTGTTTTATGAAGAGCACCAAAGTATCTTCGTTGGGTTATCAAAACTGATGCATCTGGCTCATACAGACCGAATTAAAGCCGTTTAGACATTTCATTGAGCACCTTGCGCTCATGGTAATTACTAATTGGCTGATGTATATTTATGTTGCAAGTGTACCTCAAAGTAATTACAAATTGGTAACCCAGTGTACATTTAAACTAATTCTATTTGAATTTGTTAGACAGTGATGTGCAATTATAATTTCTATAGTATTTTTTTTTAATCTGATATTTGTTTAGTATTTTTATCTATCATGACCACACTGTGATTTTCAAGCTTGTCCGATGGAACAGTCTCAAATGCTGTACTACACAAATCATGTTTTACCAAGCATTATCATTATTCATTAGACATATTTTCTATTATTGTTTTTAATATCAGAATTAGTTGACCTCTGAAAAGACCTGTCAAGTGCAGTGTTGCTGACAGTAAAGTTCACACTTATTTTTAAAAAGGATTTCAAAACTCCTTCAAAACGAAAGTAACAGAACTAGTCATCTTTGCCTTCACTTTATTAAACACTATCCAAAAAGATCTATTTAGCAAAAATCACTGAGACAAATTTTTAGAAACAACCTTATTACAAAATCATCTAAAACAGAAAAAAGAGTAAACAAAAGAAGAACAAGGAAAAAGGCAAAATGAACAGGTACCTCCCAAACTGAAAACTGATTTGATGAATTTATTTATCATCTAACAAAAGGGAGGTGCATGATAAAAGGTTTGATACTTCCTCATCTGTAGCAGAACCAAAACCTTGCCACCTTATTCTCCCAAGCCGATCAAGAAGAAAAACATACCTGATTCAGGTACCATCAGGAGTATGATTAACCACAAGTATGGGGCAATACACTTATTATGGAAGAAAAACATACCTATTTTGCTATATGCTTTGTAAATTAGTAATTGATGATTTACTCTTATCAATTGATTCTATTGAACTAATTTTTTTCATTTTCTATATTTAACCTTAAAAACCATGGTGCGGTTGCATATTCAATATCACAAAACTACAAAACTTAATGGTGAAATCTTTGTGAGAAATGCATTAGTTACCCTGTAAGAAGGTTTAATATCTGGAGTTGCTTCCTGAAATAATAATGGTCACCAAATGCGTACAATATTTGTCGTTGTGGCGTATTGGATTTCTTCATAATCTTGATAAAGGATCGCTTTATTGGACCGAGGGATAATAGCCACGAGTCGACAAATGATACCTGAACAAAAGTACACAGGTATTAGCTATACTTGGATTATGTTTTACTTGTAAAGAGAAAAGGACAATTGTGCCATTACATTACTGTGATTTTGAAATGGAGTGATTGCTCTAATCACCTCATATATTTGTATATTTGCAGCACCCCCGAACTTATCTAGGAAAGGAAGACTCCAAGATTCTATCATTTTCTGTCAACAGCAAAATGAAGACTATATAGATAATATGATAAACTTCGTATAATCTCTACAATATCATGCCAATAATTTAGTACTTGGGTTTTATTATCAGATTTCTGATAGGACATTGCACACATTATGCCCATTACTTTTTTAGGGGCAAAATTGTCAATATTTAATAATGACACCTATCCCATCACAATCACATGGAGTCCTGGTTCTAGTTATAATGTACAAATATCTGAAAAGAAATTTATGTACACCAAAATTCGGAAAAAAAGTGTTTTATTTCAATGAAGAGGATTGAAAAGAAAGCCCCCATTTCTTCTGCCTCTGTCATGTATTCACACTTTAATATCGACATTAAATATTAAAAACTCAAAATTTGTAAGTCTCTTTTATAGATATATTACTATACTTCTGCTACATGCATGATGGAAGTCATACCACTTGTCTTACTTTTCAAAAACATGAAGAGCAGAAAAGAAAGGACTCGCAAAATTATCCACGTCAGCATTTTTACAAGCCTCTTGATGCCAAAGTAAAGGACACTAAAATGATATGGATGCACATAAAGAAAGCAATCTAGATCACTTCTAATGGTTTTATCTTGTTAGGTTGAAGTTCTTCTTAATTAATATCGTAAAAGTTGGAGGTATGGTGAAGGCACATGACCCTTCCTTTTTGCAAAACCTTACTTCTTATAAAAGCAGCAACCTTTGAAATATCAAAGGTCTATTTTGCAAGAGCAGAACTGGACCAAAAAAATCCAATATAGTAAGTACATCATCATCATCCATCCTCTTATTAGTTAACACCCCAACTACCAACATCTCTCATGCATGAAATTTCCTCAAAGTCAAGAGCCCAATTACCACCGTTCTTATTGTTTGATAGCTTTTCTTACTGTTTGCTTAGTGATATAAGGTAATGAGAGATGAAATATTATATTTGATTATTGATAACTTCAATTTCATTGTAGTATATTTATAATTCTTTACTTTCCTCTACGAAGCACGGGCACTTGATTAGTACAATGAAATACACTGAGTTACTTGACATAAACACACTCAGATAATCATCAAATATGCATCTTTCCTTCAAGTAATGCTTCCTTTCTAGTCATGTAAACATTAACAGATATAGATCACTGACGAGAAACAAGGTCAACAAGGGTCCTTACCTGAGAACTTGCCCGGAAGGAAAGGCACATCAATGAGGCATCAGGAATCTTGTCTCCCGCAACAACAGGTAATTTCATAGTCGTACAATCCGGCAAGTTAACTTCCAGTTCAGGAAACTTAACTGCCACAACTGCTGGAATTAGTGTTTTATTTGCCACCGCAATCTGCAAGCATACCGTGATCTTGTAATAATTCATATCCATTCTTAGAAACTCATAGCTCAGTACCTATTGATGCTGGTTGTGTCAATCGAGTATTTGGCAGGACTGAAATGCAAAGGTGCATTACCAATTAAGTACATCAAGCATTGTACCGTTCAAGTATGGTACTATTCTAACTTAAACAAGAGAAGATTACACAATGTGCTAAGTTCGGCATTTTGATCCTAAAAGTTCCAACTTGTACCATCTGAACCCAACATTCACTCCTTAGTTCAAAAAAGTGAACGGAAATATTGCTCAGTGCTGATGTACACTGACTTGTAAACCGATAGTATCAAAACCAAACAAACTCTAAACACATTAATCAGGAGTAATGACCACAATGGTATAAGGTAGAAACTCTGAACAAAACTGGAACAGTTGGAAACTTTGGAGACCAAAATATGAAAGTGGCTAGCGCTCTGAGGATCATTTTATGCAATTCACTCTCTGGAAGATAAGAAGAAAAACAAAAATAAAAGGGAGTAAAATGAATCAACCTTACCACCATTTTTACGCATCTCTGATATATCTGCAAAATATCCCCTGCTTAGCTCATCTGAACTGGAGAAGACACAATTTTTATACAAAGGATGTAAAAAAAGTAACCTGAGGAAAAGTTAAAAAGAGGGTCACAGAGAGAAAGACTTACAGCCTAGCTTCCTCCTTCTGTATAGCCTCTTTGTTTGTCATCTGTAGAGAGAGAGAAAAAGAAGATGATTGTACGAACTCATTACCTAGATTCATACGCTTTTCTTATAAAAATAAAAGCAATAATAACTAGAGAAGAGAGGAAGAGGAGGAGGAGGAGGAGAGGGGACCTTGTGGAGATCGAGGAAACCACGGGTAGTGACATGGAAGTACGGAATGGAATGAAGAGTCTGATCTGTGGGGCCCGTTGGGCAGAGCAACCTCGCCTGGAAGGCGGCGATCGGAGAAGAGCGAGATGCAACCCGCCTGAGCATTGTCGGAATTGGGAACAAATCTACAGTCTACACCACAGCAACTACTGGGAACAGGAAAGTAAGACTTCTCTTTTCTTCAAGTTTGGACCAATAAGGCTGAGTTTTTGGGCCTCATAACGAAATGGTAATTTTATTTCGGGCCTAAAAGAAAAAGTGGGCCCACTTGCAGAGAGATGGGCTTTGTCAGAACAAAACACCGGGACCTTTTAGCATGTGGAGGTCACCTGGGGACCCCACACGACAGTGAGACCAAATGCTGACATTGGCGAACCAAGAATCCGAAATCAACCCCGAACTGCTGCTGTCAGCATAGCAAGGTTAGATCCGTTAGATGGAGATCGGACGGTTCGAGAGGAATAGGAATCCATTCCAAGCGTTACTTTGTATCGGACCAAATTTGGGTCCTACAGACATATGAACTGTTCGATTGCAAAAGATTCGTGAAAAAGTTCAGTTCGGAAGCTTTAATAATTGTGCAAAAGTATCAAGTTTGGGATCCCACGATGAAGGAGGTCCATTGAACCAAATTTGGGCGACGAGCATCGGACCTCTCCGCTCCCAATTTTAGGATTCGTAATTACCCTTCCCCGCTCATAATTCCCTCTCTAATCAAGATCATCCAACTAGCGAAAGTGAAAGAGAGAAACCCCCCTTGATCGGAATCCTCCCTAGAGAAGGAGGAATTGCGACGACGACGCTTGCAAACATTCATTTACTTTGCAAGATTTCGATTTCGATCGATGGATTCTCCGCAAGATTCATCCTCTAATAGTCGTGCGTACAGCGAATCTACATCCGACGAGGTATATCTCTGAATCTTGATCGCCTAAGTTTCTGAGATTACATCCGATTGAAATTAGGGTTATCATATTGTGTTATTTATAATCACTTTTCTTATCTCGATGAGATCATATGAATGTTTTCAATATCTTATCTGATCAGTACTAGAGTTTGATGTATATAATTGTTCTCGATATTGTTTTTTTGAAGTAGAATTGTTCTATATAACTGAACTGACTGATTGGTTCTGCTTCAAATAGAATCTGGATTTGTGAACATTGTTAATTTTATGTTTTTTTTTTAATTTTCTTGTAGGATCCACTAGGATCACCCCTCTCCAAATTCTTACTCACCTTGTCCCCAGTGAATCTAGAAACAATTTTAAATGATCTGGTGTCTCGTTCTTCTTCTTCACCTTGTGCACCACTAATTTCTACTCCGTCTGATAAATTCCAATTAGCAAACAGGACATCTCCGAAAAGTGGACCCTCCCAACACTTGTCAACTTCAAGTTCAGGCAATCCCCAGGAAGACTGCATTATGGATGGGGCTATTGAAGGTGCCAGAAGCCCACTTGAGCCCAGAGCTACCTCCTCTACATCCGTCAAGGTATAATATCTTATCTGATCAGTATAGAGCTTGATGTATACAATTTGTTCTCGATATTGTTTCTTGAAGTATAATTGTTCTCGATATTGTTTCTTGAAGTATAATTGTTCTCGATATTCTTAAAATGCTCTAATTGTAAACATAGGTATCTCAAAATGATATATGAAACTGATATAACTGAAAACTGACCTATTGGTTCTACTTCAAATAGAATCTGGATTTGTGAACTTTGTTAATTAAATTTTTTTTTCTTGTAGGATTCACTAGGATCACCCCTCTCCAAATATATAACCTTATCTCCGGTGAATTTAGAAATGATTTTCAATGAGGTTGCTTCACCTTGTGCACCTCTAATTTCTACTCCGTCTGGTAAATTGCAATTGAGGCACAGGACATCTATGAAAAGTGGGCCCTCCCAGCACTTGTCAACTTCAAGTTCAGGCAATCTCAAGAAAGAGTGCATTGTGGATGGGGCTACTGGAGGTGCCAAAAGGCCACTTCAGCCCAGAGCTCTCAACCTGTTGGAAGAATCAAATCAGCAAAAGGGGCTAGATTGCAGTCTCAAGAAGAAGAGGTATCATCATTTTTTTTGTCTTTTGCGTATTTTAAGTATTTGGAATGGGATAAAAATACTAAATCCAACAGGGTTAGGGTTATTTAAAGAAAGGAAAAATATTCGGAGTCCCTGTAATTGCCCCTGTTGTTATCAATGTGCTGGAAAAGTGCTGGCTTTTTATAATGTTATCCAGATTTTTACTTCCACGGTTATGGGGTCTGCCCATTGCAATTGTTTCTCTTTTTATTCTGTCATGTTTTATATTTGTCACTGGACATTTAATACATTGCTTCTGTTGTCATGCTGTAAAGCATGTGCATGGTAGTCCTTTTTTAATATGAGCACTTTTTTAATTTGGATGGTATGTGGTTGTTTTTTTCTGAACATCAATTGAAATGATTTTTCTTTTTGAAAAGAAGAAACATCATCTGCCAGTTTTCATTAAACAAAACACAAACAACCCTACTGCCTATCAAAATTCAGCAATTTGCTATTAATTATTTCTCTTTTGGTCATGATTTGTGCTTCCGTGGTGTCTTCTCTTCCTCTCGTAATGTTTTCTTATTGATGACAAACCTTGATTTATGGACATTCAAATTTCATTTTTGTCATGATGTTCCATATTTTGGGATGTATACTGTTGGAGTTCTGATGTTCATCAACCTGCAAATTTTCAAAAAAATTTGAACTTAGGAACATATTCAAGAATTGTGCGATCAATTTGGTATTGAAGAAGATCTAAGAGCTAATTTTAACCCTAACAACCTTGATTTTTGCACAATTGTATGAGCAGCATTTAGTTCTGAATTTCCTTGCTGATGACTTTCTATTTCAAGTTATGCAACTGACACTGGCAGCATTTGGTTGCTTCAATTAGCAGCCTTTGACTGGATGGTAGATCTGCATTATATAATGGCTTAACTATGCAGGATATGGGATTAACTAGTGGAGGGCATGGGTTTTGAAATGTTCAATGCAGCAGGGTGCGTTTGGTTCTAAATTCTCAATAATTGTCAATGGCTCAATGCTTTTAACTTTCATTGCTTCTCTATCATTGCTTGTCAAATGTACACTAATGCTTTCCAAGCCTCCTAATTTGGCACAGGCCGCCTGAAATTCCAATGCTTGCCAGTCCGCTCCATTTGGCAATGCAACGTGCCAAAAAACCCAATATAATATTAGAAGCCAGCGCATCATATGATGCTGGGGGCAATGACAGGGGCATTAGATCACTATTCATAAAGTAAATAACTTGTTTTTTCTTACAAAATTATCCTGTTTGTGTTGCTTCTTTTCACTCTTGATTGATCATGTCCCAGGAAGAAAATCATGGATGGTACCAAGAGCTGTAATTGCAGAAAGTCACAGTGCATAAAACTGTAAGTTGTCCTCTGTAATTATGTAATACAAAATTCATTGTATGTACATATGTTGGGATTTTCTTCAATGTTCCCTTTTGATGTGTTTCAGATACTGTGATTGCTTCGCAAATGGCTCATTCTGTAATGAAAATTGCGGGTGCACTAACTGCTCAAACAAGCCTGAACAAGAGGAGAAAATTCTGCTGAGCCGGCAGCTGATAAAGGGTAGAAATTCATACGCATTTGCACCTAAAGTAGTCTTGCGTGCAACTCAACCAGCAAAGGTAATGATATATGATTTTGATTTGTATTGTTATATCGATATCTTTAGTTGTTACTATTAGAAAACTCGATATTATTACTGCTATTGTATTGTTTTATTATTGTCATCTTCCTTATCACTTTCTGTTGTCAATTGACCTTAAAATCATGATTCAAGGTGCTTCCTCATCTTTAATGATTTACTTTTCCTTCATTCTTCTTTTAGTTAACTATTTAATATTTTGCACTCATTTTGTAATTATTAAAAAGTTGTGGGGTAAAAATGGGATTGGGCCTAATTATTTTACTTTCTTTCTTCTTCATTTTTTTCCTTTCCAAACTAATGTATTGTTTGTTCTTTACATTCATTTATTCTGTTTGACGATCATAAATGGGTGGTTGTACCTGTAAATGGGTCATCAATGCTTGACCTGGCCACACCACCATAAAATTGACCTTATGGGTTAATAGTCATGTGCCTACTGACTGGATAAGTCAGGCCCAGCCAAATCCAACCTGATTTGTTGGTGATTAGTAAGGGCAAAATATTTACCCAATGGTTGCCCTTGGAGTATGGTGAAGATGGAAAAGCGAACAAAAACAACAAATGGAGACTGGAATTCAAACAACTTGTGAACAAAGTGCCATAGAGGCATAGACCAGTTGAACCCGTATTGTCGGATGGATCATATTTGTTGAACCAACCTGACTAGACCGATTGCCACCTTAACCTCTAAGGTACTCATTACAATACTTAATTCAATATTACACTGTACCTTCACCTTTCCAGTACCTTGGACTATCAACTTTGTACAAGATTGTCATAGGCAATGAACTGTGGTGTATGTGAAACAATTTTCTGGTACAACAATTTCATTAGCTCTCTTTTTACAATTTCTAGGAATCGGTCACATCTACTTCAGCATTTGCAAGACACAAAATAGGATGCAGTTGCAGAAAGTCACTGTGCATAAAGAAGTATTGTGAATGTTTTCAGGTACTTAGTATTCTGTCCATATCCCTTATAATATAGACATTTTTGGCAAAGTTGACTGATCTTTGATTTTTCTTGTTGCTTTCCTCTATTATTTTAAATTTTAGGCTGGAGTTGGTTGTTTTTCTGGTTGTCGGTGTGAAGATTGTCAGAACCAATTTGGGAGGATGGGAGGTAGGAATTTGACACCATAAATTCTGTTTCTAATTTTTTTTTATTTGTTCCCATTTTATACATGTTTGATGTGTTTATTTCATATATGAGGCTATGTAGTTCACAAACAGTTGCCGGTAGGGAAAAAAAAAAGCTACATGAATGTCAATATATTTTCATATTGTGGGTCTCAGTAGCTAATTTGCTAGCTAGGGATAATTATTGCTGAATTTAATTGAATGAGGGTCAGGTTTTATTAGCTTTGTTTGGAGCAAGGGAAACTGATATGGTGGTACACAGCTGTACCAGTACAGTTTTGTGCCAGTACTATGTTTAATTTACTATGTCTCATTTTTGTGCAGGATGTGACAAAATAACTGGAGCAGAACTGCAGAAAGATATAACTGAAACAGAGAAAGGCATTGAACTGTCTGGACCTGATCGTATTATCAACATTGACGAGATGAAGACTGAGCTGCCTCTTAACCCTGATACACCTACGATCCAGTGCTCTATGTAAGTTCTCATATCATAGAATCCAATATCTAATTTTTGTTTTAAAATCTGATGTCGTATGTGCTTCATATTTACAATCTATATATTGGCATATAGGCCTCGCATCCCATCAAATTCGTCCCTCTGTACATCCTCTCCTGCTTCACCAACTAACTCAATTAGCAGTATCCTTGAGCTACTGGAGAGCGTAGAATGCACGTCTCCTTCGATCTTTTTCCATGTTGAACCACCAGAGCAGAGCTCCCCATAGATATAGAATCTGCAAATATATTATAATCTCTTAATTTTCTCATTATTGATCTTGCTGTTTTTTATAGTATTTGGTACTACATGAACTAATTAGTCCTAGGTCATTCAAAAATGTAGCTAATTTGATACACTGCAACAGGTGCCTTCTTCTAAATAAGATGTATGTTCATAGTCTGTTGATTTCATAATGTCCAAAATTAAGAACAATTCATTTTTCTTTTAAATTTTCATGAAATCTCTGGAAAGTAGATTTGTATAGTTAGAGTGAAATGAGTTATGAGCTTGTGCAGTCTCTTGCAAAATTGGGTAGATATAATGGCTGGGTACTTGCCTCACTTGCTTAATTTCGTAATGTCCTCGTTTTTTTTATTTTCATTCGGTAGTTGTAGATGTCAATTTTTTTTATAATTTCAACACAAGAGGAATACACTTTTTATTGTATTAAAATAATGAGAAAAGATAATATCCCTCAGCCCAATTTCCCCGAGTCTTGTCCCCGAGCCCAATCAATGCCTTCAACTCCTCCGTAACTAACTTTCAACCGTTCTGATTTTCCATATTTTCGAAATTCCCTTCCGATCATAACTTCCTTTTCGATCCCATCTTTCTTCTTCCATCAGACCTGCCTTCTCCGATCAGACCTTCTTTCTGCGCTCACGCCTTTCTTCTCCGATCACACCTTCCTCTCCCATCTCACCTTCTTCTCCGATCACACCTTCTCTGATCGGCTCCCCTTCGCGATTGATTCTTTTTCTGACCTGCCATTGATTCTCTTCCGACGTGCTAATCCTCAATTCAGTGTTGATTCTATTATGACACGCCATTGCTTCTTTTCTGATTTGTTGATGCTCTTCCATGAGTATTGCTACTTAATTGGAAGCGACTGTTGCTATGACTTTCTAATCTGATATTTCAACAATAGTTTCTTCTATTCTGACATATGATCAAGTTTTAATTCTTCTCTTTTAACAATTAATTCCGTATATAAGGTATAAATTCTGACAAGAGTTCAATGTATTTTAGATATATAGTATATAGACTTGTATTAATCTTATACGTGAGGTATTAATATTTTAGATATATAGTATATAGACTTGTATTAATACTTGATGATGTTTATAATCTTATATATGAGGTATTAATATTTTGAATAATTAATATATAAATGTGTCTAAGGAAATATTAGTACTTTTGTGATAACAGAAGCTACATATGGCAGAACAACTATTAAGACTTTAAAGTTCTCAAAAATATTGAAGTCTTAATATTTACAGTCAAAATGAGAGATTTGATTGGGAGATTTTATTTGAAAAATAATTATCAGTTTCCTAAAATAATATCAAATTTTTTTAATATACCGAAGCACAGAGCGCTACATCTCCATATAACACGGTACAGTGATTACAAAGTTATAAACATGGCATTGCTTCTCATATCCTAAAAAATAAAAAATAAAAATACTTTTCGCAATTGATTTCTTATGCATTTTCTTAAACATTTCACTATACTCTTTGAAAGAGAAAAATTAACGGCTATTAAAATTTTATTTGTTGTATCTACAAAAAATAAGAAACTACCTATTAAAAACAATTTAAAAGGCTTTAAAGCAACCCTATATTCAAAAAACATATACTGATTGAATGTTAAATTCCATTTCACATATTTACTGTATGTTAAACATAATAACGTGAAAAAAATGTGCTTTTACATTTAAAAATATTAATAAAATTAAATGATTGGAGAAAGAAGGACAATGTGTTTTTCTGTTCATCTCATCTAATTTAGATCAATTATTATGTGAAAGCAGTTTAAAAAGAAACTTGTAGAAAAAACATCAATGAATGTAAAAGCAATGATTAACTTAAGCTTCTTCTTTTGCATCATAAAAGTCATTATTCTTCATAGAGGAGAGTTCTAATATCACCAAATGTCACAAATTCATCTTTTTTTTTTATTTATATTTTAAAATTTGACACTCAAATTTTGAATCCAAATCGTTGATCTTATTGATTTTCATGGAATATATATATACGTAAAATTTTATGATTTTTAAAGTTCATTTTATACTAAATCAAATAATCACAAAATAAATACGTAAAAATTAATTAATTATAATTAACTACATTCATTTATTCTATGACTACTTAATCTAGTATCAAATAAATACTTAAATTTATCAATTTTTATATGTATAAATCTATCATAAAAAATAATAAAATCGATGATTTAAATTCAAATTTTAAATATCCAATTTTAAAATATAAATTAAAAATAAATTTATAATATTTTGTGACATTAAGAATCTCCTCTCCGTAGTTGCGACTTGTTCAGTATAACAAAAAAGAAAAAAATGAAAAAGATCGCCACGTGAGTCGTTACGACCTTTTGAAGTGAAGATCATAGAGTACAAAACCCTTTTGCTTTCAAAAGCATCATTCGATCAATGTTTGGCCACGTGTCAAAATCTAAAACATATAGGATCTCTTCAATGAATTCGTACAATTGGAGAGGAGCATGATCCAATTTGAAACGCCTAGCGACCTCCGATGATTCCATATTCCCCAACTTTAAAGGGTGTAAATGTAAATTATCTCCTGATTTTGTAATGTTTAGTTGTGCTCCATTTTCACTTTTGTATAATTTTATTTATCATTATATTCTACATTACTTTTGCAAGGTTATAGATATTCCATTTTGAATTTTTTTAATAAACAGCATTCTTTCTATTTTTCTTTTGTGATCTGATGAACAAAATAATCAATTTGATAGTTGCAATACGACGTCACTCTAATTTAATCATAACATATTATCATGATCATCACGGATATTGTAAAGTACGGTTTGGACTTTGGACAAAATGTTTAAATGAACCTGGTTGTTTTATCTACAAAAAAAACTAGAAAAATTTAAATTTTAAATAATACATATACGAATGTCCACATACTAGCTAGTAAAATGTTGAATAGACAAACCAAGAGCAGTCGGAAATTAATAGTAAAATGCTAACAAGTTGCTTAATCAGAAATATAATTTCCATTCAAGAAGCAAACCAACTCGTACAAACACAAAAATTCTACTAAAAACAGGTTTTTGATTAAGAATTAAACAAGACTAATATTTGTCTAAGAAACAGTGAACAAATCGAGATGACTGGCTACTACTTTTGTATACCCAAACCCTTAACACAATATATTCGAATCATTTTATTTAAAGTCTAGAACACGCAAAAAGGATGCATTATTAAACTCCTCTTTTGGCCGAAGTCGGAATCAAAGACCCAAACTTGAGGTGAGAAACTTGCACACTTCCTCCATCTCTTCTGGTACAGTGTAGTGTCCCATGCTGCAATTGTTCGGAGAAAATTACATTAGAAAAGAGTAGTAGTAACACAGTGTTATATTTCTCAGGTAAAGTGTTTGCTTGGTGTTAACATTCACTCAACTTGGTGGTTTACTAAGCAAATGCAAACAGTGAAAAAACTAGTAATAAATACATTCTTAACTAAAACAATTTATGAGGGATAAAACTACAAAAAAGATAGACAACGATAAAGAGGAAACAAGTTAATTAAATTAAGACCTGCTGTAAGACTTGAAAGCAACATTGGTGAAGCCATGAGACTTCAATGCATTGGCAGATTTCTCACCATGCTTGTATTGTACGACATCATCAGCTTACATTTTGAAATCCACAAAAGAATAGAAAATTATCAGGCAAGTTTAACTGCTAAAGAAAAGGCAACTTGTGGTTGATAAACAATTTATAATATACATGTAAAATCACGTACATTTTCCATGACAAAGCAGAATAGGCAAGGAGGAAGCCCTAGTTGGAGCCTCAGGTGAGCTTTCGAATTTCGTCTTCAAACTCCTGCATCCATGCAATGTAACACATCAGAATTTACAAAAAAATAAAGAGGACAATAGAATACACAAATGCACCTCAAACAATTTCCTGTTTTGGTCCCTGAAGCTTCAAATTTCCCAACCAATTGGTTAAATACTTGTTTTGGTCCCATCCAAAATAAGAGCCAGTGTCATCCCATGGTTATTGTTAACTTAAAGGCAAAATGTTACCACACAGAATATTAAATTTTTCAGGGAGTCCTAGATGTTTTTCAAATATCAGGGATCAAATTGAAAAAGGATTATACTTTAGGTATATCTATGCATTTTTCTCTTAACAAAATCAACGTATAAAGGAGAAGTACCTTGCACAGGGAAGCCAACCACTTAAACCGACAGCAACACTGAGTTTAACAGGGTAAGAATTGCCATTGCTGTATTTGCCATGAACAAAGCAAGTGGCAGAGTATAATGCCATCGCCGCACCCATGCTAAATCCGCCTACTCCCAGTTTTACTGCACAGTTAATAAAAGCATAGTAACTAGTTGGACTGTGCATAATGACAGAGAAAATTAAAAGGGCATGATTATATTGTCAAATCGAAAAGTAGGATTCCTTTTTCTTTTCCTTTTTCTTTGATGAATCAAGAATTGAAACTGACCAGTAAGATTCATGGACACGTTTCTGAGTTGATTTTAAAGACAATTATGGCAGAATATGATTAGACTATGACAAGCAATCATTTGTGTATGGGTCAATTCACCTACTCCTATTGTAACTGAGCCATTACACAATAGCCAAGCAAACTGTTGTTCCACATAAAGTTATTGTCAAATTGAGATTTTAGTTACAAATTAGAAGTCTTCATCTGCTAATTGTGAACCAAGCACCAAAACAATTAGCCAATACAAACAAGTAAGACAGCACAAATCGGCAAAAATGGCCCAAAAATTGACTGACCTGACAGATAATAACTAAATTGCCACTATTTTCATATCATTCAAAAAAAAAATTCAAATTAGCCTACGGAAACTATGAGCCCAGCATCTAAATCTATTTGACTTGATCTCTGTAATATAATGAAAAATAGGTTAAGAAAAAACACATTATAATCAGGCTAAAGTTGTCAACAATATAATACTATATACCTTCTTCACCATCCTAAGTGCTAACCTAACATTTGAGGGAATACCTTATAAACATTGTACACTAGCTTGTAAGTTGTAAGTAGGATAAGCACTCAGCGCTATTTGCAACATAGAAGTATAATGGTGGTTGTGCAAAAAAAGAGCAAATGAAAATCGTACTGTCAGCAGGTTCAGTAGATAAGAGATTGGCGACATGTGCAGCTGATGCCTCCATTCCCTCCACATCATCAGGTGCATCTTCTGAGAGATCACGCACGTCAAACCCTAGACAATTATTGCACATAGAAATGGCATGAAATTAATTATTGCATACACGGATACACCTGATAGCATGAATCAAAAAGGCCCAAGAGAAGAGAGTTACATGCAGTAGAAGGAAAACCACCAAAAACTGAAACTGGTCTTGTAGGAGCAGTAGGGCATATCCACTTGATCTGCATAATTTTAATGAAATTAGGGAAAAAAAAATGAAGGAAATGATTTTATTGGTTACCATGTAACGTCTAAATGGGATTAACCTTGGTTGGGGTTACTGAAACAAGGGCAAAAAAGAAAAACAGCTTCTATTATAATTTCCTAACTCCATGATTACTTGGGTTGTGTGTCTTATTGGAAACTATCATAAATCAGGAATGCCCTTTTTTTAAGAAACACTGATAGAGGTGTGTTGTTCTTTACAAAATTCTCAGAAGTACATGCACTACAAAAAAACAATAGAAGTTACAAGCTTACATTCGGGAGAGGAAGAGTTTCCAAAAGCGACGACCAGCTACAAGCAAACAAGTTACATTAAGTGATATTAGTGGATCTATTTCTCCTAGTTATGCAAGACAAAAGTGACATAACAAAATTGACCATATCTACGAGTAGAATTACAAAGGACAAAAGAAGTAAACGGAAGGTCATTAGTTATCCTCAAAACCTTAAAGTTATCACAGATATACCTATGATATAAACCACCATGCATGTCCCAGAAAATACATAGACAATGTCATAAGCACCCCTCCCCTCCCCAGCACCACAGACACACAGACAAACATACACGAAAAAGGAAAACTCGGCAATATCTGCAGTACAATTAACTTCACCATCCTCTTCAAAACATGCCAGATATGCCTCTCCTGCATTATTTGGGTCTTTTCCTTAAGTTTTACTCCAATCCTCCCATGTATAATATTCCTTTATTTAAGTTCATTTGGTAATAAATGAGTATCCCATATTGTCCCCATCATATCGGACAGCCGGAATTTTTCCAAAATATTTTCCAAAGAAAGTGAGATGATGGAAGCACACCTCTCTTTTCCTTTAGATGAAAAGAGAGCCAGAGGGTTTTACTTCACATTTCCAATGTTCTTTTAACAGAAAGTTTAGGAACTTCGTTGTTTCTATTGCAGGAGTATAAGAAGTAATCACATACCTGGCTCCATTATCACCTAATCCATGGAGCCACACAACTGTGGCCAAGTGTCGTCCTTTCGGCCTCACCACATGGGTTCTTCCAAACTCAACCCTCGAACCACTCTTAAGGCCTGTGAATTTAACAAGTTTCATCTTATACTCTTTATTTCATATCACCTGATACTGGTACCAGTAACCCCCACCACCACCAAAAACCTCAATGCACCATCAATATTAAAACCCAGTTTTCTATGTAAAAAAAAGGGGAATAAAGAGAGGCTATCTGACCCTCCTTCCTCTCCAATAAGTTAATGGTGCTATTACAGATGAATTAATTATTTCTACCCTTTCTTTCTCCTTTTGTTTTGCACATATGGAAATGGGGATTTTTGTTATTGGTCAGACTTATCTCTCAAGTATTGAACCTTTATAAGTGAATGAAAACAGTAACAAAGAAAAAATGACAGACCAGTATCAGCACTGAAACAAGAACCCATGGCTAAATTGGGGGAAAAAGAAACCCTTGAATAAGTTAGACTTGTTTAATGAGACAAACCAGAGCCAATGGAGCTACTCCCATAGCTCATCTCTGCCAAGCGAAGAGCAGCTCTTAAAGCCCCCACCACACCTTAATTTTAATAAAATCGACCAGATTTTTTAACTGCACTATAAACAAAAGCATCAGTTTGGGATCTTTATAGTTGGAATACAGGAAAGATAAAAGGTGAATTTTAGAATGATGGAGAAAAAGCGAATGAGTTTTTTCCCCCCAAATTTGGGGCAGGGAATCAATCAATCAGCGAAGAATCCGAAAGCAAACAGCATCAGATACTGAAAGGGATTTGATTGTGAAAAAGAAGGTAACTTTTGAGATCAAACAAAGGTGAACGATCGGATTGATGTGAAGATAGATAGACAGAAAAAAAAGGCGTCATCTAATGCGATCTAAAGAGCGCAAACTGAGTTCGATCGGATTTCTATGTACAAACCTGGGAATGGATGAAATTAGCGCTTTCCCTTGTTCTGATTGGGGGAAAAAAACTCGCACAGATTTTGATTCTATAATAAAGCAGTAGTGCGAGGTTGGATGGATGGATGGATTGATGGATGGAGAGGAGAGCGGACTAGAATAGACCGCGCACCGAGAAAGGGAAAGAAATGGAAATATTGAGAACATCGAGATGATCTCATGACATCTCTCACGTGACGATCTGTACTTTCTCTGCTATTATTTTGCAATTTCATAATGTGCGATCAGGCAATGTGTGTGTCATCTTATTAGATTGCAGAATCAATGGAACTTATAAGAGTAAAATGTGAGTGCCATCTTATTAATATTTTATTAATATTTAATAATAGTGAAATAAATATATGAAGTAATGAGAATAAAATGCGTTAAAAATTATGAAATTTGATGATTTAACTTTATTCTATCTCCATAAATGCTTTACTTTTACTTTATCTTAAATTTCTTTCATATATTAAAGCACTTAAATTATCTCTACTCTGCTTGTCAAACGAGAGGTGAGGGGTTAGTTTGTATGTCAAGTGAAGGAGATTTAAATAGTTTAAGATGTTTTAATATATTAAATAAAAGTAATATATTTAAGATGGAGTAAGTTAAAATATTTATAGAAATGAAGTAAAAGTAAATTATTAAATTTGCTTACTTTTGATATTTTTTATCTTTATTATTTCATTTACTTAATTTAGTATATTAAACATCTTTTAAAATAATTTAACATTTGCTTTATTTTAATTTTATTTTACTTATCAAATGAGATATTTATCTAAAAAAATATATTTATACAAGAGATTAAAATAAGTTTTTAATTATATTTTGATGTTTAAATAGAACACTTAATATTTTTTTAGTATCCGTTATTATCATAAATAATCATGAAATTGATCAAGTTAAGAAGTACATTCTAAAAATATTGACATTATTAACATTCAATAAATTTAACAATCATTATATTAATAGCATCTTACTAGAGACCTCAACTAATTCAATGAATGTCCATGCCAATCGAGTCATTCATTCAACAAACCTACTATAATAATTGAATGTTATTATTCTAAAATATATGTATATCCCCCTACCTTGCTCATCTTATAAAGAGAAAACATCTTATTTAACTCATTCATACCTCTACTTTTTGTGGTTTTTATAAAGAGATATTAATCATTATCGACCCACTTTTTGTTGCTCCTATAAAGATAAAATAATACTTATTCCCCTACTTCTTATAGTCCTCTCAACTAAATAGATAATCTTGCTCATAAGTCGAGCAGATAGTTCTGTTATGTTATAAAAAATCATTCAAAATCAACCAAAATATATTACTTACAATATGAATACACAATTCTTATTATTTACGATATTATTACAAAAACAATTCCCAAAATCTCTTATAACTCCATGTACCTTAATAATTTATACAATACTCTTAAATAAAGGATCTTAATAAAGCAAGCACCTTAATACTTCAATACTATTAAATAGCTTAAGCCTTGAATGCTTTGTCTAGTTAGCTATCTCCGTTCACATTTTAATGAACGAAGAGTGCTGACAGATAAGTTTATTTGAATGCATATATTTAATTCTTGACCAATTAATTTGGATTTTATTCTTTTGTTGTGATATATTTATATGTGATTGGCTATCCTAAATTATGCCTGCATTATATATTAGAGATATGAGGTTTTTACTAGAAGGATATAAGTTAACTTGAGTCTTATAAATGAACCAACAAACGTAACTAATATTTAAGATATGTTTGTTGTAATCAAATGATAATTAAAGTAAAAATGAGGATAAGAAGTTTATATCTATAGCAGCAACGATGAGTAATCTTAGTAGTTTTATTTATAGTTGTCTTTTGTCTGGATTCGGAAGCAAGCATTAGAGACGAGTGATCTCCTCACAAGATGTAATTAGTGAAAAATTAAACATTAGAATGAATCACATAAATTAAGTTAGATCTTAATAGTTTTGTTCTAAATTATGCATGAGTTTAAAACTAGTATATCAATATGAATTTTATATAACAACAATACAAAATTTATATTATACATATATTCTATCATTGTTAAAATCCTCTTGTTATGGTTCTAAATTCATATGGGAGAATCAAATATAATGAATGATATATGTACATTACTTAATTAAATATTTTTTAAAACGAATAATAAGTTAGAGATCACCTAAAAAGCTCTTACTCATTATAATTTCAATTATTAACAATTCTAAAAGTATGAATTTTGGATATTAAATTATTTTCATAAAAAAAATTGTAAGATTTTATTTCCATCTTTTTTTACATATAAATTTAATATTATATTCTTATATATTGCAAAACAATATCATATTTCTTTAATAAAACATGCTTTATTTATTTTCATTTATTTATTTATATACATCTTTTAGTTTCTCAATTCTCACGGAAGCATCTCTAGCCAAAAAGCCAGTTGCATGAAATATTCCGCTATTGCAGAGGAAATTGACCACCCACTTGGATTGGAGAAATATAACATTTCCATTGCTCCAGGAATGCCAGCGAAGCAAGCTCCATTTCACTTGCAGGTGGGACCCAGAGCCATCTCTCTCTGCAATGATGGCTGATTACGCTCTCCGATCCTGTCTCCACAAAATTGTTCCGTACTCTGCGGTGCAAATAAATAGAGGACTTTTGTGCAAAAGCTGTTCAATAGATATATTCTTTAAATAATGTACTTTGAAATATATATATTCTTTGATGGACATATATGTTGTTAATAATAAAAAAGGACACTTTTATAAAATATCATGACTTTGGAAATATCTAACAAAATATTTATTTTTGAAATTTATTATCAAAATGTCTTTATGGCCGCATTTCAGAAAACACCTTCCTTTTTTTTTTCTTTCTCCTTCCCTCCTCCGTTCTCAAGTCTCCTCAAATTATCAATTTTTTTTTCTCGGTAGTACAATGAATTAATTGGTCAGCATTTTTTACTATTTTTTTATTTTTCCTACTTTTTTAATTCTAATATAATTTTAATTATATTGATCGACCATAATAAAGAGTTGGAGATCAGATTCTATTGTATTATATCTTCATTCGAATTGTATGTTTTGGATTTTTTTTTTAAGTAAATGCTTATCTAGATGGAAATTATTTCTTATCACATCTGGAACAAAAATAAAAAAATTCAAAGAAAATTTTGATATAGTCAAAATACTATTGCATATCAGACATATATGAGTGCTTAATTATTTTTTGAAATTTGCTCCCATAATCACATAAATATATGAATATTTAAATAATATTTAGGTCATTTCTCAAAGTATTTTAGTGAGTAAATACTGAAATAGTTGGAAGTAAAGAGTGTGTGTATGAATCTCACAAAAGTATTTTGTCAATAATTTGATGGATGAGTATTTTGTTTGAAGTTTTGAAAAGACGGGACATTTTATAAAATTGTCCAATAAAAATATCTGAATGTTAATAATGTTGATATGGTGATTTGAAATAAACATAGTGGGAATATTGACAGTTCATCTCCAACTAAACTAATATAAAGTCGTCAAATATGCTAACACATTGAGCTAATATGAAATCAAAAAAATATCAAATTCTCATTTCATCCAGTTATTAAGTTGTATAATTTGTATTAAAACTTCTGTTTTCTGAACCAAGTAAAACAACCATGCATGTATGGTTTCTCCAATTTTTATTTCTTCATTCTGTTCTTTCAAAGAAATTGAGAAAATAATTAACTAAAACCAAAGTAAACGTTTTGGTTGACAATGTAGAAAATCATAATAGCATAGACATGGTTTAATTTATATAATTGGGACTACAAATAATTCAAGTTCGAGCGAGTTGATCCTAGCTCTAATTTGATTTGATTATGAGCCGATTTTAGTCGGCTTTAAACTAAAAAGTTAAATGAGTCATCCCGCTCGAACAAGTTTGAAGTTTATTCGAGTCTTAAATTTAAACTATGCATTAACTCAATTATTATTAATCTTTATATCTATTTTCATATTGTATATGTTAAATAAATAAAGTATGAATTAAAATTCCATTATTTTCTATATTACATTTATTTACTCATCAGTATTTTGTTGATTTTACGACAAATTTTGATAAAAACTCTATTTATACATAAATATAAGTATACCTTCTCATATTATGGCTAGACATTGTAAATCGAACATCATAATTATATATCAAATCATTCAATCAAAATGATTTCTAGTTCGAGCTTGAACTAGCTAAAAGTTTAATAGAGCGAGTCGAGTTCGAACCAGATTCAAATATATCTCAAACGGAAAATGATCTAGTAACTCAAGTGATAATTAATTAAAATAATCTTTAAAAAGTTATGAATTCAAATCCTCATAGATATAAAAAAAAAAAGAGTCTAAACTTTACTTTTCCTTAAAAAATATATCTCAAACGAACCACAAAAGTCACAAACTACGAGTGTATCACACCGTGTAAATTAATAATTACGAGTTTGCATATGATATAAATGAATTCTTTTTTGTTTTCCAAATAACATATTACTGTGTGTAAAAAAGAATTATCAAACAATTTAACCAGAGGTTTTACAAGCACTCGCCTACGACTATAAAACACAAAAAAAAATTATAAATCAAATAAAAGCTCATAGATAATAATCACAAACTTTTACTTTCAAAATTTCAAACTTTTATTGTACTTTTTGTCGCATTTTTTTCCCCAAGAAAAATAATAAATAATGTACCGGACTACTGGTACCCGGCCTTATCCATTTGGAATTAGCATATAAATAAAAAAAAAAGAAAGAAATTATGGGATTTCAGAGGCAGGCGTGGCACGTCAGATGTGTCATGGAAACACCTCAACCACATGATCCGGTTGCCTCAATGGCAGGCAACGCCACGCCATAATTGTCCTGTTTACTTGTGAAAATTATCAATTTATCAATAATTGTCCTGTTTACTTGTGAAAATTATCAATTTATCAATAATTGTCCTGTTTACTTGTGAAAATTATCAATTTATCATCATTCCCCTCCTCCTTGGTCCTGAGTTCGTATCTGTAATTATTTCAAATGAAAAAAAATAAGATCTTATTATTTTAATTGAAATTGTCGGATCAAATTAAATTGACTTTATTTAAAATTTAGGAGATTTTTTTTGTAAATAAATTTTATGATCCAAATTAGAATGGATTGATAGATTAAAATGGCTCCATTTAAAATTTAGAGGATTTTTTTATATAAATTTGATCCGTTTATTTTAATTTAACGGTCTAAATTGCAACAATAGCACGTTACTTTTCTATTTAAAATAATAGATGATCTCATCTCCATTGGTCCTTGCCTTTTAGACAAAATTATCCTTCCACCTCCACTTGACAAATTGTAATTGGTTCATGCATGAGGCAAAAGGTACACCCGCAAAGCTCAGAGAGGCTGTTCACCTCTCATCCTCTCCAGTTATGTTGGAGCTAGCTAGGTACTTTGTGCTCAAGTTTGGAAAACTTTTGCTCCGAATTTGTATATAAAAAAATCATTTTAAAATTATGTTTAGTTTGAATCTGAATATTTTTTTTAATTATGTCTATGTAAACTATCTTATATGTTGGATGAGAAAAAAATTCTTAAAGCTTCGTCTTCTTTCTAATTTTACTGATCACATCATTGGTAATGTATTAAAAGTTTATTAAACTTGATAGTTATGTGACTAAATAGAACCATGACAATCTAATCTCAAGTAAGTGAGTGATATATATTTATTTGAAAGTTCATTGTATATGTACAATTGAAAGGATGAAAATCTTATATGACTATAAAAAATAATCTTTTAAACTCCATGATGTATGTCAATTGAAGCATACACATTGAATTTAAATAAATAGACATCCATATTTACAAATTAAAGTTAGTTAAAGCTAAATAAAAAGCGATTCTATTTAAATAATAACAAAAAATGCAACTATCAATTCAAATTAATTTGAGTCAAATAATTGAACACAATAAATTTTACCTACGCATTCTTCTAACCAAAAAAAAAAAGTCACAATTCTAAGAGGCAGGACATATCCATTTTGTTTGAAATGGAGAGAGGACAAATGTCAACTCTGTTGCTGCCGATTTAATGGCCAAATTGCACCAACAGAGAATCAAAACTCAGAAGATCGCACCATGGGAAACACATCCAATTTAATTCCAGGTACTAATTGCACCAGTGCAGCAGTACTGAGTGCCTAACTGTCCCTTTTTGCCGAAGGCTGCATTATCTGTACTATGCATTCTGTAGGCATTTGAGGAGACATTGACAGATAAACGGGCCGGATCTTGTTTGGGCCGGGTCGGATCCATTAGTTTCAATTTTTTGTTCGTTAAGTCAAGTTTATTCAGGGCCGAAACGGGTCATGTTAACAGAGAGATTATGAAGTGTGAGTTTAGTTGGGTTTTAGGATCTAGATGGATTGAAATCAGATTTTTTTAGGAACATATAAATAAATGATAAAAGAAAAGCTCTTAAAAAATTGAAGATGTAGTATATAGATTGATTGCTTCTGATCAGACTCAGTTGTGATTTGTGAAATGTGTGTATGATTTAAGTAAAGAGGGAAGGCCTCTTTGTTGCCAATCGTGTGCTCCTCCATTTGAAGGCCCATTTAGGACCCAATAAAATAATAAAAATTAAATAAACAGCTGGTCGCAATCTATTAGGACGATAATGCTGCTAATATTATTTTTATTAAGAAGATAATAATTTCCGATTCAAACAAGTTAGGATAAAGGAATATATATCTCTTTTGGTAACGGAACAGGTGATAAAAAAAAGGTCATTTATTTAGAAATAAATATCAGTATATAATTTGTGATAAGTTTGGCTCTTTGATTAATACGTACAAGACGATTCTAAAATTAATTTTATGAGCTTGTAGCAGGCAAAAATAAAAGAGGAGACTTATATGATAATGCTTATTAGGTTAGTTGAATATTCATATACGTGAAACTAAAAAATCACAACGAGTCAATATCTAGTTTAATGTAAGACTTGAGATAACATAAATCTTTCATGATTTGTACTCTGTGCATATACCGATCGATGACAGATCTCTCCAGTTAGTTTAAACTGCAGAGGAGAGAAATTAAATAGAACTGCTTCCCATTTCCCATCACAAAATCCAACTAAATCCGCCGACGACTCGTCGACCTCTCTCTCTATCCCCTCTTCTTCCTCCTCCTCCTCCTCCTCTCGCCACGTGGCATCGCGAGATGCACCGTACGTCAGCTGGTGCAAGAGAGAAGCAGGTGAGGTCCCGTCCGTCCGTGTGTCCAGATCGGCTGCCTACGTGGGACCCACAGTCGGACGTCGGGAAGAGGGAGGCGCGGCGGGAGAGGTTGTCTGAGAACGCTGTCCACGTCATCCCTCTCGTCATAAGTCTCTGTCTCGCCGTTCTCTGGTTCTTCTCTCTCTGGTATGGTCATATTCTCTCTACGTTCTTTATTTATATACGTGAAATTAGACGAGTGTTGTTCTTTTCAACTTTTGATATCAATTGATCATCCAATGGTACTTAATCAACTGAATATAAACTTTCTTGCTATTTTAGCCTCTTGTGGAGTATGATTGACACTGTAAATTGAGAATTAATTACAGAAATTGGAGCTAATTGCCGCAAAATCAAGTTTAATTAGGTCTAGTTTAGGGTTGATATCAATACCAGGCTAATTGGGATTCAGTAAGAATTAATATCAAATTTGGTGTGCTGGTAGGTCCAGTAATTGTGTGCCAGTATGTAGTAGCTAAATTTAATCTTACTAGAAATGCATATTATGTACCAGATGCTTAGAGATGAGAACCAATGAATGATTAAGAAACATAGATTTGCTTAAACTAATTGTCTTTTTTTTTTCTTGTAAAATATGAAGATAACTAAAAAGTTCCTTTATTTATGACAGAATGAAGACCTGATAGAGGAAGTGGTGCAAACAGGTATAATAACAAAAACATCATTTGTTTTGTTACTGATACAAGTCATCTTTGATTTTTCTTATCTTTCCTTTTCTTATTCTTTTCAGGAATTTCAATTTGTTTATAGGATTTTACCAAAGACACGAAGTATAGATGATACACAGTTTTTCTTTGTTTTCTGTGATTTGTAAAGACTAAAGACATGTTATTATGTAATGAGGAATACAAAGTAAAATAATAACAGTAGTTATTTTGGTATAAATCTTTTTATTTTATTTTTGTATGAAATGATTTAAGTTGATCTATAAATGGTGGAAAAAGTATTGTATTTTTTTTTTGCATTTTTACTTAGTCAATCACCCTGATCGGAACAGAAGGTTATGTAAACAGAGACATGTAGTTTTTGTTTAACAGTCCAGCTACTGGGAGCAGATCTGAAAAAGAGATGCTATATAATAGTAGATATGATTATGGTTTAAGGTAACTTGCAGGACAAAAGAGCTTCATGAAGAGGATCATAACCCCCCCCCCCCCCCCCAAAAGAAAAAAAAAAGACCCTAATTTCTGAAGTAATGTGGATCCCGACCTAAAAGTAGCTAGAAGGTCTCCATATGAATTTTCTTTTCTCATTGGCATTACACTTGTATGGTTGTGAATAACAGCTGCACAAATTGTTTACAGGGGGCGGGTTCCTGGGGTGGGGTGGGGTTTGCTGTTCATCTTGCATTTGCTTAATTGGACACAAATTCAGTCTATGGTCGAATTATGTTTTATGGATTTTCTATAAACTTTGCCTAATATGGAGTATATCTTATTCTTTATATGAGTTGAGAAATTCTGTTGTGGTAGTTTCAGTGCAGTCGAAGTGTTTATTTATATATTATTATAATTGGCTATAATGTTAAAATCTTGGTGTTCATTGCTTTTAAGAAATCTTTCTTTTTGTATTGTCATGTTAATGTCTTTTATCAGAGAGTTAATGGTTCGTCTGGGTGGCTGGAGGTAACTGAAATCAAGAATTGTCAATATGGTGACTGAAACTTGAATTTATCTGTTGGAAGAAAGAAAACTATGATTGAATAATGACTTTAAGTGAGTCCCATATCTTAATATTTTTCTCTTCCAATTTCATCCAAAACTCATAACAACATCTCAGGTTATTCTGTTACACTGTTGAAATCCCCTTGTATCTTCATATTTTCCCTGTTTGATTCCGCTGCTAGAGGTCCGGCAAAATCCTCTAGCTCTGGTCCGTTGCTGGTACTGTAGAGAAAACTGTACCGGATCTACAGCCTTGTTAGTGGCAGAAGATGGTCATGGTTGAAATAGCAAAAAATTCAACTTCCTATCGAGCTCACTCGGAGGTAGAGCAAACAAAACGGGCCTGAAATTGAACAATGTTTAATTCTTGTTTTCAATTGGAATAAATTCCTGCTTGTTTTGTCAGGTTTGAGCTATTCTTGCCCCAGTCTTACCAGGCCTTGCCTAAGAACCTAATCAATTGTGGGCCTGAACACAAATGAATGAAACTACCAAGACAAAGTAAGATTCTTACACCTTGTTTTGTTCTTCATTATATTAAAGTGGTGATTGAGGTTTTGTGAACATAGTTTTGTTGACCCCATTTTATATATGGGAGAACAAAGACAAAACATTTGTTTTTTACTAATGGTTCATATCTCTTGTACCAGCATTTACTGGCTTTTTGCCCTGGTTATAATCCGTTGACAATTAGCACAATAAAAAAAAATTAAGCTCAGTTAAATCATACAACCATCCTGTTCAAAGTCCAAACTTTGAACTTAGTTTTAGTATCCCAACTCTTTCTGTAAAATAAAGAAAATACCTTTTTAAAAGATTTAGGTGAGCGGATGAGGATGAGTACCTGAATTTTGTCCTTATGTGGATGTAATCTCTCCAATAATTGGTTTAAACAAGTTTCACAAGTATGGTTTAACAAATGCATTATTTAAAATAGTCAATCTTTAATTATATATTAAGTGGGATCCAGCTTGTTTCCAGGTCTACTTAAGTGGTATTTTTGGTAGTTATGTCATTCTCCCTTCTGATATTTTTATATATGGCTTATAAAACTTATATATATTATTGTTATATTTCATATGCTATACGCATTATCTTCCAACATTTCAAATAGCCGCCTCTTTCAATGTTTGCATATATATTGAAAGGGATAAATGTTATTTATGCGGGCATGCTGTCTAATTGAAAGTTGCAAGGTACAACTAGCTGATCTGTACCAGTACATAGGTTACAGCTACTTGAGCTGGTACATATATGATAGGCCTGAAAAATGAGCCGGTAACATGCATGCCACCCCTTGACCATCCCCTACATAACGGTTCTACAGCTTTTAAAGCTTTTTATGTGATTTAATTTTAACATCTATACAACAAGCTTTTTGTTTTTTTTCTTTTCCATCTTTAGCTAACAAAAAATAGCAATCTGTATCAGCACTGCACATAACTGTTTTGTTACCATTGTCCTTTAGTTTCTACTTATAGTAGTCTTATACACACCATAGCCTTTTTGTAGTCTACAACAACAGGAAAAAAAAAATTACCCCAACAGAAAGCTGATACAATATATATACATATGATATATCTTATTTGTAGTGCATGGAACATTTTGTAGAGTAAATATCCCTGCAAGCATTCCAACTACCTTTGATCTGTCTAGTGCAATAATGAGAGCACAAAATTAAATTTAGAAAAAAAGGAAGGAAAATTAAAATATGAAATGGAACAATAGACATGCTGCCCCAAGTCAGTGATTCCAAACTGAGAGCATGTTCCTCTTTTACCTTGGTCAAATGCAAAGTTCAAAAACAAGTTTCAGTGCTAGCGCAAGCTACAGTTGTCTGACCCTTTTCTCTGCAATTTTACTCAGCATAAGCCATCAGAAATGCACCAATCCCACACCCTGTCATGACTGCTCTAGAATTAATTCTCTTACAATGCCATATGTGCCTCTACTGTGCATGATTGTTCGGCAATTAATGAGCACACAAGGGAGAGCATTTAATGATGAGCAAGAGTGCCAACATGATGATATGCATCCTCCTCCTCCGGTTTTATATATCCTCTATTTTGCATCCCCCTATATAAATTCCTAATTCCTATTCATTTGTTTATTTCATGGATTTGGTAGTAAACAGGAGCAGCACTTGTCTATCTCATGTGCATTATGATCTTATCATTTGTTTAGCTGTTACATATTCCATCATCTGTTGATAAATAGGAACCTATCTTTTCTTCCTTACCCGATCCATTTTATTTTTTGGTTGTAGTACATACCACTAGCAGCCCCTCTTAGTACATATGTATCATTTTTTATTTGGATAATATCTGCACTCTACAATTATCCTTCCGTTTCACAAATGAGTTAAAATTAAACCGGAGTAAATATTATATCATTCTAAAGCATTGAAATTTGATAATAATGAAATAAATAGATAAAATAATGAGAGAAAAAATGTATTAAAAGCTATGAAATTTGATGATTTAATTTTATTACATCTCTATAAATATTTTAATTTACATTATCTTAAATCACTTTCGTTTAGTACATTAAAATATTTTAAAGCACTTACTATATCCTTATTTCATTTACCAAACACATCCTCACAATTGTGCCTACTAGTTTTTACCAATCAGTTCTTCAAAACTTAAATATTGTGATATCATGAGTCATGTGTTTATATAATATTTTATAATCTTTAGAGTTTGTTCAGACAAAATTAGAAGCTAACAAAATGAATTAGTCAAGTCTCATATTTTATTATTAAATTTATCCATTGAATTTTTAATTAAAAATATTAATATAAATAATCATCGTCTCAACCTGTGATGAAGTTTCTCTCTTTCTTTTAAAAAAAATTATTCTTATATCTCACGGTTAGCATCCATTATCTGCATATTAAAAATATTTATATTAAATAGATAATTTATTTATATCTAAATTAGAAAGTATTTGTAGTTAGTATAGAAGCTGTATTTCATTTTTTTCTTTCATAAAAGCTTATAAAAAAT
The DNA here is from genome assembly GCA_037678475.1 of x Bolboschoenoplectus mariqueter. NCBI lineage: Eukaryota > Viridiplantae > Streptophyta > Magnoliopsida > Poales > Cyperaceae > x Bolboschoenoplectus > x Bolboschoenoplectus mariqueter. Next base: position 1,893,337 of record CM075250.1, read on the forward strand.
TCAAATAAAAAATAGCATTGCACAAGTAAAATTATAGCTTATATAACTTTAATTTTAATAATATAAACTATAAATATTTTTAGATTTTTTAAAAAAATAGTTAATTGACACAATATCACTTATCTAAGATGAAAGGAATTATAAATTCATAATACTTTAAAGACATGAGAAAACAATGTCTCAAATTTTAATCACATGCAACTAAAAATATCTTCATATCATAGCAACCACATGATGACCAAGTGAATAAGTGATATTAGTAAATACCAAAAACCATAAAAATCCGACATAATATCTCGTCATGGTTTTGGAATTCTTTCAAGTCAAGGCTTACAAACTTCCTCTCCTTTCAATCCAAGCTTAGACAGCAAAATAAAATCTTACAATTATCTTCTCCTTTTTCTTTTCAGAAACGACTCACAAGAAATTCTCCGTTATTTAAATGCAACCAGGCTCTCTGCACCTAACCCGACAAATCGGCACTAAACAAGGGTTTGGGCTCACAAAACAAAGCATGAAAAGAGAGAGAGAACGGTTGCCATACGAAACCACATTGATGCAATTTATTAATTAAAGAATTTACTTGGGAAACTAACTACTCAAGTGACAAGTATGCATATGAGTATAATAAATATCTTTTAATTTTTTATGTTTTTTATAGTAGGTTTTTTTAAGCAATTAATGCTATGGGTCTACCAAAACTTTGTACTCTATGATATGATGGATCACTGTTTATATTTGTTGAAATTTTTATATAATGTGGCATATTAACTCAATGTAGTGTCGGTTAGATCATGTTGAAATAAACTATAAAGGTAGTGTAAGTTTTGTCTTTTTTTTTTTTTAATTTTGTGTTTTTCACTTACAATGTATTAAGACATATACATTGCTACTAAAGAATCATCTATATAAGAAATTGACACCTATTCAGGCATAGACACATATTAAGAAATGTTTAGTAGTTATTGGTTAAAGATCAATACATATAAAAATAATGAGAAAATAGTTCGTGAAAAATTTACCAATCATGCATTAACAAAGACAAGATAGTTGAACCATTTAGAACATAAGTGCAGTCGTGAGTTCAAATTTTTATATCGATTACTTGTATCACATTACTGGAAAAATTACAATGGACGTGTGATCTTGTATTCATGGAAGCAAAATCATTAAATCACAAATGCACTTAGCTATTAGCATTTTCTAAAATTAATAGCATAATTTTAGGTTCAAAGTTTTTCCTTAGACAATTGATTAATCATAGTTTAGATAAGAGGAATTTGGATTTATTTTATTTTATTTTATTTTAGAGTTGAACACAAATTTTGTCACTAAAGTTTTTCTGACACCCTCAATTAATTGTAGATTTTTCAAACGAAGAAGAATTTAAAATATCTACCGAATAATTAGTTCAGAAAATTGACTTATTTTTTTCTATTCAAAATTAAGAACAAGAACAATCATATGTTGTGCTAATTAATGCATGATGATTATTTTAAGAGCAAATACTTTAGCAATAAAACTGAGAATTCTCGCACTAGCTACCAAACTTAAGAGAAAACTTCTCATGAGTGTGTTTCCACATGTTTGGGTGCATTTTGGGGGAGGGACGAAGCATTTCCACAAATAATTGTTGAGCTCACTCTGTAGAAATCTTCAAGGGGCTGTGTGCAAAACATACTTGTCTGGGGGTGTTTCTTGTGCTACTTATCAATTTGGCTATTTGGGTTGTGTGCAAAGTGTAGTTGATAATTTTATTTTATTTATTATTATTATTATTATTTTATTATTATTATTATTATATTATTATTATTATTATTATTATTATTATTATTGTTATTATTATTATCGTTATTATTATTTTCAAATAAAAATGATGATCAAATATGTTTTATTTTAAATAACTATAATGGGTTTTTGTTGGAACTTTAAATCTGTAATTTTTCACACAGAACACATTATTTTTGTTATTAAATAAAAAAATAATTCTCAATAATTTATTATATTAATAATTTTACACTGGATATTTCACACATTTGCAGCTATAAAACGTGGCATCTAAGTCTTGTTAATTATTACTTGAATTGAAAAATTATCTATTGAATACAGACAAAATAAAAGTCAACCTCTAGTGCAATAATGGATGTTGTAAGGTTTTAGTTAGTTATCAATGCAGCAATAATTTTATCAAGACAAAAAAACAACGTAGCAGTAACGGATGTTTTGAGTTTTTAGGAATATTAAAAAATGTTTTTCAAGTCTTTTATCTTAAAAATATTTCTCAGTGTTTTGTTTTATCAACCTTTTAAAAAAATTCAAAATTAGGTGTACATTTTAGAATATACGAATATGCCTTATGTAATAATTAAGCATGCATTCTATAATAAACAATCAAGTGTACATTTTATAGTAGCCAAATGTATATCTTGAGATTCATAGATAAGTTCGAAAGTTAAGTGTATATTTTACAATACACAAGTATACATTCTATAATATACAAATGTGTCTTATGTAATAATCAAGCATGTATTATGTAATAGAGAAATTATTCTTATATTTCATATTTTGCATCTTTTATTTGCACATCAAAAAATATTTATACTAAATGAATAATTTATTTATATATAAATTTAGAAGTATTTATAGTTAATATAGAAAATATTTGTCAATTTTTCTTTTCTAAATGATTATAAAAAAGTTCAAGTTAAAAATTTTTGTTGCACAAATAAAAATACAGCTTGAATAACTTTTAATTTTAATAATATAATATATAAATACTTTTATCATTAAATATAAATACTTTATAAAAAATATAAATATATTTAAAATATAGGTACGGGATATAGTTAAGAGATATAATTATGACCCCTCTATTTAAAAATTAAGTGTGCATTCTATAGTAGCCAAATATACATCTTGAGATTCATAAATAAGTTCGGAAGTTTGGTGTACATTTTACAATACTCAAGTATACATTCTACAATATACAACACTATACAAGTCAGAGTTTGCTCGTAGCAAATACACGTAAACTGTGGTATTTAAATTCAAAAAAGCCAATTAGTTAATAACTAATAGGGAGCTGATATATAGATTTCAAAATCGATATCAAGTTTATTATTCCAATTAAATGAGTTGTTATTCATATTAACGAATTTATTATGTAATTTATTTGTACAGTATTTTTGTTATTCAACTTAAGTGAGTTATTATTCATATCAGTGGTATTTGAGTTGAATAATAAAAATACTGTTACAAAATAAGTTGCATAAATAAAATAATTAATATGAATAATAAAATCGGTATTAATTCCGGTATCTCCCAGACATTTTCCTAACCCAATATCTATAAGGGATTTAATTTGATAAAATTTTATAAGGGATTTAATTTGATAAAATTTTATAAGGGATTTAATTTGATAAAATTTTATAAGGGATTTAATTTGATAAAATTTTATAAGGGATTTAATTTGATAAAATTTTATAAGGGATTTAATTTGATAAAATTTTATAAGGGATTTAATTTGATAAAATTTTATAAGGGATTTAATTTCATAAAATTTTGAGGATTTGAGGGGTTATATATATATATATATAAAAATAAAAGTGAGTTGGTAAGTTTGTTTCAATAGTACAAAAATTGCATCTATCTCAACTGTTGAATCTGTTGGTCGGACGGCTGTCGGACTACCCAATGTAATAAGTTGCATACACTCGGTCCACCATAAAAGTGTAGACCAAGAACCGAAGCACCCAATTGTTAGAAATGCAAAACATCAGGGTCAGATTGGATTTGAGTAAAAAAAAGAAAATTAAAAATAAAAGATCAATTTGGGTTTTTGTCACATGTTTATATTCAAATCAAATTTTTGTAATTTTTGTCGTTGCTTCAGAGTTCAGATAGAATTGTCTTTTTGTACAGGTCAGGCCATGATCAGATTCTTTGTCAATTTAATTTGTTAATTTGGATTGATTTGAATTTGTTAGTCTGAGATTTATACACCACATCAGAAAAAGAGAAGCATTTTGGATCTATTCAGGACATCAAGATTCGTACGATATGTATAACCGCCACATCAGATCCAGACTGGAGGAGTAGTAGATTAATTTTATAAGATGGTCCTTGATTAATTTTAAATTGTCCATTTCAGATTATAAGGTTTAAATTGATTCTAAGTATAATCTTTTTCTTTTACCTATTTGATTTTTTACCAAAATTTAATAATATATATAAATACCATCATTCTTATTGACTTTATTATTCATAATAAATGCATTATTATTTATGTTAGCGATTTTATCATGTAACTTATTTGTACAGTATTTTTATTATTTAATTTAAGTGAGTTATTATTTAGATTAGTGATATCTTAGTTTGAATAATAAAACATTGTACAAAATAAATTACATAATAAAATCGTTAACATAAATAATAACTCATTTTACATGAATAATAAGGTCTGTATCAATAACGATATCAATGATGGTATCTCCCAAATATTTTCAAAATAAAAAATAATCACAAAACGTGATTAATGCGTATCGTAGTATATAGCTATAGGTCGAGCAATTAATCTTTAGCTTAAAATTAAAACTCCGAGAAATATATACATGTAGAGACAAAATGGGGAATTTATGTACAAGTTGCATAAAGTCAATATACCTATTTAAGTTAAAGCCTAAAATTAAAATTGATTATTGGTCTATAGTTGACCTACTCATTATGGAATAATTCCAGCTAATTTTTGGAGGATTACGAAAAATTCTGATTTGATCTCTTCACATGCATCATCAAATTAACTAAGTAATACGCTACAATTGCTTAATTAATTAGATAATTAACTACCAATAACAAGCAATTAACGGTTGACATGATTTTGGCATATGGGAGTTGCATTGTTATTTATTAATTATATATGTATGTGACACCTGGACTGGTACCCGGTACGATTAGAAAAATACATATAATATATTAATATTATATGGGAGATCCGTACTTCATAAGTAATTGATTGGTTTCCTAGTTGTTTTGTTTGCACATGATTTCTTGCACATTTATTATATTTTATTTTTTTGTACAATTTTTGTTTCAAGTGACAAATGCCTTTGCAAATAAGAATGCGCCACACTATGTTGAGCTGGATAGAAGAAAATAGTGCAAGTCTTCTCCAGTGTAATTGGAAATGGAGATGTCCCTTGCTTTGTCTCTAGCTGATTTCAAGAAAACCTGTCTCAAATTATGGTTCAGTTCAGCAAAATTTTTATATATTTTAAGTACAATTAATTAATATATTATATTTGATTCTAGATGAACAGTGATATTAGGGACAATTGAAGATTATCTATAATGTACTAAAAAAAGTTCAATATTCATGTCAAATCAATTATAAACATGAGGTTCAAGTTAATGCTGTTATTTTTGGGACCTCCATTGTACTACTTTTTGAAATGATCAATAACTTGAATTTAATTTTACATATCAAAATAATCATTGTGTATGATCTATATTACATTATCTACACACAAACAAAAAAAAGAGAATGAATACAACATTTCAACTTTCTTTGATAGACATCAATAATTTATAAAAAAAAAAATAACCCAAATGTGGAAAAAAATATTTATTCTTTTTTAATGCCTTTGATTTCAATTAAAAAATAAAGCCAAAACACAATAAATAGTTTATATCTGCATCCCGAGAGTGATATAGACAATATTAGAAGTCTCTATTTTTACTTGAGATTTAAATTATATCTTATTAATCAGAAGTGAAGGAATAATGAAAGCATATAAATAAAAGCTTTTGAATCTTATTCCATATATAAACTAATTCCGTACTATTTTGTTCAATAATTGATATTGTGTCTTTGTATGTTGTCTTTCAAAAATAGAGGTACAGGTTTGCACATACTAGAAAATATTATTCTTTGTGAGACAAATATTTGCATTAATTATACGATTCAGAGTTTCAGACCCTCCAAAAAAAATAGATAAATATATAAATATACAAAAAAAAAAGCCATGAGGATTGCTTAGATAATTCAAGACTTCTCTGACATTGACTAGTGATCATGTTGTGGTATGGTTAATTACTATCATAATTTCTCTTGTAAATCAACATTAATTTTCTACTATTTTCTTGATTTCAACTACATTTGCCAATGTGTTTTCAAATTGTATATAGAACATGAGAAAATTTCCAGTTATTTTTAATTACTGGAGGGGATCTGGACCAAGAAACAAAGAAATTAATTGCACTGTTTTCCAGATGGATGGAATGCATATATATATTTTTATATATATATAGGTTCCATTGCTATACCACTAATTTAATTAACTTCCATAAAACTATTTTAAGACTAAATCCTAATTGAATTTCTACTTATAATTAATAGAGCTCATAATGAGACTTGACTTAATTAAAGTGTTTAATTTTTGTGGCATATCAGCATGCTTCTTGTTAAGCAAACTTAATTATTTGATCAACATTAATTGGTTATTATTTGATCATATTAGTTGGCCACAAAAAAAATAATTTCTTTAATTTGGACTTAGCATATGCAACTCCATGATATAATATTACTTTTTGAGGGGGCCCAAAAAGTAGCAGTGAGTTCAACATTAACAAAAATCTACATAAAAAAAATGCAAATTTTCAATTTATATTTTAATTAAGGCCCCCTCTTCTCTCCCTGGTTGATTTTTAGGTGGACCTAGTATAAATGTACTGTCTGTTTTTTAACAGTGATGCTAAATGATGAAAGAGTTGCAAATGAAAATTTAAAAATTTTTAGGGTCCAAAAAAAGAAAATATACGACATATCAGGACAAATTGCTATTTAGTGTGAAAATAAATTGAAAGTGCCTGTGACAAGTATTATGCCTTTTCCAAATTTTTTTTTCTTTTAGACAACCAAGTACACAGTAACTGCTGGTAAAAATTTATAGCTGTAAAAGTAATTTCTACATCAGCAAATAACACTTGTTATTTTTTTTTTTACATGGCTTTGAAATGACTAGTAGAATGGAATTGCAAAAATAGTATTACTGGGCCAGCTACAATTTTTCTTTTTTAAGAATCATCTCAAAAAAAAAATGTGCAAAATTCTCTGTAATAAACAGCACTGAGATTGGAATCTGGCATAAAGGAACAGTGCATAGAAATCAAATCAAATCAAATCAAAGTAATATGAGTAAAAAGAGAGAAAAGGAAAGAAAAAAACAAAGAGAGATCTCAAATTGAGATACGACAAATAGTGTTGCCTCTGCAATGAAGACAGCAGCCTCTTTTCTTGCCTCCTACCTTCCCTCCTTTCAGCCAACATTTTCCCTTATTTTTTTTATTTTCCTTGATTTCATTTTTCCAAACATCAAATTCCCAAAACCCTTTGTCAGGATTTTAAGCAATCTCAGGTCACATTTTTCTACTCATCGGAAATGAAGCTTCCTACAATGTCTCTTGCCTTCTCTTATCTCAACCAAACTTGTCTCAAGCATCTCTTTAAATTTTTTTGTTATCTACATTTGATGTCAAAAGTACCCATAGTCTTGAAAATTTTTTAAAATTATATCTGAAATTTTGATTATATATGACCATAAAGGGGTGTGCAATGATACCTTTTTTTTTTGAAATAAGGGTTCCGTTAATCCTGACTTTTATTTTTTTTCAAACGTTTTTTTGCGGAACTTAAATTTACATGTCTCCGTAAAGAGACGAGATCCATCACCACTGTGCGATTCTGTGCAATGATACATTACTTGTCTTGTTAGCACAAATTATTGTACATTTGTAGTTAGTATAGTCACATGTCAACAGTAGTCCAATCATATTTTAGAAATTTCTTTTGAAAATTATGGTATTTTTGTGATTTATTTTAGAAAGATCGTTGTAGAAGGAATATTCTAAGACAATTTCTCTGCAATCACACCAAAAATGACCATACACTTTGACATACGGAGACTGATTCCCCCAAAACAGTATAAGCACATTGATTTGTTCTTTGAAAAAAAAAATTCAAGTACAAGGACATTGATTCCTTTATTTTCTTTTCTCCATTTTCTCTTTTATGTGATATTATATGTCCACATGCATTGAGAAACTAACTTCATATACTCTAAAATAGTCACAATATGCAAGTGTATATATATACATGTTTTAATAGAATTTGTCATTTTCAACACAGATTGGAAATTTATAATATTGTGAATAAAGTTAATTTATTATTAAAAAAAAAGAATCACCAAAGTGACTATCTTTCAAACAAAAGTCATAAAGAATGTATACTTTGAAGAAAATAAAATTTCATTCACAATTCAATATGTTACATGGATGAGAAAAATAGGATTTCGTAATCACCAAAGTATGACTCTCTTTAACAAAATATTGTTGGTATAATTGAAGACAAACATAAAACAAAATTGCACCAGAATGGAATGGATAACAATTGCAGAGGAAGTGCACACCTGTCTCTCATCTATCTGAGGTCTCAAACGGGACAGCATCACATGTATGAGCAATGAAATGAGCACACTATACATGCAAGTTGCAATGCAACATTATTTCATATGGTTTTTGTACTGGTATGGTGCTTGCATTACATTACATTACTGTTCTGTCATGCAGTAACCGTACAATTTCTCCCAAAAAGTACACAGATGATTGTCTAGCCATATGTTATGCACAGAGTACATATGTGATATATCACACAGTGACTGTACATGTGTAATCCAGAATAACAATTAGTGTTTGCATCAGTATCCATATATCTGACCAATTATTTTTTATTTGTACCTGCTTTTCTTTTCTTTTCTTTTCTTTTTCTCTCTATATGTTTGTATATATTTTAATGGCTTTTTTTTTTTTTGCTTTTGTCATGTTCTTCAATACTTATATTCCTCTTTTAGTGGATGTAAATTCACTACTTCAAAAACTTCATAATTTTAAGGCAAGTAGTATGTATAATAATAAATTTACAAAATATGACCTTCATAAATGGGTACTAAGAATTATGTTATGGTTGCATCACGAAGCACAAAGGGTTGGTACTTCGGTTTTAAATCTTACATATCGAAAGTTCAAACGGTCGATCCAATTCGCCCAATACAATCTACATACTGAAATTCTATAAAATACCAAATTTTATTATTTTTCAATTTTTTTTACCATTTTTTCGGATTTTAAAAAATAGTCCAAATATATTAATAAAATAATAATATGGTTGTCTTTAAAGAATTCTGACATGCTAATATTTCTAAAATGCAAATATAATGACATGCTAATGCACAAAGAGAACATGATAAACAACAATAAAACAAAAGGAAAAAAGTGTGCAAGAGAGTGTCTAGGGGACTGATACAAATTAACCCTAGTCAACCACAAAGCATTAGGCACATATCTTAATCTTAGGCAGTAATTTTGTTCTTTCACATCTTTTGAGACACTTATAATATAATATAATATATTTACTTATAATGCATGCATCGTGATATGATATGATATGATAGATGTGATAATAATATTGTAGTTTGGTTTATTAAGTATTTAAGTTACCTAATAATTGTCGGTATTAGAGCGTGCTTGGCATGTCGGTACGCTAGCTAGCTAGCCCGGTTTAATTTAGAACCAGAACCCTATAAAAATAGATATTTATTTGGGAGTGCATGCACTTAATTATTTAAATATCCTAGTCATAAAAAATATAAATTAATAGACTTTGATTATATAATTATATATATATTTTTTAAAATAACGACTTTTGTCGGTTTTAATATTTATTTTTTTTCAAATATTTTTTATGAGATTTAAATCTACGTTTCTCCTTATAAAAAATGATTTCTATCACTATTGTGTTAAGCCTGCAGTTTCTTTAATTTATTATAATTTTTTTTCAAATATTTTTTTATGAGATTTAAATCTACGTCTCTCCGTAAAAAAACGATTTCTATCACTATTATGTTAGGTCTGCGGTTTCTTTAATTATATATAATTTTTTTCAAATATTTTTTATGAGACTTAAATCTACGTTTCTCCGTAAAAAAACGATTTCTATCACTATTATGTTAGTTCTGCGGTTTCTTTAATTATATAATTATAATAGTACAACTCATTTTAATATGTAATGAAGTAATTATGCCGTACATTGGGGTCACATGCCTACTTGGAATGGTTAGTTCTCTATCTTTCTTTTTTTTTTTTTTGCTTTTTTTTTGGGTTTTTTTTTGAAGAACAGAGCTAGTGCTCTACATGGATGTAACAATACAATAGACCCAATAATTGTTTGACTTGAATCCGATTAGATAACTTGTGATTTATTTTTTTTGAAAATTATTAGAAAGCCTCCAATTAAGGAATTCTTGAATTTTTTAAAAATATTTAAGTCGTTTTCTCAAAAGATAATAAAGAATTCAGCCTACAAAATAGGTAGAGAATAAACCTAGCTATAATTAATTTTATGCTTTATTAAAAAAAAAAGAGAGTTTACTTGTAAACAGAGAAAAAATATCTTAAAGCAGTATTAAATGATCAATCATTTAGTAGTTATTTAATACTTAGATGGTTTGTTTATAAATCTTGTAAAACAAAGAGGAGCTTAAGTCCATTAATTAAGAATAATTGCGAGCTTAATTTTAAAAAGCTGTGGGGTAGTCTACATGAAATATGTTAAATTTTTTATCATTATGTACTCCACAAACTAATTATTACTTTTTAAAATTTTTTGAGTTCATTAAATATAACATCAAGAGGTTGAATTAAATGTTTTGTACTCGTTCAATTTTTTCAAATATGATGCTGATTACACAGGATTTAGAGCTTTAATTTTGATTAAATAGGCGTAAATATCCCTACACATATTGGAGCGAGGTACTTAAATACTGATTTTTTTCAAGTAAAACGTGTGGTATTATCACTTTTTCAAAAAAGAAATCAATAATTTTTATAGAAAACAAATTCAGAAAAAATAAAAGTTATAATGTATTTATTTGGCTCGTGATGTAAAATTAAGATGAACAATATCACTTTGTCATTTTTAATTCTAATCTAATTAATTTTTCAAATTAATTATTGTTTTTTTCCCTCAATAGAGCACACAACTTTTGATCCTCACAATTCAAAAAAAATATATAAATATATCTATCTCATATTTATACAAACACAACCGGCCTCACAATTCCAAATCTCACTAAATGAGAAAAAAAAAAAAAGATTCCACTAATTACAAAAAGACACGCACATACAAAAATACCACTTATATATCTAACCAAAACTTATTGTCAAATACATATAAAATTCAAATTTAGACAAGTATATGTTGTCCATATTATATGACATAATTATCAATTAAGGACAAAAACAGACAGAACCTCCCAATCCTGTCTCCACATTACCCCCAAAAAATAAACTCATATCGGATCCGGGTTGTCTGGACACATAAAAACGAAATCCGACCCGAGAACAAGGCCTAGGATTGATCCCTCTTCACATGCCAAAGACCCATAAAAGGGGACCAAGCAAACACATGGCGACCAAAAACTCCTACTTGCAGAGAGAGAGAGAGAGAGGGGGGGGGGGGGGGGGGAGGGGAGAGAGAGAGATAGAGAGAGAGAGAGAGAGAGAGAGAGGGGGGGGGGGGAGGGGAGAGAGAGAGATAGAGAGAGAGAGAGAGAGAGGGGGGGGGGGGAGGGGAGAGAGAGAGATAGAGAGAGAGAGAGAGAGAGAGGGGGGGGGGGGGGTACAAAGAAAGGAGTGGGCCCCACACCAGATCTCCAAAAGTGCTTTTTCCCATAACACCTTGTTTGGATAGAAAGCAGAGGATGGAAGGGAAGGGAAGGGAAGGGGAGGGGAAAAAACTCTTAATTAATTTTTATTTGATTGAATATTTAATAAAAAAAATTAAGGTTAATAAAGATTATTCGTTTAAGTTTATATTTTTTTAAGTTTATATTTTGTTCATTTTTAAATTAAAATATAACGGAAATTAATAGGATGAATCAAATAAGATGATGTAAAATATAGTATTTTTTTCTCATCATGTTATCTAAACATAATGTAAGGAGAAGGAAGAAGAGAAATGTAGAGCTGATGAGAAAAGGTATTGTTTTAAAGCAGAGAATATTTTTTTTCACTGGAATATGGATAGAATATTATCTCAATTCTCAAAAAGTGAAACAATTGAGCACGTTTTGTAATTTCTGCGCCATTTTCTTCAAAATTCAAATTATAAATCTAGGTATGATGATTCACGAGAATTTAATTTTCGTCCTTAGCGGTGAGATATGACGAATGTTTTTATCATTCATCAAATTAATGATTATAGAAACATTTATACTATTCAAAGAGTATGAATATTAAATTGTATGACTATCATAGACGATAATATAGCTCATCTTTTTACGAAGAGACAAAAATTTAATTTTCACAAAAAAATTGATGCTAAAATTAATAATAACCCTTATTTGAAAAAAAAAAGATATAATTGCTAAACTATTTAATGGTCCAAAACACATTATTTTTAATAATATAATTGAATTGATTTGAGAAAGAATGCAAAAATGATCAAAATAATTTTATATTGATTTATCTCTCCTCATAAATCATCATTGTCACTGCCCCTAGAGAGAGAGGCACCTCACCATTGCCTTACCTGGCCAATGAATTGTTGCTTTCTCCTTTCTTTAACAGAAAGGAGTTTAAAAAAAAAAATGGTTTGTTGTTATTTACTCTGCAAATTTTGTAACAGTTAGCATGAAATGAAATAGGCAACACAATTCAGATTTCCTAAAATGGGTATCCTGCGGAAATTCTAAAAAAATGCAAAATAATTACAACAGTATATATCATCAATAATCAATAATAACAATAATGATGGTGGGTTATCTATTAATTAATTAATTAATTAATTTATTTATTTCATACTCTACAAAAATAAAGTAATGTGGGTCCCATGTATCAGTGACTCATTTTTTATACTGTATGGAGGTCTGTATCAGCCACAGGAAATTAAATAGGAACCAATAGGTCTCCTTTTCTCTTGTCCTCTGTGTTTGCTTTTCAATTGCAGTATAATTTTGTCCCCAATAATGTCATAAATTCAAATAAATAAATTTGAAATTTATGCAAATGATTTAAACTTTGATTACTTTTTCAGATTAAAAGAAAGTTTCTCCATATATAAAAAATAGTAAAAAACAAATTAAGCAACAAATGCAAACTTGTCCAAATTAAATAGTTTCTCCCTCTCCAAATTAAATAAACGGTGTTTAAAATTTTACAAAAGTTGACTTTTCAAGCACATTTTGTTCTCAAATGACAGTTCCGCTTTAGAACTTAAATAAATGTAAAAAGTAAATAAATAGCCGTTCAATAGCATGAAATTAAAATAACTGATGTCATGGGCCCACCTTTTTGTAGTTGATCAATGATTGGGAGTTTGAAGAGCCAATCAGAGTTAGTGATTGAAAAGGTTGATAGCAATGCACCTCTTTTTATGAGGCCATGTAAAAAAAAAAAAAATGAGAAGAACAGGAAGTTTAGTTTTTGTTTTGTGCTGTGCACTTCCTGTTGTAAGGAGTTAAAAAATTGTGAGAAAAAAACCTTCTCTAGGTGTTACCTTTTTCCAATGTATAGCTTTCTACAAACATTAGCTAGACAACTATTTTGATGAAACTGTTATATGATTTAAGCACTATTTGTTATGATTTGGAGATGAGTGACATTTGCTGTTTTGCATTTAATAGGTCCTATGGTTCATGCTCAAGTACTATACACTATACACAATGTATATAGATTTTAAACTATATATATATATATATATATATATATATATAGTTTTACTAATATGCTATCGTTAGCGTTTTGACCAAAATGCTAATGATTTAAAATTGAAGTTTTCGTATTCGAAATTTTGATTAAGTAGGTCAATAAATTCTTCATTTCAAAATCTTGTAGAATACCGAAATTTACCATTTTTAGAGTTTTTTAACTATTTTTTTAATTTTCAAAAATGACTTTAATTGGCATACAAATATTTTTTTATTTTTATTTATTTTTGGGCCAAATAAAGTCATCTTTGAAAATTAAAAAAAATTTAAAAAATTATAAAAATTGTAAATTTTGGTAAATAATAAGATTTTTGATATAAAGAATTTATTGATCTACTTAAATCAAAATTTCGAACATGAAAACTTAAAATTTGAGCCGTTATCGTTTAGGCCGAAATGCTATAGCCTATTAGCAATACTTTATATATATATATATATATCAATTCAGTTAAGAATCGAAGTTGCTTTTTAAAGTAAAAATGACATATAATATCAGGAGGGGATCCTTGACAATTATTATCTTGATAATCTCAACAATTATTTTCTAAATAATTTTTAGAAATTCTCAAAAATAGAAAAAAATTGTCAAACATAATTTGTTAACTTATGAATTGATTGTGTTTCAAATTTTATATAATTTAAGAATTATTTAATATTTTATCAAAAACCATTAAATATGGACTGTTGTAAATGTAATGTAATTTTGATAGTCTTTAATTAAGTTGAAGTAACAAATAATATTTAAATTATATAGAATTTGAAACACTATCGATCTATAAGTTAAAAATATGTTTATAAAATTTTATGTTTAAATTTTTTTAAAATTATTTGAAAATTTATTGTAAGGTTATTAAAGTTATATATAGTTGTCAAGAGATCCCTACCCAGGGAATTATGAAAGTGCTATGCCGTGCATGCCAGCCGGACGTGTTGTGCCGTGCAAGCATGTATAAAGATTAACACGTGTTGTGTCATGTCTTTTTTATATTAGTATTAAGAATGACACTTCTAATGATACGGCACGTCATGAATATACGTGCATATATGTAGTTGAACATGTTTTAATTTTTTTAATTAAATTTCTGTTTTTAATTGTAAAAAAATATTTAAAAGTTTGGAAAAAAATAAATAAAAAACAAAAAAGGAAAAATGCAGGAAATTTTTTTATAATAATATATATTTTTAAAATATGCTTGTAATATATATTAAAAATAAATTATAACAACTATTTTTTAAAATTTCATAGATGTGTCTAAACGTACTTAGATGTGCCACGCGCCAACTAGACACTTGCACGTGCCGTGTCGTGCTTAGTGTGCTTATCGCCTAACACAATACTTATAAGGATATGTTTACGTGGCACGTCAAATACGGTACGTCTAAACACATGTGTCGTATTTTGATTGTGCTAGGACATATGCCATTTGTGCCGTGCTCATGCGCCACGTGCTACATTATCCCTACCCATAGTAACAATGTACTCCTAATTTGATAAATACCTCAGTTGTTAGAAAAAAAAATTTTGAGATAAAATTGAAAGTATAAATTATTCAAATTTTAAATATTCATAATGAGCTTTTATCTTAATTTGGAAGCTGCTAGTTGCTGGGAAATCTACGGAATTTTTTTTTCTGTTTAGGTTGAAAGAACAGATGGACATTTATTTAGTAATCATGAATAAACAAAAAGAAATCCTAGACCAAAAATAAATTGCAATATTCTAGAAGGCACACAAGCTTTTTTGTCTCTGTACATAAAATTTTGTCTTGTGTGCAACTTAAGAAAAAATAAAGAATTAAGGATGGTGTATCATGTGGAATCCAAATATAATACTTACAATATTTTCCAGAGAAATGAGCAAATGGAGATCTAGAGAGGAATTATGCAGCAGAGTCCAGAGAAAAAGATAAAATACAGATTGTACCCATTCAATCAAGGGGAGGAGGCAGCAGGGTGCAAGCCAGCACATAGAAACCTCAGCAGCGCCGACATTTGTGGGCCCTCACCTGTCAGCTAGTACCCAATTTGTCATCTCAACTCCAGTGCTATAATCACTGGAGATGTCCTGTCTCGCCTACGGCCGGCGTTGCCAAGTCTTCATGGTCTGTACTCGTTGTATCTACGTTTCATATGTTTTTTACGATCATTATTTTGTTCTTTCATTTTTTGTTTATTTTGTATTAATTGACATGATATTTTCTGATTGAAGTTCTATTAGTACACTCCAATATGTATTTTTTTTCTTTCTTATAATAGTTTTAAATAAACTAATTTAATATACAATTCTAATCCATCTATCCCAACTGTTACGTGGTAATTTATCATCCAACAATGCAAAAAAATACTAAATAGATTAAATTGTTTATGTCCTCTTAAAATGTGAATTTTTTCACTCAATCAAAATTTCAATACAAGCATATCTCATTAGATTTTTTATATATCATTCTCAATTATCAATGTCAAATTATTATTATATATTTCTCCTATTACATAACGTGGCTGTACTACATTTGTATCTTAGATTAGAAATTAACAACTTAAAAAAAATAGAAAGTTTTACATCCTCTCACCTCCTTCAATTCTAATTTAGAAACAAAATTAATAAAATTATCTCTTTTCATGTCTCTTCCCTAGCTCTCCATTCACCTGTTATAACGTGATTGTACTGTACTGGTACCTTAGGGGATAATAAATGCCTGTGAATGTTGGTGGAATGGAGAGGATCAAAAGAGGAGATGCTAATGTCTCCTCATTGACAGCTAGGCGAGTAACAGTCTGCTCCAAGTGCCCCAATCTTGGTTTTTCGCTCTGGCCTAATCAGCAACACCCCCTACTCATATGTTCATTTTCTCAACCTCCAGATCTTATATGCACAAACCTTTTGCTGACTCCTGTGTGTTATGTGTGCTATTGAACTCAGGTCTTGGGCCTTTTAATTCACCTAAGTTGTGATATTAGTTGTTGAATGAATAGTCTTAGTCCATAAAAACCCAAAATTTAATTTCGTCATTTATAATAATATTTTACCAGAATGTTCCATCCTATAATTCACTATAATTTTTACATAACATCTTGAATCCATTATGCAAAAAAAAAAAAGGTTTCATGGAATTATTTGACAAATAAAATTTTGTCAAATAATATTTGTCTTTCTTTTGTCTGTAACCACATTGATTGCACAACAATATTACAAGAAAAACAAAATTTTCATCATTTCAGTTCCTTTATGATGTTGTACCATAAACTTGGGAATTACTAGTACCAACAAAATGTATGTCATGCAATAATTTGACAGGAATAATTAAAACCTACCATTTGTACCGTTTCTGTGCTCCGGCCATTCCTCATTGTTTTGTTTCATTCACAATCCACATAAACTTCAACTCTGAATAGTGTATGCATTTATTTCAACGGTCCTGCGTCACATAGGACCAGAGGAAGAAACAAACTCTCTCATTAGAGAGAGAGCGATGATGCAGAGAGAGGAATGAGGATCCACATTCCTCTTTCAGTACCCAACCCTACTATCTTTTGGCTTTTCTACTCTTCTCCTCCTGTCCCCCCAATTCAATTCTCAATTTTTTTTAATTTTTTTGTGTTTTTATTTATTTATTTACCTTTTGTTACCCCTTCAATTTTTTCACACAATGATCCAACCAAAGAAATAGAACCAGAGAAGGATGGAAAGAGAGCAATGCACAGAGACACTGTACTGTCCCTGGCTATGAACAATATTGAAGCCTTCTATAACAGTCATAGAAATAGCCCTTTATACATTTTACATACAATGAAGTCATCAGGAGACCAAACTAAGCAACTCCATTAAAGGTAAAAAAAAAAAAACGGAGGGTAAAAAAAGTTAGTGCTTAATTAATTTCTCTAGGAAGTTGGGTTGGTGGGCAATGCACTCCAGGGGTATTTTAGTCATCTGGTTAACTGAACTCCTATGATATCTCTAGTCCAATACTACAACTGATCACAATCTGACGGATGGGATTTAATCGGGCGGAAGATGACCGGGGCGCCGTATTGCGGGTAGAGAAGCATGAGAACTGTAGGCGAGTGGACGTATTTCGGCGATACACGGAATGTGAAACGTTGCAAAATGATAGCAAGTGTGAGCTTGGCCTCTAATATAGCCAGATTCTGGCCGATGCACATGCGAGCGCCAAGCCCGAAAGGGATGTAGGCAGTCGGGTGCTTCACCGCACGGGCAATGCCGTCAGAGAATCGGGCTGGGTTGAATTGGGCTGCATCTGGGCCCCACTGTTGTGTGTCATGGTGAAGAGCCATGATCGGGATTAACAATTCGGTATCACGTGGTATCATGTAACCGCCGAGCTCAACATCTGTTTTTGCTCTTCGAATCGTAGCAACTGCCGGCGGGTATAGACGAAGTGTCTCGCTAAGTATCATACCGAGCTGTTACAAGTGCAAAAATGAAACATCATTAGACTACAATAAACTTAATTAATTAATTAGGCCATAGGATAGTACTTTCTAACTACCATTCTAATTTGGTGGAAATTTGACTTTTATGTAGAAAATTACCGTTTTACCCCCATCGGTTATTTCACTATCCAACATATGTAACATAGAAAAAGCAAGGACAATGAGGTCATATAATTTTTATGAAAATGAGCTTTGCATGCATATCCAATATGATGTGACCAAAGGTGGTTGGGACGGGGACATTTTCTCTTAGTGTAATAGCGACATTTTCTTTAGTTGACAATGAACTCAAGGAAAAGTACCGTTTTGAGCTTAAAGAGGTGATCTTTGTTTGGCAGCTCCGAGCCACACACCTCCAGCACCTCCTGCCGGGCCCGCTCTTGCCACGTCGGGTGCATGGCAAGAAGCACTGTGGCCCATGTCAAAAGGTTCGACGTGGTTTGCTTCCCGGCGAAGAAAAATGTCTTGCACTCCTCGACAATGTCATGCACCGTCATCGGCCCCACGGCTTGCTTGCTCGATTTGAGATTTGTACTAGCATTGATCATGAGCCCCAACAAATCCTTTACGGAGTCGTCTTGCTTCTCTTCACCGTGGTTCTCAGTCGATCTCCTCCCGATTAACCTCACAAGGCTCTTCTTGATCTCCTTGTCAAGTTTCCATGAGCTGGCATTCTTCTTAGTTGGAATAAATCTACAAATTATTTTCAAATAGTTTCATTATGACTTTTTTTTCAACAGTATAAAAATTAAAGTTTAAAAGTGGTCCCTCGCTAGAGCCAAAAAAGAACAAAATTAAAGAGAGACTTAAACAAGCTATATTGATAAATAAATATAAATATATGAAGAGGGACATTTAACATAATATCTAAATTACCATTAAAATTTTTTTTTTGAATTTCGTCCCACACTACTAGTGGAGAAGCTTTCATATTTTTTTTTCTATTAAAAATATTAAACTATTTATGAAGGTATTGCATAACACATAGGTGACCTGATAACTGATAACTGTAACAGATTTAATGTGGCAACGGTGATGGAACAAACCTGTAACCAGGTATGAAGACCTTGCGAAATGCCTCAGATGCGAAGGCCATGAGCTGCGTCTGCAGCTGGAACACCACCTTGCCATCCTCATAGCTGCGACCAAACGCGGTGCGGGTTATTGCATCCTCGGTAACAATCTGGAGCCACTCTGACACGTCGATTTCGACCTCGCCGCATGCGGAAGCGCCACACATTACAGACCACTTCTCCACCATGTCCTCTATTGTCTTCCCAATATATGGCACTAACAACTAAAAAAAATGAAAAGGAAAAAAGGAAAAGCAAATAATTAAGCAAACAACCAATATATATAAAAAGAAAATGTTCAGCATTTAAAGCACTATTTAATTTATCCAAAACACAATAATCAATAGAAGCATATCACCAAATTAAACACCAGATTTAAATATGCTTGTACTGAGTCAGAAAAGGGTATATGTTAGCTGAGCTAACAATGTCAAAAAACCAGAAATGGTTTAACAATATTGATAAAGAAAAAAAATATATATGTATATATATATATATATATCATTGTACCTTGAGATTGTCCATGTGGAATGTGGGAGTGAGAACCTTCCTGTGGTGGGCCCACTTCTCTCCGCGTAGGCTAACAAGCCCTTTGCCTTCCAGCTGGCGTACCAGTGGGTGCGACTCGTACCGGTCGAAGTACTTGGACCGAGACAGCAAGACTTCTCTGATCAACTCCGGGTCTGATATCGCGATCCTCGGCGTCGGTCCAAACCAAATCAGAAATGTAGGTCCTGCAATGGGAATATTAATTCATCCATTAGAATTATGTGTTTGTTTGCAAGGACTGTAGAGGAGGAGACCGTGGAATTCGTATTTTCTGTTGCGTTATACAGTACATCGTAAAGCATAACGTATTGTCCGTCCGATTGCGTTGAGATTCGTACAATATAAATCTAAATTTTTTGTATAAGATATTTGTTCAATCGTTACGCAGATAAAGAAAAGAAGAGAGAGAGAGATTGGGGGGGGGGGGACAGGTGAAAGACATAGCAAATAAAAGAGAGAAGAAGCGGTAGGTACACTGGTACAGACAGGTATAACCGGGAAGAATATAGGTGGCAATATGGGATGATATGATACAGTGGATGGATGGATTTGGGTGTGTGTGTGTGGGGGGGGGGGGGGGGGGGATTACCCGATACCGATTCAGTCATTTAATGAGCCTCCACTGTAGAAACCTGACAACTCTTCAGTGCAGTAACAGAGAATAAAAGCAACCTCCCCTTCCCTCCTTTTTATTTTTGTTTTTGTTTTTGTTTTTTTTTCTCCTTTTGAAATACTTTAACTAAATTTTTATTTATTATGTATCGCCTCAGCAATCGGAGTTGTCAATTAGATGGAAACAGCAACTGAGAATCTGAAAAGGTTGGATAGCTTCAGCTGTAGTACTACTACAGTGATAAATGAGAGAGACAGAGAGAAAGAGAGGAAAACAGAGTATGGATCCAAATTCTGGTACGAAAATTTATCAGAGCTGTTGGAAATAAAAGTAAAGAAAAAAACCATCTTGGATAATAAAGCTCCAACACGCAAGAAAACAACCAGAAAGAACACAAAACCATCACTATTGCAACTTTGCGAGAGCACAGGAACTGGACTCGCAATAGACAAAAGAAGAAGGAATAAATCCAGATAAAATTACCAAGAAAAGGAATATATATGTATGTGTGTGTGTGTGTGTGTAAATATATATAAATATATATAATATATATAAATATATATAAATATATATAAATATATATATATATATATATATATATATATATATATGCAATAATGAGAGAGATCATAATCATATATAACTAACTCGATCAACAACGCATTAACATGACATATTGACATTATGACATACATACCATAGATTTTCTTCCAGTGGCTGTAGAAAGGAAGAACTCTTGGGAGGATGTTGTGGTAATTATGGGGCTGAGGTGGCTTAGACGAGGCCTCCACCATGAGAGAGATCATCTCCTTCACACAACCAATGAAGAAGTGGTACTTGGGCCCTCGTATCCCCTGTTTTGCGAATTGTTGTTCGATTTTCTTGGGTTTCCACCAGAGCACATCGAGCACCTTCAGAGCTATATATATCAAACAGAGAGAAGCAAACCCGAGAGGTAGAACCCATTTCCATGGCCACCCCATTGTAAGTAAGTTTGTAACAGAGACAGAGACAGAGACAGAGAGAGAGGAAGAGAGAGAGAGGTGAGAGAGAGGTGTAGGAGAGAGAGGTTGGTTGAGAGGTTATTTATACAAGGAGGGGACAGAGAGAGAGAGAAAAGAGAAGAGGAGGCAAGAGCGGCGCCGGTGGGACCGGCGTGTAAGGAAGGGGTCAACGAAAGGTTATTTTCAAGTGCGTTCGGATTTTGGGTTTTCGGATTTTGTACCCGTTTTGTGGAGATAGAGAAGAGCTTTGGCGACCTTCGGAGTGTTTGTATTTGTTTTTGTTTTTTAAAGCGTATCAGCTTCGCCTTTTTGTGGGAAAAAAGGAAGAGGGGCCTCTTATCCTACAAAAGACAAATGGTGATTCATTGAGGGGGAATTAGCAAAAATTGATTAATTACTCCTCTCCAGTTCAATTTCTGTAGTACTTGCATGGTAGGTATTGTACTAAACATCATTGTATATGGTTCAATGGAGACGTCCGGTTTTCAAGAATGGAGAAGAGGGGAGATGTGATTAGAAGGAGGTAATAACAGAAGAAGCACAAGAGTGCCACTTGTGATGATTATAGTATGAAAAGAAAAGGGACCCCACACTCTGACGAGAGGGTGTGGGCCCCACTCCAACTTTCTCTGGTTTCTTCCTCCTTTTCCTTTCTTATTTTTTTTCCCCCAAATCATCGCATTTAATTTTTGTTTGTTCTATATTTAAGTCCCGGAAATGGGGGCTGCATTAAAAGATGAACATACAGTAAATTGAATAATCACACCTATTGATGGGCCTTCTAATTTATCTAGGACAACATAGATATATATATAATTTTATTTTATTTTATTTTAAAAAATAACGATCAACTGCGGTACCGTACCGTTTTCTGTTGCTTATAAAATAATAATTTCAATAATTTATTAAATACTCATTTTTTTTAGTTACATCAATGAAAGGTCTTTGTTAATATATATATATACAAAATTGAAGGATCAATGCAGATAAATGTCTTTAATATTTTTTACATTAACAAAGGAAATGAAATCAATAGGAGATTTTCTTCAAGATATTTTTTCATTTATCTAATTAAGTGGGATCTAACCAAATTATAGAAGAAATGAAAATGAAATCTTAAACCAAAAACTTTAGGTTTACAACATGCTTAAGAGATAGCTAGGTTTCTTAATCCGCGAACCCTCCAGTTATATGACAGACGATTAATCCGTTTAATTAGTACAAATATATAATATAATATTTCTGGAACAACTTACCAAAATGAAACCAACAAGCAAAATATTTGAATTCATATTTTAGATTTTTTTTAGAAAAAGAACTAATTATTGAAGCAAATAATTAATGCATGCATAATTGGAAATTAATTACACTGTAAAATTTTATTTTTGGTTTCTAGATTTTTCTTCTGAAATGAACTGAAGTACCAATTTTTATTTATTTAAACCTGAAGCATATATAGGTGTAGACATCTAGGATTCATATATATATTTTAAACACAAATTAAGTTTAAAAGAAGCTTCTTAAGAGATCAAATATATGCTTTATAGACAAACTAGTGGCACAATTAAAGCACTGCTTTTTATTTAATTTTTCACATCTTCCCAGAAATGGCAATCTTCTATAACAATAAAATAAAGAACACAAACCATTGAGCCAACAAAATAATACTAATTATAATAATCATAATTGATATGGTAACGCAATCCGGACAATTTAAAGAAATAACAAAGATCTGAGACCGTTTATTACATGCTTGAATTTTGTAATAAATGGTTCAGATTTCTTTGCATTGCTCTCACACAGTCACATGATGCTGTGAATCTTTGCATATTATTATTACCATTAATATTTTAGATTAAAGGCGCATATGCTATTGCAAAACACAAGGTATACAGCTAAGAATGTTCTTACCAAAGCAAAATTTTGATCTTCAAATTAAAGCATGATTCAGATTGAAGTAACTTTTGCTAAAGAAGTATAGTCAGAGATTAAAAATGGTAATCAATTTCCTGTTTTTATCAACCTCTCATGAATGTTTTGTTTATTACAATTTGGCTTTGATTTTTTTTTTAACATTTACTGGTAGAACCTTGAACTTCTGAATAATTACAGAGCACATTATAATAACAAAAGACCTTATGATAAGGACATTATATTAAGGATACATTTATTAAATCTGGTGTTGCCAAAATTTTACTCAATAACACTTCTATGCAATTCCTTTCTTTCTTTTTTTTTTTGTAAAAAAAAAAAACTCTCATTAGCTTTGATATTTATTATTTACTTTTTTTCAGACTTAAATCTGCGTCTCTCCTTCCATAACAAAAAAAATTATTATTTATCAAAATTTTGTACTATAATCAAAACATTTTTCTCAACAAAAAACATTGCTTACAATGTCCGTACAAATGAAATGTGCCAAACCAAAAAGAATCTTTATCCATATCATGATATGAACCATATAGTAGAAATGGAGAATGTTACATTGGAATTTGGATAATGAACAGACTCAGAAAAAAATCATGTATTATTGGTTTGGCGATTGATGGTTTGTTTTGTGGCCTCAGACATTTTCCCTGATCAAATCAAATAGTGCACTATTATTTTCCTCCTATGGAACATAAATCAATGAAAATTTATATATCCATATATATCCAAAATCTTTACAAATTCTTTAAGTTGGTTTTTTTTTTTTTTTTGGGGTGGGGGGGTGGGGGGGGGGGGGGGGGTGGGGGACTGGTGGGTGGTCATTCTTAGCATTTCCAACGGGCCGGGTTTGGGCTGGGCCCACTGAAGCCCATAGTGGTGGGGCCCAAATCATGAAGGGACCCTCAGAGCAAAATTATAGAGGGATCAGAAAGAACAAATAAAATAAAATAAAGCCGGTCCAATGGGATTATACCTTCCCAAATCCCAAATTTCATGTATAGTCTAAAAAAGAGATATGGTATTTTTCGTATGTAACCTTGAGATCTGTGATGTGTTATGGGTGCCCATAATAAATGCATGGAAATATTACAAACATTGTATTATTCTCAGAGGTATGGCAAAACTGTCTAACTCATTATTTGTGAAAATTAATGCTGTTTTTGCATGCTATATATATTATTTGTATTGTTACAAATGTTGCTATAACTAGTATTAATTATCGTGTCGTGGTCGTCGTAACCATCATTAATTATACGTTACGGTTGGTATTAGTATATTAGTATTTCATGAATGATATGGCTCAAATTGAAATGATTTTTATAAAAAAAATCATAACTTTTCTTGATTGCAAACAATGTATTAATTATATTCAAGATTAAAGACAATGAACTACAATTAATTTCTTTGGTCTGTCTAACTAATGTCATTGACCAGGATATGCAAAAAAAAAAAAACACTATATTTATTTACATCTTGATCTATTTATATTTCTTTATTTCTTTATTTGTTTTTGCATGCTTGGTTTTGTAGATTTTTTATGTTTCTTTTGGGGGACACTGCCAATCAGAAAAAGGAAGAATAAAACAAAAGGTCATTTTCCTTTGTTTTCTTGTCAATACAAGTGCTATTATACAATAGGTAATTGTCTCAGTGGTACCTAGACACAACTGGGCCCACAGCCTTCACATCCCCTGTGGGTCCCACAGCCACAGGGGCCACATTGCTTAGTCTCTTGGGTTTAGATGGGGGGTGGGCCACAGATGTGCCCCAAAAGAAATAGGTAGCATGCAAATGGCAACAAATGAAAAGATGCACCACTTTTATGAAAGTGAAGCAAAATGGAAGTAAAACTCAACAAGCACCACTCACAAAAATAATTTTATGTTTTTTCATGCAGGAATTTTATATATAGGTGGTTGGGAGGAATTATCAGATTATTGTAATTATGGATGTCTCAAATTAATTAAAAAGGTACTTCTCAGGTGTTGGGTTGATATTTTTATAATATAGGATTCAGTCATTCAAGTGTTATCATTAAAAAGTTACTTCTCAGGCTAAAATGCAATCAAACCGTTTGCATAAATAAAAGAGACATTCCTTCACTGTACTCTTTATTTGCATTCTAGATGTATTTATACTTTTTTCAGAAATTATTTATATCTAATGATAATAGTATTTATACTTTGTATTATTAGGTATTAAAATTTTTACAAGTTGTATTTATACTTATGTAACAAAATTTTTAATTTCAATTTTTCTATAATTATATAAGAATGAAAAAATGATAAACACTTTATATACTAACTATAAACACTTATAAATTTAGATATAAATAAATTATTTATTTAGTATAAATACTTTTGGTGTGCAGATAAAAAATACAAAATGTGGGGTGCAAGGATAATTTCTCAATATACAAAATATAGGATATATTACATTTCATTATTTATTTTGTAAAATAAGTTTTATTTTTATCATTAAGAATTAAGAAAAAAGAACATAAAAGTAGAGGAGTTTAAATCCATGTTTTATATTATTGATATTTCGAAGCTTACATAAGATAATCGAGTTTAATGTAGAATTGTAGACATATTTTTAAGTTGCTTTCTTTTAGATAAAAATTGAGATCAAATCTCTCAACTTTAAATATTTAGAAAAGATTTTTCATTCGAATTTTAAACATGCAGCTTTTCACAAAAAGAGCATGATCTTGTTTTTAAGTTGTTTAGCATGAATATTCCAATAACCATCAAATTTGATACAAGTCACAAGTCTACATTTAAAAGAAATTTCAAACTCATAAAGAAATAAAGATTGTTAGAAATTATCTATATATATTGTTCTCCATGTGCATGAAAATTGATGTTGCTCCATTTAATTTTAATGGTTATCAAGAAACTTATGATATCAAGTGACATGCTAATGCCTGTCACAATGAAATAAAAAATTTCATCAAATTATGCATGCACATAGATAATTAATCTATAACATATTGCTACCAATAATTCATTTTTTTTAAAAATTTATTCAAATAAATATTATCTAGAATAAAAAAAGAGAGATATATAATACAATACAAACATGAAAAATTAATGCAAAGCCACCTCAATCAGACATCAAGTGCTAATATGGTACTAGACAACTTGAAAAGTTGTTACAAGTATTGGTAAAGAATCATGCTGCACTAGTTAAAAAGAAAAAGTTAAGGGCATATTTGGAAAAAGGCCAGTTCTTGGTGGACACAATTTCACTACCATTTTTAAAAATGCAAATCCCACTAATTACCTAATCATGTAGCTTATAGCTAGGTTAATTTTCTAATTAATCAGTTAATTAAGCTTTTGTTAGCAGTAAAGCATGCAATTGGTATCAAATTAGGCTAAATTAATCTTAAGGCACTTTGTAGGAACCATAATTAATTAAAATAGAGGAACTTTTGTGTCTACCCTTGTAAAATTTCCAGATATCACATATATGCCCCTTGAAAATACCAAAATATTATAATTGTCAATTGCCACTGGAAATTAGTAAGCCATGACTTCTATTTTATAAAATCAAGCTGATATTTGAGGACCTTTTAGTCATTTCATCCGATTTTTTCTGAATTATTTTAAAATTTAAGACGAGACATACACACACACATATATATATATATTCCTTGTATAAAATATGTCCAATTGTCAATCCTATATTGCGTAATGAAGATAATGAAACAATTTATACTATGTAGGTACATGTAAATTTGGCGCTATCAATTCGACTCAAATAAAATTGCATGTTATTATATTTGTCCAATTGTGTACCCTATAGTCTCTCTCGTTTAAAAATAGGGAGCTTATGTGTGTGTGTATATATATATATATATATCATTATTGATATTATCATTAATATAATTTTATTATTCATATTAAATGAGTTATTATTCATATTAACGATTTTATTATACAATACTTTTATTATTCAACTTAAGTAAGTTACTATTTAGATTAATGATATTCATGTTGAATAATAAAAATACTGTATAAAATAAATTGTATAATAAAATTATTAATATTAATAATAACTCATTTTACATAAATATGATATCAATTATGAAATCTCTCAAACATTTTCTTTAAAAATAATCCTCATTTGTCATTTCTTCCATGAGATAATTACCAAAATGTCCAAAACACAATAATTGGGTATCCGTTAGATATTATTATTAATTACTTATTTGTATTAAGATAATTGAAGGCTAGAGCTTGCCTAGTGTGAAGGTCCACTAGCCATTAAATCATGATACACAAAATTAACTGCACATCCAATAACTCATGCCATCATGCATTACTATACAATTATATTTATACATTATTAGTCTATGGCAACTGGCATGTAATTGACCCATTTAACATTCTCAAAATTTTTCACATTGTTTTCTCTTGGGGAATAATTTCTTTTATTTTTTTTCAAATAACCAACAAAGTTATTTTAAGTGTGTAGATTTTGTATATATATAGAAATATGACAAAACAAAGGCACGTTACTTATGAACAAAAACAACTATATATTAAAAAAATGATTAAAACAGGACCTACATCACCTCATAATAATTGTTGATTTGTGTGAGCTTTCGAAAGAAACAAACATCCGCCAAGAAAACCGTTTGTTTCTCTTAATTTCTTTCGTAGTATGGCTGACATGTGACACATATATATCCATATATTTTTGTCTAATTAATTTCAATGATATCTGAATTATAAAGACTGACAACTTTGGCTTCTTGTTGTTTCCAAGCTTCACCTAGCTTGGAAAAATTTTCTCAAAATCCGAATGTCTTTTGTCCCTTTTTTGCTCAACATATTTGGTATTTAGTAAAAGGAATTAATGGTGATTTCTTTTTATATATATAGAGTTAAAATTGTTCATAACTTCTAATTATTTTTTAATTAGGGGAAAATGTTAAAGAAGGGACAGACTACTAATAATATGACAAAAAAGTAAAAAAAAAAATTACGTTTCTGTTAATTACAATGCAAAATGCATGTATTTTTCGGAATTAAACTGAAATTTGTTGATACTTCGCCATATGATATTTGTACGATAAAAAAAAGTTGTTCAACTTTCAGCTTGACAACTTTTATCTTGAAAATTATTAATCAAAGTTATATTTGACAATTGAAAAATAGGACAAAATTTGTACAATTTTTATCACTAAACAACTGATTTGAGATTCTCAGTTATATTTAACTGTCGTTGATAGAATATTAAATGAGACTCAAAATACGTAATATTTGATATAATATAATATATAAAGCCAACAACATATACCCAAACTTTTTTTTTTCCAATTTTTTTACTTAGTTTAAAAATAATATAATATAATATTATCAATTAATTTCGGCCATTTTTAATAAATATTCAATCTCTAATTAACAATATACATATTCCAATCAATACGGCATTTTGCCATTTCATATATACTTTTCCAATAAAATTTAACCAACCATGAATCAAAATACACAATAGTCAAAACTCAAAAAAGCCAAATTGTCAACATTTTGGTAGAGATCATAGAATTGCTTTTTTTTAGTTCTTTGTTTTTTTAATTAGCATAAAACCTAGTAAATCAATTACGAACAGATGTGATCTATCCGAGTGATGTATATATGCATTTAAAAATTTGATTGGCTCATGTTTAAAGAGCATGCATGATTAAGAAATTGACAAAGGGCAAGTCAATGTCTGCAAGCAAATTAAAGCTAGCTAACACCAAGTTAATTTTATAACATATTTTTATCATCACGCCATCAAAATATATGACCTTCAAACCTATGTAACGGGCATGAGATATATAATAATAGCTCCATGTCATATGACCTTTAAGCCTAAGTAAGAGTCATAACATATAATACTAGCCCCCTATTATATAATCTTTTTGTGTGTTGTTGTTGTTGTTGTTTATTTTGTTTTTGTTTTTTTTTTTTTTGGGGGGGGGGGGGGGGTGGTTGTTGTTCGTAAGCAAACACAATCATCAACTTCATGACTTCTTGTTATTTTACCGTTATGTTAGGAATTCTAATTTAAATAAATTTGAGGATGATTGGTTAAGAAGAGTATGAGTTAATGGGGAAATGGTTTTTTTTTTGGTCGTATATGTAGAAAACCATAAAGTATAATTCATTATTAATGCACTTATATGAAGGGTTAGGTTTAAATGATTTTTTTATGGGTGACCTAACTATAAAATTAGAAAGAGAGAGATTTTAAGTTATTCTTTAAAAATTGATGGGCATAGAGTTTATGATTTAGATAAGCTTAAACAACATATTGCTTCTTTTTATAAAGATTTAGTAAGTACCAGTTAAGATAGGTTAATATATTATTTCAAATCCTCATATATTTATGATCTAATGAAAGAAAAAAACATTCTTATTTGTAAAATTCTTTAATCAGGTATATTAATGTCTTCAATTTGAAAGTTGCTGATAGATAGAAGAAGAAAAAATTAATTTCTGAAAAATGCGGAAACTAAATTACTTTTTTGAGCTCTAGAGTTTTTTCTTTGATAAAAGTACCATAAAAGATACCAATTTGAGCTCTAGAGTTAATTTCTATCCTATGACAATAGAGGTTAACACACAAAATGTCAAAAAGTTCAATCGTGCATTTTCTAGAGGCAAATTATTTACAAAACCCTATACAAACTATTTATGTATGTTTGATTTTGTAATTATTTTTTATGACAACATAACATATTTTCATGTGTAAATAAATTAGAAATTAAAACATCGGATAGTCGGAAAATTGTTATTTGTATGTACACTTTGAGAGTTGAGATATAGAAAGAACATGAGCAATCCACCTACATATTATCCATCTGACTATCTACTATTTATTTCCTAAGTACATTTTCTTTTTTTTTCAAAACATGATTGTAAACTACTAAAATCTAATTATTTTATATAATTGTAGCTAATAAATAAGGGGACAAACAGTAAAGAAGTGAACTCCTATATACATTCGATACATAAATATAACTAGTAAGGTTCTCCTAGGTCAGCTAGGTCTAGCATCAGGGACGGACCTAAGATCATAAATAAGTCTACATACACATATAAATATATATTCTTCTTTCAGTCCAAAATCTCAATCAAGCTAGCTCAGACACAATATAAATTAAAACTACATTTCTACATTAACAACCATTTTCAAAATATAAACCCACGCACTAATCTGAACTCGCCTATACATAGATCCGTCCCTGCCCAGCGTCCTCCGAAATTATCGCCAAATGCTTCCAACTTCCACAATCTTGACAGACTGTGAAAGCTCAAGGGCTGATGATAAGGTCCCCCCCCCCCCCCCCCCCCCTCTTCCTAGATCGGCTCAAGTTCAACATCCAAATTCGTAGTTAGGTCGTGCTTGTAGCTTGGTCTGCAAAGCTTCATCCAAATACACACTCTCTCTCACAAAAAGACTGAAGAAAAAGTATTAAGATCATCACCTTTACATACTATAATAGGTCTTCCTATGTCATTATCAAGAATGAACACTGAAAACTAAAAGAAGTTACACTAAGCAACCTTAAATCAACTCGATTCGGAGACTGCTCTCAGATCGAACGGTCCTAAGCCTCGTCGTTCCGAGATAGTAGCCGGAAGATAAATACTATATAGAGGGTGGAATCAACTAATCAACAACAATTTTGTAATTAACAGGCGTATAATAGTTTATGTTCTTATGCAGAAATTAAACGGTGTAATAAAACGTGATAGTTCAAATCTTTCGTTATCACTCGGTGTGATAAAAAAAGGTGAGATTAATTTTGTAGTCCCCATTTTATCAGAAATAAAACATGTTGATTAGGATTATTAGCCACCGTGCCAGAACAAAAAAGTACTTGGATTGGACCGGCTTTTTTTTTTTTTATATGATTATCTTTATACAACTTAAAAAACACTGAGAAAGATTAAGACAAATATGTGGGTCTTAAGCTATCACCTTTTTCACTTTGATGTCTATATATATTTTGTAGGTTTTTGTTTAATTAGGCCAAAATTTACCAATGTGGACAATTAGTCAATTATCCACATGTGACTTGTACGTTAATATTTTGTTATCATCTACAACATCATGAATGTTTTAATGAATAGAAATGATTCTTTTGGATATATGTATGATGACATGATTGTTGTGAGTGATGACAACAATACAAATAACATGATGAATGCATCCTCACATGCAATACACAAGACATTAATTAACATTAGCATATTAATATTTAATTTCTTCTCATCATGTAGGAATATTATGAATGTTAAATTAGTCATGTCATCTTTTTTGAACTAAAATTTTTAATGCTTGTTAATTTGCAAAGGGCATTTATGCTGATGAAGATTTTCTATTTTTTTTAAGCTTGGGTTAAAGTATGCCAAGCGTGATGTACCGCACATAAAGCCACAGTTCTTCATGTCACACTTGATCTCGCGTCATTGCAAACCTTCTTCAGTTCTGATTGTGTCCATATTACTCATTGTAGTTGTATTTTTATGTGCTCCTTGTAACTTTATTTTACTCATCAATAGTATAAAATTTTTGTGATTGTATTAAAGTTAATTATAAGCTCATCTACTATTTTTTTTTTCAAAAACAATTTAAAATAAGCTATTAACATTTTTGTATTGAAGAAAATTTGAATTAATTGACTTCTATTTAATATATTTCCATTTTCCCTGAATAGAGATTATTATGGACGGATTTAAAAATTAAGAATAGGGTCAATGTCTATCTGTCTTATATATATTATTTTTTTATGGGTATAAGAATTCAGAATAGAATTTCTAAAAATACAATATCATTTCATTATTGAACCTAGCTCATAGTTACAATTTATGTTTTTGATATAATCATTAATACTACTCCATAAAAACTAGTTGAGTTTCAAAACATATAATAAATTTGTCCTCAAAAAAACAAAAGCCTATAAGACATGCCACTTCATATATTTTATCAATCATTTAATTTATGCTTCTATTTTTATTTATATTAATTGGATGTCTTTTGTATTATGTACATCTTCAAAAGATATGCGTTTGATACATCTAAAGTATAATTTAACTTTTAAAGGGGCCTACCTCTTTTGTGTTTCTATATATGAAATATCATGCGACTAATTGTATTGTATCAGTCCAAAATTTATTTTATTACAATTAATTTCTCAAAAATTTAGCTTTTTTCAATAGATATTTTTTTCTCCGGAGCGAAGCTCGGAAAACAACTCTAGCTATATTAATATCTATATAACCTCGATCTCCATTTAAAAATTTCCCGACTTTATCGTTGGAGGCCATGATATATTCAAATAGGAATTCAATAACTGCTACAAATTTAACTTATAAATATTAAAGATTATGTAAACATGATATATCAAATATATATAACACTTAACTCTAAGAACTCATCTCCTAAACATCTTCCATGAACTTTTCACATTCCTCAGATTGGGCACTTGCTTATTATTTTGATACACACCAATTTATAGTGCTAATTTAGATTTGTGTATAGTATTGATACACACTCATTCATTTCAGTTAAGATATAATTGTTGACAATTTTGGTCAAGTCAAAATGTATTTTGTCAATTATCAACAACTATTTTTTTCTTCCAACTCATTTTCAGAAAATTCTTAAAATACACACTTAATTATTGTCCAATACATGTTTGTGTATTACACTAATACATGATTAACTATTACATTAATACACCCTTGTGTTGGTCCAATGTACCTAGCTAGTATCATAAAAATAACAAAGAAAACATAAGGAAAAAAAGAGGAGAGAATCAATATTTAATTAAATGATAAAGATAATGTTTTTTTACGTAAAAAGTTATAACTTTGAAATTTGATTAAATTTTTTTCGTTTTCTTGTGAATATTTAAAGTTGAATTACAATACTATTTTATCTAAAAGCAGAACACAAAGAAAAAAAAATATAACAAAGGAAAAAGAATATGAGCTGGAGAGAGATGGAGGCACACAAAGAGATAAACTCTAACTTTTATTATAAATATATAAATGCAAAAAAATAAAAAAAACAAAATTATAGAAAATAAATAAAAAAATAAATAAAAACAAAAAAATAAAAAAAACAAAAAAACAAAAAAAGAAATAATAGATAGATAATAGAGAGAGTACATTGAGATCTACTGTTAGGTTTTGCTGATGCGCTGTACAGTGTTTAGCTTCAACTGCTCTCTTTCTGTGTCTTTTTGTTAGCTCAGGCCTCAGGATTCTCAGCAGTCAGGCTATCTTTCTTTCTATCTTTCTATCTATCTATCTATCTATCTATCTATCTATCTATCTATTTTTTTTTATCTCTCTTTCTATCCATCCTTCCTTTTAGTACTCTGTTTCCACTGTTCCTCATTTATTTATTTCCCCTCCATTTATTGCTACAAGTGGTAAAAACAACTAACTCATGCTACCAAACCCATCAATGAATTGTATAATATATGAAACTCTCCACGTTAACACTGGTGTGAGTGTGTGATCTTGATTTTCTAGGAACTTATATTCAATATTTCATTTCTCAGGTCATGTATTGTGTGTTCTTTATGCACTTTTGAGGGGGAAAAAAAAAAGATGAGGATTGAAATTATTTAATTGTAAATTTTATTAAAGGATTTTTTGTTTGGGTTTCGAATTTGGTGTTGTTTTTATCGGTAAATTAAAGGTTGGTTTTCGTGTTATTTATATATTTCTCAGGGTATGCTGAGTGTGTTCTTTGTATAGTAACGTAATTAAAAATGCAAAAATCGTTGCAAATGATGTTTGGAATTTTGTTTAAAATTATTGTGTTATATTTTGGAATATTGCAATCGATATCTGAAAATAAGAAAAGGTCAAAAGGGTCTACCAATCAAAGAATATTCAAATATAAAATATATATACGATCTTTTTAGTTTTAGAAATTATTTTTTAGTTACATTTCATTTTTATTGTACCTTTTCACGTTGTGTTAAAAACAAAAAGTGTGCCGAGTGAAGAAGCTATGAAATAACTTAAAATAATTAAGTACAGAATTATTTTTATATTTCATATTTAGTACTTCTTATCTGCACTAAAAATGTACTTATATTTAATATATTAATTGTTCATATATGAATTCATAAGTATTTATATCCAGTATATAATATGTTTATTATTTTTTATTTTCTGAATGATTATAAAAAATTTAAATCAAACACTTTGTAGAACAAATAAAATCTAAAATTCAGAGTTTTTATTTCTAATAGTGTAATGTATAAATAATTTTATATAATATAAATATTTTTTGCAAAAAAAAAATATATCTGAAATACATAAAAAGATATACAACTAATTATCGTAATTAAGTATTTATACTATAATTAATAAATCATAACCATTGCAGTTTCTCAACATGTCGATAAAAAATAGTACCATGCATATATTACATTTCAAGTCCATATATATCAGATGAGGCAAACTACTCTCAAATAATTTTTTCCTCAATGATACAACCAGAAAAATAAATAAGGAAACAAATAATTAATACCCAATACTTTGTGTTATTAATTAATTAATTAATTGTCAAGCTAAAGAACATACTAAAGACACAAGAGCATCCTACGTACTGTGCTACGTATTTCATTGGAGTACCAGTAGGTACCAGTAGGTACCAGTAGGTACCAGACTACAGTTTCATATTTTACTTTTTAAGATTTGAAATTTTGAATAGACAATCCAAGCCGTGACGTGGTCAAAAGGACATTCACAAGTAACCTCTATAGTTTTATTTACACCCTTTTGAATTTTTATTTACTATTTCTCAGATATATGAGGGAAAAAAAAGAAGTAATGAGAAGGAATGGTAGTGAATGATAAATATAAAGAGAATTAATACTAAAAATGTGGTTTAGATGTTTTGTTAACCAGTCAAGAATATTATAATACTAGCATTTAATTACAGCCAAGTTAAAGGGTTCAAGTTCTTCAGACATGATGCATATATATATTTTGGATGGGTAATTCTAAAGTATATTTAATTTTTGTGTATTTTTTAGTATTTTTAATAAATAATAATTAGTAAATTTTTATATATGTTTTTTTAAAACATGAGGTACGCATCGAATTTGAATTGACGTGAAAGTCATTTAGTCTCTCATCGAATAATTTATAGGTTATAATTATTGTGTTATATATATTAATTCTTTTTTTTTTACGAAGACTGATTAAATTCTATATTGGCTCGAATTTTATATGTGCCACCTAAGTGATAGAAAATACATCCGTGCTACCATTTTCGTTGAAAAAACCCTAGAAGCATGATACTTTGTTTTTAACTTTTGAAAAAAAAGAGGACATTATGTAAATTTATCATTTATCATTTTAATTTTAATCTCATCCATAACTAATCTGATTTACTTAAAAACAAAGTCTCTTTATCACAAATCTAGGTTTCCACATTTTACATACTTGTCATGCAAATCAAATATACATTTCTATGTGTAGAGATGAGCACTATTTTACCATTGTCTTGGATAGAACAGGCAGGCACCAGGAATAATATCCTTGGTGCCACATCTGTGAATAAAGTTATAAGAACCCATATACATATTTGTTGAATCGTGAAATCTTTTGTTTGGTTCGCTTCAGGCTGAGAAATGATTGATCATTGCAAACAGTGATAAACAGTGCCAGCTTCATACAATACAATACAAAGTCGTAGCTAGATGTAGGTTGTAATTGTCTCGTCCTTTTGGCACGTACCTTTTCTTTTCCCCTGTTCACTATTTAATGCACGCATTATTGCTATCAATGGTAAAATTTATTCAACGACCAATCAGATTTTTGGCCTATTTTTAGATGTTTCCGTGGCAGAATATTCTCCGGTCATTTCATTTTCATTTTTGTTTTCGTTTTCATTTTCGACTCGTTCGTTCGGTTTCAGCTCATGTGATAACTAATTTGTATGTTCGGATGGTATGTGGCCGATGGTTTGTGCTCCGACATGTGGCTATTTCTCTAAACAGTTTATTGAAAAGGAAAAAAAAAGAGAGATTTTGAGGCAAAATTAAAAGAGTTTCATTATGTTCTATTTAGGATTGCATATGAGTCGAGTTTGAGTGAGGTAAGTCCGAATTCGAATTCTACCCATTAAAATCTCAAATTAAAAGTTAATTTTGAGCTGATAATTAATATGAACTCGACTCTTTAAAACTTGAGCCAACTTATTTTAAGTCGTTAAGAGTTTAGAAACAATCTAACTAACATTGATGCAACTTAAATTCTTAGTCCAAATCACTATCCATTCTGATATTACAAAATTCTTTTATGGATCATAAGCCAAACGGAATTCCTTTCATTTAAAAAAAATATTTATTTTTTTAAGGAAATTTAGTTACAAACTAATTTACAAAATTTATAACAAATTCCAATATTCGTTGAATTTTCAAAAAGATTGGTCCAATTATCATTGAGATTAATTGTACCTCGTTGAATTTATTGAACCAGCTTTAAATAAGTCGGGCTCAGCTCAAACTCGATTTTTTTTAGCTTTGAGCTCAATAACTCGACCCATTAATAACCAAAAATTCAATAGTGAGCTTTTCTCGAACGATCTCAAATGAGCTACGAGCTACAAAATTTTCTTGCATTCACAATCTTATTATTAGGTCTTTAAATTTTCAACATTTTCAATTTGTTTGGAAAAACATTTTAGTTTCTTCCATTGTGCAATTTTGTAGCCATTAATTTAAGAGAAACTTGACTCAATTTCTCAACAAGTGAACCAAAAATCAAAGGAAAACAATTACTTTATTTTGGAAATAATTCATTAATTTCCATTGTCCTTTTTGTATACTAGTAATTAAAATATTTGTTTTAAATTTTTAATAGCAAGATCTGAACAGTTGTCTGTGGAAATCTCAAAAATCCAAATAAATGTTGGTGGAATGCCCCCATTTGTCTCAAAATCATGACAAATGGTTTCCATGGTCTCTTGCTAATTCCTCAATTGGTGGGGACAACTCACCATAATTAATCAATTAATTAATTCTATTAGTACACTTTTAGCAAAGAATGGATATTTCAGTTATCTTAATTATTGTTGAAGTAACCTATTTGTTTTGCTCTTCTTGTTAAAATTTGTTGTAGGTTGCTTTATTTGTATTTTGTAGGCCCCCCATGTTTTTTTATAGGAACCAAAATTTTCTTTAATACATTATATTTGACTAGTCAAGGCATATAGCTTTTTAAGGATATACTAATTCACTACGGATAATAATGTATAGTCTTTTTATGGGGAGACACAAATGTTCAATTTTTGTTAGGAATATTTAAGAAAAAAAATAATGTCATGATTAATGTGACCTTAATTACAATTTTTTTAAGTATTATATGCCTTTGATGAACTTTTAACCACACAAAGTGAATTCAAAGAAAAATAAGGGGTTAAATTTAATCATCTTTAAAATGTTGCTTTAAATTAAGTACTAGAAATGCCACTACATAGTTTTGAACAAACAATCTAGGGTTTATTTTCTTTGTTATTCAAACAGAAGGATCACTTGAAGAGAAATTTGTCAAATATGGTCTCCTCTAGTCCTCTCATTTTTCTTTAATCTTTTTGAAATAACTTTTTGAGATTTTGGTGCCTCATATAATTATAATAACACATAAAGCTCTTTTTGAGGTGTTAAATTAAACCCCATCCAATTCCAATTCCGACCATACACCGACCGTGTCTACTCATAACCCATACCAACCTCTATTTCTATTTATTGGTACATCTCCTCTACAATCCATTCATGTGAAATGCAAAAGAATATATAATCACTTGCTATATATATATATATGCTTGAATTCCTAACTATCTAACTATTGTTGGTATTCTTGTAGGTCAAATTTTCTGATGCAGTACTGTATATTTAGTATAGTGGTGATAGATCTTGTCTCTCTATACAAAGACACGGGTTCAAATTCCGTAAAAAAATATTTAAAAATAAATAAATACCGGGGCTAACGGAAGCCTTCAAATTTATTTTTTTTCCTAATGCAATTTCATCACTTCTAACTAATTATACATTCTGTATGAAATGAAACCGAGCTCATGCTTGTAACTTCATACATATTTTTTTATTTTTTATTTGAACTCCAATAAAAATCACAATGAATTCTAATTTTTGGTTGATATAACGCATATAATTAAAGCTTGTCTAAATTTCATATTTCCTTCAATGTCAGTGGCAATATCTTGCTAACAAAAAGGACATATATACTAAATTGCTACTTCGTCTCAAATAATTCTACCAAATAATTTCAGTGGAGTTTGGCCTTTAGTTTAAATGCCTTATTTTTCAATAGTAGAATGCATGCAATTGTCCCCCATTTTTTTTTCAAGTGCCAAGTCTTCTTCTTTGTAGTTATGCTGTCTCTTCTCTTAAATATCTTGCTCAAAATCCATTTTTGTTCTCTCTTTCTAACTTCTTTATTCTTC
Source organism: x Bolboschoenoplectus mariqueter (assembly GCA_037678475.1). Taxonomy (NCBI): domain Eukaryota; kingdom Viridiplantae; phylum Streptophyta; class Magnoliopsida; order Poales; family Cyperaceae; genus x Bolboschoenoplectus; species x Bolboschoenoplectus mariqueter. The sequence continues at coordinate 1,932,275 of CM075250.1, forward strand.
CTTCTCAAGTTGCCATGGCCCACATGGTTGATTGGAGGGGGAGTGGCGGTTGTACCGGTGATGGCTACGTACCGAATGGGGGTTGAGCTAACTATATCTTTCATGAACACTTCTTCAATAAATATGCGGTACGACACTTGACCTAATTAAGCTACATAAATTATGTTCTAGTGATGATAATGATGCAAGAATAATCAAAATCACATATTTATGTCCCCAAATGATTACTTACCAACTATCATGTAATTGGAATGATTTGATGATCTTACTACAATCATAAGTTAATTACCTCATGCTCTCGTATCATTTTTTATTTTGTGGTAGAATTTAGATGTGTAAACAAGTGCACAGATATTGATGCACTAATGGTTTTCACTTTGAAGGGATAATTTGCATCAAATTAATTAGTTGAAATCTTTTTTTTTTATTTTCTAAAAGGGTATTATTACAAACTTTTACAATTCGTTCAGATTTCAAAGGAAAATATAATGTTAATTGGTTTTTCTGAGAGAATGAAATATGGGTCTTTCATGGGCTTGGAAATTCATCAATCAAAGCATTGGGCTTAATTAATAAACCCATTTATCAAATGGTATACACAAGTTTTCATATAGCATAGAAGCAATTTTGTCAAAATCTAAGAACTTGACTATAGGAAAATATGCTCAGGTTCACTATTTTTGATATATTATATACAGAAATTTAATACAGTAGATATTAAATATTTGATATTAATTAGGGAGTAGTTGATATTTAATACTCAAATTGCTATATGATAGATACTAAGACAATTAAATGCACAACAAATTCCAAGCATTCTTGGGGACAATTATATGCCGAGTGCTTTTATGTATGAAATTATGAAATGAACCAACAATAACAGACATATTTTTTTTTCACTTTCTATGCTTCTAAACAAATTCCTCATTATCTTCATCAGTAAACACAGGGCCTAATGGGCCCAAAAAAACCATAAATTTTGGGCCCCAAGATTTCGTTCTTACCTTCACAGTATAAAATTGTTTTGAAATTTGAACAAAGAACTTTATTTTATTTTTCCATTTTAATATTTGTTCCTTCCTCTAGTAATTTCTTGTAGCCTTATTTGTTATTCCATCTTCAGTTATAGTTTAATTGGTATTACACTTTATCTTATATATGTATTATGACCCCTCAGATAATTCAGCCAATAAGAATCCAAAGACTTTATATCCGGATCAAAGCCTCTGATATTGTTTAGTCCCACATTAGCTATTCATTAAGCAACACTCCTTTATGCACCTGTTAATAAGGATCCAAGGATATTACCTCCAATATATGCACAACAATTAATATATATGAAATTAAAACAGCTTTGATGAATTAAAGAAGGATTCCCTTTTTGCATCTTTCAGACATGGCACGCTTTCTCCTTGCTTTTTCTCTTGGTGAGTAAGTTTTAAATTTTAGTTTCTTTTATTGATTGCATAAGCTAAGCCTTCACTATTTTATTTTCCTATATATCTTTATGTCGTATGTACAATAGAAAAAAGTATATGACACACACACTTTATATATATCATGATCATGATTTCATATTCCCTGAGATATCTCATAAGAATGACAATATGTGAACCATTCAATTATAAATTTGTTGTATCATGTTTTCCTACTTAGTATTCACCACTCAAGAATTATATCTGTTCTAGATTTTCATTGCAGTACAAGCAAATCATGCTATTTCACCTATAGAAGTATACTGGCACTCTGTCCTACCCAACACAACGATACCCGGTGCCATCCGCGACCTCAAATATTCTGGTATTTATCATTCCTTTTCTCTTTGAACAATGCTAAAATCAATTGTCCCCGGCTCCAAGATGGCAAAACGGATGGAGAAGATCTTATATGCATGCAAGGCACCTGCTATGAAAGACGAGAAGAAATTTCGTACGACATCTATTGAATCCGTGATAGACACTGTCATATCTTTATTAGGAACACATTATGTACAAGTCATTTTGACAACAACCAATGGAATCAATACAAAAAGATGGCTTTCAACATCACTTCCTCGATAAAGAAACTTGCTGAACAAGACAGACCGGTGATATGCCACCTGGTACCATCTCCTCAGGCTATGCATTACTGCCGCTCGAGCGTTGCATACAAAGGATACGTTATGCGCCTAATTGGGAAGGATGGGACGACAGTGAATGCTGCTACGGTGTGCCATCATGATACCGTAAACTTCAAACGCAACATCCTTGACTTGCTCGAGGTGAAACCAGGCACCGAGCCAATCTGCCACTTCCTTCCTCAAGATCACTTTTTTTGGGTTCGCAATGGTTAATATAATGGCCTAACTGATCAAGTGATCATGATTTAAGAGTTTGAACAGGCAGACTCTGTATTAGCTGCTTCTATGAATAATTTCTATGATTATGGTTTTTAGTTTCTTCCTCATCAAAACAATACTTTTCCATTTATAGGTACAGAAGGAACAAAGAGTAAGAAAGAGAGATAGATTTGCATTATTCCAGAATGTTGTTTTACAATGCCTATATATAGGCTTGGCTGTACAATCTGCATCTTTGCATTATTTACAACGGTACCACTGTAACAGAATTAGTTAAGACAAATTTCAGAATTTTCGAGAACTGATAAATCTGTGCTGACTTGACCAATCAACGGCTGATCTGGCACAGCCAGATTCTGCTGACTTGGATCAGTCAGCCCTAATCTGGTATGGTCCCTTACCAGTTTTCTGACAAAAGGCAACATTACAGGAATTAACAGTGTCATAACAGTTCCTTTCAAAATTTTTACTTCTCAGTAGAGTTCTTTACTTAATTTGCACAGGTGATTTCCAAATCGAGCCACAATAAGAACTACAAACAACACTACATAACTAACAACAATGAGACCTCACAATTTTAGGAAAAGTATGGATACTATATTTGCACATATCTAAGAAACAGATCTGAAAGAGGAACTATGACAAAATAAAAGTAGTAGGCATCAACTGTACCAGTGAACAAACAACAAACATTTAACACAGACAAAAGAAAAAATAGAATCCTCTGAAAACCAATAGCAAAAGCAGCATATCTGACACCTATAGACTATGAACTAGTACAGTAATATGATTCTTAATTTGAAATTTCAATCCTTTACAACGAATAGCAAGGCAGTGGATAAACCGACCACAGAAAGATTAAAATAATATATATTGTCAGCATAAAAATAGTATTATTGCAAAAAAACTAAACAGCTAACAGTAAAAGCATAGAAAGAGAGAAGCACAACAGAAACAAATGTCAGAAGCTGTTTCTCTACAAGTTCTCACTATAATCCAATTATTTAATACAAAGCAAAATTTGACAGACCTCACATATCTGGTCAAAATCCAAACTTAAAATCAACTCAGCATGGAGGAAGAGGGAAAAGAAGCCATGCATTTCAGAATCTAGACTTGCTTGCAGCTTCACTTACTCTCAATGTCATATATTTCAGATCTGACAAAAGAAGTCAAGGCAAAAAACTATATCTAGGAGGGGGGGGGGGGGTAGCCTCCAATTATATCACAAGATAAAAAAGAGAATAGGCTCAAAACAAACAATACACAGCTGGTTCAATTTCGGTATGGACTGGTTATAGCCACTGATACTGGTAATGGACAGTACTAAGCTTCATAGCCTTATAAATTTCATGCTTCCTAACAGTTTCACAAAAGAGACTTAATTTTCAGCATAACCGAAATCCAAAACAAACCAAACATATATATTAAAAGGAGTTTAAAAAGTTGAGAACAGTATGCTACCAGACTGGTGCACATCATACTGAAAGTCGAAGCTGTAATTTTTTGGTACAAATGCTCACTGCACGTACTAGAGAATGCTCAAAATACAAAATGCACGCAACAGTTTACAAAAAAAACAAACTTTATTTTAAGCCCCCTACCAATCCACCAATAGAAAAAAAAGGACAAACATTCTGTTTTGTCACTTCTCCTAGTACGTAATTGTTATGATAATCATTATTAGTATAGTCATCAGCACTAATGAAACAATACTTTAGTCGAGACTTGACAAAACTTGCAACTTCACAGAATATCATACAAAATCAGGGAAAGTTTTCTTTCAGTTTCGCAGAATATTAACTACTATACGACAAACTTCATTTGGAATCATTAAGGTTATAGTAAGGATTTGGGGATTGCATACATATTCTCCCTTTCAGTGGCGGATCCAGGATCGTAAGGAAGCCTGGGCACATAGGTGAATATATCCTTCTTCCAGTCTAAAATCTCAATCAAGCCCAGGCACAATAAAAATTCAGACTATATTTCTACAGGTCTTGAAATAAAATTGCTACGTTAATGGCTACTTTTAAAATATAAGTCCAGAAACTGACCTGAGCTTGCCTATACATAGATCCGCCCCTGCTCCCTTTTGAATTCATAATCTCTTGTTCAAAGATACTATATTACAGACAGGTTGAATTTCTAATTTGATGCACATGTACTAAAAATTCCACATTGATTAAACATATCTAAATTGAAAAGCAATCAATTAAGTAAAAGGATACATCAGGTAGGCTCCATGAGCAAAAGCACCGGCGAGCACGCCATAAAACAGACGATCCCTCAAGACTGGATTGTGCCTAAATCCAATTCGAACTATAATAGAACGTAACAAGTATAAAAATTGAGCAGATTGAAAGATGCGACAATTAAAAGAATGGCAACGGAGAACAAAACAATCCTACTCAAGGGGAGAACAGGAGCGTAGATGAGAGGCACCAGCATGATATAAGGAGGTCCCTTGCGCTGCTTCGGAGGGACCGTTATCTCGCTAAATTCGCACAAGAAAGAAAAACTAGATCAGATGTAGGATATATGAGTTCGCTAAACGGCGCGTGAGGTCAAGAACCAGAAGTAAATGTAGGATTACAAGAATTCATACCCTGATGAGAAATCGGAAGAGGAGGAGGAGGAAGATGCCATCGGAACTAGATCGCGTTTTGCTGAGAGGTAAAACCGTAAATTGAAGTGAGCTTGGTTCGATTTTTTCTTCTTTAAGTAATTGAAGAAGAACTTTCGACTAATCGGTTTATTTTATTATATTTTATTTGGTTGTTCCAAGCATGTGAAATCGCGTGGAGCCATCGCAGCAAAAGATCATCCGATTACGTTAAAATTCGAAAAAATAAATTAAAAAAAAGTTTTTATAATCCGTTCGTTTGTATATTGTATAATATTGTATAACGCAGTAGAAGATTAAAATTCATTTGAAAAGTGTGATGTGAAATTTTATTTTATTTAATCAAATGCTTGATTAATTATTCTTTCAAATTATAGGATGGAATAAATGATTTGTACTGTTGTATGATTTACAACTGTGTATGTAATGGATCATATTGTGGGTCAAGTTTGCTTGTGTGATTGATGTGTGGAATCGCTAGGGTCATATGTTTTTCTCATTAAATATAATATATAGGAATAAATCACATATGTTTCGTGGTGTTTAATTTAATGAATTTTAAAGTAGTGAATTTTACCAAATTTGTTGTAAATAGCGTGTCATTAAATGATCGGTTGTTGAGATTATTAGTTGACCTTATTTTGTTATTTTCGTTTTCTTGACGATGAATGTTGACAAATAAAGAATGGATGCAAATATGTTGTTTTAGTCAGATACTGAAATGTGGAAATTTGAAACGCAATAGTTATGCACAAATTTATGTTAAAATGCATTTGCAATTTGTTTGAGTATTTTTGTTCATACTTCAATTAATTTGAAACTTATTTATGATCATATCATAATTCTCATATATCATGTTCACTAGTATGGCTAATGCTAGTATTTAACTTTTCCTGTTTTGACATTTTAAGAGTATCTGCATTCATATAACTAGAGATTTTAATTTATTTATCACATCAGCAACTCAAATTAGTAATTTTTTCTTACGTTAATATCATAATGTTTTCATTCTTGAAATTCTAATTTTGTTGACATGACAAAATTAAATAATTTTTAAAATCAGATTTCAGTATAAATCTTACGGCACCTAAATTAAATTGAAACTTGATTGCGTGTTTTTGCGTTATATCTATGTTTACAAATGGACAAATATTTGACGTATTTGTTTTACGCGCAACTGTTACTGTTGTCATGTCTCATAATTAGAGTTAAAAAATAACACATTGTGACTAGTTACGTTATAGAATATTACAATAAATATATCTATTATGTAATGTGTCTCGCATGTCGTGTGTCACATGATGTGTTTTTTTTCAATTAAAATTGGTACGTCACGTGAAACTTTTAGATACGTTACGGCATGATACGTGAAATTATACATTTATTATTTCAAATATTTTTTAATTTTTAATATAAGTATGAAATATATTTTTTATCATAATTTTTTTTAATATTTTCCAACACTTTACAATAAATTTTATAATTTTTTTTCACAAATTTAGATAATTTTTAATATTTATTTCAATGAAAAGATAAATTAAAAAAAATAACGTGTTATATATGTGTTATGTTATATCACGTATCGATATGTTACGGTATAGTACGGCGTGTCTTAACATGATATTTCATATATGTGCTGTGTCATAGACGTAATGTATTTTTATTCTAGTATTTTTGATACGTCATATGAAAAAAATACTTTAATCATATTACGATATATCACGTGATCAAAATACATCATATTTTTATACAAAACATCACGATACGTTACGTTTTTTATTCACTAACATTATAGCACACCAGTTTGGTCGAATCCGTTTATGAGCTTTAAAATGATCCGGCCCAAAATCTATTTCAGTTTCAGTAACTTAATTCAAAAAAGCAGATAGATCAGAAATTAGAAAAGTTCATGAAAAATAGAAAATGAGAGTTGATATATAGATATTGTTGATATTTATTTTAATTAAATAAATTATTATTTAATAAAAAAATTGTCAATATAATTAATAATTTATTTTATATAAATAATAAAGTTATATTAATAATGATACCGACAAAAAATCATATCTCCTAAATATTTTTAAATAGGAATTTATGATGTTGTGCGGAGAAAGAACGCAGATGCTGATTACTCGATAACTGCTGGATGTGAGATTCACGCAACAATGAATCCGTCGCCTTACACGTGTAAGCATCTCGTTAACCCGCCGCTGCACCAAAGTGCAATCCAACGGTTGGAAAGTTTAGCGTCCGGTTTAAGCTACGCGCGCCTAATTTAAGGGTCGCGTGGATTTAAAGCCCCCAAAACAAAACCATTCTCATTTCTCTTCTATTTATACTCTGTTCTCTTCCTCTCTCTCCCTCTCACACACACACCAGCAACAACTAACAAGCAATAGAAAGAACTGAGAAGAAGCAGTACGATCGGTTTTCAGTAAGAATTTTAAGTCGAGAGAGAAGCAATCTCAATGGTGTGTTTTTTTGATTCGAATGTGGTTTCTGTTCGTAATTTTGAGCTTTGTTGAATCAGATTTGCGGATAAGGGTTTATGTTAATGAGGTTTGGGAATTACTCGCAGGCTCTTCCGAATCAGCAAACTGTGGATTACCCCAGCTTTAAGCTCGTGCTTGTAGGAGATGGCGGGACAGGTAATTTCTCACATTTTGCATGATTCTCATGTAAATTCATCACTATTTCTCTGATCTAGGGCTTAATTGAGTTGTATTTTCAACTAATCTTTTGATCTGGACTATGTACAGGAAAGACTACATTTGTGAAGAGGCATCTCACTGGTGAATTTGAGAAGAAATATGAACGTGAGTATTAGATTTTTTTTTTTTTCAAATTTTCTTTAATTTGTTTAATTTCCTTTCTCATTTCCTACTGGATACTCAAATTTTGATTGTGGATTACGATTATGACAGCTACGATTGGAGTTGAGGTACATCCCTTGGACTTCCACACAAATTGCGGGAAAATCCGGTTTTATTGTTGGGATACTGCCGGCCAAGAGAAATTTGGAGGCCTGCGTGACGGATATTAGTGAGTATATAGAACATTTAATTAATGTTACTATTTATTGCGATTGATCATAGATGTAATACACATTATTGTTACTCCTGAAGGGTTTCCAACGAACAACAAATGTACAAACGGTAGGAAACAGAGAACTTCATTTAACCTTTTTCTTGTTCTCCCTTGCAAATGTGCAATGCTACTCTGACTTGGATTGCATCATCTGATGCATTTGCATTTGAACGCTGGTCATGTCATTCGATCAACAATAGTTGCTTTTCTATCTCTTAAAAATCTTTGTACCTGTTTTGAACATAATCTAAGGGATTTTGAAGTTCTAAGTAATAACATAAGTTTTTGTTCCTGAAACATTCATTACTCTTGCCTCCTAGTTTTCCCTACTTGTGCTTCTTAATTTTATTATTTGTTTAGTTTAATCATGGAATGTATATGGTAACTACAAAAAAAAAAAAATCACGAAATATATTGAGACACCCATCTTTTCTCAGCTGTCTCTTCATTTTTTTTTTGGGAAGTAGCCTTAAAAAGGTCCACCTGCTCCCAGTAAAGAAAACTGACAATTTTTCCTACAAAAAAATTAAACTGAAAATTTTCCTTAAAAAAAAAGGTAAACTGAAAATCTTAAAAGCAGAAACTAGTCTATTTGGAGTAAATCTCAAGAAGGGCCATAACTTGTGCAATCAGAATTGATGATACCTATCATTCTAGTTCATCTAAAATATTACTTAATTTATCTAACAATTTTTTTACCTTACTTTGTACCAGCATTCATGGCCAGTGTGCGATCATCATGTTTGATGTCACCGCGAGGCTGTCATACAAGAATGTCCCAACATGGCACAGAGACATATGCAGGTTAGTATTTCTCACTCCAACACAATTTCTTTATCAAATTCTTGCAAATGCCGTTTAATGAGTAAATGTCTGCAATGAAAACTCGTGATTACGATGAATATCAACTTGGTGAAGAAAAAGTAAAAAATGACCTTTTTGCCATTCGTTCACTAATCTTGACATGATTGTATCATTTATAGGAAAATAAAAGTCACTTATTTCCCTTGTATTAGATTATTTTTTTTTCTTAACTTGTTTACTGCCTCATTTAATGTTCAAAATATGAAATTAAGATGTTTCTTTATGCAAAAATTATCAGAGAGCTTCGATTCTAAAATTTATGGATCTCTTTCTGTCTATTCTGCAACAGGGTGTGTGAGAACATACCGATTGTTCTGTGTGGTAACAAAGTCGATGTGAAAAACCGCCAAGTGAAGGCTAAGATGGTAACATTTCATAGGAAAAAGAACCTGCAGTATTACGAAATCTCAGCCAAGAGCAACTACAACTTTGAGAAGCCTTTTCTCTACCTAGCCAGGAAGCTCGCTGGGTAAGTACATAAAAAATCACATTCTTCGTCTTTGTTTAAATTTCTGTTCCAAATTGATCAATTGAGCTGTAATATACAAATTTCGTGTTTCTCTTTCTGTAGTGATATGGGTCTCCATTTTGTTGAATCACCTGCACTTGCTCCCCCTGAGGTTCCAATCGACCTTGAAGCACAAAAACGGTATGTGGAATCCTCTAATCCCCCCCCCCCCCCCCTCTCTATCTCTGTCTCTTTCTCACTCACACACACACATACACACACGGACTCACAACACACTTTCTTGCAAGCACACACAGACAGGCCCACAACACACTCTCTCGCAAGCGCGCACACAAAAATTGAAACACCTCTCTCTCTCTCTCTCTAACACACAAGCAGACAAGATTGGAACTCTTGTGTATGAGCCCACTGTAAAAATGGAAACAAAAATAAAACATGGATGTTTATATTGATGCAGGGTTGAAGCTGAGATGGCAGCTGCGGCAGCACAGCCTCTTCCTGACGATGATGAGGACATAATCTGAGAAAGTTATAGAATGATTAGCTGTTTACCATTGTTCTGTCATTTGTCGTAGAGTTCTGCTGACGGGTTGTTTTAGAGAATGATTGAACAATGTTAGTAGCATGTTCCTTGAATGCTTTTCATGTCAAATCTTTTCTTTTCCTTCTAGTTTGAGTACAAGAAGCATGTTTTCTGTGAAGCTTCAAGCTGGGTGGTTTACTACTGTCTTGAATGAATCAAAATATTTCAGTTGTATGTATTGAAAGTTTTTTGCACTGTTTTTTTTTTGTTGTTGTCTACATAGAGGTATTCACTATTCGGAAAGCTCCAAACTGGAGGCGCAAAACAGATTTTACTATTTCATAAGAATCTAACAAATGTGTGGAAGTAATAAAATTTTACTATTTTGGTGTGCCATATAATTTAAGATTTAAGACCTTTGAAATGGTAATTTATATATGTGTTTGTTAGAAATTATTTTTATAAAATAAAACCCAAAATTTACGCTACTAATAATATTTAATTTATTAGTTCTTAGCGATAACTTATATATGTTAATTAGATGTTATTATTAGTTAGCGATAACTACTAATAATATTGGGCAGTATGTATTAATATCATTCATTGTCCTATAGAGCATTCATTTCTTGGAAATTTCTTTTATAGCCATCAATTAAGAATAGATTGTTTTATTGTTCGCAAATTTGAATTACTTTAAATCAGATAAGATAATTAACTTTCTCATCGTTTTTCTGGGCCTGCAATGATGGCCCATTTAGTCCATCTATGCTTTTAATTAATTCTCTACGTTTCTTTTGTGTGTCAAATCTGAGCGGTTTGTTTTTTTTTTTCCTCTGGACGGATCTAATATAAAGACATGATTAATTTAAATATTATTTTCAGCAATTAAACCTCTGATGTGCTTATGTTACTACATTAGGAGTTTGGGACCTTTAAATTCTCAATTCTATTTACCAAAAGTTACAATGACTGTCAAATTAGCATTCATATGTGCTTATGTTACTACTGCATGCGCAGTCTTGGTAAATGTTATTTTTGTAATCTTCAATTGAAAAATGTTACAAAAAGCCTAATAAATAATTAATTCATTTGTTCAACTATCACCAAGCACAATACCATTCTACATATATTGGGGCTCATTTTTTCTGGAAAAAAGGAAAAGAGTGCTCAGCTGTAAGACATAGACAAGGAAAAGTTTTATACTTAAAAAGGTAAGTAAAGCCTTCGTTCCAATGATTAAAGCAATTCTCTCCATGTATATAGATTTGAAATTCGGTTGGGATCTCTTATAAATATTTAAAATTAGAAGATTTGACTCCATCTTTTTTTAAGAAAATTAATAAAAAAACATAGCTAGATAATGTAAAATGTTCGTGATGCATGTATCTTATTTCATATCAATAATAAACCTCAGGGTAACATTCTGGCACAATATAAAGATTAAAGAACACCAAAAATTTTGATAACTTTCTCCGAAAATCACAACAATCACCAAATCTTAGCATCAAGCTAGCACCCCATGTGGCAGCATCCTTAATTTTTATTTACGTGTGGAGGAGGAGGACCGTTTTTCGCATCCAGACCGGATTTGCACCTTTTGTCCATGCACCAGCAATCTTGCCTGTCGAGAAACTTGTCCCCGCCGAGGCATGTGCCCCACTTGTACTGAGAATGCAGCTTGCACCACCATTCGCATACTGAGTTTACGCAGACTAAGGTTTTGTACCATCCATTCATGAACATGTGATACTCGCATCCTTCGGTACCTGTAGTAATTCAAAACCTTCATGTTTAGAATTAGTGGATATACACACTTGTTGTAAGAAATATATATGAAGTTTTCCTATTCATTTTTGTGGTATAGTTCCTTAATAAATTTTGGTGAAATCTTTTCATGCTTCAAAGGCTTTTGAAATATTGGCCATAATTAAGCCTATTTTATAATTTGATTACAATTTAACAAATGCAATAGCAAAATTCCTAATATGCTTTCAAAGTCTTTTTGAACTTCAAAATTAATTGCATTGTTGTAAGTATTCAAATTGGCATTCACCTGACCTGACAGAAATTGCACAATGTTTTTACAAACAATTTATAATATGCTAAATTACAGATTTTATCAAGTAATTATATGGTCAAATAAAACATTAAAATGTGAAAGTACCTGTGGAGAAAGCAAACACCACAATGATGCAAAGAGCCACAACTTTGATTTCCATGTTCATTTTTTTTTCTCCCCAAGTTTTGTTCTGTCATAGATGGGTATTTATAGCATTTTTTTTTTGGCAGATTTGAGTTACTGAAACCTGGAAAACTCAAAAAGAAACTTAAATTGAATTAAGAGTTTCTTTGTTACCTATGAATTAATTTATCACAATAATTCTAGTACAAGTCTGTAAACATTAATTCTGTTTCCCAAATACACCATATTGACAATTAAGTATTGTCATAGATCCCTTGTTTTTTTTTTTTAATTTTTTTCTGTTCTTAAATGCCCGAAATAATGATAATGCACTTGTTTGGGACAAAAGCAACCCATAATTTATGGCTAATCTTTCATTAAATTCAATTAGGCTTTTAAGTGTTTATTTTTTTCCCACTCAAAGACGGTTTCAGATGTGGAGTTTTTATTTTTTATTTTTTATGGGAAGAGCAATCAAGATCTGTATTTATTGTGTACCTTAAGATAATGAAGCTGGTTTTCTATTCAAAGAGAAAAAAAAAGAGACAGAAAATGAAACTGGTTTCGGTAGAAGGTAACTGGGATTTGTAGAAGTTCATACTCTGCTTTCTAAAATTTTGTGGAAGAGAGCTAATTTTGTGTTTCCACTGGAGGAAAGAACTAAATATGTGGTCATTTTGAAATTGAAACTTCCAATAAATTGGATAATTCTCTTCAATTACCTGGAGTTTGGATGATCAGATTCTTTGTTTTCCTCCGATTTTTATTTGGTTTCGATTTTGTATTTCTTGCCTTAAAATAATGGATCAAAATCTCTTCTTGATGATGCAATGTCAGGAGCTACATTGTGCAGTCATGCTATTAATTGCTAGATTAACCATGACAAAATTACAGAATTATTATACCTCATAATGCGAACACTCTGTATATTCTTAATTTTGAGTCAACATATATTGACAAACAAGAACTACAAATGTTCTGAGCATGTATTACTTAATTGTAGTAGAAAAACTATTCAGGTATTGTGAATTTGAAAAATACAATAACCCTTAGTCAAAGGCAGAGTTGATTACTTTGAACAAATTATGGTTAATTAGCTAATTAAGCAGCTTTTAGATAAGTTTCTACCAAACCAGTTTTAAACAGAAAAAAACATTGTTTCATGCCAAAGAAACCAACATCATAATCATAGAATTATATTCATACAAGAAGAAAATACATAGTCTACCTATTCAAACACCTAATTAAATCCTGACATATATAGGAAGTCCAAGCCGAAATATACTGAAATCACTGCATCAGCTAAGTCACTAATTATATTAATAATTGTGAACCCAAAAAAAGTGATCTTGAGGAAGTATGTGGCGGATTGGTTCGGTGCTCGGTTTCACATTGAGCAAGTCAAGGATGCTACATTTGAAGTTTACAGTATCATGGTGGCACACCGTAGCGGCATTCACCACCAACCCATCTTTTCCTACAAGGCGCATAATGTATCCTTCATATCCAGCACTTGAGTGGCAATAGTGTGTGGCACGGGGCGATGGTACCGGGTAACATATGACCAATCTATTTTGATCAGGAAATTTCTTAATTAGGGAAGTAATGTTGAATGCCATCTTTTCATATACTCCATTAACTGTTGTCGAAACGACTTGTACGTTATGCGTCCCTAGTAACGAAACAACGTCATCTATCACGGACTCGACAGATGTCGTACAAAATTTCTTTTTGCATTCCATACCAGGAGCCTCACATGCATTTATGATTTTCTCCATTTGTTGTGCTGTTTCGGAGCCCGGGACTATTGAAAAGTAGTCGACGATCTTAGCGAGATTTTTGAAGAAAATGGTTATTGTATCAGCTTCTACACGGTGACAAATGCATTGCCTATTATGGTTTTGTTGAGATTGATGCTGTCTGTTATCTGTGCTCCCGGATAGAGGTTCTTCTTCAAGTAGAAATTGCTTCTAATATAAGAAGGTGATGGAAATGGATTGTATATAATGTAATCGCACAGAAACGTGCACTGGACTTTCATCGGTTATTTCTCTGCGCTGTCAGAAACAAATTATCAGAAAACAGAAATGCAAGCATGTCAGAAATTATTAATTTTACATGTCAGTGGACTAAACATGTACTTATGACTAGGTATCTGTTACAAATTTTCAATTCATTCTAATATTAACATTTTACAGTCTGGAAAATGATAACTTCACAATAAAGTTGATACAAAAAAAGTTAATCACATTTAAGTCTGTTCTATGTTTAGTTTCAATGGTACTTTGACTATTTGCCAACTATATTCAAAATATTGTCAGTATCAAGTTTGGATATCTTTTTTAAAGAGAAAAAGAATGATAGATATCAATCAGACTAAACAAACAAACAATCAGAGGTCATGATCGATAAAGCCAATATAAACAGCAAATGTTTCATAGATTGAGTTTTCAATGGTCGAAACAAATGGATTACTGAAAGTTAGAATAAGATAAAGTGCGAAAGTAGATCATGTTGAAAAAAATAAAATAAAAAGATAAATAGAAAAAAAAATATTCTCCAAAAATAAAATAAAGTAAATTCATACATAAATGCCAATTTATATGGCAAATATACCACTTGGAAACATAGATTGGCATTCTATTGGTTCAAACTGGATGGATTATTAAAAGTCAGATCAATATGGGGTGAAATTTAGGCCGTGCTGAAAAAAACAATTGATAATACATGCAACATCTTCTGCAGATACCAATCATACCTTAATGGAGCATACTATGTTGATTGCTTACCTAGTTTGAGATTCCATGGAGACTAAGTGACTCAAAGAGATCAATCAGTGTTGCAATACCTCTTGTTAAAGTATAAATGAAGCGCCAATTTTCAAATAGATATGGAATGATATTTTGTCACTTGACTTGGGTCATATAAAATGATTACGGGATATATTTGGTAGATACTATGGATGATATCATCATTCATATTAATTTTATTATTTATATAAAATAAATTATTATTCATATTAAAAACTTTAATATGTAACTTATTTTGTACATATTTTGATTATTTAACTCAAATATCATTAATATGAATAATAATTTATTTAAGTTGAATAATAAAAATATTGTGTAAAATAAGGCGCATAATATATAACTCATTTAATCTGAATAATAAAATCGATATCAAAGTGCGTATATATTAACTCCAATGGTTGCATGTTAATTGCATTGAAGTTGTTAGTAGCTTGATACCTGAAATGTGGTTTTAAATGTTTATTAATTTGACTATTGTTACAGACAAAACTCAATGTCAGTTTGAAAAAGAAGGTCTATCAAATGGATTGGTACATCCAATGACTAAAAATAGAAACAGTGGTTTGTAGTTGTCGTCTATAAAATACAATCCTTACAAGCACTTCTACCTCAATCAAAATACTAAACACACTATATTTTTTTATTGAATAACCTAAGATATATAATTAATTAACCATGGCTACAACAACCCCTGCTCTCTCCCTTCTCCTTGTTTCTCTTCTCTCTCTTTCTACCACCAAAACAGTAGCCACCTTCATCAATCCCCTCTCTATTCCATCATGTACCGGTCATCCCGCTATGTTGAAGTGTGCTCATGACATTCAATCTTCTATCATCGGTGCCGGTGGCTCTATTGAAATTGGTGGGGGAGCTCATCACACAATTTCTCTCCTGTTAGACTCGATCGATGCCGCAAAAGCTAGTTCTGTTAATGTTCTCCACTTCCTCTCGAGCGATCGTATTGAATCCGATTTTAGTAAATCACTCCAATTGGCCATTCATATTGCAATTCAAGAGCTCAACCTTGCATCTAAGGTATATATTGGATAAAAGATGTTCATTTAAGTCCTCCTTGAATTGTTAGTGTAAACATATATATGTGCGTGATTTACTTTTATTAGATTAATTATATTCTTGTCATATAGATGTAGAAATTTAAAGTTGGATTAGCTAAAATTGATAAAAACTAACCATTCCACAAATAAAAAAATGAAAAATGGTTGAGAAATACTATTGTTGATATTGTTATGGATACCGACTTTATTATTTATATAAAATGAGTTATTATTTATGTTAACAATTTTATTATGCAACTTATTTTGTACAATACTTTATATTCGACTCAAATACCACTAATCCGCATAATAATTCATTTAAATTGAATAATAAAAATACTATATAAATAAGTTACATAATAAAGTCGCTAACATGAATAATAAAGTCAGCATCGATGATAATATTAATAATGATATTTGTATACCAACTCTCGATAAATAAATATATAGACTGATTATATAAAGGGTTATAGTTCACAATTCCTATAATATTTTAGTTTGAAATTTAGATCCAGTGATTATATCTCTTCTGTTTCAGTTAATGAATGTTTTTTTTTTGATAAAAGTTATTGAATGTTTTTAACTTGCAATTCTAAATAATGTGTTTGATTAGTTTAAGTTAATGAATGCTTTTAACTTGCAATTCTAAATAATGTGTTTGATTAGTTTTTTTTTTCTATTTCCATATCAACCAAAATTCAAAATGATAACACTTAGTTATTTTCATTCTTGTTATGTTAAAAATCAGGTTTTGCATGGGAAAACAACTCTACCATCATCATCAGAGCTCCATGAGGTGCAGAATTTTTTGAAAATTGCATACCAAAACTTGACGAAGTTCATTGTTAGTAATTTGAAGCATCCAAACAGTACCAACATCAACGTGTCACTCCGTTCCTTGATAGATCAGTCCATAAATCTCACAGAGCTATCACTTAAAATATTTGGACAATTTTGTGGCAAAGTCTCCGTGGGATCTAAATACCATTAACAGATTTGATGGACTAATTCATGAGGTTAATTATTGACTGATCAGTCCATGTTTAAGTGGAATCATTGTATAATGTGGAAACTTTGGTTGGATAATTTAATCATACAATGTTTAATTCTGTGCTTACTTCTCTCTGATTATGCAATATTCTGAGATTTAACTATTGCGTGATTCATTGCATTACATGTATTTTTTCTAAAATAGCTTTTTTAATTACTTCTCTTATATAAAGGGTGGGGATTATCAGATAACTATTACTTTGACAATATTGATAATGAATTTTCAAATACTTCTATAAAAAATCTTAAAAATAGAAAAAAAATTATAGATATGTTTTTGAAGTTATAGATTGATTGTATTTCAAATTTTATATAATTTAAGTATCATTTAATACTGCATCAAATACCATCAAAATTGGATGAAATTTCCAACGGTCCATAATTAACATTATTTACTGAAATATCAATTGACACTTAAATTACATGAAATTTAAAATATAATCAATCTATAACTTCAAGAATATATCTATAAATGTTTTCCTATTGTTAAATAATATTACTTATGAAATAATTTTTCCATTTGAAAAATAATGTGCATATAATAATATATCAAGAGGTATCCGGCAGTACTCAATAACAACATGAAGAGATAATAAAAGAAAAAAGAGAAAAAAAAATGGAGTCACTTCAAGCAACTTGGGTTTTAAAAACTGTAAAGAAGATATATACTAATTAATTAATATTAATTTCTGTTGCTATCAACCAAACGTCATGTAATAAATCATATGTTCATAGATTTGGAATTATATTAATGAGTCACCAGTCAATTATTGTTTATCATCAAGTCAATTAATTAATAAAAAGTTAATGAAGCCCGTGCAAGGTGTACTATCAACGTGTGAACCACAATAATTTAGGTGGTTCGTCTCTAATTTGTGGAGCAATACTTCCAAAAGGAATTAATTACTAATAGAATTGAGAACCATGTTTGATATAATAGCAAAAGCAATACTCTGAACGTTATTTATGGATATTTAAATTCGAGTGACTTGACCCTTATTTTTATTTCAAAATAATACTAATAAAATTAGAGCCACAAGTTTAACACAATGATGATAGATCTCGTCTCTCTATGAGAGATAAATATTCAAATTTTACAAAAGATATTTGGAAAAAAATAAATACCGGAACTAAAGGGAGCCCTTATTTTGAAAAAGAATTACTAATAGAACTCTTGACCGTATTTTAATCAGACAGTTCTGAATAATTTTAATTTAAAGCCATGGACTAACCAGTTATAGATCCTAAAAATGGTAACATTACATAGCTTTAAAGGGATATTTTTGTCCATCCACACAAAAAAGATATCACGAGATTTTGTCACTTGGTTCTTCTTTCATATTTTGGAACTCATTTTTTTCTTAAAAGAATTAAATATTATATATGATTGTTTATATTTTTGAGTAAAGAAAGAATTCATGTCTCTCTTTTGGAATTAATTTTCAATTTTCTATAAAAAATAAAACACATATATTTATTGATGTTGAAATTTTTAATTATCAAAAGAAAAAAAATAACATAGTTAGTTGGGAACTACAAATTTAAGTTTTTATGCTAATTTTGTAAAGAAACACAAAATTGACATCGTTTTTGTGCAAAATCTTTCTATTGGTAGCCCCCATACATATAAAATAATAATTTTAATAACAATCTATATTATGTAATGTACACGACTCCCATTTAACAAATTTATGCCTCTGCACCTGTTGGAAGAATATAGAATATAATGAAATCATACCACCAAATTAAAGTTTAGTCGAATTGTATGGAATTCAATGTATTGGCTATGTATATACTGAGAAATTTGAGAAATAAATTTCACCAAGAGTTGGATTGAAGTTTTAGTTTAAAAAAAATTTGTAAGCATAAATGGAATGCGGTGTCTCATTTTTTTTTTTGTTTCTTAGTTATACATGTAATTATGATACCTTTTTTATGTTACTAAGAAACAAAAATTGGGTGAAAATCCACTGACATGTTCTTAACAATCTTAACAATGATTTTTTAAATAAATTAAAAAGATCTTAAAATAAAAAATATTAGACATATTTTCGAAATTATAGATTGGATGTATTTCAAATTTCATATATTTAAATATCATTTAATATTTCATTAAAAAACAATCAAAATTACATAAAATTTATAACGGTTTAAATTTTTCTTCAATGAAATATCAAATGACTTTTAAATTGCAAGACAATTGAAACATGAGTAATATATAAGGTCAAAATTATATCGATAATTTTTTATTTTTAAGAATTTTTTAAAATTGTTTCGAAATTACTAAAAATTCGTTGTCAACAAATCCCACCCATAAAAATTATATATTTTATACAGCATCAGAGATAAACGCACATCTTGATTATATAAATTATGTGTACTAAATGCAATTTCATATATACAAATACTGCTGTGAATGTTACATAACTATTTCATTTTCACCCTTAGAAATTGTACATTGTAAAGAACAAATTATTTTATGCTTTGATTTTAAACGATTTTTAAAATTTGTAAAGATGATTGAGATGGTTAAGTGTGATGTAAACATCAAAATTAATATTGACATGAGAGTAAAAAAAAAAAGTCTCAAATAACTAAAATAGGCATTGCTGTTTTGAAAAATTTCAGAACAGAATGTATTAAAAACAGAGGGCTTGAGCTCTATTTGTTAAAGAAAAAAAAACATTCGATATCAAATTGAATAGTTCATTAATCAATTTCAAATTCTAAAAGAAGGGAAAATGCAAAATTCGTTCTACAAAAATGAGGATCGAGGTCTATTGAGAGAATAAAAAAAATTACAGTATATTCTTTTGTTTTTTAAAAAAAAAACAGTTCAAACAAAAAATATTTCAATTGAATTTTTCAACAAAATGTCATTGTAAATCTCATAAGTTCCATTTTTCTTTGGTTCATTCATTCCCATTCATTCTATTTTCCTTTCTCTCATTTACTTCTCAAATCAATTTTATAATACAAGTTTTATTTTTTTTTAATTTCAAAACTGTGAAAATAATTAATATATAAATAAATTTTAATTAAATTTCTATGTTAAATAAAATTTTAAATACACATATTAAAACTTCCTTTTTACTGTAAAGTAGAAACAATCAAACCAACTGATGCTAATGAAAATTTTCAACTACTATGATTTTTTTTGTTGTTGAGAAAATACGCCTTCTTTGAATTTAGCCATAAACATATTACATCGAAGAATTGTTCCTAAATAGTAAATAGAAATTGAAAACTATTTGCATCCACAAACTCACCCGTACCTCTTATTTGCACCTTATATGAATTCATACTTCTTTCAAATAACATTTCTATCTAATTATAACAGTATTTATATCTTGTATTATTAGTATTATTATGATTAAAAGTTATGCAAGTTGTATTTATACTTGTGCAACAAAAATTTTAATTTTAATTATTCTTATAATCATCTAGAAAAGAAAAAATAATAAACATATTCTATACTAATTATAAACACTTACAAATTTAGACATAAATAAATTATCTACTTAATATAAATATTTTTGATGTACAAACAAAAAATGTAAGAATAATTTCTCATAATAAAAAAAACTATAAAAATATACTGAACTAGTAACAACATTGAAAACCTTAAACTTGTGTTAGCACTTGAGACCCATAGTCACACTATTATCACAGTATCATATTTCCACTGGCACCCACTGTTTAATTTCTCCAATTGTTTTATCCATCCACACCAACTATCTATCTATTGATTCAGGTTACTTGCCTTTTAAGAAATTAAATAAACTAAAGCAACAGTATCTTACAAAACCAGTGTCCTCCAGTTCTGAAATTTAAACCCTGTCCATTTCCAAAAAAATTAGTTAAATACTGATTGTTACTGGAGACTCTAATGTACAAAATTGGAGAGAATCTAACGCAAAACCTCATAATATATTCACATCCTCAGTCTCCATCTTCCAATATTCAGTCAAGTTAACATCCTTCATTTGAGAAAAAATTAAAAAACAAAATACTTCTCTCCCTCTCTTTCTCTGATGGCATCAACACCATCAAAATCAAATATTCGTCAAATTAAATCTGATGTGGGACAACTCAGCAAACTGGTATCATCACCAGTACCAGAGCTACAAAATAACTGTCAAAAACAGAAGTTGTGTGTGTGTTCCCCTACCAACCATCCAGGCTCCTTCAGATGTAGTCTCCACAGAGGTACATATATTCTGAAAAATAATGGTGCCGAAAAGGCAGTTGCAGAGAATGATTCGATGCGTAAGGTACCGACAGTGGTGCTCAAGCATTCGGCTAGTGAGAAAAAGTGTTGTGGTGATTTCCAGCTGCATGCGAGCTCTATCGTGTCGTGTGCAACTGATGATCTTTGAGTTGTATGACAATGTATCTATCAGGTTCTCAATTTCTAGTTGTTATGAATTTATAGTGAGATAGTATGTGGAAAATAGTAATGTTTAAATATAGAATAATATGATAGGAATGGCGGTTTCATGAAATTTTTTCCTTTCTAGGGTTTGGTAACTGATTGATAAAAACAACTTTTGATCTAATATGTATTATTGATAAATAATTTTTGTGTGTAAATTTCATTTTTTTTCCTTTTTCTCAATTTAATGCTAGACCTGTCATCAAAATTTTCTGCTTTGAAAAGGTAAAGGAATGGCGAGGAGCGTCGACCCCCTCGATCTCCCTCTTCGACATGTTACCTTTCAAGTGAACCGGATTATTACTTGTAAATTATTGATTTTTAACAAATAAAAGCCAAAATTCTAATTATTAATCGAGATTCAATAGCCAAGTTAAATTAAATTATTTTTTTTATCGCAATCAACATTGTCGACATTCATATGATTAAAAACGTTGTTTTTAATCAAATTGATTAACAAATTAAAGATTATTCATTGCCTAGAATGATTCTCTAATTGAATAATTTTTATTGTTTTGCATGATGTACTTTTGATTATTAATTATGAATTAAATATTATACAATATTTAGTTTGAAGATAATAACAAAACTCTTACGTTCTTCAAGAGCTTTATTTTATTATATCACTTTCATTTTCTTACCGAAACACAACTTAAGTGAAATTTGGATGATTTCTCATATACTCAATATATATCAATAACAATCATTTGACAAGAACTTGACCTTGCCAAAGGCAAATAGAATTACAACTAGATAGTGATAAGGAAAATGATGTTTTTTTAATGTTGAAAGAGTTAAAATGCTTGCAAAAGTTCAAATGGAGAAGAACATCAAGCATATTAATCAAATCTGATTGATTTTTCCAAAAAGGAAATTTGCTGTATTAATTAATTGCTTATAGATATGTTCCTATTAAGAGGAATAACATCTATTAAATTAACATAACTCTTGATAGCTTCAATTCGCATGTGCCCTCACAAATATTAGAATTTGTTGCTCACGTTATTAATGTGAAAAACAACGTGTGTGCTCCTCTCAAACATGATAAATAAAATAAAATTCACTTACTTTCTTAAAGGAAAAAAAACACTCATTTAAACCCTCTTTTATCTCTAAATAATACATCTTAGGATTTTTAAGGGGCAGCATTAATTATTTCTTCTAGGAATATTTCCTATGTGTTTATTTCCAACTTTATGGAGTTTAGGGTTTAGAGGCAGCAAGCATTTAGATTTTTTATTTTTTCCATTTCAGGCAAAAAAATCAAGACCACAAAACACCACATGTTGGAGATAATGCAACAATTTTATGTGGAAAATTAGTATAGAAACAATGGGGATAATGCATGAATTCTAATTCCATGTAACATAATAGTATAGAAACTAAGCAGTCTTTTCATTTTCATTTTAATCTATCTTTTGTAATTTTTTCAACATAACTGGTGTTATGAACTTATAAAATTTGAGAACTTGATCCTCGTTTTTCATCAAAAACAAAAAAAATTTAGAGTCCTTGCTCTATAGAGGAGATTATATGCAAATTGGAAAATAATCGCCATTGATCAAAATTAAAAAATTTACCAGTGACAACTTCAAAAAGAGCATGATTAAGTAGGAACTCACCTATCTTGCTCCATACTTTATGGAGACATCTGTATATGCAAACGAAAAACAACCACCATTGTGTCATATAAAGTTTTAGGTGAAAGAGACCTGGTGCTGATTCTCTGTTGTGTTGCATATGATGAATTTTTGTATGGATCTGAACACAATCTCAACATATTGGTAGTTTGGTGCGAAATTTGACAAAATCAGATCCATTGCTTACTATACCGCACCATACATCGCAACAGAGAATCTGAGTCCGAAAGAGACTCGACGAATCCATTTGGAAGAAGGCTTCAAGGTGGTAGGAGCAACTCTTTGTACTCCTTTCCTTTATTCCATGCGTCCAATATTAAGAATATGGATAAAATAGGTATGCTTAACTTTCAAATAAATGAATAATTTTAGGTTGGAATGAAAAAAATTACAAAAAATGAATAATTTCGATGAGGAAATAAAACATTTAGAATATTTCAATGACTTATCAACAACTATCCCTTGAGAAATATACCATCTTATTTGAGGAAATTGTCTTTCTTCTAAGATAAGTTTATCATCCCCTGATAGATACGAGGGGTTTTTCGCTCAAACGAGCAATCAAAATATAATTCTCCCTAGTCACCTCACATCCGAGAGAGTAATTAATTCAACAAAATTTAAGAAGCGCCACCTTATGAAAGCAAAAACTCCAATCAACATATTCTTTTTCTTCTTACCAATTTTACTTTTGCTTTTAAACTCGTCTCTCTTTACATGTAATTAGATTAATAATGGGGGTTTTCTTTTACCATCAGACACTAAATTCTCTCCTCCAATTTGAAGTTTTAGATCGACAAGATTCAATCCCAAATCAACCTTTTCTAATGAATTAAACTCTGTTCATGTTGAATTTTCTTTCTATCAAAGGGTATCTATTACAAAACCAGAATAGTTATTATACCAGGTACCAAAACGGGTGGTACCACAGATTAACAACAATTGACTAAAGATAACAAAACAGCTAAAACAACTACTAACATCCCACAGATTAACAACATTATAGAAAAAAATGTTTCGATCTTTTTAATTTCTTGCTCTACCTAGTATTTCTTCATAGAAACATTTCACAAAGAAACTCAGATCTATTTAAAAGAAAGCGTTGACTAACGATACAAAACAACATAATTGAAGCTACTAAATCGAACCGAATGCATTAAAATGGTAACATCCTTCAGATCTAGCAACAGATCAAGTGAGGTGGCGTTATAAAACAAGCTATTATCCTCACCTGATACAAATCCCCCTTTCTTATTTATTTATTTACATAAATCTTAAATAAAATAAAATCAGAATGAAAAAAACAAAGCAGAGTCGACGAATTGTTGCTCCAAATTAACAACCACAACTTAATTAACCCTTAACAGAACTCTAATCACGCGCCACCGACAGATCCCTTACGCGACACGTCGGAGGCGAGGCGAGAGGCTATGGCTGAGTGATACATGGCGTCATGATAAGTCTCCGTTTCCAGCATCTTCTTGCGAAGCACTTTCGCTTTCTCTTCAGTGAAGGCTCCGAATCTCCGCCTCTCCACCGGCTGATCCGCCGCCGGAGAAGCCTGAGACGCCACGGATGCGTCCATGTAGTCGGGCTCCGACGACATTCTGAAGAGTGGGGCCCACCAGTTCGGAGATCGGGCGCTACCAGCACGGTTCCCGGATCCGCCATTAGAGTTAGCTTGAGCGCGGATCGAGAGGAGAGCACGGTGGTTGAGGAGGGTAGACGACGCCATCAGATAGATAGATAGAGATGAAACAAATCTAGGGTTTTGTAGTAGGTTTGTGTTTTAGGATTGAAAAATGAGGAATGGATCGATGGAGAAGGGGGGCTTATAATAAAGAGGAAATGGAGGTCGATTGCAGTTGCGAAAAAAGAAATTAGGAAATGGTGTGGATTTCGGAATAGACTCGGTATAACCGTCATAGGATAGATTACTAGGGTTTCCGACATGTGGGACCCGCCTGTTAGATACGTAAATTAAAAAGCAGGTGGCTTATCTTGTGAAACAGTTCTACCGAAAGGAAGAATTGCAAAAAATTGGATAAGGTTTAGAACACATCTGTATTGCGTGGCGATGATCTAGCAGTCTGGGCTCGCTGCTTTCCCGTTTTCTCGCTTTTACAGTTTTACCTTCTATTACCGACCGTTTGGCACTTTGCGTATATACCACTGATATAGTTTATATTTGCACCGCATAATTAATATCTTTTTAAATTTATTTGTTGGTCTGAATTTTTCATTCAATTAATTAAAGTTTTATAAGCGGGAACAATAAAGACGAATTCCAATTGACTTTATGCATTGAGCTTCTTCATTATTTAAGATAATTACCCCCTATAAAATTTATTGGCTGAGAAAAGTCATAATGATTTATGCAAGTAAATTACTAATGCTAAAAGTTGGTATATAAATTGCATTTTTTTGAAGGAGATATAGGAAATTTGTGCTTGAGAGAGAAAGTTTTAACCGGGGATGCTTTTTCACTACGCTCCAAAACACTTTTCCTTTGTCGCGGAAACGGTGGGCTGAAAGAGCGCCCCAGCCCCCAGGATTGAAGGGCAATTTCGTCATTTCAGAAAACGAAATTTTGTAAACATGACGGTGGCGGGGCGATGTGAGCGGCGATATTTTGGTCAGCCCGCGTTTGTACGCTTCCGATGACCGTAAACCCGTCTAAATTGGCTGTATGTGACTACGCTCCTACCTCGTTGAAAATATGACACGTGTTCAATTTGGACTGCCCGTGTGAAGCATGCTGTTCAAATTGGGTTGTTTCTGGATTCCGAAATTGTGTGGCGGGTTTCTGTAGCGGATAAACACTGGAAATTGGCGCGGAGACGACCCGTTAGATGTTTGAAAACATGAAAAGATGCTCAAGAAATTTCATCGCGATGTATATTCGTGTGACCGTTGCTTCGGCGGACTACACCGGGCCGCGGTTTGGTTGGAAAACTCGCGAATTCTTGGAAATCTTGGAAAAACGAAATAACGAATATCCTTTTTATTTAACCGAAAAAATAAACAGAAAAGTGGTCTTTTACAAATGGATCCTAAAATAGTTTTTCGGTTTTTATTAAACCCTTCTTTATTGTCGAAATTACAGTTTTTTTCTTGAATAGATATAGACTAATTCTACTCTAGATCAAAATTTATATTACAGATAAAAATATCAAACTAAAATTAATGATTCTAATTTATCAATTATTAAAAAATTTAATTCATAACATAACTGCTCATAAATATTTATAGGGGCATAGATTTTGTATGTATACAATGAACTTATAAATAAATATCGCCGAATAGAAATCACCATAAATATTAGACTATTAGTATAAAAATAAAGTGGTGACTTATATTTAGTGAAATTTGGATGATGCTTTGTTTCACTTACAAATCACCTAAGAACTCCCTTTAGCATTTATACTTCAATATTTGATTTTCATTTCATATTCGATCAAATTACAAAAAAAATTAATGTACTAAAATTAATGTTTGAAAGTAAATTAGATATCTTATA
The DNA here is from genome assembly GCA_037678475.1 of x Bolboschoenoplectus mariqueter. NCBI lineage: Eukaryota > Viridiplantae > Streptophyta > Magnoliopsida > Poales > Cyperaceae > x Bolboschoenoplectus > x Bolboschoenoplectus mariqueter. The sequence goes on from CM075250.1 coordinate 1,958,874, forward strand.
TGAACTCTTGACCCTGTATAAGACAAATTATAAAAATTTATATAGACATAAAAAAGAATAATAAGAAGCTCATGTTTAACATTTTTTGATTCTATATTTAATAAATAAGTATAAGAACGGTTACAACTTTTGGTGGTACAAAAAAAATTATGACATTGAAATCATTCTCATCTAATTCTATAAACAAGCAATAAACTAAATAATTGACTATGCTGAGAATTAGTCATCCAAAGTTTCTAATACATATTCATACATATATAACTAGAGTTGCATTTAGTACAGATAATGTATTTATTATTTATTTTAATACATAAGGCACAATCATATCACAATTATGCCTTTGAGGTGGGCTATAAAGACCTTTTTATTTTTAATAAACTTACTAGAAATGAAGCGATTGTGAAAAATTATAAAATTTTACACAAACATATCTCTAATGAGAAAGGAATAAAAAAAATATCATATTTGACATTTGAATTTAAAATTTTGAAAAATAGAAAAAAAATGCTATAATATTTAGTGACATAACATACTTATGATATTGGGATCTTACTTATCAAAACTAATTACTATTAAGCAATTAACAACCACACGGAACGGTTTTTAATGACGATGATAAGTTTCGACAAAGCACAATCTCTTTTCTTCTCAATCTTCTTCTTCTATGTTATATATATATATTTTTTTTTTTCAATAATGGTGCTTTTATGGTCTCTTATCTCAAAATCTATTCGAGATTCTAAAATTGAATTCATTATAAATTAACTCAAAACTTTGAACATTTTACAAAAAATATTATAAATTAAATTATTCTTCAATCAATATTTATTCTGATCATAAAAATTCAATTCTGACTAACTCTTCATCAAATTTTTTTTCTGGTAAAATGAATTCAATCCTCATATATACAAGTTGCATTCCATCTAGATTTGCAAAGATTTTCAAACTCTTTCACATCCTATTTGTAATTCTCACAAGGTAATTTACCAGAAAAGACAGATGGAGAAATACACAAAAGAGAACAAAAGAGTAGACAAATACAGGACAGAGACAGAAACAGTCCATGTGAATTTAATGTTTCCCATGTTTTTGGGCAAAGAAAATAGAATTAAAAACACAGATAAATAATGATATTTCAAAGTTTAAATTGAGCTGTGCTTAGATTTTAGAATTGTGCTTCTTCTCGTTCCACATACTATTACCTAGTGGAAGTGATGTTAATTTATGAGTACTTACAACTTAATGCTATTATAAAGGAAGCTGGATATAGTATTAATTTTGTTATTCAAATTAAATAAATTATATTATTTATGATAATAATTTTATTATATAATTTATTTATATAATATTTTTATTATTCAATTTAAATGAGTTATTATTTATATTAGTGATATTTGAGTTGAAATAAAAGTATTATATAAAATAAATTACATAACAAGTTACTAATATAAATAATAATTTATTTTATATGAATTATAAAATCGGTATTAATGATGATATCTCTCATAATAGAAAGAAAACACACAATAAAATTAGGAAGAAAACAAACGTTAATCATGCAACCAAAATACAATGCTAAATATGAAAAACATTAATCAACCACTTGTGCAACCAAAATACACGGATCAATGTGAAAACGAGGTAGAGAGAAAGAGTGATTCTTTTGGGGCTAAATATATATAGAAGTCGGATTAAGAGGTTATTATTCTCCAAAAAAAGTATAAATAAAATTGAACCCATCCTTAAAAAAACCATTTCATCTCTTTCAAATGAATAGAAAGATAAAATAATTTAGGGTTTAGAGTTTAGGGTTTAGGGTTTCGGATTTAAGATTAAATGAAACATCACCAAATTGAACACAAAGATAAAGCATAATCAAATGTAAGGATTTAAGATAGACAATCAAATTGTCTCCACTAAAGAGAACAACTCCTAATCTCTATAACTTGCAATTTCTAGTTGAATCTTATGTAATTTGAGTGATCTCTTTTACTCTGAGGCTCTATTTGACAGTAAAATAAATAGAGAGAGAATTTTGTCCGTAAAGAAGTTCTCTCTCTCTCTCTATTCCTAAATTTTGGAAAGATGTTTGACAACCTTGTTAGAGATAGTATTAATAGAATAAAGTAAATTTTATAAAGACCAAAATGTCCTCAATAGTAAAAGAAAAGAAAGAAACTTCAGCAACAAAGGTGAGTATTTTTGTCAAAAAAAAAAAGATGAAGAATGAAGCATGAAGATAACGCTATCACCAGTAAATTGCAATGATATAAGTCGTTGAGATAGTCAAAGAGGAAACTTCCGAGAGAGGAGAAGCTTTGTTGTAGCCAAGTTTTTATTAGGGATGGAAAGGAGAAAGGATGAAAGGGACGAAACAAAGAGGATCGAAGAAGAACGATAATTTTTCAATGATAAAAGAGAATTGTTATACATCGTTGAAATTTTATGTTTCAGAGAAATTATAAATTCCATGTGATATTTTAATAAAGTTTTCTAAATTAATAATTTTATTAAGTTAGTAATTGTGCTCATCTATGAAATTGAATTTGTAAGTATCATTTCAGTTTTAACAAATTATATAATTATGGAGATGAAGATGCTCTTAATTATTTGATAGAGAAAATAGTGAGAAATATCATTATCCCATCCTTATTCAACTACCGACTTAGCTGTTCAAGAAAATAATGGAGCATATTGTCCTCAATGGAGTGAATGTAGAAAATGTTTTAATGGGATCATTATTTTTTCTAATTGAAAATTTTATGATAATTAATTTTATTTTATTTGTCATTTTGTAAGTATGTGGTCAAAGTAGAAACTTTGTATAAAATATGAGGGATCAAATTAGACATATTTTGTCAAATTTTTGGAAATTATGATAAAAAAAAACAATGCATATTATCAAATTTTGAAAAAAATAATGCAGATCAATTCACACCCATTGTATCCATATACGGATTGGGTAGGTTGAACATCATAATAATTGATGTATGGTACTTTAAATTCATAACCAATCATCATAATTTAATATAAATCTAATATTAACAACATTCAGTTAATAACATTTTATTTAATCCAATACAAAAAATATTAAGTGACAACATAAAAAATATCATTAATCGGACAACATTACTAAAATAATAACAAACGAACAAAATGCTTTAAGAAAAATGTTTAACGATGTATTAGGATAATTTATTTTGAAATTTATATTAATTTAAACATAATTTATATCAACTTTAAAAAATTATGAAACATACAAATTCAATAATACTAAAGGGCGGGTTGAACTCTAATTGACATACTTTTTAATATCCATAACATATCGACGAATTAATTAAAATTTATTTGTAAGGTCGATCGGATTATGGATATTGCTAGAACATTCTAGTCCCAAGTCCATACAAAGTTACACACCATCAAGGTGTCGTTACGCTGGTCATGAATTGATCGAACAAGACAACCTCTTCACTTGTCAGGATCCATGCTGAGGTGCTCAGCCCTTCATTCATTATCGTATCGGATCCGAGGTTGATTTGAGTCCTGGTTTTCTGTATCAGTACCTGTGGAACCTTACATGTTTCGACTTTCAAGAGAGCGCTCTCCTTGTGCTTTTATTATTTTGGGTGTTAAGTTTTAGTGCTCGTAACATAATTTGTTCTGTCCGTCGTAATTGAGTTTTGGATTAGTGAAATTGTAGAACAATTGAGAAATTCGGAATGAGGCATGAAATATAAGCGAGAATGAGAAACCCTTCCTTCCTTGTGGCAGAAAAATAAGACAACAAATTGAAAGAAGAGGTTAACATCATGGTCGCGGGACTTGAATCTCTCTTGCTCTTGTTCTCAGCTTTAAAACACAAATTTTATAGCTGTCAATTATAATCAATTCAGTGAGCTGCCAGAAAGGTATGAATAAATCTACAAGTAAATGTTGCTATTAGTAAAAGCGGCTATTGGAGCTGGTTTGTTAATTTTATTAATTAGCAGATCGCATTTTATTGTCAAGTATTGGTTATATCATGTTTAGAAAAAAATCAAGCTTTATTTTTGTATTGCATCCAACATAGGCACACAGCAAGCAAGCAATACTGGAGGCACAATTTGTACAAACTGAAGCCTAATATACAACCAACGTGCTACATTGAGATTGCTAATACTATCCTTTCATTTCTTCTGTGTTCTAAAGTAAATTCAAATTCGGTAAAAAAAAAAGTTAATACTGCCTTCATTTTTTTTTTCTATTTTCCCCCCTTTTTCCCCAGAAACTTGATTTTCAAGAATGCCATCACCAAAACCAGCAGTTGGTTTGTGCAGTGGCAACCTTTTCGCCTTACATATACTTAGTTTTGACACAATATCCTTTTATTCTTTTTTTATATATCTAGATGCACAGCAGAGTCTGGTAATCTGGTTTCTGTATTCACGAGTCAAGGTAGCTCTTTGGAAATTCAACTACACTGACAATTCATCTTCTTGGTTGTTTTCGTCTGGATAAACCTGCGAACAAATTGTACCAAGGATTTCACTTTCAAATTCTGTTACGATATTCAACATGTGCTGGTTCTCTGCTATTTGTTCTGTTGTCAATAGAACGTATTAATGTTGAAGGAGCATACAACTTCACATGTGTTAATATGTTTGTAACAAGGGTGTTGTGTTGGTGTCTTTTTTGGTGTATCATCATTGTTGTTGTAGATTTATACATTATTATTACTTCTTTTTTTGGGGTCCAGGGGTCATACCTGAAGCTGGAGGCGGTCACCATGGAAGCTGACGGTTCGAACTTTGAGTTCGCCTCGGCTAGTCGTGAGCTCATCTAGTATCTCTGAATCACATTTATCTTCATCTCTGCTATCTTCACTTCCTATACCTGGTGATCCCCTTTCCTGTGCACAGCAAAGAAAGATAACATCAACATTAACTGTCAGACTTGAAAAAAGAGAAAAAAGGAAAATGATTCTGATGATGAAGACTTTCATATTTAGCTGCCCCAAATACCCCTTTTCGCTCAACATAAGCCATGTTTAGTCTCAGAGCACATCTTTGGTCCAGTATATTACTATATATTATTGGCTAGAGGTTGGAAGTACTTTCAGGTTCTCATATCTATCTTTTCCCCCTTCTATTTAAGGTCATTACATATGATAAGGGGATGATATCATCATACTTTAATTATAACCCATGTAGTTAAAACTTTTCAGTATAAAACTATTGTAAAGGGAGACAGATTACCACTATAGATGATCTCAAAAGATTGTACTTTTGCTGTTCTCGAGGCATGCCAGGGATCTCTTCATACTCAGCTGCATCCAATTCGTAGAGGTAGCACGGGTCGAAGAATTTCGGCAGCACATACTGTCTTATTGCCACCAAAATGAAGAAAGGAAGTGGGAACAAAATACCGGCTATTGGTATCCAAGTCACACCAAAACATATCATGAAGTACACTAGTTGCAAGATTGTAAATGCAGCAATAACCTTGAAGGGCACTGACTCGACATATGATGCATGATCTCCTTCTAGAACCCTATTCAATTTGTTCAAATTATTTAATTTGAAATTCACAGCAGAAAGTTAACAAGACTGCAAAAAAACACTCTTGTTTTGGAATCAAGTACCAGAATTAATTAATCCTGGGCGATCTTTTGGTTAGTCACTATATCAGGCCATTCATTGTTCAATTGCAGGATTGATGGTACTAACTGTGACTTGCCTCGGATACTAGGCTCTATTGGGTTATTCAGTGCTTAATTACAGAATCGTGAGAAACAATTTTGTTTCAAAGTCAAGTGCTGATCCTCAAAACCATAAAATACTAATAAAAAGATAAAAATAAAGTAAAAATAGGACCGAAAGGTTAAAGAGATTACTTGTAGCGGCGGCGAGGGGTGATAAAGAGAAGCAAGATTCTTTCCCAAAACTGGTTTCCAGGCAAACTATCTATTGCCATGTAGGCAAAGTAGCCCCACAAGACAGATGTCGGGATCTTCCTAATGATAGGCATGGCACCAAGACAACAACCGACAAGCAGAGATTGCAGCAAGTTGCTTACTCTCTGCTCGTTTACACGCACTGGCAGATTGTCCTCTATGTGTTTTTCTGGATCGAATGCCAGTCCCTTCGTTTGAGATCCATGGTTGTCGCATCTCATGATAGCATCTCTTAGGGGTTTTAGTTCTCTTGAGGGTGATCCAAGCTGCACAATGTAGGACTAAATGATTAAAGAATATATTTAACTCCCTTTTGCTATTAGTTTTTCCAGGATGAGGAGAAGACTATGCTTAATTTATAAAAAAGCTTGTACCAGGTATTTTTCCAGTTTATTGTATGCACAATGATGCGAATTATTTCCCAACTTCCTTATTTCTTTTGGTTGAGATTGTACCATATTTTTACATCTGGGTGAAAGAAATAAAATGCTCGAAAAGCTGTATCTCAAATTTATCAAATTATAGTTCTATAGGAGAGAGGAGCTACTTACAGTTTGTCCCTTCTCCATCTCGAGGAAAACTTGTTGCATCTTGCCATATATTTCCTCGCTGCTTGCACACTTCTTAATGGAATCTTTTGCACTCTGTACCATCTTCTTTCGCAGCAACTGAGCAAACATAATTGAAATCCACAAGAGAAATGTTTAATTTGATTGTAGATTTTGTAGAGTGCTATATTGTTTAGAGAAATGTTTAATTTGGTTCTATCACTTTTATATTGCTTGGAGCTGACAGCTAGATTCAGTATAAGGATCAACCAAAGCCAAGCTTGCTCATGCGTCAATTCACTATTAATCATATAACATCTTATCAAGTTATATTTGCATTTAGGCCAAAAATTGATGTTTCTGCTAGTTGACGCTAGACTGGTTTATTAGCAAGTTTCTGCAAAATCCTTTGAAAAAGCATAGGAGAGCTAAAAAAGATCTTGACAAAAGCATCTAAATTTGCAAAAAGAATGCATCAGAATGCTGCAAGAATCCAAATCGAAATTTCTACAAATGAAATTCATGAACAACATGTTAGGTCATCCTTAACATATTGGCTTATACAAAATTAGAGTTGGTTGTCAAAGTGTATTCAAACCGTTTAATTTCAAGAGCTTATAAAAGAATCAGAGTAGAAAGTCTGAGATTGTGGTATTATAACCAAATAATGTCACTTAAATTAGTTAATTCAGTAGAGATATCAGATCCATAATTTTCGAATTCTTAATCCAACCTGTCTGTTGAGCACCGCAAGACTTTTTGTATGCATAGGAGACTGTGGTAATACCCCATTTGAAGGTGGTATGCCGAGAAATCCACATATCAAGACCTATAAAATTGATTAGTTGCATTAGAGAAAGAAAAGCATAACTGTAAGATCACCTTGTAAGGAAACAAAGAAAGCAAAATTAATACCATGAACCCAAGGACCAAGATGTCGTAGTGGTAGGCTGAGGGGTTTTTGAGATTAAATTCCTTCTGCTGTGCCATCTGGGAAGCTACACTGTGGTCAAAGAAATACAGCCCTGCAACCATCAGCGCTGGTATTATAGCCGCAAATATGTATATTGGAGGGACTGACAGTAGATCCTGCATTTAATATTATTTTCATGACAGTTTATATTAGTATACTCAAAATGTTCATGTAAAATATCAGGTCACTCTTGAGCCAACCCCCCCCCCCCCCCAATGAATCACTAAAGTGCTGCTTATATGTCTTTTATAATTTGAATAAAATAAGTGTTTTTTTAATAAGCCAAATTCTTGCCCAGAAGTAGGTTCCAGTCAGCTCCGGCACTTGCCAGAATAAGAACAGAAAAGTGCAACAAAGTCACTACCTTGGCAACAGTCCAATGTTGCAATGAACTCGCTTCCCACGGTAGAGGGCTAAATAGCCGTCTTGGTACACTGGCAGGTATGGTTTTTGGTACAGAATAAGAGAGCGCAGTCCATACAATAACCATCAGTGGTACTCCATAATCAGCCGCAAAGCTTCTTAACCAGCCTACAGTAAAACAAGTACGCGTTCAGTTGAGATCACAAACAAATTATTGCATCTATATCTGAAGCTTACTGTATCTACAAATATAATAAAGATAAGTAACATATCCATTACATTCTTCATATAGAAAAGGAAAGAGTACTTGTATTCACCTGTTGCATATCGCCAAGACCGGGCCCGTCTACTCTTTAAGGACGTGTATAATAGCCCAAATGCAAAAATGATCCCAAATAGTCCGTTTGTGTAAAGCCAATGAAATTGGTACATGGGACTGTCTTCATTTTGCCCTTGCGGCACCTTAAATTCACTGACAATTCCCTAAAACAATAAAGAAATTTTAATTTGTGTAAGATATTATTACAATTAAAAGTGATATCAGTAAGTATAATAGAGTATATTATTCAATATATGTCAGAAACAAAACTGTACTTTAATTGCTTGTTGGAAAAATAAAACAGTGATCAGCATCCCAAAGAGTTCACCGGCAATTCTTGTAAATCTACTAATGATGGAAGAGGCATTGAAAATTGAAAGAAGAAACAGCATCAAAGCTGTCCATATACAAACCCTGTATTTCAATAAAGAGAAAGTGAAAATTATTATTATTGAATATGTAAACAGGCAAAAAGAAATGAATTGATGTTTCTATTATTGTACACAACTTTACTTAAAAAGAAAAAAAAATATGGACAGTTTAGAACATCTCAGTACAGCATATTTTTTTTTTAATTTAAACAATCATTTCAACCTCAGAATACCCATGTACCAAATTCTCTCTCTCAACAACAGTGCCATTAGCCCATCACTCACTATTTGAAATATTATAACCCAAGTGCTCTCCTCCCACGAGCACAAAAAGGAGCCTCAAGGCCCTCTACCCATGAGGAACCAACTTTACAAGAGAGAGGAGCCCTGCTTAACTCAGATTGGGCCTATTTTAATATGGGCCTGATTCCTAACACCATTCAACTATTTTGGTATGAATCACATCTGCTAAGAGTAGCACTTCACTATTAGATAGTCCGGTGCCTTCAGCCACCTTTATAATTGCTCCCTCTATCCTCTTAACTTTTGAACTTACAACCTAACTATACAGAGACTTCTCTAAAACCACTAAATTAACCAATGTCTGAATAAGATCATAAAAACAGGATAAAAAAATTTACCATCCAGCCCAAGCTAAGTAAAGGCGTTGACCTAGATGCTCCTGGCCCTTGGCAAAACTATAGAGGTAAGAGTACATGATAATAGTCGGCTCTGCCACTCCTACTATCATCATCGGCTGCCCTCCAATTATGGAATGTATGATGCCGCATATTGCGGTCGAAGCTAATGTCTCCACTGTACTCAAAGCTCCATCTATAATACCAAATCATTCATTCAACTTTTCAATTCAAACAGTGTTCTTAAAATAGTTTTAGTTTTTTAAAATATGTACTTAATAGAAATGGAAAGCAGAACAAGAGGGCTTGTAGGTACCAGTTTCTTTACTCAGTTGCTCCCCGAAGGCAATGACGGGAAGCGCCGACGCAAAGAAGATGTAAGTAGTTGGTGCCAATATCCTTCATTTCATAACAAAATAGCCTTTAAGCAAATGGCTAGGACTGGTGAAAAACGGGAAAATAAAATGATAAATAAAAGAACCTCAAGCCTGAAGGACAGCCTCCCCACCAGTCTTGCTTATAGCAGCTCAATCTTCCTTTGAAATCTTTTGCGATACCACTGCCGGGTTTCATTTTTCCAAGATCCATTCCTAAAAGTATGGAAAAATCAATCTTAACTAGCACAAAATGAAATTCTATATCATAATTGAGAAGTAGTAACGAAGTAAGAAACAACGTAACTACGTGAAAATGAATGCTATCTTTTGTTCTAAATTGTCTCTAATTTAGCACTATAAAGTATGTAGTGATGAAGTATGTCGCACATGTTTAGATACAATGTAAGCAAAGATTTTTACAGATTTTTACAATTTTATATTCGTTAGAAATCAGAGCATCCAGCCAGCGAGGAACCAGCTGCTACCTGACGAAAGATCTTAAAAAAAGAATTGAATCTTGAAACTTTAAAAGCTTCTGAAAAGTATGTAAATGAACATTAAATCTCGTGCTGGCCTGGCCTAGCCTAGCCTAACAGCTAAACCGAATTGCGCGTTCCAAAATTAATTAAGGCTGAACTAGCGATAATAAATGAAATAAAGAAAACTGGAATTGAATCCAAATGGCAAATGCACACCATTCTATGAGGATCTCAAAATCAATAATGCAAGCGAAGAAATAGTTAACAACGGATTTTGAGAAAACTAGCTCGTCTCGTCCCCATCCACGACATCTAAAATAAGATTCAAAATTCCAGATAAAATAGGCAAAGATTGAGAGGCGATTCTACCTTTTAAGAGCGCTTCGAGGGAAGAAAAACCCTTGAAAGGAAGAGACACGAATAGATTCTATAGGCGGCGGTGCATCAAAACGAAAGATCGAAACGATCGACAGAGAGAGAAAACAAAAAACAAGAAATGAGGAAAAGAAAAGAGGCGCCTTGTTTTTTGGTTCTCTCGAAGAAAGAAAAGAAAGAGAGAGAAGGGAGGCTGGCCTGGCCTCCCCGCTGTGCGCGCGTTCAACATAAATAGCAACCACACTATACCACAATCGCAGAGGTTTCAGTGGGGCCCACCACGAGACGATTCGGACACGTGGCGGGAATCCTCGGTTCGGCACGAATCTAAAAGCTGGTCCGTGCACCGCAATGAAATCTGGTTGGATCTCGGGTAGAGCGCGGCGACATTTGAATGCAAAACAAAAAAAAAAGAACACACATAGAGTCCACCGCATGCACAGTTCTGGATTTTCAGTTGCGGCTCTTGTGTAGGAAAATGTATAGACATTATTAATTTCGGAGGGGTCATCTTGACAATTATTATTTTAACAATCTTGATAATTAATTTTTAAATAATTTTTAAATAATATTTAGAAATTCTCAAAAAAATAGAAAAAAATTGACAAACATATTTTTTTTTACTTATAAATGATTGTGTTTCAATTTTAATACAATTTAAGAGTCATTTGATATTCTATCAAAGACTGTTAAATATAGACCGTCATAAATATCATGTAATTTTAATGATCTTTAGTGGAGTATCAAATAATACTTAAATTATATGAAATTTGAAACACAATTGTTTTATAAGTTAAAGGATATGTTTATAATTTTTTTTCTATTTCTAAATTTTTTTTGACATTATTTAAAAAATTCCTTATTAAGGTTGTTAAAATAATAGTTGTTAAGAGATTCCTAATTGCGTAATGAACTGCTATACAGAGTAAAACATGGGAAATGGCTATAGAAAGTTTGGAGTAGATTAGACGAGATGTATAGAAAATACTGCAACTGAGAAGTGTAAATTTGGGAATAAGGAAAGAGAAAAGAGGTTAGATACAAAACATCTTTTACAAATATGCCTAAATCATATATGTAATACCGTTAGTCTAGATCAGAATAAGATTTGCAATATCTAGTGTAGGGCTGTTAACGAAATTTTTTTATCTATTTATTTTATCTATATCGTATTCGAAAAGGCAATCATGAGTAAGATTTTTTTTCCATTAATTTAATGAGTAAACGTATGGGTAAGAAAGTAATTTCATCAACTTATCAGATAAAGGTATGAGTAAGAACTATTTCATATCTATTACCCTATAGAATAAATAATATATAACATAATATAAATGATAATTTTTAATTATATATTTAACTATATAATATATAATATCATTGTCATTATTAATATTATCATTATAATTACTAATTACTATTATTATTGTTGTTGTTATTGTTGTTAGAATGATTTATATTATATACAATATTTTATAGTATAATTTAAGATAAGGTTGATTTATGCGACACTTTAATTTATATTCTTCTATAGATAACGGAATCAATAATTATAATTTTTATATTTATTACGCAGATGATGTATTTAAATTAACATATTTATTTATTTGTTGTATTTTTTTTGAAAATTATGTAAGTTCCAAATTATTCGATAATCACCTGTTATTCGTTCGATACCTGTTAATCTTAACAGATAAGGGTATAGTATGGGTAATACTTAATTTAACTGGTAAAGATAAGATATAGATAAAACTAGTGTTAGACGAATATGGATACAAAAATACCCTTATCTGACCCGCACCGTACATGTTGACACCCCTAAATTCTAGTCTTGACTGATCAACCAATTTAAATAATTATCTAGCTTCCTTGATGAAGTCATTATTGTTGTCTTTTTGCATTAATTTGATTATTTTAATTCTTAATCAAATTTTTTTAGAAATTTGTAACAGTACGAATTTTAGAAAATTATGACTTTACAAACTTTTATTTATGTTGATGATCTCTTAACTTGCTTAATTATTCCGTACATTAGTTTCATTTAAGTAGAAAGAGATATATGGCGCACGTGCTGGATAGTCAAAGAGTATTATTTGGAAAGAGAAACAAAACAAAGTTGAAATGTTCAATTGTTGCTAAATGTGAGCAGCGAAATTTATAATAATCTCTACAAGACATTTTAAAACAGCCAAAATTGACTGGGAAAAAGAAACAAAATATAAAGACGAAGAAAAAGAGATACAACAACATGTGGAAATAATGGTTGTCCGAGCTCTCACGTTGCGTACAGTTATAATTATATTTCCTATTTGGAAAATTATACGAGTAATGTAGAATAACAATTTTTGGTAGTTGGAATTTGAAATAGGATATTTTCTCTTATAGAGGAGAATCCTATATATATTTTTTTGAATGGTTCAAATTCAAGCTCTTGAATTAATTAATTTTGATGACTAAAAGTACGACAGGTAATAAAATTAATAAGAAGATTAATTAATAAATCAACTTCTATATTTATGAAATAATTTTGATGACTAAAAGTACGACTGTGCATTAAAATATTCTTAGTTTTTTAGGGATGAATTTGAAATTTCAAAATAATTCGACAAGATTTAAAATTCATAATTTGATATAATAAGAGTATGATATGAAAATAATTCGCTATTTATGATTTCAAAAAATACATCAACAAATTAGACATTCCGTCTTCTATCTCAAAAAAAAATAATACATCAAAATATTAATGTTCGTACTAAATATATTTTATGAATAACATCAAAGAAATATCCTTGTTTTCGTACAATTCATCAAATTCGAGAACAATTCAAAGACGTGCTAAACAAAAGAATAACATTTTTTTGGGTACCTTTTTACTACTGTTAATTTCTTATCAATTTGCCTATAGAATTACAGAGTTACCTGATTGAATTTCAAGTTAATTTCGATCCATGTACTGGAATGCACATTCGTATCCGCTCAGCGAGAGAGAGAGAGAACAAAATGTCCGGACAGACTGCGTGCGGTGGTGCATTGACAGTCGCTTAATTTGCTGCTTTTCACGTCAGTCGGTGTAACAGGAAGCAACCCTGCTGTTTCTTTTCCTTCCCGCACTTTTTATTGGAAGCGGGAGAAGCTAAAAAGGAAGGGTTCCAGGAGCCCTCGATCCACGAAAAGTTCCAAAACGAGTCCCACTCCCGCTCCCACCACGCGCGCTTTACAAAAAGTACAACCAAAAGCGTTCCTCAAGCGATCTTGGAGGCACGTGAAATGAAATTTAGTTGGGTCTTAGCTGGCGGCTGGAAACTGGAGGGGTGTTGGAGTGCGGACTGACTGACTGACTGTCTGGCACTAGCAAGTAGAATTGAGTGGCGGTAGTCAGGACACTGCATTTGGCTAATGAGACTGCACAGTTTGCACTGGTGTCAAGCGTCAACTATAACAGGGAAAGGTGAAGAATCTTTTGGATGATTAATTAATGGATTATCTGATCCATGTGTTATTGTTTTTAGAGAGTATGTTTTAGCATGTTCTGGCATATTTATTATTATTATTTTGAAATAAAAATAAAAACTTAAGTTATATAAATTTAAATATTTATAATAAAAATTTCATCTAAATTTCGAATATACCATGTCTGACATAAAAAATATGAGATAAACACCTGATTCTGATTCTCATGTGCGGTATGTGTATGTATGTTGCTAAGTCTACTGAAAAATAATTTATTTGGTACAATAACTTACTGTTAGGTTTACTTTTTTGGAAATGACGCTTATTATATAATAATAAATTAAAACATAGACTGAGACTTCCCGTGTGAAAAGGAAACTTTGTGCAAATCTTTTTCCGAACATTATTTCTTTCTACTAAAAGATTGGAGTAAATTAAAAAGTAGACAATTTATATTCATAATCTAAAAAAAAAAGGTTGGGTTTCCAATTCTTTTTACCTTTATCATATTAAATGCAATTTTTTAATCCTGTTCTTCTTCGATTCTATATAATATTTAATGGTTCACATTTTTGTTTGGATTATAAAGATTGATCTGCATTGAAGGATTTCATGGATGCTTCCATTATTGTGTGGGATCAATCTAATTTAATATTTAATTTAATGTTTGAATTGAATGATTGTATTTGGTGATATTCGTTATTAATATTTTTGTGCATATTTTGACATTGTATTCAATTTGATGGTTTTTATCTCGATTTGAAAATTGAATTTTCACTAGTATATTTTCAGGACGAAGCCGCTGAAACAACTCTAATTAAATCAAAATTTTCATAATTAAACTCACTCATGGTAATAAGAATAGAAAAAAATTAAGATTTCGATTAATTCTTAAGATTTTCTTATAAGATCAAATTGATCATTAAATTTTTATTTGTCTCTAATTGATACTTGAAGCTTTAAATATTTATTGTCTCAAATTGGTCACTAAAACTTTACTTGCACCATGTTTATTCTTGAACTCTTGAAAAAGAATATAGTTAGTTCCTCAACTCCTCTAAGTGAAACCAAAATTTTCATTTTATTAGTCATGTCGCCTAAACAATTTAGTTTTTCTTTTTCTTCTTTTGGACGTCTAGACACCAACGATGTGCAAACAAAAGTCTAGGCATCAAATTTATTATTTTTCCTGCCAAAATCTAAAACACTTATTTGAGTCAAATGAAAATTGAAAGGCAAAATTGTAATTTAGCAAATTTGGACCAAAAACTAATTTTCCCAAGTTATGAAGGAGTTTCTCTTTCCAAAAAGTAAGCTAGGCAACAAAATTAAAAAAATTATAAAAAGATGGGATGATTATATATTTTATCTGCACTTCAGATATATTCATATTTCTTTAAAAAAATTGTACCTGATGATAACAGTGTTTATACTATAAGTTATTGACATTATAAGTTTTGCAAGTTATATTTATTTACTTATATTATGAAATTTTTAATTTGAATATTTCTATAATAATTCAGAAATGAAAAAAAAAATAATAAATACTTATTGTAATAACTGTAAACATTTATAAGTTTAAATATAAATAAGTTAGCCGTTTAATATAAACACTTTTCATATGCAAATATGAGTGTATGAATAATTTCTCAATTATAAATTCTAACGTATGATTAAATTGCCATCACATTTAAAACCGTTGATTCTCCATCCCTAATTAAAACCCAAAAACAAAACTACAAACTTTCTGCTTCATACTCCTAAACTGTTAAATGTACTATTTTAAACAATAATGTCTGGCGCATTTTTCTTTGTGGTCCTTGTAAGCACTACATGAAAATAGAGCAAGATACCAAAAGATGGAGTAGGTAATTAATATTCTTTCACATTTCCATCATATTAATGCTGAGTTTCACTTATTTGAGTGTGCCATAATGTGAAGTTATTAGGATGTAACTAGTCTTGTTTTGAAGCGAAAAGTTAAAATTTGATGCCGTGTAACTTGCCTTGTTTTGCAGTAAGAGAAGTCAAAAAGTTTGTCATATTTGGGAGGTACCATTAGAAGCTCATGAAAGGAACCTTTACTAAAATTGATTTTAGAATAAAAAAATGAAAATTAGTTGTAAATCCTGACTAAGGATGTGATACCCACACAAAAAAAAATATATAATAGTAATTTATTCAGAAGTTCACGGTAGATTTTATCTCTTTATAGTGAGACATATGTTTAATCTTCGCAAAAATACATGTGAAAAAGAAAATGTCAAGACCTACGATAACCCTTATTAAAAAAAATTATATGTAATTTTATCCCTTAACTTTCTTTAAAAAATAAATCAGTCCTTAAATTTTCGTTTGCATTAAGTTGATTAAGTTGGTACTCGAATTTAAAAAAAAATCAAATTAACTCTTAAACTTAAAAAAAATAAAAATAATCCTTAAACTTTAAAACTAATAAGTCTTTGAATTTTAAAATAAAGCAATTATTACATATTTATGCGATGAAACTTATATTTGCTTAAGAGAAATATTCGTGTTATATTAAATTATTATTTCTACAGGTACATTGCACTCCGTTTACTTAATCTAAATCAGCACATGCAGATGTGCCTCGAAAATTTTATAACTATATGCGTTAGAAGAAACAACAAAATGTTAAAATAAAAGGGAAATATGTTTACAAGAAAAATATTTAAACCGTTTCACATTTTTGAAAATGCAGAGCCACATACTTATATTTTTCATGATTATATATATTATAAACAATTGCTTTATTGTGGAAGAAAACTAAATTAATTGTTGAAATATAGTATTAAAAAAGGATGAGATCGCTTGACAATTTTGACAATAAATTTTCAAATAAATACAATAAAAATGTCAAAATAGAAAAAGTTTTTAGATATATACTTGAATTTATAGATTGATTGCGGTTTAAATTTTATACAATTTAAATATTATTTGATATTTCATCAAAGTCAATCGAGATTGCATGAAATTTACAACAATCAAAATTCAATAGCCTTTCATAAAATATCACATGACACTTAAACTGTATTAAGTCTGAAACATAATAAATCAATAAGTTTAAAAATTTTAAAAAAATTCAAAATTTTAAAATTTATTTCAAATTTATTTTAAAAAATTATTATTGAAATTAAAATCAACAGTTGTCAAACAATCTCATCCCTTAAAAACACAATCACACATGTCTAGAGCGTAGATGTAGATCCAATTTAAATAGGAAAATATTTAGAAGATATCATTATTGATGTTGCTACTAATGCTGATTTTATAATTCATGTAAAATGAGTTAATATTCATGTTAACGAATTTATTATGTAACTTATTTTATACAATATTTTATTATTCAATTCAAATACCACTAATTTGAATAATAACTTAAGTTGAATAATAGAAGTAATATATAAATAAGTGGCATAATAAAAATATTAATATAAATAATAATCTATTTAATATAAATAATAAAATCGGTACGGAGAAAAATACGAATGATATTATCTATAATGTGAGCTTCCATTTAAATACCTATCTAGACTCAGCTGAGAGGAAAAGAAAAATTAAAACAAGTACGATAGTACGATAGTCAACGTTCTAACAGCAAAGGCACAGTGAGGCTCCGCCATTTTCTCAAGAATAAAAAGGCTCAGCGATGACGTCTTGGAATTTAGCAACCAAATATTTTATTACCAATAAAAATAATTTGATGTGGCGCATACTATAAGGATGTATGTGTTTAGAGTCGCACCACTCAAATGTGATCCGCCTTTTATTAATGTTCAATTGTTTCACTTTTCAATTAATACAAGGAAATAATTTTGATCTAGAATTTCCGTGGCTTCTAAATTTTTGTTTTGTTTTTGAGATAAAAATAATAATCAAATCATTTAAATTTAAATATTTGTAAAAAAAATCTTTCATTCGGATTTCAAACCTGTGATCCATCATATGGAGAGTATTATTTTTGTCACTTTATCAAAGACTAGTTCTTGAGCTTCTAAAATTTTGGGAGGTGTATTTAAAATCACATGACTTCTATTTTTCTTTTGTAAGAGATGAGGATCAAACCCCCTTGAAATAGCCTTAATTTGTCTATAATAAGAATACAAAATAATCGAATGACATTATATGATGTTTCATAAGCAGACTTAAAGAGACTCTCAGTTCTAATATATGGACAAGAATATTCAGGTGAGATAATACTAAGTTTTGTGGAAACTTCTTTACACGATAAAAGTTGATGTAAATTTTCTTTTTAACAATATATCGGAGCAAAACACATTCTTTTTTAATCAAAAGACTCATTGAGGAAAGTGAAATTCTTAATTGGATGGATTTAGCAGCGGAAACAACTGCGGAGACTGATTTAATTTCAGAGTATTGTTTATCATCCATGGCACATTGGTCATGTAATATACACATAATAAATTTATAGATGTGTTAACATCACCAATGTTTCTACCGTTCACTCCATTTCTCTAATGAATTAATTAATCATTCTAATTCACATAAGATGTTGCATATATTAAGTAGTTTCTTTTGAGATAAATGTAAGGATCAAAATCAATTAATTTTAAATGTTTATAAAAAACTTTCTATTCAAAATTTAAACCTATAACTTTCTATACATAAAACATTATTTTTATCACTCAACTATATTAAGCACTTAAAAGTCAAGTTTAAAAAAATCTAAAAATATGAGCTCTATTAAATCTTTAGTAACTGGAACATTTGTTTCGCACTGACGTGTTACATGTGGACCTTGAAAAAGAAGAAGAAGAAGAGTCTCTTGTGCAACCAGGAAAAGGTGAAGAATCAAATGAAAATCTTTTGAATGATTGATTAATGGATTATCTGATGTATGTGGTATTGTTTTCAGGTGGGTTATTATAAGGATGTTCTGGCATGTTCTGTCATGTTTGTTATTATTTTTTTTAAGATAAAGATGAGAATTTAAGTTATCTAATTTTAAATATTTATAAAATTTCTTTTATCCGAATTTCAAATATGTGAACACCCATATAAAAGACATTATATTTATTACTAGATCAAAAATTAATTCTCATATTCTGAAACGTTTGTTATTGTTACTTTGTTTTGTTAAATCTATTTAGAATAGACTGCATGCACGTCCAAGACGATTAATGCTTGTAAATTCTGCTTTTGGTGTAATGCATTTTTTCAAAAATGAAGAACTTCATCAATTAGTTACAATTTGATTAAACGGTATTGACACTTTTTTTTTCCAGTTTTTATGGATAAAATTAAGGAAAGGCCTTAAAATCCCCAACGACTTAAAAAGAAGCTACAATATGCAAAAAGCTACAATTTGACTAAACGATCTTGTTATATCCAAAATAAAATTTTGTTTCAGATATCTTAAATGTATGTAAGGTGGCTGCTTCCTCATGCTTTGGCGCCGTACGCTGCATTCTTTCAATATATTTTTTCCTTTTTGACACCTGAGCAAACATTAATTGGTTGATCCGCTTATCTATGCATGCATGAAATTATTTTCATTCAAGTAAAAGGAAAATGTGATAGAAATATGGTCATTGATATAAGATTATTGATATTAACTTCATTACTTAAGTGAAACCAAATTTTTCATTTTATTAGTCATCTCACCTAAACAATTTAGTTTTTCTTTTTCCTTTTCTGGACGTTGAGACACCAACCATGTGCAAACAAAAGTCTAGGCATCAAATTTATTATTTTTCTTGTCACAATCTCATCGACTAATTTATTATTTTAGCAAATTTGGACCAAAAACTTATTTCCCCAAGTTATGAAGGAGTTTCTCTTTCCAAAAAATTGATAATTTAGCAAATTAGGATGTAACTTGCCTTGTTTGGCAGTAAGAGAAGACAAAAAGATTGTCATATTAGGGAGGTACCATTAGAAGCTCATGAAAGGAACCTTTACCGAAATTCAGATATGTTGTGCTTGTAATTTTCATTGATAATGAAGAAAAAGGGGACATGATAACACATATTTCTTTGTCTAGATTTGATTCGAAATTCTATGATGTTAATCAAACATCATGAAGTAGATCAAAATACTTAAAAAAAAATTATGATATGTTTCTACATCATAATTACAAAAAGACTAATAAAATAAAATTCTCAAATTGATTTTAGAATAAAAAAATGAAAATTAGTTGTAAAAGTTGACTAAGGATTTGATACGCATACAAAAAAGGAACATGTAATAGTAATTTATCAAAAGTTAGCGATAGATCTTATTTCTTTACAGTGAGACGTATGTTCAATCTTCGCAAAAATGCATGTGAAAAAGAAAATGTCAAGATTTACGATAACCCTTATCAAAAAAATTCATAACTAATTTCATCCCTTAACTTTCTTCAAAAAATAAACCAGTCCTTAAATTTTAGTTTGCATTAAAAGAATTTTCTATTCAAGGTTTAAACCTATAATTTTCTATATAGAAAATATTATATTTATCCCTCAACTATATTGAGCACGTAAAAGTCAAGTTTAAGAAAATCTGAAAATATGAGCTCCATTAATTCTTCAGTAAACTGGAACATTTGTTTCGCAGTGACGTGTCACATGTGGACCTTGAAAAAGAAGAAGCAAATGAGTCTCTTGTGCAACTAGGGAAAGGTGTAGAATCAAAGGAAAATCTTTTGGATAATTAATTAATGGATTATCTGATGTATGTGTTGTTGTTTTTAGGGGGGTCATTATAAGGATGTTTTAGCATGTTCTGTCATGTTTGTTATTATTTTTTTTAAGATAAGGATAAGAATTTAAGCTATCTAATTTTAAATATTTATAAAATTTCTTTTATCCGAATTTCAAATATGTGAACACCCATATAAAAGACATTATATTTATTACTAGATCAAAAATTAATTCTCATATTCTGAAACGTTTGTTATTGTTACTTTGTTTTGTTAAATCTATTTAGAATAGACTGCATGCACGTCCAAGACGATTAATGCTTGTAAATTCTGCTTTTGGTGTAATGCATTTTTTCAAAAATGAAGAACTTCATCAATTAGTTACAATTTGATTAAACGGTATTGACACTTTTTTTTTCCAGTTTTTATGGATAAAATTAAGGAAAGGCCTTAAAATCCCCAACGACTTAAAAAGAAGCTACAATATGCAAAAAGCTACAATTTGACTAAACGATCTTGTTATATCCAAAATAAAATTTTGTTTCAGATATCTTAAATGTATGTAAGGTGGCTGCTTCCTCATGCTTTGGCGCCGTACGCTGCATTCTTTCAATATATTTTTTCCTTTTTGACACCTGAGCAAACATTAATTGGTTGATCCGCTTATCTATGCATGCATGAAATTATTTTCATTCAAGTAAAAGGAAAATGTGATAGAAATATGGTCATTGATATATGATTATTGATATTAACTTCATTACATAAGGTAAATATCACTAATATAAATAATAGCTCACTTAAAATTGAATAATAAAAACATTATATAAAAAAAGTTATATAATAAAATCATTAGCATAAATAATAATTATTTTATATTAATAATAAAATCGATATCGATAATAATATCAATAACGGTATCTATATATTAGCCCTGCAGATAAAAAGATGTAGGTTCACGGTGATGCTTACAAGGGAACATATTATTTTCTTGAATAAATAATCCTAATTGCATAATTAATTAAACAATTGATCTAGCCTTTTAACAATTAATATCTCCTAAAACATTACAAACAACCTACAATGGAAAAGGAGGGCAGTTAGGATTAGGCAATTTCAGGCAGATAATTAACTCACGTAGGAGCTAGTAACAATTATTAAATCTGTTATATATCTAATCTGGGACGTAAACCTCAGCGAAACTACATATTAATCGGCAATTAATTATTTTGGTTCATTTCCGTCTGAATTTATTATTTTTCAAGAAGATATTAAATTGAAACACGATATCACTTTTGTAATTTATATGTATATTAAATTATATGTCTAAGTAATAACAGATTTTGTTTTTTTCGGAAACATAAGTCTACTTTTCGAAATTTATGTGAGTCTTTGTTTAAAAAAAAAATTACATATATGTAGCTGAGTCTACGGAATAATAATTTATTTAGTACAATAACTTTTCATTAGGTCTACTTGTCGAAAAACGAAGCTTATTATATAATGATTAATTAAAACGTAGACTCGAGACTTGCAGTGTGAAAAGGATACTTTGTGCAAATCTTTTTCCGAAAATTATTTCTTTTTACTAAAAGGTAGGAGTAAGTTAAAAAGTAGACAACTTATATTCATAATCTACAAAAAAAGTAGACAATTTATATTCATAATCTAGAAAAAAAGGTTGGCTTTTCTATTTTTTGACCTATGTCATATTAAATGCGATTTTTTAATCCTGTTCTTCTTTGATTCTATATATAATTTAATGGTTCAGATTTTTGCATGGATTATAAAGATTGATGTGCATGGAAGAATTTCATGGGATGCTTCCATTATTGTGTGGGATCCATCTGATTTAATGTTTGAATTGAATTATTGTATTTTGTGATATTCTCTATTAAATTTTTTTGTGCATATTTTGACATTGTATTCAATTTGTTGGTTATTATCTCGATTTGAAAATGGAATTTTCACTGACATATTTTTAGGATGACGCCGGTGAAACAACTCTAATTAAAACAAAATTTCCATAATTAAACACACTCATGGTAATAAGAACAGAAAAAAATTCAGATTTTGATTAATTCTTAAGATTTTCTTATAAAATCAAGTTGATCATTAAATTTGTATTTGTCTCTAATTGATACTTGAAGCTTTAAATATTTATTGTCTCAAATTGATCATTAAAACTTTACTTGCACCATGTTTATTCTTGAAGTATTGAAAAAGAATATAGTTAGCTCCTCAACTCCTCTAAATGAAACCAAATTTTTCATTTTATTAATCATCTCACCTAAACAATTTAGTTTTTCTTTTTCCTTTTCTGGACGTTGAGACACCAACCATGTGCAAACAAAAGTCTAGGCATCAAATTTATTATTTTTCTTGTCAAAATCTCATCGACTAATTTGAGTCAAATGAAAATTGGGGGGCAAAATTGATAATTTAGCAAATTTGGACCCAAAACTAATTTCCCCAAGTTATGGAGTTTCTCTTTCAAAAAAAATGATAATTTAGCAAATTAGGACGTAACTTGCCTTTGTTTGGCAGTAAGAGAAGTCAAAAAGTTTGTCATATTAGGGAGGTACCATTAGAAGCTCATGAAAGGAACCTTTACTGAAATTCAGATATGTTGTGCTCATAAAAGTTTGTCATATTTTTATGTAGATCAAAATACTTAAGAAAAAAAGCTTGTCATATGTTTCTACATCATAATTACAAAAAGACTAATAAAGATAAAATTCTCAAATTGATTTTAGAATGAAAAAAATGAAAATTAGTTGTAAAACCTGACTAAGGACACAATACACACGCAAAAAAGGAATATATAATAGCAATTTATTCAAAAGTTAACAATAGATTTTATTTCTCTACAATGAGATATATGTTGAATGTTCACAAAAATGCATGTGAAAAAGAAAATGTCAAGACCTACGATAACCCTTATTAAAAAATTCATATTTAATTTTGTCATTTAACTTTCTTTAAAAAAATAAATTGGTCCTTAAATTTTAATTTATATTAAATTGGTACTCGAATTTCTTTAAAAAAGAACAAATTGGCCCTTGAAATTTTTCAAAAAAACAAAATTGATTCTTAAATTTTAAATAATATCAAATCAGTCCTTAAATTTAGAAATAAAGCAACTATTACAGTTTTATGCGATGAAACTTAGACTTGTTCAAGAGAAATATTCATGTAATATTAAATTATTATATCTAACTGTGCTTTGAAAATTTTATAACTATATGTGTTAGAAGAAACAATAAAATGGAAATATGTTTACAAGAAAAATATTTAAATCGTTTAACATTTGAAAATGCAGAGCCACATACTTATATTTTTCATGATTATATATATTATAAACAATTGCTTTATTGTGGAAGAAAACTAAATTAATTGTTGACATATATTATTAAAAAAGGATGAAGATCACTTGACAATTTTGACAATAAATTTTCAAATAAGTACAGTAAAAATCTCAAAAATAGAAAAAGTTTTTAGATATATACTTGAACTTACAGATTGATTGTGTTTTAAATTTTATATAATTTAAGTGTTATTTGATATTTCATCAAATTCATTTCGAGATTGCATGAAATTTACAACAATCAAAATTATATAGCCTTTTATAAAATATCACATGACACTTAAACTATATGAACTCTGAAACACAATAAATTAATGAGTTTAAAAATTTCAAAAAGAAATTTCAAAATTTTTAAAATTTACTTCAAATTTATTTAAAAAAATGATTACTAAAATTAAAATTAACAGTTGTCAAAAAATCTCTTTTATGTTAACGAATTTATTATGTAATTTCTTTTCTACAGTATTTTATTATTTAACTCAAATATCACTAATATGAATAATATCTCACTTAATTTGAATAATAAAAATATTATATAAATAAGTTATATAATAAAAATACTAATAAATATAATAATTTAATTTAATATGAATAATAAAATCGGTGTTAATAAGAATATCAATGATAACATCTATAATGTCAGCTTCCATTTAAATACTTGTCCAGACTCAGGTTAGAGGAAAAGAAAATTATAAAAAAAGTACAATAGGAAGATAGTCAACGTTCTAACAACAAAGGTACAGTGAGGCTCCGCCATTCTCTCAAGAAAAAAAAGGGTCAGCCACGACGTCTCGGAATTTAGCAACAAAATATTTTATTACCAACAAAAATAATTTGATATGGCGCACACTATAAGGATGTATGTGTTTAGAGTCGCACCACTCAAATGTGATCCGCCTTTTATTAATGTGCAAGAGTTTCACTTTTCAATTAATACAAGGAAATAATTTTGACCTAGAATTTTTGTGGCTTCTAAATTTTTTTTTGTTTTTGAATAAAGATGAGGGTTAAAATATTTAAATTTAAATATTTATAAAAAATCTTTCATCCAGATTTTGAATCTGTAACCTCTTACACAGAGAATATTGTCTTTGCTATTAAACAAAATGCTAGTTCTTAGACTTCTGAAAATTTTGGATGTGTATTTAAAATTAAATGGCTTCTATTTTTCTTTTGTAAGAGATGACCCCCTGAAATAGTAATAATTTGTGTATAATATTAATAAAATTACCTTAATTTTCATAAACAAAATAAGAGATTTAGATAATTTTATTTTAAAATTAAAATTATTTAATTTTAAATATTTATAAAGAAATCTCTATTCAAATTTTCGACATATAATTTTTGATACGAATAATATTATTTTTATCAACAAATAAAAAATCAATTCTGAAAATCGTCTGTTTTTGACGTGACAACTCATAACACTTGCATTTGGTAGTCTACATTGTAAAGAACTAGCAGCAAACATCAGCACGGGGCTCCACTTCAAGATCTGATGCCTCTCTCTTTTTTTTTTTCACAATTCAAATCCCAGAGGATCAAATCTGGTGCTACTATATATATTATTCAAAACTCCCTTCAATCTAACTTAAATAAAATAATGATATGTCGCAACAAATAGTTGACATGTTTGCAAGTTCAAACTTTGACAATTTGAAATATTTATCTGCTACAAGCTACCTTCCTCATAATCCGCCACTTTTTCTGCATGTGGACATCAAATCATCCAAAACAAGTATAAATCTTTGTATGCTTAATATTGATCTTGGATTCTTGGCATCAAATAAAAAATGTCATTATCAAATCACCAAAATTTCATCAAGGTCAGTATATATCAAATCTCCGATGTGATAGGTATGAATTAATAAGTTTATCAATATTGGACTCTAGGCATCAAAATTTGTTCTTTAACTTTGGAATGAACAAGACATATCTTGGTTTATTTAAGGACAAAGAATCAGAAAGATAACGGAACTCATTTTTTCTCCTCTAGACATCATCAAGAAGAATTATTAGTTCTTTGATGTCATAAATTATCTTGATTTTTTTTAAAAGAGGAGTACTAAATATATCTTAAAAAAAAATTTCTGAAAATTATTTTCTAATTATTTTTATCATTAATGATAAATATTTAATTAGTATGCCAAAAATATAAAAAAGGGAGCTAAAAATTGTTTCAGACCGTACGTCATACTTTGAAGAATGGTCAACGCGCTAAATTCTGGATGTGTATTCTATATGTATTTATATTAAATAAACTAGGGGTTTATAATACAGAAATTGGGTGTTTATACTAAAGAAGTTAGATGTTTATACTTCAGACTGGATATTTATATCTGATTACAGGGTGGCTTAATATGGATATTTATACTTGATTACAAGAGGTGTTAATACTTAATCAAACTAATATAATATAGTCAGATATGAAAACGGAGGATGCATAATAATTAAATGAGAAATATGAAAACACGACCAAAAGAAAGAACAGATGACGTAGCAAATTTGGTTATATATCAAGGCACTAGTTTAAATTTGAAAAGAATTACTTTCAAAGTTACTTAAGACAAATTAAAAACTGGCCAGATAGTTTCAGCTTTAAAATTAAAAATGGAAGGCTCAACCCCTAATTAACTTTGTAATACAAAAACTGTTTTAACATTTAACTTTTGAACGACATAGTCTGGGTATAATTTTTCTAATGTGGTCCATATATATGAGGAATACACAAAATAGTGCAAGCCATCCAAATGGCAAGTGAGAATATTCTTCAACTTCATTAATATTTTGACAAATGATATTTTGTCCAGTGCACGAAACCACTTGTTTCAATATTTTGTCTTATTGTGAGATATGATATTGACTTTTCTTGGAGTAAAAAACAAAATTTAGTCACATTTGTCAACTTTATTTTAATTTTCGAGTGAGGTGGCCTGTAGTTTAATTCAAAATCTATTAAATCAGTTTAAATTTTTAAATGTAAGTTATTTTTATATTTTTCTAACTATTTATTTCATATTTTATAAAATAACCTATTTTCATATACAAATATTCGTTATTTTATTATTATTAGTATTTTTAGAGTCATTTTAGAAAATCTAAAAAAATAATTAGAAAATCCTAAAAATAGAAAATTTTGACATCCTATAAGATTTTGATATGAACGATTTATTAAGTAGCTTGGATTTATCTTTTGAAGTCGTTTCAATAATTTTTTAAGTTAAACTCACCAATGACTTTAATGAACGTAAGTTCACCCTAACTTTACTCTTAATTTTCTAGTGAAATATAATTCTTCATTGCACAATTAATTTGTCATACTGGTATTGGATCTGTATTCTGTAAACAGGTGTATGGCTTCTAAATTAGAAAACGGAGCTATCACTGTAAGTTCATACAAGAAATGTTTTCACTAGATTTCAATTTTTTGTGCTGCCAAGTTGTTAACTAATGACGAAAATGGTGGCATATATATAAAAGAAATATCTTATCATATGCAAAATTTACTGCGCTTAGGTAAGCCAAAGAGCCAAATTACTTGGAAAAAATTGGAAAATCTAATTGCAGTCAGACAGAAAATGGCTCAATTGATTTCTAATTCCGATACAGTTATGGATAAAATGACACAAAAATTTGAAAGTTAAGAACTTGAAGGTACAATTAATGGAAGGTGAACAATATTATAAAGCTCAACTACGACCTTGTGATTAAAAAAAAAAAACATAATCAATTCAAAACTTCTCCTTTGCCGCTGCTTTTTTTTTTTCTTTCCGAGATAAAGATCCTTTATTTTTGCTTTTCTGCATTTTTTTTTTCTTGAACATGATATGAGTATCAAATTCAGCTCTACTTAAGTACAATCACTGAATTTCAAACATGCAATATTTTATTTTTGGGTCGGAATCTATAAATAACTATTAACTTGACAACCATGACAATGATGTTTCAAATAAATTTTAAAAATTGAAAAAAGTTTATATACATATTTTTGAATTTTTAGATCAATTAAGTTTCAAATTTGGTACAATTTAAATATCATTTGATTTACATGAAAAACAAAAAAATTAAAACAAATTTCAATATCTAAATTTAAGGATCTTTGATGGAATATCAAACGATTCTTAAACTTTATGAAAATTAAAATATATAGAATCCATCTAGAAGTTAAAAATTATATGTTTGTAAACTCTTTTTTATTTTTAAGACTTTTTAAATTATTTCGAAATTATTTGAAAATTCATTGTTAAAGTGTCAAGGTAATAGTTATCAAAAAATCCCCACCTTTTATATATATACACAGAGAAAGAAAGAGAAATGCTTTAACCACTTAATTAGACTTGGTTCTGGATTTCCCTTATCTTTGAAATTTACTTCACATATGTGCCACAAAACCAGGCAAGATGGTTGGTGCAACCTCGTAGGGGACTATCTCTAGAAAACTAGGTTTTCTTACTTCTTAGAAAGAAACTAGTGCAATTAATGCTCACGTTCTTTATGTTTTTTTTCACCATTCCTTTTTCTTTTTTCTTTGCTGATAGTTACTATTCTGATAGTGATGAAGGTGCAGTGCAGCTCAGCCATGACGTGTTAGAAAATCTAGCAGTACTCTAGGCACATTCGGATTTTATCATTTTATTATGTGTGTGTCACATATATGTGTGTAGGTGTGTTAAGAGTTGCACCACTAAAGTGTTATCAGTTTATTTAATTTGCAATTGCATCTGTTGCACTTCTAATTCCATATAAGGAAATAAGCTTGACCTAGCAAATTGGTTTTTGTCAAATTAAATATCTTGTATATATAATATATATATATATATGTCTGTGTGGTTGTGTGTGTGTGTGTATTGGGTCCAATGGATCTGCTTTTATGTTACTTCTATTTAATACTCCTTTTATTTTCTTGATTTATATGCTCTATTATTTGGGCTTTTTTGGTATATATCCTGATGAGTTGTAAGATTCTTGTAAAGAGTGTTTACCATCCATACATAGTGTTTTAAGCCTGAGATTTCAATTCATCCAGTGGAAAGTATCAAAATTATTCAAGCACTTTCAATGATGATTTGATTCGATATTAGAGTGCAACAGGAAACGAATATGTTTGGCAGATAAGTTTGGAATAGCGGACTTTGTTACTAGATTCTTTTCTCTCTCTCTTTTTTTTTTGAGATTTCTTTTAATTCAGGTCATGTGATGCAAGAAAATATTAAGTGAATAATTCTGGTCTATTTTTTTTTTCTATGCACTATTATTTTAATTCTTTTTTTTTTTGAATAGAAATGACGATCATATGGTTTACCCATAAATGTCAACGAAGAATCTCCATCGAAACTTTGAACTATTTAATTTGCTTTTGTTGTCAATTAGAACTTGCAATACAAACTAATTCTAATTTTAATTAGGAAATTTTTGCTTGTGAATTTAGGTACCACATTTGGGATATTGCAATGTAGATCATGAATGTGTGCACAATAGATCGCTTTCCCCAACCATACAAAAGTTCTGTGTGAGGTATAAGCAAAGACAAATTTCCTTTCTGTATTGTTTGGCCTAAACTTTGTACTACTTAATGACAGCAAGAAATAAAATAATGCAAACAATTCAACCAGTGAGAGATGTGTAAGTTCAGATAGCCTCTAATTGGCTTCATAAAATGACAAATATCTACTGGTTTAGATATAAACCATATATGTTTTAATACAATCTGAGCCAATTGATTTGGATCAGACAAACCCTCATTGCATGACACCAAATTGCCATTTTGGGAACTAGCAGGATATGTGGCTCAGTGTGGTCCAACTTCTAAATCTGATACTGTCATACTGGTGTATATATTATTGGAAACCTTCCAAGATTTGAATTGCGGAAACAAATTTGTGGTGTAGTAAAATTTGCTGTGATCCAACCAATAATTAACACGTATGCAAGCTTGCAATATCGAAAATCTGATTTGCTGCTAGCTGTTTTTGTGTTCGAAATTAACCACATTTTGAGCAAGGTTAGTATCAAAAATCACCAAAAACTGGATATTTGTAAGCTATTAGAACTTGGAGATGATAAAATTGGCCTCTCTGTAACTAAACTTTGTCAAAAGAGAAAAAAAATTAAAGAATGTAATTGTTTTTGGCTTAGCAAGTCAGGTCAACCTATTTTTGCTTCCCTAAAATTTTAAACAAAAATTGTTTTAATGGTTAGTCCTAACAGTTAACTTTGACTTAATTTGGCAAAAAGAGAAATATAATTGACAATGTTTGTGCATTGATCTATCAGTTTATTAAATTTGTATAAAACAAACTAAAATTTTATAAATTCTTTATGTGCATATATAACTTATTGTGAAGTCTATTTTGGAATTGAGTTAATTAGATATCATTAAAGATTGAACCAAGGATATGTGCACTACATAATAGCTTCGGAAACTTGATACACACTTAAGCAGAAATTAAGGAGTCATATTTCTTACCTTAAAAAAAAAAGAAAAGGAATCAATAATGTCAGCCCCAAGATATCAGGACCAGAGGGCAGGCATCTGTTTATATAGTTTACATCAAAACATATTTGAGAATTCATTATATATCTCTTATGTTCAGTGCCCAACTGGCATTAATTATTGTTACTTGTTACAGTTTATTCTAGTAGAAATTCTTTATAATATTGAAGAATTTCAACGACTAAGTATTGTCAGCTATTGAAGAATTTCTCACAGAGGATAGTCAGCTCAGTAGAGATAAATTTATCAATTGAGAAAAACATATATATATATATATATATATATCCCAGAAAAATTAAACCGATTACTTAGCTGGATGTTTTTACTAAATATGTCTCCAAAAAAAAAATAGGACAAATCAAGTTAACTATATAAATAATTTTAGTGTGTTTATTTTTTAGTCTCTTGATGCCATACAAAAATGAACTAAAAAAAATATTAAATTTTACCAAGATCTGTATCTCTTGTGAAAATATTATAAGGCCAATAATTAAGCTTGCAAACATTTTAAATTAAGAAAACTAATGAGATGCACTTACATAAAAACTTACAGCCCTAATAACTATGATCAACGTAAAAACTTACATCGCATAGTGAAGTTCAGGAATCTTATTAAATAATTCTTATTCAAAAAGTAGGGGATCGATTTGAAATTTAAAATTGTAAGAAAAATATTTCCTGCTAAATGAAACCAAAAGATAGGTTCGGAGCTCGTCTCATTTGGGCCATGGAACCCACTGGATTTTTGGACCTAAAAAGGGCCATTGGGCTTTAGGAAACATGACCCTAATAAAACAAAAACCAAAATAAACAATTCGTTTGTGACAAATTAATACATGAGAGAATTCAATAATGATTTCCTTTTGATTGTGTATCTGGAAAGGAGCCCAAGAAGATGATGCATTGGGTAAATTGAACATGATGTGAAATCCTTCAACAAACCAAGAAATAAGGTACCAATTATAAAACTCAATTACATCAGGATTAAATAAATGTTTATTCATATAACTGATAATTTAGACAACATTTCTTGAGAGTTCTACATCAGGATTACACAGTAATGCCCAAAATCATTTACGACCTCGAATTTGGATCTGTAAAATAGTGAATGAAATCAGACAAATTTACATAGGATGAACCTCCTCCTCCCATTGCCATCTTTGCTTTCTCAGAAAAATCTTTACTCCTCCGTCTTCTTTCATCCGCTTCGATTCCTCCATCCATAAGAGCAGACACCGCCTTCTTAATGTCGTTGCTCTTCACCATGATGACATCTGGAATAGCGTAATTCGGCACTTTAACACCGAGGCTAACTCCGATTTTGAGAACATCTACAACCAAATTTTCATTGACAAATTGGTCACCGAATCGAGGCCAAGTGATCATTGGCACACCCATAGAGATTGCCTCCAGGATCGAGTTCCAGCCACAATGTGTCATGAAGCCTCCAACCGCTGGATGCGACAAAATAAGCATCTGAGGAGCCCAACCAACAATTATAAGACCTTTATGTTTTGTTCTCTCTTCAAACCCTTCAGATAGCCATCGTTCAACCATTGGATCCATTTCTACCTTCTTAAGTACCCATATGAACGGCTTGTTCGATACCTCTAAGGCACTTCCAATCTCCATAATTTGCTGAGGGTTTGTATATGCAATGCTTCCAAAGCTGATGTACAAAACCGATGTGGGATACCTTGCATCAAGCCAGGTAAGCACTCGATGTCTTTGATTAATTGCTTCCTTATTTCCCCGATCAACTTTCGTTTCATCATCCTTGTTGTAAAGGCAAATCGGTCCGACTGTCCATAACTTTTTTTTCTTCACCTTCTCATAATTCTCGACAAATGGTCGCTCCAACTCGAGGAAGGTATTTATCATGACCCCATCAGCTGTCAAATCTTCTTCAATACACTTCTTTCTCATACCCTCAAGCCCTGGGTAATTAAGGAAGCCTGGCGTCTGAGCTTTGGTGACTTCTAATTTGACTGGAAAATTCGGCACCGTGATATATTCATTCTCATCGGTTACACTATCATAGACCTTGTGATGCACCAGGTTATATTCAGCAGATATATAAAAGGAAGATGGCCCATGAAAAATTACCCGAGGTATACCGAACTTTCGAGCGGTTGGAGCTGTCCATGCATTGCACTGGTCAGTGATCATGCAATCCGGTGGTCGTTCTAGGCTTTCAAGGAAAGCTTCAAACGGCTCATTGAGTGAGTAGATAGCATTAAAGAATGCCATTAAGTGAACATGACTGGTGACTTGATCAACACTCTCACATCCGGACGGTAAACCGAACTTTGCATTAGGAAAAGTAAGCTCGGCAAATTCAATTAAGAGCTTCGACTCCTTTGCCCGTTCAATTATAGGTTTGATACGGTCGGCATTTGCCTTTGTGATTATGAGGCTTACGTGAACACCGCGCTTGGCCAAGAGATGCGCCATGTCAATCATGGGGATCAAATGGCCTTGAGCAGCTAGTGGAACTATGATAAAATGAGGTCTATTTGACTCTTCTCTAAAGCCAGGCATATTGATTTGCTCTGTGTTTTTTGGTCTTGCTCTAAGATCTTTTGTTTTAAAGAATGAAATCTGGTGGCGTGGAAGGTATTTGTATAGGAAGAGAAAAAGCTAATCACTCTGGCTTAACTGCTGTTTGCTGTACATCCATGTACAATTATTTGGTTTAAAAAAATATATTTTTGGTTTGAGGAATTGTCATCATTTGTTCTTCTAGATACAAAGGGCCAATTCACCAAAAAAAAAGAAACTAAAGACTACTTATAATTAAATGGTAAGCATGATCTGCTCCTTTTCAGATAAAAAGGTTGGCTCACAATTTGCTTTTATTAGAATTTAGAAACAAAATACATTTATGCATCAAATAGAGCCATAAAAACTAAACGGCTACAGCCATAAAAAAAATACAACCATAAACAAGAGAAATATAAAAGGTACCTGTGCGAACAAAACATCCAAGTTTAAGTAGAACAAACAGAGTACATAAATAACCATACAACCACAACAAGATAGCATCAATGCAACAACTTCACAAGGAAAATACTAATTTCTCAAAAAAAGAAGGATTTTCTTTTCTATATGAGCTCGTGCACCAATCCTCACTCCTCTCATCTTGATTACACCACTAGCTCCTGTTTCCGTTAGTACAGGTAGTTATTTCTAGACATTTGTTAAAAAAAAGAAAAAAATATAAATGTTGGGGGCTTGACCTCTTTCTTCCTTTTTTTTTTTGATATAAGGGCTTCCGTTAACCCGACATTTATTTCTGTTCAAATGTCTTCTTTGGGACTTGAATTTGAGTCTAACCGTATAGAGACGACATATTTCACCACTTCACGAGACCTGCGGTTAACCCCTTTTGTTTTCTTAAAAAAAAAAGGAAAAGGTTTTTCACATTAAGTTCAATGCACTGTATTAATTTTGTATTAGTATTTTTGCAATATCTGAATAATATTTGTATTTGCGTTTGTTTACGTTAATATCTGATCTGTATTCGTATCACACCTTTCTATTTTGGCTGCTTGTAGTGGCTCATGTTCATTTTCTTGTTAAACCCAAAAGAAGAGAAAAGAAAACAAAACGAATAGAGAAAAGAAAACAAATATATATAAGCAAAATTTTTGATATCATATATATATAGATAAAGGAAATTAAATGCATTACATGAATGTATAAACCAGTACATTAGCAACAAAATTTAATGTAAATGGTACAAACCATGACAAAAAAGAACGACTTACTTTACCCATTAATTACTTGCTGGGTCCACTGAGAAATGGTTGATAGAATGATGGGCGATATCTTTTCCCGGACCTTGCTGCTGGTATGGCTAGCTGAAGCTCAACTGTGTATGCTTTCTGGTAAATGATTAGGCTGTTGGATATTTATGGACTGGCACTAGCCACCACAAGAAAAAAGTCATTCATTTTGGGGGATGTCTTTCTGAAAATGAGCAAGAGGCCTTTGCTAAACAGTTAGTTAATTACTTTTAGGTATTCTACTCCAAATTCTCTCCTTTTTCAGATAAGCAA
Organism: x Bolboschoenoplectus mariqueter; assembly: GCA_037678475.1. Classification (NCBI taxonomy): domain Eukaryota; kingdom Viridiplantae; phylum Streptophyta; class Magnoliopsida; order Poales; family Cyperaceae; genus x Bolboschoenoplectus; species x Bolboschoenoplectus mariqueter. The sequence continues at coordinate 1,993,278 of CM075250.1, forward strand.
TTGCCACCTTTCAATCAATTGCAATGAAAGCCAGCGCCACCTAAACAGATCCAAGGGAACTACTGGTTATGCAAAGCATTCAACAGGTTATTAGAATGTAAGTTACAAGTAGAATACTGTTTGTTACTTTTTCAAAAAATAACAATTCTTGAAAAAGTAGAACTAATACTGTATGCAATAGAAGAAAATAATATCAATTACAAAATTTTTGAAAGAGTATGGGGGTGAATTGACACATTATTTCCATTTCAATCCGCTTCGATATACTATACCCCGAAAGTCAAATTGATGACACTCACAATAATAATTTATCACTAGTCTCAGAAATCTAACTAAAATAATAAATCAACCACTCCTCTTCGACGCATATCAGCATTAAGGATATATACATGCTGTCAGGATCAGACAATATTGCATAAACAAAAATAGACTTCATATTAGCTTGTTTTAGTTTTTCCTCTTTTCTTTTCTTTTAAGCAATTCATATAACTTGGGCCTTGTAGAGAGTAAAGAAATGGGCTGTAAGCGTTGAACATGACCTGTTTACTAGAGTTATTGTTTAGTGACTAAATAAAAAACACAAAGTGTTGTACGGATGGACTTGTACAACGTTTTTAAAAAACGTCAAAAAATATACCAAAAATTTTACAAAGAAGAAAATCATATATAACACATCATGGTACCCCCAATTGGGGTATACATTACACAGCATATCTGTATCCTCTGCAAATGCCAATTGTATGAAGTTTATAAGGAGAAAAGAAATTCTCCGATGCGATCAACAAGTAGAATAAAAAATTACATGTATGAAGAAAGGCAATGAGAAAATAAAAAAAATGTGAGGATTTATTGACAAAGATTTTTTTAAATAAATTTAAATAAATATTTAAAAAATTACAAAATAGAAATTTTTTTATAGGCATATTTTGAATTTATGGATTAATTGAGTTTTAAATTTCATACACCATTTGATATTTCATAAAAAAATATTATATTTTGACTATTATAATTTTCAAACAATTTTGACTGGCTTAAAATGGAATATAAAATTACACTTAAATTATATAAAATTTGAAATATAATCAATCTATAAATTTAAAAATATATCTATAAATTATCAAGTTAACAGTTATCAATAGATACTCATCCTATATTGTCTTAAAATTAAGGAAAGAGATGATGCACCTAATTTATCGAGAGTGGAGACAGCAAAGAACTCTGTATTTAACATTGAATCAACAATTAATTATCTCCAAACTAATACCGCATATTGATTCTCTCATTACATGCATACAAAAGGAGAAAAAGTTAGTCTTTTTGAAGTTGAGCACTTGAAGTTAGTATCACAAGAAATTCTAGTTTCTACGTTCTAGCTAGTTTGAAGTCCTTTTCCTGTACATCATAAGAAACAGTACAACATTTCTTGAGTTTGGATACAAATCAGATCAAATTTTAAGAAAGGAACGTATAACAGACTTAGCTTCATATCAGGCACCAATTTCTCGTAATGGATATCAAGTACCTCTAAAGCAATGCACAAATAAGATCTGCATCACAATCACACAAGCAAGCTATTCCATATCAGCACATGCTAAAATTTGTTGCCAATATATATATATATATAAATAGGAGGACAGGGAAAACCTAAATCAACTCCTGTCTATTTATTAAGCCCAACTTTTTTTTAGAATTGAGATAAAAATTAGGATAAAACCTATTCAAATTTATAATTCATAAATGATCTCTCATTTAGATTTTGAACCTATGACTTTTTATACAAAAATATTGTTTTTACCATAGATCAAAGATTGATTTTCAATTAAGTCCAAATTGTTACGACTTTCTCATATATTTCACCACCTCCATGCATTTATTTTCTCCATTTCTTCAAATTTCTTGTTAAAATTACTGATTTGGTCTTTTCTCCACTTCCACAAAATTCTTAATAATAAGAGTTTCAGATAATTTCCAGTCATTCATTTGAGTATAATCTCTCATCATAGAATTGAAACAACTTGATGCCAATCTCAAATTAGAATCTTAAATGAAAGGCTACTTTTTACTTGGAGCTATCCAATAAATTTATTTTTCACAAGTGGAAATGAGGCCATCTTCAAATTAATAATTCAATTGAGGGAAGAGGATAACTCCAGATTTTATTGAAAAGGACTTGAGATCTACTGCAGTAGTGAATAAGAAGAAAAATACTGCCATTTGGACAGTGTTATTATATACACTAGCATGTTCATCAGCTAGTTTTTGGAGCACAATATCATTCATGCATAATTAATAGTCCAAATTATTGAGTATATACGTGTATATGTTAATTAATTAACAGCTCAAATGGTGGGCTCATGAGAGAGACACCTGGAAAAAGAACCATCAAATTTCAATAATATTTAGATAGAAAAATTGACATTAAAATAAGGTGGTAACTTAATTTTCTGACTTAAAAAAGCAATGTAGCTTATTATTCAAGTGCTTGTTTTTGTTTATTTCTTTCTTTTCAAGTTGTCACATGTACTTTTGTAGCTATTGTGGCTACCTTCTGGCCGATTTTTTTTATTTAAGAAAACTATTATTCAAATTAAATAAATAAAATAATTTTTTGAACAACTACAAATATATGATGGCTGAATTTTAAAAATCAAGCTCTAAACTATACGAAACACTATATTTATATTTTTTATTCAAAATAATATTATAAATTTAGAAATTCAGCTCTTAGTTTGATTCTTGTATTTTAGTCTGATTCTTGATTTAGGGTTTTTTGGCCAAAGCCGTAGGTCGGATTTTAGAAATCCGGCTCTAATAAAATATTATTTTGTATACAAAAAAAAGGTCAGTGCTCCGTACGGCTTAGAGCGAATTTTAAAATTCAAAAATCCTATGTTTATAATTTTGCATGCGATTTTTATATTTATTTAATTTTGAAAAATAAATTTCTTAAATAAAAAAATCGGACCTTCTAGCCCATGCTTTCTCTCAATCTTAGCTTGATTATTTTTTTTTTCCATCGTGGACTTTATGTGGCACAAGGTGATGAGGTTTTCTTGTGTACATTTTCTTTTCCACAAAGGAAAATAAGAAGATTGAATATTTTAGACGCGTTTGAGAGAAATTAATTTCCAGTTGACAAAACAAACAAAGAAAATATTAATGATTTCTTTCTTTTCTCCAGATTTAAACTTATATTTGTCACATATGATGATTCTGTGCATTGCTTTTTTTTTTTTTGTTTCTCCAGGTCTTGAAATATTTTTACATTTTTCATCAACGGCGCAAAAACTACCTTCCAATTCATCACATTTTAATACTTGGAATAAAACACATACTGAATTTGATTGATAGTAAATGCTGTGAAAAATTTTCCTAACATAAAATGACAAAAAATGCAATTCTTCATTTCTGTTTGATTCCTGTGTGAGCTTTATTCCAATTATTAATTGACTAATAACCATTTACAATTATGCATTAATACCCACCATTCATTTGCTATCTTGCTTCAGGTCTTTAGGCTTTGTAAAATAGTTAATAAAATCGGTTATATTTTTATAGGAAGAGCCTCCTTCCTCCATTGCCTTCTTTGCTTTCTCAGAAAAACCTTTACTCCTCTCTCTTCTTTCATGTGCTTCAATTCCTCCATCCATGAGAGCAGATACCGCGTTCCTAATGTCATCTCTGTTCACCATGACAAGATCTTCCGTAGCAAAGTTCGGCACTTTTACGCTGAGACTAACACCAATTTTGAGAACATCCACAACCAAATTCTCGTTGACAAATTGGTCTGAAAATCGAGGCCATGTGATCATCGGAATGCCCATAGATATTGCCTCTAGCATCGAGTTCCATCCGCAATGCGTCATGAAACCTCCAACCACCGGGTGCGACAAAATAACCATTTGAGGAGCCCATCCGACGATAATAAGACCTCTGTTCTTTGTTCTCTCTTGAAATTCAGATAGCCATTTTTCAACAACAGGCTTCAATTCTATCTTCTTAATCACCCATATGAACGGCGTGTTCGATGCCTCTAAGGTGCTCCCGATCTCCATAATTTGCAGATGATTTGTATATGCAATACTACCAAAACTGATGTACAAAGCCGATGCAGGATCCCTTCCATCGAGCCAGGTTAGCACTCGGTACTTTTGATCAATTGCCTCTTTGTTTCCCCGGCCGAATTTCATGTCAACATCCTTGTTGTAAAGGCAAATCGGTCCAATTGTCCAAACCCTTTTTCCTATCTCCTTCTTATAATTCTCAACAAACAGTTGCTCCAACTCGAGGAAAGTATTTATCACCACCCCGGCAGCTGTTAATTCTTCTTCAAGACACTTATTTCTCAAATCCTCAAACCGTGGGCTGTTAAGGAAGCCCGGTGTCTGAGCTTTGGTGACTTCTAATTTGACTGGAAAATCTGGAATGGTGACGAATTCATTGTCATCGGTCACACTGTCATAGACCTTGTGATGCACCAGGCTATAATCAGCAGATATATAAAAGCAACATGTCCCATGAAAAATTACTCTAGGTATGCCGAATTTCCGAGCGATGGGGCCCGTCCATGCATTGCACATGTCTGTGATAATGCAATCCGGTGGTCGTTCAAGTCTTTCGAGGAAAGCTTCCAAGGGCTCATCGAGTGAGTAGATGGCATCAAAGAAAGCTCTAAAGAGCTTGGGATCAGTGACTTGATCGACACTTTCACACCCAGGTGGCAGACCGAACTTTGCATTAGGAAAACTGAGCATGACGAATTCTATGGAGAGATTCGACTCTTTGGCCCGCTCGATTATGGGTTTGATACGGTCGGCATTTGCCCGTGTAATTATGAGGCTTACACACACCCCACTCTCGGCAAGGAGGCGTCCCATGTCGATCATGGGGATAAGATGACCTTGAGCAGCTAGTGGGACTATAACGAAATGAGATTCGTTTGATTCTTGTGTAAAGCAAGTCATATTTGCTTTTGCTTGTGTCTTAATTGATGTATCTCAAAGCTTGCGTGTATAAATGTGTGTGTGTTGTGGGATGGGGAAGAAAGGAGGTGTACCTCCACGCTCCTGGTTTTGTAGAAACGAGGTGGGGTGGTCTAAAGGTATATATTTGTAAGATAGTATGTATATATGGTTTATGTTGTCTTCGTTAAATTGATGGTATGGTTTAATCATCGGGCGAGTCTCCAGTACATTGAGAAAAAGTTGAACGGTCAGAATAGTTTTGATCCAACGATTGTCATTTAATTTAAAGTATTATTGTTAATGACTGTAAAGGTTATTAAAGTAATTTTACAGCCTATATATCTCTTTCAAGATTAAGACATGAGAAATTAACGAGGCCTAACAAATGCTATGACGACCGTTGAAATTTTAAATTTAGCATCTGCACATGAGGCACGTCTGAACTCTGAAGGCAGGCAATTCCTGCTTTCCTTTCTTAATTTCTTTCGTATTAAAAATTGGAAAGTGTTAAATGTGGTGGCTTCTATTAAAATTCTAAACCCAAGGTTTTCTTTTCCTTTCTCTTGCGTTAGATGGAGGATTAAAATGTTAAACTTAAAGTGATGCAATATATTTAGTAAGCGGGTGATGCCTAATTTACTAGAATGTTAAATATGAAACCATAATGTTTTGAGTGACACTTTGACATTTTTTGCAAATTTATTATAAATTTTTGGGACAACTTATATTTGTTCTTAATTGTTAATCGTTAAGTCTAACTATATTTAGAGAATTATAGGTCCATCAAACACATTCTGTCATTTGTAAATTTCAACACTCGACTGACCGAGAGAGAGAGAGAGAGAGAGAGAGAGAGAGAGAGAGAGAGAGAGATTGACGATGTTGACTTTCTGTCCCTACTTGTATTGGTTGAAATTGAGAAGAGAGAGATCCATTTCCTGTGATACTGCTAAGGTACTGTGAAGACTGAAGAGAGACATGGGTGAAATTGAGAGAGGAAGAGACTAAACGTGGGAAGAGGGAGGGAGGGAGAGGAAAGGACTTTAATGGAAGGTTCATCCAAAAACGATTAACAGGATGTTAAATTCTCTCATTTCAATTTAACAAAAATATTACCGAATATAATACAATTGGCTAGATTTTTTTTTTCTTCCCAAGGCGCCCCCCTCCTTAATCGGACGGCCCAAATTGTTTCTAAGATTTTGCCGACTGAAAAGCAATGTGCTGGAGCAAATCTTTCTTTTTTTTAAATTTTAACAGTGGCTGTCAAGTAACTCCTCTCTCGGGAGTGGGATTGATGCACCCGCAAGTGCACAATTAGATTGTGCGCATAATATTTCAACCGTTTGATCGAAAGGATTATGAAGTTTTTGTTAATAAATAAAAGTAGTTAGCTTAAAATCCCGTGCCGTAATTAGTACAGTATTTTATTACTCAGCAAATAAAGAAAATAACCAAAAAATCATCCTCCGATGGAGATTTTTTATTTTCAGTGGGCAAAACTTTATTAATTTTAAACATTGATTTCAGAATAAATATATTGTTCTTATATTATATTGAAGATATGATTATGATTAATGATTAATGACGATGAGAAAATGATAAGTAATAATATAATCCGAGCATAACTTTGGGAATGTCAAAAGATAGTTAGTACATAATATTTTTTTTTAATATCCAATATAACATAATATAATATACCAACATTATTTGTAGAATTGTAATATTGGGAATTGATATACAAATATCACCGTTGATATCATCATCGATGTTGAATTTATTATTTAGATTAAATGAGTTATTATTTATATCAATGATTTTATTATGTAATTTATATGGATAGTATTTTTATTATTCAATTTAAATAAATTATTATTTAGATTTATAGTATTGAGTTAAACAATAAAAGTATTGTACAAAATAAGTTGCATACTAAAATCATTAACATAAATAATAATTTATTTTATATTAATAATAAAATTAGTATCGATGATTATATTAATAATGGTATCTCTCAATCATTTTCTTATAATATTTGGAGCACATATATTTTGAAATCATTAGCATTTTGAAATTTCAAGACCGCTGAGTTTCTTTTCAACACAAATAATAATAAATATCCAACATTAATTATTTAATTCATTATTTGAAAAAATAAATTTCGTACCATCACTACCGGATTACACTTACTTCGTCCACAAAAAATCTCAGTTCCTACATAGTAATGACTCCTAGCATTCTTCTTAACGACTTTATTTGATCCTACAGCTAAAACTCGAGTAGACAAATCTAATTTTACACTTGCGGGTACACCCACCCTGCTCTCCCCTTCCCCTTTCTCTCTCTCACTATCTTCATTACCATCTGAAATGGACATTCCTTCAAGGCTAAACAATCATCAATCATGAACAAGACTGGAGCTGGATCTATTTTAATTGGCTTTTTAGTTCTGAAACACTTATTGTCAATATTTGGACTCACATATTGATCAGTTTATATGATTGAATATATTTAATTAAGCTCAAATATATTATTTGTTAAAATATGTTCTCCTTTTAAATATATTTATACTTGGAACGCAAATTGGACAATAAAAATAATATAATAATAGGAGTTCGGTTACGGTTCTTTCATAAGTATTTCGACTAAATGTAACGTCCGAAACGTCAATTTAAGTAGGTTAATACGGGTCAAATTTCAAAATCCCACGTCCGAAACGTCAATCCAAATAAATTAATAAATTCTTTATATCAAAATCTTATAAAATATTAAAATTTACCCTTTTTAGAATTGATTTACTCTTTTTAATGATTTTGAAAATGACCATTTTTAACCTTCAAATATTAGTATTTTTTTTATTTTTAGGATCATTTTTCAAAATTCATTAAAAATAGTAAAAAATTCTAAAAATGATAAATTTTGGTATTATATAAGATTTTAATATGAAAAATTTATTAACCTACTTGAATTAAAGTTTCGGATGTGAATTTTGAAATTTGATCCATAAACGTTTCGAGCCGAAATATTTATGGAAGCATATTTGTCAAACTCATAATAATAGTATAAATTGACAACTTTTTTGTTAACACATTAATACACTTATAAAATAGAATTTGATTGAATATATAATCAATTTTTTTTCCTGCTAAATGAAGGAAAAGACCAAGGCTTATAATTAAATTCACAATAAAACTAGAGGCATTCATTATAGTAATAAATGGAGATGATTTGACAAAAAGGGAGACCTGGTGACGTATTCACATAGCCCGTCTAATTTGGTCTTTCGGATCAACATGACCTTCTTATTTCGGCTGTTTATAACAACTCAAAAAATTATTATAAAACAAATATTATTTATATCCTCATCTATACAAAATTTATTATATATATTAAATTAATTATTATCTATAATAATAATTTTATTAAGTATAATATTTTTATTATTTAATTCAAATAACATTAATATGTATAATAACTCACTTCAATTATATAATAATAATACTTTACAAAATGAGCTTATCTAATAAAATTATTAATATATATAATAATTTATTTAATATGTATAATTAAGTTTATATCATAACCATATTTATATATCACCAACGCATTATAAAATGTTGTATGTTTGTTGACTTCAAAAGGAAAAAGAGAAGAAAAGAAAAAAAAAAGAAAGAAAATGTTGACACGCAAGATAATGTTCTGCCACCTTAATTAATTAGATTATTTTTTCAGCAAATCTAGACCAGTCATATAAATTAAATATATAAAATTTGTTTGATTTTTATGATATAGGGTTCAATTTTAATTGAACCACCTGATTTAAAATAAAAAAAATTATTATTACCTCTTATATTCTATATCTTATTTTATACTTTATAATTTAATCGTTAATAATAAATTAGTATTATAGTTCATAGCAGCGTAATTTAATATATTTTTTTTTGTCAACTTTTGTTAGATTAACTAAGGGGCCTTAAGCAATCCGTATAACTTGGGCCATGTAGAGAGTAAAGAAATGGGCCTCAAGCGTTGAATAGGACCCGTTACTGGATTTATTAATTGTTTAGTTTTATATTTTTTGTTTTTTTGGGAGAGAAGGCAGCTCCGCAGGCATTGGATTGATCAATTAGATCCACGATATTACAGATTTACCGAAGAGGTCCTACTGAATAGCGACCAGATCATCTATCTCTCTAACTTGCTCAGTCTCAATAAACCAAGAACTACTCACCCAAAAAGACTCTGACATCGCTAAAAAATAATGAAAACATAATGCTACATTACCTAAGCTAGATCCTATGAATATCAAAAGATTGAAATTAAGGAAACTCAGGTGCTGTAATCAGATTGCACCATGTGCTTGCCCCTACTCCTCCTTCAGCCGTAATCTTGATGCCACTACCTACAATCCATACGCATTGTTTTACAGTTAGTGCAATAAAAATAATCAAGTAGCACATCTTTCTCCCAAAAAGAAAAGAGAAAGAAAAAATTAAGAACTACATCTAATGTTGAGCAGAGATGAAGTTTCGAATTTCCCTTCTTCCTCGTGTAACATTGATCGAACTCTAATAGTTTCGAATTTTGATGAAAATTTAAAATGTTAAATCTAAAATTTTTTATTTTAAAATTTAAAGATAAATACTTTAATATTTTTAATTTATGAAAATAATGAAATCATAGTTTCAAAAAAAATTGGTAATTTATGTTGAGTAGTGAAACTAATTATTTTCTATGTGAAATATAGAATTAATTAAATATCAAAATATGAAATATTGTTATGTTTGGGTTCGGAGCTTGTCACATTTGGGCCTTGGAACCCACTTGATTTATCGGCCTAAAAAAGGCCATCGGCTTTAGGAAACATGACCCTAATAAACCAAAAACCAAAACAAACAATTCGTTTGTGACAAATTAATACTTGAGAGAATTCAATAATGATTCCCTTTTGATTGTGTATCTGGAAAGGAGCCCAAGAAGATGATGCATTGGGTGAATTGAACGTGATGTGAAAACCTTCAACAAACCAAGAAATAAGGTACCAAACTTTAAAACTCAATTACATCAGGATTAAATAAATGTTTATTCATATAACTGATAATTTAGACAACATTTCTTCAGAGTTCTACATCAAGATTACACAGTGATGTCCAAAATCATTTACGACCTCGAATATGGATCCGTAAAATAGTGAATGAAATCAGTCAAATTTACATCGGATGAACCTCCTCCTTCCATTGCCATCTTTGCTTTCTCAGAAAAATCTTTAGAACTCCGTCTTCTTTCATCCGCTTCGTTTCCTCCATCCATCAGAGCAGACACCGCCTTCGTAATGTCGTTGCTCTTCACCATGATGACATCTGGCATATCGTAATTCGGCACTTTAACACCGAGGCTAACTCCGATTTTGAGAACATCTACAACCAAATTTTCATTGACAAATTGGTCAAGGAATCGAGGCCAAGTGATCATTGGCACACCCATAGAGATTGCCTCCAGCATCGAGTTCCAGCCACAATGTGTCATGAAGCCTCCAACCGCTGGATGCGACAAAATAAGCATCTGAGGAGCCCAACCGACAATTATAAGACCTTTATGTTTTGTTCTCTCTTCAAACCCTTCAGATAGCCATCGTTCAACCATTGGATCCATTTCTACCTTCTTAAGTACCCATATGAACGGCTTGTTCGATACCTCTAAGGCACTTCCAATCTCCATAATTTGCTGGGGGTTTGTATATGCAATGCTTCCAAAGCTGATGTACAAAACCGATGCGGGATCCCTTCCATCAAGCCAGGTTAGCACTTGATGTTTTTGATTAATTGCTTCCTTATTTCCCCGGTCAACTTTCGTTTCATCATCCTTGTTGTAAAGGCAAATCGGTCCGATTGTCCATACCTTTTTTTTCTTCACCTTCTCATAATTCTCGACAAATGGTCGCTCCAACTCGAGGAAGGTATTTATCAAGACCCCATCAGCTGTCAAATCTTCTTCAATACACTTCTTTCTCATACCCTCAAGCCCTGGGTAATTAAGGAAGCCTGGCGTCTGAGCTTTGGTGACTTCTAATTTGACTGGAAAATTCGGCACCGTGATATATTCATTCTCATCGGTTACACTATCATAGACCTTGTGATGCACCAGGTTATAATCAGCAGATATATAAAAGCAAGATGGCCCATGAAAAATTACCCGAGGTATACCGAACTTTCGAGCGGTTGGAGCCGTCCATGCATTGCACTGGTCAGTGATCATGCAATCCGGTGGTCGTTCTAGGCTTTCAACGAAAGCTTCGAACGGCTCATTGAGTGAGTAGATAGCATTAAAGAATGCCACAAAGTGAACAGGACCGGTGACTTGATCAACACTCTCACATCCGGACGGTAAACCGAACTTTGCATTGGGAAAAGTAAGCTCGGCAAATTCAATTAAGAGCTTCGACTCCTTTGCCCGTTCAATTATTGGTTTGATACGGTCGACATTTGCCTTTGTGATTATGAGGCTTACCTGAACACCGCGCTTGGCCAAGAGATGCGCCATGTCAATCATGGGGATCAAATGGCCTTGAGCAGCTAGTGGAACTATGATAAAATGAGGTCTATTTGACTCTTCTCTAAAGCCAGGCATATTGATTTGCTCTGTGTTTTTTGGTCTTGCTCTAAGATCTTTTGTTTTAAAGAATGAAATCTGGTGGCGTGGAAGGTATTTGTATGTGAAGACAAAAAGCTAATCACTCTGGCTTAACTGCTGTTTGCTGTACATCCATGTACAATTATTTGGTTTAAAAAAATATATTTTTGGTTTGAGGAATTGTCATCATTTGTTCTCCTAGATAGAAAGGGCCGATTCACTAAAAAAAAAAAAACTAAAGACTACTTATAATTAAATGGTAAGCATGATCTGCTCCTTTTCAGATAAAAAGGTTGGCTCACAATTTGCTTTTATTAGAATTTAGAAACAAAATACATTTATGCATCAAATAGAGCCATAAAAACTAAACGGCTACAGCCATAAAAAAAAATACAACCATAAACAAGAGAAATATAAAAGGTACCTGTGCGAACAAAACATCCAAGTTTAAGTAGAACAAACAGAGTACATAAATAACCATACAACCACAACAAGATAGCATCAATGCAACAACTTCACAAGGAAAATACTAATTTCTCAAAAAAAGAAGGATTTTCTTTTCTATATGAGCTCGTGCACCAATCCTCACTCCTCTCATCTTGATTACACCACTAGCTCCTGTTTCCGTTAGTACAGGTAGTTATTTCTAGACATTTGTTAAAGAAAAGAAAAAAATATAAATGTTGGGGGCTTGACCTCTTTCTTCCTTTTTTTCTTTTTGATATAAGGGCTTCCGTTAACCCGACATTTATTTCTGTTCAAATGTCTTCTGTGGGACTAGAATTTGAGTCTCACCGTATAGAGACGATACATATCACCACTTCACGAGACTTGCGGTTAACCCCTTTCTTTTTCTTAAAAAAAAAAGGAAAAGGTTTTTCACATTAGGTTCAATGCATTGTATTAATTTTGTATTGGTATTTTTGCAATATCTGAATAATATTTGTATTTGCGTTTGTTTACGTTAATATCTGATCCGTATTCATATCACACCTTTCTGTTTTGGCTGCTTGTAGCGGCTCATGTTCATTTTCTTGTTAAACCCAAAAGAAGAGAAAAGAAAACAAAACGAATAGAGAAAAGAAAACAAATATATATAAGCAAAATTTCTGATATCATATATATATAGATAAAGGAAATTAAATGCATTACATCAATGTATAAACCAGTACATTAGCAACAAAATTTAATGTAAATGGTACAAACCATGACAAAAAAGAACGACTTAATTTACCCATTTATTACTTGCTGGGTCCACTGAGAAATGGTTGATAGAATGATGGGCGATCTCTTTGCCCGGACCTTGCTGCTGGTATGGCTAGCTGAAGCTCAACTGTGTATGCTTTCTGGTAAATGATTAGGCTGTTGGATATTTATGGACTGGCACTAGCCACCAGAAGAAAAAAGTCATTCATTTTGGTGGATGTCTTTCTGAAAATGAGCAAGAGGCCTTTGCTAAACAGTTAGTTAATTACTTTTAGGTATTCTACTCCAAATTCTCTCCTTTTTCAGATAAGCAATTGCCACCTTTCAATCAATTGCAATGAAAGCCAGCGCCACCTAAACAGATCCAAGGGAACTACTGGTTATGCAAAGCATTCAACAGGTTATTAGAATGTAAGTTACAAGTAGAATACTGTTTGTTACTTTTTCAAAAAATAACAATTCTTGAAAAAGTAGAACTAATACTGTATGCAATAGAAGAAAATAATATCAATTACAAAATTTTTGAAAGAGTATGGGGGTGAATTGACACTCATTATTTCCATTTCAATCCGCTTCGATATACTATACCCCGAAAGTCAAATCGATGACACTCACAATGATAATTTATCACTAGTCTCAGAAATCTAACTAAAATAATAAATCAACCACTCCTCTTCGACGCATATCAGCATTAAGGATACATACATGCTGTCAGGATCAGACAATATTGCATAAACAAAAATAAGCTTCATATTAGTTTGTTTTAGTTTTTCCTCTTTTCTTTTCTTTTAAGCAATTCATGTAACTTGGGCCTTGTATAGAGTAAAGAAATGGGCTGCAAGCGTTGAACAGGACCTGTTTACTAGAGTTGTTGTTTAGTGACTAAATAAAAAATACAAAGTGTTGTACGGATGGACTTGTACAACGGTTTTAAATTTCGAATTTGGAGTTATGAATAACTGACTCATGCCGTTTAATGTAATTTCCATATCAATTTCTTACAGAATATCATATTTTATATTTTTTAGAATTTTTTATTATTTTTTCACATGAGAAAAAAAATTAATTGATTTAAGGATTTTGAATCATCTAATAATAGCGATTTTCTCTTCATCCCAAAAAAATTAAAAAAATTAAAAAAATATATAAAATTTGATATTCTATAAAATTTTAATATGAAGGCTAAATTGAGCGGTTTGAATCGGTTAATTTTTCTCGCAATCTCGAAATTTGAAGCTGTTCTACGGATTTATCCATACAACGCGTTGCATTTTAGCCTTCTTCACTGTTTAATTTTAAGTTAGTGTTGTGAAACAATGAAGTAGAATATCTAGTGTTGAGCAGAGCACGAATTGTGTACTAGTCAGCTATGTAAGAATTCAATTATGGTTGCAAAATCATTATTGTGGAATACAAAATTATCTTTTTTTATTAAACTTCTTTCTCAGCCACTTTTTCTTGGGTTAATACCAAAAAAAACATCAAAAAATATACCAAAAATTTTACAAAGAAGAAAATCATATATAACACATCATGGTACCCCCAATTGGGGTATACATTACACAGCATATCTGTATCCTCTGCAAATGCCAATTGTATGAAGTTCATAAGCAAAACAAAACAAAAGAAAACAAAACAAAATGGGGATGGCCATCCCCATTTTTCATTAAGGTGCTTTTAATTAGGGTGGTTAATACCAAAAATACATCAAAAAATGGTCCAAAAATTTTAGAAAGAACAAAATCATATAAAAAGCATCATGGTACCCCAATTGGGGTATATATTACACAGCATATCTGAAGTTTATGAGCAGAAAAGAAATTCTCCGATGCAATCGACAAGTAGAATAAGAAAAGTACATGTATAAAGCAAGGCAATGAGAAAATAAAAAAGGGTGAGGATTTATTGACAATGATTTTTTAAATAAATTTAAATAAATTATTAAAAATTTAAAAATAGAATCTTTTTTCTTCGTATATTTTGGATTTATAGATTAATTGGATTTCAAATTTCATATAATTTAAACACTATTTGATATTTCATACAAAAATATTATATTTTGACTATTATAAATTTCATACAATTGTGACTGTCTTAAAATGAAATATAAAATTACACTTAAATTATATGAAATTTGAAATATAATCAATCTATAAATTTAAAAATATATCTGTAAATTATCAAGTTAACAGTTATTAATAGATTCTCATCCTATATCGTTTTAAAATTAAGGAAAGAGATGATGCACCTTATTTATCGAGAGTCGAGACAGCAAAGAGCTATGTATTTAACATTGAATCAACAATTAATTATCTCCAAACTAATACGGCATATAGATTCTCTCATTACAAGCATGCAAAAGGAGAAAAAGTTAGTCTTTTTGAAGTTGAGCACTTGAAGTTAGTATGACAAGAAATTATAGTTTCTACATTCTAGCTAGTTTGAAGTCCTTTTCCTGTGCATCATAAGAAACAGTACAACATTTCTTGAGTTTGGGTACAAATCAGATCAAATTTTAAGAAAGGAACGTATAACAGACTTAGCTTCATGTCAGGCACCAATTTCTCGAAATGGATATCAAGTACCTCTAAAGCAATGCACAAATCAGATCTGCATCACAATCACATAAGCAAGCTATTCCATATCAGCACATGCTAAAATTTGTTGCCAATATATATATATATATATATATATATATATATATATATGTAAATAGGAGAAGGACAGGGAAAACCTAACTCATGTTTCAATCAATTCCTTTCTATTTATTAAGCCCAACTTTTTCTTTTTTTAGAATTGAAATAAAAATTAAGGTCAAACTTACTCAAATTTAAATATTTAAAAATGATCTTTCATTTAGGTTTTGAACCTATAACTTCTTATACGGAAGTGTTGTTTTTACCATAGATCAAAAATTGATTTTCAATTAAGTCCAAATTGTTCACGACTTTCTCATATATTTCACCACCTCCATGCATTTTATTTTCTCCATTTCTTCAAATTTCTTGTTAAAATTACTGATTTGGTATTTTCTCCACTTCCACAAAATTCTTAATTATAAGAGTTTCAGATAATTTCCAGTCATTCATTTGAGTGTAATCTCTCATCATAGAATTGAAACAACTTGATATCAATCTCAAATTAGATTCTTAAATGAAAGGCTACTATTTACTCGGAGCTATCCAATAAATTTATTTTTCACAAGTGGAAAAGAGGCCATCTTCAAATTAATAATTCAATTGAGAGAAGGGGATAACTCCAGATTTATTGAAAAGGACTTGAGATCTACTTCAATAGTGAATAAGAATAAAAATACTGCCATTTGGGACAGTGTTATTATATACAATGACATGTTCATCAACTAGACAATATTTTTTGGAGCACAATATCATTCATGCATAATTAATAGTCCAAATTATTGATTATATACGTGTATCTGTTAATTAATTAACAGCTCAAATGGTGGGCTCATGAGAGAGACACCTGGAACTGGGAAAGAACTTTCAAATTTCAATAATATTTAGATAGAAAAATAGACATTAACATAAGGTGGCAACTTAATTTTCTGACTTAAAAAAGCAATGTAGCTTATTATTCAAGTGCTTGTTTTTGTTTATTTCTTTCTTTTCAAGTTGTCACATGTACTTTTGTAGCTTTTGTGGGTACCTTCTGGCTGATTTTTTTATTTAAGAAAATTATCATTCAAATTAAATAAAAAGAAAAATTGTATGAACAACTACAAATATATGATGGCCCAATTTTAAAAATCAGGCTCTAAACTATACGAAACACTATATTTATATTTTTTATACGAAATAATATTATAAATTTAGAAATTCAGCTCTTAGTTTCGGTTTTATTAGCTCAAGCTAAGAGCCGGATTTCAAAATACCGTGCCTTTGTTTTTTGGATTTTAATGAACCGACCAATTCACCCCAGTTATAGTTTTATTTTTTGTTGAGGAAAAATATTCAAAATTGCACAGCATTATATTTCAGTTATATGAAGTTTTAGAAAAAAAAAATCAACGTAGCTTAAAATATATGGTCCAACATAAAATTGAAAAAATAAATCCAATAATTTTTATATGTACGTTATACGTTATTAATCATTATCATCTATTAAAAAAATATTTTTTAAATTTAATAATTTTAATAATTTCTACATGCCTAATAAAAGACAGTTCAAGTTCGGAATAAAAATAAATAATTTTAGATGATATATAAAAAACTCCTCAATTTTAAAAAAATTATAAATGAAATATCGAGTTTCAAACATGCATTATTTTTTATATGAAAGTCTGTAAAAAACGTTGAATACCAATTTGAAAAGCTTGTAAAATGATCTACATTTATTATTGAATGTAACTCATAACGACCATTTTTGGGCCAAAAAAAATATCGTTTGAGCCCTCTAAAATTAGGATTTAATTTTCTGAAATTTTGGGAGTCTTTTTATAGATCGTCTGAAATTACTTTTTTTCAACTTTGATCGTCGTGTATAAAGAATGCATAAATTATTAAAATATAAAAAATATTTTTTAAACTTTTGGATAATAATTAGTAATGTACTATATATTATTTTAGGCTGATTTTCTTTTTATAAATTTTACAATTAAATGAGTGAAGATTATATAATTTTTTAAATATTTTAATAATGATTAGTTATTATCTTAATTTTGAGTGTGATATTATAAGAATTGAAAATAAAAAAATTGCTACCTTGAGATAAAAAAATAAAAAAAATGTCAAATTTCTAAAGTCTGACACTTGACTTTAAGTATGATTCTTGATTTGGGTTTTTTTGGCAAAGCCTAAGGCTGGATTTTAAAAATCCGAATCTAATAAAATATTATTTTGTATACAGAAAAAGTCGGCACAGTGCTCCGTACGGTGTAGAAGCGAATTTTAAAAATCTAACCTTCCTATGTTTATAATTTTACATGCAATTTTTATATTTATTTAATTTCGAATAATAATTTTCTTAATAAAAAAATCGGACCTTCTAGTCCATGCTTTTTCTCAATCTTAGCTTTATTAGTTTTTTTCCATCCTGGACTTTATGTGGCATTAGTTGATGAGGTTTTCTTGTGTACATTTTCTTTTCCACAAAGGAAAATAAAAAGATTGAATATTTTAGACGCGTTTGAGAGAAATTAATTGCCTTGTGACAAAAAAAACAAAGAAAATATTAATGATTTCTTTCTTTTCTCCATATTGGAACTTATATTTGGCACAATATAATGATTCTATTCATTGCTTTTTTTTTTTCTTTCACCAGGTCTTGAAATATTTTTACATTTTTGATCAACGGCTCAAAAACTATCTTCCAATTCATCACATTTTAATACTTGGAATAAAACACATACTGAATTTGAAATGTTTGAAATTTTTACAAGTTAACTTGGAATAAAGCTCACACAGGAATCAAACAGAAATGAAGAATTGCATTTTTTGTCATTTTATATGTTAGGAAAAATTTTCTCAGCATTTACTATCAATCATAACAACACCATTGTATATATAATTCTAGCTCTCCAATCCAATTATTAATTGACTAATACCCAATTACAATTATACACTAATACCCACTATTCATTTGCTATCTTGCTTCAAGACTTCAGGCTTTGTAAAATAGTTAATAAAATCAGTTATATTTTTATAGGAAGAGCCTCCTTCCTCCATTGCCTTCTTTGCTTTCTCAGAAAAATCTTTACTCCTCTCTCTTCTTTCATCTGCTTCAATTCCTCCATCCATGAGAGCAGATACCGCGTTCCTAATATCATCGCTGTTCACCATGACAAGATCTTCCGTAGCAAAGTTTGGCACTTTTACGCTGAGACTAACACCAATTTTGAGAACATCCACAACCAAATTCTCGTTGACAAATTGGTCTGCAAATCGAGGCCATGTGATCATCGGAATGCCCATAGATATTGCCTCTAGCATCGAGTTCCATCCGCAATGCGTCATGAAACCTCCAACCACCGGGTGCGACAAAATAACCATTTGAGGAGCCCATCCGACAATAATAAGACCTCTGTTCTTTGTTCTCTCTTCAAATTCAGATAGCCATTTTTCAACAATAGGTTTCAATTCTATCTTCTTAATCACCCATATGAATGGCGTGTTTGATGCCTCTAAGGCGCTCGCGATCTCCATAATTTGCAGATGATTTGTATATGCAATACTTCCAAAACTGATGTACAAAGCCGATGCAGGATCCCTTCCATCGAGCCAGGTTAGCACTCGGTACTTTTGATCAATTGCCTCTTTGTTTCCCCGGCCCAATTTCATGTCAACATCATTGTTGTAAAGGCAAATCGGTCCAATTGTCCAAACCCTTTTTCCTATCGCCTTCTCATAATTCTCAACAAACAGTTGCTCCAACTCGAGGAAAGTATTTATCACCACACCATCAGCTGTTAATTCTTCTTCAAGACACTTCTTTCTAAAATCCTCAAACCCCGGGTTGTTAAAGAAGCCCGGTGTTTGAGCTTTGGTGACTTCTAATTTGATAGGAAAATCCGGCACAGTGACATATTCATTCTCATCAGTCACACTATCATAGACCTTGTGATGCACCAGGTTATGATCAGTAGATATAAAAAAGCAAGATGGCCCATGAAAAATTACCCTAGGTATGCTGAATTTTCGAGCGATGGGACCTGTCCATGCATTGCACATGTCAGTGAGCATGCAATCCGGTGGTCGTACAAGGCTTTCGAGGAAGGCTTCCAAGGGCTCATTGAGTGAGTAGATGGCATCAAAGAAAGGCCTAAAGAGTTTGGCGTCGGTGATGTGATCGACACTTTCACACCCCGGTGGCAAACCGAACTTTGCATTGGGAAAACTGAGCATCACAAATTCTATTGAGAGATTCGACTCTTTGGCCTGCTCGATTATAGGTTTGATACGGTCGGCATTTGCCCGTGTGATTATGAGGCTTACACGCACCCCACTCTCGGCAAGGAGGCGTCCCATGTCAATCATGGGGATAAGATGACCTTGAGCAGCTAGTGGGACTATAACGAAATGAGATTCGTTTGATTGTTGTGTAAAGCAAGTCATATTTGCTTTTACTTGTGTCTTAATTGATGTAGCTCAAAGCTTGTGTGTATAAATGTGTGTGTTGTGGGGATGGGGAAGAGAGGAGGTGTAGCTCCGATCTCTTGGTTTTGTAAGATAGTATGTATATATATGGTTTATTATGTCTTTCGTTAAATAGATGTATGGTTTAATCATCAGGTCTCTCCAGTACATTGAAAAAAAGTTGAACGGTCAGAATAGTTTTGATCCAACGATTGTCATTTAATTTAAAGTATTATCGTTAATGACTGTAAAGGTTATTAAAGTAATTTTACAGCCTATATATCTCTTTCAAGATTAAGACATGAGAAATTAACGAGGCTTAACAAATGCTATGACGACCATTGAAATTTTAAATTTAGCATCTGCACAGGAAGCACGTCTGAACTCTGAAGGCAGGCAATTCCTGCTTTCCTTAATTTCTTTCGTATTAAAAATTGGAAAGTGTTAAATGTGGTGGCATCTATTAAAATTATAAACCCAAGGTTTTCTTTTCCTTTCTCTTGCGTTAGATGGAGGATTAAAATGTGAAACTTAAAGTGATGTAATATATTTAGTAAGTTGGTGATGCTTAATTTACTTGAATGTTAAATATGAAACCATAATGTTTTGAATGACACTTTGACATTTTTTTGCAAATTTATTATAAATTTTTGGGACAACTTATATTTGTTCTTAATTGTTAATCGTTAATTCTAACTATAAATAAAAGTAGTTGGCTTAAAAGTCCGTGCCATAATTTGTAGAGTATTTTATTACTCAGCAAATAAAGAAAATAACCAAAAAAGCATCCTCCGATGGAGATTTTTTATTTTCAGTGGGCAAAATTTTATTAATTTTAAACATTGCTTTCAGAATAAATATATTGTTCTTATATTATATTAAAGATATGATAATGATTAATGATGATGATAAAATGATAATTAATAATATAATCCGAGCATAACTTTGAGAATGTCAAAAAATCTCAGTTCCAGCCCCAACAGATGTTGAAAACTTGGACTGCTTACTCATATGCATTTCGGGACTCGCACATAGTAATGACTCCTAGCATTCTTAACGATTTTATTTGATCCTACAGCTAAAACTCGAGTAGACAAATCTAATTGTACACTTGCGGGTACACCCACCCTGCTCTCCCCTCCCTCTCTCTCTCTCTCTCTCTCTCTCTCTCTTTTAGAAGTTTGGCAGCCAAGAATCCCCCTTTCTCTCTCTCTCACTATCTCCATTACCGTCTGAAATGGAAATTCCTTCAAGGCCAATCAATCAATCATGAACAAGACTGGAGCTGGATCTATTTTAATTGGCTTTTTAGTTCCGAAACACTTATTGTCAATATTTGGACTCACATATTGATCCGTTATATGATTGAAAGTATTTAATTAAGCTCAAATATATTATTTGTTAAAATATGTTTTTCTTTTAAATATATTTATACCTGGAACGCAAATTGGATAACAAAAATAATATAATAATAGGAGTTTGATTACAGTTCTTTCATAAACATTTCGACTAAATGTCACGTCCGAAACGTCAATTTAAGTAGATTAATAAAAATTCTTCATATCAAAATCTTATACAATACTAAAATTTACCATTTTAAAATTTATTTACTATTTTTAATAATTTTGAAAAATGGCCATTTTTTAACCTTCAAATATTAGTATTTTTTTATTTTTAGGATCATTTTTCAAAAATCATTAAAAATAGTAAAAAATTCTAAAAATGATAAATTTTGATATTATATAAGATTTTTGATATGAAAAATTTATTAACCTACTTGGATTAACGTTTCGGACGTGAATTTTGAAATTTGACCCATAAACGTTTCGGACCGAAATATTTATGAAAGCATATTAGCCAAACTCATAATAATAATATAAATTGACAATTTTTTTGTTAACACATTAATACACTTATAAAATAGAATTTGATTGAATATATAATCAATTTTCTTTTTGCTGCCAAATGGAGGAAAAATCCATAGCTTATAATTAAAGTCTCAACAAAACTGGAGGCATTCATTATCACAATAAATGGAGATAATATGACAAAAAGGGACAACTGGTGACGTATTTTCATAGCCCATCTATATCACCTCCGCATTATTGTATGTTTGTTGACTTCAAAAGGAAAAAGAGAAGAAAAGAAAAAATAAAAAAAGAAAGAAAATGTAGACACGCAAGACAAGGTTCTTCCACATTAATTAATTAGATTATTTTTTCAGCAAATCTAGACCAGTCATATAAATTAAATATATAAAATTTGTTTGATTTTTATGATATAGGGTTCAATTTTAATTGAACCACCTGATTTAAAATAAAAAAAATTATTATTACCTCTTATATTCTATATCTTATTTTATACTTTATAATTTAATCGTTAATAATAAATTAGTATTATAGTTCATAACAGCGTAATTTAATATATATTTTTTTGTCAACTTTTGTTAGATTAACTAAGGGGCCTTAAGCAATCCGTATAACTTGGGCCATGTAGAGAGTAAAGAAATGGGCCTCAAGCGTTGAATAGGACCCGTTACTGGATTTATTAATTGTTTAGTTTTACATTTTTTGTTTTTTTGGGAGAGAAGGCAGCTCTGCAGGCATTGGATTGATCAATTAGATCCACGATATTACAGATTTACCGAAGAGGTCCTACTGAATAGCGACCAGATCATCTATCTCTCTAACTTGCTCAGTCTCAATAAACCAAGAACTACTCACCCAAAAAGACTCTGACATCGCTAGAAAATAATGAAAACATAATGCTACATTACCTAAGCTTGATCCTATGAATCAAAAGATTCAAATTAAGGAAACTCAGGTGCTGTAATCAGATTGCACCATTTGCTTGCCCCTACTCCTTCAGCCGTAATCTTGATGCCACTACCTACTATCCATACGCATAGTTTTACAGTTAGTGCAATAAAAATAATCAAGTAGCACATCTTTCTCCCAAAAAGAAAAGAGAAAGAAAAAATTAAGAACTACATCTAATGTTGAGCAGAGATGAAGTTTCGAATTTCCCTTCTTCCTCGTGTAACATTGATCGAACTCTAATAGTTTCGAATTTTGATGAAAATTTAAAATGTTAAATTTAAAATTTTTTATTTTAAAATTTAAAGATAAATAATTTAATATTTTTAATTTATGAAAATAATGAAATCATAGTTTCAAAAAAAATTGGTAATTTATGTTGAGTAGTGAAACTAATTATTTTCTATGTGAAATATAGAATTAATTAAATATCAAAATATGAAATATTGTTATGTTTGGGTTCGGAGCTTGTCACATTTGGGCCTTGGAACCCACTTGATTTATCGGCCTAAAAAAGGCCATCGGCTTTAGGAAACATGACCCTAATAAACCAAAAACCAAAACAAACAATTCGTTTGTGACAAATTAATACTTGAGAGAATTCAATAATGATTCCCTTTTGATTGTGTATCTGGAAAGGAGCCCAAGAAGATGATGCATTGGGTGAATTGAACGTGATGTGAAAACCTTCAACAAACCAAGAAATAAGGTACCAAACTTTAAAACTCAATTACATCAGGATTAAATAAATGTTTATTCATATAACTGATAATTTAGACAACATTTCTTCAGAGTTCTACATCAAGATTACACAGTGATGTCCAAAATCATTTACGACCTCGAATATGGATCCGTAAAATAGTGAATGAAATCAGTCAAATTTACATCGGATGAACCTCCTCCTTCCATTGCCATCTTTGCTTTCTCAGAAAAATCTTTAGAACTCCGTCTTCTTTCATCCGCTTCGTTTCCTCCATCCATCAGAGCAGACACCGCCTTCGTAATGTCGTTGCTCTTCACCATGATGACATCTGGCATATCGTAATTCGGCACTTTAACACCGAGGCTAACTCCGATTTTGAGAACATCTACAACCAAATTTTCATTGACAAATTGGTCAAGGAATCGAGGCCAAGTGATCATTGGCACACCCATAGAGATTGCCTCCAGCATCGAGTTCCAGCCACAATGTGTCATGAAGCCTCCAACCGCAGGATGCGACAGAATAAGCATCTGAGGAGCCCAACCGACAATTATAAGACCTTTATGTTTTGTTCTCTCTTCAAACCCTTCAGATAGCCATCGTTCAACCATTGGATCCATTTCTACCTTCTTAAGTACCCATATGAACGGCTTGTTCGATACCTCTAAGGCACTTCCAATCTCCATAATTTGCTGGGGGTTTGTATATGCAATGCTTCCAAAGCTGATGTACAAAACCGATGCGGGATCCCTTCCATCAAGCCAGGTTAGCACTTGATGTTTTTGATTAATTGCTTCCTTATTTCCCCGGTCAACTTTCGTTTCATCATCCTTGTTGTAAAGGCAAATCGGTCCGATTGTCCATACCTTTTTTTTCTTCACCTTCTCATAATTCTCGACAAATGGTCGCTCCAACTCGAGGAAGGTATTTATCAAGACCCCATCAGCTGTCAAATCTTCTTCAATACACTTCTTTCTCATACCCTCAAGCCCTGGGTAATTAAGGAAGCCTGGCGTCTGAGCTTTGGTGACTTCTAATTTGACTGGAAAATTCGGCACCGTGATATATTCATTCTCATCGGTTACACTATCATAGACCTTGTGATGCACCAGGTTATAATCAGCAGATATATAAAAGCAAGATGGCCCATGAAAAATTACCCGAGGTATACCGAACTTTCGAGCGGTTGGAGCCGTCCATGCATTGCACTGGTCAGTGATCATGCAATCCGGTGGTCGTTCTAGGCTTTCAACGAAAGCTTCGAACGGCTCATTGAGTGAGTAGATAGCATTAAAGAATGCCACAAAGTGAACAGGACCGGTGACTTGATCAACACTCTCACATCCGGACGGTAAACCGAACTTTGCATTGGGAAAAGTAAGCTCGGCAAATTCAATTAAGAGCTTCGACTCCTTTGCCCGTTCAATTATTGGTTTGATACGGTCGACATTTGCCTTTGTGATTATGAGGCTTACCTGAACACCGCGCTTGGCCAAGAGATGCGCCATGTCAATCATGGGGATCAAATGGCCTTGAGCAGCTAGTGGAACTATGATAAAATGAGGTCTATTTGACTCTTCTCTAAAGCCAGGCATATTGATTTGCTCTGTGTTTTTTGGTCTTGCTCTAAGATCTTTTGTTTTAAAGAATGAAATCTGGTGGCGTGGAAGGTATTTGTATGTGAAGACAAAAAGCTAATCACTCTGGCTTAACTGCTGTTTGCTGTACATCCATGTACAATTATTTGGTTTAAAAAAAAATATTTTTGGTTTGAGGAATTGTCATCATTTGTTCTCCTAGACAGAAAGGGCCCATTCACTAAAAAAAAAAAAAACTAAAGACTACTTATAATTAAATGGTAAGCATGATCTGCTCCTTTTCAGATAAAAAGGTTGGCTCACAATTTGCTTTTATTAGAATTTAGAAACAAAATACATTTATGCATCAAATAGAGCCATAAAAACTAAACGGCTACAGCCATAAAAAAAAATACAACCATAAACAAGAGAAATATAAAAGGTACCTGTGCGAACAAAACATCCAAGTTTAAGTAGAACAAACAGAGTACATAAATAACCATACAACCACAACAAGATAGCATCAATGCAACAACTTCACAAGGAAAATACTAATTTCTCAAAAAAAGAAGGATTTTCTTTTCTATATGAGCTCGTGCACCAATCCTCACTCCTCTCATCTTGATTACACCACTAGCTCCTGTTTCCGTTAGTACAGGTAGTTATTTCTAGACATTTGTTAAAGAAAAGAAAAAAATATAAATGTTGGGGGCTTGACCTCTTTCTTCCTTTTTTTTTTTTGATATAAGGGCTTCCGTTAACCCGACATTTATTTCTGTTCAAATGTCTTCTGTGGGACTAGAATTTGAGTCTCACCGTATAGAGACGATACATATCACCACTTCACGAGACTTGCGGTTAACCCCTTTCTTTTTCTTAAAAAAAAAAGGAAAAGGTTTTTCACATTAGGTTCAATGCATTGTATTAATTTTGTATTGGTATTTTTGCAATATCTGAATAATATTTGTATTTGCGTTTGTTTACGTTAATATCTGATCCGTATTCATATCACACCTTTCTGTTTTGGCTGCTTGTAGCGGCTCATGTTCATTTTCTTGTTAAACCCAAAAGAAGAGAAAAGAAAACAAAACGAATAGAGAAAAGAAAACAAATATATATAAGCAAAATTTCTGATATCATATATATATAGATAAACGAAATTAAATGCATTACATCAATGTATAAACCAGTACATTAGCAACAAAATTTAATGTAAATGGTACAAACCATGACAAAAAAGAACGACTTAACTTACCCATTAATTACTTGCTGGGTCCACTGAGAAATGGTTGATAGAATGATGGGCGATCTCTTTGCCCGGACCTTGCTGCTGGTATGGCTTGCTGAAGCTCAACTGTGTATGCTTTCTGGTAAATGATTAGGCTGTTGGATATTTATGGACTGGCACTAGCCACCACAAGAAAAAAGTCATTCATTTTGGTGGATGTCTTTCTGAAAATGAGCAAGAGGCCTTTGCTAAACAGTTAGTTAATTACTTTTAGGTATTCTACTCCAAATTCTCTCCTTTTTCAGATAAGCAATTGCCACCTTTCAATCAATTGCAATGAAAGCCAGCGCCACCTAAACAGATCCGAGGGAACTACTGGTTATGCAAAGCATTCAACAGGTTATTAGAATGTAAGTTACAAGTAGAATACTGTTTGTTACTTTTTCAAAAAATAACAATTCTTGAAAAAGTAGAACTAATACTGTATGCAATAGAAGAAAATAATATCAATTACAAAATTTTTGAAAGAGTATGGGGGTGAATTGACACTCATTATTTCCATTTCAATCCGCTTCGATATACTATACCCCGAAAGTCAAATCGATGACACTCACAATAATAATTTATCACTAGTCTCAGAAATCTAACTAAAATAATAAATCAACCACTCCTCTTCGACGCATATCAGCATTAAGGATATATACATGCTGTCAGGATCAGACAATATTGCATAAACAAAAATAGGCTTCATATTAGTTTGTTTTAGTTTTTCCTCTTTTCTTTTCTTTTAAGCAATTCATATAACTTGGGCCTTGTAGAGAGTAAAGAAATGGGATGCAAGCGTTGAACATGACCTGTTTACTAGAGTTATTGTTTAGTGACTAAATAAAAAACACAAAGTGTTGTACGGATGGACTTGTACAACGGTTTTAAAAAACGTCAAAAAATATACCAAAAATTTTACAAAGAAGAAAATCATATATCATCATGGTACCCCCAATTGGGGTATACATTACACAGCATATCTGTATCCTCTGCAAATGCCAATTGTATGAAGTTTATAAGGAGAACAGAAAATCTCCGATGCAGTCAACAAGTAGAATAAAAAATTATATGTATGAAGAAAGGCAATGAGAAAATAAAAAAAATGTGAGGATTTATTGACAAAGATTTTTTTAAATAAATTTAAATAAATATTTAAAAAATTACAAAATAGAAATTTTTTTATAGGCTTATTTTGAATTTATGGATTAATTGAGTTTTAAATTTCATACACCATTTGATATTTCATAAAAAAATATTATATTTTGACTATTATAATTTTCAAACAATTTTGACTGGCTTAAAATGGAATATAAAATTACACTTAAATTATATAAAATTTGAAATATAATAAATCTATAAATTTAAAAATATATCTATAAATTATCAAGTTAACAGTTATCAATAGATACTCATCCTATATTGTCTTAAAATTAAGGAAAGAGATGATGCACCTAATTTATCGAGAGTGGAGACAGCAAAGAACTCTGTATTTAACATTGAATCAACAATTAATTATCTCCAAACTAATACCGCATATTGATTCTCTCATTACATGCATACAAAAGGAGAAAAAGTTAGTCTTTTTGAAGTTGAGCACTTGAAGTTAGTATCACAAGAAATTCTAGTTTCTACGTTCTAGCTAGTTTGAAGTCCTTTTCCTGTACATCATAAGAAACAGTACAACATTTCTTGAGTTTGGGTACAAATCAGATCAAATTTTAAGAAAGGAACGTATAACAGACTTAGCTTCATATCAGGCACCAATTTCTCGTAATGGATATCAAGTACCTCTAAAGCAATGCACAAATAAGATCTGCATCACAATCACACAAGCAAGCTATTCCATATCAGCACATGCTAAAATTTGTTGCCAATATATATATATATATAAATTGGAGGACAGGGAAAACCTAAATCAACTCCTGTCTATTTATTAAGCCCAACTTTTTTTTAGAATTGAGATAAAAATTAGGATAAAACCTACTCAAATTTATAATTCATAAATGATCTCTCATTTAGATTTTGAACCTATGACTTTTTATACAAAAATGTTGTTTTTACCATAGATCGAAGATTGATTTTCAATTAAGTCCAAATTGTTACGACTTTCTCATATATTTCACCACCTCCATGCATTTATTTTCTCCATTTCTTCAAATTTCTTGTTAAAATTACTGATTTGGTCTTTTCTCCACTTCCACAAAATTCTTAATAATAAGAGTTTCAGATAATTTCCAGTCATTCATTTGAGTATAATCTCTCATCATAGAATTGAAACAACTTGATGCCAATCTCAAATTAGAATCTTAAATGAAAGGCTACTTTTTACTTGGAGCTATCCAATAAATTTATTTTTCACAAGTGGAAATGAGGCCATCTTCAAATTAATAATTCAATTGAGGGAAGAGGATAACTCCAGATTTTATTGAAAAGGACTTGAGATCTACTGCAGTAGTGAATAAGAAGAAAAATACTGCCATTTGGACAGTGTTATTATATACACTAGCATGTTCATCAGCTAGTTTTTGGAGCACAATATCATTCATGCATAATTAATAGTCCAAATTATTGAGTATATACGTGTATATGTTAATTAATTAACAGCTCAAATGGTGGGCTCATGATAGAGACACCTGGAAAAAGAACCATCAAATTTCAATAATATTTAGATAGAAAAATAGACATTAAAATAAGGTGGTAACTTAATTTTCTGACTTAAAAAAAGCAATGTAGCTTATTATTCAAGTGCTTGTTTTTGTTTATTTCTTTCTTTTCAAGTTGTCACATGTACTTTTGTAGCTTTTGTGGCTACCTTCTGGCCGATTTTTTTTATTTAAGAAAACTATTATTCAAATTAAATAAATAGAAAAATTTTATGAACAACTACAAATATATGATGGCCGAATTTTGAAAATCAAGCTCTAAACTATACGAAACACTATATTTATATTTTTTATACAAACTAATATTATAAATTTAGAAATTCAGCTCTTAGTTTCGGTTTTATTAGCTCAAGCTAAGAGCCGGATTTCAAAATACCGTGCCTTTGTTTATTGGATTTTAATGAACCGACCAATTCACCCCAGTTATATTTTTATTTTTTGTTGAGAAAATATTCAAAATTGCATAGCATTATATTTCAGTTATATAAAGTTGAGAAAAAAAAATCAACGTAGCTTAAAATATATGAGCCAACATAAAATTGAAAAAATAAATCCAATTATTTCTATACGTACGTTATACGTTATTAATCATTATCATTTATTAAATTTTTTTTTTAAAATTTAATAATTTTAATAATTTTTTTTATGCCTAATAAAAGACAATCAAAGTTCGGAATAAAAAAAAATAATTTTAGATGTTATATAAAAAGCTCCCCAATTTAAAAAAATTATAAATGAAATATCGAGTTTCAAACATGCATTATTTTTTATAAAAAGTCTGTAAAAAACGTCGAATACCAATTTGAAAAGCTTGTAAAATGATCAACATTTATTATTGAATGTAACTCGTAATGACCGTTTTGGGCGAAAAAAATGTCGTTTGAGTCCTCTAAAATTAGGATTTAATTTTCTGAAATTTTGAGAAATTTTTATATATCGTCTGAAATTATTTTTTTTAAACTTTGATTGTCATTTATAAAAATTCATAAATTTTTAAAATATAAAAAATATTTTTTAAACTTTTGGATAATAATTAGTAATGTACTATATATTATTTTAGGCTGATTTTCTTTTTATAAATTTTACAATTAAATGAGTGAAGATTATATATTTTTTTAAATATTTTAATAATGATTAGTTATTATATTAATTTTGAGTGTGATATTATAAGAATTGAAAATAAAAAAATTGCTACCTTGAGATAAAAAAAATAAAAGAGATGTCAAATTTCTAAAGTCCGATTCTTGGATTTTAGTCTGATTCTTGATTTAGGGTTTTTTGGCCAAAGCCGAAGGTCGGATTTTAGAAATCCGGCTCTAATAAAATATTATTTTGTATACAAAAAAAAGGTCAGTACAGTGCTCCGTACGGCTTAGAGCGAATTTTAAAATTCAAAAATCCTATGTTTATAATTTTGCATGCGATTTTTATATTTATTTAATTTTGAAAAATAAATTTCTTAAATAAAAAAATCGGACCTTCTAGCCCATGCTTTCTCTCAATCTTAGCTTGATTAGTTTTTTTTCCATCGTGGACTTTATGTGGCACAAGGTGATGAGGTTTTCTTGTGTACATTTTCTTTTCCACAAAGGAAAATAAGAAGATTGAATATTTTAGACGCGTTTGAGAGAAATTAATTTCCAGTTGACAAAACAAACAAAGAAAATATTAATGATTTCTTTCTTTTCTCCAGATTGAAACTTATATTTGTCACATATGATGATTCTGTGCATTGCTTTTTTTTTTTTTTGTTTCTCCAGGTCTTGAAATATTTTTACATTTTTCATCAACGGCGCAAAAACTACCTTCCAATTCATCACATTTTAATACTTGGAATAAAACACATACTGAATTTGATTGATAGTAAATGCTGAGAAAATTTTTCCTAACATAAAATGACAAAAAATGCAATTCTTCATTTCTGTTTGATTCCTGTGTGAGCTTTATTCCAATTATTAATTGACTAATAACCATTTACAATTATGCATTAATACCCACCATTCATTTGCTATCTTGCTTCAGGTCTTTAGGCTTTGTAAAATAGTGAATAAAATCGGTTATATTTTTATAGGAAGAGCCTCCTTCCTCCATTGCCTTCTTTGCTTTCTCAGAAAAACCTTTACTCCTCTCTCTTCTTTCATCTGCTTCAATTCCTCCATCCATGAGAGCAGATACCGCGTTCCTAATGTCATCTCTGTTCACCATGACAAGATCTTCCGTAGCAAAGTTCGGCACTTTTACGCTGAGACTAACACCAATTTTGAGAACATCCACAACCAAATTCTCGTTGACAAATTGGTCTGAAAATCGAGGCCATGTGATCATCGGAATGCCCATAGATATTGCCTCTAGCATCGAGTTCCATCCGCAATGCGTCATGAAACCTCCAACCACCGGGTGCGACAAAATAACCATTTGAGGAGCCCATCCGACGATAATAAGACCTCTGTTCTTTGTTCTCTCTTGAAATTCAGATAGCCATTTTTCAACAACAGGCTTCAATTCTATCTTCTTAATCACCCATATGAACGGCGTGTTCGATGCCTCTAAGGTGCTCCCGATCTCCATAATTTGCAGATGATTTGTATATGCAATACTACCAAAACTGATGTACAAAGCCGATGCAGGATCCCTTCCATCGAGCCAGGTTAGCACTCGGTACTTTTGATCAATTGCCTCTTTGTTTCCCCGGCCCAATTTCATGTCAACATCCTTGTTGTAAAGGCAAATCGGTCCAATTGTCCAAACCCTTTTTCCTATCTCCTTCTTATAATTCTCAACAAACAGTTGTTCCAACTCGAGGAAAGTATTTATCATCACCCCGTCAGCTGTTAATTCTTCTTCAAGACACTTATTTCTCAAATCCTCAAACCGTGGGCTGTTAAGGAAGCCCGGTGTCTGAGCTTTGGTGACTTCTAATTTGACTGGAAAATCTGGAATGGTGACGAATTCATTGTCATCGGTCACACTGTCATAGACCTTGTGATGCACCAGGCTATAATCAGCAGATATATAAAAGCAACATGTCCCATGAAAAATTACTCTAGGTATGCCGAATTTCCGAGCGATGGGGCCCGTCCATGCATTGCACATGTCTGTGATAATGCAATCCGGTGGTCGTTCAAGTCTTTCGAGGAAAGCTTCCAAGGGCTCATCGAGTGAGTAGATGGCATCAAAGAAAGCTCTAAAGAGCTTGGGATCAGTGACTTGATCGACACTTTCACACCCAGGTGGCAGACCGAACTTTGCATTAGGAAAACTGAGCATGACGAATTCTATGGAGAGATTCGACTCTTTGGCCCGCTCGATTATGGGTTTGATACGGTCGGCATTTGCCCGTGTAATTATGAGGCTTACACACACCCCACTCTCGGCAAGGAGGCGTCCCATGTCAATCATGGGGATAAGATGACCTTGAGCAGCTAGTGGGACTATAACGAAATGAGATTCGTTTGATTCTTGTGTAAAGCAAGTCATATTTGCTTTTGCTTGTGTCTTAATTGATGTATCTCAAAGCTTGCGTGTATAAATGTGTGTGTGTTGTGGGATGGGGAAGAAAGGAGGTGTACCTCCACGCTCCTGGTTTTGTAGAAACGAGGTGGGGTGGTCTAAAGGTATATATTTGTAAGATAGTATGTATATATGGTTTATGTTGTCTTCGTTAAATTGATGGTATGGTTTAATCATCGGGCGAGTCTCCAGTACATTGAGAAAAAGTTGAACGGTCAGAATAGTTTTGATCCAACGATTGTCATTTAATTTAAAGTATTATTGTTAATGACTGTAAAGGTTATTAAAGTAATTTTACAGCCTATATATATCTTTCAAGATTAAGACATGAGAAATTAACGAGGCCTAACAAATGCTATGACGACCGTTGAAATTTTAAATTTAGCATCTGCACATGAGGCACGTCTGAACTCTGAAGGCAGGCAATTCCTGCTTTCCTTTCTTAATTTCTTTCGTATTAAAAATTGGAAAGTGTTAAATGTGGTGGCTTCTATTAAAATTCTAAACCCAAGGTTTTCTTTTCCTTTCTCTTGCGTTAGATGGAGGATTAAAATGTTAAACTTAAAGTGATGCAATATATTTAGTAAGCGGGTGATGCCTAATTTACTAGAATGTTAAATATGAAACCATAATGTTTTGAGTGACACTTTGACATTTTTTGCAAATTTATTATAAATTTTTGGGACAACTTATATTTGTTCTTAATTGTTAATCGTTAAGTCTAACTATATTTAGAGAATTATAGGTCCATCAAACACATTCTGTCATTTGTAAATTTCAACACTCGACTGACCGAGAGAGAGAGAGAGAGAGAGAGAGAGAGAGAGAGAGAGAGAGAGAGAGAGAGACAGACAGACAGAGAGAGAGAGATTGACGATGTTGACATTCTGTCCCTACTTGTATTGGTTGAAATTGAGAAGAGAGAGATCCATTTCCTGTGATACTGCAAAGGTACTGTGAAGACTGAAGAGAGACATGGGTGAAATTGAGAGAGGAAGAGACTAAACGTGGGAAGAGGGAGGGAGGGAGAGGAAAGGACTTTAATGGAAGGTTCATCCAAAAACGATTAACAGGATGTTAAATTCTCTCATTTCAATTTAACAAAAATAGTACCGAATATAATACAATTGGCTAGATTTTTTTTTTCTTCCCAAGGCGCCCCCCTCCTTAATCGGACGGCCCAAATTGTTTCTAAGATTTTGCCGACTGAAAAGCAATGTGCTGGAGCAAATCTTTCTTTTTTTTAAATTTTAACAGTGGCTGTCAAGTAACTCCTCTCTCGGGAGTGGGATTGATGCACCCGCAAGTGCACAATTAGATTGTGCGCATAATATTTCAACCGTTTGATCGAAAGGATTATGAAGTTTTTGTTAATAAATAAAAGTAGTTAGCTTAAAATCCCGTGCCGTAATTAGTACAGTATTTTATTACTCAGCAAATAAAGAAAATAACCAAAAAATCATCCTCCGATGGAGATTTTTTATTTTCAGTGGGCAAAACTTTATTAATTTTAAACATTGATTTCAGAATAAATATATTGTTCTTATATTATATTGAAGATATGATTATGATTAATGATTAATGACGATGAGAAAATGATAAGTAATAATATAATCCGAGCATAACTTTGGGAATGTCAAAAGATAGTTAGTACATAATATTTTTTTTAATATCCAATATAACATAATATAATATACCAACATTATTTGTAGAATTGTAATATTGGGAATTGATATACAAATATCACCGTTGATATCATCATCGATGTTGAATTTATTATTTAGATTAAATGAGTTATTATTTATATCAATGATTTTATTATGTAATTTATATGGATAGTATTTTTATTATTCAATTTAAATAAATTATTATTTAGATTTATAGTATTGAGTTAAACAATAAAAGTATTGTACAAAATAAGTTGCATACTAAAATCATTAACATAAATAATAATTTATTTTATATTAATAATAAAATTAGTATCGATGATTATATTAATAATGGTATCTCTCAATCATTTTCTTATAATATTTGGAGCACATATATTTTGAAATCATTAGCATTTTGAAATTTCAAGACCGCTGAGTTTCTTTTCAACACAAATAATAATAAATATCCAACATTAATTATTTAATTCATTATTTGAAAAAATAAATTTCGTACCATCACTACCGGATTACACTTACTTCGTCCACAAAAAATCTCAGTTCCTACATAGTAATGACTCCTAGCATTCTTCTTAACGACTTTATTTGATCCTACAGCTAAAACTCGAGTAGACAAATCTAATTTTACACTTGCGGGTACACCCACCCTGCTCTCCCCTTCCCCTTTCTCTCTCTCACTATCTTCATTACCATCTGAAATGGACATTCCTTCAAGGCTAAACAATCATCAATCATGAACAAGACTGGAGCTGGATCTATTTTAATTGGCTTTTTAGTTCTGAAACACTTATTGTCAATATTTGGACTCACATATTGATCAGTTTATATGATTGAATATATTTAATTAAGCTCAAATATATTATTTGTTAAAATATGTTCTCCTTTTAAATATATTTATACTTGGAACGCAAATTGGACAATAAAAATAATATAATAATAGGAGTTCGGTTACGGTTCTTTCATAAGTATTTCGACTAAATGTAACGTCCGAAACGTCAATTTAAGTAGGTTAATACGGGTCAAATTTCAAAATCCCACGTCCGAAACGTCAATCCAAATAAATTAATAAATTCTTTATATCAAAATCTTATAAAATATTAAAATTTACCCTTTTTAGAATTGATTTACTCTTTTTAATGATTTTGAAAATGACCATTTTTAACCTTCAAATATTAGTATTTTTTTTATTTTTAGGATCATTTTTCAAAATTCATTAAAAATAGTAAAAAATTCTAAAAATGATAAATTTTGGTATTATATAAGATTTTAATATGAAAAATTTATTAACCTACTTGAATTAAAGTTTCGGATGTGAATTTTGAAATTTGATCCATAAACGTTTCGAGCCGAAATATTTATGGAAGCATATTTGTCAAACTCATAATAATAGTATAAATTGACAACTTTTTTGTTAACACATTAATACACTTATAAAATAGAATTTGATTGAATATATAATCAATTTTTTTTCCTGCTAAATGAAGGAAAAGACCAAGGCTTATAATTAAATTCACAATAAAACTAGAGGCATTCATTATAGTAATAAATGGAGATGATTTGACAAAAAGGGAGACCTGGTGACGTATTCACATAGCCCGTCTAATTTGGTCTTTCGGATCAACATGACCTTCTTATTTCGGCTGTTTATAACAACTCAAAAAATTATTATAAAACAAATATTATTTATATCCTCATCTATACAAAATTTATTATATATATTAAATTAATTATTATCTATAATAATAATTTTATTAAGTATAATATTTTTATTATTTAATTCAAATAACATTAATATGTATAATAACTCACTTCAATTATATAATAATAATACTTTACAAAATGAGCTTATCTAATAAAATTATTAATATATATAATAATTTATTTAATATGTATAATTAAGTTTATATCATAACCATATTTATATATCACCAACGCATTATAAAATGTTGTATGTTTGTTGACTTCAAAAGGAAAAAGAGAAGAAAAGAAAAAAAAAAGAAAGAAAATGTTGACACGCAAGATAATGTTCTGCCACCTTAATTAATTAGATTATTTTTTCAGCAAATCTAGACCAGTCATATAAATTAAATATATAAAATTTGTTTGATTTTTATGATATAGGGTTCAATTTTAATTGAACCACCTGATTTAAAATAAAAAAAATTATTATTACCTCTTATATTCTATATCTTATTTTATACTTTATAATTTAATCGTTAATAATAAATTAGTATTATAGTTCATAGCAGCGTAATTTAATATATTTTTTTTTGTCAACTTTTGTTAGATTAACTAAGGGGCCTTAAGCAATCCGTATAACTTGGGCCATGTAGAGAGTAAAGAAATGGGCCTCAAGCGTTGAATAGGACCCGTTACTGGATTTATTAATTGTTTAGTTTTATATTTTTTGTTTTTTTGGGAGAGAAGGCAGCTCCGCAGGCATTGGATTGATCAATTAGATCCACGATATTACAGATTTACCGAAGAGGTCCTACTGAATAGCGACCAGATCATCTATCTCTCTAACTTGCTCAGTCTCAATAAACCAAGAACTACTCACCCAAAAAGACTCTGACATCGCTAAAAAATAATGAAAACATAATGCTACATTACCTAAGCTAGATCCTATGAATATCAAAAGATTGAAATTAAGGAAACTCAGGTGCTGTAATCAGATTGCACCATGTGCTTGCCCCTACTCCTCCTTCAGCCGTAATCTTGATGCCACTACCTACAATCCATACGCATTGTTTTACAGTTAGTGCAATAAAAATAATCAAGTAGCACATCTTTCTCCCAAAAAGAAAAGAGAAAGAAAAAATTAAGAACTACATCTAATGTTGAGCAGAGATGAAGTTTCGAATTTCCCTTCTTCCTCGTGTAACATTGATCGAACTCTAATAGTTTCGAATTTTGATGAAAATTTAAAATGTTAAATCTAAAATTTTTTATTTTAAAATTTAAAGATAAATACTTTAATATTTTTAATTTATGAAAATAATGAAATCATAGTTTCAAAAAAAATTGGTAATTTATGTTGAGTAGTGAAACTAATTATTTTCTATGTGAAATATAGAATTAATTAAATATCAAAATATGAAATATTGTTATGTTTGGGTTCGGAGCTTGTCACATTTGGGCCTTGGAACCCACTTGATTTATCGGCCTAAAAAAGGCCATCGGCTTTAGGAAACATGACCCTAATAAACCAAAAACCAAAACAAACAATTCGTTTGTGACAAATTAATACTTGAGAGAATTCAATAATGATTCCCTTTTGATTGTGTATCTGGAAAGGAGCCCAAGAAGATGATGCATTGGGTGAATTGAACGTGATGTGAAAACCTTCAACAAACCAAGAAATAAGGTACCAAACTTTAAAACTCAATTACATCAGGATTAAATAAATGTTTATTCATATAACTGATAATTTAGACAACATTTCTTCAGAGTTCTACATCAAGATTACACAGTGATGTCCAAAATCATTTACGACCTCGAATATGGATCCGTAAAATAGTGAATGAAATCAGTCAAATTTACATCGGATGAACCTCCTCCTTCCATTGCCATCTTTGCTTTCTCAGAAAAATCTTTAGAACTCCGTCTTCTTTCATCCGCTTCGTTTCCTCCATCCATCAGAGCAGACACCGCCTTCGTAATGTCGTTGCTCTTCACCATGATGACATCTGGCATATCGTAATTCGGCACTTTAACACCGAGGCTAACTCCGATTTTGAGAACATCTACAACCAAATTTTCATTGACAAATTGGTCAAGGAATCGAGGCCAAGTGATCATTGGCACACCCATAGAGATTGCCTCCAGCATCGAGTTCCAGCCACAATGTGTCATGAAGCCTCCAACCGCTGGATGCGACAAAATAAGCATCTGAGGAGCCCAACCGACAATTATAAGACCTTTATGTTTTGTTCTCTCTTCAAACCCTTCAGATAGCCATCGTTCAACCATTGGATCCATTTCTACCTTCTTAAGTACCCATATGAACGGCTTGTTCGATACCTCTAAGGCACTTCCAATCTCCATAATTTGCTGGGGGTTTGTATATGCAATGCTTCCAAAGCTGATGTACAAAACCGATGCGGGATCCCTTCCATCAAGCCAGGTTAGCACTTGATGTTTTTGATTAATTGCTTCCTTATTTCCCCGGTCAACTTTCGTTTCATCATCCTTGTTGTAAAGGCAAATCGGTCCGATTGTCCATACCTTTTTTTTCTTCACCTTCTCATAATTCTCGACAAATGGTCGCTCCAACTCGAGGAAGGTATTTATCAAGACCCCATCAGCTGTCAAATCTTCTTCAATACACTTCTTTCTCATACCCTCAAGCCCTGGGTAATTAAGGAAGCCTGGCGTCTGAGCTTTGGTGACTTCTAATTTGACTGGAAAATTCGGCACCGTGATATATTCATTCTCATCGGTTACACTATCATAGACCTTGTGATGCACCAGGTTATAATCAGCAGATATATAAAAGCAAGATGGCCCATGAAAAATTACCCGAGGTATACCGAACTTTCGAGCGGTTGGAGCCGTCCATGCATTGCACTGGTCAGTGATCATGCAATCCGGTGGTCGTTCTAGGCTTTCAACGAAAGCTTCGAACGGCTCATTGAGTGAGTAGATAGCATTAAAGAATGCCACAAAGTGAACAGGACCGGTGACTTGATCAACACTCTCACATCCGGACGGTAAACCGAACTTTGCATTGGGAAAAGTAAGCTCGGCAAATTCAATTAAGAGCTTCGACTCCTTTGCCCGTTCAATTATTGGTTTGATACGGTCGACATTTGCCTTTGTGATTATGAGGCTTACCTGAACACCGCGCTTGGCCAAGAGATGCGCCATGTCAATCATGGGGATCAAATGGCCTTGAGCAGCTAGTGGAACTATGATAAAATGAGGTCTATTTGACTCTTCTCTAAAGCCAGGCATATTGATTTGCTCTGTGTTTTTTGGTCTTGCTCTAAGATCTTTTGTTTTAAAGAATGAAATCTGGTGGCGTGGAAGGTATTTGTATGTGAAGACAAAAAGCTAATCACTCTGGCTTAACTGCTGTTTGCTGTACATCCATGTACAATTATTTGGTTTAAAAAAATATATTTTTGGTTTGAGGAATTGTCATCATTTGTTCTCCTAGATAGAAAGGGCCGATTCACTAAAAAAAAAAAAACTAAAGACTACTTATAATTAAATGGTAAGCATGATCTGCTCCTTTTCAGATAAAAAGGTTGGCTCACAATTTGCTTTTATTAGAATTTAGAAACAAAATACATTTATGCATCAAATAGAGCCATAAAAACTAAACGGCTACAGCCATAAAAAAAAATACAACCATAAACAAGAGAAATATAAAAGGTACCTGTGCGAACAAAACATCCAAGTTTAAGTAGAACAAACAGAGTACATAAATAACCATACAACCACAACAAGATAGCATCAATGCAACAACTTCACAAGGAAAATACTAATTTCTCAAAAAAAGAAGGATTTTCTTTTCTATATGAGCTCGTGCACCAATCCTCACTCCTCTCATCTTGATTACACCACTAGCTCCTGTTTCCGTTAGTACAGGTAGTTATTTCTAGACATTTGTTAAAGAAAAGAAAAAAATATAAATGTTGGGGGCTTGACCTCTTTCTTCCTTTTTTTCTTTTTGATATAAGGGCTTCCGTTAACCCGACATTTATTTCTGTTCAAATGTCTTCTGTGGGACTAGAATTTGAGTCTCACCGTATAGAGACGATACATATCACCACTTCACGAGACTTGCGGTTAACCCCTTTCTTTTTCTTAAAAAAAAAAGGAAAAGGTTTTTCACATTAGGTTCAATGCATTGTATTAATTTTGTATTGGTATTTTTGCAATATCTGAATAATATTTGTATTTGCGTTTGTTTACGTTAATATCTGATCCGTATTCATATCACACCTTTCTGTTTTGGCTGCTTGTAGCGGCTCATGTTCATTTTCTTGTTAAACCCAAAAGAAGAGAAAAGAAAACAAAACGAATAGAGAAAAGAAAACAAATATATATAAGCAAAATTTCTGATATCATATATATATAGATAAAGGAAATTAAATGCATTACATCAATGTATAAACCAGTACATTAGCAACAAAATTTAATGTAAATGGTACAAACCATGACAAAAAAGAACGACTTAATTTACCCATTTATTACTTGCTGGGTCCACTGAGAAATGGTTGATAGAATGATGGGCGATCTCTTTGCCCGGACCTTGCTGCTGGTATGGCTAGCTGAAGCTCAACTGTGTATGCTTTCTGGTAAATGATTAGGCTGTTGGATATTTATGGACTGGCACTAGCCACCAGAAGAAAAAAGTCATTCATTTTGGTGGATGTCTTTCTGAAAATGAGCAAGAGGCCTTTGCTAAACAGTTAGTTAATTACTTTTAGGTATTCTACTCCAAATTCTCTCCTTTTTCAGATAAGCAATTGCCACCTTTCAATCAATTGCAATGAAAGCCAGCGCCACCTAAACAGATCCAAGGGAACTACTGGTTATGCAAAGCATTCAACAGGTTATTAGAATGTAAGTTACAAGTAGAATACTGTTTGTTACTTTTTCAAAAAATAACAATTCTTGAAAAAGTAGAACTAATACTGTATGCAATAGAAGAAAATAATATCAATTACAAAATTTTTGAAAGAGTATGGGGGTGAATTGACACTCATTATTTCCATTTCAATCCGCTTCGATATACTATACCCCGAAAGTCAAATCGATGACACTCACAATGATAATTTATCACTAGTCTCAGAAATCTAACTAAAATAATAAATCAACCACTCCTCTTCGACGCATATCAGCATTAAGGATACATACATGCTGTCAGGATCAGACAATATTGCATAAACAAAAATAAGCTTCATATTAGTTTGTTTTAGTTTTTCCTCTTTTCT
This sequence comes from x Bolboschoenoplectus mariqueter, assembly GCA_037678475.1. NCBI lineage: Eukaryota > Viridiplantae > Streptophyta > Magnoliopsida > Poales > Cyperaceae > x Bolboschoenoplectus > x Bolboschoenoplectus mariqueter. The sequence continues at coordinate 2,034,325 of CM075250.1, forward strand.
TTTCTTTTAAGCAATTCATGTAACTTGGGCCTTGTATAGAGTAAAGAAATGGGCTGCAAGCGTTGAACAGGACCTGTTTACTAGAGTTGTTGTTTAGTGACTAAATAAAAAATACAAAGTGTTGTACGGATGGACTTGTACAACGGTTTTAAATTTCGAATTTGGAGTTATGAATAACTGACTCATGCCGTTTAATGTAATTTCCATATCAATTTCTTACAGAATATCATATTTTATATTTTTTAGAATTTTTTATTATTTTTTCACATGAGAAAAAAAATTAATTGATTTAAGGATTTTGAATCATCTAATAATAGCGATTTTCTCTTCATCCCAAAAAAATTAAAAAAATTAAAAAAATATATAAAATTTGATATTCTATAAAATTTTAATATGAAGGCTAAATTGAGCGGTTTGAATCGGTTAATTTTTCTCGCAATCTCGAAATTTGAAGCTGTTCTACGGATTTATCCATACAACGCGTTGCATTTTAGCCTTCTTCACTGTTTAATTTTAAGTTAGTGTTGTGAAACAATGAAGTAGAATATCTAGTGTTGAGCAGAGCACGAATTGTGTACTAGTCAGCTATGTAAGAATTCAATTATGGTTGCAAAATCATTATTGTGGAATACAAAATTATCTTTTTTTATTAAACTTCTTTCTCAGCCACTTTTTCTTGGGTTAATACCAAAAAAAACATCAAAAAATATACCAAAAATTTTACAAAGAAGAAAATCATATATAACACATCATGGTACCCCCAATTGGGGTATACATTACACAGCATATCTGTATCCTCTGCAAATGCCAATTGTATGAAGTTCATAAGCAAAACAAAACAAAAGAAAACAAAACAAAATGGGGATGGCCATCCCCATTTTTCATTAAGGTGCTTTTAATTAGGGTGGTTAATACCAAAAATACATCAAAAAATGGTCCAAAAATTTTAGAAAGAACAAAATCATATAAAAAGCATCATGGTACCCCAATTGGGGTATATATTACACAGCATATCTGAAGTTTATGAGCAGAAAAGAAATTCTCCGATGCAATCGACAAGTAGAATAAGAAAAGTACATGTATAAAGCAAGGCAATGAGAAAATAAAAAAGGGTGAGGATTTATTGACAATGATTTTTTAAATAAATTTAAATAAATTATTAAAAATTTAAAAATAGAATCTTTTTTCTTCGTATATTTTGGATTTATAGATTAATTGGATTTCAAATTTCATATAATTTAAACACTATTTGATATTTCATACAAAAATATTATATTTTGACTATTATAAATTTCATACAATTGTGACTGTCTTAAAATGAAATATAAAATTACACTTAAATTATATGAAATTTGAAATATAATCAATCTATAAATTTAAAAATATATCTGTAAATTATCAAGTTAACAGTTATTAATAGATTCTCATCCTATATCGTTTTAAAATTAAGGAAAGAGATGATGCACCTTATTTATCGAGAGTCGAGACAGCAAAGAGCTATGTATTTAACATTGAATCAACAATTAATTATCTCCAAACTAATACGGCATATAGATTCTCTCATTACAAGCATGCAAAAGGAGAAAAAGTTAGTCTTTTTGAAGTTGAGCACTTGAAGTTAGTATGACAAGAAATTATAGTTTCTACATTCTAGCTAGTTTGAAGTCCTTTTCCTGTGCATCATAAGAAACAGTACAACATTTCTTGAGTTTGGGTACAAATCAGATCAAATTTTAAGAAAGGAACGTATAACAGACTTAGCTTCATGTCAGGCACCAATTTCTCGAAATGGATATCAAGTACCTCTAAAGCAATGCACAAATCAGATCTGCATCACAATCACATAAGCAAGCTATTCCATATCAGCACATGCTAAAATTTGTTGCCAATATATATATATATATATATATATATATATATATATATGTAAATAGGAGAAGGACAGGGAAAACCTAACTCATGTTTCAATCAATTCCTTTCTATTTATTAAGCCCAACTTTTTCTTTTTTTAGAATTGAAATAAAAATTAAGGTCAAACTTACTCAAATTTAAATATTTAAAAATGATCTTTCATTTAGGTTTTGAACCTATAACTTCTTATACGGAAGTGTTGTTTTTACCATAGATCAAAAATTGATTTTCAATTAAGTCCAAATTGTTCACGACTTTCTCATATATTTCACCACCTCCATGCATTTTATTTTCTCCATTTCTTCAAATTTCTTGTTAAAATTACTGATTTGGTATTTTCTCCACTTCCACAAAATTCTTAATTATAAGAGTTTCAGATAATTTCCAGTCATTCATTTGAGTGTAATCTCTCATCATAGAATTGAAACAACTTGATATCAATCTCAAATTAGATTCTTAAATGAAAGGCTACTATTTACTCGGAGCTATCCAATAAATTTATTTTTCACAAGTGGAAAAGAGGCCATCTTCAAATTAATAATTCAATTGAGAGAAGGGGATAACTCCAGATTTATTGAAAAGGACTTGAGATCTACTTCAATAGTGAATAAGAATAAAAATACTGCCATTTGGGACAGTGTTATTATATACAATGACATGTTCATCAACTAGACAATATTTTTTGGAGCACAATATCATTCATGCATAATTAATAGTCCAAATTATTGATTATATACGTGTATCTGTTAATTAATTAACAGCTCAAATGGTGGGCTCATGAGAGAGACACCTGGAACTGGGAAAGAACTTTCAAATTTCAATAATATTTAGATAGAAAAATAGACATTAACATAAGGTGGCAACTTAATTTTCTGACTTAAAAAAGCAATGTAGCTTATTATTCAAGTGCTTGTTTTTGTTTATTTCTTTCTTTTCAAGTTGTCACATGTACTTTTGTAGCTTTTGTGGGTACCTTCTGGCTGATTTTTTTATTTAAGAAAATTATCATTCAAATTAAATAAAAAGAAAAATTGTATGAACAACTACAAATATATGATGGCCCAATTTTAAAAATCAGGCTCTAAACTATACGAAACACTATATTTATATTTTTTATACGAAATAATATTATAAATTTAGAAATTCAGCTCTTAGTTTCGGTTTTATTAGCTCAAGCTAAGAGCCGGATTTCAAAATACCGTGCCTTTGTTTTTTGGATTTTAATGAACCGACCAATTCACCCCAGTTATAGTTTTATTTTTTGTTGAGGAAAAATATTCAAAATTGCACAGCATTATATTTCAGTTATATGAAGTTTTAGAAAAAAAAAATCAACGTAGCTTAAAATATATGGTCCAACATAAAATTGAAAAAATAAATCCAATAATTTTTATATGTACGTTATACGTTATTAATCATTATCATCTATTAAAAAAATATTTTTTAAATTTAATAATTTTAATAATTTCTACATGCCTAATAAAAGACAGTTCAAGTTCGGAATAAAAATAAATAATTTTAGATGATATATAAAAAACTCCTCAATTTTAAAAAAATTATAAATGAAATATCGAGTTTCAAACATGCATTATTTTTTATATGAAAGTCTGTAAAAAACGTTGAATACCAATTTGAAAAGCTTGTAAAATGATCTACATTTATTATTGAATGTAACTCATAACGACCATTTTTGGGCCAAAAAAAATATCGTTTGAGCCCTCTAAAATTAGGATTTAATTTTCTGAAATTTTGGGAGTCTTTTTATAGATCGTCTGAAATTACTTTTTTTCAACTTTGATCGTCGTGTATAAAGAATGCATAAATTATTAAAATATAAAAAATATTTTTTAAACTTTTGGATAATAATTAGTAATGTACTATATATTATTTTAGGCTGATTTTCTTTTTATAAATTTTACAATTAAATGAGTGAAGATTATATAATTTTTTAAATATTTTAATAATGATTAGTTATTATCTTAATTTTGAGTGTGATATTATAAGAATTGAAAATAAAAAAATTGCTACCTTGAGATAAAAAAATAAAAAAAATGTCAAATTTCTAAAGTCTGACACTTGACTTTAAGTATGATTCTTGATTTGGGTTTTTTTGGCAAAGCCTAAGGCTGGATTTTAAAAATTCGAATCTAATAAAATATTATTTTGTATACAGAAAAAGTCGGCACAGTGCTCCGTACGGTGTAGAAGCGAATTTTAAAAATCTAACCTTCCTATGTTTATAATTTTACATGCAATTTTTATATTTATTTAATTTCGAATAATAATTTTCTTAATAAAAAAATCGGACCTTCTAGTCCATGCTTTTTCTCAATCTTAGCTTTATTAGTTTTTTTCCATCCTGGACTTTATGTGGCATTAGTTGATGAGGTTTTCTTGTGTACATTTTCTTTTCCACAAAGGAAAATAAAAAGATTGAATATTTTAGACGCGTTTGAGAGAAATTAATTGCCTTGTGACAAAAAAAACAAAGAAAATATTAATGATTTCTTTCTTTTCTCCATATTGGAACTTATATTTGGCACAATATAATGATTCTATTCATTGCTTTTTTTTTTTCTTTCACCAGGTCTTGAAATATTTTTACATTTTTGATCAACGGCTCAAAAACTATCTTCCAATTCATCACATTTTAATACTTGGAATAAAACACATACTGAATTTGAAATGTTTGAAATTTTTACAAGTTAACTTGGAATAAAGCTCACACAGGAATCAAACAGAAATGAAGAATTGCATTTTTTGTCATTTTATATGTTAGGAAAAATTTTCTCAGCATTTACTATCAATCATAACAACACCATTGTATATATAATTCTAGCTCTCCAATCCAATTATTAATTGACTAATACCCAATTACAATTATACACTAATACCCACTATTCATTTGCTATCTTGCTTCAAGACTTCAGGCTTTGTAAAATAGTTAATAAAATCAGTTATATTTTTATAGGAAGAGCCTCCTTCCTCCATTGCCTTCTTTGCTTTCTCAGAAAAATCTTTACTCCTCTCTCTTCTTTCATCTGCTTCAATTCCTCCATCCATGAGAGCAGATACCGCGTTCCTAATATCATCGCTGTTCACCATGACAAGATCTTCCGTAGCAAAGTTTGGCACTTTTACGCTGAGACTAACACCAATTTTGAGAACATCCACAACCAAATTCTCGTTGACAAATTGGTCTGCAAATCGAGGCCATGTGATCATCGGAACGCCCATAGATATTGCCTCTAGCATCGAGTTCCATCCGCAATGCGTCATGAAACCTCCAACCACCGGGTGCGACAAAATAACCATTTGAGGAGCCCATCCGACAATAATAAGACCTCTGTTCTTTGTTCTCTCTTCAAATTCAGATAGCCATTTTTCAACAATAGGTTTCAATTCTATCTTCTTAATCACCCATATGAATGGCGTGTTTGATGCCTCTAAGGCGCTCGCGATCTCCATAATTTGCAGATGATTTGTATATGCAATACTTCCAAAACTGATGTACAAAGCCGATGCAGGATCCCTTCCATCGAGCCAGGTTAGCACTCGGTACTTTTGATCAATTGCCTCTTTGTTTCCCCGGCCCAATTTCATGTCAACATCATTGTTGTAAAGGCAAATCGGTCCAATTGTCCAAACCCTTTTTCCTATCGCCTTCTCATAATTCTCAACAAACAGTTGCTCCAACTCGAGGAAAGTATTTATCACCACACCATCAGCTGTTAATTCTTCTTCAAGACACTTCTTTCTAAAATCCTCAAACCCCGGGTTGTTAAAGAAGCCCGGTGTTTGAGCTTTGGTGACTTCTAATTTGATAGGAAAATCCGGCACAGTGACATATTCATTCTCATCAGTCACACTATCATAGACCTTGTGATGCACCAGGTTATGATCAGTAGATATAAAAAAGCAAGATGGCCCATGAAAAATTACCCTAGGTATGCTGAATTTTCGAGCGATGGGACCTGTCCATGCATTGCACATGTCAGTGAGCATGCAATCCGGTGGTCGTACAAGGCTTTCGAGGAAGGCTTCCAAGGGCTCATTGAGTGAGTAGATGGCATCAAAGAAAGGCCTAAAGAGTTTGGCGTCGGTGATGTGATCGACACTTTCACACCCCGGTGGCAAACCGAACTTTGCATTGGGAAAACTGAGCATCACAAATTCTATTGAGAGATTCGACTCTTTGGCCTGCTCGATTATAGGTTTGATACGGTCGGCATTTGCCCGTGTGATTATGAGGCTTACACGCACCCCACTCTCGGCAAGGAGGCGTCCCATGTCAATCATGGGGATAAGATGACCTTGAGCAGCTAGTGGGACTATAACGAAATGAGATTCGTTTGATTGTTGTGTAAAGCAAGTCATATTTGCTTTTACTTGTGTCTTAATTGATGTAGCTCAAAGCTTGTGTGTATAAATGTGTGTGTTGTGGGGATGGGGAAGAGAGGAGGTGTAGCTCCGATCTCTTGGTTTTGTAAGATAGTATGTATATATATGGTTTATTATGTCTTTCGTTAAATAGATGTATGGTTTAATCATCAGGTCTCTCCAGTACATTGAAAAAAAGTTGAACGGTCAGAATAGTTTTGATCCAACGATTGTCATTTAATTTAAAGTATTATCGTTAATGACTGTAAAGGTTATTAAAGTAATTTTACAGCCTATATATCTCTTTCAAGATTAAGACATGAGAAATTAACGAGGCTTAACAAATGCTATGACGACCATTGAAATTTTAAATTTAGCATCTGCACAGGAAGCACGTCTGAACTCTGAAGGCAGGCAATTCCTGCTTTCCTTAATTTCTTTCGTATTAAAAATTGGAAAGTGTTAAATGTGGTGGCATCTATTAAAATTATAAACCCAAGGTTTTCTTTTCCTTTCTCTTGCGTTAGATGGAGGATTAAAATGTGAAACTTAAAGTGATGTAATATATTTAGTAAGTTGGTGATGCTTAATTTACTTGAATGTTAAATATGAAACCATAATGTTTTGAATGACACTTTGACATTTTTTTGCAAATTTATTATAAATTTTTGGGACAACTTATATTTGTTCTTAATTGTTAATCGTTAATTCTAACTATAAATAAAAGTAGTTGGCTTAAAAGTCCGTGCCATAATTTGTAGAGTATTTTATTACTCAGCAAATAAAGAAAATAACCAAAAAAGCATCCTCCGATGGAGATTTTTTATTTTCAGTGGGCAAAATTTTATTAATTTTAAACATTGCTTTCAGAATAAATATATTGTTCTTATATTATATTAAAGATATGATAATGATTAATGATGATGATAAAATGATAATTAATAATATAATCCGAGCATAACTTTGAGAATGTCAAAAAATCTCAGTTCCAGCCCCAACAGATGTTGAAAACTTGGACTGCTTACTCATATGCATTTCGGGACTCGCACATAGTAATGACTCCTAGCATTCTTAACGATTTTATTTGATCCTACAGCTAAAACTCGAGTAGACAAATCTAATTGTACACTTGCGGGTACACCCACCCTGCTCTCCCCTCCCTCTCTCTCTCTCTCTCTCTCTCTCTCTCTCTTTTAGAAGTTTGGCAGCCAAGAATCCCCCTTTCTCTCTCTCTCACTATCTCCATTACCGTCTGAAATGGAAATTCCTTCAAGGCCAATCAATCAATCATGAACAAGACTGGAGCTGGATCTATTTTAATTGGCTTTTTAGTTCCGAAACACTTATTGTCAATATTTGGACTCACATATTGATCCGTTATATGATTGAAAGTATTTAATTAAGCTCAAATATATTATTTGTTAAAATATGTTTTTCTTTTAAATATATTTATACCTGGAACGCAAATTGGATAACAAAAATAATATAATAATAGGAGTTTGATTACAGTTCTTTCATAAACATTTCGACTAAATGTCACGTCCGAAACGTCAATTTAAGTAGATTAATAAAAATTCTTCATATCAAAATCTTATACAATACTAAAATTTACCATTTTAAAATTTATTTACTATTTTTAATAATTTTGAAAAATGGCCATTTTTTAACCTTCAAATATTAGTATTTTTTTATTTTTAGGATCATTTTTCAAAAATCATTAAAAATAGTAAAAAATTCTAAAAATGATAAATTTTGATATTATATAAGATTTTTGATATGAAAAATTTATTAACCTACTTGGATTAACGTTTCGGACGTGAATTTTGAAATTTGACCCATAAACGTTTCGGACCGAAATATTTATGAAAGCATATTAGCCAAACTCATAATAATAATATAAATTGACAATTTTTTTGTTAACACATTAATACACTTATAAAATAGAATTTGATTGAATATATAATCAATTTTCTTTTTGCTGCCAAATGGAGGAAAAATCCATAGCTTATAATTAAAGTCTCAACAAAACTGGAGGCATTCATTATCACAATAAATGGAGATAATATGACAAAAAGGGACAACTGGTGACGTATTTTCATAGCCCATCTATATCACCTCCGCATTATTGTATGTTTGTTGACTTCAAAAGGAAAAAGAGAAGAAAAGAAAAAATAAAAAAAGAAAGAAAATGTAGACACGCAAGACAAGGTTCTTCCACATTAATTAATTAGATTATTTTTTCAGCAAATCTAGACCAGTCATATAAATTAAATATATAAAATTTGTTTGATTTTTATGATATAGGGTTCAATTTTAATTGAACCACCTGATTTAAAATAAAAAAAATTATTATTACCTCTTATATTCTATATCTTATTTTATACTTTATAATTTAATCGTTAATAATAAATTAGTATTATAGTTCATAACAGCGTAATTTAATATATATTTTTTTGTCAACTTTTGTTAGATTAACTAAGGGGCCTTAAGCAATCCGTATAACTTGGGCCATGTAGAGAGTAAAGAAATGGGCCTCAAGCGTTGAATAGGACCCGTTACTGGATTTATTAATTGTTTAGTTTTACATTTTTTGTTTTTTTGGGAGAGAAGGCAGCTCTGCAGGCATTGGATTGATCAATTAGATCCACGATATTACAGATTTACCGAAGAGGTCCTACTGAATAGCGACCAGATCATCTATCTCTCTAACTTGCTCAGTCTCAATAAACCAAGAACTACTCACCCAAAAAGACTCTGACATCGCTAGAAAATAATGAAAACATAATGCTACATTACCTAAGCTTGATCCTATGAATCAAAAGATTCAAATTAAGGAAACTCAGGTGCTGTAATCAGATTGCACCATTTGCTTGCCCCTACTCCTTCAGCCGTAATCTTGATGCCACTACCTACTATCCATACGCATAGTTTTACAGTTAGTGCAATAAAAATAATCAAGTAGCACATCTTTCTCCCAAAAAGAAAAGAGAAAGAAAAAATTAAGAACTACATCTAATGTTGAGCAGAGATGAAGTTTCGAATTTCCCTTCTTCCTCGTGTAACATTGATCGAACTCTAATAGTTTCGAATTTTGATGAAAATTTAAAATGTTAAATTTAAAATTTTTTATTTTAAAATTTAAAGATAAATAATTTAATATTTTTAATTTATGAAAATAATGAAATCATAGTTTCAAAAAAAATTGGTAATTTATGTTGAGTAGTGAAACTAATTATTTTCTATGTGAAATATAGAATTAATTAAATATCAAAATATGAAATATTGTTATGTTTGGGTTCGGAGCTTGTCACATTTGGGCCTTGGAACCCACTTGATTTATCGGCCTAAAAAAGGCCATCGGCTTTAGGAAACATGACCCTAATAAACCAAAAACCAAAACAAACAATTCGTTTGTGACAAATTAATACTTGAGAGAATTCAATAATGATTCCCTTTTGATTGTGTATCTGGAAAGGAGCCCAAGAAGATGATGCATTGGGTGAATTGAACGTGATGTGAAAACCTTCAACAAACCAAGAAATAAGGTACCAAACTTTAAAACTCAATTACATCAGGATTAAATAAATGTTTATTCATATAACTGATAATTTAGACAACATTTCTTCAGAGTTCTACATCAAGATTACACAGTGATGTCCAAAATCATTTACGACCTCGAATATGGATCCGTAAAATAGTGAATGAAATCAGTCAAATTTACATCGGATGAACCTCCTCCTTCCATTGCCATCTTTGCTTTCTCAGAAAAATCTTTAGAACTCCGTCTTCTTTCATCCGCTTCGTTTCCTCCATCCATCAGAGCAGACACCGCCTTCGTAATGTCGTTGCTCTTCACCATGATGACATCTGGCATATCGTAATTCGGCACTTTAACACCGAGGCTAACTCCGATTTTGAGAACATCTACAACCAAATTTTCATTGACAAATTGGTCAAGGAATCGAGGCCAAGTGATCATTGGCACACCCATAGAGATTGCCTCCAGCATCGAGTTCCAGCCACAATGTGTCATGAAGCCTCCAACCGCAGGATGCGACAGAATAAGCATCTGAGGAGCCCAACCGACAATTATAAGACCTTTATGTTTTGTTCTCTCTTCAAACCCTTCAGATAGCCATCGTTCAACCATTGGATCCATTTCTACCTTCTTAAGTACCCATATGAACGGCTTGTTCGATACCTCTAAGGCACTTCCAATCTCCATAATTTGCTGGGGGTTTGTATATGCAATGCTTCCAAAGCTGATGTACAAAACCGATGCGGGATCCCTTCCATCAAGCCAGGTTAGCACTTGATGTTTTTGATTAATTGCTTCCTTATTTCCCCGGTCAACTTTCGTTTCATCATCCTTGTTGTAAAGGCAAATCGGTCCGATTGTCCATACCTTTTTTTTCTTCACCTTCTCATAATTCTCGACAAATGGTCGCTCCAACTCGAGGAAGGTATTTATCAAGACCCCATCAGCTGTCAAATCTTCTTCAATACACTTCTTTCTCATACCCTCAAGCCCTGGGTAATTAAGGAAGCCTGGCGTCTGAGCTTTGGTGACTTCTAATTTGACTGGAAAATTCGGCACCGTGATATATTCATTCTCATCGGTTACACTATCATAGACCTTGTGATGCACCAGGTTATAATCAGCAGATATATAAAAGCAAGATGGCCCATGAAAAATTACCCGAGGTATACCGAACTTTCGAGCGGTTGGAGCCGTCCATGCATTGCACTGGTCAGTGATCATGCAATCCGGTGGTCGTTCTAGGCTTTCAACGAAAGCTTCGAACGGCTCATTGAGTGAGTAGATAGCATTAAAGAATGCCACAAAGTGAACAGGACCGGTGACTTGATCAACACTCTCACATCCGGACGGTAAACCGAACTTTGCATTGGGAAAAGTAAGCTCGGCAAATTCAATTAAGAGCTTCGACTCCTTTGCCCGTTCAATTATTGGTTTGATACGGTCGACATTTGCCTTTGTGATTATGAGGCTTACCTGAACACCGCGCTTGGCCAAGAGATGCGCCATGTCAATCATGGGGATCAAATGGCCTTGAGCAGCTAGTGGAACTATGATAAAATGAGGTCTATTTGACTCTTCTCTAAAGCCAGGCATATTGATTTGCTCTGTGTTTTTTGGTCTTGCTCTAAGATCTTTTGTTTTAAAGAATGAAATCTGGTGGCGTGGAAGGTATTTGTATGTGAAGACAAAAAGCTAATCACTCTGGCTTAACTGCTGTTTGCTGTACATCCATGTACAATTATTTGGTTTAAAAAAATATATTTTTGGTTTGAGGAATTGTCATCATTTGTTCTCCTAGACAGAAAGGGCCCATTCACTAAAAAAAAAAAAAACTAAAGACTACTTATAATTAAATGGTAAGCATGATCTGCTCCTTTTCAGATAAAAAGGTTGGCTCACAATTTGCTTTTATTAGAATTTAGAAACAAAATACATTTATGCATCAAATAGAGCCATAAAAACTAAACGGCTACAGCCATAAAAAAAAATACAACCATAAACAAGAGAAATATAAAAGGTACCTGTGCGAACAAAACATCCAAGTTTAAGTAGAACAAACAGAGTACATAAATAACCATACAACCACAACAAGATAGCATCAATGCAACAACTTCACAAGGAAAATACTAATTTCTCAAAAAAAGAAGGATTTTCTTTTCTATATGAGCTCGTGCACCAATCCTCACTCCTCTCATCTTGATTACACCACTAGCTCCTGTTTCCGTTAGTACAGGTAGTTATTTCTAGACATTTGTTAAAGAAAAGAAAAAAATATAAATGTTGGGGGCTTGACCTCTTTCTTCCTTTTTTTCTTTTTGATATAAGGGCTTCCGTTAACCCGACATTTATTTCTGTTCAAATGTCTTCTGTGGGACTAGAATTTGAGTCTCACCGTATAGAGACGATACATATCACCACTTCACGAGACTTGCGGTTAACCCCTTTCTTTTTCTTAAAAAAAAAAGGAAAAGGTTTTTCACATTAGGTTCAATGCATTGTATTAATTTTGTATTGGTATTTTTGCAATATCTGAATAATATTTGTATTTGCGTTTGTTTACGTTAATATCTGATCCGTATTCATATCACACCTTTCTGTTTTGGCTGCTTGTAGCGGCTCATGTTCATTTTCTTGTTAAACCCAAAAGAAGAGAAAAGAAAACAAAACGAATAGAGAAAAGAAAACAAATATATATAAGCAAAATTTCTGATATCATATATATATAGATAAAGGAAATTAAATGCATTACATCAATGTATAAACCAGTACATTAGCAACAAAATTTAATGTAAATGGTACAAACCATGACAAAAAAGAACGACTTAACTTACCCATTAATTACTTGCTGGGTCCACTGAGAAATGGTTGATAGAATGATGGGCGATCTCTTTGCCCGGACCTTGCTGCTGGTATGGCTAGCTGAAGCTCAACTGTGTATGCTTTCTGGTAAATGATTAGGCTGTTGGATATTTATGGACTGGCACTAGCCACCACAAGAAAAAAGTCATTCATTTTGGTGGATGTCTTTCTGAAAATGAGCAAGAGGCCTTTGCTAAACAGTTAGTTAATTACTTTTAGGTATTCTACTCCAAATTCTCTCCTTTTTCAGATAAGCAATTGCCACCTTGCAATCAATTGCAATGAAAGCCAGCGCCACCTAAACAGATCCAAGGGAACTACTGGTTATGCAAAGCATTCAACAGGTTATTAGAATGTAAGTTACAAGTAGAATACTGTTTGTTACTTTTTCAAAAAATAACAATTCTTGAAAAAGTAGAACTAATACTGTATGCAATAGAAGAAAATAATATCAATTACAAAATTTTTGAAAGAGTATGGGGGTGAATTGACACTCATTATTTCCATTTCAATCCGCTTCGATATACTATACCCCGAAAGTCAAATCGATGACACTCACAATGATAATTTATCACTAGTCTCAGAAATCTAACTAAAATAATAAATCAACCACTCCTCTTCGACGCATATCAGCATTAAGGATATATACATGCTGTCAGGATCAGACAATATTGCATAAACAAAAATAAGCTTCATATTAGTTTGTTTTAGTTTTTCCTCTTTTCTTTTCTTTTAAGCAATTCATGTAACTTGGGCCTTGTATAGAGTAAAGAAATGGGCTGCAAGCGTTGAACAGACCTGTTTACTAGAGTTGTTGTTTAGTGACTAAATAAAAAATACAAAGTGTTGTACGGATGGACTTGTATAACGGTTTTAAATTTCGAATTTGGAGTTATGAGTAACTGATTCATGCCGTTTAATGTAATTTCCATATCAATTTCTTACAGAATATCATATTTTATATTTTTTAGAATTTTTTATTATTTTTTCACATGAGAAAAAAAATTAATTGATTTAAGGATTTTGAATCATCTAATAATAGCGATTTTCTCTTCATCCCAAAAAAATTAAAAAAATTAAAAAAATATATAAAATTTGATATTCTATAAAATTTTAATATGAAGGCTAAATTGAGCGGTTTGAATCGGTTAATTTTTCTCGCAATCTCGAAATTTGAAGCTGTTCTACGGATTTATCCATACAACGCGTTGCATTTTAGCCTTCTTCACTGTTTAATTTTAAGTTAGTGTTGTGAAACAATGAAGTAGAATATCTAGTGTTGAGCAGAGCACGAAATGTGTACTAGTCAGCTATGTAAGAATTCAATTATGGTTGCAAAATCATTATTGTGGAATACAAAATTATCTTTTTTTATTAAACTTCTTTCTCAGCCACTTTTTCTTGGGTTAATACCAAAAAAAACATCAAAAAATATACCAAAAATTTTACAAAGAAGAAAATCATATATAACACATCATGGTACCCCCAATTGGGGTATACATTACACAGCATATCTGTATCCTCTGCAAATGCCAATTGTATGAAGTTCATAAGCAAAACAAAACAAAAGAAAACAAAACAAAATGGGGATGGCCATCCCCATTTTTCATTAAGGTGCTTTTAATTAGGGTGGTTAATACCAAAAATACATCAAAAAATGGTCCAAAAATTTTAGAAAGAACAAAATCATATAAAAAGCATCATGGTACCCCAATTGGGGTATATATTACACAGCATATCTGAAGTTTATAAGCAGAAAAGAAATTCTCCGATGCAATCGACAAGTAGAATAAGAAAAGTACATGTATAAAGCAAGGCAATGAGAAAATAAAAAAGGGTGAGGATTTATTGACAATGATTTTTTAAATAAATTTAAATAAATTATTAAAAATTTAAAAATAGAATCTTTTTTCTTCGTATATTTTGGATTTATAGATTAATTGGATTTCAAATTTCATATAATTTAAACACTATTTGATATTTCATACAAAAATATTATATTTTGACTATTATAAATTTCATACAATTGTGACTGTCTTAAAATGAAATATAAAATTACACTTAAATTATATGAAATTTGAAATATAATCAATCTATAAATTTAAAAATATATCTGTAAATTATCAAGTTAACAGTTATTAATAGATTCTCATCCTATATCGTTTTAAAATTAAGGAAAGAGATGATGCACCTTATTTATCGAGAGTCGAGACAGCAAAGAGCTATGTATTTAACATTGAATCAACAATTAATTATCTCCAAACTAATACGGCATATAGATTCTCTCATTACAAGCATGCAAAAGGAGAAAAAGTTAGTCTTTTTGAAGTTGAGCACTTGAAGTTAGTATGACAAGAAATTCTAGTTTCTACATTCTAGCTAGTTTGAAGTCCTTTTCCTGTGCATCATAAGAAACAGTACAACATTTCTTGAGTTTGGGTACAAATCAGATCAAATTTTAAGAAAGGAACGTATAACAGACTTAGCTTCATGTCAGGCACCAATTTCTCGAAATGGATATCAAGTACCTCTAAAGCAATGCACAAATCAGATCTGCATCACAATCACATAAGCAAGCTATTCCATATCAGCACATGCTAAAATTTGTTGCCAATATATATATATATATATATATATGTAAATAGGAGAAGGACAGGGAAAACCTAACTCATGTTTCAATCAATTCCTGTCTTTTTATTAAGCCCAACTTTTTCTTTTTTTCGAATTGAAATAAAAATTAAGGTCAAACTTACTCAAATTTAAATATTTAAAAATGATCTTTCATTTAGGTTTTGAACCTATAACTTCTTATACGGAAGTGTTGTTTTTACCATAGATCAAAAATTGATTTTCAATTAAGTCCAAATTGTTCACGACTTTCTCATATATTTCACCACCTCCATGCATTTTATTTTCTCCATTTCTTCAAATTTCTTGTTAAAATTACTGATTTGGTATTTTCTCCACTTCCACAAAATTCTTAATTATAAGAGTTTCAGATAATTTCCAGTCATTCATTTGAGTGTAATCTCTCATCATAGAATTGAAACAACTTGATATCAATCTCAAATTAGATTCTTAAATGAAAGGCTACTATTTACTCGGAGCTATCCAATAAATTTATTTTTCACAAGTGGAAAAGAGGCCATCTTCAAATTAATAATTCAATTGAGAGAAGGGGATAACTCCAGATTTATTGAAAAGGACTTGAGATCTACTTCAATAGTGAATAAGAATAAAAATACTGCCATTTGGGACAGTGTTATTATATACAATGACATGTTCATCAACTAGACAATATTTTTTGGAGCACAATATCATTCATGCATAATTAATAGTCCAAATTATTGATTATATACGTGTATCTGTTAATTAATTAACAGCTCAAATGGTGGGCTCATGAGAGAGACACCTGGAACTGGGAAAGAACTTTCAAATTTCAATAATATTTAGATAGAAAAATAGACATTAACATAAGGTGGCAACTTAATTTTCTGACTTAAAAAAGCAATGTAGCTTATTATTCAAGTGCTTGTTTTTGTTTATTTCTTTCTTTTCAAGTTGTCACATGTACTTTTGTAGCTTTTGTGGGTACCTTCTGGCTGATTTTTTTATTTAAGAAAATTATCATTCAAATTAAATAAAAAGAAAAATTGTATGAACAACTACAAATATATGATGGCCCAATTTTAAAAATCAGGCTCTAAACTATACGAAACACTATATTTATATTTTTTATACGAAATAATATTATAAATTTAGAAATTCAGCTCTTAGTTTCGGTTTTATTAGCTCAAGCTAAGAGCCGGATTTCAAAATACCGTGCCTTTGTTTTTTGGATTTTAATGAACCGACCAATTCACCCCAGTTATAGTTTTATTTTTTGTTGAGGAAAAATATTCAAAATTGCACAGCATTATATTTCAGTTATATGAAGTTTTAGAAAAAAAAATCAACGTAGCTTAAAATATATGGTCCAACATAAAATTGAAAAAATAAATCCAATAATTTTTATATGTACGTTATACGTTATTAATCATTATCATCTATTAAAAAAATATTTTTTAAATTTAATAATTTTAATAATTTCTACATGCCTAATAAAAGACAGTTCAAGTTCGGAATAAAAATAAATAATTTTAGATGATATATAAAAAAACTCCTCAATTTTAAAAAAATTATAAATGAAATATCGAGTTTCAAACATGCATTATTTTTTATATGAAAGTCTGTAAAAAACGTTGAATACCAATTTGAAAAGCTTGTAAAATGATCTACATTTATTATTGAATGTAACTCATAACGACCATTTTTGGGCCAAAAAAAATATCGTTTGAGCCCTCTAAAATTAGGATTTAATTTTATGAAATTTTGGGAGTCTTTTTATATATCGTCTGAAATTACTTTTTTTCAACTTTGATCGTCGTTTATAAAGAATGCATAAATTATTAAAATATAAAAAATATTTTTTAAACTTTTGGATAATAATTAGTAATGTACTATATATTATTTTAGGCTGATTTTCTTTTTATAAATTTTACAATTAAATGAGTGAAGATTATATAATTTTTTAAATATTTTAATAATGATTAGTTATTATCTTAATTTTGAGTGTGATATTATAAGAATTGAAAATAAAAAAATTGCTACCTCGAGATAAAAAAATAAAAAAATGTCAAATTTCTAAAGTCCGACCCTTGACTTTAAGTCTGATTCTTGATTTGGGTTTTTTTGGCAAAGCCTAAGGCTGGACTTTAAAAATCCGAATCTAATAAAATATTATTTTGTATACAGAAAAAGTCGGCACAGTGCTCCGTACGGTTTAGGAGCGAATTTTAAAAATCTAACCTTCCTATGTTTATAATTTTACATGCAATTTTTATATTTATTTAATTTCGAATAATAATTTTCTTAATAAAAAAATCGGACCTTCTAGTCCATGCTTTTTCTCAATCTTAGCTTTATTAGTTTTTTTCCATCTTGGACTTTATGTGGCATTAGTTGATGAGGTTTTCTTGTTTACATTTTCTTTTCCACAAAGGAAAATAAAAAGATTGAATATTTTAGACGCGTTTGAGAGAAATTAATTGCCTGGTGACAAAAAAAACAAAGAAAATATTAATGATTTCTTTCTTTTCTCCATATTGGAACTTATATTTGGCACAATATAATGATTCTATTCATTGCTTTTTTTTTTCTTTCTCCAGGTCTTGAAATATTTTTACATTTTTGATCAACGGCTCAAAAACTATCTTCCAATTCATCACATTTTAATACTTGGAATAAAACACATACTGAATTTGAAATGTTTGAAATTTTTACAAGTTAACTTGGAATAAAGCTCACACAGGAATCAAACAGAAATGAAGAATTGCATTTTTTGTCATTTTATATGTTAGGAACAATTTTTCTCAGCATTTACTATCAATCATAACAACACCATTGTATATATAATTCTAGCTCTCCAATCCAATTATTAATTGACTAATACCCAATTACAATTATACACTAATACCCACTATTCATTTGCTATCTTGCTTCAGGACTTCAGGCTTTGTAAAATAGTTAATAAAATCAGTTATATTTTTATAGGAAGAGCCTCCTTCCTCCAGTGCCTTCTTTGCTTTCTCACAAAAATCTTTACTCCTCTCTCTTCTTTCATCTGCTTCAATTCCTCCATCCATGAGAGCAGATACCGCGTTCCTAATGTCATCGCTGTTCACCATGACAAGATCTTCCGTAGCAAAGTTTGGCACTTTTACGCTGAGACTAACACCAATTTTGAGAACATCCACAACCAAATTCTCGTTGACAAATTGGTCTGCAAATCGAGGCCATGTGATCATCGGAACGCCCATAGATATTGCCTCTAGCATCGAGTTCCATCCGCAATGCGTCATGAAACCTCCAACCACCGGGTGCGACAAAATAACCATTTGAGGAGCCCATCCGACAATAATAAGACCTCTGTTCTTTGTTCTCTCTTCAAATTCAGACAGCCATTTTTCAACAATAGGTTTCAATTCTATCTTCTTAATCACCCATATGAATGGCGTGTTTGATGCCTCTAAGGCGCTCCCGATCTCCATAATTTGCAGATGATTTGTATATGCAATACTTCCAAAACTGATGTACAAAGCCGATGCAGGATCCCTTCCATCGAGCCAGGTTAGCACTCGGTACTTTTGATCAATTGCCTCTTTGTTTCCCCGGCCCAATTTCATGTCAACATCATTGTTGTAGAGGCAAATCGGTCCAATTGTCCAAACCCTTTTTCCTATCGCCTTCTCATAATTCTCAACAAACAGTTGCTCCAACTCGAGGAAAGTATTTATCACCACACCATCAGCTGTTAATTCTTCTTCAAGACACTTATTTCTAAAATCCTCAAACCCCGGGTTGTTAAAGAAGCCCGGTGTCTGAGCTTTGGTGACTTCTAATTTGACAGGAAAATCCGGCACAGTGACATATTCATTCTCATCAGTCACACTATCATAGACCTTGTGATGCACCAGGTTATGATCAGTAGATATAAAAAAGCAAGATGGCCCATGAAAAATTACCCTAGGTATGCTGAATTTTCGAGCGATGGGACCTGTCCATGCATTGCACATGTCAGTGAGCATGCAATCCGGTGGTCGTACAAGGCTTTCGAGGAAAGCTTCCAAGGGCTCATTGAGTGAGTAGATGGCATCAAAGAAAGGCCTAAAGAGTTTGGCGTCGGTGATGTGATCGACACTTTCACACCCCGGTGGCAAACCGAACTTTGCATTGGGAAAACTGAGCATCACAAATTCTATTGAGAGATTCGACTCTTTGGCCTGCTCGATTATAGGTTTGATACGGTCGGCATTTGCCCGTGTGATTATGAGGCTTACACGCACCCCACTCTCGGCAAGGAGGCGTCCCATGTCGATCATGGGGATAAGATGACCTTGAGCAGCTAGTGGGACTATAACGAAATGAGATTCGTTTGATTCTTGTCTAAAGCAAGTCATATTTGCTTTTGCTTGTGTCTTAATTGATGTAGCTCAAAGCTTGTGTGTATAAATGTGTGTGTGTTGTGGGGATGGGGAAGAGAGGAGGTGTAGCTCCAATCTCTTGGTTTTGGAGAAAGGAGGTCGGGTGGTCTGAAGGTATATATTTGTAAGATAGTATGTATATATGGTTTATTATGTCTTTCGTTAAATAGATGTATGGTTTAATCATCAGGTCTCTCCAGTACATTGAAAAAAAGTTGAACGGTCAGAATAGTTTTGATCCAACGATTGTCATTTAATTTAAAGTATTATCGTTAATGACTGTAAAGGTTATTAAAGTAATTTTACAGCCTATATATATCTTTCAAGATTAAGACATGCGAAATTAACGAGGCCTAATAAATGCTATGAGGACCATTGAAATTTTAAATTTAGCATCCGCACATGAAGCACGTCTGAACTCTGAATGCAGGCAATTCCTGCTTTCCTTTCTTAATTTCTTTCGTATTAAAAATTGGAAAGTGTTAAATGTGGTGGCATCTATTAAAATTATAAACCCAAGGTTTTCTTTTCCTTTCTCTTGCGTTAGATGGAGGATTAAAATGTGAAACTTAAAGTGATGTAATATATTTAGTAAGCTGGTGATGCTTAATTTACTAGAATGTTAAATATGAAACCATAATGTTTTTGAATGACACTTTGACATTTTTTTGCAAATTTATTATAAATTTTTGGGACAACTTATATTTGTTCTTAATTGTTAATCGTTAATTCTAACTATAAATAAAAGTAGTTGGCTTAAAAGTCCGTGCCATAATTAGTAGAGTATTTTATTACTCAGCAAATAAAGAAAATAACCAAAAAAGCATCCTCCGATGGAGATTTTTTATTTTCAGTGGGCAAAATTTTATTAATTTTAAACATTGATTTCAGAAT
This sequence comes from x Bolboschoenoplectus mariqueter, assembly GCA_037678475.1. Classification (NCBI taxonomy): domain Eukaryota; kingdom Viridiplantae; phylum Streptophyta; class Magnoliopsida; order Poales; family Cyperaceae; genus x Bolboschoenoplectus; species x Bolboschoenoplectus mariqueter. The sequence goes on from CM075250.1 coordinate 2,054,932, forward strand.
AAATATATTGTTCTTATATTATATTAAAGATATGATAATGATTAATGATGATGATAAAATGATAATTAATAATATAATCCGAGCATAACTTTGAGAATGTCAAAAAATCTCAGTTCCAGCCCCAACAGATGTTGAAAACTTGGACTGCTTGCTCATATGCACTTCGGGACTCGCACATCGTAATGACTCCTAGCATTCTTAACGACTTTATTTGATCCTACAGCTAAAACTCGAGTAGACAAATCTAATTGTACACTTGTGGGTGCACCCACCCTGCTCTCCCCCCTCTCTCTCTCTCTCTCTCTCTCTCTCTTAGAAGTTTGGCAGCCAAGAATCCCCCTTTCTCTCTCTCTCACTATCTCCATTACTGTCTGAAATGGAAATTCCTTCAAGGCTAATCAATCAATCATGAACAAGACTGGAGCTGGATCTATTTTAATTGGCTTTTTAGTTCCGAAACATTTATTGTCAATATTTGGACTCACATATTGATCCGTTATATGATTGAAAGTATTTAATTAAGCTCAAATATATTATTTGTTAAAATATGTTCTTCTTTTAAATATATTTATACCTGGAAAGCACATTGGACAATAAAAAAATATAATAATAGGAGTTTGTAAGGCAAATTGGACAACAAAAATAATATAATAATAGGAGTTTGATTACAGTTCTTTCATAAACATTTCGACTAAATGTCACGTCCGAAACGTCAATCTAAGTAGATTAATAAATTCTCCATATCAAAATCTTATACAATACTAAAATTTACCATTTTAAAATTTATTTACTATTTTTAATAATTTTGAAAAATGGCCATTTTTGACCTTCAAATGTTAGTATTTTTTTATTTTTAGGATCATTTTTCAAAAATCATTAAAAATAGTAAAAAATTCTAAAAATGATAAATTTTGATATTATATAAGATTTTTGATATGAGAAATTTATTAACCTAATTGGATTAACGTTTCGGACGTGAATTTTTAAATTTGACCCATAAACGTTTCGGACCGAAATATTTATGAAAGCATATTAGCCAAACTCATAATAATAATATAAATTGACAATTTTTTTGTTAACACATTAATACACTTATAAAATAGAATTTGATTGAATATATAATCAATTTGTTAGATTAACTAAGGGGCCTTAAGCAATTCGTATAACTTGGCCCATGTTGAGAGTAAAGAAATGGGCCTCAAGCGTTGAATAGGACCCGTTACTAGATTTATTAATTGTTTAGTTTTACATTTTCTTTTTTTTGGGAGAGAAGGCAGCTCCGCAGGCACTGGATTGATCAATTAGATCCACGATATTACAGATTTACCGAAGAGGTCCTACTGAATAGCGACCAGATCATCTATCTCTAACTTGCTCATTAAATTTTCAGTCGGGTGGGATGAAGATCCTCAGTCTCAATAAACCAAGAACTACTCACCCAAAGACTCTGACATCACTAGAAAATAATGAAAACATAATGCTACATATTTTCAAAAATATTTGGTAATTTATGTTGAGTAGTGAAACTAATTATTTTCTATGTGAAATATAGAATTAATTAAATATCAAAATATGAAATATTGTTATGTTTTGATATACAGCTCTATTGTATGATATTTAGTAAATTTAAGTTCTTAATATATGTCAAAGAAAAAAATTTATTTTTGTAATTATTTATTTACATAAAACTAAATTTAAAGACTTGTATATTTTTAATAATTCAAAATAACACAATTTGATGCCTGAAATTGAAAATTGAAGCAATTACAAAATATTCAAATTTAAGATGTGCAAATTTAAACTTTTGCATGTGAAAATTTTGAGGCATCATCTTTTAAATATTATATTTTATTTAAATAGATACTTCATACATATAATTTTAAAATATGAATCTATTTTTTTTAAATTATGAATATTTTTATTACGTATATTGAAAATTAAAAGTATTCAAAATATGGAAATTAAATTAAAAGGAAGTAAGAGGAAGGATAAGAGAAGAGGAGAGGAGAGTAATGATCAAACTAATGGAACCCATAAGAATATTTTGTTGAAAAATTTAGATGCAAGGATATTTTGTTTAAATTTTTCAAGGGGAAGGGGAATTCATCAAATTGTCCCTTTTTTATGGTACATTTGTGCCATAATTTTTTTTAGTCTATAATATATGGGGTTCACTAAAATATAAATAAAAAAAATACCCCATGTTAGTTAAATTTGAGTCATTTAAATTAAATCGGATAGTTTAAAATCTATAACAGCAAATGTATCATAATTTCTATAACAACGGATACGACCAGTTCAAATCATCGTTGTTGAATAAAAAAGTATCTTATTTTTTTTTAACTTTTTTCTCAGTCATTTTTTCACGGCTTAAACCAAATATACATTACAAACTATACCAAAATTTTTAGAAAGAACAAAATCATATAAAAAACATCATGATACCCCAATCAGAGTATCAGACATGCATATCTGTATCCTCTGCAAATGCCAATATGAAGTTTATAAGCAGAAAACATTTTCCGATGCAATCAACAAGTAGAATAAGAAAATTACATATACTAAGAAAGGCAATGAGAAAATAGAAAAGGGTGGACTGGGATCCATTGACAATAGTTAATTTGATAAACTTTGATAATGATTTTTCAAATAAATTTAAAATGATTTTAAAATAGCAAAAATTCTATGATATATTTTTTAACTTATAAATTAATTATTGTGTTTCAAATTTCGTGTAATTTAAGCATTATTTTGTATGCTATCAAAGATCATCAAATTTTGACCGTTGTAAATTTCATACAACTTTCATTGTGTTTGATGGAATATCAAATGACATTTAAATTATATGAAACTTAAAACACAATTAATTATAAGTTGAAGAATATATCTATAAACTGGAGTAAAACTGAGATGAGCTTAAGTTCACCAAAAATGTTAGTGAGTTTAACTTAAAAATCTATTGAACTGACTTCAAACGATAAATATAAGTTACTCAATAAATTTTATATATCAAAATCTAGTAGAATACTAATAATTTCTATTTTTAAATTTTTTTAACTATTTTTTCAGTTTTTTTAATATGGCTTCAAAATAATTATAAAATAATAAATGTTTGCACATGCGAATAGGTCATTTCAAAAAAATCTGAAAAAAAAGTTAAAAAACTCTAAAAATAGAAAATTTTGGTATTCTACTAAATTTTGATGTGTAAAATTTATTAAGCAACTTTAATTTATCATTTGAAGTCAGTTTCATAGATTTTTTAATTAAATTCACCAATAACCTTGGTAAGCTTAAGCTCACCTTAGTTTTACTTCTATAAACTATTTTATGTTTTTAAGTTTTTTAAAATTTATTTGAAGAATCATTATGAAAGTTGTCAAGTTAATTGTGGTCAATAGATTCCCGCCTCATAAATTATCATCAAAATTAAGAAAGAAATAAAATGATGCACCTTATTTATCGAGGCAGTAATTAAAGAACACTGTATTTAACATTGAATCAACAATTAATCATCTCCAACCTAATACGGCCTATAGATTCTCTCATTAGTCATTACACGCATACAAAAGGAGAAAAAATTGATCTTAGATCTTTTAGTACAAATTGAAGTCATGCAAATTACACAATAATCTGACAAGAAATTTTAATTTCTACGTTCTAGCTAGTTTGAAGTCCTTTTCTAGTGTATCATAAAAAACAATACAACATTTCCTGAATTTGGGCACAAATCAGATCAAACTTTTAAGATAGGAACGTATAACAGACTTAGCTTCATATCACCGATATTTCTTTCAATGGATATTAAGTACCTCTAAAGCAATGCACAAATCAGATCTGCATCACAATCTCAGAAAAAAGCAAGCTAATCCATATCAGCACATGCTAACTTTTGTTGTCAATATAAAAAGGAAAACGACAGGGAAAACCTAACTCATGTTTCAATCAATTCCTGTCTAGTTATTAAACAATTTTTTTTCTTTTTGAGATAAAAATGTGGGTCAAAATCATTTAAATTTAAATTCCACAAATGACCTCTCATCCGAATTCTGAATTTATGATATCTCACAGCGAGAATATTGTCTTTACCATTAGATTTAAAACTGATTTTCAATTAAGTCCAAATTGTTCATGACTTTCTTATATATTTCACCACCTCCATGCATTTTATTTACTCCATTTTTTTCAAATTTCTTGCTAAAAGTGATATGGTCTTTTCTCCACTTCCACAAAATTATTCTTAATTATAAGAGTTTCAGATAATTCTCAGTCATGCATTTCAGTGTAATCTCTCATCATAGAATTGAAACAACTTGATAGTAATCTCAAATTTAATTCTTAAATGAAAGGCTACAATTTACTTGGAGCTATCCAATTAATTTATTTTTCACAAGTGGAAAAGAGGCCATCTTCAAATTAATAATTCAAGTGGACAGAAGAGGCTAACTCCAGACTTAATTTATTGAAAAGGACTTGGGACCTACTGCAATAGTGAATAAGAATAAGAATACTGCCACTAAGGAACAATATTGTTACACTGACATGTTCATCAACTAGTCAATATTTCTTGGAGCACAATATCATTCATGCATAATGGTCCAAATTTTGACTACGTATATATATATATATATTAATTAACAGCTCAAATGGTGGGCTCATGCATGAGAGAGACACCAAGAACTGGGATAGAACCTTCAAATTTCAATAATATTTAAATAGAAAAAATAGACATTAAAATAATGTGGCATCTTAATTTTCTGCCTTAAACTGCAATGTAGCTTTTCCAAGTGATTGTTTTTGTTTATTTTTTCTTATCAAGCTGTCACATGTATTTTAACTTGTAGCTTTTCTGAGTACCTTTTGGCCCATAGTTTTTTTAAATCTTTGCTTTATTAGTTTTTACTAGTTTGGACTTTATGGCATTAAGTGATGAGGTTTTCTTGTGTACATTTTCTTTTCCACAAAAGAAAACAAAATTAAATATTTTTGACGTGTTTGAGAGAAGAAATTGCATGCTTGGTGACAAAAAAGATAAAAAATAAATTATTTGTTTCTTTTCTCCAGATTGAAAATTATATTCTGCACAATATGATGATTTTTATTCATTGCCTCTTTCTCGCCAGGTCTTGAAGTATTTTACATTCTTGATCAACGGCTCAAAAACTAGCTTCCAATTCATCACATTTTATAACTTGGAATAAAGCTCACACAGGAATCAAACAGAAATTAAAAATTACTTTTTTTTTGTCATTTTGTATGTTAGAAAATTTTTTCTCAGCATTTACTATTTATTACCATGACAACACCATTGTATATATAATTCTAGCTTTCCAATCCAATTATTAATGGACTAATACCCGCTATTTATTTGCTATCTTACTTCAGGACTTGAGGCTCTGTAAAATAGTTAATAAAATCAGTTATATTTTTATAGGAAGAGCCTCCTTCCTCCATTGCCTTCTTTGCTTTCTCAGAAAAATCTTTACTCCTCTCTTCTTTCATCTGCTTCAATTCCTCCATCCATCAGAGCAGATACCGCCTTCCTAATGTCATCGTTGTTCACCACGACGACGTCTTCGGTAGCAAAATTCGGCACTTTTACACCAAGACTAACACCGATTTTGAGAACATTCACAACCAATATCAATTCAGAAAGCTTGTAAAACGATCTACATTTATTATTAAATGTAACTCGTAACGACCATTTTCAGGCCAAAAAAATATCATTTGAGCCCTCTAAAATTAGAATTTAAATTTCCGGAATTTTAGGAGTCTTTTTATATATCGTCTGAAATTACTTTTTTTCAACTTTGATTGTCATTTATAAAGAATGTATAAATTACTAAAATATAAAAAATATTTTTTAAACTTTTGGATAATAATTAATAATGTACTATTTTTACGCTGATTTTCTTTTTATAAATTTTATAATTAAATGAGTGAAGCTTATATAATTTTTTAAATATTTTAATAATGAATAATTATTATCTGAATTTTGAGTGTGATATTACAAGAATTGAAAAAAAAAAATTGTTACCTCGAGATAAAAAATAAAAGAAATAAAAGAAGTGCTAAATTTCTAAAGTCCTACACTCGGCTTTTAGTCTGATTCTTGATTTGAGTTTTTTGGGCCAAAACCAAAGGTCGGAATTTAGAAATCCAGATCTAATAAAATATTATTTTGTATACAAAAAAGGTCAAGACAGTGCTCCGTACAATTTAGATGTGAAATTTAAAAATCCGACCTTTCTGTATTTATAATTTTGGATACAATTTTTATATTTATTTAATTTCAGATAATAATTTTCTTAAATAAAAAAAATCGGACCTTCCAGCCCATGCTTTTTCTCAATCTTAGCTTTATTAGTTTTTTTTCTATCCTGGACTTTATGTGGCATTAGGTGTTCTTGTGTACATTTTCTTTTCCACAAAGAAAAATAAAAAAAATTGAATTTTTAGACGCGTTTGACAGAAATTAATTGCCTGGTGACAAAAAAATATTAATGATTTCCTTCTTTTCTCCAGAGTGAAACTTATATTTGGCACAATATGATGATTCTATTCATTGCTTTTTTTTTTTCTTTCTCGAGGTCTTGAAATATTTTTACATTTTTTATCAACGGCTCAAAAACTACCTCCCAATTCATCACATTTTAATACTTGGAATAAAACACATACTAAATTTGAAAATTTGAAATTTTTACACGTTAACTTGGAATAAAGCTCACACAGGAATCAAACAGAAATGAAGAATTGCATTTTTTTGTCATTTTATATGTTTGGAAAAATTTTCTCAGCATTTACTATCAATCATAACAACTCCATTGTACATATAATTCTAGCCCTCCAATCCAATTATTAATTGACTAATAACCAATTACAATTATGCACTAATACCCACTATTCATTTGCTATCTTGCTTCAGGACTTCAGGCTTTGTAAAATAGTTAATAAAATCAATTATATTTTTATAGGAAGAGCCTCCTTCCTCCATTGCCTTCTTTGCTTTCTCAGAAGAATCTTTACTCCTCTCTCTTCTTTCATCTGCTTCAATTGCTCCATCCATCAGAGCAGATACCGCCTTCCTAATATCATCGCTGTTCACCATGACGACGTCTTCGGTAGCAAAATTCGGCACTTTTACACCAAGACTAACACCGATTTTGAGAACATCCACAACCAATTTCTCGTTGACAAATTGGTCTGCAAATCGAGGCCATGTGATCATCGGAATGCCCATAGATATTGCCTCTAGCATCGAGTTCCATCCGCAATGCGTCATGAAACCTCCAACCACCGGGTGCGACAAAATAACCATTTGAGGAGCCCATCCGACGATAATAAGACCTCTGTTCTTTGTTCTCTCTTGAAATTCAGATAGCCATTTTTCAACAACAGGTTTCAATTCTATCTTCTTAATCACCCATATGAACGGCGTGTTTGATGCCTCTAAGGCGCTCCCGATCTCCATAATTTGCAGATGATTTGTATATGCAACACTTCCAAAACTGATGTACAAAACCGATGCAGGATCCCTTCCATCGAGCCAGGTTAGCACTCGGTACTTTTGATCAATTGCCTCTTTGTTTCCCCGGCCCAATTTCATGTCAACATCCTTGTTGTAAAGGCAAATCGGTCCAGTTGTCCAAACCCTTTTTCCTATCACCTTCTTATAATTCTCAACAAACAGTTGCTCCAATTCAAGGAAAGTATTTATCACCACCCCATCAGCTGTTAATTCTTCTTCAAGACACTTATTTCTCAAATCCTCAAACCGTGGGCTGTTAAGGAAGCCCGGTGTCTGAGCTTTGGTGACTTCTAATTTGACTGGAAAATCTGGAATGGTGACGAATTCATTGTCATCCGTCACACTGTCATAGACCTTGTGATGCACCAGGCTATAATCAGCAGATATATAAAAGCAACATGGCCCATGAAATATTACCCTAGGTATGCCAAATTTTCGAGCGATGGGACCTGTCCATGCATTGCACATGTCAGTGATAATGCAATCCGGTGGTCGTTCAAGTCTTTCGAGGAAAGCTTCCAAGGGCTCATTGAGTGAGTAGATGGCATCAAAGAAAGCTCTAAAGAGTTTGGAATCAGTGACTTGATCGACACTTTCACACCCCGGTGGCAAACCGAACTTTGCATTAGGAAAACTGAGCATGACGAATTCTATTGAGAGATTTGACTCTTTGGCCCGTTCGATTATGGGTTTGATACGGTCGGCATTTGCCCGTGTGATTATGAGGCTTACATGGACCCCACGCTCGGCTAGGAGGCGTCCCATGTCAATCATGGGGATAAGATGGCCTTGAGCAGGTAGTGGGACTATAACGAAATGAGATTCGCTTGATTCTTGTGTAAAGCAAGTCATGTTTGCTTTTGTTTTGAACTTTTGATTGATGTAGCTGAAAGCTTGTGTGTGTGTTGTGGGGATGGAGAAGAGAGGAGGTATGTATAGCTCCAAGTCTTGGTTTTGTGAAAGGAGTTTGGGTGTCTGAAGGTATTTGTATAAGATAGTATGTATGATTTATGTTGTGTTTTGTTAAATAGATGGTATGGTTTAATTATCAAGTATAATATTTATGAGGTGTGCACTTCACGGAAGTAGTTTGTGGTGATGGGGAAAGGGTTGCAAGGATGTGAGGAATGTAATGGCATGGGTTCCAAGTGGCCGTTCTCCAGTCAATGACTTGGAGAGAAGGGACCATGTCAACCCTCTTACCGTCTCTCTCGCTTTTTTGAAACCTTGGCAGTTGCTGTCAGGTAAATCCCCCTCTCTCTCTCTCTGTTTTATTTTTTCAGAAGTTTGGCAGCCAAGAATCCCCCTTTCTCTATCTCTCTCACTATCTCCATTGCCATCTGAAATGGAAATTGCTTCAAGGCTAATCAATCAATCATTTATATAACTAGAGCTGGATCTATTTTAACGGCAAGCATTCACGCTCCATTGTAATGTATTTATATATATTTTTATTTTATATAAATATTTCTAACGGACATTTAAATTTCATAATACTTTCAATATTTATGACACGTATAATCGAAAAATATTATTCAAATTAAAAGTTAAAATTATAGATATCTTCTTAATTATTTGGATAGTGATGCATTAAAATTAAGTTAATTTGAAATTTCTCTAACATTCCATTAAACAATATAAAAGTTTTAATTATAAAATTTTAATGAATTTATGATAAATGACCAATTAAATTTTAAATCAACTCAAATTTGAAACATGACTTAACTAAATAATGATGTACGCATCTATAACTATTTTTTGAGGAAGGATCCAAAATCCATGGTCATTGGTGTCACATTAATGACTATAAAATTAAATTTTAAATAACTATTTGTTAAATTCTTAAATAACAAAACTAATTAATTGGATATTTTATACATATCATGCTATATAGGTACACAAAAAAAATATACAATTTCAACTTTATTTTGATATGCATCAAGCATCAACAAAAATCAACGGACCAAATTTTGTGATTTAATTCACTCTCTTGATGACCATCGAAATAAAGCTAAATTTAATAATTTTTTATACATGTTATTGAGATGTATTAGAATATATCTAACGGTTTATATATATTAATTAAAACATAAATAATAAAATATGCACCATGGACACCAATGACCATGGATATTGGATCCCTCATAATTTTTTAACGTGAATAATATTTTTCAAATATATATATTGTAAAATAGATATATCATAAAAATTAGATGTACGTTAGAATTATATATTTTATATATATAGAAAAACCATCAAGAGAAAAATAAGAGGCAAATTGAAAATAATAAAAATTGAGAAAAATATTTTAAACCTAATAAGTGGATAAAAAAATGTTAACTTCTCAGAGTAAAAAACTAAAAAAATAACAACAAAAGTAAAAAAAATGAAAGAAAATTCATAATTTTTAATTTTCAAAGAACATTTTAATTAGACAGGATAATTAAGTAGACGTTAAGTAATAAAAATTTCATGCTTAAGTTCGAAGGAGCAGAACATAATGCACTTTTATATTATTGTACAGAGAGAACAGAGAAAAAAAGAAAAACAAAATTTCTAATAAGACACAACAACAACTCAATTTTAAATAAGTGAGATGGCACATAGTCTCTAATTAAGAATAACAATGATGATAATATATTAGTCAACACACATTAGAAAGACACAGAAAATAGAAAAAATAATATAGAAAAAACTTAATAAATAAGCAGCCGATCCAAAAAAATTTAAAGGAATTATTCAAACAATCGAGCTGTAGGTCTAACATAGTGGTGATAAGTCTCGCCATTCTATAAAGAGATGCAAATTTTAAGTCCCACAAAAAACATTTGAAAAGAAATAAATGTCGGAATTAAAGGAGCCTTTATATAAAAAAAAATGTTTAAACTATCGTAAAAAAAAATTTGTTTGAACAACTGTAGAAACTATAGTGTCCAAACATGCCCCCAAACATTTATATTTGAAGAAGTATAAAAAAAATTGTTCAAATAACTGTAGAAATTACAATGTCCAATTTGAACAATTGAAAATAAAAATGTTCAAACAACTATAAAAAAAACTGTTCAAACAACTATAGAAATTACAGTATTCAAATTATCCCCTAATATTTATATTATTGTACTAGAAATAATTTTAAAAAAAATTGTTCAAACAACTATAAAAAACTATAGTGTTCGAACCATCCTCAACATTTATATAAACAAATAACTGTTAAAAAAAACTATTCATTAAACTATAGAAACTATGGTACCTCCGAACCATCCCCAACCTTTTTATACAAACAAATAACTATAAAAAAAATGTTGATTCAGCTGTACAAACTACAGTGTTTGAAAGTTCCCAACCTTTATATTATACATACAATATAATACATATACATATATACATACATAAAACTATAAAAAAAAAATACTATTTATTCAATTGTAGAAATTACAATGTTTCGGAATTCCCCAACCTTTATATTATTATAGATTCTCTTTTTAGTAATGAAACATTTATTGTCAATATTTGGACTCACATATTGATCCATTATATGATTGAATGTATTTAATAAAGCTCAAATATTATTTGTAAAAAATATGTTCTCCTTTCAAATATATTTATACGTGGAATGCAAATTGGACAACAAAAATAATATAATAATATTATAAATTGACAAAATTTTTGTTAATACAGTAAAACACTTATAAAAATAGAATCTGATTGAATATATAATAAATTTTCTTTTTTCCTGTTAAATTTAGGAAAAAGCCATATATAACTTGTGTAATTAAATTCACAACATAGCATCCATTATACTAATAAATGGAGAAAATATGACAAAAAAGAGACGGCTGGTGACGTATTCTTATAGGTCACAGCTCACCTAATTTGGTCTTCTAGATCAAGCTGACCTTTCTATGTTGGCTGTTTACAACAACTCCGAAGTTATATGAAATGCTTGTTGACTTCAAAAGGAAAAGAAGAAAATAAAAGAAAAAAATTTAAAGAAAGAAAGAAAATGTTGATGCGCAAGACAGGGTTCTTCCACGTTAATTAATTAGATTTTTTTTCAGAAAATCTAGACCGGTCATATAAATTAAATATATAAAATTTGTTTGATTTTTATGATGAGTTCAATTTTAATTGAACCACCAGATTTAAAATAAACAGAAATAATTGTTATCTCTTATATTTTACATCTTATGTCTGCACTCTATGATTCAGTCATTAATAATGAGTGTTGTGAATTGTAGCAATGTGGTTTAATACGCGTTACAATCCGTAACAGTCTGTTACGATCCCTAACATATTGCTACGACCTATTATAGATTGTTACACCATGCTCTGATGTGCTTATCTCATATATAAAATATATTTAAATGTTAGTATAATTTTTTATCCCATGTATAAATACATTTGAATATTAGTATAAATATTTTTTATCTTATATATAAATATATTTGAATAATAGTATAAATATATTAGAATGTTAGTATAAACACATTTAAATATTAGTATAAATATATTAGAAGCACGAAGTCTTAGAAATTTTGAATGTTTCGTATCCGATTTATAAAATTTGCATCCAAAATCTTGTGAAGTGTAAGATTATAATACAGAATTGATATATGATTATCACATTTTTAAAATAAATACTTTAACTTTGTTTAAAACATTCAATAAAAAATATAGTACAACTCAAAAAGCGCTGAACCTTGACGCATGATAAATGTGAACAATGAATGTTTTCAAAAACTAAAATGTCTTTAAAAACTATAAATTTTATGAACACTGAATGTGAATCACTTTTTAGTTGATAACTAGGGTTGTTTTTCGAGTTTCACCCCTAAAAATATTTATTAAAAAATTAAAAAAAAATTAATCATAAATTTATATGTGACAAATTGAAAATAATAAATATATTTCCAAAAAAATAATTTATGTAACTAATAATAATACAATTAGTTACATAAAAAAATTATATAGAAATACAAAAAGGTTGTATCATTTTAAAAATTTATCTAATATTTTAGACACAATAAACTAACTTTTAAATAAAGATAGTGAAAATTATAATATGACATGACTAAAAAATTTTGAAAGTTAATCACTTTTATGAAGTATAGATATATTTGCGCATTTATTCTACATAATATAACGTAATTAGGTTCACAAAAACATTTTAAATGGTTGTTCTTATTCGTTGCTTTTTTAATCTGTGTTTGTATCCGTTTTTTTTTTTTAAATTTGCGTTCGTATCCATTGTTGTCTATGAGAACTTTTATCTTTTATTTCATATTTTTATCACATCGGAAAAGTGCCTAAATTTGAGCTACAGCCCTTTCTAACTTAATTTCTATATTTTTTTTGCCACTTCAGTAAGCTTGTTTTTCAAAATAAAAACAAATATGTGTTTGATTGAAGCGTTATTTAGTGTTTGTTGTATTGATAATTCGAACCCGATTATCACTTTTAATTCATATACAAACTCGTCCTTTAAACATAGAAATACGTTTAAATATTACGCAATGCTAAAATATTGTGAAAGAAATCTAAAAGCAAACAATTTGACAAAAAACCAAAGAAAACAAAATGCAAACGGGTGGCAAATAAGAAAAGCACTCAACAATTTGGTGTTTAATAATTAGGCAGGTTGCCAATTGAACACAGCTGCCAGATTTGACCACATTTTTTTCTTTGAGAGTTGGTAATATATGACCCATTCATTAGATAATTTAATTATTATTAGGTCATCCTTGTCTTTTCCTCTTCTTTCAATTAAACTTTTACTTCCTTTTACCAACCTCACTGGATTGCTTGTGGTCTCTAGTGCATGCGTCGGAGCATTGGATACCGTGTGATATGAAGCCTTCGGCGCTGATGACCGTCTGATCTGCGCCATACACATCACAAAGTTGGAGCGGATCCGAACCCATCAACTGATCAATGCATTATTAGTTAGTCAAAACCTGAAATTTAAAAACAAGTGAAGTTGTGGTTTCAAATAAAATTTTCATGAATAGAACACTGGTCAATGTCCCAACAATAATGCACTAAAAATGTATTAAAAAAGAAATGCAGATATATACGACAACTTGATTACAACTGACATCCATTAATTAGTTTAGAATGGCAGATTTGGGATGTCGTAAACATGATTTAATATTTTGGTGAACTTTCACAAGGTAAGTTCAGATTATGTCTAGCAGCGGTGGAGGGAATTTTTTTTTAGTGTCAATAGTGTTATTTTAATAAAAATTAAGTATAAAAATTAACTAATTTATTAAATTTATAAAGTAATTTGATAAATTTTAGTGGGGTAAAATTATCTCATTATCATAAATGTGGCTTCAACACTAATGTCTAGTAATAATACTACCGTAATATAATATTGGGAGCTGATATACGGACACCATAATTAATATCGACTTTGTTATTTAGATTAAATGAGTTATTATTCATATTAACGACTTTATTATTCAATTTATTTGTACAGTACTTTTGTTGTTCAATTTAAGTCAGTTATTATTTATATTAGTTTAAGTTGAATAATAAAAATACTGTCAAAAATAAATTACATAATAAAATAGTTAATATGAATAATAACTAATGTAATATGAATAATAAAGTTGGCATCGGTTATGGTATCGATTATAATATCTGCTAAATATTTTCCTATAATATATTATAAGAAAAATTCCAAAATCAATTCCAGCTGAGGTTGAACTGAGACTTTAAATTGAAAGTGTGTGTGAGTGGAGTGTCTCCAAATTTGAGTGAACCCTAAACCCATTTTTATCACTTCTTCTATTTCTTTCTCCATTGTTTTTATCTTTTTCCTTTCTCTTTAATATTTTTGTAGAGCACACCCTTTCCCATCTTTTTGCCTTTTTGTTTTTTCTTACCTTGTAGGAATCCATGTATCTTTCATTCTTTCTTATTTATTTCTACTAGCAAATTAATGTCTTATTTTTAACGCACCATATATGTGGCTCCGGAAACAATGCACCTGAAAATATCACTTTGATATTGTTGATTTCACGGTTCACAATTATTATTTAAAACATTTTAAACAATATGATATACTCACCATTTACAGTATGAATAAAAATTAAGTTCTGAACTCTTTTGAGTTGATACGCCAAATTAATTGCATCAATAATTATTGCCATTGCTGAGAACAATATCAATCTGCCGTATAAACACACATGTGAATTCATTATTTTTTTTAGTAAGCAAAGTGCCAAATACGTACACATGTGAAATTTACAAATTTGACCTAATTTTTGACGTATACTATTTGAAACAAAAATTTAATTAGTACTATTGGTGATACAATGGCAGATAATTTGTTCCTCGACTGATATAATGATATTAGTAGAACAAGATTCTATAGAAGACTGTTTTCTGTGCTATATATATCATTGTATACCAAATTCATTTCAGTCCAAATTTTACCAACAGATATATCAGTTTAACATTTCCAATAAAGGATACATGTGATTGTGACTCTGGAATAAACGCCAAGAAAATGGTTACATCTTTTTCTCTAATAGACCTTATAATTAGGAGGGGCACTGGGAACTTATCCATGTAAAATTGCAACGTTTTCTCCACTGGCGTTGAATTTAAGTGCTTATTTTCTAACTTCATATAGTTATCCTTTTTATCTTTTAGCTGTCCCATTACTCCTTGTTAGTCTTTGTTAATTTGATAATTGTTTTTTTCTTCCTGGGTTTATTATATGTGATTAGGCCTGACAATGACATGATATGGCTTCTTGCTTCAGTGCTTTCCAGTATTTAGTGCAAAGAGTATATACACCGGAGTCATTAGTAAAGGAAAAAAATGATTTCTTTTGTCATTTTTAAGACAATGAATTATTGAATTGTCCGATCAGAAATTAACTTAAATTAAGACATTTACTTTTACAGAAAGACTGTATATTTACTTTATCTTATCCGGACAATTCAACATTTTAATTGGATAGATTCACCACACAATTATGGCAAGCCAATTTTAATACGAAATTTTATAACTTGTGTACCTAGACAATGATAACTCTATGACTCTGGCACAAAGCCTCAAAAAGGCATGTTGTAGTCATGAGGCTTACATGTGGGCCTAATATAAGGCTTGAAAGAATAAATATTAGCCTAGAAAGCAGTATTCTCAAATAGTGACAATTTTTTCTTGATGCTACAGTTATGGTATTTACCCAATTTAAAATGCACTTGAGCCTATTTTGTGTTACAGCCCATATTAGCCCATATATCTCGAAAATAAAAGGCTCAATTCTAGGATTCTTACAGCCATATGTAAACCCAGAAAAGAAAACAAGAACTATGACTAACATGCCAATCTAATTGCACACAGCCTCCATGTATTGATCCCTTTGGAATGAAATGAACTGGGTATTACACATTCATCAAAGAGAGTGGGACAACCGGCCAACTTTGAAATTCTGGAAGGATCTAAAAGGAATAGCCCCAGTGTTTGAAAATCGAGTATCGTATCTTGTCAAGTCAGGAGAAGACATTTGTTTCTGGCAATGATTGGGGACACGGTGTTTTTAAACATAAATTTCCAGAGCTTTTTTCCTTCACACGAGATACTGAGTTATCTCTCTCTCAAATGCTCAACTGGATATCTGTAGCAAGGGAGCTAGCCTTTCAGCATAACCTCACTGTGGATGCAGAGCAGCAACTTCAACAGCTAGTGCAGTTGGTGCATGACTCGCCAATGCCAAGCAGTGAAGAACATGATGTACCAACATGGAAACAAACATCAAATTACCTTGATCCATGCTGTCGGTCTTCTGCAGAGACACAACCCCGTTGATCACCGGATTCCTTAAGCCTTCGCAGTGATCCTTCTCTTCTCCGATGGAGAGACGAAAAGAATCGGCCCAGCGGTTTTCTTCTCTTTTCAGAAAACCCGAATTTGTTTTTGAGAGAGGAAGTCTGTTGGTTAGTGCCTTATGACGGTAATGAAAAAGGACGGTTCTTGATCCCTTTATAATGGGTGTCAATAATCGAAAGGTTGGCAAACCACTGGTTATGCCTTAGCGGATCCATACCAGATCCAATTTCTCTTTTAACGGGTTTACTTTCAAAATCAGAAAACTGCCTATTAGTTGTATTCTCTAGGGACCAATAACATAATTGTATTATTACTAAACTTTATATAATTTAAACCATCACTAAATCATAAAGTTATTAATACGTATTCTACACATTAAGGGCCCCACTTCTCATGACACATATTGAAACCCGATAAATAATACTTAATTTGATCATTTCATAACGGGTCTAATTAGATATTTGACAGTCTATTATTCAATATATATTTATATTACATATAAGCCTATATAATTTTGTAATTAATAGAAATTAATTCCAACAATCTCCCACTTGGGCTATATGTATATCCAAATAATATATATTGATAAAACTGAATTGAGTACTCTAACTGTGCTGTCATAGCCTTTTGTGTCATCAACCAATTCCGTCCATTAATTATATTCACAAGGACTTAAGTAGTATTCGTTTCATAATGCGAAACCAAACCAACATAAATCACTGTGTAAATATAACTGAATGATATGAATCATGAAGGGGATGTGTAGTTTGAAAATTACATGTAATATGATCCACATGCCTATCTTCAATTTGGTCACCTTAAAATAATTTTGAGATCAATCACAAATTCAGAATGCAAACTGAAAAACTAAATATCTGAAAACTTTATAACTGAAAACTGCATGATACATACAAAAGTATATCATATAAAACATCAAGCACAAGTACAACAATCTCCCACTAAACCTGTAAATCCTCTGCTACACAGATACCCATATGAGCGACATGCTCATGAAACTGCTTGGGCACTAAACCTTTAGTCAGTGGATCTGCAACCATGGAAGCTGTTCCAATATGCTCAATATTGATTAGACCATTCTGAACTCTTTCCTTCACAGCAAGAAACTTTATATCTATGTGCTTTGACTTCGATGAGCTCCTGTTGTTGTTTGAATACAGTACTGCAGAATTATTGTCACAATACAATTTTAGCGGTAACTTGATAGTATCCACTATGCGCAGCCCCGTGACAAAATTTCGCAGCCATATTCCATGATTTGATGCCTCAAAACATGCAATGAACTCTGCTGCCATGGTGGATGGGGCAATAAGCGTTTGCTTTGCACTTCTCCAAGAGATAGCTTCACCGGCTAACATGAAAATATAACCGGATGTAGACTTCATGTTATCTTGACAGCCCGCAAAATTGAAATCAGTATACCCAATGATCTCAAGCTTATCTGATCTCCGATAGGTGAGCATATGATTCTTCGTTCTTTGTAAGTACCAGTCCAGGATTACTCAAATATCGGCCCAGCATTCCCGTAATATACGCAATATCCGGACGTGTGCAGACCTGAGCATACATCAAACTCCCAACTGCTGAATTGCTGCATTTCTGACCTTTCAAGTTCTGTCTCAAGGCATTGTTTGAGACTAAATTTGTCTCCTTTTGTAACCGGGGTATTACCTGGTTTACAATGTTCCATGCCATATCGCTTGAGAATTTTGTCGATATATGCTTGTTGTGAAAGGCCCAAAATACCCTCAGTGCGATCTCTATGTATTTTTAGACCTAACACATATGATGCTTCTCCAAGATCTTTCATTTCAAAATTTTTGAAAAGAAATTTCTTAGTATCACGCAACATATTTATATCGTTTGTGGCAAACAATATGTCATCAACATACAAAACCAGGAACATGAATTTACTCCCACTGAACTTGTGATATATACATTCATCCACCAAATTAGCCTCAAAACCAAATGAGACAATCACTTGATGAATTCGAAAATACCACTGTCGAGACGCTTGTTTGAGCCCATAGATGGATTTCTTTAATTTGCAAACCGTCTGCTTTGGGTCATCCGACTCAAAATACGGCGACTGCACCATGTAGATTGTTTCATCAATGCTACCATTGAGAAACGATGTCTTTACATCCATCTGATGTAACTCAAGATCATAATGTGCCACTAAAGCCATAATAACTCTAAAAGAATCTTTCATCGACACAGGTGAGAAAGTTTCCGTAAAGTCAATGCCTTCCTTTTGTGTAAAGCCCTTAGCAACAAGTCGTGCTTTGTATCTTTCAACATTACCTTTGGAATCTCGTTTGGTTTTAAATATCCATTTGCAACCAATAGGTTTCACACCTTCATGTAATGAGACGATATCCCAGACTTCGTTGTCATGCATCGACTTAATTTTATCATTCATGGCTTCGATCCACTTCTGTGAATTTGCACTTTCCAAATCTTGACGGAGGTTCACAGGATCATCTTTCATCATGCCAATGTCAAATTCATTTTCTTGAAGATATACAACATAATCATTAGATATTGCACTTCTTCTCTCTCTTGTGGATCGTCTTAAAGGCACTTGTTCTTGAAGTTCTTGAGGTGGTATAGGTTCCTCTTCAACATCAACATTGTCTTGTACCTAATTCTCTTCCATTTCTGGAGGTTCATTCACAGTAGGATCCTGAACCAATGAGTCTCCAGATATTCTTATTATAATTGGTACCGATGTTGGCGCACCTTGTATAGGAGAATCATGTCTTTCTTCAAAGACAATTTGATTTGCATTTCCCCCTTGAACCATAATATCCTCAAAGAACTTAATTGTATTTGTCTCGAAAATTATTCTATTAGTGGGATCATAAAATTTATACCCCCGGGACCTATCCGCATAACCGACAAAATAGCAGCTAACTGTCCTTTCGTCCAGCTTTTTCTCTTGTGGCCTGTAAGGCCAAGCTTCAGCCGGACAACCTCAGATTCTAAAATGTTGGAGACTAGGCTTTTGCCCAGTCCACAACTCATATGGAGTCTTGTTTGCTGCCTTAGTCGGTACCCGATTCAGAATGTATGCTGCTCTCTTGAGCGCTTCTCCCCAGAGGTTCAATGGAAGCGAGGTATGAGAAATCATACTCCGCACCATCTTCATTAACGTTCGATTGCGTCTTTCAGCCACACCGTTCATTGCGGGCGAACCCGGCATTGTATACTGTGGCACAATTCCACTTTTCTCTAGAAATTTAGCAAAAGGCCCTGGACGTTTTTCTCCTGAGCCGTCATATCGACTGTAATATTCACCACCACGATCCGATCTGACGCTTTTAATCCTTTTGTTGAGTTGTAACTCAACTTCAGTCTTAAAGGATTTAAATGTGTCCAAAACTTGAGCCTTTTCTTTAATTAAAAATATATAGCCATATCTAGAATAATCGTCAATGAAACTGATAAAATATACATATCTATTCCTAGTAGCTGTAGGGAATGGCCCACATACATCCGTATGTATCAGCTCAAGGACGTCCGTCATACGATTAGCTGTATATTTACGCATGCTTGTTTGTTTGCCCTTCGCACACTCAATGCACGGACCGAGATCCGACATGTCTAAGGGTCGCAGAATTTCACTTTAAATAAGACGTGTAATTCTCTGTTGAGAAATATGACCTAAACGTATATGCCAAAGTGCAGCTGAATCCTGATGTGTTACCTTTTGTCTAACGTTTCGAGTTTCATTGTGCAAGGTCTCATTATAGGAAGCAATAATATCTAAAGCATAAAGATTATCCAAAATAGACAGAAAACCAAAAGCAACCAATTTGGAATTTTGATACAAACTAAACTTTCTATCTCCAAATGAACAAGAAAAACCTAATTTGTCCAATGCAGAAATAGAAATTAAGTTCCGCCTAAAAGAGGGTACAACAAAAGTATCAACCAAATCAAGATACAAATCAGTTTTCAAAAGTAATCTAAAATGCCCTATAGCTTCAACTTCTGCCTTGTTGTCATCGCCCACATAGATGTATCTTTCACCATCACTTGACTTCCGATAACTTCGGCAACCCTGCATAGACACAGATATGTGAGCAGTTGCACCCGAATCTATCCACCACGTGTCTATTGAAACTGAAATCGCATTAACTTCTTCACAAATAAAAGAAAACTCAATACCTTTCTTGGCACGCCATGCGTGATAGTTGGTACAATTCTTCTTCACATGCCCTTCAGATCCACAAAAGAAACAACCCTTCTTCTTTTCCTCATTCGGCTCCGATTCGGTAGCCGATTTTTTATCCTTGAAGGGTTTTTTCTGCGAACTTGTAGTTGCAGCATCTGAATTGGCCTTACGTTTTTGTTTCCCTTTTCCCTTAGACGTAGAAGCAATGTTTGCGCTTTCGCTCTTATCCGACTTCAATCTCTCTTCCTCCTGAACACAGTGCGAGATGAGCTCATTAACTGTCCATGATTCATTCTGACAGTTGTAACACACCTTGAACTGTCCAAATGAGGCCGGAAGAGAGTTAAGGGCCAAATAGACCAGCATATTATCCGATATGTCTAGCTTATGTCCCTTCAGTTCTGAAGGAGTATGCATCATTTCAAGAATGTGCTCCCTGACATTGCTCTTGCCATTATACTTCATTGTGCAGAGTTTGTTTAATTGAATGCCTATTTCAGTTTTCTCATTCCTAACAAACCTCTGCTCAAGTTCCTTAAGGTAATCTTTGGCAAGAGTGGAATCAGAAACTGGTCCCCTAAAACTTTCAGGAATGGTCTTCTGCATGACCCGGAGACACAAGCGATTTGACCTCATCCACCGTGCATGTGCATTTTGTTCTTTGTCAGAACTACTTTCATTAGGGACATGTGGTTTGATCTCCTGTAACGCTATGTCCAGATCAAGGCACCCAAGGATAATCTCTAGATTATCTTTCCAATCCTTGAAATTAGAACCCGTAAGCATCGGAATATTATTGATGCGGCCGTAAGATCAGTAATTTTTGCTGGAAAAATATTGGTAAAAGAACGAATTAAAAGTCTGAATTATAATAAAAAATCAAAATAAGGCATATTCCATCAACTAAATATCCTCGAACAATAAGTGCTCTTTGGAGTCAATCATTATTCTAGGATAAATAGGTGTAGCAATAGAATATAACAGTCCATTTTGATGTCAATAAGTCAACCTTCCTTTGGGCCGATTAACTAACTACATCAAAAAAATTATGACCATTACCCATTCATCACTATAAGTATACACATATAATATTTGATCATTGTTTTTCCTTTGGGCTAATCCAATAACCAAACATCATATGTATATTTTCTGTGTATAAATTGACAAATAATCAACTCAAGTATGAGAGCTTACTTTAGTAAGGTGATACTTTTATCAATCATTTTCCAAAATATATCTAATTCATAAGCCTTCATGATGATTCAATATTATCCAAATAAAATATATCAAGATTTGGCTTAACCGATTTAACCATGATGGGCTCATGAAAGGCAGAAAATAAAACAATAATTAACATGAGCCCAAATCACAACTGAGATAGTATGACCCAAGGCACGATAGTCTCCATTGTAAGAATGTACACGACAATGGCCTTCATCCATCTTCTTCAATGTTCTTCATCCTAACTAAATTACTATTCTAATAGTAATAAATGAAAATTTTACATTAAAGTCCTAAGGATGACGGCTCGCAGACCGCATAAATGATACACATAAGCGACATGCAAGTCACCTTTAATTACGAAATTTAATTAATTCAACGAGGCACCTTAGGCCGCATTTACACACATCATTCATGCATTCATTATAATTTTTCACACAAGGCAACGGGGTCATACTATCTCATATATCCACCACTGCAAAACAGAGTTAGGCATGCAATACAAAATAGGCTTCCTAACAGCGGCGGTCCCGCTACAGACTTCATTTGAGCGGTTATAGATCAACAATTCTGGTTCAGAAATAACCGCAGCGGAATACAGATCAGAAATTTGTACCTTTGATTTGATCCATAAACTTTCATAACTGATCATAAACAGTTCAGAAACTAGTTTGTTGGCCAATTAATTTCTTAAATTTAACATAGTTTCAAATTTGATTGACAATTTTGAAACGCAGAGATTAAAACTTAACTGAATAATAAACAGAGAATTAATTCCCAAATTGAATAACCAATTAATTGTCAATTTTGAGTTTCGGAATCAATTTTTAAAACTATATTTTGATTTCTGAAACTAAAATTCTAACCAACAGATATACTGATTTCCGAACTATTTGAAAAATCAGATTTGGTTAAATAATTTGATTTTAAACCAACAAATCAAAATTAACTAAACAGATCTTCAAAAGAACAAATATCTTTTCAATTTCCGAACCAAAATCAGAATTTGATCGTTCAACTAGAGTTTGCTCTGATACCACTTGTTAGAACATTACCCGTGATCCTTTAGTGAACTCTAAATTAACATAAAATTACCTTAATCCATGCTGTCGGTCTTCTGGAGAGACACAACCCCGTTGATCACCGGATTCCTTAAGCCTTCGCGGTGATCCTTCTCTTCTCCGATGGAGAGACGAAGAGAATCGGCCCGGCGGTTTTCTTCTCTTTTCAGAAAACCCGAATTTGTTTTTGATAGAGGAAGTCTGTTGGTTAGTGCCTTATGACGGTAATGAAAAAGGACGGTTCTTGATCCCTTTATAATGGGTGTCAATAACCGAAAGGTTGGCAAACCACTGGTTATGCCTTAGCGGATCCATACCAGATCCAATTTCTCTTTTAACGGGTTTACTTTCAAAATCAGAAAACTGCCTATTAGTTGTATTCTCCAGGGACTAATAACATAATTGTATTATTACTAAACTTTATATAATTTGAACCATCACTAAATCATAAAGTTATTAATACGTATTCTACACATTAAGGGCCCCACTTCTCATGACACATATTGAAACCCGATAAATAATACTTAATTTGATCACTTCATAACGGGTCTAATTAGATATTTGACAGTCTATTATTCAATATATATTTATATTACATATAAGCCTATATAATTTTGTAATTAATAGAAATTAATTCCAACAGTACCAACATGGAAGCAAACATCAAATGTTGTTTTTACTGCAAAGTCATTTTATCTATTCATCAAGCAGGGCCCAGTGTTGTCATCCAATCTTTCTTTCATTTGGGACTTGACAATACCTCCGAGGATACAAGTGTTTACATGGCTTATGGTACAAAATAGGATCCTCACTGCAGAAAATTTGAAGAAAAGAGGATGGAATATAGCAGAGATTTGTTACATGTGTAGAGCAAATAGAGAAGTCAATGTTTCATCTCTTCAATGATCGTCAATTCTACAAGCAAATGACCTTGTTGTTATTTAGAAGGCTAAACATCAGCATAGTGGGCTGTGATGGAAGGTCATCTCAAGAGTCTATTCTGGACTCGTCAGTACAGAAGAAAATAAGAGAAATACTGGCAGTGGGGTGCTTCATAATTTGGAGAGAAAGGTGTAACCGTATTTTTAAACAGGAACTCAAAACGGTTAATATGCTGATAGAAAAAGTTTGTGACGAATGGACAACGCTTTCAAGGAGAGGAATAAATAATTTTCATTAGTGTTATAATTTGAGTTAAGTTTTTTTTTCCCTTTGAAATCTCATTTCTTATGAGATTATCTTTATTTTAAATTCAGTATTGTACTTTTGAACAATCATTCATTAATATAAAATAGGGGCTTGACCCTTATTTTTCTCAAAAAAAAAAAAAAAACCTTCCCTCCTCTCCTCCCAGTTTTAACATTAACCGTTAACCAATAGGTTCACACCCTATAAATCGTCTTAAAAATTAAGAAAGAAATGAAATGATGTGCCTAATTTATCAAGACAGTAAAGAACTCTGTGTTTAACATTGAATCAACAATTAATTAGCTCCAAACTAATACGGCATATATACATTCATACAAAAGGAGAAAAATTGATCTTAGGCCTTTTTAGTACAAATTGATGTCAAGCAAAGTGCACAATAATCTGACAAGAAATTTTAATTTCTACGTTCTAGCTAGTTTGAAGTCCTTTTCCTGTGCATCATTAGTAATAGTAGAACATATTTCCTGAATTTGGGTACAAATCAGATCAAATTTTAAGAAAAGAATGTCTAACAGACTTAGCTTCATGTCATGTACCAATTTCTTTCAATGGATCAAGTACCTCTAAAGCAATGTATACAAATCAGATCTGCATCACAATCTCAGAAAAAAGCAAGCTATTCCATATCAGCACATGCTAACTTTTGTTGCCAATATATGAAAAGGAGAAGGAGGGAAAACTGAACTCATGTTTCAATCAATTCCTATCTATTTATTAAGCCCCTTTTTTTTGAGATAAAGAGAAAGTTACAATCATTCAAATTAATTGTTCATAAATAATTTTTTATCCGAATTTTGAACCTATGATCTCTCACACCGAAAATATTATCTTTACTACTAAATCAAAAACTGATTCTCAATTAAGTCCAAATTGTTCACGATTTTCTTATATATTTCGCCACCTCCATACATTTTATTTTCTCCATTTTTTCAAACTGCTTGCTAAAAGTAGTGATTTGGTCTTTAATTTCTCCACTTCTACAAAATTCTTAATTATAAGAGTTCCAGTTAATTTTGAGTGTAATTAATCCCTCATCATAGAATCGAAACAACTTGATACCAATCTCAAAATGAATTCTTAAATGAAAGACTACTATTTACTTGGAGCTATCCAATAAATTAAATTTGTACAAGTGGAAAAGAGGCCATCTTCAAATTAGTAATTCAAGTAGAGAGAAGAGGCTAACACCAGACTTCACTGAAAAGGACTTGAGATCTACTGCAATAGCGAATAAGAATAAAAATACTGCCACTTGGGAACAGTGTTATTACACTGACATGTTCATCAACTAGACAATATTTTTTGGAGCACAATATCATGCAATATAGTCCAAATTATTGACTACGTATATCAATAGTAGTATATAAAAATGCTTGACAAAAACTGCAACCTTATGCACTCACGTCATCAGATAAATAAAAGCCGTCCGATAGAACCTTTTGAACGCTTATGATTTTTCCCGAACGGATGCCTTTTACCAACGAAAAAGTGTTCTTCTATTACAGTACTACCTCATTCTCTCTTTCGTATTTCCTTCTGATCCGACCTTTCGACCCTCCCACTCCACACCAAAAAGGCAAAAAATAAAACCCTCAGAAATCTCCTTCCTCCTCCGTCTTTACACTTCCCTAACTTCTCCTCGACATTTTGATTGCGATATCGAGTTTCCGATGTAAGAGCGTACCACCACCTGATAGAAACTTTCAAACAACAGAGTTTTTTGTTTTGAGAGATATCACTCTCCCCCAACTCTCTTCTTTTTTTTTTTAATCTCTTCTGATTCTCAAGGTGTTTCCTTCTAGACACTTCTTCAGTTTGGGCTTATCAATTTGGTATGTAATTAGGAGCTTCACTCTGGAACAAAATAGAGAAGTGAATTTGAGCACTGAAGAAATTGTATGTTGTTGAGAATAAATAAGGTTTGGTGTTGCTACTTCTAATTAATCATCTATTATTTATGAAACTGATTTGGCTTATTGAAAGTTATTTCAAAATGAGTTAGTTTAATTGGTTGGCTATTTTCTGGTCATTTGGTTACAAATTGTGGAACTTTTTATTACTCTAAATTGGTTGGTTATTATCTGATCATTTTCAAATTTTACTACTCTAAATTACTTTGCTTTCTATTAAAGACAGGGTTGAGCTAATCAGTTGCTTCAAAGATGTTGGCATTTAGAATCGAGCAATCACCATATGAGGTCATTTCTCTTTATTTTCACTAAATCTATGTTGTTTTTGAAGAATGCAATTGATTTATGTCGATGAATTGGTGTAGGCCATGCCGTAGAAAAACACTATAACAAACTCAAAATTGATTTACAAGATGAAAATAAATTGGATGGTGTTAGTCTTCATAAATAGCAATGTATATCTAAATAAATATTTCCACTATTATCTTCTGAATATAATAGAATTGGAAGGAGTGTGTTTGCTTCAAATCCCTAAAATATTTCCATATTGCTTCTTTCATTTCTATCCAATTTTTGGCCTGTCTTTGTTCTTTTACCTTCTCTAAATTGAGAGAATTTTGCTGGAATTAAGCACAATTAATGTGCACACCTGGAAGTTTTCTTTGATAGTCTATGATTTTCATAAATGAAATATGGATTGTATCAAAAGTTTGAGAGTCAGCAACTTAGCTAATCATCTGGTGAAATCACAGAAGCAAGTGAATTTACTCTGTACAATTTAAACTTTGAATAATAATATAGTTTGATATATAAATGAATAGTCCAAATATAGAAAATGACCAGCAATTTTACACACCTTTAACTAACATTTTGACCAACACTCCTATTTGGTAATGTTTGAAATCTCTCAGCTAAATTTCTGCAAATTTTTATTGTAATTAACTTAAAATTATATTAGAATTTGTCTTGAATGGTTATGTATAAATTATTTATCAGATCTAGGTGCACTAATTACTAAACAACATTCATTGATTCATTATTAACTTCCTATTTAACTTTTGCCCCATCTTTGTTCTTATGTTCTCCCCAATATGTGAGAATTTAATTGGAATATGCTTATGCAAATTATGATAATGAATTTAATTTCTTAAACCTATAAAATATTCTTGCCAGCTCTTTTAATTGTTGTAAGATTGGTTAAGGGATTTTCTTCATATTTTGAGTGTCAGGTTAAGTGGCAGAGATCAAACTCTAGACTGATAGAATTGGCAAAATGTAAGATTGTTCTACAGTTCTTTTTTTTTTTTTGCCTAATCATAAAATATTCTTGGATTGGCTACGAGTCCACTGGCTTATTTTCTTCTGATTTTTGTTGCAACGGAGCACTCCATCTTGCAAAAAGTTTCACAAACAAATGATGACTAGGGGATGCATTTTCTTTTCTATTTTTCTGCCCTAAAAAATACTGTTTCATCTTTACTTTAATTCTTAAAATAAATAAAATGTTTGCTAAAGGAGCAGTCCAGCTTATAAATAAATTTTTATTTTGACGAACAAATGATGACTGAAGAATGCATTTTACTTTTTATTTTTCTGACCTAAATAAAATCTTTGCCTTATGGTTGTGAAAATTATTGGGTTTATCTGTCCGCATATAATCTCCACAATTGACTTTTGAGATTTTCTCTACATGTTTGTTTTATAGGTTGAGGATGATGAATCAAGCATTTGTCAATGAATTACGTGAAAGTTGCACAGTTGTTGTGTGCATCCCGGTTATGTGATTAGCATCAATCCTAACACAAGATTTTATTGAACTTACTTACGGCTCTGTTGATGAAAAGGTAATTAAACAAATAATAAACCATACTATAAACTTTTGGTGTTTAAATTTTATTTTAGGGAGCCTTAATACATGCAAGAATAAACAAACAATAATTATGACTTCTTTAGATTCATTTGAAACAGTAAATAAACAATAAACCTTATTATAAATTTTGATCCTTTTTTTAAATTTTAGGGAGAGTAAATACTGCAATAACAAGAAGAATATTTCAGTCACATAATCTGAAGTAAAAAAAATATATTTCAGTTTTTTTCCTATTATAGGTTACCAACAAGTGATATAACTGACATTGCAATTAATACTAATTTTTCAGGTATACTCACAAGGAAAACCAACAAAATGCATCTACGAATATGAAACTAAGATGTACGTGAAGTTGCCTAAAAATCACAATGTGGAACTTTCGAGTAGTAGTTTATGCTAATTCCTGTAGTTATGTATTTTTTTCCCAAGTCTATGTGCATTAATATTGTAGTTAAATGTTTTAATTAAAGGTAATGAATATTAAAGCACAATTTTATATAGAATTATTTGAATTACAATACCCGTATATGTCACGGGTTACATGCTAGTATATATTAATTAACAGCTCAAATGGTGGGCTCCTGAGAGAGACACCTGGAACAGGGAAAGAACCTTCAAATTTCAATGATATTTAGATAGAAAAATAGACATTAAAATAAGCTGGCAACTTTTCTGACTTATCCAAGTGTTTGTTTTTATTTTTTTATTTTTTATTTTTTTGCTATCCTGGGCTTATATGGCATTAGGTGATGAGGTTTTCTTGTGTACATTTTCTTTTCCGCAAAGCAAAAAAAAAAAATTGAAGAAATTGCTTCGTGACAAAAAAATATAAAAAATAAATGATTTGTTTCTTTTCTCCAGATTGAAAATTATATTCGGCACAATATGATGATGTTAATTATTCATTGCTTATTTCTTTTTCAGGTCTTGAGATATTTTACATTCTCGATCGACGGCTCAAAAACTAGCTTCCAATTCCTCACATTTTATAACTTGGAATAAAGCACATACTCAATTTCAAATGTTTGAAATTTTTACAGGTTAACTTGGAATAAAGCTCACACAGGTATCAAACAGAAATGAAAAATTGTATTTTGTCATTTTATATGTTAGAAAAATATTTCTCAGCATTTACTATCAATCATAACAACACCATTGTATATATAATTCTACCTTTCCAGTCCAATTATTAATTGACTAATACCCAATTACAATTATGCGCTAATACCCACTATTCATTTGCTATCTTACTTCAGGACTTGAGGCTTTGTAAAATAGATAATAAAATCAGTTATGTTTTTATAGGAAGAACCTCCTTCCTCCATTGCTTTCTTTGCTTTCTCAGCAAAATATTTACTCCTCTCTCTTCTTTGATCTGCTTCAATTCCTCCATCCATCAGAGCAGATACTGCCTTCCTAATGTCATCGCTGTTCACCATGACGACATCTTCGGTAGCATAGTTCGGCACTTTTACTCCGAGACTAACACCGATTTTCAGAACATCCACAACCAAATTCTCATTGACAAATTGGTCTGCAAATCGAGGCCATGTGATCATCGGAACGCCCATAGATATCGCCTCTAGCATCGAGTTCCATCCACAATGTGTCATAAAGCCTCCAACAGCCGGGTGCGACAAAATAACCATCTGAGGAGCCCATCCGACAATAATAAGACCTCTGTTCTTCGTTCTCTCTTCAAATTCAGATAGCCATTTTTCAACAACAGGTTTCAATTCTATCTTCTTAATCACCCATATGAACAGCGTGTTCGATGCCTCTAAGACTTTCCCGATCTCCATAATTTGCAGATGGTTTGTATATGCAACGCTTCCAAAGCTGATGTACAAAACCGACGCAGGATCTCTTCCATCTAGCCAGGTTAGCACTCGGTGCCTTTGATCAATTGCCTCTTTGTTTCCCCGACCCAATTTCATGTCAACATCCTTGTTGTAAAGGCACATCGGTCCGATTGTCCAAACCCTTTTTCCTATCACCTTCTCATAATTCTCAACAAGCAGTTGCTCCAACTCGAGGAAAGTATTTATCACCACCCCATCAGCTGTTAATTCTTCTTCAAGACACTTATTTCTCAAATCCTCAAACCCTGTGGTGTTAAGGAAGCCCGGTGTCTGAGCTTTGCTGACTTCTAATTTAACAGGAAAATCCGGCACGGTGATGTATTCATTCTCATCAGTCACACTATCATAGACCTTGTGATGCACCAGGTTATAATCAGCAGATATATAAAAGCAACATGGCCCATGAAAAATTACCCTAGGTATGCTGAATTTTCGAGCGATGGGACCCGTCCATGCGTTGCACATGTCAGTGAGCATGCAATCCGGTGGTCGCTCAAGGCTTTCAAGGAAAGCTTCCAAGGGCTCGTTGAGTGAGTAGATGGCATCAAAGAAAGGCCTAAAGAGTTTGAAGTCGGTGATGTGATCGACACTTTCACACCCCGGTGGCAAACCGAACTTTGCATTGGGAAAACTGAGCACGACGAATTCTATTGAAAGATTTGACTCTTTGGCCCGCTCGATTATGGGTTTGATACGGTCAGCATTTGCCCATGTGATTATGAGGCTTACACGTACCCCACGCTCGGCTAGGAGGCGTCCCATGTCGATCATGGGGATAAGATGGCCTTGAGCAGGTAGTGGGACTATAACGAAATGAGATTCATTTGATTCTTGTGTAAAATAAGTCATGTTTGCTTGTGTTTTAGTTGATGTAGCTCAAAGCTTTTGTGTGTGTGTGTTGTGGGGACGGGGACGAGAGGAAGTATGTACAGCTCCAAGCTCTTGGTTTTGGAGAAAAGAGGTCGGATGGTCTGAAGGTATTTGTAAGATAGGATGTATGGTTTATGTTGTCTTCTGTTAATATTATAGATGGTATGGTTCAAATATTATCAAGTATATATAAGGTGTGCACTTCTCGGAAGTATTTTGTGGTGATGGGGAAAAGGTTGCAAGGATGTGAGGAATGTAATGGCATGGGTGCCACCGTTCCACGTGGCCGTATTCCAGTCAATGACTTGGAGAGAACGGGCCATGCTCTCTGACCCCTTCTCTCTCTCTTTGAAACCTTGGCAGTGGCTGCCAAGTAACCCCCCTCTCTCTGTTTTTTTTACAATCTTCGCAGTGGCTGCCAATTAATCTTCCCTCTTTCATTATCTCCATTGCCAACTGAAATGGAAATTGCTTCAAGGCTAATCAATCAATCATGTACAAAACTGGAGCCGGATCCATTTTAGTTGGCTTTTTAGTTATGAAACATTTATTGTCAATATTTGAACTCACGTATTGATCCGATATATGATTGAATGTATTCAATTAAGCACAAATTTGTTAAAATATGTTCTCCTTTTAAGTTCAAATATATTATTTATTAAAATATGTTCTCCGTTATATTTATACGTGGAATGCAAAGTCGACAACAAAAATAACATAATAATAAATTGACAAAATTTTAGTTAATACAATAAAACAGTTATAAAATAGAATTTTATTGAATATATAATCAATTTTCTTTTTCCTGTTAAATGGAACAAAAATCCATTTGCTTATAAATTCACATCATAACTGGAGGCATCCATTCTACTAATAAATGGAGATGATATGAGAAAAAAGAGACGACTGGTGAGGATTTTTTCCACAAACAACGGACCATCAATTTATCTACACTAATAATTTATTACTAAATTTATTTTCAAAAATGACTTACAAAAGAAAAATTATTGTTCATGTCCTTTAAACTTACTAAAAAATATTTTTTAATATACTTGAGAAAAAAGAAACAAATACTAAGGACGTAAATAGTATTTTTGTCCCTTAAAATTATATAAAAAAAATGCTAACCACATAAATATCTTACAGACATATTATATATGCTTATAATATATAAAATATATTTTTTTAAGAGTATGAATATTATTTTCGTCCTTTGGTCTGATTTTAAAGAATATGAACAGTATTTTTGTCTTTTGAAATTATTTTTTATACACAGTTTATATAAATTATAATTTTTTAATGATTTTGAAGGGTGTGAACAGTAGTTTCGTCATTTTTATATCATTAATAAAAATAAGTATAATTATAAATTATTAGTATAGATAAGTTGACTAATCTAATCATTTATGAGAAAATTCCACTGGTGACGTATTCTCATAGCGCATCTAATTTGGTCTTCGAGATCAACCTGACCTTTCTATTTTGGCTGTTTATAACAAAAAAGTTATTATGAAAGTTGCATGCTTGTTGACTTTAAAAGGAAAAAAAGAAAAGAAAACAAATTTGGAAAAAAAGAAAGAAAATGTTGACGCGCAAGACAGGGTTCTTCCACGCTAATTAATCAGATTCTTTTTTTTGTCCAGAAAATCTAGACCAGTCATATATATTAAATATATAAAATTTGTTTGATTTTTTTTATGACTTCAATTTTAATTGAACCACCTGATTTAAAATAAAGAGAAATTATTATTATTCCTCACTTTCTAAATTTTATTTATATATTTCATGATTCAGTTAATAATGAGTGTTATAATTCATAGCAATATGGTTTAATATGTGTCACAACCCGTTACAGTCTGTAACAGATTGTTATGACCTATTACGGATCATAACACTATGGTCTGGTGTGTTTATCTCTTATATAAATATATTTGAATGTTAATATAAACACATTTGAATGTTAGTATAAATAAATTTAAATAATAGTATAAATATATTTGAGTATTAGTATAAATAAGTTTAAATTTTAGTATAAATATGTTTAAATATAAACACTTTTATCTGATGTATATGCATGGGATGAGAAGCATGATGTTTTGAAAATTTAAATATTTCATGTCCGATCTATAAAATCTATGTCTAATTAAAAAATTTTGTGGAAAGTAAGATTGGAGTATAAAATTAGTGTGTAATTATCACACTTCTACAATAAATACTTTAAATTTGTTTAAAACATATATTCAAAAAAAATTATAGTACAACTCAAAAAGAGCTGAACTTGAACGCATGATAAATGTAATAATGATTGTTTGCAAAAACAAAAATGTCTTAAAAAACTAGAAATTGTGAATAATAAATGTGGATCACTTTTTAGTTCATAATATGTTTGCGCATTTATTCTACACAATATAACATAATTAGGTTCACAAAAACATTTTAAATTTATTCGTTGTTTTTTTTAATCTGTGTATGTACCCGTTGTTGTTTTTCTTTTATTTTGTGTTCATATCCATTGTTGTCAATGAGAACTTTTAAATTCTAAAATTTGAACATTTCCTCATCTCTTCTTTTACCTTTTCTCTTATATTTTTATCACATTGGAAAAGTGCCTAAATGTGAGCTCTAAGCCATCTAACTTAATTTATGTTTTTTTAGCCACTCCTGTAAGCTTGTTTTTCAAAATAAAAATAAATATGTGCTTGATTGAACCGTCATTTAGTGTTTTTGTTGTATTGATTATTCAACAAGTTTACAAACTCGTCCTTTGAATACCTTCACTTCCCTTAGAAATACTTATAAATAATAAATCCTAAATTTGCAATGCAGGTGAGCAGCGGTCCATGAACAGTAATTTTGACTGAGCCACAATTCTTAGATTTCTATTATACGCTTCTTTTCTCTTTTGCTGATGGCGATAGCTGATGTATTATCTGACTTGATTTTCTACATGGATGTGGTTTTCTCAGTTGTTATGCTAATTTTACTAGTTTCACTGTATGGTGGGGTCCGAGATCACATTAGTTTTTTCTTTTTATTTTGATACAGGTCTTTAAAAGTTCACTACTCGGTTGCTCGTTTTCGTATTTTAAGCTGGTTGCTCTTGGTTCATTTTTTTTTAATTGTGTGCTGTGTTGCGCATTTAATTGGATTGGCCATATTGTTGATGTTACGTTTTGATTCTCCTTTTGAATGATGTCTTGGATCTTTTTCACTGTTTTGTGTTGTTGTTATTGTTTCCTTCACGGATCCGCTGTTGGTTTTGTTCCATCTGGTCCTTCTTTTTTCTTTTGATTGTTTTCACTCCTCTTTAAACACCTGTTAAATGGTCTTGATCGGTTGTTTTTTGCTATTAAATTCTTCATGCTTTATATCATATCCGTATGCATCTCTTTCTTTCTTCTTAATTAATCGTTCTCCCTACAAATCTGCTAGGAAGGTGAGCACTCTATTATTTTTTTCCTTCTTTTGATAGTAAATGTTTTTTTATGGATTTTTCTATTAAAAATTATATCTGTAAAATTTCATTTGCAATTTTTTGAAATTTTAGGAAAATTTTCATATATCATCTGAAATCATTTTTTTATTTTGAATTTGACAGTACTTTATAAAACATACATAAATTATTAAAATTATTAAATATAAAAAATAAATATCTTTAATAAATAATAATAATTAATAACATATATATACATATAAAAATCATTAAAATTGATTTTTTTAAGTTTTACGTTGACCATTTTTTTAAAACTTGGTGTTGATTTCTTTTTAAAAAGAAACTACCAGTCAACATGACCAGTTTCTCAGAATTCGCCGGCCTGGTTGGATTTTCAAAAACAAAATGGCGCACAAATAATAAATGCTGACGAAGCTTTTGAGCCAAACGAAAGCGTGAAGTCGCTGCCCCAAATCCAAAATTTCCCAGATCGATTGCTGGAAAAATTTTCGCCAAATTTTCCCAACCCCGCCAATTTGCAATTACATATATAATCCCCCAGTTAAACCTTCAAGCACAGTGCTTCTTTTTAATTTCTCTTCCAACTTAACGTCTTTCTCTGAGGTCTGTTTTTCCTTTCTAAGATCAACTCTCCAACTCTCTAACTCTCTCTCTCTCTCTCTCTCTCTCCCCCCCCCCCCTCCCTCCCTCCCTCTCTACGAGTCGCTTCGAGCACGCGCCAGCATCATCGGTAGTTCTCACATGCCCTTCCCCGTCTCCGTCTCAGTCGTCCTCCGTGTCCTCTTTCTCCGTACGGACTGGAGATCTGGATTCGGGAAGGGACATGGTAGTGGGATCCACTTCTCCTGAGACCGGTATAGTGGTTCCTGGTGTTATTATTTCGTTGATCTCTCTCTCTCTCTCTCTCTCTCTCTTTCTCTCTGTCTGCCTCTCTCTTCTTTTTTTTTTGAAAGCTTGGCAGGGGCTGCCAAGATTGTATTAATAATTAAAACAAAGCCCTATCCATTAGGTGCAGTCTACTAAACATTACATACAGTCTACTAAACAACAAGAATACATTACATACCATCTACTAAAAAAAGCCCTATCCAAAAAATAGAGCTGAAAACCATTCTAAGCTGCGATCCTTTTTCTCCCGATAGGTACAGTGTTGTTATTCTCCTTGGTGGCATTTTGTTGTGCTCTTTCAGCAGTATCTTCCCCACAATTGAAACATCCTACGTGATTGCAATTACTAGAGCTCATTCTGGCGTCTGCCCCGTCTATCCTGTATCAAAGATGATTTTGTTTCATTGACACCATATGTGCCAGCAACATGCCACAATGATGGTGCATCATAGCGACCTCTTGGTCCTGGGGCTATGTCTCACCAGTCCATAGGATTTTTGTAGTATAAGCGGAATGGAAAGATCTGGCTTGATGATACTGAAGCCATACCAGCGCTGTAGCAGAAACCATACCGATACCGCATAGGGGCAAAGGAAAAATAAAGCAGCAGGGACTCCATCGAGCAGAGACGACACATGACGCAGCTAGGCTAACATGGTAATATCCTCTCGATCATGACATCATGTGTTAAGATTTTGTCATGCATCATGAGATGGAAGAAAAATTTGGCATTAGGAGGCGCCTTGCATGTCCACAGCATAGTGAAAGGGCCTCGCAACTTCCCCGATCCTGCAATTATGTTATAAAGATGAGTAAGCTCCAGTGTTAGACCAGCGCCATACTAACTGGTCATGTTCTGTGTCAAAATTGAGTTGTCTAGCTAGCAGAACCGCCTCAATCTGTGATCGTGTTCTTAGGTTAGGCAGCAGGAACTCCAAAGCCTGAATGGCATCCCTTAGTGACATTTTGGGGTTTGGTGGCTTGGCAGATATGTCAGTTAGACTGAGTAGTGGTTGGCCCCCCCATGGGTCATACCAAAACGAAATGGAGACCCCACTATGCACCCTGTACAATGTGCTCCACTGAAATAGTGGCCTTATTTGATGAAGTTGTCGCCAAAAGAATGAGCCTTTTTTCTTCCAAAAAGAAGGGCCATGCATGTATCTTCCATTCCAGTACTCGGTGAACACCTCTAAAAGAAGCGAGCTAGGAGAGTACCCTACCCGCCGCCACCATCTGAGAAGTATTTGAAATTTTTTATATTCTCTTTTTTGTAGGATCTCATTAAGAACAAAACTTAGAAAGGTAATCTCAATGAGGTAGTTTTTTGTGTTAGTTTGTCAGCCATGACAACATTATCCAAATAAATATATGAATGTAGGAATTTTTGCTTAATCTCTTTTTTCTATTATACTTTTGTGAGAAGGTGAATAGGCGAGGGGACCTCTTATGAATCAATTTAGATAATCATTATTTGCTTTATTTTCGTACATGTACATATTTCAAATGGTTGTGAACCAGTTGGAATTGGTGATACAGGACATTGTAGGTAATTTGATTGTTATTTCTGTGATTGTTTGTCAACAGAATGAAAAAAATAGGTCAAAGAATATTATTAAGATGTAATTTCTGATAATATATTTTATGTTATTTCTGTGCTCAAAAATATATTTCAATAATGTATAACTTCTTACTTTTTTGTAATTATTAGGAAATACAAATGTTGTACTTACTTTCGCCTATGAGGCATAATCCCAAAGTAGGAAGGCTATATGATATCCAAATATCCACATGTTGTTGTCGATGAAGATGAGCGTGGAAATAATTTTGATGAAGTTTTTGTGGATGAAGTATTAGTTAGAACCGAAATGTTGATACGTGCTTATGAAAATCTAAAAGTCATGACAGATGCTAAGGGCAAGTATATCACATGACCTAAACAATTGGTCACTTTCAAACTTTGTTATTTCCAGCACCTCACCTAATTAATCTTTGAAGTTTTCTTTCTCCCTCATTTCTTTTATTAATTAACTTTATTTTGATGTGAGGGTATGATAACGTAAAAAATTGCTTACTGTCTATTCTGATATAGTTTTATCTTATTTCTTTTTATTTTGCTCTTTTTAGGTGACAAGTAAAACTAAAATCAAGACTTGTGAAAAAACCTTCTCACTTTTGGCCTACTTTTTTTTTACTACACCACAACATCACTATTTTTGTTATTATCTATGGAGTTTGATTTTATGTAAGAGATATTTTGATGAAGTACTGTATCAATAATAGTTGATAAGCTTTGTGATTAATTTGAGTACACTGATGTTAGTGATTTAATCTTGCTTAATTTTTTATATTGGTATGTGCCATTTATATTTTGTTTTTAAGATGTTCATTATGCAATATCTTAATATAGAAAAACATAGTAATGAGATTTGATGTGCTAATAAAACATGCTATGAAACTCAAATGCAAACAACGGCATTTTTAATAAATTTTTTCCATTTTTTATCTATAAAAAGCAATATCAAAACACCAAATCGGTGGCATTTATCATGAAATTTGCGACACTTTTTGACTAGTCAAAGGCATTTTCAATATGTTTTAGTAACTCTTTTGATAATTAGGCGGCATTTGATTGTGTAACTTCAAGCATTTAACAATGGATATGGAGGCAATTGCAAAGTGTTGTAATTAGTGATCTTTAGAGGCACTTTTTCGATAAATACCATCATTATATTTTGCAGCATTATGGAGTGTTGCTATTTTACCAAGATTAGTGGCATTTGCAAATGCCATTGAAATTATCAAAAGTGCCACTGTATATCTTTAACGATACACAATTTTGCGTCACTTTAGAAATGCCTCCAGATATCAAGGGCGGCATTTTTTAGGCTTTTGGTGGCATTTTTAAATGCTTTTAAATACCATAATTCTCGTAGTGAGCTGTTACTGGAGCTGTATGGATGAACTGTCTTTTATAATGCTGCTTGGCTGAGATTAGTCTCTCCTTATTTATTATTTTCTTACTG
This sequence comes from x Bolboschoenoplectus mariqueter, assembly GCA_037678475.1. Classification (NCBI taxonomy): domain Eukaryota; kingdom Viridiplantae; phylum Streptophyta; class Magnoliopsida; order Poales; family Cyperaceae; genus x Bolboschoenoplectus; species x Bolboschoenoplectus mariqueter. Next base: position 2,092,876 of record CM075250.1, read on the forward strand.
TTTATGCGCTATAGTTGATTAGGTTTATATATATTGTGTTTTTTATTGCGTGATGTGTGGCTAACAAAGAAACATTGATGAAGAAATCTTGAATATGAATGTGATTTCCATGACATAGTTGAAGAAAAATACTGCAAATAACGTTAAGATCCTTAAACTTTGTTTAATGATTCAAATTAGCTCGCAGTTCTAATTGTTTATTACATTTTGTTTGGACTAAAATACAACTCAAAAGCAACAAAAAAAAAAGCCAGTGATCCGCAGCAACCATGCATCTAGTATTATGTAATGCTAAAACATTGTGAAAATAAATCTAAAAGCCTCGGAATAAAATGCAAGCAATCGATTTGACAAAACCAAAGAAAATAAAATGCAAACGGGTAGCAATTAAAATAAGAAAATCACTTAACATATATGGTGTTTAATGAGAAAAAATTATTTACCCCACATAACTTGTCCCAATAACTTACCCCATGATCTCGCTGTCATAATGATCCATTTTAACTTAATTAAATATTTCATTAACTACTATCTCAGTCTTAATATTTTTTAAATAATTTTTAATTATAACACAATTTCACAAATAATAATCGATTCATATTTACATAGCAATCATGTCACTTTTATATAACAATCACTTGCAAAAATTTGAACTAAAAAATTTGTATTTAATAAGACTATTGGTTCTATTTTGAATGACTTTTCATATTTGAACTTTATTTAATTGTATATTTTCTTGATATGAATTTGGGACAAGATAATGAGGCAAGAATTATGAGGTAGTGATCAGGATCCTGTTTATAATTAGGTTGGTTGCCAATTGAACGTAGCCAGAAATGACCACATTTTTTTCTTTGAGAGTTGGTAATGACCACTTTATTAGATAAGTTAATTAGGTCTTCGCTGTCATTTCCTCTTCTTTCAATTAAATTTTTTTACTTGCTTGTGCTCTCTAGTGCACTTGTCGGAGCCTTGGATACCATGTGACATGAAGCCTTTGCGATTGAATGCTGCGCGCACAAATCTTGAAGGCGCTGATGACTGTCTGATCTACGCCATATACATCATGATATTGGAGCGGATCCGAACGCATCCACTGATCAATGCATTATTAGTTAGTCAAAACATGAAATTTAGAAAACAACAAAGTGGAGTTGTTGTTTCAAATAAAATTTTTCCCTAAAGGTTGACGATTGACTGGAGCTAGGAGCCTTGTTGTGATCTCCTTTTTTTTCTATTTAATTTAATGAATAGCAAGCACGCTGCCCCCAAACCCCAACAATAATGCACTAAAAATGTATGAAAAAAGATATGCAGATATATAAGACAAATTAATTACAACTGACACTCATTAGTTTAGAATGGCAGATTTGGGATCTCGCAAACATGAGTTAAACTCTAATATTTTGACGAAAGTTCACAAGGTAAGTTCAGATTATGTCTAGTAATAATACCACCGTATTACTATAATATTTTAGTGAACCCCTTTTTAATACATTGTTTTATCTTGTTCCTTTCTCTTTAATATTTGTGTGAGCACATCCTTTTCCTTTTTTGCTGCTTTTTTGTTTTTTCTTACCTTGTAGGAATCCGTGTATCTTTCATTCTTTCTTATTTATTTCCACTGACGATATCACTTTGAGTCCAAAATTAATATAAAAAAATTACTAAACTAATAACATAATAAATAAATTCTATTTTTAATTGCAATTGTAGGATGAAGATGCTCTAAGTTCTTAATTCTTTCTAGTTAATACGCCAAATTGCATCAATAATTACTGCCATTGCTGAGAATATCAATCTGCCGTATAAACACACATGCGAATTCATTATTTTTTTTAGTAAGCAAAGCGCCGATTCACATGTGAGTTGTACAAACTTGACCTAATTACAAGTGTACTATTTGAAACAAAAATTTAATTAGCACTATTGGTGATACAATGGCAGATAATTTGTTACTTGACTGATATAGTGATATTAGTAGAAAAAGATACTATATAGAAGACAGAAAATATTTGGTAGGTATCATAATTGATATCATAATTGATACCAACTTTGTTATTCGGATTACACGAGTTATTATTGATATTAATTATTTTATTATGTGACTTATTTTTGACAGTATTTTCATTATTCAACTTAAATATCATTAATATGAATAATAATTCACTTAAATTGAATAATAAAAATACTGTACAAATGAGTTATATAATAAAATCATTAATATGAATAATAACTCATTTAATCTGAATAATAAAATTGATACTGATTATATATCGATTATAATATCAATATATCAGCTCCCATAGAGGATTGTTTTGTGTACTATATATATCATTGTATACCACATTCATTTCAGTCCAAATTGTTACCAACAGATATATCAGTTTAACATCTCCAAGAAAGGGTTGCATCTTTTTCTCTAATCAGACCTTAAAATTAGGAGGGACATTGACAGCTTATCCAAGTAAAATTACAACATTGGCCAGACTGGCGTTGAATTGAAGTGTTTAATTATTTTCTAACTTTATATAGTTATCCTTTGTAGCTTTTAGTGGTCCCATTACTCCTTATTAGTCTTTGTTAATTTGATATTTGCTTTTGTCTTCCTGGGTTTATTATATGTGATTAGGCCTGACAATGATATGATATGGCTTCTTGCTTTAGTGCTTTCCAGTATTTAGTGCAAAGAGAATATATATTGGAGTCATTAGGAACGGAAAAAAAATGATTTTGTTTTTATCTTTTTTAAGTTAATAAATTATTGAATTGTCCAATCAGAAATTGACTTTAATCAACCCATTTACTTTTACAGAAAGAGTGTATATACATTAACTTTATCTTATCTGGGCAATTCCAAATTTTAATTGGATAGATTCACCTCACAATTAATTATGGCAGCCAATTTTAATACGAAACTTGTAACATGTGATGGGTACCTAGAAAACTGTATTCTCAAATAATCACAACCTTTTCTTGATGCTACAGTCCTGGTATTGACCCAATTTAAAGTGCATTTGAGCCTATTTTGTGTAACAGCCCATATTAGCTCATATTTCTCAGAAAATAAAAGGCCCAATTATAGGATTTTTACAGCCACGTAAACCCAGAAAAAAACAATAACTATGACTAACATGTCAATCTAATTGCACAGAGCAACCATCTATTGATTCCTTAAATCTGGCCTGAAGCTAAAGCAAATTATAAGCTTAAATCAATGGCTGTAAGAACATCAATGCAGGTATAGGAAATTTCATTCTTTGACAAAATTGCTTTAAATGTTTATGATAAAGAGTATGCTGTCAGGGCTAAATATGTCACATAAATAAGTTCATAATTATATTGGACTTAAATACTTTCACTTTCTTATTCCCACATTATAACATGTATATGCTGAGTACACGATTCTGTACCAAATTAAATACATTTCAAAGCATGCAACTAATTTTCAAATTTTTCTTTCATTGTTTCTTCCAGACTCTACAAAATTGGAAATCATATCTGCCAAATTTTTCCATGAAGAACCTTCCTCTTCAACTGCCTTCTTAGCTTTCTCCGCAAGATCCCGGGCTCGGTCTCTCCTTTCCTTCCCTTCATTCTCACCATCCATGAGAGCTGAAACCGCATTTCCAACATCGTGCCTTTTCACCATAACACCATCAATTCCGAAGTTCGGCATTTTCACACCGATACTAATTCCAATTTTCAACACATCCACAATGAATTTCTCGTTTAGAAATTGATCGGCAAAGTGAGGCCAGGTTATCATCGGCACGCCCATAGAGATCGCCTCCAATATCGAGTTCCATCCACAATGCGTCATAAACCCTCCGACCGCAGGGTGTGACAAGATGACCATCTGAGGAACCCAGCCGGTAAGTATAAGGCCTCTATCCTTGACCCGCTCTTCAAACCCGTCTGACAACAATTTTTCAATTTCAGTGTTAATTTCCTTTTTCTTGATCACTAGTATAAATGGCCTTTTTGATTCCTCGAGACCGCTCGCTATCTCAATAAGTTGCAAAGGGTTTGAATATGCTGCACTTCCAAAATTGGAGTAAAGAACTGAGCCAACATCCCTTTTATCGAGCCATGTCAGTACTTGATCCTGATCAACCGTATATTTGTTTCCTCTAACAGATTGGGTACTAATTTCTTTGTTAGAAAGACATGTCGGCCCAATTGTCCAGGCTCTCTTTCCTATGACCCTCTCGTAGTGCTCAATAAACAGCTGTTCCAACTCATGAAAGGTATTTACCACCACTCCGTCAGCCGTCGACTCTTCTTCTATAACCATTCTCCGAATATCCTCAAGCCCGGGAAAATTAAAGAAGCCCGGTGTTTGCATCTTGTTGACTTCTACTTCAACTGGGAAATCTGGCACGGTGACATACTCGAAACTATTGGAGACACGGTCATAGACCTTATGTATCTCCAAGTTATGAGCAGCAGAGATATAAAAGCAAGAGGGACCATGAAAAATTACCCTGCGGATGCCCAATTTTCGTGCGACAGGTCCCGTCCATGCATTAGACATGTCAGCGATCATGCAATCGGGAGTGCTATCAAGGCCTTTCAGAAAGAGTTCGAGAGGCTCACCCAACAAATAAACAGCATCAAAGAAATTCCGAAAGAATCCTCTCGGGATAAGCTCCATACTCTCACACCCGTCGGGTAGACCGAACTTGGCAGCGGGAAAGGTGAGTTCAACAAATTGTATAGGAAGATCCAATTCTTGCACCCGATCAATAACGGGTCTTATCCTAGCGGCATTTGCTGGGGTTGTGATAAGACTAACACGGACCCCACGACTGGCTAGGAGGTGAGCCATGTCGACCATTGGGATCAGATGCCCTTGAGCTGCTAATGGAACTAACACAAAATGAGGTTTCATTTCTTCTTGGACAGATCTCATGATTTTGTTTCAGTGAGTATTTGGTAAGGTATTGTTTTTCTGAGAATCAGAATTCATGGAGAAGTATTAACAGCTAACTATAGTTCAAATTCGTATTCCTTTGTTACAAGCTCTCAACCATTCCCTGTTACAAAGAAACTGATGCGTGGGTCCTCGAGCATCAAATGCATGTCCCGTCAATAATAATAAAAATCAGCATGGAACTAACTAACTTCTCAGGCACATGCAGTATATGTCTCAGAGGCATGGTAACAGAAAAACCTGACTGCTGTGTACATACTGATGTCTGGATGAGGTTTTCTGTAAGAAGAGAGAATCTCTCATCGCCAATTGTCATGCATTTTGGGATTCTTGGCACTATTTACTGTGGATTAGAGCGAACTTTCCTGTTTGCGTATAAGGGTTTGACACGTGTATTTGCCTATGGACAAATTGATTTTGGCCCAGTTCGTCAACAGCTATTGCTTTCTATTTTGTATCTTTCTAATTAGTAGTGACTGAGTTCAAATTTTCAAATTGGAGAGATTTTTTGACTTTTGAGAGGGTAAGGATCCATCCAAACATAGAGAGAATGAAACTGAGACGAAACTCCCACATCGAAATAATATCTGAGGGTGCAAACGCACCGGATAATAGTCAAATCATATTGAGTCCAGTCAAGATATTTCTATAAATATTTTAGTGAAATATTTACAGATTAAATTTTAAATTTTCATTTTCAAAATGACGGTTTAAATAGCTCAATGAATTTTTCATATTAAATTTCATAGAATATTAAAATTTATCATTTTTAGAATTTATTTACTATTTTTAATAATTTTTGAAAAATGATCATTTTTTACCTTCGAATATTGGTATTTTCTTTTATTTTTAGGATCATTTTTCAAAAATCATTAAAAACAGAAAAAAAATTATAAATATGATAAATTTTAATATAATATAAGATTTTTATATGAAAAATTTATTAAACTACTTGAATCGACGTTTCGGACACAGAATTTTGAAATTTGACTCATAAAAGTTTCCAGCCAAAATTCTTACGAAAACATATTAGTCAAACTCAATTATATTTATATTTATTTTAATTTATCGGATATGAATAGATTTCAATGTGAATATGGTTCAAATATTAAAAGAATATGAATTAAATACGAAAGCGAATATAGTTCAAATATAAATGTATTTTTTTTATTTTATAAAATGCATCAAATTTATTACTAGCATAAATATTTTAAAGAAAACTAATATTCATATTACATATCTAATTATAATGATAAAAAATATTATTTTTTTTATAATAAGTACTAAATTACAAGGTATATATCTTGATAATTGGATATGTTCATTTGCAAAGAATACGAATATCCATAAGCAAATATCAGATACCTAATATCTATTTTATAAATTCAAAACCATAGGTGTATCTATATCCACACAATTTTTCAAATATTAAATGTATGTATCTAAATTTACAGATACCAAACATCCATTCCGTTTTCATCTCTAACTCGGATAAGAACCTCGCCACCTACTACAAATTAATTAAAATGGTAATCTAAACAAGTTTATGCAAGTCATGTAATATAATGCAAACTAGTTATCTTCAATATTACTTATTATATTTTCTTATTTTTATAACTGCCAGTGCAGTGGTCTCTTCTTCCTCTTCTTCTTCTTCTTTTGTTTTAAACCATGTGGCAGTAGGCTTGTGAAGGTTCATTATCAAGGAAGAAAAAGGAGGCATCCATTACCATCTAAAAATGGAGAAGTTATGTACTCGAATGGAGACTTCTAGGCGCATTAATTCTAGCCGACTGCGTGTGACTTTTGTGTGTGGGTTGTAGTTGTGAATTTATATATTCTGAACAGTTATTTTAGTAGATATATTAGATAAAAATTATTCCTGAGGATTGTAATGAATACTGTAGCTAATAGTATTGAGTTTCATAAGAAATATTTTTTAGGAGGGATTTTTTGCTCACTACACGAAAAGTACATTATTATAAAAATAATTTTCGTAAACGTTCTTTTAGTAACGGTTACTTAAGAAAATCGTTAATGAAAGTATCTGGTGACAATTTGAAAATTTTTCTAAAATTTTTATCAACGGTTGTTAGGAAATAACCGTTGCTAATTGCTGCCCAAAAAATGAAAAAAAAATCAGAAGACTTTTAGCATCAGTCCCAATAAAAAATTTGGTGCCAAATGTTCAACTTTCAGAAACAGTTCTTTACTAATAATCGGTGCTGAATATTTCTTTTTTTTTATTTTTGTCTGACTTTCGGCAACAGTTATTACAAGAAAATTGGTGCCGAATGTTCAACTTTCAGAAACGGTTCTTTACTAATAACCGTTGTTGAATCTTTATTTTTTTTTAATTTTTGTCTGACTTTCAGCAACGGTTATTATAAGAAAATCGGTGCTGAATATTCAACTTTTAAAAACGGTTCTTTACTAATAACCGTTGCTGAATCTTTATTTTTTTTTTTATTTTTCTCTAACTTTCCAAAATCGTTCTTTTTAAGTAACCAATATTGAATGTTCTAGAGAGAAATCTTCCGCCAGTACTGAATGTACTTGATTTCAAATTTTTGACAGTTACCCTTTAAATCTCTCATCTCTCTCCGGGCCTTCTAAGTTTTAAACTCTTCTCTCTCTCTCTCCCAGCCCTTCTCTGCCGCGCCCAACATCCCAACCAAGCCGCTTTTTTCACCTCTCCCCCTGCCTCTCTCCCTCTCTTAGTACCCTATTTTTTTTAAGTTATTAGTTTAATTAGATATCGTTAGTTTAATTATGTTTAGATTGTTAATTAGATTAAGAAATTAGTTTATGTAATTAGTTTATGTTAGATGTTGTTAGTTTAATTATGGTTAAATTGTTAGATTATGTAATTAGTTTATGTAATTAATTTATATTAGATGTTATTAGTTTATGTAATTATGGTTATGAATTATGCTTGAATTATGGTTATGTAAAAATTTTATTTTTATATTTTAATAATTTTTGCATGTCTCATAAAGGACAAAAAAAATTGGAAATAAAAAACAAATAATTTCAGACGACATATAAAAAAATCTCTAAAATTTCAGAAAATTAAAACCTAAGTTTAAAGGGATCAGACGATATTTTTTGGATCTGAAAACGGGGGGCTATGGATTTCACCAATAATATTGTTGTAGATCGTTTTACGAGCTTTCCGAAAAGGTATTAAATATTTTCTACAGACTTTTCTATCAAAAGTTATGCATGTTTGAAATTGGATATTTCATTGATAATTTTCTGAAATTTCGGAGATTTTTTTATATATCATCTGAACTATTTTTTATTTTTCAATTTTCACTGTCATTTATGAGACATGCGGAAATTATTAAAATTACTAAATTTTAAAAATAAATATTTTAGTAAATGATACTAATTAATAATATATACATATATTGATTTATTTTAAGTTTTGTAATTTCAAAATAAACAAATTAATAAAAAAATATATATATCCGGTTATTAAAAAAACAGTGGCCATTGAGTGTCTTTTTTTTTTAAAAAAAAAGGACTTTCAGTATTGGTTATTAACAAATAACCGGTGCGGAAAGTATATCTTTTGGCAACAAATATTTGTTAATAACCGGTGTGAAAAGTGAACCTTTGACAACGGTTATTTGTTAATAACCGGTACTGAAAATCCTACTTTTCATAACGGTTATTCAAACAACTGTTACCAACTTTCAACAACCCTTCCGTTGACATCGATACCATAATCATCCAATATTTATACATTAAAAAAGCTTTTTTTTTTTCTTGTCAAGTCCACAACCACAAAATTCACATCCTCTATAGTACCACTATCAGAAAAAAAAAAGCTTTAGCACCGGGTTCTAAAATACATTCAACACCGATAATGGTATCGGTGTTGAATGTATTTTAGAACCCGGTGCTAAAGCTTTTTTTTTTTCTGATAGTGGTACTATAGAGGATGTGAATTTTGTGGTTGTGGACTTGACAAGAAAAAAAAAAAGCTTTTTTAATGTATAAATATTGGATGTCTCTTAATTTTATCTCTATTTATGGTTATAGATAGTGACTGAAATAGAAAACAAATTATGAAACATTGTATCATTATCTTTTTTTTTAATTAATTTTTCTCTCTCGTTTTGGTGTTGTGATCATGTTTTCTTTAAGTTCAAATCTCACTCTTCACATTTTCTAAAGAATTATTATGAGTAAAAATACAATTAAAATGTGGCCCGTACATTTGGCAATGTATGTGTGTGTTGGAATAGAACAGATTGAACTAAGAAAAATTTATTTACGGACAGACTGAATCGTCAATTTTAGATCCAATGGTATAGACGAGACGGAATAGATATAGAATTTCGAATTTGATATATATTTGACGCTATCCAATACATTGTCAACTCTAAAGTCAACAACAAAAATAAAGATGTTGTTTACAATCTAAAGTCTACCATCTCCTATGAAAATTTCCACAATCCAACAAAACAATTCATTTTTATGCTTGTGCATTTCTAAAAAAAATTTATCTAAAATTAATTTCCAAATCTCATGTTAATATAGTCTCACATCAACCAAATAAATCCAAAGAATGTTAATGAAATTATTTTATTTGTTTATTCTATTTATATCTATATCGTTTTCTGTAAGACAAATAGATTTTTTTTTCAAATTGAATATTTTTTTTAAAAAGATATAATATTCATGACGTATCTATGCTAAATACAACATAAAATAAACTTGTAATGTGACAAAAATACACGTGCTTGACAGCTCCACTGTGCCATCAACAAATTGATTAATCAACTTGAATTAATGCGACATGCCAAAATAGCTGACATGTGTACATACCTCATTAGTTGATTTATTAGGTTAATAATGAAAGATGAAGACAGCAGCATATATTTAGTCAATATCCATTTTCTAGGGAAGAAAGCGAAAGAATATATAATTTTATTAAAGTAGCTGATACAGATATATCAAAATTGATATCATAATAAATATTATCTTTTATTATTTATATTAAATGAGTTATTATTTATATTAATAATTTTATTATATAATTTATTTATACATTATTTTTTGTTATTCGAACTCAAGTGATGAGTTATTATTTATATTAATGATATTTATGTTGAATAATAAAAATATTATTAAAAATAAATTAAATGATAAAGTCATTAATATAAATAATAACTCATTTAATCTGAATAATAAAGTCGGTATCGATTTTAATATTGATTTTAGTATCTCCCAAGCATTTTCCTTTTATTAAATAGATGACGAAGAAAATGTTTACCATATTCATTTCTTTAATTAAAAAAATGCAAATATTATGCCTGAATTTTCTTTAACAGAAAAAACTGCAAATAAAATGAAAAAATCATTAAAAAATGATCAACAAATTATTTATATCAAAATCTTGTAAGATACAAAATTTTCTATTTTTAGAGTTTTTCAACTATTTTTTCGGATTTTTTAAGATGATTTTATAATAATAATAAAGTAATGAATTTTTTTATATAAAAATAGGCACTCTAAAAAGTATGAAACAAATAGTCAAAAAACTCTAAAAATAGAAAATTTTAGTATTCTATAAGAATTTAATACAAATAATTTATTAAACAACTTGGATTTTTAATTTGAAGTCGATTTGATATGTTTTTGAGTTAGGAACATCGAAAGACTCTGTGCTCATAAGAGTACGTTAGCTTTATTATATATATGGCTAATATGCTTCAATAAATATTTCAATCCGAAATATTTACAGGTCAAATTTTAAAATTTCGTATCCAAAACGTCAATCCAAATAGTTTAATAAATTTTTCATATTAAAATTTTGTAAAATACTAAAATTTATCAGTTTTAGTATTTTTCTACTATTTTTGATGATTTTTGAAAATTGATTCTAAAATATTTGAAGGTCAAAAAGGGGCATTTTTCAAAAATTATTAAAAATAGTAAATAAATTTTAAATATGATAAATTTTAGTATTCTATAAGATTTTGATATGAATAATTTATTCAGCTACTTAAATTGCCGTTTTTGATACAGGATTTTTAAATTTAATTCGTAAATATTTTGCTGAAATATTTATGAAAACACTGTAACCGGATTCTATATATACATCCAAAATGATACATTAGTAGCAGCTAGAGTTCTCAAAAAAACACGGCGTGTCACGACACGGCATGGTACGGCACGGCGTGTCAAAATGTGCCGTGTTATACGTGTCGCATGCCGGGTCGTTATCCGTGCTGTGTCGGGTTTTTGTCGCCAGAGACACAACACGGCATGCACGGGTAAGGAGGGCGACACGGCACAACACAACACGTAACACGCATAGGCACGGCACGGGAACACGCGTAGGCACGTTTGGCACGCTTAGCACGGTTAACACGGATAGGCATAGGATGCACGGATTGCAAGCCGTTGAATATTGATTAGACGGTTGATTTTATAATTTATTAGCGGGATTTTTTTAATTTTTTTAATTCTTTTGCATTTTTTACAAATTTTTATAATTTTTTTTCAATTATTTATTTAATTTTTTTAGCAGTAAATAAATTTAAAAACGCTTGAATTTTTTAATATTTTTTTAAATTTTTCTGAATTTTCTACAATTTTTTTCTATTTTTTCGAACTTTTTTTTCCCACCAAACACATTTAGCACGGTTAAGGCATGTGTAACACGACATGCCAACTCGACACGGTACGATTAAAGAACGTCACGTTTAGCACGACGTATCGAATCAATACGACACGTGTAGCACGCCGTGCCTTAACCATACCGTGCCTTATTCGTGCCTGTGCCGTCCTCCCCTCATTTTTGACACGACACGGCACGCACGTCAAAAAAAAAAAACATACCACATCACACTACGCCATATTTGAACATAACACAACACGATATGTATTTAATTCACTAGTAGCAGCCAATACGTACCTCACAAAATTTGACGTCATCTAAGTTATCTGACCTATGCACTAACGTAATTTGTTGTTCAAAACACTATATATGGATCATATGATAGCTAACAATTTCAAATATACTTCTATTTCCATTCTCATTTCCACATGTAACATATTTCTTCCACCTTATACTCTCCCACCCAAATTAATTAAGACCCGAGGTCACTAGCCATGGATACTGCTGTATCAGAACCAAAACCTTATTTTGTGCTGATCCCACTCATGGCACATGGTCATATGATTCCGATGGTAGACATGGCCCGTCTTCTAGCCGAGCGTGGTGCAATCATCACCTTCGTCACAACGCCCGTCAATGCCTCGAGAATCAAAACAATAATTGAAAAGATGGACGAATCCAAACTATCCATCGACTTTCTGAAACTTGAATTCCCTTGCGAGAAAGCCGGTTTGCCAGAAGGTTATGAGAGTGCAGATTTGCTTTCTGGATTAGATCAAATTATCAAATTCGTTAATGCTTGTGCAATGCTCAAGGAGTCGCTCGTAGCGTGTCTAAAGGAGAAATATCCCTCGCCTACTTGTATAATAGCTGATACGAGTCAACCATGGGCGGGTGATGTTGCAAGAGAACTCGGCATCCCAAGACTAAATTTCAATGGTTCCGGTGTCTTCCCAAACCTTGCAACATACATAATTCGTCATCAAAACATATTTGACAATGTAAAGGATGACAAAGAAACCATCATTATACCTGGGTTTCCACATCGGCTTGAGATGACGAAGGCCAAATCGCCGGTAAGCGTCCAAAGGCCAGGGATGGAGCAATTTCTGGAGAAGAGGCTACGAGAGGAACAACATGCCGATGGTGTGGTGGTAAATAGTTTTTATGAATTGGAATCTTCGTATGTAGACTCTTATGCAAAAACCACAGGGAAAAAGATATGGACGATTGGACCAATGATGCTATGTAATAGGAATACCAATGAAATGTCTGACAGAGGAAATAAGGCATCAATTGATGAGGATGATTGTTTGCGTTGGCTTGAATTGCAAAAGCCATGCTCAGTTGTTTATGTAAGTTTTGGAAGCCTCGCACGCACCACACTTGCACAGCTGGCAGAAATAGGGTTAGGTTTAGAGGCCTCGGGAAGGCCGTTTATATGGGTAATAAAGGCCGGCGACAAATCTTCTGTTGTCAAAGAATGGCTCTCTAATGGTTTTGAGGAGAGGGTGAACGGTCGTGGTCTGATAATCAAAGGATGGGCCCCACAGATGATGATCTTGTCTCATCCAGCCGTAGGAGGCTTCCTCACACACTGCGGATGGAACTCGACTTTAGAGAGTATATGCACAGGTGTGCCTATGATAACATGGCCCCACTTTGCTGAACAGTTTCTGAACGAGATGCTGATAGTCGACATACTTAAAATAGGCGTGAAGATCGGTGTCGAGGATCCTAATCAATGGATAACACATAGAGAAGACACAAATGATAATGATGTGATGGTGAAGAGGGATGACGTGGCAAAGGCCGTGTCGGAGCTGATGGATGGAGGAGAGGAGATAAGAGAAAGGGCCAGAGAGCTAGCTAAAAAGGCTAGAGAAGCCATGGATGAGGGAGGCTCTTCTTTTAATAACTTAAAGGAGTTGATAGATCTGTTTGGGAATACCAGGAAAACAAGCAGAGTTGAACCATAAATCAATTGTATATTTAGATTAATCATGTGATAATTTGATTCACTAATTCCCTAAAATAAAGTACCATGAACTCCTTTTCTGATTTAGGTTGCATGTACAGTAGTAGAATCTTTTTGTCATGTGCAGCTTCATGGGCTAATAAGCATTCTTGTCGGTTGCTTTGGGAAAGAAATTATGATCTGGTCCCAAGTAAAACCATCATCATTTTAGTAACATTGTCTATACTTCTGTTCACCAAAAATAAAAAAGACAGAATCTTTTATCAGCACTTCTGCATGGTACCATGCTTCCGGTCCCTACAATACCATGCGACAATGTTTTTCTTTTTCTTTTAATGACCCGTCTGGGTTATGGTTTTATAAACTACACCAGGTCCATAGTTCAAAATCTAAAAATTAAGGATGCTGACAAGTGTAATTCTATTGTCATGTTTGGATTTATGAAACTGAAACTGCCGTAGTTGCAATTTCTCATGTTTTGTCTTGGGATGATTGAAGCTGAAACTACATCAGTGGGTGTATTAATTGGCCTTTTTGTGCTCCTCAGTTCTTAATTCCTTTACCAGTAATATACAGTATCACTTTACCAGCAATATACTGTTCTTGACCAGTACAATTTCATGCTCCTCTATAATCAATAAAGCCGTATTGCTGCCCTTGTACGAGAGCAAAATCATGAGATCATGCTTATGACAATCGTTAGAAACAGTAACAGATAGGAAAACACAGACAAGATAAAAAAAAACCAATAAAAGAATATATGTAATCCTGTACTCAAGACCACATGTACCAGTATCATCTAGCAATCAGCAACAGATAGGAACCAAATAAAACTGGTATGCAATCTTTTGTATTTATTTAGCTTGTACTGACATACTAACTCCAAAAAATCTACTCACACTGAAACAAGGAGACAATTTTATAGTAGTAGAAAAATAATATTTTCCTAATACAAATTTCCTCGCTGATAATCTGTACAAGAGCACGAGCCATCCTTAAAACGGTGAACCATTACTCTATCTCTCAATACAATCTCCCTGTTATATATTTTCGAGAGCAGCTTCATTGCCTTATGACAATCGCTGCATACCATAAAGTTCTTCACAATTCGTATAGTTGCATATGGACCAGAGCGGAGCAATCCAAAGGCCAAAGCGACCTTCTCACTATGCCAGAAAACCTTCTTTCCTGAGGCCACCTCAGAAAAAACATTGGAACCATCAGGGCTGTAGCCGAATACTTTCAGCTTGCCATTTATCTCTTTTAATTTAGAGAGAATCTGTTTAACTAGCGGGTGGGACCCACCACCAGACTCAAATTCATGTACAATCCTTTTCACCTCGATAAAACTACAACCTGGTTCTTTGTCAATACCTTTTGCCAGTATCATTTCTCTGATTCTATGTTGATCTTCCCACCTATTACACTTCGCATATAAATTGCATAGCAGTACATATGCTGTGATATCATCAGGGTTCAGCTCAATTAGGTTTTTAGCAGCAAATTCACCCATATCCATACTTCCAAAAGCCTTGCATGCACCAAGAAATGTGCTCCAGATGTCAGTATTAGGTCTCATGGGCATGTTTGATATGGTCTCAAGTGCCTCCTTCAGCCTCCCGGTTTGGCATAGGAGGTCAATCATGCAATGGTAGTGGGTCACATTTGGCATCATCCCATAACTACTAATCATGCTAATGAATAGTTCCCTTCCTTTATATGTCAAACCAGCATTTGCACAAGCTCTGAAGATACTAGAAAAAGTGACCTCATCCGGATCTTCACCCGACTTAATCATTTTATCAAACAGGTGAAGTGCTTCCTCTCCATGACCATTAATTGCTAAACCAGCAAAAATGGTATTCCATGTGTACTTATCTCTCTGATGCATTTTGTCAAATATCCACATTGCATTGCCAATGGTCCCACATTTTGCATACATATCAATGAGAGCATTTCCAATAGAAACATTCACATTTATGTTATTTCTATCCAAGAATAGTCTAACCCATTCCCCCGTCTCAAGAGCTCCTAATTCAGCACAGGCAGTTAAAACATTAACCAGGTTTAATGCACCAAGCTCGTGATCTCCAGTCCGTGCTGCTTGAAAAATCTCCAGGGCCTCCTTAAAGTGACTTGTTTTCACATACGCGTCAATCATAGTGGTACAACAAAGAACATCTCTTTCAGGCATTTGATCAAACAGTAGCCTCGCATGATCTATCTGACCAGACCTCACTAATCCAACAATCATTGAAGACCAAGAAACTAAATCTCTCTCCGTCATTCCGTCAAACAGTCTGCATGCAGCGCCAACAGCACCGCACTCAGTGTACAGATTAATCAATGCATTCTCTAATTTCAAATCAGGCAACATCCCTTGTTCCTCGGCATGTAAGTGCACTTGCACTCCGAGTTCCAGATCTTTCAACTTTGCACAAGCTGAAAGGACAGAAATACAAGTAACAGAATTGGGCATCAGATTTTCTAAAACCATATTTTTAAAGAGCTTACATGATTCAGCAAACCTATTGCTCTCAGAATAACCAGAAATCAACTTGTTCCATATCGTCACATCATTCTTGGAACTTCTATCAAACAGTTGACGGGCATCATCAATCTCCCCAGTCAAAACATACATTACAGCCAACAAACTTCTCAACATTTCATCAGACCCCAACCCAAATTTCACCAATTGGGAATGAATCTCATCACCAAACAACATGGCAGTCTCTCGTGTAAAGCACTTCAGCAAGAAGCTGAATGTATCTCTATCAGGCTTGTATCCCCTCGAAATCATTCGAACATAGACCGGAACAGCCAATTCAGGCAAACTGTGGCTGGAGTAGCCATGGATTAAAGCGTTCCAGTGAGATAAATCCGGGCTGGGAATTTCGTCGAACAGGAGTTGTGCATACGCCATGTCGGCCCAGGACTGAGATGCGGAGAAGGTGAGCATCTGGCTTTGGATTACTGGGGAGGTAGAGAGACCGGTACGGATGGCTTGAGAGTGGATTTGTTTGAATTGCCTCATCGTCTTGCACTGGTTGAGGAGAGAGGTGAGAGAGGTATGGTGGTTCTTCTGGGACGAGATGGGAGGTAGAATTGTAGACATTGGTAAGATCGTGACTCGTGAGGTTAGCTATCACATCAAGAAAAAACAAAGAAAGAAGCAAAGAAACAGTGGTTCTTTCTCAGTCTCAGATTCTCATTTCTGAGAGGGAGGAGAAGAAAGGGAAGATGCTGGCGCCTATCGGGTCGGAGTTTATTCCAGGATCCGAACCAAATCACGGATAGAAACAAAACGGTACAAATTAATGTAAGATGTTGAGGGCTCGGTTATGCTATGGGCTCTTTTATCGGATCTCATTTGAGTTAGATTCGGTTGTAGTTTCGGGCTAAGAATCCGATTACACCTCATTATATTGGACCGATAATAAATGTAATCCGAATTGCTTGTAGCACATTTTTTATTTAGGTCAGTGTTATATCATATATGGGCCTATTTAAAGGCCTTTAAAGTTTCCACTTTGTTTACAAGCAACTAATAATTACAAATTGTACCAGTTCTTTTTCATATCATATAGCAGTGTTTGAAAACAAATTTAGTTGCATCCACTTCTCATTAATGGCGCAATAATTAAAAAGAATGAAATACCAGGACAAAAAAAAAGAAAAAAAAAGAAATACCAAAGATTGCTCAGTTCAAAAACGTTGTGTACTCACTACTCAGACAAAATATATTTTGGATTAGAGGAGTGATAATTGCATCTATTATCCGTACTTTTTATTTGCATTCTAGATGTATTTATATTTATTTTTTTGAAAAACATTTATACTTAATAGCAAAAGTGTTTATATCTTATGTTATTAGAATTAAAAATTTTGAAATATAATTTTTAAACTACTCAATATAGTTTTTAATTTCAATTTTTATATGGCCGTTCAAAGAATAGAAAGTAATAAATACTTTATATACAAGACATAAACACTTTCGATAACAAATACAAAAATAATAATTGTATTAAATATGAATACTATCATAATGCAAATAAAAAGTGCGAAACTTTGTGTGCAACAATAATTTCTTTTTGAATTAAAAGAATTTTTTCTCTATATTTTTTGTAATTAAATATTTTTCTATTTGCCCTTTAGTGGCCTGTGATCTGTCAGAAAATTCCAATACATTTGCAATTATGGGAAAAACAAAACAACAAGGATATGTTTCATCTCTCAATAAGCAAATATTTACTACACAAAATAACAAAAAAAATACCTACAGAATATAGACAAATACCCATTATACAGTATTGGCTGTGCTTGGTAGTTATTTTATATATATATATTCACAGCTCTTTTAAACACTGACAGAGATTTTTGTACCAATCGTACAGTGTAGAAAGAATGCGTATCTCAAACGGTGCATTTAATTTAATGGTGCCTTTTCCTTTTTTTGTCATGTTTTAATTAATTTCCTCCACACCCCTCCAAAAAGAACAGTTTTATTTTTTAATCCTTCCTTTGTCCTTGTGCACGAATAACTATTTTTATATTTTTACCTTTTCTGAGTCAATTTCTGGTCTCCGTGTCAGTCAAATGTAAAAAATAAAAAAAAACAAGTTGCCAGAACGCTAAGTTCGAAGCATAGAAATCATCAAATATAAATTAAATTAATGATCAGATTTTTTTTTTTTTTTTTTGCTAGGATGAACAAATTATATATGTTTGATCTGATTCGTGAAAGCTTTTGTTAATTAGGGAATATTCATCTTGTATCTTGTGCCAAAATTTATTTAGATTGCCTAATTAATCATGAATCAAAAATATATACTTTGGTTGATTCTTTTCACATATGCATTGTGAAATGTGGATATATAGTACAAGTCTTTGTTTCTTTTATTTGCTCTTGCCTCTTATTGTGTATATGTTATATAGTACTTGAGGTTAGAAATATTATTTTAGCCATATTTTTAGACAAATATTCAGCTCTATAATTAACTAGAATATTATATATTCTGAAAATTATCTCCTGAATAAATGTTAAATGTATTTGTGGAATATTTGCTAAATAAATAGGGGAGCTAGCTCCTTCTAATTTTACTCTTTATCTTGAAGCTGATACTTAGAAAACAACTTTAGTTAAAATTTGTATAATATAATGGAAAATAAAGTGTTCTAGAGGACAAACAAGTATATACAAAATGCAGAATTCTTACTAATTATCAAATTGTAACATAAAAATAAAATAAAGAGTAAACCTGACAAGCTACATTATGTTGTGCATGGTGGTGTGTAAAGTAATTACTGACTTTGCAAACCTTATTCGTAATTTTATGAAATATCAAATTTTATTATTTTTAAAATTTTTTTATTATTTTTTTAATATTTTTAAAGATGACCTTATTTAATAAGCAAATGTTATTATTTTATTATTATTTTTTTAATATTTTTAAAGATGACCTTATTTAATAAGCAAATGTTATTATTTTATTATTATTTTTTTAATATTTTTAAAGATGACCTTATTTAATAAGCAAATGTTATTATTTTATTATTATTTTTAAAACATCTTTTAAAAATTCGAAAAAATAGTAAAAAAACTTTAAAAATAATAAAATTTGATATTTCATAATATTTCAGTATGTAGATTGTATTGAACAAATTGGATCGATTGTTTGAGCGTTCGATGTGTGAGATTTGAAATTAAACATTGGTCTTTTTTGTTTTGCGATACATCATAACACAACTCAAGTATTAATTACAATGGTAAGTAATTAGTTTATAATTGTAAGGGTTAAAATTTAAAATTGTCAAATTATTAACTTACAACTAAGATAAAAATGTATTTACTTATAATAGAGTTGGAGATGACATGACATTACAGCAAATGTACAATAATTACTAATTTGTTTTTATATAGCTTGTGATCTTTGGAGATGCTCCTAAATACCAAGAAGAGAAAAGAAAGAAATCAAATTGAGCTAACCATGCTTAGAAATTCACCATCTTTATCCTCAATATTTTTTTAGAATCTTTGACCAATTGATGCACTCAAGTCATATATATATATACACACATATTTAAAGGTCAATTTTTTTGGAAATAGTCTGAATTAATTTACCTTACAAATGCAAATGATATGTTGCACATGATCTAATAATCATGGTGTATGTTCTGTTTTTTGTCTTTTCCACAGATACGCGTGTCCACCCGTGTCATGTATTCATGGTGATATGAACACATTTTTCTTCCATTCCAATTGCATCTAATAATGCACGGTACGAAGAAACGAAGCCAAAAACATTCTTTTTTTAACTGTTTCTCTTGTGATGTTGTTAGCTACGTGTAGCCATCCGTGTTTGTACCTCTCCAAAAAAGAGAAAATTATGAGAATCAAGTTTTAATTTAGTTATAAAAATAATATATTTTTTTATAAGAGATTGTTAATTCAAATTATATATGGAGAATTACTTATATATTGATATTTCAAAATGAGCGGTTTAAACTTCATTTTTTGAAAAAAAAAAAACAAAGAAAATTGCGTGATATAGAGGAAGTGTTCTATAAAAATATTATGTCGTACCTACATATGTCAGCCGGACATATTGTGACATATAAATATGTATAAAAGTAAGAATATGTCATATTATGTCGTATTTTTTTTTCACAAGAGCGTTAAAAACGACATTTATAACGACTCAACACATATTAGTCTACATGTGTTTTAATCATTTTCAAAAATATTTAAATTTTAATTGTTAATGACATTAAAAATTTAAAAAAAATCGGAAAAAATTAAAAATTATTAAAACTTTTTTATAAAGTGGGAGAAAATATATTCAATAAATGAAATTTCTTATATTTTCTGTTGAAATATTTTCAAAAAAAAGAAGACATGTCCATTTGTACTCACACGTATTTGGATGTATCTATACATATTACATATTTATTAGACACTTGAACGTACCATGTCATGTTATGCTTAATACGTTTATCATCTAATATGACACTTTCAAGAACATGACATATGAGCACATGAACACAATATATGTAAACACATATGTCATGTTTAACCCGTGCCTAGACACGTGCATGATGTGCCGTACATACGTGTGCTTTTGTTAATACACTATATAGAGAGTTGCTATGGAAGTGTAATTTTATTGGGAATGGATGTTGTTCTTTTTTAGTAAACGGTTTTTCTTTCAAAAAAGAAAGGAAAAAAAAATAAAAAAAAGCTTATATGCTTGTTCTCAGCCCTTTAAAGATTTTATGCCTATCAAATTTTATAAGAACGAGTGTGATTTTGAATTTCATTAAAAATCATTATATGTTAACAAACGTGAATTTCAAGTCATGTGATTAGTGGTAAGGGTTGTACCCATATTATTTTCCTAGTCATCAAATTCACTATATATAGAGAATAATGCATATCAAATCATATGATTGATGGTAAAAGTTGTACCTACATTATTCATCAAGTCATCATTTGATGTTGATAAATTTTTTTATCAAATTTTTATTTTTTTTAATATATAGATATGCATAACATCAATCAAATTATAACTATAATATTTTTTTATTCTAAACTAACATTTACTATTGTAAAAAAAATCATCAAATTATTTTTTACCAATAAATCTCTTCTTAATTTAATCATAAATAAAGTAAAAAAGGATTGTAACATCATTGATAAAAGTATAAAACAAACTCTTTTTACACAGTTTCTCTGCCACGTGAATTAAAGGTAAAATAATCACAACAAAATCTTTGCTACACAAATCAAAATTCTAGGTTGTCTTTCTCTTCCATGAACAAATATTCACACACACAATTCGACAAATGATTAAATTAATACTCTAAATTGTATACAATTGAAGTGTTGCAATGACATGTGAGGAACCTCTTTGTTTATATTTTTTTGTGTTGTTATGTTATAAGTTATTTTTTTTGTAAATAAAATAATTGCGTTGTATGTATTTCATTTTTGTAAATGTCACAATAGTTGTTCAGTATATATTTAGACATTTATTTTGCTCAGTTAATTTCGTTTCCTTTAAATCTTCAAAAATCTAAATGGATTGTAAAATTACTCCAATATTATTTGTAGTTTTTAAAAATAATCTTTTAAATTGAATGCATGCCGCTTATTTGTAAATATTTTTTTTATTTTCATCATTCAATTTTTTCTTATATATTCGAGACTCATTCATTTTTTCTTATATATATATATATATATATAACAGAAAAATAGTTTCCTACTCTATCAATTTGAAACTCCAATAAAAATATAAAAAAATAATGTTTCAACTTAAATTATTTAAGAACTTGCTGGTTCAAAAAATGTATACCAGTCTTGAGGTTTCTTTATTTATAATGAAAGCAAATTTACTAAAATCTGTTAGGTAGATCTTTATAATAATTAATTATTGCACATATTATATAGTTTTTATTTCTTGGCAAATTTAATGATATTTTTTTTCCCAATGAGAGAATATGACTACCACTACCTAATAAAAAAAAAATATGACAGAATATATATTTTCCGTTGGTGACATTTAGAAAAGTCCATTTTATGTTTGTCACTTCCATTAGCAATTTACCTTGCATAGATTAATTTTACATTTCATTTTTCTGCGCCTTTTATTCTGTGTTGGCATTCATGTTTCAACACTGATTCTCTGCAATACTGGTAAATTTCAGAGATTATCTTTCACCCCTTTCCCCACTGTTTATCAACCACAGAAAAAACCTCACAACACTCTTACCCCATTACCCCTCAAAAAATCCACCAGAAGGCCTCAAAGGCACAACGCACAATCCTCCTTTCTCAGCATCATCATTCCTTCTTTGTACCTTCTCCTAAGCAACTAATAAATTCCTCACACACACACACACACACACACTCATTCAAGTCGAACACAAAATCATGAAGTCGCCAGTTCAAAGCCCAAAGAAACCACCGCCACCAGCATCGCATGACACAACTCCAACTCAAACTCCAACCTCTAACACAAGATCAAACGAGCAATGGCTCGACGACGCATCCATGAAAGATGTCGACCATTTTGCGAAAACCATCTCGGCTATCAAATCCAAAACCGGCAGTTCATCCCGGCCCGACCTTCTCGCCTCGGTCTTGTCCCATTACGCGTCAAAATGGCTGCCCGAACTCTCTTCCACTTCATCGGGCCGGTTCCATGGCCCACCACCGCCGCCCGAAAGCCCGACAGCTGCGTGGTTGAAGAAACGGCTTTTCGTCGAGTCCCTTATTGCGGCATTGCCTCCGGAGATGAATAACAAAGACATGGAGTCGGCGATTAATTGTGATTTTTTGCTGAGGTTGTTAAGAGCCGGATTGATGGTTGGAGCCGATCAAGCGAGCTTGAGGGAACTAGAGGCACGTGCGGGTCGACGGCTTGAGCAAGCGAGCTTGAGTGAGGTCATGATACCGGCTTTCGGACACACGTCGGGGACATTGCTCGACGTTTCCCTTGTCATGCGGCTAGTGAAAGGTTTTGATATAAATTAATTACTCTCTTTCATTAATGCAATATAATTATAGTTCCATATGGATTGTACGAATTAATTAATTTCTTCCAAAAAAAGTAACCTTGTTCATTAACTTATTGGTCTACATTCTTTCAACAAACCAGGATTTTTGGCTGCTGAGGAAATGGTGAGTGGCGCGGCCATGGCCCGGGTGGCGAAGCTGGTCGATGCATACCTGGCAGAGGTGGCACTCGAGTCCGGGCTCGGCGTGAAGGAATTCGAAGAGCTTGCACGCGCATTGCCGGCACACGCACGGGCAACAGACGACGGGTTGTACCGGGCTGTTGATACCTTCCTCAAGGTTAGTTACTAGTACTACTTACTTGAAACTTGTTTTTTTTTAAGAACAATCAAATTGAAATGGAAACAATAATTTAGATATTCTGGTTAGGCGAAGTCACTATCTGAATTCTGAACTCAACAGAAAGCACTTTGCTTTATCCAATAATGCACACGCGGGATTGGTGGTGGTGTTGTCACACGCTAAAAAATAAAGTAACCCAAATGTAAAAATGTTATTTTGTAATTAACTAGATTTTGACTTTTATATTTTAGTTTTACGGCCTTTTTTTGGTTTTTTTTGTTTAAATTAATTATTGTATTATTTTTGCAACGGTGCTTTTGAGAACGTACGGCCATACATTACCTAGCATGTCTTGTTTGGTTGTTTAACATGTGACTTTTATTTGTATTTGTGTTTGAGAAAAAATTAAAATGTTAAAACACTTCTTGTGAGTGGTAAATTAATGAAGTTAAAGATGATTTAGACATTAAATTACTTTAAAAAAAATTGGTGTTTGGTAGTATAAAATAATTTATTTTTAAATACTAGCAAGCAAAATAACATGAATAACAACTGTCAATGTTGAAAATTTAATGCTTTAATTTTAGAACATTGTTAGAACCGCTCTAACTAAATTAATTTAGTTTACTTAAAAGCATCTTAAGGTACTTCTATATAATATATTAAAATATCCTAAAATACTTAAATTGTGACTAATTAAAACACCAATCAAACACACACACTTCAGATAATTTATAATTTTAAAACTATAAATAATTTATAAAATAACACCATCAATTGGACAGGAAAAATTGTTAACCATTGACAATATTTTGACTTCTTGATGTAATGCTTTTCATCATATGAAGTATTTGTTTCGTACTCATTTATCAATTCCAACATGTCATATTTCTTTATATCTTCTTTTATTAACTCATAAGTATAAATTATGTAAAAACCTAAAGTTTATATAAAAGTCATACTTAATCAAAATTTGTCATAATTTACACCTAACTAATTCTGTATAGAGTTTATTCATAATTCGTTTTAACATTCAATTTTTGAAAATATGTTTATAATTATAAATCAACTTAAATGCTACTGTTATAATTTAGCCTCTATTGCTAGTTGTGACAAGTCTAAAAGAATCAAACAAAAAGCAAGTCTATTGGAACAAACAAACAGAAACCATCCATGCTAGCTACATAAATAGCTTGGATTTATTTTTAATTTTTACCTTTTTGGAAGCTAAGGATAACTTTAGTTGTTAGAAATTTGAAGTTTATAGATATTGTCTTTGAAACTATTTTTTTTTATTTCAACGTGATTTATTATTTTGTTTTTCTGGTTATACATATATGTGGTACTGTGGTCCTTTTTATATTATATAAATATTTTAGTGAACAAATTTTATATGACCTCGCTAAATATGTAAAAATATATTTCTGTTATGATTTTAAGATCATAATCATCATTTGCCATAATTATTGTATTATTATCAATTTTTTTATATTTGACCTATATAATTTTTTTTAAATCCTCCCATATTTTCATATTCATAAATAATAAATAAAAAAATTGGTGAAGCACCTTGCCTTGTTAATTTTTTGCACATATATTGTTCTTCTATAGTAGCATCCTGACACAAGAATAAGATTATAGGAAAAGACGACATAGACCTAATTGTCAGTAATTAAAAAAAATTCAAGCTTAGATAAAGACAACTTAGAACTAAATATCAGCAAACACTGACCTAATAAGTTGGTATTTTTAATTAAAAAGGAATATATTCCTATATACATTCTGTTTTATTTAATCATTATTTAAAATTTTCTCAACCATGTTAGCAAAACACATATATATATTAAATTTAGCACACATCATTAAGTTTTATCTAACTATTTACAAACAATTGGTCAATAGACGCTGCAATTTGTAAATAAATGGAGGACCCATGTATAATTAAGAGCGGCATTTAATTCTAATATTTTTAGGAAACTAATATGGGGACAATTATATCAAATTTTGGTAACAAGTTGTGCTAAGCAAGAATATCAAGAGAAAAACATGCAAGGGAAAATATTGTGTATATCCCTGCTATTTTACAATTAAAAAAAATAATAAAATAAGTTTGTTGCCAAAAAAATTCATATTGATTTCATGTATGCTTTGGTGAAGTATTTTGCACTAAACATAATTAAATAGTTATTAATTTCTTTTCAAAAAAAAAGTAGGGCACTAGATACATGTGTATATGGATAACTATGCAAAAAAAAAATTGTCATTAATTTCTGTTCTTACAAAAACAGGAAACAAATATGATTTAGCAGGACCATTAATTATATTATAATATAACATCTCTACATATTCCGTTCTCAATAAATGCCTAAGATAATTAAAGGTCCCATAATCTCCAAGCGTTGCTTCAAAATCAACCCATCCATTTTACATCAGACGGTCCCTAATAATCCCAATCCCCATCATAAATTTACAACCCAGCGCATGTCCATCTGTACAGAGGGACCCACCACCACCACCACCAGAGAAGAATGCTTTAGTAATTAGTGGTAGCTCAGCTCTTATCAACCTTACCAGGTTTTGTCTCTCATGAGCTGAGCTGAGTGTGACCACTTTTAGTTTTTTGCTCAGACAGAGAGACGACCATGGTGGCCTTCCATGAAACAAAGGAAAGAAAAGGTGACATTGAGGTCCAGAGAACAGAGTGAGCAATGACAAGTTGTGTCTTTTGCAACTGTCTTTTTACATCTCTCCCAACTATATATACAGTATATAGTATAATATAGTATAGTATAGTATAATGTTGCTTTCAGTAAACTGTACACACACCCCAGTTGTACTGTCACACATGCATGGCCAAATAGTTGTAAATGTAAATATTATGTAATTGAGGTAGGACTTTTACTTGAGGTAGGGGTATATTGATAGAATGAGAGATATGGTAGATTATAAATTATTAGGAAAAATAACGAGAAAAAAAAATATACAGATGTTTTGTATGGTTTATAAAGATTATGTTTTAAATTCATTACGATTTAAGGATCATTTGATGAAATACTGACCGATCAGTTTTAAAATTCTACTGTATTTGATATTCACAAAGTTGCAATATTATTCTTTTAATTTTGAAAATTGTCTTGTCAATTTTTTGATGTAATTTATTCTTTTTTTTATTCAGACACTTGAAATTGCAATTTATCTGCTTCTGATAGGTATAGGTTTAGTAGTAAAAATTGCATGATGCTAAAAAAAAATGTTTTCTATTCTATAATTCGGAACCGAATGGTGAAGATTCAGTTTTTTTTCTTTTCAATTAAATAAGCATCTGTTTTTTATTTATAAATTGATGATTTTCTTAATTAGGAGACCAAAGGCATCATATTTTTCCTTTTCTTAAGTACATTTCCAGCTTTAGTTTGTTGTTGTTTTCTGATTTTAATTATGTTCTTATGAAACTATATAACAAGATGTCTAAAACAGTACAACATCTTTTTCACCCCTTCAAAAAAGTGGCAAAATTTTTGGTAGGCCCCAAAGGCTAAAGGCATGCATTTGGTGGGGCCAAGAAATCTGTACAATGTAGGTTGAGGGTGGGGCCCATGAGGCCATGACTGTGATTTCTGTACTGTTTAGTGCACAAGGCTCAAAAAACATTAGCCTGACCCTGACATACTTACTGTGGCACTTTTTGGATAGCTAGTATCAGTTTACATGTCAAGAACTTGGGGCAGGTTGCTTTCACAGAAATGTTTGATTCCAAGTGATTTTTTCAGAAGTCTGGTATTATATATAGTACATATGTTGAAGTTTCCAAGGAAAAGGCATCTATAGACCTTGGTCAAACTCTGCTACCAAACACACCAACCAACCCAACTACACACACACACAAACAGTGTTAACTGTGCCTAATTGTTTGCTCTTATATGACATGTCCTTGTGGCACGGTCTAAATCTACTACCAAACACACCAACCAACCCAACTACACACACACACACAGAAACAGTGTTAACTATGCCTAATTATAAACCCTAAACCCTAAACATATCTCTTGTGGTTGTGGATCAGCAGTTTTCCTGCTGGTTGAGACCGTTGAGCGAGTCACATGTTCCAGTGAATTGGCAAAAAGAAAAAAAAAAGAAAGATAAAGGGGAAGGAATGTAAAAATGATGATTTATGAATCAATTATTGCATAAATTTGGGTTTGTCAAATGTTAAAATGGAGTATTTATGAATCAAATCCAATTATAACAGTTATTCTGAATCCACCAGAAAAGACTTTTAGTTCTGAAGGTTTATTTTGTTTTATTTTATTTTCAGGCTCATCCGAACACATCAAAAGAAGAAAGAAAGACCTTATGCCGACTGATCGATGCTCGAAAGCTCTCGTCGGAAGCGTCTGCACATGCAATACAAAATGAGCGCCTGCCGGTGCGCTCGGTGATGCAAGTCCTCTTCTCTGAACACACTAAACTCAACCGGCTAACCGATTGGAGCGGATCCTTTACTGGCCCAAGAAGTCCCAACCCGGCCCAACTCGACCTTCCAGGCCGATGCCCTTCGAAAAGGGAGGCCTTAGTCTATCAACAGGTAAATTTTATAAAGCATAGTAGTGGAGCATGACAGATGAATCAGTAACATAATGATATTATTTATGGTGGTTATCTTATTTGATGTAATTTTTGCCTAATGGTGATAAATTTTAGGCCTCCAAAAGTATTTCTTATAATGTACGAGTAATATTTTTAAGTAAACAGATTAATATATTTTATATTTATATAATTTGAATTGCAGGAGATACGTCGGTTAAGGGAGGATGTGGCCCGCTTGCAGGTGCAGTGTCATGCGCTACAAGCGCACGTCGATCGGCTGACAAGCGAGAGAAGGAAGAAGGGTGCTTTTTTCAGATGGAGTACATTTTTCTTTGGGGGAGCTGATGTAGCAAAAGTGGATGATTCTGAGAGCGGGGCCGAGCGACAGACACCTTCCAACTCCAAAAAGGGAAGGCCGATTCCTCCAGCTCATGGTTCCGGTACGGCCACACCGACCAAGTGGCGCAAGTCATTGTCTTGAAAAGTACTTGTTGGTTCAATTAATTGTATTCTGTTGCTTTTATTTGTAAGTCTAATTAATGTATTAATGTCCATGAACATGCAGTAACATCCCTTTTTCGTTAATTATATATGTACAAGTATGATAATTAAAGGACTTTGCTAATCTTCTTTTCCCTGTTGATTGTATCCTTTTACTGGTTTTGTTTTTTGTAATTATTCTCTGTTTGGTACGGCTTTAATTACAATTTTTATAGTAATAGTGAGAACGAGATTAGGCGGGGATGCAATTTGATAGTTCTTTTTTGTTTGCACATGCTCCAAGTGGTCCTAATTTAGTACATCTTAAACGGTCGCATGAGTTCTGCTCTTGGCCTCTTGCCAAATTGATTTGATTTTTCAAAATTACTAATAACAACCTGTTAAAAACTTCATTATTCAATTATAGAACTATTTTTATACCAAGTTTCTTATTTTGTTTAATTTTTACTAGTGATATCAGGTACCCATATTCCCATTTGAAGGAAATCTGAAACCGATTATAATAGTCAAGTAAAATAAAAACCCCTTCTCCAAACAAGTTACCAACACATTGTTCATAATTTATCTGACCTACATAAAACCAATTCATAAATTTCTGAATAGAAACCTAGAAAATAGTACGATAGTTCAGCATTAATTAAAAGTACTAGTCTCTCCTATTTAGGCAACAAACCTTTTCAATTCTTCATGTATATGTCCTCCATAACAAAAAGGACAAAAATAAGTACTATTATGGGGTGCTAAAAATTCAAATAATGAAAGACAAATCAGAATAAAATCATACATATTTTACCTCCAAGACTAACATCAATCCTCATAAATTGCACAAAAAGAAAGAATGAAATACAATCAAATCTCACTTGTACAATCCGAATATACACAAAAATAAATAAAATTTAGTTGACCATACCCTAGGACAAGAAATCTTGAGCCAGAAAACTAACTTATTCAACCAGAAATCTAACCAATGACCAATCACAAAAAACAAACAAAAGAATGAAATACACACTAGTCACACACATACATACACTAACTAAACACAGATTGCAACGATATTACCTGATCAATGCTTTCTTGATCGCCTTAACAAATTTGCCATTATTGGCCGAACCGAAACGATCCAAATATCCATACTCTTCGTCATCTCCTATTACCTTTGGTTTTCTTCCAATGCAATCAACCCCCTTTTTCATCCCTAAAATAACTGATGAAGGAGATGAGGGTAATGACCGGAATGCCCTTGTGCTTTCTGTGCTCGGCAGGCCCACTATTTTTCTCTCCTCTCTCTCCCTGACATGAAAGCTCTTTCTGGCATCAATCATCTCAGCTTGTTTTAAATCTGACTCTGAGTTTGCTTTTTCAATCTCAATAATATCTTCAGAAGAGGCAATACCATCTTCGGTTAAGGGTTCCTCTTGTGATTCATCAATTAGCATTTGAAGCCATTTATCTACATTTCCTCTACCAATTTCATTCATGTACCCTTGATCTTCTTCTTCTCCTATCTCATTCTTTGATATTGAATCAATTGTACGCCTCTGCAGTTTTTCCATATCCAACTTGTAAGGTGGTTCCTGCTCAAAGGGTCCTTTACCCTTTATATCATGATAATCTCTGATTGATAAAGTCTCGAGTCTCTCACTTACTGGCGTACTGCCTTTCTCCACCAAAGAGAACCTCCTAACCCTATTTTTGTTCAGAATTAAATTTTCTTCACCAGCCTCTGATGCCCTTTGTTCTTCTTCTAGAAAAACTCGGAGCTCTTTCGTCAGAGGCTTTCTCCCATGTCTCCTAGAAGGATACCTACTGTGTAGATCCCGCCTTGTCTCTGAGAAGGTGGCATTATTGTCTTCTATGCGTGACCTTTTGCGGGGTTTGTCGCTGAATTGTTTGATTTGGGTCTCAAGTTCATCTCTTTGCTTGAACTTTCGACGAAGCTCGTTCTCAGACGAATCACAGATTGATCTTTGTGCCTCCAGTCGTGCCATGAGAGCACTGGATGCAGCTTGGTTTAATCTAAGTTGTTCCTTGTACACAACACTCCTACAAAGTACAAAATAAAGCATATATATTGTTACAAGATGACTAATGTAGACTTATCAGATTCAAAAGTTGACAACAAAGCAATTGTACTTCTGAAGATACGTTAAAAACAAACCAATAGCTTTTCATGTGATTTCATTTTGTACATGAGACAATAAATAGATATTATAAACATCTTAAAACTAAAAATTTACTCGAGAGTTTATAATGTTTGTAAACATTCCCCCTGAAAAGGCTATCAATGATGTATGTAATTCCAACACAAAAGGCTGCTACATCACAAGCCAACATGAGTACATCAGAAAACACATATACACACGAACAAAAAATACAGAAATTTTCACACCACACAAAATCCAATACAAAATATGCAGAAGTATGAAATTAATATCAAAATTTTAACTTACTGATGCATGGCATCTCTGATCATCTTCTCTAGCATCGACTTGTACTGTGCCTGAGCCTCGGCCAAATGTCGACATTTTTCAGCCCGCCTTTTTTTCTTTATCAGCAATTCCTCCAAACCCTGAATCTCTACTCTCTCCTCTTCATTCCTTTCCTTCAATTGCTCGACCTCTCCATCTAGCTCCGCCATCTCTGCTAATTGTTTCTTCTTAGCCTCATCTCTCTGCCTCAGTGAATCCCTTGCCATGGCAATGGAGAAATGTGGATTCATATTGTGTGTGTCTGATTCGAAGTTAGGGTTGGAGTTTTCTTTTGAGATGTATGGGTCATGAGTCCTGCCATCTTTCTTGGCGGAGAACTTCATAGCAGCTAAACCAAAAATATAAAATAAGAAAATAAGCTACTAGGTTGCTTTGTTGGTTGTTGTGCTCAATAATTAACATAAATTTAAGAATCAGTTAAGTAAAAGAAGACCAAAAGGAATGATTGAGAGATTTCGGAAAAATGAACATTAGAATAATTGATACTGAATAATATGTATTGGTACAGGAACTAAAATGCAAATATTGGAACTAGATTTGACCTGTAAATGCCATCATAGTACTTTACCAGTACATACTGATTTGTGTTGGAATATATTTTTTTAAAACCCTACAGTTTGTTTTTTGATTGGAAGGTACCAATATTAGGCCTAGAAGTATTTCAATGTCAATAGCATGAAATAAAAGTGAAAAGATAAAAAAATAGTACCTATTACAGGATAAGTGGGTCTAGTAGATCTGTTTATGTCGACTGGCTTGAGCACTGACGCTTCAGAGCTCCGAGTTGAAACAATGGCAGCTGGTGCAAGGCCTGATTTCTTTTTTGCCTCATTAAAATGCTGGGGAAATGCATGTGCATCCACCGATTGAACCGCATTTAGTTCTTCATTGCCACCATCGGCAAATAAAAAGGAAAATGCTCTTTTCCTATTCAATGATGAAAGATAAGAAAACAAACGAGGAAAACTGTATCAGCATAGCTTGTATGAACTAGTATTAGTCATCATATCATATAGAATTTTTTTGTTTTACCATGTTAGTAATCAGGTGTTTCACAGAAAAATTAAAAGACATTGAAGATTATCAAACCTAAATTTCACTTTAAGAAGAAAAGAAATTAAACAGACACTTTGTTGAGAGAAAAACATGCCTGCTTGATTCTGGTCTCATTATGTCCAGGTTTGGCTATATAACAGTACAGGAAAGTATGGAAATCCTTGGTTTCATATATTATTTTGCGAAAATCAGTGTACCTGTAGTCTGAGTCTCTAGATGCAAAGATTGACAAGAACTGGTTGACTGAGATGCCAATTTGTAGGTCCCACCATGGAATAAGGAACTCCAGCTTGTGCCCCTTCTTTTTGCACACATGAGACTGAACTATTCTCAAATTGCTCGGAACAGTTTTTCCGCCCCCTTATTTTTTTCAAAAGTACAGAAAATTAGTCATACAAAATTGAATTGAATGTCATAGATAAATCAATTTTTTTGGTTTTTACTCACTTGCACAAGGGAACCAGTGATCAATTTCCCATGAAAGAGGAGAAGCCGAATCAGCATGGAGGTAGATAACATTCCCGTATGGGTCGACTCGAAATAGAGCCGGGTCAAAACCAGCATTCCTGATGTCAAAAAAAAGGCAATGAATAAAAAAAAAGTATCAATTTAACCTGTGGAAGATTGAAATTTTGAGAAAAATTAACAAACCCAAGGTGATCAAGTTGCTTCCACAACAGATTAACGAATCCTCGAGGGTTGATGGATGGAATCGCCTCAGGATCTACAACTGGAAACATCTCATTCACCTCCTTTATTTTCAAAGCCTACAAAATGACATCTAACATGAGCCCTTTGTTCTCACAAATCACAGCAACAATTCACAATTAACGAATAAGAAGGAACTTAAAAAGAACATTATAAAATTATTGGCCACGATAAGATTATTCTTACCCAGATCTACTGGTATTTCCTTCAAAATCGCAAAAATAAACTATCTAGAGAACCCCTGGAGATAAGGGGCAACAAAAAGGAAACGAAAGAAACAAACGATTACCTCCTGGGGCTGAAGCATGTAAGGAAGAAAGGTGAAAGGGGGTCCATGACTGTACGGACAAAGAAGATTCGGGCTCTTGCATAGCTTCGCGTAAGCCTTTGGAAACCCTAGGTTGTCA
Organism: x Bolboschoenoplectus mariqueter; assembly: GCA_037678475.1. Classification (NCBI taxonomy): domain Eukaryota; kingdom Viridiplantae; phylum Streptophyta; class Magnoliopsida; order Poales; family Cyperaceae; genus x Bolboschoenoplectus; species x Bolboschoenoplectus mariqueter. Next base: position 2,126,031 of record CM075250.1, read on the forward strand.
TCTATGGCTTTCTCTTCCTCTGTGAAAGCCATCCTCGTGCTTCCCATCAGGTATTCGACGAAATTTCTCAGAGAAGAAACGGGGAAAGATAGATCGATCTAGAAGGAAGAAAACAAGAGAAGAGTTTGGACGGATCAAAGCAGCGCCCTCGGTGACAGTACTGTGGGGTTGAATCTTGGGAAGAAGAAACAAGCAACGGTCGAATCCGACGAGCTTTTTTCTGATAGAGAGAGAGAGAGAGAGAGAGAGCGAGCCGTTGGGGGTTTTCAAATTTCGGGATTCCTTTTTCAGACGCATTTATTTGATATTTTTTGTTTCTGTTCAAACTTGCCTTGCCTCTGGGGCCTAGCTCAGATCCTCTCCAATTTTAGGGTCATAAATTTAAAATTCAAGAAGGTATTGACCGTTGGATAGGAAAATAATGGTCATAGATGATTCAAAACCTTTGCTTAGTTGTGTTTGTGGATGGAGAGGATCCAACGAGTGTGTCAGGAGAGTAAATGAAGCGGTTGGATGATTGGCGAGGCAGGTGGGTGTGTTTTTACGTCTCCGTGCCAGTCAAAAGGCGTATGTGCAGGAGGGATGGGTCCCACTTCCCAGTTCATTAAATTAAATTCAGGACCGTTAATATTTCCTTGGGCCTACACAGCCTGGACGTACGTTCTTATTTTACATGCCGTTACTTCTATATTTCTCTCTATGAATGTGGGACCAGTATGCCAGTGGCTTGTTGACATGGTGGATCTGCCCCTTAAACGGGCCTCCATTTTTAGTGTGGATATTTGAAGCACAGTGCAAGTTCCACATTTCTTTCTGGTGGTATCCATCATCAAACAATTATACTGTAAAACTAGTAAATGGGTTTTGTTGTTTGATGTATGGGCTTGAAACTCTGCCTAATTACTAAGTACTCATCATGGGCTGTATGAGAGGGCCACAGGGCCCAATTACTTAAAAAAGGCTTTTTGTTCTACTAGGCTCAGTACCTGACTCCTTTTTGTTTATCTTGATTTTTGTAATGTTCTATTTGGTTTTCACCTTTGGGGGTTGTAAAAATGCCTGATATATACTAAATTAGCATGCATTCAAATCCAAGTGAATTTTATAAAATGATAAAATAAATAATATATATTGCTTAATTTAGGACAATGAGGAGTTATAAATAAAAATAATAAATTTATTCAAAAACGTTAATTTGTACAACATGTCACGTAACGTGGCCGGTGCGCACGTCACATGACTCGCCACACCATTAGCTACATGTATTCACGCCTCACTTAGACTTTATTTCGTATATACATGCATGTTGGCATTAATAATCAAGTTGTTCCAAAACCCATATTAATTATACACACTCACCTTGAGCAACTTAAGCTTGAAGACTGATGAGAATATATCTAGGAATCCTCTACTTTAGTAGAGTAAATTATAAAGGTGATATATTAAAGAAAATTATATTCCTTGGGGTCTTCTATCTAGATGCTTAATGCAAGCACATTATTGTAGTTACTTTTTTCCCCTTAAATCTCTTTAAAGTAACACACCTCATCTTGCTAGGGTATTAGATCCCCTTCCTAAATTGAGTTGCTCTTTCTTTGTATGTATGTATGTATCTAATCCATCAATGCTAGTAACCCCCCCCCCCCCCCCCCCCCCCTCCTCCCAACAACAAAATCTTGTGCCATAATCATAGTCATAGGTTGTATATCATGACGAATATTAATATTCAAATGATATATTACTGATGAGTTGAGAAGATCATATAGAGTAGAGTAGTTGGGTTGATTGCTTGCCACTAATTAAGTGAAATTTATGTATCCTTAATTCTTGGTATATGCTTCATGTGCCATTTTGTGCTAGGTTAATTAATTTGCATAGAGTATGAGAACCAAGAAACATCTTTGGATTCAATTCATCATTCATGTGTAGCATCATGTAGGGGTAATATTTAATTAATTATCTATGAATTAAGCAATTAAGGTTTTCAAATCATGTTAGTGGTGACGCCTTAGTTCTTTTAACGATTTATATAGAAAAGATTTGTCATTTTTACCAAATAGAAAATAATAAAATAATATATACATTATAAATACATAAATGTAATTAATTAAGCTTTCAAACTTATTAGTCATACCATATCATTCATTTTTCCACTTGAATGTTTTTTTTTATCTTACTGAAACAAATTATGCATTTCTATACTTCTCTCCTTATTTAAAAAGAAAAAATGGTTGAATGCATGCATGTTTTGTGCAAGATCATATTACGAAAATTTTCTGTAAACTATATACCATTTTGATTCAAAGCATTTACTTAAAAGTGTTATAGTCAATATCTCATCACTCAAAACCTCCCTTTTTTTATTAAAGAAAAAATAATAGCCAAGTGTGCATTATGTAATAGTGAAATATGTATTTGCAATCATACAAGTGTGTATTTTAGTAGCTGTTAAGACATAAGAGTTATTTTAGTAGAAATTCATATTAGAAATGTGCATTTTGTAATTTCCAAATCTGCAACCTACAATAGTTATGTGTTTAATTTGCAATTACCAAGTGTATATTTTGGAAAGGTTAAAAAAATAAATATAATAGTTCAAGAAAACTATTGACAACTGTCAACAATTCTTTCTAAATTGAAATGGGTCATTGTTCATTCCATAATTCTTGGTATATATTTTAAGATGCATAAAAAACATTATCTCAAAAAAAAAAGATGCATAAAAAACATTATCTCAAAAAAAAAAGATGCATAAAAAACATTATCTCAAAAAAAAAAGATGCATAAAAAACTTAGAAAAATATTATATTTGAGGGGTGAGTTACTTGATAGAAAAAAAAGCTGAAATTTTTCTAGGCTTACCTTCTTAATAATATTTACAAATTAATCCTACTTAAAGTATCTGCTTTTGTTAAAAACAAGCCCAAATATTGATAAACTTTGAACAAAGGTATATGCACAAATTAACATGCGGTCCTATAATATCTATCGTGTCAAGCATTGGATATATAAAAAGATGTTTCTATGGTATGATTAAAGAATCTGTGTTAGATGGATGTGCATTAATTAAATTAGCAAAAGCTTCATTACATTATAATTCCCCCTTTTTCTTTCACAAATCCCATAAATTAAGTGGTATATAAACTCATCATTACTTTTGATTCCCCACACGGCCTCAACCGTTCTTTGCTCATATATCGTCCTTTCTTTCTTTTTTGTTTTTTCAAGAATTATCCATTGAAAACGTAGCCGTTAATATTCTAGGAATTTAAAAAAAGCACAGTTTGAAATTTGTTAGTTGCAAATTGCCCTTCAATTTCTGACTATTCAACAGAAAGTCATTCCTAAAATAAATAAATAAATTCAGACAGCTGATTCTTAGTACTCTCATCCAATTTAAAACCAAAGTAACTTAAAGTTATCGGAAACGACTAATAGTATTTCAAGTTAAATTTTTCAAAAAATTTCTCTAATTAATTTTTTATTTTTGACAAAAAAATAGATTTACGTGTAGTAGCTTTTCATTTTTGGCAAAAAAATACGTTCATGTACTCTCACGTTTTTAAGTACAATGAGTCAAATATTTGTATTATGTACTCAGGTGTTTATATAAATGACTCATGTGTTTATATATCTGATTCGGGTGTTTATATATTTTAAGCAGGTGTTTGTATTTTATTTGTACTCATGTATTTATATTTCAGACTCAGGTGTTTAGATAAGAGACTTAGGTGTTTAGATATGAGACTTAAATCGTCAAGAAGAAAAGTAATAAGAGAGAGAAGAGAGAGAAAAAAAGTTTCGGGAAATAAAATCATATGAGAGAAAAAGTCAAATACAGTGACAGGAGAGAGGAGAGAGAAAAAAAGAAAAAAAATCTTGAGAAACAAAAACGCGCGGAAGAAGAGAGAGAAAAATAATATCAGAAAACAAAAACGTATAGGAGATAAGTTACATATACTACTTAGATGTTTATATAAGTGACTCAGGTGTTTATATAAATGATTCCGGTATTTATATAAGTGAGTGAAGTGTTTATATAAATGATTCGGGTGTTTATATGAGTGAGTGAGGTGTTTATATATATGATTGAGGTGTTTATATAAGTGATTCGGGTGTTTATATATATAACTCAGATATTTATATAATTGAATAGTGAAATTAATTTGAATATAAAAACTTCAAAAAAAATGAAAATCACGTGGCCAATTAAATTAAAAATGCTTAAAAGATAAATTAAAGAGGGAGCATCAGAAACAAAAATATTTTCTCAAAGTTATCTACCTCATGTCAAAGCTATTTCAACTGAGAGATTTGTGAGAACCTGCGTCTAGTCGGTGAGAAAGGAGACGTCCTTGATGGGACCCGCATGTCAGAGATAGCCAGCCATACATAGGAAAAAGAGGTGAGGAAAAAAAATAAAAAGAAGAGAGAGAGCAGCTTCAAGGCCGATGTAACACAGAGGTTGAAAAAGAGGCCCAAAAGAGAATATTCGCAGGGCCGCACCAGACAAAAGGGATATTCAACAGGACGATTTTAGAGAATCTTACTGACACGTGGCACGAGGCGATTCCCTTCCCATCTAAAGCAAACGAGAAAAATATGTTGAGGAGTAGAGAGAGAGAGGGGAAAAGAGAGAAGTTGGAGGCTTGTACCTGAAGACTGACTGATTTGGAGAAAGCGACCAACCCTCATTATGGCACAGCGAATTCGATGCGCTATCTTCTTTCTTTCTTTCTCCTAGGATGCATTGCCTCTCTCTCTCTGCAATTGGGATTTGGAATTGTAGCTACTTGGTAGTAGTGTGAATTGGAATTTGCCATTTCAAAAATATTTAATTTGTCTTCTAGCCAATTTTTATTGGAATTTGGAAAAAACCGTAGATTTTGTTGTTGTACGTAGATTGATACGTTAACAAAATTATATCTTAACTGCTAATTCATAAAACATAAGATATATATATATATAAACTTGATCTCATTATTTAGCAGTTAAATTGTCAGCATAAATATTTTTCAATCTAATTATATGGACTTGATTTCACTTACACAAATTGAACATGTTGAAAATAATATTTTAAGTTTTACATTCAACACTTTGGAGAATTGAATCCATTTATTTTATAGCTAAATTATCTCTAATTGTTTAGGACTAAAAAAAATTAACATACAATATTTTATGAATTATTGTATTAGATGTTATAAGAAATCACGTTAGTTAAGTTAATGTTTGGATGCATTTTTTTGGTGCATGCTCTCTTGATCTATATTTTAAATTTGACAAATTGACTTATTAATATGTACATAAACATTAACAAAATTAACATATTTTTAGATTTCAAAATTCCACTGAAATTTAGCTGGATTTAAAATTTACGAAGGTAACTTCTTAGAATCATTATATTATGACAAAAATAAATAAAAATAGAAAATGCACACCATTTCTCTTATGAAAATAAACTTGAAAAATTATTCAGTATAATACATCTTTCATAGATTATAAAATGCATATTAATTTGTGGTATCCATACTTAAGAAAAATATAAAAAACAAACTTCTTTTTTTATAAATTTGGTTGAGAATAAGTTCTACTAATTGATCAAACTTTCATTGTTTAGTAGTTCATAAACAATCACAATTGCAACATTCCATACATAATTATTAATTTGAATTTGCTTAAATTTTTTTTTTACTATCATAAATAGGGTAATGTCTCTACAATTTGGTAAAATTGCAGAGGAAGGATTCCTCTCTCATTCTCTCTCTCTTTATGGATTGGAGAATCTTCTTAGCTTCCTGGCCACTTCCTAAAAAGATAGAAATAGGAGCAGCAAGGGAGATTCCCAGCTTCTCCTTGAAAAAGCACCAAAGTTTTGTTTTTATTGGGTTCCATTACTGTCTATTATCAGAACTTACATTCCTTGCTTGCACTTAGGTTACTCCTCCTTCTTCATCAAATAAAAATTTATTTTTTGGGTGGTAGTTTGAATAGCTAAAGTATTAATTGAACTTTGTTTGTTTTTTTGAGATAAATTCCCATTTTTATATCAAAAAAAATTGAGATAAAGATAGGACCAAAACTCTTAACTTTAAATGTCCATAAAGATTATCTTGTTAGATTTTGAACTTTAATCTTGTTGGGTTTTGACTTAGTTGAAAAATTCAAATTGCTCTTGATATCTTGCCACTTGATAAACAACTTGAGTGCATGTATAACTAAACAGCATTAAGATTTCTAGCATTAATTAATTTCCATTTTTTTTGTTAAGGTTGGTATGTCTGTGGTTATGTGGCAAAAAAGTTAATAATAAGTATTAAACAAATAATTTTAACTTATGACCAATAGTTCAGTTTTTATTAATTAGGATGTATTTAGATTGTCTTTTTTTTTTGTTCATGAGAAATGAAAAAAAATCAAATCTAAAATTATTCTAATGAATTTGTTGAATAAGCAGCTTATTTTTTTTGTTAAATTAGCTTAGAACATATTATGAATCTATTTATTTCCTTTTACAAGAACTGGCTAAAAAAAAAAATTAATCACCTAGCAAAGCAGCCGCTCATATACACTATATTACCTGCCCTGAAGCTTTATTATATTAGTTGCACATTGTAATCAGTTACATTAATTTATATGGGTCTTTTACAAATTTTCAACTTAAAAAGTTTCAATAATCTCGAACAAAATTTTTTGATGAAAAAGTAAAAAAAAAATCAAAATCTTGTTCCAATAATTTTTACATATCATGATTAAAAAAGGAGACCAATAATTGTTGGTAATGGTAAATAATAACTACAGTTAATTGGGGTAACTTAATTCTTAAAAATTAAAATCAATGGTTATCCTGCATGAAAAGAATCTATGAACTTTCAAGTGTTTGTATCTTTTCTTTGATATTTTAATAAAAAATTATCTGGCCTGCATACTACCCAACATATATAAAAGAAACACTTTTCATCTCCAGTAAGTATGAATGCAAATATTCAAGTGTCAGTCAGGTTGTGTGCTTCAGTGAGAAGATTTGTAAATGCGTGTATATGCATGCTCCTTTTCAAAGCAAAAAATTGAAAAAAGTGGCTCCTTTTCCTTTGAAAAAATTGGGACTAGAGAATCCCTTTCATTTCTTTGTTTTTGAATTTGGGGTGGTATATGCTTTTATGGCTTTCTCTTTAATTTCTTCTTCTTTGATCACCAATTTTGGAATCATCAGCTTTGAAAGATTTACAAACTACATTACTTTAGCATGGAATAATGGCATCTAGTTTGGTGTGATATTTATATTGCAATTGGGCTTATTGCGCATAGAACCCATTTTGATACTTGTGTATATTGCTATAGGTATATCTACCAATATCCCTGATTTCACAATCTAATCTGATGGAACCTTGCATCCAACAAGAGGCAAGAAAGTTATACAATTAATTGTCACAATATATAGTCAACTGTATTTATGTTAAATTTATATTTATGCTCTTGAACTCATTAATTAATTAGTCAATTAATTTGCTTATAATTAACATTTTATTGGGACTAGGTAGATTTGTTAAAATCTTGATGGATAATTTTTTTAGGTATAATTAATCTCAATTATTTTTTGTTGGTTCACAAGTTTTGTAAAATAAACTCATAGTTTTGACAATAGAATTTTTGTACTAATTATTAACATCCCATTTGCATCTAAGTTTATTAATCTGCAAGGATATATATATCTGCAATAATTTAATGCTCCACTTAAAAGACAAGTATTTTAATTTTCAAATAAGTCTGAAAATAAAAGCCAGTTATGTACCTTTGTTATTTGCATGTACTGCATGTCAGAAGGGAGATAGAACAACACAAAAAGACAAAGAAAAGAAAAAAAAAAACAAAGGAAAGAGAAAAAAAAAATTGCTGAAAGAGGCCAGAGAAATCTTTTTTTTTTTCTCCCTGGGTCTTGTCATTTGAATTAGTACAAATACTATCAGAGCCCAAAAGTATCTGAAACTATTCCAGGCCCAATCACATGACTATGTCCGTATCTTCAGAAATACTCTATTGCATCTCTTTGCAATGCTTTTTTGGCATTTTGTAGCCTAATTTTTGTATGTGAACCTACACCATTGCCATATGTTAGCTTACTAGTAAGAAAAAAATATTTGGTTTACAATTAACAAACTGTTGAAGACTTATTGAGCCGGATAAAAAAAAGAGAACAATCTTGATTAAAGTTAATAGGTGGTGTAGACAATTATTAAGTAAAAATTAAGGTGAATTGAAGCATGTTTGAGAAATTAACAGAAAGACAGAAACATCATCCAGTGATGTTTGGTTTCCTGGATCTTTTTCGGACCATTCATGCAATATAGTCCAAGAATTTTTCTTAATTATCTACGTATAAATCTAATACTACATGAGAGAACCAATTCTGTTGCAACAGTATTGAATGTCATGCAATAATGAAAACATTGCAGAGGATCAGCACTGACATCCCCCTGTCTGGCAACCTTTGATTCTCTTCTATGCTCCTGAAACAACCCTTAATAAGCTTTTGCCTTTGATCCTAACAAGAAGTTACCAAGCCTTTTACTTTATCACCCCTTGCTTTTGACTTTATTCTCCCCCACACCCCCCTCCTCTCTCCCTCTCCCTCTCCCCCCCCCCCTCTCTCTCTCTCTCTCTCTCTCTCTCTCTCTCTCTCTCTCTCTCTCTCTCTCTCTCTCTGTGTCTCTCCCTAAAAAGCACCTGATCCCCCCTTGATCCTCCTGTTTGTGTTCGTTTACTCAGAGCAAAAACTAAGCTTATAGCACTCAGCATTTATTTGGCTTTAAGAAATGGCTTCACCATCTGATCTCAGTTTAGACTACAAACCCACAAATTATTCCTCTGCAGTACAAAAGGGAAACAACGACCAGTTGGAGCAAACACAAAAACTACAAGAATTTCTAGCGCGGCTCGAAGAAGAGAGACTCAAAATCGAGGCATTCAAGCGTGAGTTGCCTCTTTGCATGCAACTCCTCACAAATGGTACCTTATTCTTTATTAATCCAGTACTTTTAATTTTCTCAAGTTTTTATTTTGAGCTTTTGACAGTATTCCTTCACACGATTTCATGCTTTTAGTGAGATGATATTTTTCTTATATGTTTACAACAATAATTGGTGCAACTTTAGTGAATAATATTATCTAAATAATCAACAATTGATTTCTTCAAACATAGCTGTTGAGGCGTACAGGCAGCAACTCGAGGCGTGCCGATCAAGCCAGGGGGCAAAACCTGTACTTGAAGAATTCATACCGATCAAGCAGATTGGAATCGAAGAAAATGAGAAAGAGAGCAACAACCCACAATCAGAGAAATCGAGCTGGATGGTGTCGGCTCAGCTGTGGAACCCTTCATCGCATGAGGCAAAACCGCAAATTCAAGTAAAAGAAAATGATAACAACTCATTTGAAATGAGTCCTAAGGTTCTGCTTGATGCTAAGCAAAGAAATGGTGGCGGCGGTGCGTTCTTGCCATTTTCTAAGGAGAAGAATAAGATGAATGATTCGAATTCTAGGGATTTGCCTGAATTGGCACTAGCACCGATCGAGAAAGAGAATCATGACGAGAAGAAACCAACCGATCAAATGGAGTGCAATGGAGGTGTAAGTTTGAGAAAAGAGAATGGTGATCAGCAAGGGAAGAAAGCCGCCGATGGGTCGGCATCGGCCCCACAGGCACATAGAAAAGCACGCCGGTGCTGGTCGCCTGATTTGCACCGGCGGTTCGTTAATGCCCTTCAAATTCTTGGTGGTGCCCAAGGTATACTACTTTTTTGCAATTTGTTTTCGTTTAGGAATTAAGAAAAAGCTCCTGTGTTTCCACTTTTATTGGATCAAACAATATCTAGGGAAATTATACTTATATTGTTATATTTATATGAGCATTAATCAATGTTCTTATCATTGGTTTTATCATAATAATCATTGCTAACTGTGGAAGTCTCTGCAACAGTACTGAAACCAATACTACAGCTATTATTAATTACTTGCATGAAAATTTGTGATGGTTTGAAATCATTGGATGCATTCATGCAGTTGCCACCCCAAAGCAGATAAGGGAACTCATGAAAGTAGATGGATTGACCAATGATGAGGTGAAAAGCCATCTTCAGGTCCCCTCTCTCTCTCTCTCCCTCTCCCTCTCTCTCTCTCTCTCTCTCTCTCTCTCTCTCTCTCTATCTTCTCTTTTGGATTTCTCTCTCTCTCTCTCTGTATCTCTCTTCCTCCACAAACTGACACACCTAGAGTACAATTTCAGTTCTTAACAACTATTACTGGTAAAAAGAAAAAAGTTTCTTAACAACTATTGAATCTTTCTTGACCAGAAATATAGGCTCCACACACGTCGGCCGATTCCGGCCCCACAACCGCCATCTGGCCCTGCAACACAACTAGTGGTATTGGGTGGCATATGGGTCCCGCCCGAGTATGCCACATCAGCCGGCGCACCTGCAATCTATGGGGCCCATCCAGGCCCTGGACCGCACTACTGCTCGGCAGCTCCTATGAGGCCCCAAGAATTCTATGCGCAACAGACAACTGCCATGGCGGTGCCGCCTGTGCACCAGCATCACCTCAGACCTGGTGTAAATACGGTTTCCGTAGCTGGATATAAAAACTGTACCGGATCACCTGAGGTGGAGGTGAGGAGTGGCGGCGATCGGTCTGAGAGCATAGAGGAGGAAGGGGAGGAGAGGGATGAAGATGAGGAGGATGATGTGACACCTGTACCAGATACTAACGGTACTGGTGGTGCCGAGGTGGAACTTAAGTTTTAAGTTTTAACTTGTAAGAGTTATACATGGGCTAACTGTCGTCTTCGATCGGTTCGACTCTTGCTCCTGTGTCGGAATCACTTCTTTAGATAGTGCACAAAGTAGATTTGCCAAAGAGAAATTAATTATTTTCTTCTGCTTTGATATATGGAGGAAGGTTTGGTTAATTAATTTGGTTTTGGGAGTACCAAATAATTAAGCTCTTGTGCTGACAGCTGATTGTTAACAGTAACTGTTTACTGTTTGGGAAAAGTAACACAATTATTGGAGATAGAAGTGAGGGAAATGGTGTGGAGACCGGAAACATTTCCTTCCTTTTGTTAATTAGTTTTTGAGTTTTTAATTAGTAGGTATATTTGGTCTTGAGGTTGAATATGCCATGTATTTTGTTCATAGTTAATTTTGTGCTTGCGGAAATTAGAAACCGAGTGGAAATTAATTAAAAAATAAAATAAAATGAGCTGGTGCCTTGTAGATTTGTGTTTAATTTATTGACTGTTTTTTGCATGTGTGGAACTACATAGTACTTAGATCATACAAGCTAGCAATAAAAATCTTTATTGTTTGATTGCTAAGTGCTTAGCTTTTCTTTGTTAGGGATATACTTTTTTTTATAATATATGATAATGCATTCTCTTGTTTCTCAGTGGAGGGACAAACAAGTGACAGAAAAGTTTGTTATTTATTTTCCTATAGGTGTTTGAATTTTAATTACAAGTGATATTTAAACCTAACCCTAAGGCTCCGCAAATGAGATAAATTGAGGATAAATTGGAGATAAAGTTATTTCCGTGAGAGGAGGTAATAATTTTATCCTTCACTTATCTCAATCCCAAACAAATGCCAAAGATTTTCACATTCCTAATAATTTCAAGAATTTGGTAAATATTTGATCATATTTAAAATTATATACAGTTCAAATTGACTGATGTCGCTTGAAAATAATCCAAAAAAAAAAGTATCTGGGGCCTGACCCCTATTTTTTACTTAAAAAAAAAAATCCAAAGATATCACGTTTCTCAAAAATATTTGAAAACTTTAGAATCAGTTAATTAAAAAGTTTAGGTCCAATATGCAGAAAAAAAAATGAACAATGAATTGTATAAAAAAATTAAAAAATAAATAAGCAAATTGATGAAGAAAAACCAAGCAAACTGACATGATGATAACTTGATATAAAAGCATAGAAGTACTGAAAGAAAAAGATCTAACTGTGTGTTTGAAAAAGAGAAGCGGTGGTAAATTAGGTGTTTTAATATATCAACTAAGTATGCTTTAAGGTGCTTTAAGGATGAATTGAAAGTAAAACCACCTCCATAAATACATTGAAGTTAAACAATTAAATTTCTAACTTCTGACACCTTGAACCCTCATTATTTCATTTAACGTTGTAAATGAGCACAATTTGTTCTTTTTATCCAATACTATTCATATCTATTTCAGTATTATCTACCACATATGATTAATGTAATTTTAATATGTATTCCATTTTAAATCACAAATCTAACACAATAATAATAGGTTTATGTTCAAATCTAAAAAAAATAAAAAAAATAAATACTGAAACTACAGAAAACATTTATTTAAAAAAAATATACTACGCTTTAATTTGCTTCGTGGAGTTATCATTGTACTTCGTTTTTATGCAATCACAAGTAAAGCGTTTGGTCTGGGAGTCATCATTATTTTTGGAAAGATTTATATATACAGCTTATATATGAGTTGTTTGTTCGGGTGCAAACGGATCGGATATTATTCGTCCGTATTCGGATTCGTTTTCGAATTTTTGATGATATGGATAATTTGCAGATATAAATATAAATATAAATATAAATATGGATGGAGTTTATGCGGTTATGGATACGAATATGATTTTAGTTTCCGGAAGTGGATACAGATACAAATTCGGATAATTATTTGTATCTGCATTTTTTTCTAATTTGGATATATGTTTTTTAATTTTGTAGGCGAATACGGATACAAATTCGGATAATTATTCGTATCCGCATTTCGGATATCCATTTTATAATAAAATGAGAAAAAATTGCTTGATCCAAAATTTGAACCTAAGAACTCTCAATATTTATAAAAGAGACAAACAACTAGACCATTAATGATGTTGCGTTTTATTCAATTACTAATATTATACATATGTATTCATTGAAGATACATAAATCAAATTGAAATCTATATGATAGTGCGTGAATTTTGAAAATTTTCACAAAATAATGTAATATTTTTAGCATTGTATAAAATTTATGTTATTTTTATTACAATATCTGAATAAAATCTGTATTCATCTTCATATTCATCTAATATCCGATCCATATTCATATTTAAAAAAAATAAAACGGATACAAATATGATTTGACCACTATCCGATTTGTATTCGATCCATTTGCACCTCTAGTTGTTTGTATTGCAATTTGGGTTCCTCACTAATTAGCACTGAAAATGTGCTTTAAAATAGGACTAATCTTGGCCCAAATTTCTCTAACAATTCCTACTTGGGCCAGTTATCCCTTTCTTTTTCTTTTTTTTTTTCTCATGGATAATATATCTTTTTGTTTTATTTTATATGTTGTGTTAAGGAATTTCACAAAATAAAAGTGCTGTTATTTCGACTTCATATATTGATTTTTGAAATTTGATCTGCCATCCGAATTGGTCAATGTGATTTATGTATAGAATTTTATTATAAATCATATTTTATATCTTTTAGATTATTTTACTATTTTTTTTGAAATAAAAAGAAACTCGACTGATATAAAAATTCTAAGTTATTCAATAATAATGATTTTTTCTACTAAAAAAATTAAAAAAATATAACATTTGATTTTCTACAAAATTTCAATATATAAATTATATTAAGCCATTTGAATCCGCTATTAATTTAAAAAAAAAAATCAAAACTTTCTGAAACTAAAATACGAAAACATTATTCTAACTGGGCAGAAAGCATAAATTCAACTCTTCTTTAATTTTCTCTTCTCTCGTTGAGTTATCGTTCGACCCCCATCCACATGTTAGAGTTTCATGTTTATCCACAACGATAAAACATCAAGTCAAGGATTGACTTGTCAGCTCCGAAACAAAAACTAAGAAAGAAGCGCTCCGCCAGTGAAAGTACACAACATAACAGAAGAAATAAGAATGTACGTTCGAACGGAGATCTCCATTTTATTACACTGGAGACAAACAATCCGTCTCCCCGGTTCCGATAAGTCCAACGAAGAATATTCAATCACGTGAGCACACGTGATACCTACACCGACCTGTTGGACACTTGATAGCAGAGGCGCGATGCTCGGCGCCACCACCGTCAATCCCGCTTCTCTAATCCCACTGCGCTAATCACCAACTAAGGTCTGATATTCGCTTTTAATATCGAAATTGCCACTGCGCTTCGCTCCTGCCTCCTCACACGGTCATACCGCATCAGTGGCATAGTTGAAATTTCGACTAGCAAAGGATGGCGCTTCCAGTTCAAGGTATCATGCCACATTCTCCGATTTGTCTCCCCTGTCAGACATTTCTGATAACTGATACAAAGTCAAGGATCGAAATGTTTCTAAATGCAATTAAGAAGACAAAAGAGAAGCATCCATGCACCAGTGATAATGATTCTTTATTTGAAGTCAAAGAATTTCATTCTCTTCCTCTCTGTCTCTTCTTCATCCTTGGGATCTACATTGTTATAGTAGCTAAACCTACAACTGAGGCCTCTTTGCATTTGCACAAACTTTCAAAAGTCAAAACTACTTCCTATTTCCTCAAAATTCTCCTGATTTCTCATACAATTATATGGATATATCGCAAGTGATAGTTTCAGATCTTTAATCCCATCAAATTTCCACAAAGATAATCTCTTTCACAGTTCAACAGCTGCTATCAGTGCAATTTCAAGCCTTGCATATCAACTGTTTGTTGTTTTGCCACAATGAAGCCTCCTTCGTTGGCCTCATTGCAGCTTAGCACATTTGTGCTTCTCTTATCCCTTATCTTCAGCTTTTCTCTACCCATGACCCAGACTAATCCAAGTATGGATCCAACAATGTCCAGACCCGATCAAATGTCTAGTTCAATGACCGAAGAACACACCATGCCCCATGAATACACCCGTTTTGATAAGGTCCAGAGAGTATGTGACTCAGCCCTTTCCTCCGGAATCAATCTCCATTTCGACCACAACCGTATCAACGCACTCAAGCACCAGCTCTCATTTGTGAAAGGAGATTGGTTGCAGGACCCCGGTCATGCACCCTTAATGCCATTCGACTCGTCTGATACCAAGTCGAACACCTCTGTGCTACCTGATCCGTTACCATTAACTACTTTCTTGCTAACCCATATCGACCTGAACCGCAACTTTAAAAATGCACTCAATGTAACTGGGGCCCTTGGCATCGGTACTTCCCGAAATGGAACTGCTCCAGAAATGGGTCGGTACCTGTCACCTGAATTTAAGTTCTGGCCAGGCAGTTCTGACCTGACAATCGTTTTTGAAGGGGTCTACACCGAGTCAGATAGCGAGATGGTTCTTTGCCTGGTGGGTGAAGCCATGTTGCCAACCTATGAATCTGATCCAAAAAATCCTTGGAAAAAATGGCTGAAACAAGCCAATACAGGGACCGCACATTCTTTACTAGACCAAGATGATAACATAGCTCTCACTATTCGGTACCCTAAATCCTTCACCCTGACCAGCCGGGCAGTAGATGGTGAGGTTAGGAGCCTAAACCCTTCATCCGGGACCAGATACTTTGACCCAGTCAAACTTACTTCTCAACTTGGTGCATACTCGAATTACCAGTTTGGGTCAGAAGACCAAGTCTTGACAGCTTGTGACCCATACCCGTACCGAGATGATGTCATCAAATCCCAACTTGAAGTGTACAAGGGTAGCTCCTTTTGTGGCTTTCTTGATCGTTTTGTGTCAGAGCAGATGCTATTTGTTGTTCCAAATTGGAATTGTAATTCCAATGATGCATATTGTAGAAAACTGGGTCCTTTTCTGACAGATAGGGCAACTGACGAGACAGATGGAGGTTTCTCTGGTGTCGCTATTACAATGCAGGACGTGAGATGTGAACCACGGGATCCAGCAGTAACAGAGGGCAGCTATGGCTCCGTGAGAGTGTCAGCAGTTTTTCGTGTAGTACTGCCAGGGGTAACTCAGTACACTGCTGTTCATCGTACTGGAATCAGTGGTGCCACGCTCTCCGCTGAGGGGGTGTGGAAAGCTTCTACAGGACAGCTGTGCATGGTTGGCTGCCTTGGTTCCAGTGACAGTTGTCAGTCTCGCGTTTGTTTGTACATGCCAACCTTTTTTTCAATCAATCGAAGGAGTATTATATTTGGAGAGGTAACAAGTCTTAGCAAAGAGAGGGAAGACTCACACTACCCTCTCTCATTTGAGAGGCCTGTTCACCCATCTGACCTGTGGACCAAGTTCATGGCCTCGCCTGTGAACTCATACCAGTACACAAAGATCAAACAAGCTGGTGCATTGTTAGAAAGAAATGAACCTTTTGCCTTTGGCGATGTCATAGCAAAGTCACTCCTGAGCTACCCTCGAAAAGGAGATGGCCATGATGAGGTGGTTAGCCTCTCCAACCTAGCAGATGATCTTTCTTTGCATGTGCCGGCCTTACTTGATTCACGACCAAGCAAGAGAACCAAAAGGCCGTTTGTCAATCTAGAGATTCTCTCTATTGGGTCCCTGCTTGGCCGCTACTGGCTAGCAACAACTGAAAATGGATCCCTATCCATTGGTAACAAGCCCGATGTGGTGGGGCCTGGAAAGGAGTCGACCAGTGGACGGCAGATGTTGATGAATGTCTCAGCTGAGCTAACCCTAACTGGTGAGCCATACCACAACATCTCAACACTGTACTTGGAGGGGTTGTACAACCCACTTGATGGTCGGATGTACCTTATCGGTTGCCGAGATGTGCGTGCTGCATGGCAAGTTCTCTCTGAGAGCGCAGATCTTGAGGCAGGTATGGACTGTTTGATCAAGGTTAAAATTGAATACCCACCTACAACTGCTCGGTGGCTTATAAACCCCACAGCAAAAATTTCCATCTCCAGTCGAAGGAACGAAGATGATCCACTACATTTTAACAACACCAACCTCCAAACACTACCGATTTTATACCGTGAACAGATAGAAGATATTCTCTCTAGAAGAAGTGTGGAGGGTCTTTTGCGCATTCTAACCCTAAGCCTAGCTATTGCTTGTATTGGGAGCCAGTTATACTACATCAGAGGCAAATCAACAGTACTCCCTTATATATCGGTCGCCATGCTAGCTGTGCAAGCCCTAGGTTATAGTATACCTCTAATCACTGGTGCTGAGGCATTGTTTGAAAAAATAACTTCTGAGAGAGACTCTGATGAGCCGCCATCATACAATATTGAAAAGAACCAGTGGTATTGGGCCCTGGATTATCTAGTCAAAATTCTGGTTATGTTTGCATTCCTTCTAACATTGAGGTTAGGTCAGAAGGTGTGGAAATCGCGCATAAGGATGCTGACACGTAGCCCCTTAGAGCAGTGGCGTGTCCCGAATGACAGAAAGGTGTTCTTAATATGCCTTGGTGTGCACTCGGCAGGATTTCTTGTAGCACTTTTGGTGCACCTTATCAATGCTTCTAGGCGGCCGGGCCACCAAGAGGCCTATGTAGACTCCCAAGGGAAAAGTCACAAGTTGCACGATCTGGGGATACAGCTGGAGGAGTATATTGGCCTAGTGCAAGATTTCTTTCTACTCCCTCAAATAATCGGTAATTATTTATGGAAGATACAATGCAAACCTCTGACGAAGGCATATTACATAGGAATAACATTTGTTAGGTTATTTCCACATTTGTATGATTGTGTCCGGGCCCCGGTTATAAACCCTTATTTTGGTGAAGAGTATGAGTTTGTGAACACGAGCTCTGATTTTTTCTCCAAATTTGGTGATGTGATGATCCCTCTGGTCTCAATTCTGTTTATGGTGGCGGTGTATGTGCAACAGAGGTGGAATTATGAGAAGATTAGTAGCACCGTTAAGTCGGGTCAGAAGAAGCTTGTTTCCATGGGGTCTAGGGTGTATGAGAGATTGCCTTCTATGTCATCTTTCGAAGCCGAGCTTGTCGCTTCGGCTGTTAAGGAAGCTGAGATTACTGGTGATTTGCGCACAGATGCGACCTCTCAAAAGGAGGAAATTTAGGGTAGGTGATAGGTCACTGGTGTTTTTATTTCATCTTTTTTTTGCTTTTTTTATGTTTCTTTTCTTATTTGAAGTGGAGGGAGGGGGAGAATAATATGAGAGGCTATGAATAGTGTCTGTTTTATATATTGGTTAAGTAGCATTTGTAGTTTCTCCTGTCAAAGTTGCAACATGTAACTATTTTCGTTTCTGTTACGAGCTGGATGCGCCAGTTGGTTAATTAAGTTTATAGTTGAGCCACAAATTGAATCATGACTATCTAAATGGATTATGCAAAATAATATATTTCCAGTTTCTTACTTTTCTATTTTTTCTGGTCAGGTTCAGTTTGCATTATAATTTATAACACTCCAGTCCAGTTAGCATCAAATATAAAAAATAATTATGACATGGTTAAGACGGATACTTTAAGAACCATCTATGTAATTTACTCTAATTAACATCTTTTTTTATTATTGACTGCTGATATTTTGTCTCACAGAAACAGAAAATATGCTCTTTGTGACTTTAAGCTTATGAGCTACTGAGCTCGACTCAAATTTAAGAAACTTAAAATTTAACTCTAAAAGACCTAAGAAGTTTACACTAAGAATCCACAATATGATAATATATTATACAATCAGAAAAGATTTCTTGTAAATCTAGAAATGCTTGGGAAAATGCTAATCTATGACAAAAGCATATATAGTCTTCATCATAACTTCAATGCATAAAACCTCATCTCTTTTGGAAGTTAAATGTTTTAATAGCAAGTGCAAAGGCGGTTGCAAAGAGGAGTGCAAATCCAATTACAGCAACCGCAACCGCTGGCAGGAAGCTGTGTTTGTAACCAAAATAGTTCCTTATGTAATCTTTTATGCTTACACTGTTATCCATTAGATCATCCATATCTCCAAATTGTGAAGCCAGTAGGCCGTATAGAGTCCAAGAAACGGGGCAGGCCCAGAAGTACCATCTCCACCAGTTCGGCAACCTCTGTTTTGTCAATTTTACCAGAGTTAAAGAGTTTTCCTCTTTTTTATCCTAATTTCAGGAATTCGCAATTTTCTGGCACAAGGCTGCATACTTTTCTTAGAAACTTGAAGCTTCAGAAAGCTTCAATTGTTGGAGCTACTGGAATGATTGTGCTATTATATATGTAAAAGCCAGTTTCAATTTTTTTTTTTTGTGTGTTTCTTTTAGTTCAGCTGATTACATATAGAAGTAGGGTAAAGGAAGATAGCACTTACAGTTCGAGGAATTACGAAACTTGCAAAGAGGTTCCAAATAGAATAGAAAGCAGCAGCGATGACTGATGCGATGTGTGCATTAGGTGTCATGGCCACAGCCATCATCCCATAATATGTGAAGTACAGCAGAGTGAAAAATGTGAAGAAAATGTACCAGAGAAACTTGAGGGCTGTCCACTGAAATTCTAACATGCTGTACACCAGTAGGCAGTATATGACTGCTTGTGACAAGGTGTACGAGATCTCGATCATGACTTGAAAAAGTATATAGATTCAATCTAATTAAGTGAGTTTTGGTTCATGAATGGTACTGTCAGCACTTGATGGTTATAGAAGTTTTACATTTTTGCCCCTCATTAGATCCCTTTTGAGGACTAGCATTTTTTTGTTGTTGAGTTTGATTGAAACTATGTATGTGTTTCAACTTTTGGCTCTTGTTATGCATACATCTCATTTTCTTATCCTTATTAGTTCAATATCATGACAAAGATATAACATGTGATGCACATGCACTTGTACATTCTCTGGTCTAGTACACCGTTCGCTGAAAAAAATGAAATTTGCCGACTATGCTTGAAACTTTAAATGAAAACTGCAAGTGTTGTATCTCACACCTGGGTCCATGCATAGGGCAATGCAGAATACATTCCTGCAGCTCTCTCTGTAAAATACAGTTCTCTCTATATCTACGATCGGTTGTACCGTTTGACTGTTCTGCACACCCATGAACATAACTGCAGCATACATTGAACCCATAGCATTGAACAACTCTTTTGACGATCCACTGCAATTCAGTTGTTGATCAGCAATTTAATCTATTTCTTGGAATCATGTGAAACAAATAACTTGATATTCATTTATGTAATTAAGATGCTATATTCATCCAATAGCATAAGTTCCTACTTTAGGAAGCAAATGAATAATTTTTTGTTTGTTTTTGAGGTAAACAAGTTCAGAAAGATCACCTTTTGTGGCCGAGCTTCCAGAATATGGCCCCGATTATCAAGGCAATAACCGTTGTGAAAATGATTCGTACGGCATTATAAGACGGGTTGTGCCAGTAGGAGTTGTGTTGCTTCCACAGGCAAGCTAGGCACTGAGTGACAAAGCTCTGTGAATATTTTGTAGGGAAGTAGAGGTCCTTGGAATTAGGAGGTGGTGAGCTTAACTCAGCAATGATTGCTTTATTTCTCCTGAAAAGGTTCATCAACATTAATCCTATATCAAAATTTTGTTTTAGCCAGTGCAGACAACCTGAATCTCAATGAATTATGGTAAATCAGTTAATCTTACCGGTACAGGTCTGAATTATGATAAATCTCAGCGAAATTGATCCCCAAAGCTTCTTCTTGTGCCAATGAAGACAACTCCAGCATCCATGTCGCAGGGTTATAACAGTCTTTTCTTTTACAATTCAGTAATTCTCTGGTTAAGACAGAAAAAAAAATGATTTGTGTTTTTATTGGAAAAACTACATTTTTGGGAGAAAAGACAAACAAGGTATTCTTGATTAAACTATGGTACTTTGCATCAGAATTTTAAATTCAAAATTCTGATAGGCAATCTAAACCGCTCAATATGTAATCTAAATATTGAAATCATGTCGGAAATTATTTTGACTTTTTTTTTTAATTTAACTTTTTAGATAAGAAAAAAATCTATTAATCTGGATAACTCAGTAGTAATGGGTTATTCCTTATCTAATAAATAGCGAAGCAACTATTCTTAAAGAAAAATTTCTGTTCTTTCCACACTATTTTCTATTATGCATATAGGAGCTAGGATCAGTTACTTTAATTGCTCTCTGATATTGGGCTTCTTTTGATTCTATTGAAGCACAGAAGAATAGAAGATCAAGTTTCTAAAGGAACTGACAGTGAGAATAACATTGGAATTGCCATTATTTAAAGAATCTCCAAAAAGAGGTACATAATAATACTTTGAAGAGCACTGGATTACTTGATATTTTTTTTAAAAGAAAATGCTCTTAAATGTCTAGGGGTGTGATTAATTATTGATTTAAACTCTCAGAGATATTTGTTACAAGTGAAGTCAGAAATTCATGTCTTAAACAGTAATTGCCTTTTTTGTTGGTACATTAATTTGTGCAATTTTGGAAAAATACATCTGGAGTTGTTAGAAAGGGTAGATATTAGAGTATCTGTGCACTCAGTTGAAAGAGGTGTTTTTTTCTTTTTGTTATTTGTACTTGAGTTTCAGTAAATTTAAATGGACTTTGAAAAGTCTTTATTAAAAAAAAGAAGAAGAATTGATGATATGCAATTTTCTTTCTTTACATTATACATGTTTCATATGTTTTTTAAGACTTGTCGACATCTTCTGGACTAAATGATAGTAATGCACAAATGTTTTTCCAAATACATTTTAATTAATGGGTTTCGTTTTGTATCTTTTGTGAAAGTTAATTGACTGACATTGGTATCGTATTAACTTAGTAAATTCTATCAAGAAGAATTTATTTAATTTATTTGTACAAAGTAGTGCAAAAGCTCACAAAATGAGCTGATAAATTATTTTTATATTGTGGTCATGTATGTAGAAAATTCAATTAGGCTAATAGTTCATTTGGTTGTTCAACGAATTGTGATGGACAAATTATATTAGACATACAAATGCTAAATTACGGAGTCCCGTGCATTGGATGGGTTAGAATTAGGATGCAAACAGATCGGATATTATTTTATTTTATTTGGATTCGTATTTGAAAAATGATGAAATTAGATATTTGGATATGAATATGGATAATTTTTCTACAAATATGATTTTCAATTCGAAATCGGATACCGATACGGATTTGGATAATTATCCGGATCTAGATTTTTTTGAAGTTCAAATATCCGTTTTAAAAATTCATTATATGTCTTTCAATTAGATTTTTGATATAAATTATAAATCTAATTAATTTTGGACCTAATTTGGGCTCATATTTAATTTTTTTTTATAATTTCTTGATACAATTTAACTAGTGGTTAATTTTTATAAATTAATATTTAACTTTTCTAACTACTGACTTTATCATTAAAAATATCATGTAATTATTTTTTAATGATATGTATGATATTATTATTTAATATCCGAAATATATTCATATCCATATTCATATTAATTTAATATTCAATTTATATTTGTATTCGTTTAATATTTAATTGTTATCCGAAAATTAGAAAACGAAAATGATACGATTTAACTATTATCCGTAGTTATACTATCCGTTTACACCCCTAATTAGAATGTTAATGAATATTAAAATCGATATCGATGACTTTATCAATACTGATATATATATATATATATATATATATATATATATATATATCAGCTCCTTATAAATTAATATAGCATTGTGGGGACTTAGGAAGCTCTACTATATTAACACTTTGATGCTGTTAAGCTAATTAATTATTCCAGAGTTTTGCTTTTACTCCCCCTGCGCGCATATATAATCTAAGTAAACCTGATGATTTATGACTACTCTCGTTTAAAATGAAAAGAAAACTATAACTGAAAAGGCACAAAAGCCAGCAAAAAAAAAAAAAAAAAAATAGGAGGTTTCAATGCATAACGTGTCAACGTGAACCTCAAGATTTAACTGAAGTAAATTACTTACATTATTTAATGAGACATTAATTGAGGAGGTGGTTTCTACACCATAAAAACAACACAAGTAAGATATCCATGGCAACATCCCATACACAATTTCATAGTTAAAATTATACGCAATAGTACTAATTAAAGAGATTGAGATGGCCACTAAGACCGGCAACGGAAGTAGGGGAACGGTGGCGATTTTACTGGTATCATTGTTGCTACTTTCAGGAGGAGAGATGAAGGCAGTGTTTGCATTCCGCTGGCCGAAATTCATGTTCTGCCTCCCCGGATGCTTATTCGGAGAAACATGCTTCCTACGGGCCTACAAGAAATGTATGGACCCGAACGATAAGGTTGCGCACGGGAGATCCGGGGAGTTCTGTCTTTCTGTGGCACAATACTACTGTGACGTCGGTCATATGCCTTGGGGGCCTGGAAAAAGAAAAATTTCACTGGCATTCAGAAAGATCGTAGCAGAACAGTACGACCCGGCGAATCAGTATTGATCGACGGTGCAATCGTTCCGTGTTTCTTTTGATGTAATTGGCTTACCACATCCATGAAATAAAAGTGATAATTGATAGCAATAATTGACATGATTTTTTCAGCAGATAATAGAAATTGTTGATGATTTTGGTATATGAGGTGTAGTAAATTTGCCAAAGTGAGTTATTTAACTGGTTTTGGTGCATGTCTCCAAAATTAACAATGAAGATTAGAGACGCCTGTATATATATATATGATGTTTTAACTTGTATGTTTATTTAATTTGTGACATGTATATGGTGAGGAAATAATTAAGCCTAAGCCCAAAATAAATACATAGGCCTGAAAATCAAACCGCGTTGGTATAATTTACCGATTATTACACAGACAAATTTATATCTTTGGCTAATAGGAAGTTCAGTATATGAAATTGATTAATCATTCGGTCCAAGATCTAAAGTATTAATAATGGCTATACTCAATTAATCCTTTGACATTGCACCACATAAAATATATTAAATGCCAAATCTTCACAAGTTATGGAGCAAAGATATGAGATATGAGACATTAAAGAAAAGATATTAATTGCTATATATATGCATTGAATCCCTTCTCATCTGGACAAAATAAAGGGTCTATGCTGTCCCTCAAACACACATTTTAAAATAAAGAATTTTAAAATGGATTTATAATTATAATGTGTATCAAATATATATTATACATAAACAGTAGAATAATAACAAATATTAATTTGACTAATTAAAAGAACACAAGGAATTAAAAAATTGGAATTAAATATTCGATCGATTACACAAGTAAATCAAGATCAATAGTTAAAATACATTGTTTGAATTAATATTAGTTAGTTAGCAGTACATTAATTTGCTCATTCTATTCCTGAGTTTAATTTGTTTTTATTCCCCACTTCCATACTCTGATCCTTTAAAATAAAAAGAAAAAAAATTCGAATTCAATAGGCACAAAAACCATTAAAAAAAAAGGAGGTTACAATATGGGGTTAACGTGTGAAATTAAGTGAACAATGATACCAGTGAATTAACTTACATTATTTAATGAAATTAAACATTAATTGAGGAGGTGCTTCTGAGCTTCTCCGCTATAAACAGCACAAGTAGACATCCATCCATGGCCACACCCCATATACTATCATTCCATACCATCCATAAAATTAAACACAATACTAATCTACAGTTGAGATGGCCGCTAAGACCGGCACTGGAAGCGGTGAAACAGTATCGGTTTTTCTGGTCGCATTGTTGCTGTTCTCAGGAGGAGAGGTGAAGGCAGCCTTTGGATTTGTCTGGCCACATTTCCTTTTTTGTCTCCCCGAAAGCTTACTCGGGGAGACATGCTTCATGAAGGCCTACAAGAAATGTATGGACTCGAAAGAAACGGTGGCAAAAGGCAGATCACCGGAGTTCTGTATCCAGGTAGCGCAGTATTACTGTGACATAGGGCATCAGCGTGGGAAAAGGGCAGATCATTGGCATTAAATAGAACGTAGTCGAACAGTATGATCCATCGAATCAGTACTGAGTTGCGTCGTCATTCCGTATTTTCCATGCCGGTCTGTTGATGTAATCGGTTTCCTTTGAAATAAATTGATAACTAGTAATTAATTAATGATGTGATAATTCGCAATAGGAGGCGTTGTCAAATATATATGCCAAAATGAGCTGGATACAAATACATATTAAGATATATAATAGAAACGCCTTAGTTTGATGTTCTTCTCATGTCTATTTTTTAGCATTTCTTTTTCTTGGCAAACCGAAGGGATTCAAGCGCTAGATGCACATCTGCAATTAAATCTGTAAATAATTCAAACTGTAGGTAGTTTGGGGTGGACACTAATTAAACCTTCTATTATATTTCATAGCATATACTCATATATAAGTAGCATCTTTTCCCTAAATTATTCCAAGTTCTGTGTATATCTTCGTACATTTATGGATGCGTCCTTCATGTTTACTAGATTTACAGTTATTAGTATTAGATATCAGAATACAGAGAATATATATAAAAGGGGTTCAATATATAATGCTTGTTCTGAGGGCTACAAAAAAGCCGATTCAGACTCTTTTTAGTACAAGCCAATCCAATAATGTTATGTTAATTTTGTTCTTGATTTAATTTTAAACTAATAGAAACGAATATAATTTTTTATTTTAATTATGTAAGAACTTTTTTATGTTTGAGCCTATGGATCTTATTCAACAGTAAAAACTATATATTTTTTTTTTGCAAAAATCAAACAATTAATACATAATTTTTTTGAATATCTGTTGACTTGATTTGCATTGGTTGATTTGCATTGGTACCATCTGTGATTCGGACACCGGATATTTATTTCCGATTTTATTGGTACTTAGAACACCATTTGAATTATATATGTTGAAATTCGTCCCGTCCATGGTCCCGGCGGGGCTCGAACCCGCGACCTTCGGCTCATAAGACCAACGCTCTAACCAACTGAGCTACGGGACCTTACCAAGCGTGTTTCTTTTAATTGCTATTTATATCTTCTCTCCGGGACCTTAACGCCTTTCTTTGACCAATACATGTGGCGGTGCTTTTTCTACATTTTTATTTACTTATTTGTTTTTTGTTCTGATAAAAGGAACCGAGACAGGGTGCCATAGCCATATACAATAAGATATAAATATATTTATACTGTTTTTTTTATTTAATATACTTGCCATGTGGCATGCAGTGTCCTCAATTTTACAAGGTGGAAAAATAATTTAGTTTTTGTTTGTACAAAATTAACAAATGCATTTTTAGCTTGATAATAGCCGTTCATATGTCATATTAACATTATCCATTATGATATGGTAAAAAAAAGATAATAATAATTAACAGTTTAATATACAATTATCTAAACGAAAGAATGATCTAGTGTAGATCACATCTGATGATTTTATTTTGACATTTTAATTTCAAAATTTATATTATTAGAAAATTAAAAAGTAAATGTATGATAGAAACATAAAAAATGGAGGCATTTGAACACTCCTCTAATATGTATGATATTTCCTTAATGAACTTAACGCACATTTAATCTATATATGGAATTAAAAGATCCTAAATACAATAATTTGTTGACTTGATCATTTGAGAATAACTCTTAAGATCTATTAATTTAATCATTTAATGATCATTTGAGAATACATGTGTATATATATGTTCTTTATTAAAACTAGATTAAAGTATTCATTATTATGTTAAACAGCTTTTTTTCTGTATTTCTTTGCAAGAAGATTTTTTAACTTTGCACAACAGAATAATTAATTAAATTGAATGCATCAACTTAACTACGCTATATGTTAATGAACAAATACATATATAAACTAACTAATAAATAATAAATACATCAAACTTAATTAACAACAGGTGCTGCCTCCACATCAGGAGGAAGAAGATGAACAACCTTAATATTAAGGATCAAAATGATAATGAAGTAAAATTTTAAGGGTCAAATTGATAATTTTTAAACTTTAAGGATCAAAATAATAAAGGAGTGATATTTTAGGACATTTGTGTAATTTACTCATGGAAATATATATACTCTGTTTTTTTTTGTAGAACGTAATCCTAAATTAAGATTGTCTTGACCAGTTTAAACAACTAAATTTGGCTGAAGGAAGAATCTATAAGAGAGATATGATTGCAAAAATATATATTTTTTTTTTCTATTGTTGCTATATTATGAACAAATTAGCATTGTATCTATTTGAAAGGAAAGCTTCAAAAACATAATTTAAAAATAGCTAGCAACATGTTAGAGAATGGTATAGAAAAGATTTTAAAAATTAATACTAATATGAAAATCCCTATAAAAATTGATAGTACATCCAATTGTCAGAATATTATTCCAATAATTTGATTAATTAGATTTTTAAAAGTTAAAAATAATTTATAAATTAAAATTGTGTAAATGAAATCAGATTAATTATATATTATTTGACTAGAGATTAAATAAATTAAATTTGAGGTATACTATGATTTGGTGAGCAATTAGTTGTTATGTCCATTCATCTTTTTTATTTTGATATTATGTACATTCTTCGAGATGCATGCATAGTTTGCACATTTTAAGAGGACTCTAAGCAAACTACAAAATTAATCCATCTAAAAAAATCTAAGTACATTTACCATTACATTTTGGCTATTTAATTAAGCTTAACACGCAACAGAAAAATTAGATTTACAATATATTATTATATTTATTATTTTTTAAAACCCACAACTCAACCCAACATCTGGAACAACCAGTTATTATATATGGTGAGGAGTGCAAGTGTGTGACTCATCACATTATTTTTGCAACAAATTAATTCACTCAATTGAGAACTTGACAGGTTCAGCAAATTCCAATATGGGAGTCTCCATTGCAACCAATGCTGACCTGGTCACACTGAAGAATGTAATTTTTTGGTTGTTGTTGATAAATGAAAAGTAAATTTCTGGATTTATCCAACTTTTGTTTGTGTGTATACTAGATCAAACAAACAATATTCGACAATACTTCATCAAAATTACTAGAAATTGCATGCAAAACCACTCCCAAATTCAGATTATCCATATTTTTACGTCAAAAAAAAAATCATATTAGTTATACGACCCAATTTTCTATGATTTGTTGCAAAAATATTGTGCAACAGTGAATAGAACTTTGCAGAAAACAACAATATAATTGATTACAGAAAAATAACACACAGTAAAATCACCAAAATAAATTAACCAACATTCTGTACTTATTGATCATAACACATGGCTTAAACTTTACAGAAAACAACTATATAATTGTCCCTAACTGAAAGAATGTGCCTAAAATAAAGGATCTCATGTCCTCAAGAATATAAAAAAAATGCTAAGCTAGACATGACAATGAACTTTAGAGGAACATTCCAATTTGCTCAATCAGAAAAAAATGGCAACTCAAGCTAGAAAACTAGCTAGGAGAAATTGGGTACACTGCTTTCTCACCATAATTGTTCAAGATATAGCCCAAGTTACCCAATATAGCTGCCAAGAAATGGATGCCGAACATTGTCCATCCGATAACTCTACAGGAGAGGGGCAGCTTCATAGAATGCAAACATGCGGGGTAAGCCGCGCTAATCAACAGCAGCACAAGTGCACAAATCCACCTCAATTTCAACGCGTTGACAGAATGTTCCTGTTCCAACATGATGAACTTGTGTGCACAGAGGACGTACACTTGGACGAGAGCGGCAACTACGAAAAACAAAGCAATTGTTCGACTGCTGTACGAAGTACGGAAACTAGCGACACAAACTACAGGGATGTCACAAAAGAGAAGGAACAAAGCGGTTACGAGCACATTGCCGTTCTTACTTAGTTCACAGCAGGGCTCAGGAGATAGAATTTGAATTTGAAGGGCGACATTTGCGTTGGCATTAAGATCCATTGGAGATTTCTCAGATATGTGTTCAGACCTCCATGAGAAAATGTAAATATTTGAATGGAGAATACTAAAGATTGCAATCTTCGGTCTGTTTACCCTATCATATGCTTGAAAAAGAAACCTAAAGATAGAATGCTTGTTAATTTGTTATCTTTATCATCACTCGTATATGCTTTTTTGATGGAGGATGCGCCAGCTTAATTTAAAGATAGAAATACCGTGGACACAATTTTAAGGAAAAAATATACTAAGATAAGAATTCCACAAAATAATTCCAAGGAAAAAAACCTTTCCTGAGGATTGCATCATGAAAAGATTGCTTAAAAAATTCAAATTATTATCATCTTATTAATTCCAAACAAGGGGTCAACCCTACCTGGAACATTCTGTTAGAAACATTGTACAAGAAATTAAGTTAGTTCGACTTATAGTTAAAGGTGATTATTTCCATCAAAAATGATAATTGCACCTTTTGCCAACTCACAAGATATTGGTTCAGATTCCACCTCATGCAAGCCATTTCTTCTTGTGAACCAACAAAATAGTAATTATTCCATAATTTCATTCTAGTTCTGGATAAACTGGACAGAATCAATTACTTATGAGTTATGATAGTGGTTCAGATTGATGGAAGAGCTCAATCCTCAATTTTTTTTTGCATAAACTCCAGCTGAAAAAGGATTCCAAACTTAGTCTCCTGTACGCATAGCGACATCTTAATCAATTGTATTAGACTAGGTTCTCATGACTTGTGAGTTGTTGACATGTACCTGCTGAAGATCAAGGATTGTGGGATTCTTCTCGAAAGAGAATCCCAGTTACTGGTTTATGAAAAACCTTAGCTTAGCCGCGGGACCATGTTCAAATCCTTAGTCACTAGACCCGAACCAACTGGATTCTCCTGTTGAATCAGTTCAAGGATTTGAGAGCCTGACAAAACATTTTATTTACCTACAGAAAATTCTACACCTATCTGATTTCTGTTTCAGACTCGGTTTAAATTTTCGTCTAAACACAAATTACACATCGGCATTGACTTGCTTAAGAAAATGTTATAAAACATGACACGACATTAGTGGCAGAATGGCATCACTGTCCTGGAGATCCAGAGTCAAAACTAACTAATCCCAAAATTGATAATATAACAAAATTTCACACACGAGTACGTTTTTTATTCGAGAGGAAGAGGGACAACAAAGAAACTTAAATTAAAAAAAAAAGACAAACTTACATGGTCCAATCCACAAAAATTTATTAAAAGTCATAAAAAACCACTCTTGAGTCCGACCTCCTAATTCTGCTAATTAAGGCTACGCATTCTCCTCTGTCGTAGGAGGAAGAGGGTGAACTGATTTGTGACCGAAGCGCTTCCATGAGAGATAATCATAGTACTGCAAAGCAGATGTTAGAACATGTATAGCCAACATCACCCATCCTGCGATCACGACCCAATGCAGCTTCGACAAGTGCAAACATGCTGGATACACTGCCCCAGCTGCTGAAATGACGATAACAGGGATCCAGCTCATCACTTTGGGATGACAAGCTACATCCAGCCAGCGAAACATCTCTGGGCATGGTATTTGTATACACAACAGCACACAAGTTGTGAAAAAGGCTACTGTGTATCTCGCCTCATCTGGTACGTACTTTATGATAAACACAGAAAGAACTGAGTTAACTGGTACGAGGAATGCTATTGCTATATGGAGGCCTTTACGGCAATGAGAATTTGGCAAATCAGCTACCAGTTGCGGTGGAGCATTGGGGTTTGCACCTACATTTGCATTTGCATCCATGGGTTTGTTTTCCTGGCAATACATTTTGTGAGTCCAGAAATAAATTATGATTAGAACAGCCCAGTTGTGATAATAAAGGCCAGACTGAATAAGAATTAATTAATACACCATGAAATCATTCCTAGCAAATAAACTATGATAATAACAATGACACTAAATTACATGAAAATACAAGTTGCAAATATTAAACATGAAAACAACATCCTCTAGGACTAGCCAGATTGTGACCTAGATGACTCAGGAGTAAGGGAGGAAGCTAGCTAGAAAGAAATTTTCAATAGAAGATAGAAGGAATCTGAAATCTAGCTAGGGATTAAATATGGAGATTCATCTAGTTATTTGAGAAAATGAATACCTTTTGTTAAAGAATGAAGCAAACCAGAAATGCGATTATAGATTTTGTGATTATGTAAATTTGATAACAATATGTAGAAATGGTTCACCCAAAATAGTATATGCAACAAATACAAATGTTTTTTTTAGTAGAAAAGTTCTATTTCCATGATTTCCGGAGTCTAATGCAATAAAAATAGCATTTGAGACTTGCTTCGGCTTTTTTTTTTTTTACCTTTTTTTTCCTTTCATGATTGGAATTTGATTGTGATTTGTGAACCAAAAAATAAAAAATAAAAAAAATAAAGCAATAACTTAAACACCACACCATCAATACTTTATGTTTGGCAACTGTCCTATACACAAGTATATGACACTGTTCTGATGGAAAATTTTGATTATTTCTCAGTAACATTGTAAGAAATAGAATTGAGCAGAAAAATTGGGGATAGAAAAATGAAGAGAAATTCAAGAAAGATAAAGGTCTTTGATTCAATTCAACAATAACGTTTACAGAATAGATGAAGAGCATTTATATGCCTAGCTTATAAATTGCATGATCAATCGAAAGATCAACAACAATTTAAGATTCATAACAGAAATTTGTTATCATTGAGCTTTCTATTGGTTTGTTCTTATACATGCACATCCTTGTCGTCTTCTCCAGTCTATCCCTCCGCTTCGCCTCCAGTTCAACCAAAAAACCCTGGAGATGTCCTGCACTGGATGGCATTGAAGGAGTGGGTCCCATCGTTAGTTAAGTTAGTTGCTTCGACAACAGAGTAGGAAGAGCAGCTAAAATTCCTGACCATGACTCGCTGACAAGAGCTGCCCCACCAGTCAGAAACAGTTCCATATTTAATTCCTTCTCCTTCCCATCGGCCCATTGCCTGACAAGGGATGACCGGGGCAGACCGGCCCATGTAATTATTTTTCTTTTCTTCACTTTTGACCAAGTCAAATTCACGGGTAACATCTTCCCACCACATCCGACGGCGCTAATTTATTGATCGTCTCCACCGATGGATGAACACATTTTTGGCATATAAAATGTGTTCTTATGATAATTTCGGTCATAATATTTAATTATATTGTGTAATCAAGTACAATATAAATTGTATTTGAGAGAACCACACGAATAGTAATTTATTAGTGGTAAGTTATTATTCACACGTATAGTTTAGTAGCTACATTATTATTCTCTGTGTGGATGGTTATATAATCGAAAAACAGTGTACATTGAAGATGTCTGAGAATTTAACTTTCATCTGATTCTTAAAAAAAAAAAGAAAACGATGAGTGCTAATTATAACTTAAAAAAATCTTTTAAAATTATCTTCCAAGCGTTATTACTATAATGATAAATAGTTAGTTAGTATGTCAAAAATATTAAAAAAAAGTACTCAAAATTGTTTCAGACTGTGTATTTTATTTTGAAGAATGAGTGAGCATCTTGTTATGAAGGAGGTGTTTATATTTTATCACAAAATTATTTATATTTGATCACGTTGATGTTTATACTTTGTTATAGGGGTGTTTATATCATTGATCAAAAGATGTGTTTGTATTTGATCATGAGAGATGTTTATATTTGATCAAGCGGATATTTATATTTGATCAAGCGGGTGTTTATACTTAAACAGTGTTTATATGTGGTCATTGCTCGAGATCATATTGTTATGGGCTGTATCACACTGTTACAAATCTTAACACTAAGCCTCAAATCAAATTCAAAATACTCTTAATGCTCATATTAATACACATGAGTATTTACATCTAATTATATAAGTATTTATACTTAGTCATTGAAGAATTTATATTTGATTGTCAGAAATAGAAATATCACTGAAAAAAGTGCGGAGATTAGAGAGTTGGAGGACGATTTTGGGAATGGATTTTGAGGTATCAAAACATTTTCTATAAAAAAAAACTAATATATCTGATATCTCTTATTAGACAATTAGTAGGAACGAAATTTAAATTTCAGACGATGAAAAAGAATTGGACTAATATTTTGGATTTGAACATGAGAAAATCGAAACTTTTCCAATGTTTTCTGATGATGCCTTCTAATAGATGAATTAAATTCCTCTGTTGAGTGTTGACCCCGGTCAAAGTTGTGTTCAATTATGATTTGTGCTCTCAACAGAATCATTATCTTTGCGACACGTCATCTTATTTACTGGTAGGAAATTACATATGTGCCCATCGGTTAACTCATCCTCTGCTTTACTCGTAGGAAAATTACATTTCTACCCATTCGCGCCTCTAATTCCATACAGGCACGGTTCTTTAATTCTCATCTCCGCAAGCCATTTCCTCCTCGCTTGTCTCTAGTGAGAAGTTGAACTGAGCTCACATCGCTGAAACCCTAGTGAGAAGACGAGAAAGCTGAGGTAATTTTTCGACTTTCCATCTCTAATTTCCAGAATTCTGATTCAAAGTATGTATCATTTCTTATCTATTCGCTCTAATTTCGAGAATGCTGTTCCATACTTGCACATTGAATCATTGATTAATCATTATCATTTCCTCTAGATTAGTAAAAAAAATTATTCGCACAGACTATTGGGCAAAGGTATATTAACAAAACCTTTGCGATTGTTTTCTTTTTATCTACTAAAAGATGAGGGATGGTAGGAAAATAAGTAACTAGGGAATATAATGTGTGTAAAAGCTGATTGAATTAATGTTCTGAAATAATTAGTGTAAGCCTTAACTTCCATTTGTTCTTCTTAATCTGAGCTTAATTGCTGCCATATAGCACTAATGATTAAATTTGTGTTTGTTATATGTTAAATATTTTAGGTGACTTGATGGAAGGCAATGCAGACGACGAACTAAGATGGCTATTTTTTCAGAAAATCCAACAACTCAGGTGGAAGATTTTTTATGTTTAATTTCTGGAAAATCCAACAGCACAGATCCGTTCATTGTCCTAGATGAATTTTATTTAGCATCATATGATGGCTATGTTTGCAAGAAAACAAATTTCTATCAAATTAAATACAGAAAAACTAATTGGATGAACATTTCTTTCTTTTTCATGGCAAGTATTACAACTCAATCTTCAAATTAGATCCTTGCAATTGTACAGCATGATGGGCCGCTATGATCATATGAGAAAAAAGGAGAGTAGAATCAGACTAGCTATGACAGCAACTAAAAGAGACAATCCTGATTCCTGAAAGCATACTTGCTAAAACCTAGTATAAAATAAGTTGTTTGAAACTAAAAGACACAATCTTGAACCAAATTAAAGCAGGAGATGCAATAAATTTCTTCATTCAAAAGCCAGGTTCCTGAGGCGAATCTCCTCTAGCTCCATGGCAGACCACTGGTTTTCACGGCGAATCTCCTCTTCCTCCTCAGCAGTGAAGTCATTTTTGATGTTGAATGTCTAACGAATCTCCTCCGGGGTCATCCCCTTTATCAAGTCGGCAATCTTTTGACATGTCAAGTCCAGCAGCCCGTCGATGTCCAGATAGTTAGCTGCCGAGCTAAGGTAGTAGAGAGTGTCCAGATCGACATCTATGAATTGCTTGTTCCAGCTGCTCAGCTCCTCCTCAGACATCTTTACTGATGAAGCCGGCACTGTGCTGCTACTTTCCTCGGTTGTCTCTGTCTTTGACGCATCTGCGGCATGGATGTGCTGCTGGCAAGAATTGATCACCTTTTCAAGGATCTGTGAGGTGACGTTTTGGTAGCGGTATGGCGTCATTTGCACAGTCATCTTCAATCATGTGGCGGATTGGCTGAAGATGCATTGCCACTGCCTCAGACACTACAAACTCCTTTCCATCATTGCTTTTGAGCGTGATCGTCTTGCTGGTTGTGCCGTTCGCCATTTGCTTATTGTGGAAAGAAAGAAAAACCAAAATTAAGATAAACTTAAGGGGAATGTAGAGAGAGAAAGAGAGATATTTAGGAATCTTGGTTGAGTTATGTGTTGTGAGCCCAGAACTGAAATACTATGGTCTTAAGTATCAAGCATGGTACCTCTGTATTTAGACATAGAAAAATTTTCTTTTTCTTTTTATTTTTTGCCTGAATTGCTGGATGGGTTTATTTCTATAATTTTTCTTGGGTTTGAATTATTATATCAGGTTAGGATCCGGTGTTGGGCTGTTGTCTGATCTTTTTGATATGTAATTTGGTGGGTGCTCAAATTGAACATTAATTTTGAACCGAATAATATGATCCAGATTCACATTGATGGATTTATGTACATTGATCTTGATAAAGAATCAACCTTGTTTATTGAATTTGTATTTAGATTTTACATGATTCTAATCTGAAATTTATTAAAGATTCAATAAGTAATGTTATTTAACAAACTAAATGTTGAGTTATTTCAAAGCTATATCTATTATTCATGTTAAAAAATTAAATTATAATTAATAATATAAATTAGTTTGGTGGTAGTCATCATTCTTAATCAATATTCTTATAATATATTCACTCGTGTTGTGTATTTATTTTACTGTTTTAATTTTTAATTATTTTAAGTAAAGTATTCAATATGATTTGAATATGAAACACTTTTTTGAGTTTAAGTGAAAACATAGCATTATGTGTGTGTGTGTGAAAATTACATTTGGAGAGTAAATTCTTTTTCTGAAATTAGACCCGTGGGCTTTCAATTAGTGATGTAAAACAGTAAAATAGTCTCAACTCTCTAACAAAATTAAATTTAAAATTACCAACATAAACACATAAAAATTAAAATTACAAAAAGTAAAGGGATGTAGAAATGAAAATTTGGGGATGTTATCATGTCAACCCCCGTGTGTCTACAGAGGACAATTTTGGAGAGTAAAGATTCACATCTTTTATTATTCTTCTTCTATCCTGTTACAACTCTCTAACAAACTCTCTAACCGAGTTGACCAACGGTCAAATCCTTGTAACAAACTATTACCAGGTTCTATAATGAAAACTTGCTGTTGGTTTTAGTGCCTCTGTTGCTTAATGCTATTGGTTCTAACGACATTTTTGTTTTCTGCGTGGTTGTCTATCGATTGATCCTGCTGTGGACTGTAATTGGGATCTCATATAAAACTTCTCTGTTTTACTTTTATGTTTGTTAAATAGTCAAATGGATAAAGGAACGGTAGAGTTATGAATGTAAGAAGAAATATTATCAGGGACTGAAACTAATTTACGCCTTTCGTGTGTTGAGAAGCGATGTCGGAATTAGTTCAGAAACTTCAGAATCCGTCTATCTCTATCCAGCAAATACCAACATAAAGTTACTGCTAAACGTTTGAAAATCTCTGTGGGCATAAATGTAATTTCGGCCCCTCTGGAAATTACATTTGTACCTCCAGTCGTCAACTCCAAAATCCATATAGGCGGGGTTCGTTAGTTTCTTACCATCCCAAGCCATTTCCTCCTCCCCATTCTTTAGCAAGAACTTGAACTGAGCTTCCATCGCTGGAACCCTAGTGAGCAGCGCAGCAGCTGAGGTGATAGTTCAACTTTCGTCTCTAATTTCAGGAACTATGTTTCATAGTGGTCATCGTTTTCTATCTATTTGATCTATTTCAAGATTGCAGTTGCATATTGAATTAATGTTTGCTTGATGGGTGTAAAAACTGAATTTTCTTGTTAAGGTGAAATTGGATGTTAATAAGAAGCTGGTGTTAAAACTTACCATTGATTTCCTTTTAGTCGGAGCTCAAATTTTGCCATACTGTGTATCCATTTCCATTTCAAGAGATTAATTGTTTTATTTCTCCAGCTCTAGTCTGAGATTAACTATGTACTGAGATTTATTTCATCTATTGCTTTCAAAGTGCTGTTGTTGATACTGAATTTTATGATGAAGGGTATTTGCAAAACTGGTATTACACATCCGTTCCGCTCAGTTGTACTTCTTTCATTCTTGTTTTTTTCCTAGTAATTTCATTAAACCTCATAAAATGTTAAAAATGTTGTGTGAACCTCTAAGACCCGGCAAGATCAAGTACCACCATTGGGTTACATATTGCACTCATTGAGTAACTACTTCAAGAACTTTCCAAATTCCCCTTTGTTTGAGTTGTACCCAATAAGTAATTGGTGTGCTACTGTTGGTACTAATGATAAAATTTGTGTTTGTTATATGTTAAATATTTTAGGTGACTCAATGGAAGGCAAAATGGATGAGCTCAAGAAGCCTCTGGTATCTCCCAAAGGTAGTAATTACGGCTATCTTCTTTTTTCTTTGTAAAGTTTCATGTAATTTAGAATCTAAATTAGTCAAGCTATCAGTTTACTTTCTGGAAAACCATATACTTTTTGAAAACTTTACTAATTGATCCTTATTTAACGGAGTACTCTAGTATATGAGATGGAGAATAGTTTGAAGGATCTACATAATAATCTATGTTCTCAAGTGGTTCTATAAAACAAGCATGATATATTGTAAATAAAATTGTTTCTGTACTGTTTGTGGCATAACAGATTTTATTTCTCTTATGGTATTTCCCATTTCAGTTGAACTCTTTGTACAATAAATTATCAACAGTGTGTACTAATACATGGATTGATTTGTTTTTATTTATTTTTTTGTTAATTTTCAGGCGTGGAGAAAGACAGGGGCAAACATCAGGACCTACTTGGAGGCTACATCGACCTTGTGGTGAAATTGGTGTATCTAATATTCGTCCCTCTTCGCCTCCGCGAAGTTTACCTGACAGATGGCCTCTCTCGCCGCTTTACTCACTTTGCACTGTGTGCAATTTTTGCTCCTTCTTAGCCATCTCAAATTGTCCAAAATTATAGGCCGTCACATTTGCATATTTCTTATGCTCCCTGCCATTATCGGGTCTTTAGCAACATACGAGTGGGATCTCGAACTTTGTATTGGTGTGGTGGGAGGTCTGGTTCTTTTCATTATCATCTTGTTTGTGGTGATGATTTGTGGTAAGAATGATGATTGTAAGGGTATTCCTCTGAGTGCATAGGATTTGGTGTTTGTTCTTGGCAGTGGAGTCTGAGCTGTCTCTTTTGTTAGGGTTTCCAGTTTGTATTGTTTGAGTTCAAGTCTGTGCTATTTTTTTGTTGTTCTCTTTATGTGAAGTAATGACTTTGTGAAACCTTTGTCCGAAGTTATTTGGATGCTTATCGTTTCTGTTGAATATGTGTTTTTATTTATTTATTAATTTTTTTTCAAGAAGCACTTATTTTCTGGAATTGGTGGTATGTTTTTACCAAACATAATTCACGAGTATCATTTGAAAGATATATAGCATAAGAGTTACAAATTATGAAATCTCACGAGTTATCTGTCATTTCTCAGTAACAGAGGAAGGGAATGAGTTGGTTTTGCTCATCTCATACAGTAGGGGACTTGAGTAATCCGGATAAAATTTTCTCTGCTCATCAATTATAAAACATCTGGTAATATGTGGTATTAAATGGGGAACTGTCATGGTATGCTTGTCAGTGTCTCCAGTTTTGGCATAGTAGTTGTTACTTGTATTACTACTTTGACTCAGATTTTCTGTTTCTTAAATAGCTGCACAGGAGCAACAAGAAAGAAAATCAATCCCTAAAAAGTAATAGTTAGTGGGTGGATCTATATTGATGTCGAAACAAGATATTTCCCATGGAAGTTACTGGGTGGATCGATACTGATAATGGTAGTAATGCATATATTGTTGGTGTCAAAATAATGGAAAAAGAACAGTATTTCAGAAAAATGGAGAGGAAAAAGATAGAAATCTGCTAACAGAGAGAATGTCGGAGAGACCAACTATATAAGGATTGCTGACGATGTGTTTGAGGGAAATTTCACAGAGCTATTCTTATTTATGCTTCTGGTGAGCCGAGCATAACATCTGTGGATTAACATAAAAGTAATAATCGCATTTGTTTTCTACCAATTAATGTCTGATGATTCTTGGTTGGTATTTTTTGTCTTCCCTAGTTGGTTTTATATGAACTCTCATCATGTGGTACTGGTAATTTTGTAGTGACTGATATTACCATGACAAAGTTCAAGCAATCAAGAGGCAGATGCAATATGGCAAAATTTCTTAGCATAAGACTGATGTGTGCCTAGCTGGGCATTCAGTTTTATATATTCATTTAGATTTTTAAAAAAGATTTTTATTACTAATTAAAGGTGGCCAGCATAAGATATTCTGAGATTACTGTAACTGTAATTTGGTCAAGAATCTAATGCATGCTGGAAAAAAAAATAATTTACTAACGCCAGTCCAAAGATTGACTTTTCAATGCACGAAAAATGAATCATGGATTTCTGTAATATAATTGAATAGATGCATAATATGTTACAAGATGGCTATTTTTGCAGAAAATCCAACAACTGAGGACGAAATTTAACTTTTTATGTTTAATTTCCAGAAAATCCAACAGCATAGATCTGTTCATTGTCTTGGATATGAATTTTATATAGCATCGCATGATGGCTATTTTCACAAGAAATGAAATTTCTATAAAATTAAATATGGAAAAACTAACAGGATGAACATTTCTTTCTTTTTCGAAGCAAGCATTACAACTCAATCTTGAATAAAAGTAGATTCAATCTTACAATTAGATCCTTGTACACTATGATCATATGAGAAAAAAAGAGGAGTAGAATCAGACTAGCTATGACAGCACCTAAAAGAGACAATCCTGACTCCTGAAAGCATACTTGCTAAAACCTAATAGAAAATAAGATGTTTGCAACTACAAGACACAATCTTGAACCAAATTAAAGCCGGAGATGCAACAAATTTCTTCATTCAAAAGCCCATGGGTGTTCAAGGCGAATCTCCTCTTCCTCCTCGGCAGTGAAGTCATTTTTGATGTTGAATGTCTGACGAATCTCTTCTGGCATCTTTCCCTTTATCACGTCGGCCACCTTTTTGCATGTCAAGTCCAGCAGCCCTTTGATGGCCAGATAGTCAGCTGCCATGATAAGATCGTGGAGCGTGTTCAGATCGACATCTAAGAATTGCTTCTCCCAGCTGGTCAGCTCCTTGTCAGACATGCTTGATGAAGCCGGTGCGGTGCTGTTACCATCCTTAGCTTTCTCAGTCTTTGACGCATCTGCTGCATCGACGTGCTGCTGGCAATAATTGATCACCTTTTCAAGGATCTGTGAGGAGACATTGGGTAGCGGTATGGACCCTTGAGCACAGTCAACTTCCATCGTGTGGCGGATTGGCTGAAGCTGCATTGCCACCGCCTCAGGCACTACAAACTCCTTTCCATCATTGCTCTTGAGCGTGATTGTCTTGCTGGTTGTGCGGTTCTCCATTTGCTTATTGTGGAAAGAAAGAAACGCCAAGAGGAAGAGAAACTTAAGGTGAATACAGAGAGAGAGAGAGAGAGAGATCTTTAGGATCTTGGTTGAGTGATGGGTTGCAGACTAGACCTGAAACACTATGATCTTTAAATAGCAAGCATGGTACCCCTGTAATCAGAAATAGATTTTTTTTTTTTTGTTATTGCGCAAATTGTTGGTTCGGTTTTTTTCGTTTTGTACGTTTGGAACGACCTTCGTCTGATCTTTTTAAATTGAAATTTACTGGCCGTTGGATGGTTTGTTACTGGTTGTGATGGTCCTTTTTGTGTAGCACCTATTGTAGGTAAAATAACATAATTGCCTCTCCCCTGGAGAAGCCCAAATTAAACAATAAGAAACGAAATACAGGCCCAAGCACCGATCCAATAGAGGATGAAACCGTGGCTACAGGGCAAGTGTCCTTTGGGTTTTCTTTTGCTTAAATTCTCTTGTGTGGAAATTTTGTTGTTTTTAAGTTGTGTTTTCGCATATGAGAATTATAGAAAAGAAAAAGAGTATAATAACATGTTAGTTTTTTTGATGAATGAAGTAAAAAAAATATAAAGTAAATTAAACTTTAGACTATGAAAGAAAAAAGGATGAATTACAAATTTGACTCCCTTTACATTTATGCGAATTAATCGGTTTATCTTTTGATTTGAATCCATAAAACATCTTCTATTTAATAATATAGGGAGGGAAAATAAAAATTTTAGCAAAAATTTGAGAAGACAAAAAATGGGAGAGAAATTTTCAATTGTACTCTCGTTATTGCTTTGCGCCTTCTTATGCAGTTAACTGAGGGGTGTTTGTAAAATTTGTTCCTATACGTTGGTACTAATTATTCTGTACTGACTGATGTTACAATAACAAAGTTTCAGTCTCCACATAATTAGTTACTGGCATATGATATTCTAAGATGTCTGTAACTCTTATTTACTAAAGATTCGGAATGCAGGGTACATAAAACATCTTACAAGGAAAAAGGGCATTATTTTTCAAAACTAAGAAAATTTTCCGTTGCCCCGTTAGAATTTTTATTGTCCTAAGTTTAATGTTTCAGCACGAGAAGAACGAAATACGGATTTGTGTGATACAATTAAACAATGCATAGCAGATTTCACAAGGGTAGGAACAGAGGTGAAAAATCTTTTATGCTTCATTTCCAAAAGCATTCAATAACAGAGTTCCTTTCATTGTCTTAGATAGATGAATTTATATGGTATCATAGAATGGATAATTTTGCACGAAATGAAATTTCTATCTATTTACTCATTGGAAAAAACTAATAGGAACAACATTTCTTTTCTTTTTCACAGCACGTATTACAACTCAATCTTGAATCAAAAAACAAACCTCAACCATTGAACTAAATTCCTTGTACCTTTTTAGCTAGTCACCATGATCTTATGATGAAAAAGAGTAGAATCAGATTACCTATGACATCACCTAAAAGACAATCCTGAGAAATAGACTTACAAAAAACTAGTAGAAAATAAGTTGTTTGCAACTACAAGATACAACCTTGAACCAAAATTAAAGCAGGAAACTTAATAATTTTCTTCATTCAAAAGCCCACTGGTTCTCACGGCGAATCTCCTCTTCCTCCTCAGCAGTGAAGTCATTTTTGATGTTGAATATCTGACGAATCTCCTCCGGTTTCTTCCCCTTTATCATGTCAGCCGCCTTTTGGCATGTCAATTCCAGCAGCCCGTTGATGTCAAGATAGTCAGCTGCCAACAGAAGTTCCAAGAGGGTATCCAGATCGACATCTATGAATTGCTTGTCCCAGTTGCTCAGCTCCTCCTCAGACATCTCGGATGAAGCCAGTGTGGCGCTGCTACCATCCTTAGCTGTCTCAGTCTTCGACACACCTGCTGCATCGACATGCTGCTGGCAATAATCGATCACCTTCTTAAGGATCTGTGCAGTGACATTGAGTAGCGGGATGGAATCTTGAGCGCAGTCATCTTCAATCAGGTGGCGGATTGCCTGAGACTGCATTGCCACTGCCTCACCTACAACGAATTCTTCTCCATCACTGCTCTTGAGCGTGACCTTCTTGCTGGTTGTGCTGTTTTCCATTCGCTTATTATGGAAAGAAAGAAAGACCAAGAGGAAGAGAAACTTAAGGGGGATAGAGAGAGAGAAAGAGAGATCTTTAGGATCTTGGTTGAGTGATATGAGTTGTGAACTCAGAGCTGAAATGCTATGATCTTAAATAGGAAGCATGTACCCCTGCTTCAACGGTCTTTTTTTCTTTTTCTTTTTCTTTTTAGTTATTGCGCAAATTGTTGGTTGGGTTTGTTTTGTTTTAATTGTGGGTTGAGTTATCATATTAGATTTGGATCCGATGTTGGGATGTATGGAACGATCTCTGTCTGATGTTTTCAAGATGAAATTTACTGGCCGTTGGATGGTTTGTTACTGGTTATGATGGTTCGTTTAGTGCAACACCTATTGCACAGGGAAGTAGCTAAAGAATCAAGATTGGGTCTTTCCTGAAGTAGCCCGAGTTAAACCATGGCAATGGAGACAAAGATTCCTATGGAGTTAATTTCTTTGATAGGATCATTGACAATAATTAATTTCACAACATTAATAATTCTTTTAAATAATTTAAAATAATAGAAAAAAAATTTATAGACTTATTCTTCAACTTATGGATTGATTGTGTTTTAAATATCATTCGATGTAAGTGTCATTTAATATTCTATAAAAAAAAATCCAAATTATATGAAATTTGTAAAGGTTTAAATTTAATGATATTTGATGAAATATCGAATGATTTTTAAATTATATGAAAATTAAAATACAATTAATTATAAGTTAAAAAATATGCTTATAAATTTTTTTCTATTTTTAAGAAAAAAAAATATTTTCAAATTATTTGAAAATTCATTGTCACAGTTGTCAAGTTAATAGTTATCAAAGAATCCCCACATATTTTCTTTTGCTTCTTTTTTCTCTTGTATAGAATTTTTGCTGCTTCCATGTTGTGTTTTCGCATATGTTGATACTAGCCTAGGGAAAAAAAAGAGAAGAAAAACATGTTACTTTTTCCCATGAATGAAATAAAAAAATAAGGTTAATTAAAATTTAGACTATGGAAAAAATTAAAAAAATAAGACTAATTATGAGTGCGACTCCCTTTGCATTTGTAAGAATTAGTTTGTTTACCTTTTGATTCGAATCCACAAAAAATCTTCCGTTTAATATGTCTATGTATACTCTACAAAATAAAAATTTTAGCTAAAATTTGAAAAGAAATGTTCTTGTACTACCAGTGTAAAAGGCGCTCAGAAATTTCTTAATTAATCTATATAATGGGAATTGAGCAAAATTCGTGAATTAATATTTATGTATTTGATGTGCGACTGATTTTTTTTCTTGTTGTATTTCTGCATTTATTATTTGTCCCAAATCGGAATCAGGTTTTGACGAAATGGAATTGGGTCTTTAATTTTTATATCAAATTTGTAC
The DNA here is from genome assembly GCA_037678475.1 of x Bolboschoenoplectus mariqueter. Taxonomy (NCBI): domain Eukaryota; kingdom Viridiplantae; phylum Streptophyta; class Magnoliopsida; order Poales; family Cyperaceae; genus x Bolboschoenoplectus; species x Bolboschoenoplectus mariqueter. The sequence continues at coordinate 2,169,723 of CM075250.1, forward strand.
TGCTCTAAATACAATTTTTGTGTTATTTTTATTTTAGCATGAGCTGAGAATCAAGCAAAGTTCTTATCTCTAACATGAGAGCTTGATTTCTAATTGGAACCTTCCACATGGTGGATAATTAATCCCTTGGCTACTGGCAGGGGCTAATGCATATATCTATATAGATTTTCTGATTTATTGAGGTTAACTATTTAATAATTAAAAATTGTTGTAATCAATTCAATACTATTTATCATTTTATAGTTATGAGAACAATATTGTAGAATTTGAACACAAAACATATATAGAGTTCATATTAGTTCTATATAGTAAAAAACTTAATCAAATTACAGTAAAAGAAGTGCAAGACATCATATTTGCAAAGTAATATGGAGATTATTTGACTCTATTATTGCAAACTAAATTTGCCTTCTGGCTATTAAACTTTGCATGGTTTTTAACTTTTGTTTATGTTTTACTTTTGAAGTGTAATTTCTTCATCTTCATGGGGAAAAAAGAAAAATTGCTTATTCTGACCATGCATAACCTGCTTCCAAGCCCAATAAAAGGGACATTGTAAAAACCAATGTTGAGTTATTTGTTGTCCTATGTTTGGTGTTTAGAAGGAAGAAGAATGCAACAGAATTAATCAATGCATAACAAATTTCACAATGGCAATAACATAGGTGGAAAAAAAATTATGTTGCATTTCCAGGATATCCAACCAATATTTTATGTTCATTGTCTCAGAACTGATGAAATTTATATGGTACCATACAATGGTTATTTTAGTATGAACTGAAACTTCAATCTAATTACTTATCAGAAACAACTAATTGGATGAACATTTCTTTTCTTTTTCACATCACTTATTACAACTCAATCTTGAATGAAAAAACCAACCTCAATCTTAAAACTAAATTCTTTGTACCCTTTTAGCTAACCAACATGATCATATATGATCAAAAAGAAAAGTAGAATCAGACTACCCATGACATCACCTAAAAGACACAATCCTAAGAAATAGACTTACAAAAAATCTAGTAGAAAATAAGTTGTTTGAAACTAAAAGACACAATCTTGAACCAAATTAGAAATGGAGAAGCAACAAATTTCTTCATTCAAAAGCCTACTAGCTAGTTCTTGCAGCGAATCTTATCTTCCTTTTACGGAGTGAAGTCTCTTTGGATGTTGAATACCTGACGAATCTCCTCCGGGTTCTTCTCCTTTATCATCTCGGCCACCTTGTGGCACGCCAAATCCAGCAGCTTGTCGATGTCCAGATAGTTAGCTGCCAAGATGAGTTCGAAGAGGGTTACCTGATCGACATCTAGAAACTGCTCCTCCCATTCTGTCAGTTCCTCGTCAGACTCACTTGTGATGCTGATACCTTCCTCACTCGTCTCTGTCTCCAACTCATGATCTGCTGCATCAGCCTGCTGCTTACAAAACTCGATCACTTTTGCGAGGATTCTTGCGGTGACATTAGGTAGCGGAATGGCGTCTTGCGCGCAGTCATCTTCAATCATGTGGCGGATTGTCTGAGCCTGCATTGCCACCTTCTCAGACACTATGAACTCCTTCCCGTCATTGCTCCTGAGGGTGATCATCTTGCTGTTTGTGTTGTTTTCCATTTGGTTATTGCGCAAACAGAGATCAAATGGAAGAGAAACTTAATCAGATAGAGAGAGAGAGAGAGAGATCTTTAGGATCTTGGTTGAGTTATTGGTTGAAAACCCTGACCAGAAACACTGATCTTAAATACCAGGATAAATGGTACCCCTGTATTTAAAGAAAGAATTTCTTTTTTTTTTTGGGTTGTTAATGCTCAAATTGTTGGTTGGTCTTTGTTTCCTTTTTCCGGGGTTGTGTTATGGATCTTATATGATATCAGCTTAGGATCCGATGCTGGGTTGTATGGAGCGGCCTTTGTCTGATCTTAATTTGTATGAAAATCGATGGTTTGTTTCCTGTTTTAATTGATGTCTCCTTTAGTGCAGCACCTATTGCACCAGGAGAGTACGTACTGGCTCTAATTAAAGATGGGTAGAGATCCATTAACCTTTGTTAATAGTTAACTTGGCAATTTTGATAATGATATTTTTAAAATAGAATAAAGTATATAGAAATTTTTTTGAATTTACATTTTGATTGTGTTTCAAATTACATGTAATTTAAATGTCATTTTTTATATTGATACAAATTTCATTTAATTTTGTTCGTTTTTATTAGAGTATCAATGATCTTTAATTTACATCAAATTTTGAAACATAATAAATTTATAAGTTTAAAAACATGCCTACAAATTTTTTTTTTCTATTTTTAAAATTTATTTTGAATTTATTTAAAACTCATTGTCAAGAATTTCAAGATCATCAAATTAACCTTTGTCAATGATTCCATCTTTAAAGATTAGGAACCGAAATACAAGCCCAAAACAACGTGCTATTGGGAAAAGGTTCCTTTGATTGTCTTTTTCTTCTTTTTAATTATCTTTCTTTTTTTTCCGTTTCTATTTAGATTTTTTGCTATTTCTAACTAAGTTTTTTTTTCACATATTATGATACGAAGAAAACTATAAGAGAAACAAAGTTGTTAATTTTCATCATGACTCAGATAATTTCAGACTATTAAAGAGAAAAAAATAAAAGAAGGTGATTTATTAGTTTTGTTTCTTCCATGCTACGAATTAATTGGATTAATTACCTTTTGATTAGAATCCCTAAAAGTTTCCTGTCCCACTGTTTCAGTTGTGTAAATAAAATTCTAGAAAAAAAGTTAAAAAGATAGAAAAAAGCAGAGAAATTTTTTATTAATCTCCCTGTTTAGAAGGCCTTAAGAAAAAGTCCAATTAATCAATATAATGGGAAATGAGTAATTTTTTGTGAATTACTTAATTTATGTGTTTTCTAATTTTATTAGGTTCGGAGTCGCGGCGATTTTAACGAATTAGTTTGTTGTTTCATAACCCTTTTTTTATAATTGGAAGGGAAAAATATGTTATAAATATTGTGATAGAGAGATTTAAATTGGAATTAAACAGTTTGAGAACATCTTTAAAAAAAAGATACATCATCAAATAATATTTGTTTGAAAATAATTAATTTATGTAATAACATTTTCTCAATTTGAGGTTTGAAACATGTGGTTATATAATCTCATAAATAACCTATTTATTTTACAGAAGATATGTACTTTTAAAATATCAGGTATGCATAACAGATTTAACAAGACCAAGGTGAAAAATCTTCTATGTTGCATTTCCAGAAAATCCAAGAACACAGTTTCTTTCATTGTCTCAGATAATTTTATATCGTATTATACAATAGGTAATTTTGTATGAACTGAAACTTCTACCTCATTATTTGTCAGAAGAAAACTAATTGATTTAACATTTCTTTTATTTCTCACAGCACATATTACAACCCAATCTTGAATCGAAAACAAACCTCAAACTAAATTCCTTGTATCCTTTTAACTGGCCAACATGATCATATAGGAAAAAGACAATCCTGAAAACATACTTGACAAAACCTAGTAGACAATAAGTTGTTTGCAACCAAAAGACACAATCTTGGACCAAAATAAAGCAGGAGATGCAACAAATTTCTTCAGTTAAATGCCCACTGGTTCTCACGGCAAATCTTCTCTTCCTCCTCGGCAGTTAAGTCATTTGTGATGTTGAATATCTGACGAATCTCCACCGGGCTTTTCCCCTTCATCATGTCGGCCACCTTTTGGCACGTCAAATGCAGCAGCCCTTCAATGTCCAGATAGTTAGCTGCCATGATAAGGTCGTACAGCATTGCCTGATCGACGTCTATGAATTGCTTGTCCCAGTTGCTCAGCTCCTCGTCAGACATCTCATCATTCTGCAATGCATCATCTGCTATATCAGCATGCTTCTGGCAATAATCGATCACCTTTTGAAGGACCCGTCCGGTGACATTGTATATCAGGATGACGTTCTCAGTGCCGATGTGTTCTATTATGGGGAAGATTGCTTGAAATTGCTTCATCACCGTCTCTGATACTTCAAGCTTTTCTCCATCGGAGCTTATGAGTGTGATCTTCTTACTGGTTGTGTTATCTGCCATTCGCTTATTGCGTGAAGAGAGATGGATCAAAAGATGGAACAAATAAGGAGAGCAGGGATCTTTAGGATCTTGGTTGAGTTATGGGTTGTGAGCTCAGAACTGAAACACTACGATCTTAAATACCAAGCATGATACTTCTGTATTTAGACAAAAAATTTTCTTTTTCTTTTTATTATTTTGCCTGAATTGTTGGGTTTGAATTATTATATTAGGTTAGGATCCGATGCTGGGCTGCCGTCTGATCTTTTAAAATGAAATTTAATGTTAAATTGTCAATATAGCGTTTTATTTAAATTTTTCTGGATATCAACAAATATATACTGTTTTTTCATCAATTCTGTTTAGAATTATTTCAAAATACTTACTTTTTGTTACATATGTATATTTGTTATACAATTTGTTGATTATCTGTTCGGCATACACATTCAAATTTGTACATGTCTATTATCTGCTCCACATCTGTATATTTGTTTAAGACAGATTTTCGTATATGTATAGTGAAATACGAATATGTATATTATAATTACATTTTATATATTTTATAATTTTTTTTTACTATTAATTATATGAGCAACTAATTTTTTAATTTTCTTTCTTTTCAGCAAAAGATGTTTCAAGATGTCTTGAGACTATAATTTCTAAAGAATGTAATCAAGGCAACAACCAATTACTAATTAAAGGCCTGATCAAGGGTATTAATTATTTCTTCAAAAATTAAAAATGTTTTGTTAGCCCCAGCAAAATCTTTGTTTTCCAAAGATCGAAACATGCATTTATTGAATAGATGCATAATATGTTCCACAAGATGGCTACCTTTGCAGAAAATCCAACAACAGAGGTGCATAGAAAATTTATTATGTTCAATTTCCAGAAAATCCAACATCAGAGTTCTGTTCCTTGTCTTAGATAGATGAATTTTATGTCACCCAATGTTCCAATTAGATGAACATTTGTTTTTTTTTCTTTTCTCTTTTTCATAGCACGTATCACAACTCAATCATGACTTAATCCCTTTCAGCAACAATGATCATATTTGTTCATACAAGAAAAAAAGCGAATCAGACTATACTATGACATCAAGTCATCAGCTAATCAGCACATGTAATGAAAACTGACTTCTTGCAACTAAAGACACTTTCTTGAACCAAAATTAAAGCAGCTGGAGACATGACAATTTTCTTCAAACAAAAGCCCACTGGTTCTCGTGGCGAATCTCCTTTTCCTCCTCCGGAGTGTAGTCATTTATGATGTGGAAGGTTCGACGAATCTCCTCTGGGGTCTTCCCCTTCATCATGTCAGCCACCTTTTGGCATGTCAAATTGAACAGCTTGTTGATGCACAGATAGTCAGTTGCCAAGATAAGTTCGAAGAGCGTCTCCTGATCGACATCTAGAAACTGCTTCTCCCACTTGCTCAGCTCCTCGTCAGACATTTTTGAGGAATCCCGCATGATTCTGGTACCTTCCTCGTTCATGTCAGTATTCAACGCATCTGCTGCCTTAACCTGCTTGTTGCAAAACTCGATAACTTTTGCAAGGATTTTTGCGGCGACATTCGGTAATGGAATGGGGTCGTGACAGCAGTCATCTTCAATCATGTAACGGATTACCTGAGACTGCATTGCCGCTGTCTCAGACATTATGAACTCCTCTCCGTCATTACTCCTGAGCGTGATCATCTTGCTGTTTGTGCCCTTGTCCATTTTCTTATTGTGGAAACAGAGATCAAAAGGAAGAGAAACTTAAGGGGAATAGAGAGAGAGAGAGAGAGTTGCTCTTTAGGATCTTGGTTGTGGATTGTGAGCCCAGACCTGAAACACTGTGATCTTAAATACCAAGCATGACACCTCTGTATTTAGACATATTTTTATTTTTTACCTGAATTTCTGGATGGGTTTATTTCTTTTTTCTTGGGTTTGAATTATTATAATAGGTTAGGATCGGATACTGTGCTGTTTGTCTGATCTTTTTTTTTTTTCTCTTTTTTTGTGACAAGTTGGCAGTGGCTGTGAAGGGTTTTATTGAAAAAAAGAAAATTACAGCGTTTGACATCTATACATTCATATAACCCAGCCCCATCACAGTCACTCATAAAACAGCTTAGCACATTGCCTTTATCATGCTAATGCTGAAATCAACTATTTTTCAACCACAACTGCACATCAGCAATTATCCTTTCAATCAGTATCTGTTCTGGCATGGACCTCACCCCAAAAATTTGCGCATTACATTCCTTCCACAATGCCCAGTAGCCCACGAGACAAACCATAGACCATGTAGCAAAATTTTCCTTAGATACTCATCTGGTTCGCGCAGAAGATAGTGATATTATTCTTAAACCGATGGTGTCGCTTTAACACGCCAGATCCTGTTGTACTCTGATCTTGTATGTCCTGAAATGGACAAAACCTTGTAAAAAGATTTGGCAGAATACATACCTATTGTGCCTCATCGCCAAATTATGATGTCAGAATCCGTTGTGAAGCTTAGGTCTGAAATAACCTGCTGCACGTGTGAGTGCCGTTCCCTTCTTGGATGGGGGAGTAAGATGTCAATGGCACTCTCTGCACCTCTAAGAGAAACCTCTTGATTGTGAGGCCTGAAGTGAGCTGCAAAGATGCCACTTAAGGGTACTCCTCCCCATGAATCATACCAAAAGGAAATTGATGTCCAACTGTGTACCGTCCATGCAGTGGACCAATGGAAAAAAAATGTTTAATCTGCAGCAATTGCTTCCGAAAAAAGAGCCATTCTTGCCTCACATGTTAGGACCCTGTACATTGAACCAAAAGCTGGAAAAATTTGTCGTTTGTTAACGCAGGCATTGTCTTGGTTTAACAGTCTCCTTTTTGGAACCATCAAAGACAAAAATCACACTGTGAAAGTGATGCCATTATATACCATATTACCAATTAAAGATTAACAGAATGTCAAATTAAATCTACATGTATTTTATCAGTTGGTGGAATTAACCAACTATTCTTAATGAAAATTTTGGGATGGACACTGTCCTCCATAATTTAAAGAAATATTGTATTGCTTTCATTAATCTATAATGATTAAGCTAATAAAAAATAGATCAAAAATCAGGTCCCATCATCTCTCTTTATCTATCCTATTCTTTTTCTAGTAAGTTAAACCAATCTATCAGGTCAAATTTCAAAATAGATATTGGAATCAGAAAATTTGCTTTACAACACCAAGCAATGATCTATGAAATATAAACAAACTATTAGTTTACTTTACTAATGGCTGACAGAAATCTATGATTAATTGGACACAAGTAAAAACTGAAATCAGTCTCATAATCATATTTCTGGAAAATAAAAAAGTTAATTACAAAAAGAAAAAGAACAGATACTAATTTTTCACCATTGTCATTTATCTAAATTGTAGCACTATTCTTGCACTAATCCATACATTATCCGAACAGACCCATAGAAAAAAAATGATTGGAAAATAAGAAAAAAAAATCATATCGTCTAATTCTTATAGAATAATGAACATAAGTTGGAAAATGAAACAAAAGAACGATAAAACTAAATTTTAAATTAAGAAAAATTAACAACTTTTCGGCTAGGTGGGCTGCTTAAGGAGGGGCCCAATCATCGACAGATGGCAGCCCAGCATTGGATCCTATTATGATAATTCAAACGCAAGAAAAAAGGAATAAACTCACCCAGCAATTCGTGCAAAAAAGAAAAAAAGAAATATGTCCAAATACAGAGGTACGAACCCATCCAGCAATTCGTGAGACCAGATATTTTTTCATGTCTGGTCTCACAATCCATAACTCAACCAAGATTCTGAAGATCTCTCTCTCTCTCTCTCTATTCCTCTTTTAAGTTTCTCTTTAATTTTGGTTCAAGAAAGTGTCTTTTAGTTGCAAGAAATTAGTTTTCATTACATGTGCTGATTAGTTGATAACTTCTTGTCATAGTATAGTCTGATTCACTTTTTTCTTGTATGAACAAATATGATCATTGTTGCTGAAAGGGATTAAGTCATGATTGAGTTGTGATACATGCTATGAAAAAGAGAAAAGAAAAAAAAGAAATGTTCATCTAATGACTTTTTCTGACAAGTAATTCGGTAGAAAATTCAGTTCATAAAAAAATTGCCATTGGGTGACATAAAATTCATCTATCTAAGACTAGGAACATAACTCTGTTGTTGGATTTTCTGCAAAAGTAGCTATATTGTGTAACATATTATGCATCTATTCAATTGTATTATATTAATCCTTGTTTTGATCTTCTTGCGCTGAGGAGTCGATCTTTGGAAAACAAAGATTTTACTGGGCCTAACATAACATTTTTAATTTTTCAAGAAATAATTAATGCAAGGAGACACTCACGTCAGACGGCCTGGGCAGCTCTGCTATGGACGCTCTGGAAAGAAAGAAATAGGCGCATATACCAAGCCACAGCCAGGACAATGCCGGTGACCGCTACTGGCATTATCCACACTGCTTTGTTATGGGATAAACATTACCATTCTAGAATGGGTTGCATCACATATAATGTAATAGGCTAGAGACAGGTTTTAAGCTTAACGCTTCCTTCAACTTCTTTACTTCTAATCTTGTAACAACTCTTTTTAACTTTAATTTAATCAAAATCTAATAGTAGGCCTTTCTCTTGCTACATCAAAAAAAGAAATAATTAGTAATTTGTTGTCGCTTTGATTACATTCTAATAGTAGTCTTTTTAATTGGATTTGGAGCAATTATGGAACAAGCAGTTCTTGGATTCTTTTTCAATAAAACTTAAAGAAGCACATTTTCAAAATATAACATAAAATGTTATTAAAAGAAAGAAAATGAAAGACCGGTATGAGTTTGGGCTGGCCGACAGATGAAAAGAAAAAATTTTCAAAAAATCAGTCACTCATATAATTAATAGTAAATAAAATTAGAAAATATACAAAATGTAATTGCAATGTACATTAGCAGTTGGGGATGTAGACAAAAATGGATTCCAAAAGTAGTAAAAAATCTAAAATTATATCTGTATCCGTATTTCAGTATACAGATATGAAAAATCCATCTTAAACAAATACACAGATGTGGAGCAGATAATTGACGGGTACAAATTTGAATTTGTATGGTGCTAAATATGGTTCCTTTTACATCGCAATTTGGAGTACAACAACATCTCCACCTTTGCTGTCTTTTTTCAATTTTTCTATAATCTTTATTTTCTCAAAGGTTATTCAATTTAATTCATGCGACTGAAAATAAATAAAACTCGAAATTCATCTTATCTTCTTTTAAGGTATGGAATTTTAGTTCCATGGAGAACAAAGCATCTTTTTTCTTCTCTATTTCTTTTCTTGGTCTCATCATATGTGGAAACACAACTTAATTAGAAAAAATAAAAAAAATCCATATGGAAACTAATAAAGAAAGAAAATTAATTAAATAGAAGCATTTTGTTACCGCTGGATGATTGGGTCCTTATGCAGCCCAAATTTAACATAAGGAATGAAATACTGGCTCAAACACCGGATCATGAGCCCATGAGCTGTGGGAAAATGGTTCCTTTGGAACTCAAAACTTATTTGCTGTGGGTTTACCATAAACAGCCTGTTGCATCTGGTACCATGTAATGTCTTAAGATTCTTGATTGGTAATCGTTTCATTTTTGTTTCCAGAGTTGGTTGGTCTATTATCTGAGCTCCCATCTTAGCTATGGAGAGTCTAAACTGAAAATAATGCTAGCTCAGTAGATCTCTGTCTTTATATTATGATATTAACCTTTTTTCCTTTTATTTTATAACCTTTTTTTCCTCCGTGGCTGTTACATGGAGTCTTGGTCACGCAATGGCTATTTTTTTATGAACTGAATTTTTATCTAATTTCTTGTCAGAAAAAGTCATTGCATGAACACTTCCTTTTTTTTTCTTTTTCATAGCACGTATCACAACTAAATCATAGAAAAAGATGACTCCCTTTCAGCAACAACGATCATATATTCATTCATATGAGAAAAAAAAGCAAATCAGACTATATTATGAAATCAAGTCATCAACTAATTAATCAGCACACGTAATGAGAACTGACATATTGCAACTAAAAGATATACTTTCTTGAACCACAACTAATGTAGGAGACACACAATTTTCTTCATTCAAAAGCCCACTGGTTCTCACGGCGAATCTCCTCTTCCTCCTCCGGAGTGAAGTCGTTTATGATGTGGAAGGTCTTACGGATCTCCTCAGGGGTCTTCCCCTTTATCATGTCGGCCACCTTTTGGCACGTCAAATCCAGCAGCTTGTTGATGTTCAGATAGTTAGCTGCCAAGATAAGGTCGAAGAGGGTGTCCTGATCGACATCTACAAACTGCTTCTCCCACTTCCTCAGCTCCTCATCAGATATCTTTGCAGAAGCCCCCATGATGCTGCTACCTTCCTCGCTTGTCTCAGTCTTCGATGCATCTGCTGCATCAACCTGCTGCTTGCAAAACTCGATCACTTTTGCGAGTACTTTTGCAGAGACATTCGGTAGCGGAATGGCATCTTGAGCGCAGTCATCTTCAATCATGTGGCGGATTGTCTGAGCCTGCATTGCCACCGTCTCAGACACCATGAACTCCTCTCCGTCGTTGCTCTTGAGCTTGATCATGTTGCTGTTTGTGCCGTTTTCCATTTGTTTATTGTGGAAATAGAGAACAAAGGGAAGAGAAACTTAAGGGGAATAGCACAAGAGAGAGAGGAGAGAGATCAGGATTGTGAGCTCAGACCTGAAACACTGTGATCTTAAATACCAAGCATGATTCATCTGTATTTAGAAAATTCCTAATTAAACTTCTATTATTACCCAAATAGCGGCTCTAAGTAAGGAAAGTAGTAGCTATAAACAGGGATTCTGTAAAAAGTTTGTAAAAATTGTTACAAAACTTTATAAATCGTTGAATTAGCTAATAATACTAATTTCTATCTTTTGGAACAATGTTAAGACCATGTTGTAATTTTTCTCTGTCCAAAACTGGACGCCCAAAAAACTTTCTATAATTTTGCTTCTTTCAAAAATTACAAGATTTTTTTGGTACTTGTCATTCTCAAACCGAACAATCTCCTAATCTTAATGCTAATTTTGAAGGGACTATATTATCCCAAAAAAGATGAAGAGGTTTAGTAAATTGTACTATATATGTTCGAATCAATTGATCAATTATTCTTTATTTTTTTTTCCTTTATATGCATCACTTCTGGGAACTTTATAATTCTTACAATTCAAAGAACATTGTTCTGTATTTAAATAGTTTTGCTGACTTGTGAAATTGAACTTCATTTTGATCAATAGATGATGATATTTACAGTCATTTATTTGTTCAATTTGTTGAGTTATATATATGGAATACTACGAATAGGAGAATTAATTCTTCAAGATATATGTGGCCAAGCTTTATAATCGTCAAACACATTAAAAAAAATAATATATATATTTTAATTTATGCATAGTAAAAATGGGAATTATAGAACATAAGACATGTTTAAATTAGCGCTAATCAAATATTTATAATTTACAATGGTCTGTTGAACTGATCTTTGATAGAAATTTTTGTTTGAAATAAAAATGAGAGTCTAAATAATCTAACTTTAAATGTCCATGAAAGATTCATCAAATCTGTGATCTTTTACACTGCATTGCGATCTTTGGGAATTTGATAACACTAATTTTAGATGAAATATAGTATATATATTAATCTATAATGCTAACTGACAACACATTTAAATAACCTTTCTATTTTGTTAATGTTTTGTTTGGTTTGTAAATAATTGTTATGGCCATCAAATTAATTAATTTGTTCTCATACCATCCCACAAAGTAATTACGGATGAAAGGAAGCATAGAAAGCGGAGAGCGTTGGTCTAGTGCTTTACTAAAAAAGCATGAACTCAATGGAAAGCACATAGTCTCTTCCCCTAGGTGACGTATCAGCGCCAGATCAAATGATCTAGCCGTTACATCACTGCGAGGCACATCCGCTATTTTGTGTCAAACTGTCACTAACTAAAAAATACGTACCAAACTAACTGGCTCGATTTTTAATTTGCTAATTTGAGATTATGTACTAAATAGGAAGCGACTAATAGTATTTCAAGTTAAATTTTCAAAAAAGTTCTTCTAACTTTCTATTTTTGACAAAAAAAATACATCCACCTGTATCAACTTTTTATTTTTGACAAAAAAGTACATTCATGTACTCTCACGTGTTTTAAGTATAATAAGTCAAGTTTTTGTATTATGTACTTAAGTGTTTATATCTCTGACTCAGGTGTTTGTATTTTATTTTATAATCCGGTGTTTATATTTCGGACTCAGGTATTTAGAAAAGGGACTCGAGTGTTTAGATATGGACTTAGGTGTTTAGATAAATCTCTAAGAAGAAAAAAAAATAAGAGTGAGAAGAGAGATAAAGAGAGTCTCGAGAAATAAAATCACATGGGAGAAAAAATCAAAGACAGTGATAGAAGAGAGGACAGAGAAAGAGAAAAACAATCTTGAGAAAGCAAAAACGCATGAGAGAAGAGATAGAAAGAGAATTTCGGAAAATAAAAATGTATAGGAGACAATTCATATATATTAGTCAGATATTTATATAAATGATTCATGTGTTTATATAAATAACTCAGGTGTTTATATATCTGACTCCAGTGTTTATATGGAGATAAAAACTTTTATCAAGTTTATTTAGAGAGATTACTTTTTTGAGATAAATATGGGATTTTGAGATATTAATTAGGCTGAACATAATAACTTGGACTGTAACTGTCCAAAGCCCAATGTAGTCTTCTAAATCAGCAGGGTAGTTTGGGGCGATGCAATGCAAGTGGTTATTTGTTCATGTTTACAAAAAGGGAACAAAGAACCCTTCTTTCCATAAAATTTGTTGTGGTACTGTAATCGTGACAAAATGTAATTGCTGATTTTAAGTTCTTCAACATTTTATAGATTATAAATTTATCATGTCTCAAATTTCATATAATTTAAGTATAATTTGATATTCTATTAAAAAACATAAAAACTACACAATTACAAATTTCATTTAATTTTAATGTTTATTTATAAAATATCAAATAAAACTTAAATCGTTAAAATTTGAAACACAATCAATCTAAATATTGAAAAAAACTTATTACTTTTTTCTATGTTTTAATTTTTTTCTTAATTGTGAATGAATCCCCACTATATTTTTAATTGGCAAAAAGCAAGGAAAATATTTGGGGTTGGGGTGGGGGGTGCTCTTATTTTCCAAATCCACTCTATTTTTGTTTTTGTTTGTAAACGATTCTTACGGCCATTAGATTAATTTGTCTTGAGAGCTTTGTAATCTCTGCTTCATCTGTAAATGGAGAAATTCTCCACACTTACCTACCTGCCCTCTTAACCCTCCCCTCTCGTAACTACACCCTCTCAGTATCCTCTTTACCAAATCCTACTTCAACCAACTTCATTAATTATTCTTTTTCACTAGATTCAGTTTGAAATTATGAAATCCTTCCGAAATTGACAAAATGGGAATGCTTCGTGTTTCGGAAGCTTATATGAATCATCAACACTGCTTCATCGACTCCACTGAACCCCGTAATCAAATCATCGCAGCCCTTGATAACACTAATCTCCTCACACCTGATATATCAGAGGAAGCCTTATCGTCAAATGAAATTATTGACAATTTTCTGAGAATTTATAGGGGTACCCAATCAGACTATAGGCTTACGAAATTCCGAAATAATAGTCTACTTCTAAACCTCTCACCATGGATTGAGGCAATAGAGATTCTCCAAGAGGCTGGGTTTTGGGCGACAAAGATCGAAATGCTACGTGAGAGCTGGTAGGAAGTGGCTCAAAAAATTCGATACCGACAAAATTTTCAAGTTATTATTTTCATATTGAACTTCCCAATTGATCTGTGGCATCCCCAATATTTCAGTAAAGTGATCACATGAATGGGTTATCTCACTTCCATACACAGATGGAATTTAATGGAATTAAACAAAGCTACCCTCAAGCTAATGATCACTACCCCACATCACTTGAGTTAATACCCCACCATATAGTTATTGCCCAACCTTCAGGATATACGATCTGTTGCAACATTATTGATCATTGGTTCTCTATCACAACAGCTAGCAATCAGCCCCCTCCATATCCCACTGGACAAGTCAATCCAAATCAAAACCAATTCATCCCTATTCCACCAGTACATCATAATATAGCTCCACATAATCCATACCAAGCACTCCACCATCATGGACAACACACCATACATTGGTCACAACCAAGTCAGCTATTCACCTTGAAAGCCTAACCACAAATGGGAACACAGACACAACAAATCCACTGTTATAACAGATACAGGAAGTGAAACAAACTTAAGTCAATCCAACACCACCCTCTCTGTACTTCCTTCAATCTCCAAATCACTAACACCAAGGGAGCTACTTGATCTAATTAGTACCCCACCAAAATCCTAAATGTTTTAAGGTTGAATATTGGTGGTTGCACTATGATAGTTTTAGAGAGCAAGTAAGGCAGAGTTGGGAGACACTCGGGGGAGTAACCTGGCAGTAGAAATACACCAATCTGGTATCGGACATAAAGGTATGGAAGCAAAAAATACTCACACCCAATGATCAACTAATTGGAAACAAAAAATTTTGAGCTTCAATATAAACACCCCACACTACTGGATCTAAATGAAGAAGCTAAACTGCAAAGACAATATGATGATGTCCAAGTGAGACTTGAAACATACTGGCACCAAAGATCCAGAATCAGATGGGCTACTCTAGGAGATCGTAACTTAAAATTCTTTCACATCACTTCTAACATCAGGAGACAGAACCTCATAACAACTCTCTAAAGGAATGACGGCACCTGGGCCTCAATTGACACAAAGGTTTAAGTACATGTTGGTGACACATTTCAAGCAATTATACACAATAACAAACCCATTACCTCTGACCTCAAACCTTGATCCAAGAATAGCTCAAGAAATATCAAAGATAGACCCACATACCTAAATTGAACTCCAAAGAATACCAAACCATAAGGAAATTTTCATGGCCCTCTCAACCATGGGATTAGATCGAACACCAGGGCCAAACAGATTCACAACCCACTTCATCAGAGATATGTGGAAAATCATTGGCCCAGATCTCATTTCTTAAATTTAGCAAGTAATCAGAACCCAACAAGCTCCTCATGAGTGATCAGCATGCAACCTACAAAGCCAACTGAATTTTGACGTATATCAGTTTGTTCAGTGTTGTACATGTTGGTGATGAAAATAGTGGCACTGAGACTGCAACCCGTAATGAGGAAAATCATCTCGCATAACTAAGCTACGTTCACTAAAGGGAGATCTATACATGATAACATAATACCATTAAGGGAAGTTCTGAATCCCTTCAAAACCAAAGACTACAAACAAAAAGAATTTGCACTTAAGGTGGACCTATTCAAAGCATTTGATACCGTTCATTTATCATGGAAATCATGAAAATCGTCAACATACCACTTGGTCTCAGAAACTTGATCTTCTTCGCTTTGTCCCAAACTAGATTATCTATAAACTCAACGGAATGCGAGAAGATCATTTTTTTCAGAAGTTCCCGAGGACTCAAACAAGGTTGTCCATTATCACCTTACTTGTTTATCTTGTCCACTGAGATTCTCACTCAGATGTTTAAACTGGCAATAAGGGATGGTCTTATTCAGAGAGTGAAGTTAACACCAATTGTCCACCTTTAACACACAATCTCTATGCTGATGACTTAGTAATCTTTGGAACAATCAGTATGCAGGATGCTGAAACCACAAAATAGCTCATGAACACATTTGTAGCACTCTCGGGCCTTAATGCCAACCCAACAAAATCACAAATTTGGTTCCGTTCAGTGATGCCAAAAAAAACACAAATCCAAAATAGTCTCTCCGCATCCTTATCTCCACAATCCACAACCTACTTAGGGAGCCCGGTTATAACAAGCAAACTCAAACCCAGCCATTACCAAAATCTAATAAACAAATTGCACCAAAAATTTGAAGGATGACGCATAAACTTGCTCTCACATGCATGGCGAGTAAAACTGATTCGCTCAGTTCTACAGTCAATCCCAATCCACACAATGATGACATGTCTTCTCCCAAAAGAAATACAAACTGATCCCTCATCACTAACAAGAAAACTCTTTTGAGGAAAAATTAATCAAAGTCGATACTTAGCAATGAAAAACTGGGATAGCATATGCTCAACCATTCCCCAAGGAAGATGAAACATCAGAAACATTCCATAATTTAATACTGCTCTCATCATGAAAATGTTGTGCTCGTTTCTTGGCGGTGAACAATCACAATAGATCATGATAGTTAGTCTCAAATACTGCCATAATAAGGGGTTTTGGGCCACAAATCATACGAGGGTGAAAATGATCTGTAGAGAAGCTTTCATACAATAAAAGAGCAACTTAAAGATCAAATAATATGGGATATAGGATCAGGTACAAAAATTACTGTCATAGGGGAACCGTGGTATGACACGTGGGAAAGTGATGTCAATGAAAGAAATAGGGCACCAAATATTACAGTCAGGGACCTATTTGACCACCAAACAAGCTCCTAAAACCTTCATCCTTTGACCAACATTATCCACCATCACTCCACCTCTTCAATAACCAATCTCACAAATCACTCACATCAAAGCCTTGAGGTACCTAACAACTAATCTGGAAACCAAACCCCACTAGAAAATTTTCAGTCAAAGATTACCAATTACCAAGCTTACCAACCAATCCAATCTTGGAGCACATTTGGAGAGCACACATCAATGTCAAAAATCAAAATGTTTGTTTGGAAAACATGTCAAAGAGCTCTGACAACTTGTGCCGAGCTCCACAGAAGGATCACAACAATTCCCCCAATTTGTCCAAGATGTTGTATAGAAGATAAAACAATCCATCATTTGTTATTCTTTTGTCCTGCATCTATAGCAACTTGGTTTTCCTCTCCTCTCAGCCTCAGATCTGAAAACCTACCAATTTGAATCATGGAGGCTGTCCAAGCGATGCATACCCACCTTACCCCAGACCAATTTGCCTTGTTTCTAACACTAATGTGGACCATACGGAAGTCAAAGTGTTCCTTCATATTCCAAGCCAAAACAACAGACCCAAGACACATTGTACAGGATGCAATCACCCTACAAACAAATTCAAGACAAACTAAATCACATTCCACAGCTCCAAATGCACCACCTACCTTGATAGTACCAGCACAATACTAGGCTATCATAAGCACTGAAGCCTTATACGATAAAACACAGGGTGTAGGCATTACTATAGTAGAATATTGTCATAGAGGGGGGCTCCAATTTGTTGCATTTCAACCCATCCAAGCAACAGGCCCTTTCCATGCTGAAATTTTGGCAATACACTTAGCGCTCACACATTGTGACGGGATTTAAGTGCCCACACCCCTACCGTTGCTCTAAGACTATCAAATGGCAATCGGCATAATATAACACGGAAACCTCATTGAGATCCCTGAATGGCAGGTGTTCAGGGCGCTCCTGGAGTGCACCAACATCATCAAAGGAAGAAGATGCTTTGGAATACAACATACTGACAGGGCACTCAACAAAATGGTCACATTAGCTGGCAAATCTTGCGCGATGCTCCAAGACCTATTTTAATTATGTCAAACTGTCAATGACTAAAAAATATCAAACTTGGCTCGATTATCAATTTGTGATTTTAGTTTACGTACTAAATAATGGTAAAGAAAAACTAACAAAGAAAGTATGTATATGTCATATGGTTAACACATATTTATTTTTGTAAGTAGGGACGTTAACATCTAAAATATAAAATGAAAGCCAACATACTGGGCACAAAAGAGAAAGAAGAGAACATACTCGATCTTGGCATGTGAGTGAAACAGTATTTGGTGAGTGTGCAGAAGAGAGAAGCAAAAATGTTATCTAGTGGTTCTCATTATTGATGGTGAGATAAAATTAGTTGGGAGGGGGGGGGGGGGGGTAGAGAGAGGGAGGGATAAATGAAATAATATAAATCATAGTTATATATAATTTTGAAATGAGAGAGATCAAATTCAAAATGAAGAGTTACTTATGAAAAAATAAGAGTATTGTCTAAGGAAGCGATTAATAGTATCTCAGATTAAATCTCTCAAAAAATTATCCTAACTAACTTTTTATTTTTAGCAAAAAAAAAAATCCACGTGTACTGACTTTTTATTTTTGGTAAAAAAAAAGTATGTTCAGTAATCTCACGTGTTTAAGTCCTACAAGTCCAACTCAAATGTTTGTAGTATGTACTCAGGTGTTTATATCTCGCACTTATGTACTTATATATGTGACTCAGTTGTTTATATATCACCAAGAAGAAAAGTAACAACAAAGAGAAGAGAGAGAAAAATGCCTCAGAAAACAAAAACACACGGAAAAAAAGTCAAGGATAATGACAAGAAAGAGAAGAGAGAAAAAGAGAATCTTAAGAAAATAAAAGTACATGGAAGAAGAGAGAGATTGTGTCTTGGAAAATAAAAATACGTGAGAGACAAATCACATAAATTGTTCTGGTATTTATATGAATCAATCACGTATTCTTATAATTGAATAATGAAATTAATTTAGATATAAAAACTTCCAAAAAAGAAAATAATAAAATTTGCATAGGCCAAATAGAGTCAAAATGCATAGGGGATGATACTTGAGAAAAGTAAATATTTTCTCTTATCTAAATAAAGCAAAAAAAAAAAATTAAGACGTTTGGTCAAAAATAGCCGATTTTTTTATTTAAGAAAAAAAAATATTTAAAAGTAAATAAATAAATAAATGGGTTGAAAATTTTCAAATATAGGAGGGACGGATTTTAAAATCCGTCCCTATACATACTTTTAAAATTTTTTAATAAAAAATAATATTTTATTAAGGGATGAACTTTTAAAATCCATCTCATAATAAAATATTATTTTTTATAAAATGTTAAAATGGTGTTATCTTTTTAAAAGCCAGATTTCGAAAAATAGGCCTCTGATTTTAAAGAACAGATTCATTCACCCCAGTTGTATTTTTATTTTTTTGTTGAGAAAAAATTTCAAAATTGTACACAATATTAAATTTTAGTTACATAAAGTTTGAAAATATGTCCTTTAATAAAATATTATTTTTTATTAAAAAATTTCAAAAGTATTTTTTGAGATGAAATCTGTCTCTCCTATATTTGAAATTTTTCATCCTATTTTCTTATTTATTTAATTTTGAATATTATCTTCTTAAATAAAAAAAAATCGGCCAAAATAGAAAGTATGTTTGAAGACAGCCAATGGGGATTGGAACGAGGGGATTACCATATTTATTCATTTTTTTTTACTTCACTCATCACGAAAAATAAAATTTCTACGTAGAAAAGAAAATTAAAGCAAAAGAAAATCCGAAGAACACTTGCCCTATAGCCACGGTCTCATCCTCTATTGGATCGGTGTTTGGGCCTGTATTTCCTTTCTTATTGTTCAAGTTGGGCTGCTTTGAGGGAGACCCAATTAAGTTTACCTACAATAGGTGCTACACGAAAAGAACCATCACAACCCGTAACAAACCGTCCAACGGCCAGAAAATTTCAATTTAGAAAAAGACCAAACGAAGGTCGTTTCATACATCCCAACATCGGATCCAAAGCTAATATCATAACTCAACCCGCAAAAGGAAACAAACCCAACCAATAATTTGCGAAATAACAAAAAAATGAAGAGAAAAAAAAGATCTCTCTCTGAATACAGGGGTACCATGCATGCTATTTAAGATCATAAGGTCTGGGCTAGCAACCCATCACTCAGCCAAGATCCTAAAGATCGCTTTCTCACTCTCTATTCCCCTTGAGCTTCTCTTCCTCTTGGCGTTTCTTTCTTTCCACAACAAGCAAATGGAGAACGGCACAACCAGCAAGACAATCACGCTCAAGAGCAATGATGGAAAGGAGTTTGTAGTGCCTGAGGAGGTGGCAATGCAACTTCAGCCAATCCGCCACATGATTGAAGATTACTGTGCTCATGGCACCATACCGCTACCCAATGTCACCTCACAGATCCTTGAAAAGGTGATCAATTATTGCCAGCAGCATGTCGATGCAGCAGATGTGTCGAAGACTGAGACAACTGAGGAAAGTAGCAGCACCATCATGGCTTCATCAGTAAGGATGTCTGAGGAGGAGCTCAGCAACTGGGACAAGCGATTCATAGATGAGGTCGATCTGGATACCCTCTACGGCCTACTGATGGCAGCTAACTATCTTGACAACAAGGGGCTGCTGGAATTAACATGTGAAAAGGTGGCTGGCATGATGAAGGGGAAGAACCCAGAGGAAATTCGTCAGATATTCAACATAGAAAATGACTTCACTGCAGCGGAGGAAGAGGAGATTCGCCGCGAGAACCAGTGGGCTCTTGAATGAAGAAAATTGTTAAGTTTCCTGCTTTAATTTTGGTTCTAGTTTGTATCTTTTAGTTGCAACCAACTTATTTTCTGCCAGTTTTTTGTCACTCTTCTCAGGATTGTCTTTTACAAGGAATTTGGTTCAAAGATTGAGGTTTGTTTTTTGATTCAAGATTGACTGATCGAGTTGTAATACGTGCTGTGAAAAAGAAAAGAAATGTTCTTCCTATTATTTTTTTTCCAATGAGTAATTAGATTGAAGTTTCATTTCATGCAAAATTAGCCATTCTATGATACCATATAAATTCATCTATCTAATACAAGGAAAGGAAATCTGTTATTTAATTCTTTTGGAAATGAAGCATAAAAGATTTTCCACCCCTGTGAAATCTGCTATGCATCAATTAGTTGTATCACACAAATCCTTGATTTCTTCTTCTTGTGCCGAAACACCAAACTTAGGACAATAAAATTTCTAACGGGGCAATAAAAATTTTTCTTAGTTTTGAAAGATAATGTCCCCTTTCCTTGTAATAAGTTGTTACCCTGCATTCCGTTCTTTAGTAAATAAAGACTTACAGACATGTTAGAACAACATATGCCTGCCTTTAATACATAATATAAATTAGATGGAGACTGAAACTTTGTCATTGTAACATCAGTCAATACAGAATAATTAGCATCAACGTATAGAAACTAATTTTACAAGCACCCGTCAGTTAAGTGCACAAGAAAACAAAAGAATTAAGACATGAGCAAGCAAGAAGATCTTTATATTGAAACTGAAACTATGTCATTGCAACATCAGTCAGTTCAGAATAATTAGTACCAACATAAAGAACTACATTTCCAAATACCCTCAGTTAACTGCACAAGAAGACAAAAGAATAAGATACGAGCAAGCAAGAAGATATTTATACGAGGTCGCACTGTACTGACAACAACAGCAGGCCCATTTTGCCGTTGTTTCAGAAAAAAAAAGGCCATCTATTTATTTACTTCCCAGTTTGCTATGTAGAGCGCCAAATTTAGGAAATATAATTTGAAGTGATCGAGTAGTAACTATGAAATTTGGCAGTACTCCTTTTTTATCACGTTTATTTAGAGAGATTACTTTTTTGAGATAAATATGGGATTTTGAGATATTAATTAGGCTGAACATAATAACTTGGACTGTAACTGTCCAAAGCCCAATGTAGTCTTCTAAATCAGCAGGGTAGTTTGGGGCGATGCAATGCAAGTGGTTATTTGTTCATGTTTACAAAAAGGGAACAAAGAACCCTTCTTTCCATAAAATTTGTTGTGGTACTGTAATCGTGACAAAATGTAATTGCTGATTTTAAGTTCTTCAACATTTTATAGATTATAGATTTATCATGTCTCAAATTTCATATAATTTAAATATAATTTGATATTCCATTAAAAATATAAAAACTACACAATTACAAATTTCATTTAATTTTAATGTTTTTTTTATATAATACCAAATAAAACTTAAATCCTTCAAATTTGAAACATAATCAATCTAAACATTGAAAAAAAACTTATTACTTTTTTCTATGTTTTAATTTTTTTCTTAATTGTGAATGAATCCCCACTATATTTTTAATTGGCAAAAAGCAAGGAAAATATTTGGGGTTGGGGTGGGGGGTGCTCTTATTTTCCAAATCCACTCTATCTTTGTTTTTGTTTGTAAACGATTCTTACGGCCATTAGATTAATTTGTCTTGAGAGCTTTGTAATCTCTGCTTCATCTGTAAATGGAGAAATTCTCCACACTTACCTACCTACCCTCTTAACCCTCCCCTCTTCTAACTATCTCAATATCCTCTCTACCAAACCCCACTTCAATCAACTGCATTAATCACTATCTTTCACCAAATTCAGTTTGAAATCATCGAATCCTTCCGAAATTTATAAAATAGGAATGTTTCTTGTTCCGGAAGCATGTCTGAATCATCAACACTGCTTCATCGACTCCACTAAACCCCATAATCAAATCATCGCAGCCCTCGATAATACTAATCTCCTCACACCAGAAATACCGGAGGAAGCCTTATCGTCAAATGAAATTATTTACAATTTTCTGAGAATTTATGGGGGTACCCAATCAGACTATAGGCTTACGAAATTCCGAAATAATAGTCTACTTCTAAACCTCCCACCATGGATTAAGGCAATATAGATTCTCCAAGAGGCTGGGCTTTGGGCGAAACAGATCGAAATGCTACCTGAGAGCTGGCAAGAAGTGGCTCCAAAAATTCAGTACCGACAAAATTTTCAAGCTGTTATTTTGATATTGGACTTCTCAATTGACCTGTGGCATCCCCAATATTTCAGTGAAATGATTACATAAATGGGTTATCTCACTTCCATAGACAGATGGAATTTAATGGAATTAAACAAAGAAACCCTCAAGCTAATGATTACTACCACATCACTTGAGTTAATACCCCACCATATAGTTATTGTCCAACCTTTAAGATAAACGATCCATCACAACATTATTGATCACTGGTTTCCTATCCCAACAACTGGCAATCAGCCCCCTCAAGATCCCCTTGGACAAGTCAACGCAAATCAAAACCAGTTCATCCCTATTCTACCAGTACATCATAATATACCTCCACATAATCCATACCAAGCACTCCACCATCGTGGACAACATTACCCATACATTGGTCACAACCAAGTCAGCTATTCACCTTGCAAGCCTAATCACAAATTGGAACACAGACGCAACAAATTCACTGTTATAATATATACAGGAATGAAAATAAACATAAGTCAATCCAACACCACCCTCTCTTTACTTTCTTCAAAATCCAAATAACTAACACCATGGGAGCTGCCTGATCTAATTAGTACCCCACCAAAATCCTAAATGTTTCAAGGTTGAACACTGGTGGCTGAACTATGATAGTTTAAGAAAACAAGTAAGGCAGAGCTGGGATACACTCTGGGGACTAACCTGGCAGCAGAAATACACCAATCTAGTATCAGGCATAAACGTATGGAGGCAAAAACTACTCACACCCAAAGATCAACTAATTGGAAACAAAAATTTTTGAGCTTCAACATAAACACCCCACTACTACAGGATCCAAGTGAGGAAGCTGAATTGCAAAGACAATATGATGATGCCCAAGTGAGACTTGAAACATACCGGCACCAGAGATCTAGAATCAGATGGGCTAATATAGGAGATCGTAACTCAAAATTCTTTCACACCACTTCTAACATCAGGAGATAGAACCTCATAACAACTCTCTAAAGGAATGACGGCACCTGGGCCTCAATTGACACAAAGGTTTAAGTACATATTGGTGACACATTTCAAGCAATTATACACAACAACAAACCCATTACCTCTGAGCTCAAACCTTGACCCAAGAATAGCTCAAGAAATATCAAAGATAGACCCACATACCCAAATTGAACTCCAAATAATACCCAACCACAATGAAATTTACATGGCCCTCTCAACCATGGGATTAGATTGGGCACCAGGGCCTAAATGACTGATAACTCGCTTCATCAGAGATATGAGGGACATCATTGGTCCAGATCTTGTTTCTTAAATTCAGTAAGTATTCAGAACCCAACAAGCTCCTCATGAGTAGTTAGCATGCAACCTGCAAAACCAACCGAATTTTGACGTATATCAGTTTGTTCAGTGTTGTACAGGCTGGTGATGAAAATAGTGGCACTGAGACTGCAACCCGTAATGATGAAAATCATCTCGCATAACCAAACTACGTTCACTAAAGGGAGATCTATGCATGATGACATAATACTATTAAGGGAAGTTCTGAATTCCTTCAAAACCAGAGACTACAAACAAAAAGCATTCGCATTTAAGGTGGACCTATTTAAAGCATTTGATACCATTCATTTATCATGAAAATCATCGACATACCACTAGGTCTCAGAAACTTAATCTTCTCCGCTTTGTCCCAAACTAGATTATCTCTAAAACTCAAATGAAAAGTGACAAGATCGTTTTTTTCAAAAGTTCTCAAGGACTCAAACAAGGCTGTCCATTATCACCTTACTTGTTTATCTTGTTCACTGAGATTCTCACTCAGATTTTTGAATTGGCAATAAGGGATGGTCTTATTCAGAGAGTGAAATTAACACCAATTGCCCCACCTTTATCACACAATTTATATGCTAATGACACAGTAATCTTTGGAACATCCAGTATGTAGGATGCTAAAACCACAAAATAGCTCATGAATACCTTTGTAGCACTCTCACGCCTTAATGCCAACCCAACAAAATCATAAATTTGGTTCCGTTCAGTGGTGCCAAAAAGACTCAAAACACAAATCCAAAACATCCTCTCTACATCCTTATCTCCACAATCCACAACCTACTTAGGGTGCCCGGTTAAACAAGCAAACTCAAACCCAGCCATTACCACAATCTGATAAAAAAATTCCACCGGTTCCCCCAATTTGTCCAAGATGTGGTATAGAAGATGAAACAATCCATCATTTGTTATTCTTTTGTCCTGCATCTATAGCAACTTGGTTTTCCTCTCGTCTTAGCCTCAAATCTGAAAACCTACAAATCTCAATCATGGAGGCTGTCCAAGCGATGCATACCCACCTTACCCCAGACCAATTTGCCTTGTTTCTAACACTAATGTGGACCATATGGAAGTCAAAGTGTTCCTTCATATGTCAAACCAAAAGAGAAGACCCGAGACGCATTGTACAGGAGGCAATCACCCTACAAACGAATTCAAGACAATCTGAATCACATTTCACCTTGATAGTACCAGCACAATACTGGGCTATCATATGCACTAAAGCCTCATACAATAAAACATAGGGTGAAGGCATTGCTACAGTAGTATACTGTCATAAATGGGAACTCTAATTTGTTGCATTTCAACCCATCCAAGAAACAGGCCCTTTCCATGCTGAAATTTTGACAATACACTTAGCGCTCACACATTGTGACGGGATTTAGGTGCCCGCACCCCTACCGTTGTTCTCAAACTGTCAAATGGCAATTGGCATAATACAACACAAAAACCTCACTGAGATCCCCGAATGGCAGGTGTTCAGGGCACTCCTGGAGTGCACCAACATCATAAGAGGAAGAAGATGCATTGAAATACAATATATTCACATGGCACTCAACAAAACGGTCACATCAGCTGACAAATCTTGCGTGACGCTCCAAGACCTATTTTAATTATGTCAAACTATCAATGACTAAAAAATATCAAACTTGGCTCGATTGTCAATTTGTGATTTTAGTTTATGTACTAAAAAATGGTAAAGAAAAACTAACAAAGAAAACATGTATATGTAATGTGGTTGACACATATTTATTTTTATAAGTACAGACGTTAACATCTAAAACATAAAATGAAAACCAACATACTAGACACAGAAGAGAGAGAAAAAACATACTCGATCTTGGCTTGTGAGTGAAATAGTACTTGGTGAGTGTGTAGAAGAGAAAATCAAAAATGTTATCTAGTGGTTGTCATTATTGATGATTACATAAAATTAGTTGGAGGGCGATAAAGAGAAAGAGGGAGGGAGAAATGAAATAATATAAGTCATAGTTATATATAATTTGAAATGAGAGAGGTCAAATTCAAAATGAAGAGTCACTTATGAAAAATAAGAGTATTGTCTAAGGAAGCGACTAATAATATCTCAAATCAAATATCTCAAAAAATTATTCTAACTAACTTTTTTTATTTTTGGCAAAAAAAAAGTACGTTAAGTAATTTCACGTGTTTTAGTCCAACGAGTCCAACTCAAATGTTTGTATTATGTACTCGGATGTTATATACGTGACTCAGATGTTTATATCTCGCACTCATGTGTTTATATATATGACTCAGTTGTTTATATAAATCATTAAGAAGAAAAGTAACAAAAAAGAAAAGAGACAAAAGGCCTCGGGAAACAAAAACACACGAGAAAAAAGTCAAGGAGAATGTCAGGAGAGAGAAGAGAGAAAAAAAAATCTTAGGAAAACAAAAATATATGGAAGAAAAAAGAGAAAGGGTGTCTTGGAAAATAAAAACGTGTGAAAGACAAATCACATGAATTGCTTAGGTATTTATATAATTGAATAACGAATTATTTCGAAAATAGAAATTTTCAAAAATGAAAATAATAAAACTCACAAGGGCCAAATGGAGTCAAAATGCATGGAGGATGAATCTGGGAGATAATGCTTGAGAGAAGTAAATATTCTCTCTTATTTAAATAAGGCAAAAAAAAATTAAGACGTCTGGTCAAAAATAGCCGATTTTTTATTTAAGAAAAGTAATATTCAAAAATAAATAAATAATGGGATGAAAATTTTCAAATATAGGAGGTACGGATTTTGAAAATCCGTCCATTTCCATCATTGATTGACGGATGGATTTTTAAAATTCGTTCCATAATAAAATATTATTTTTAATAAAATCTTAAAATGGTGTTATCTTTTTAAAAGTCGAATTTCAAAAAATCGGCCCTTAATTTGAAAGAACAGTTTCATTCACCCCAGTTGTATTTTTATTTTTTTGTTGAGCAATTTTTTCAAAATTAGACACAATATTAAATTTCAGTTATATAAAATTTAAAAATCTATCACTCAATCAAAATGATGGAAAATTGACCTGAGAACCATGGACATTCTGACGATTGCCATCTGATGCAATACTTGAATAATTGGCCTTCACGGCTTGCAGAAGTAATTAAATTAACCTGATATTCATAACAAAAAAAGAATAGCAATAAGCATTATTCAAAATTTTCACATGTCAGTGTGTAATTACTTGCTATAGAATAACATGATGTCTCAATTTTCTCAAGAAAAGTTTGTAGAAATGCCCTGTAAAGCCATGAGAAAAATTAACTAAATTTAATTGAAGTTGTCTTTCTCACATGAAACAGAAAAACTAAAATTTCATAGAATAAAAAAACTCTGATGAATAAAAGAAATCAAACCAGAAAGGCATGTCTTATACAAACTGAATCGTCAAGCAAAGAATCAAATGCAAGAAGTGCCGAGAGTTGTGTTCAATTACCTTTACCAAGTGGATGATAAATTCTCTAGGCTTCCAGAAATGAGAAATGCTCGGCACAATTCGGTTGTTTTATCCAGGAGAGGATAGAAAATTAAATGCAGAGCATATATAGAATGAATGAGGTTCAACATTATAGAGGATCTGCATGTAAATTTTGAATATTATTAGTAAATAGCTCCATTATGCAAAAGTACATTTGGATTATTATTAGTAAAAAGCTTCAAGCGAATACGTATGCAGCGAAAATGTGGGACAACCTTTTTAAGAAATAATTTCTATCGATATATAAACAAAATCTAGACGAGACAATTAGCATATGCTTTGAATAATCCACCAACGTAGCTTTTTCTACCCTCAAGCACTGAAAATAGTTATAGGAAACAAATTCAAAGTAGCTTTTTTTTTGTTGTTGTTAATTTAATGATCTAGCAATTGAATAATCTGTCAGGAATTAGCAAAAATAGCAATCAAACTCTTCTAAAACATATGGAGATTGAGTTTATATTTTCATCAAGATTTATTATACTTTCCTGTTACATCGCAGTGGTTATTTAGTTTTAGATCCTGGAAAGTTGCATTAATTGGAAATCCCCATAGGAGAGAGGAAAATTGCCTGATTGCCTCCTGCTTTTTCTGGCAAGAAAATAGGATCATCTCAAAAATGATCAGATTGAGGCAGACATGTGAAAACAGCATAAGACTGCTCCAATGTTTCCATCAGATTTACAGAGCAGCTTACTTAGTATTTGTTTGGGAGTTGAATTTTATGGTTTTTTGTTGAGTTGTTTTGAAATATTTCCGGTTTGTCTATGGATGGTACTGTTTGGTGTGGTGGTATATTTGATAGCAGACGAGTTAAAAACCAGTATTGATCTGCAAAATGGGAAGAGCCTTTGGATCTGGTGCTTCTTTTATAGCTGAATAGATGCAGATCAGGAGCTGAAACAATGAATTTTACTGGCCTTAAGAATTTTTCAGTACAAATTTTGATGAGACATCTGTATTATTGGCACTCCAAAACACACACGCGCACACACATACACACACAAATACATGCATGCATATACATGTTGGCTGTGTTTGTGTATGACTGTTGTTAGAGAAAGGCCTTTTCAATTTTATTTCTATTAATTGATCAAACATCAACATTAACTCTTTAAGTTTATAAGAACGTCCTGTCACACCTGTAAAGAAAATTTGTAAAGTTGATGTGGTAATTATAATTAAAATTACAAGAATGTGGAACAATTGCTAATTTAGCAATCGTACTAAATTAGTAATTATTTTAAAAGTGTCATATCACTATTTATATTTGTTTTTAAATGCTAATTTCAGATATCAGAAAATATAAAATTGCAAAGATGTAAATAGAATATTTTAACATATTCAGTATATTTAGAATGCATTGTAAGATGAAGAAATTTGAAAGTTCAAATAATTGCTAAAGTTGCCGATGAGGCAAATTAAAAAAAAAAAAGGTTTTTGCAATTGGAATAATAGAGATGCTTCTAATGAGGGGGTGGTTTGACATATATAGATACAAAATAAATTTAATTATTTTCATTCTTATTGGTAATAATTAATAATAGGCACTTAGTTGTATAAATTAATATATGAGGAGTGCATGAAACTGTAAAAAAATTAGCTTTGGCCTTTTTCAATTTATTTTTTTAAATTAAGGTTCTATCTAATTTACACGTCAGGAAAACTAATTGGATGAATATTTCTTTACTTTTTCACACCCACTTATAAGCCATCATCATATTAGGAGAAAAAAGAAGTATAACACTTTCAAGCTACAACATCAACAACAAGTAATTATGAAACCAGACTTCTGAGACCTAGTAAACAACAAGTCCACTTGTAATTAAGAGACATCAACCATGCATGAACCAAAAAGTAAATCAGGAGACATAACAATTTTTGTTTTTCACTCAAAAGCCCACTGGTTCTCACGGCGAATCTCCTCTTCCTCCTCAGGAGTGAAGTCATTTTTTATATTGAAAGCGTGGCGAATCTCGTCAGGGGTCTTCCCCTTTATCATGTCGGCCACCTTTTGGCATGCCAGTTCCAGCAGCCCCTTGATGCTCAGATAATTAGCCGCCATGAGGATATTGTAAAGCATGGCCTGACCAACATCAATGAAATGCTCGTCCCACTTCTTGAGTTCCTCATCGGACACCTTTGAGGCAGTCGGCATGGCTGCACCGTCCTCTGTCTTCTCTGTCTCAGTGACGTGTTTCCTGCAATACTCGATCACCAAAGAGAGAGTCTTGGCGTCAACATTTGGTAGCGGGATTGTGTTGTCGGCACAGTTGTCTTCGATCATGTGGCGGACAGTTTGAATCATCATTGCTTCTGCCACAGACACCTCAAATTCCCCACCGTCAAAGGACCTGAGCATGATCATCTTCTCAGTAGCATTGTCCACCATGTGGTTGTTTGGAAGGAGCAAATTGAACAAACGATCAGAACCTGAGAGAATCAAGGGAGAGAGGTTTGGGGATTTTAGGTAGAAACCATGAAATCAGAGTTCTGACCTCAAACTATTATGATCTTAAATAGGAATAGAGAAAGAGCAAGTACATGGCCTATATATAAACAGTACATTTTTATTATACTCATGGTTAATTCATGTTTATATCTGAATTTGCTCCGTAATAAGCAACATGTAATGTAACTTTTTGTTTTTGAAGTTCCCTGTTTTGAGGAAGAATTTAATTTTAGCATTTTGGTTCTATCTTTTAGCAATATCCTTAATTTGGCATCTCTACTTTTCTAATTTTGGTCAAAATTTTTTCTAATACAATAATGTTATAGAAAAATTTAAGAGTTTTAAAAGGATTTCCCCAGACACAAATAATTTGATTGTGCAAACTGTCTGAAAAGTTTCTTATGCTTTAATTTAAAAAAATTTTCTTTTTTTTACATTATTAGATCTTGTATTTTCGAAGTTAAAAGAATTTGTGGGAGTATCGGATTGGTTTCTTTGAACTACGAAATAGTTTATCATGAATATTACATAATTATTTTCGAGTGAAGGAATATACTATTGGCTTAATTTGATAAGCCTTTTTCAGTAACAAATTTAAGCACTTCTTCAACGAGGGGACCAAGCACCAAAAATAAAGAAAAAATTTCAGTTTTTGAGAGATGTATGCCTGGTGCACTGCCTCAAAATATAGAGAATTAATTTGAGTGCCTTCTTTCTCTAATATTATATGGATCTGATCCATTGATTTACTATCAGATAGTTCAGAAGAAATCAGACCAATTGCCTATCCACACTACCACACTATGAAAAAAATAGCCGATCTAATTTGTTCTTCACCTTACCTACTAGAAATTCCATCTTTAGAAACTATAGAGAAAAAGGTAAGATACTAATAACAAAACAAAGTAATTAATTCTCCCAGAAATGTCTAAATAAGGAAGTGCCATTATTATTGTACTTTCTCTCCTATTTATAATTCAATTGTAAAAGTTAAAAAGCCCCAACTGGAAACATAGAATTCCAACCAAATTCCCCTACAGATTCCTCCCTTCCCTTGTCTTCCTCAATTCTCATCCTGTGAATACCACTTTGCTAATAAACAGATGGCAAAAGAAACCACCAAGAAGATGGTTACGCTCACAAGCTCCGACGGACGTGAGTTTGTGGTGTCGGAGGTGGCGGCAAGGGAGTCCCAGACCATCCGCGACATGATGGATGACGACTTCGTCATAACCAGCATTCCACTGCCCAATGTCGACCCCAAGACCCTTGCAAAGGTGATGGAGTACTGTCTGAAGCATGCCGAAGAAGCCGAGAAGGCGGCGGATGTGTTGGAAGATCAGACTGAGGGAAGCTCCTCCTCTGCACCAGCTGCACCGGAGGCATCTTAACAAGGATCTGAACGAATGGGACAAGGAATTCATGAATCTCGACCTCAACACGCTTTACGATCTCCTTTTAGCATCCAACTATCTCAACATCAGAGAGCTGCTTGAGATGACTGCGCAAGCCGTTGCCGACCTTATAAAGGGGAAAACGGTCAAGGAGATTCGGAAGACCTTCAATATCAAAAGTGACTTCACCCCTGAGGAAGAAGAGGAGATCATGAAGGAGCATTCATGGGCTTTCGAGTGAAGAAGCAATTAATTGAGATTTAGTAATATATATAAGTAGAAGAAGGAGAGGGTTTCATTGTAAGATGTTATCAGTTATGTTAGGAATTATGTGTTGCTTGTAGAAATCATCTATTAATTTCCAGTGTACTTGATTTTTGTTTAATATCTGTTCAACAGATCATTGAGAGTTTTACACGTTTATACACATCTCTTGATCCTCAAAAAAAAAAAAAATAAAAGCAAAAAAAGAAAATAAAAAGAAGAAGAAAAAAGAATAAAAATTAAAAAGATTAATGTGATTAGTACCTGTAGTAGTAAGCTATTAGAAGCAATTTGAATTAGATTTCAGGTTGAAGTCTTATTAGAGCAATTCTATCTATAAAATTGTAAAAAATAATTTTTTTAATCATGCAATCGTAGCATTTATCCCTCAATAAATTTTATACCATTTCCATTTGGGCAAGTTTTATGTTCATACAGTTAGTAATTGAAAATCATAGCAATTAATATGACATTTAAACTAATTAAACACTGTTACAAAATTTCTATATTTATATGATTAAAATTACAATAGGTACACAACTTTTTATGATTGTTTCGTAATTGGAACGGGGATGTTTTTGGACATAATATGGTTTGGAACTTATTATGCAACAAAAAGAAAGAAGAATATAGACAAATAAAAATAAAATAAAATAAAGTCAGTAAAACAATATAAAATGAAGGGGAAAAACTAAAAAAGAGATGGAATATAGAATTTTTACTATTTGAGTATGTTTGTAGAGTTAGTGACTAATTCAACGATTCGGATTAGCCGCTAACTCAATTTTTTATTGGATTAGTAAAATAGCATGCTAACCCTCTGAATAATTATCTTTCTATTCAAACATAAAATATGATTTGAAACAGTCACCAACTCGGATTAGTACTACTCTCATCTCTCATCCAAATGCACCCAAATTTTGAGAATAGTAGGCGAATAGAATACAGAAGTTCCATTCATGTAAAATCCTCGTTAATTCAAATAGGAAACTTTTCAACTTCCGATTCACCTAAAATTTTTATTACGCGTTGTTCTCTAGAAAAAAAGTAATACATAACTCTTCAAATAGCGTATCTTTTTTTTCTTTTTCTTTTTTTTTTGTGAAGTAGCTTCAATTTCCATATGGAATGAAGTTTCAATCAACTTCGGCCAAAATAAGCAGCACTACTGTGTGACGATGGTAATTAAAGGTGCATTAGGATAATTCAAGAATTAGTGTAAGAATAAATACTATATGAATGTACGCGAAGAGTACCAAAAAAAATGCCCAACTTGAAAATGAAGGAAAAGTGAATTACAAAAAAAATTGAAGGGAAAATTGTTAATTTTATGCTATTAATTTAGGATTGTTAAAATATTATTTAGATTGTGAAATGACACTAACTATTTTCATAAAATGTTGGGTTTTAGAAGTGATGTTAATTCAATAATATTTTGAAAAAAAAAAAAGAAGGCAGAATTTCAAATATATCCCTTTAAAAGTTCAAAATTACATATTTGAAACCCTCTAAATTTCATAATATCATATTTACCCTTCTAAACTATTAAAACTCTCATATTTATCTAATGAAATTTTATGATATTTCAAATATACCCAAAGACTCCAAATAATCTTATTAAATGTTTCAAAATTCAATTTAAGATGTTACTATAATTTCATGAGCCATGACTATTATATCTTTGACTTCTCTTATTTATATTGTCCTTTTGATAATTCTTCAAGCATAAAAATAGATTTCAATTCTTAAGTGCTTGCTGGAAATATCAAATTGCCATATTTACTTAATGCTTTAACTATTTTTTAAATCATTAAATAAAAAAACTATTTATATATATTTTTTGCCAAATTTTGTCATTATGCAAAGAAAAACCCATATTGTGGATTATTCAAAGAAAATGCGTATTCTTATCTTGTCTGAAGTTTATGGATTTTGTTTATTGATACGATGTTAGAAATTATTTGTTGAATAATTATCCCGCATATATATTCACTGTATACAATATTCATTTGAAAGCTGTTTACTAATAATAATCAAAATTTACATACCAAAAAATAGTATTCCAAATTTATATATATATCAAAAAACAGTATTCCAAATTTGCATTCGGATCCATCAAAATTCCAAATGTCTCTTTAATCTCCTAGATATATAATAAGAGAACCAATGTTGCCTGTATATTTCTCCTTTCTCAAAACCCTAAAGTATTTTTTGTCATCTTGGTAATTAAAGGTAATCAAATGCAACTCTCGGCCCTTCTGCACATGCTCCTTTGCTTAATTTTTAAGTTTGTTATGAGATATGTATTAATCCCTTTCAGTTTGCTTGCTTTGCTTTTTTAATTCATCACAATTCAACTATCCTCTGAAGCTTCAATTTGTTTTTTTTTTTGTTTGCTGTCAAAAAAAATAAATAAATAAATAATACCAAAAATACACACAAGTTAAAATACATGAAATTAACAAATATGATTTCATGTGATTTAATGCCGAAATTTAAAATTACGAAATTATGCTCAATTTCGTAATTCACCACATATGAAATTTATTTCTTGGGATTAAGATACAATTCCATGAAATAATCATGCCAAGTCTTAAATTATGAAATTATGTCCAATTCATAATTTGCCACATATAAAATTTATTTCTTGAAATTAAAATATAATTTCATGAAATGGTTATGACAAATGTTAAAATTATGAAATTATGTCGAATTTCATAGTTTATTACATTTGAAATTTATTTCTTGGACTTAAGAAAGGTTTCCATGAAATAATCGTGTCGAATATTAAATCATGGAATTATGCTCAATTTTATGATTTATCACATATGAAATTTATTTCTTAAAATTAAGAAATGATTTCATAAAATAATCATATCAAATACGGTAATTATGTGAGATTAATGCCTAATTTCATATGATACATAACGATAAAATGAAATTAATGCCTAATTTCATATGATACACAATGATAAAATGAAATTAATGCTTAATTTCATTCCAAAAAATGCCAAAAATAGTCTTAAAAAATCATAGAAATGCATTCTATGATTTTACAATAATTTTCATGATTTTATCACAAACAATTTCATGAAAAGTAAATTAGAAATAAAAAAAACACAAAAAATAACACAAGTGAAGAAACATTTGTGTGCAACTTGGGGCTCTGTTCCATGGGCCACATGAGGAGCTCTTCCCAGCGAAAAAAAGAAAGAGAAAGAGAGGGAAGCAAGAAGGATAAGTGAATGCTCCGGTGCACCATCTCTCTTTCTCATTAAATATGACAATGGGGCCAATTTCCGTGAACCACAACCACGCAAAACTGGAAAATGAAATGTGTCTCATTAAACGTGACAAATGGGACCCACACTATTTCTCCCACTTACAATCTGCCCCCACCGACTCTGTTTTCTTTTTTTCAAAAAAAAAAGGAGGAAAAGAAAGAAAGGGTCTGCCATTGCCACTGGACCCCACATGGCAGACCCTTCTTCTCCATTTCTTCTTTCCTGCACAGAATGAGTTCGGCCAAGGGCTGGCCGGCAGCGGGGTAGAGCTCGATGAGGAGAACTCGGGGAAGCCGTCAATTTCAAAAATAGATGAATGAATGAAGGAGGAATCGGGTACGAAAGTTATCTTGGTGAAGAGGCCAAACAAGCAAATTGGGGACCAATAGCCCAAATTGAATGGTTGGAGAGCGTCACAAGGGTGCCACGACGGTGTTCAAAGTTTCAATTTGAAGTTTGGAGTAGTGGAATGGCGGGGTCACAAAGGGAAGCCCGAATGTGGACAAGCTCGGCCTCAATTGAGCAAATTGGGGTTACAAAGGGTAATTTCAGGCTATGAACATGATATGGGGATGTCAAATAAGCTTTCAATGATGTAAAACGAGTATCAAACGCATCCAAAAAGTGCAAGCTGTCCCAAGCCCGAAAATTGAAAAAGACAAGGGTGTTTTGGATGCCTCTGACACAATCCAGTTTTTTGGAGACACTTGACACACTTTGATAGGCTTCAGGAATGCAGAAGAATCAGAAGAATAGAAAAGAAATAAATTTTATGCTATGTTGGGAAATGTTTGTCTTTAGCCAATTTTCAATTTCCACCATTTGATCAAAATTGATGGTGGAGATGATATCAATGTGTTGCCCTAACTTTGAGGCTATATAAGAACCCCCATCTGCCAAAGAAGAAAAAAGAGAAAAGAAAAAAAAAGGAAGAAAAAAATATCTTAGGGTTAGCCAATTTCAAAAATTTTGGTTTTTTTTCAAAAAAAAACTAAAATTTTCATTTATAAATTTTGAATTCATTTTCTTTAGTGGTGAAAGGTATGATATGTATGCAATTAATGAAATTTTAAATTTTTTCTTGATGAATGAAATATATTTCCTTTTTTGCTTTTGTTGTCTTTTTTTTAAAAAATAAAAAAAAAAGAGATCAAAGATTAGTGTTGTAGTGAATGCTACCTCTATATCTTTGTTTTCTCAATCTAAAATTAGCTTTGTTAATCTAATTTCTTTTTTTTATAAATTTTTGACAAATATATATTTAAGAGAGTTATGGTGAATGCCATCTCTCAAAAAAATTTGGAAATAAGGTGTTGTAGTGAATTCTACCCATTGTTCCAGATTTAATACAGTGCTAAGCATCAAGCAAAGCACAATATCAAACTCGAAATCTCAAAAATCGAGTCGAAATATTGTCAAAAATCTGTAAAAATAAGAAAAACTTGTGATTTTGACACAAATTCATGCTTTTTAATAAAAAAATTATTTAAAACTTGACCCTCCATGTTCTCTTACATTTATTTAGTGAAACAACATTATTTGTGAGCTTGTACCAGTGCTTTAAAGCTCATTGAGCCTTATGATGCTCAACTGGTACCAAATAGGGGCATTTTTGCCAATTTTCTTTGCAATTTAATATCTTTTTATTTACTGAACCAATTGGCCTCATATTTGGAAAGAAATTAGAACAAGACTAAACAAACATTCCCCTAAAATTTCATAATTTTTGGACTTATGAACAGGGAGATATTGCCTGTTGAATTTCGCTGGTCCAAAGTTTCTGTAAAAGTCAACTGTTAGTCAAACACCAAACTCAACACCAAAAAAAAACTGATTTAAATATAAAAAAAATATAGCCTGATAAAGGATGATTATTTATTTGATTTGGATTTTTTTTTAAGTTGATTAGGATGTGTGAATTCCTTCGAAAAATAAAATTAAAAAAAAAACAGAACACTGGCACAGATTTGGCATGTACCTTATCTGGGCAGTTCAAAGATCAGCTAATGTATCTTGATTTACTCACCCATTTGATCTGAAATTTTGCAAGAAAATAGAGTATGTCTTCATGGGCATGGCTCCAAAATTTCATATTTTTTTGAATTTTCTGTGATTTTATATGAATTTTTGAAGTTGGGTCTGTCAAAAGAAAAAAACTGGGTTGGTTCTGTTTTTTTCTTTTTTCTGTTTTTTTTTCCTTTCTGTTTTTTTCTCGTTTTTTTTTGGAAATAAAAAATGGTGAAATTGACCACTCAAATAGACTGGAACATGGTTAAATATGTTTTTAGAAGAATCAATTGAAGAGAAAAACAAGGATAAATGCACGAATTTCCAATCGGTACCAAATCCGTTTGAGCCCATTCGGTACCGATAGGTGAAACTCAAATATTCGGAGATTTAAACTAAAATCAAGCTTCACAACCTTGTTTGTTATGTTCTAACAATGCTACAGCTCGAAGGAATTGAACCAATTTGACAAAACGGGCTCAAAATCGACAAAAAAACCGATTCCCCACGAGTTTCCAGCCCTAGCCGAACTGGTGGTGCTATCTCCGGCGATCGCCGGAGCTAGTGGCCCCGAGAACGGGACAGTAGTGTCCTCCTCCCCGAGGAGACTCCGGTGGTGCCCCCCGATCGACGATCCGACGCCGGCAGGGCTCCGATCGAGAAGGAGTACGAATATTGATGCATATGAAAGTGCAAATATTGATGAAATTTGAACTCAAGCATATGGGAGGGAAATCGCACGGATCTTGATGCCATCCGACAGCCCAGAAAAAATTTAAAGTTTGGATCATGATGATCTAGCTTTAAATCAAAGGCTCACATTAATCTGTTTCAAAAATCAGACTTTAAACATTAAATAAAAATAATTCCTTAAAACCAAAAATCATGAAAAATATATCAAAAATCATGGTTTCATTTGAAGATATTTTTGGACCAATAAAAAGTTAATTTTGATTTTATTTTTATTTTAAAAAAAAATTCAAAATATATCATCTTGTACAAATACTTTTCTTATATTTTGATAAAACAAATCAAAATATTCAAGACACTCAAATTATGTTATATTTTGATAAAACAAATCAAAATATTCAAAATACCCAAATTATTTATATTTTGATAAAACAAATCAAAATATTCAAGATAATCAAATTATTTATATTTTGATAAAACAAATCAAAATATTCAATATGCTCAAATTATGTTATATTTTGATAAAACAAATCAAAATATTCAAAATGATCAAATTATGTTATATTTTGATAAAACAAATCAAAATATTCAAAATGATCAAATTATGTTATATTTTGATAAAACAAATCAAAATATTCAAAATAATCAAATTATGTTATATTTTGATAAAACAAGTCAAAATATTCAAAATAATCAAATTATGTTATATTTTGATAAAACAAATCAAAATATTCAAAATCATCAAATTATGCGATATTTTGATAAAACAAATCAAAATATTCAAAATCACCAATTTATGTTGTATTTTGATAAAACAAATCAAAATATTCAAAATAATCAAATCATGTTCTATTTTGATAAAACAAATCAAAATATTCAAGATACCCAATTTATATTATATTTTGATAAAACAAATCAAAATATTCAAAATGATCAAATTATGCTCTATTTTGATAAAACAAATCAAAATATTCAAAATGACCAAACTATGTTATATTTTGATAAAACAAATCAAGATATTCAAAATGACCAAATTATGTTATATTTTGATAAAACAAATCAAAATATTCAAAATGATCAAATTATGTTATGTTTCGATAAAACAAGTCAAAATATTTAAAATAATCAAATTATATCATATTTTGATAAAACAAATCAAAACATTCAAAATGATCAAATTATGTTATATTTTGATAAAACAAATTGAAATATTCAAAATAATCAAATTATGTCATATTTTGATAAAACAAATCAAAATATTCAAAAATGATTGAATCATGTTTTAAAACAAATCAAAAATATTCAAAATAATCAAATTATATTATGTCTTGATAAAACAAGACAAAATATTCAAAATAACCAAACTTTGTCATATTTTGACAAAACAAATTGAAATATTTAAAATATGCAAATATGTCCAAATCTTTGACCAAACATGTCAAATATGCAAATATACCCAAATATTTGACCAAATATGTCAAAAATGCAAATATGCCCAAACTTCTGACCAAACATGTCAAATATGCAAATATGCCCAAACTTCTGACCAAACATGTCAAATATGCAAATATGCCCAAACTTTTGACCAAACATGTCAAATATGCAAATATGTCTAAATCTTTGACCAAATATGCCAAATATGCAAATATGTCCAAACTCTTGACAAAATATGTCAAATATGCAAATATGTCCAAATCTTTAGTCAAATATGCCAAATATGCAGATAAGTCCAAAACTTGGTAAAACATACCAACATATCAAATCATATCAAATCATGTTTCGAGAACGTTAAACGGGCAATGCGCTTCAGGTTTAACGTACCTCATTTTGGAAATCGATAAAGAATTATACGTTCCCGATTCTCCAAATTTCTCAAGCTTCGAATTGGCATAACGCTTCAGATTCGGGATTTGGAAGGTCAATAGACTGTTTAGAACGATACGCCCTTGTCTTTGACATGAGCCTCTATAGAGATTAAATATCTCTGGTTCCTCGAGTATCGAGTTGGCAGTGCGCTTCATATTCGAACTCCGTGAGATCAATAGGATTATACGTTCTCGATCTCTGATTTATGAGAAATTATTCATTTCTCTGACTTTAGATCATACGACTTTAGTCTTATTATCAAAAGTTATATCTTTTGGTTATTTTAAACATGTATTATAAAAAAAAAAAGGAAGAAATAAAGCCACAAATCTGATTCATATATTTTAATTAGTTTAGCCCATTAATCAGAGGTTCCCGAGGCTAGAGCCGGGGTAATTAACGGCGGGGGCTTGCGCCCGTCGGAAAATAAAAGTTCCCACAATCACCTAAATAATAAGTCCTTAAGCGCACAAACACGCGCAGGGATGTACCTGTACCTTCTTCCCCTGTGAGCGAGGACGCCGATGCCTCGCGCGTGGGCCGCGAAAAAGGGCCGCACATTTTTCTTGAGATATAAAACAACTGCAATTAAGTCCACTTATTTTCATGGTATTACTGATTTCTCAAGATTGTTCTTTAGACATTAATTACACAATATTGTCCGAAAATGGATTGCATATCATGAACCTTTTGGATCTTCTTTTGCTTAATGATCTTTCATGGAATCATTATGCACCATTTGCTGATGGAAACTGAAGATAATTCAAAACCTACAAGGAAAGAAGTAACATTTTGGAATAGAACAGTCATTTTCTTCTGCTGCCTTATGTTGTTGGATCTTGCATTCTTGTCGTCTGATACAGTGATGGATCGGTACCAGAGGTGTTTTCTGTATGCGGTGTTAGGCCTCCGTGTATTTTTGCACGCCGTCAGTTCTTCTCAAGTAAACGATGGCATTATATATTAAATGGCTGAGAACATGAGCACTTTATATCGCAGCAGTTGTTACATTTGTGTTTACTTGCAT
Organism: x Bolboschoenoplectus mariqueter; assembly: GCA_037678475.1. NCBI lineage: Eukaryota > Viridiplantae > Streptophyta > Magnoliopsida > Poales > Cyperaceae > x Bolboschoenoplectus > x Bolboschoenoplectus mariqueter. The sequence goes on from CM075250.1 coordinate 2,210,338, forward strand.
GCATTTTATTAGACATACCAAGGGACAAATACACAAAAATTATTCCTCTATTTGGATGTTTCACTCTGATGTGAATATCTATCATCTTGTCAGATGTGAATATCTATCTCCAGTGATGTATGTGTCACTGATACAATCCCCACGAGTAAAGGATCAGAGTATGAGTGTCGGATTGACATGCCATTAGTACCAATTTGTTATTTTAAATTGGTACCCTCCTTAATTTATTTTCTTAAATAATTAAGAAGATGGACTGTATAATTTCTAGTTTGTAGTGTTTTCTAGTCGCCTCACCATTTTACAGAGGTTTGGATTGTTTGTAGTGTGTTCTTGTAGCTTGTCCAAGTTTAATGCAGACTTGGTTCTTTTTTTTTGTTTTGGCCCCAAAACTTCATTTATTTACTTTCTTGTTGTGTTTGTAATGACTTATTTTATTTTTAATAAATTAAAACGCTCAAGGAGTTAAAGATTGCCTTTTCTATATCCTAAAAAATTGTTCTTATTTTATTTTTTAAAAATAAAAATGTGGATCAAGTTGTTAGATTTTAAATATTCTTTTTTAAATATTCATAAAGAATAGATCAGAATCTAACATGTTTTAGTTTCATGTTTCCCATTGATAATTGAACATAGCATTCCAATTGTTGGTCGCTATTGAATTTCTAATCCATCTTATGTCGTTTCCATGTGACTACACACAAGCAACATTATTAGTTGGTGTTTATATAACGTTCATTTAAGATTCTGTATACAGCCATTTTTAGTGTACATATTGTATAGTAGCCGTCAATCAAATCAATTTGGTTTTTTTTTAAACATGAAAACATGTAGTTTATCAATTGATAATATGTACTTATTTAGTTTTTTATTACTATGTAGTTTGTACACAAACGTAAGTTTGTCTTACGATAATAAAGTAAGTTGATAAATTATCTTTTCACCATATTAAAAAATTATTTTATATAATTTTTTTTTGTCTTGTCAAATTTAGTCTTTGTACTCTTGTGCATAGAAAGAGTGACGGATTTATGTAAAGACAACTTCAAATAATTATATGAGTTTATATTTCAAAAATAATTATCAATATAGTAATTTTTTTTAAATCGACATATTTATAATTTAAATTTTTATTATATGTAAATTTAATTAAAAATTAAACTAATTATATATCTAAATTTAATGTGTCCAATCTTATTTAACATTCTGAATCCATCCTGCATACAAAAGCCATATTGTGAATTATTCAAAGAAAATGCGCATTTTATCTTGTCTGAAATTTATGAAATAAATCAGATCTAATAAATTAAAAGAATTGTTGTGACAGAAACCGCGCCGAGGGGATTGAAAATTTATCAAAGTCGATCAGCTGGTATCTGATATGCAATATAGAAAGGACTTTCGTTTGTACAGAAATCTCTCTTCTTGAATCTTTAATACAAAGAAAGATTTGCTCAGTAGCAGTCTGAATTTTCTTGAGAATAAAGAATGTGTGGCATCATTTTATCTAGAATTAGACGTATACCACTTTGACTAACTTATTCAGCAAAGAAAAATTAAACTAATTTACATATTCTTTTATGGCAGGAGGGGTCCTAATTTCAGGTAAAAAATAAAATGAAATTTCATAAAACCCTCACATTCAATCTAACGCAATCGATAATTGACAATTTTTTTTTTATTTATTTTAGCTCAACTGATCTGACAAACAGACAAGGATGTAGGTAAACCCTAGAGCAGATTACTCATAATTCATACAGAAAAAAAATAAAGAAAAATAAAGATCACATCACAACCACATAGCAAATAGAAAGCACTTAGCGATCAAAGAATTAAAACTTTCACTAATTAATCAAGCAGCCATCTTTACATTTAACATCCACTAAGCAGTCAACCTAAAGAAAGACAAATAACCCTCAGAAACACACAGCCCCTAACAGCTATTTCCACCAAATCCAAAATCCGAATGCTATTAATTAATGCACAACCTGAAACCCGTACCCGAAAACTATCAGTACCCGAACCTGAAAAACACTGTCAAGAATCCAAGATAAACCTATCGAAACAGCAAACACCAGAGGCGACGAACCCAATCTAACCCCCGAATCCATACAAGGTCCTCCCCTGGCGCTTGAGCGCGTAAACCACGTCCATGGCAGTGACAGTCTTCCTCCTGGCGTGCTCGGTGTACGTCACGGCGTCTCTGATCACATTCTCAAGGAAGATCTTGAGCACGCCACGTGTCTCCTCGTAGATCAAGCCGCTGATGCGCTTGACACCACCACGCCTGGCCAACCGTCGGATGGCTGGTTTGGTGATACCCTGGATGTTGTCTCTGAGCACCTTCCTGTGGCGCTTCGCTCCTCCCTTACCAAGCCCTTTGCCTCCCTTGCCTCGGCCCGACATCGTCGTCGATCTTGGATCGGAGAGCTTGATTCGATTTGACTGGAAAGAAACTGACTAAATTAAAAGAGGAATACTTCTTTTCGGGAGATGGAACTGGAAAAGGAAGAGGAGAAGTTTTGTATTTATTAGAAATTTAGATAGGCAGCGATCCGTGGACTTTAGGCCGAAAACCGTTGGATTATAAAATGAACGGTCTGGATTGGTCCGAATTAGTGGTGCGGATTGATGACGTGGATAAGGTTTGGGGTAATTTGTGCTTGTTCTGCGAGGTGTGAGATGGGATGGGAAGTACGAAATGCGGAGTGTGGAGTCTCTGTCTTTTTGTCAGTAAATGGGACCCACAAAAACTGGGCCTATGTCAGCCTCTTTTCTGTTGTGCTATTGTAGTCCAGCTTAAAAGTTGCAAAGAAAAGAATGTTTTTGGAAGTATTTGGGCCTGCTTAGTTTTTACTCTGTCACTGCAAATTAAATTCAAACTGTGTATATTAATTCTGGCTTTATTGCTTCATTCAAACATAAAATTTAATTTTTTTTTTTGGATATTTTCTAAGTGTCTTTCTTTTTCATGTTAATACTATTTAACTTGGGCTCTGCCTTTAAAGATAAAATTCAAGTATTAAAAGAGGAAAAATAATGACAAAGCACATTGCAATCATTCTTTGGAAAGAAAAAGAAAATTATAGCAAAAGCAACGAGGTAAGCAGCCACATTTAAACTGCAGTTACAGAGTCAAACATTCAGACTTAACCATACCAATAGGAAAATAGAACAATCAAAATTCAAGAAAATCTGTACTACCACCTTTTTGTTTCTTTTTTTCTGCTAGGAAAAGAACAACGGCTAAGGTAATAACCAATAGTTCAATTATACTGCATTAAGTAAGAATCACCACCATCTGCTCAGTATGTCACTAATTCCTTTTCTCAGAATCACCACCATCTGTCTCAGACTTCACCTTCGCCATCTCAACATAAAACAAGTGAAAGAGAACAACAAGGAGAACCAAAAAGCCAAGCCAAATCCTTGACACCATTCTAACAAAACTGTCCCACAACAAACCATCAAGATACATAAGCACCAGTGCAGGGATCATTGCCATTCCGAAACTCACTGCCCTCATCCACTTCATGGCTTCGGCTTGACGATTTGGGACAGATTTCAGTTGAGAAGCCTTTGACATGCAAGCAACAATGATTAGCATGTCAGCACACAGCAGTGCGCTACACCAAAGGCTCCATGAGTCACCAAAGGGTATCAAGACGAATGCAAATGTGGCACAGAATGGAATCATGTTTAGGATGTTGTAGTACATGATCGATCCTGTGTGCTTCGGTTGAGTCACAATATTTTCTGAGGAATGAGGTTCAACAGTATAATTAAAAAAGTTGAATAGTTACTTTTATATGACAACAATGTGACACTAGGCTGAATCTTTGCCTTGTTTCATATGGATTACTTAATATATTGAAAACTACCTAGTGACCTATTCCAGTAAATTCCATAGCACCAAAGTGAAAGGTGAATTCCGGTGACGAATTAAAATTCATTGACAAGGTCATAAATCTTCATTAATATTTGGAGGCTTTCAGAATATCTTCAACAAATCGTTAATAATTTGAATCCGGGAACTTTAAATTTTCTTAAAATCCATACTACAGGGCAACAAAGCTCAACAGCAAGGGGGCTTGAATGTTGGAATTAACATCTTAATATCATCAAACTAAACGTAATGAAAAGAAAATTTGAATTATGTGATTCTAACCTTTCACCTCAGAGAGCTCCACAAGAGCAACATGAAATACCGCAATAAGCACAAGCAGGATTCCAGAGCCAACCACCATACTGACTTTGAGCCAGTACTCCATCACGGCATAATAGATTGAGGCAGGGAACACCATGACCAAGAGACACAGCAAAATGGTGCAGAGACGCCTCCACTTCCGCACCTCCACTGTATGGTTCACTGACAAGTCATGGGCCTTGCCGTTGCAGACCAACAGGAGCACAGAAATGAGGTAAAGCCAGATGCAGCATCCAATCATCCATGAATTCCGAATCAGAGCAAGAAGTACCGTATGAGCTATAGCGAAACACACCAGGGCAGAGACAGAGTTCCCGGGAAGGAAGGGAATGCCTTTGTTTGGCGGGGGAGGTTGAACCTGCTCTTGGAGCATCGAATCAGACCAATGTTCCATCAGTTCCTGTCACTTCTGTAAATTGAAGTCATAAGTGCAGATTATTTTTTTTTATTAAATAATTAAGACGCAAATGTATCAATTAAAACAGAGAAAAGTTGACAACTCTAAAGAATTATTAATAGAATAACAAGTTCAATGATAGAGTATCATCCTTTTTATTCAAATGTTAAGTGATAGCAAATTTCTTTATTACTCAAATAATAGTCTATTTCTACCAATTCGGCCGCCAAAAGGTAGTCATTTAGTTTCATTTCTTCAAAACAGATCTTATAAATCAATCAATTGTAAATCAGGTTTAGCTTATGTGCTTATCATTTAGTACTAAAAAGAACTTATAATCCAACCAGGATGAATCCCATGAACATTACATTAACTGTTTCAGTAATCTTCGAGTTATAGTACTTAGAGTTCAACTTATATCCAGATCATATTCTGGGAGAAATATTAACGAGGTTAAAAAAATGAAAGAAACACAGATCGGAAATTTCATATTGTGAAAATCAACATTAGAACAAAATGAATTAGTAAGAGTTCTAATTAGAGAAGCTGGAGATGAATCCTACTAATTCTGAAATAGGATTTGATCTCTCAGTTCAAAAGTATGACTAAAACTCTGTATTGCATTTTGTAGCTTTATTACTAAAGACAGAGATGAGAACAACATCAAAGTTTAGCTCGATAAATCAACTGATCTCCCCGTTTTGCTTTTTAAGAAGTAAAGTACTAAAAAAAGAAAGAAGATTGAACGCTAAAGTAAAATCATCAGAAGCTCAATAAACACTTTAAATTCACACTATTTCCTTTCATCTGATAAACATATCCATTGATCTCAAGATCAGATCTCAGTATGCAAATCAGAAGCTCACTTACGAACAAAAAGGAAATAGTTCAGAATCAGTCAAAAGCATATCTAATCAATCACAAGATCAGATCTCAAAGAATAAGCAAATCAGTAGATCACATTTATGAACGAAAGAAAGAGTTCACAATCAGTAAGAACAGAACATCTCAACAGAGATCATTGAATCTCAATAATAAGCAAATCAGTAGATCACTTTTATGAACAAAATAAATAGTTCACAATCAGTAAGAACAGAACATCTCTATGTAGACAACAGAACCATTGCGAACTCCATACATTCAATGTATATAAGTTGATTTCACGCTTCAAGAGACTACTAATAAACACGCTTAAACTAAAGAAGTAACTGATAGATGAGCGAAATTAACAATGGTTGAAAAGAGAAATAGCTTGTATAAACTAAAAAGATAACAGAGAAATGAGCAGAAATAATGATTCAGACCTTGAATATTCGCACAATTAAGGGATTAGATTGCTATTTACGTACCTCCTCAATCAGGAGAAATGCTTGCGGGGAATGAAGCGAGAGAGAGGAGGATTTTGAATCGCTTGCTGTTTGCTTTCTGTTTGATCAGTAATAACAAAAAGAGAACGAAAAAAATCTGGCGTCTGGCTGCATCTGTAACTGTAATATGAAGGGATCTGATCTTCTGTTGCACTGCACAAATATTAAGTATACGAACAAATACATTATAAGAAATTTTCATTAAAATTTATATTATATAAATTTTAATATAATCGGACGGACGCTGCCAGCGGTTATGAATCCCTGAAATATATTTGCCACTCTGAGCTTAATTAATCACCTCCAGTTAAACCATTGCGGCAAATGTCCTTGAATAGAGACAAAATAAAATTCCAACGAGTTGTCAAAAAAAGCCCATTTATTTTAGCGCAAAAGTAAACTTTTTAAATGTAATATTGCATTAAATATCCTCGTGAAATTACGTCGTTTAAATTTATAATATAATAATCAGTACTGACATGATGTATTCGGTATTGATAAATGCATTCATATATTTCTAAAAAGTACAGAGTCCTTATATTTAATCATGAAAAAAAAAATCAATACTTTATCATATTTTTAATTAATTTGATCTTTTTTATGATTTTAATATCATCAAAAGTCACACAAAATTAGTTAGATATATTTATTAAATATTTATATATGGTCAATAGCTAAAGAGATATGATCTATATATTTATCAAAAATTGCATTAATTCATATTTAAAATGCTTTTAACCATCTTCATACACATTTTTAATAAATTTAATACCATTTCTACTTGAAACAACTTCAAAATTAACACATAAACTATTAGATGTGTCAATTAAATATTCATATGTGTTTTAAGAGATAAACTAAAGAGATAAGACCAATAATTCACCTCAAATTACATCAAAATATATATAGAAAGCTTTTGCATATGTCTTTACACGTTTTTAATCAATTTGATCTTATTTCCGAAAAAATATCATTAAAATTCACACATAAACTCATGAATATATATATATATATATATATATATATATATATATATATATATTATTTTTAAGTATTTTTAGAGCTAAATTGATTAGTTATGATCAATATTTCATCTAAAATTGTATCAAAATACATTTAAAATATTTTTGAACATGTTAATACACATTTAATTAATTTGGCCTCATTTCTAATTGAAGTATCATCAAAATTCACATATAAATTGCTGGTTATATTTATTTATTGTTTATATGTATTTTTTAAGCTATATTTATTAGTTATAACCTATTTTGTATCACAAACTACAATAAAATGCATTGAAAACGCTTTTCAACATGTTTATAAATCTTTTTAATCAACTTTGACTCATTTCTAATTTAAATATAATAAAAAATAAGACAAGATTCCGGATTTTCTTTATTCATGGTTTTTATGTACTTTCGGAGCTAAATTGATTAATTATGACCAATATTTCACCACAAAGTACATCAAAATACATTTAAAACAGTTTTGAAAAAGATTATACATGTTTTTAAACAATTTGGCCTCATTTCTCACTGAAATATCAACAAAATTCACGCATAAGCTGCTGGATATTTTTATTTATTATTTATATGTATTTTTTAAGTTAAATTGATTAGTTATGACCTATCTTTATACTGAAATAGCATCAAAATGCATATAAAATGCTTTTGGACATGTTTATATATGTTTTTAATTAATTTGGCCTCATTTCTGACTGAAATATCATCAGAATTCACATATAAACACAAAATTTGTTTATTTTTTATTTATATGTATTTTTGAAGCTAAATTGATTAGTTATTACATATATTTCACCTCGAATTGCATCCAAATGCATATCAAAGGCTTCTGCACATGTTTAAACACGTCTTTTTTTCAATTTGACCTCATTTCTGATTGAAATATTATCAAAATTCACATATAAGCTGCTCGGTTTGTTTATTTATTGTTCATATGTGCTTTGGAAGCTAATTTGATTGAAATATCATTAAAATCCACACATAACCTACCGAATTTATTTATTTATTGTTTATATGTATTTTTTGAGCTAAATTGATTAGTTCTAAGCTATATTTCACCTCAAATTGCATCAAAATGTATGTAAAACTGCTTTGAACATTTTTATACAAGTTTTGAATTAAATTGGCCTCATTTCTGATTGAAATATCATTGAAATTCCACACATAAGCTATTGGATTTGTTTACTTAATGTTTTTATATATTGTCAGAGCTAAATTGATATGTCATGACCTATATTTCAACTCAAATTGCACCAAAATGCATATAAAAGGCTTTTTGACATGTTTGTACACGTTTTTAATCAATTTAGCCTCATTTCTGATTCAAATATCATCAAAATTCTCACTAAACTACTGGAGCTAAATTTATACAAGTTTATTTGCTGTTTATATATGTTTTTGGAGCTAAATTGATATGTTATGACCTGTTCACCTCAAATTACATCAAAATACATTTAAAACGTTTTTTAACATGTTTATACATATTTTTAATCAATTTAGCAACAGTCTGATTGAAATATTATCAAAATTCAGACATAAGCTGCTGGATTCGTTTATTTACTGTTCATATATGCTTTGGAAGCAAAAATGATTAGCTATGATGTTGCATCAAAATGCATATAAAAGCCTTTGGGACATGTTTATACATGATTTTAATCAATTTTGCCTTGTTTCGGATTGAAATAACATCAAAATTAACACATAATGTCCTGGATTTTTTTTATTTGTTGTTGTATTTTCTTAGCTTAATTGATTAGTAATGATCTATATTTCAGCTCAAATTACATCAAAATGCATTTCAAATACTTTTGAATATGTTGATACAGATTTTTAATTAATTTGTCCTCATTTCTGCTTGAAATATCATCAAAGTTCATAAATAAGCTGTTGGATTTGTTTATTTATTATTTATATGTGGAGTAAAACTAGCGTGAGCTCACCAACACCATTGGTGAGTTTAACTCAAAAACATATCGAATCGACTTAAATCTTCAAATCCAAGTTGCTCAATAAATTCTTTATATCAAAATTTTGTAGAATACAAAAATTTTCTAGTTTTAGAATTTTTTTTAACAATTTGTTTCAGATTTTTTTCAAAAGACAAATTCTAATATATAAACATTCATTATTTTATTATTATTTTAAAACTATCTTAAAAATTCCGAAAACAATAGTTAGAAAACTCCAAAAATAGAAAGTTTCGGTATCCTATAAGATTTTGATATGAATAATTTATTCAGCTATTTAGATTTATAGTTTGAAGTCGTTTCAATAAGTTTTTGACATTGTTGGTGACCTTAAGCTCAATTTATCCTTTATATGTATTTTTTGAGCTAAATTAATTAGTTATCACTTATATTTTACCTCATATTGCATCAAAATAAATTTAAAACACTTTTAAACATGTTTGTACATGTCTTTAATCAATTTAGCCTCATTTCTGCTTGAAATATAATCAAAATTCACACATCAATTGCTAATTTGTTTATATATTTTTCAAATGTGCTTTGGAAGCTAAATTGATCAAACTGCAGCTAGATTTATTTATATGACCTATATTTCAACTCTAACTGCATCAAAATGCATATAAAAGGATTTTCGACATGTTTGTACACGTTTTTAGTCAATTTGATTTAATTTCTGATTGAAATATCATCAAAATTCACACATAAGCAGCTAGATTTGTTTATTTCTTTTGTTTATATTTATTTCTAAAGCTAAATTGATTAGTTTCATGTCAAATTGCATCAAAATGCCTTTAAACAACTTTTGCATATGTTTATATACGTTTTTAATTAATTTGACCTTATTTATGATTAAAATATCATCAAAATTCATATATAAGCTGCTAGAAACTGATATATTATGACCTACATATCAACTCAAATTGCATCAAAATGTGAAAAGGCTTTTTTGGACATGTTTCTACACATTTTTAATCAATTTGTCCCTACTTCTGATTGAAATATCATCAAAATTCACACATAAACTGTTGATTTGTTTATTTATTGTTTATATGTAATTTGTGAGCCAAATTGATTAGTTATGACTAATATTAAACCTCAAATTGCATTAAACTGAATTTAAAACGCTTTTAAACATGTTTGTATATATTTTTGATCAATTTGGCCTACTTTCTGATTAAAATATCATCAAAATTCAGACATAAGCTGTTGGATTTATTTATTTATTGTTTATATATATTTTAGGAGCTAAAATTGATATGTTTATCACCTATATATCAACTCAAATTGCATATAAAAGGCTTTTGGACTTATTTATACACGTTTTTCATCAATTTGACCTTATTTCTGATTCAAATATCATCAAAATCCACACATAACCAGCTGGATTTGTTTATTTATTGTTTTTATGTGCGTTTTGAGATAAATTGATTAGTTATGAGCTATATTTCACCTCAAATTACAATAAAATGCATTTAAAATGCTTTTGAACATTTGTATGCACGTTTTGAATTAAATTGGCCTCATTTCTGATTGAAATATCATCCAAAGTCCACACATGGGCATTTCTGGAATTTTTATCTCCATTTACTAGCTTCTGCCCTTGATGCTTATTTTTGTAAGCGGCTGGATTTATTTATTTATTGTTTTTTTTATGCCAAATTGATATGTTTGTGCGGCCCTTTTTCGCGGCCCACGCGCGAGGCATCGGCGTCCTCGCTCACAGGGGAAGAAGGTGCAGGTACATCCATGCACGTGTTTGTGCGCTCAAGGACTTATTATTTAGGTGATTGTGGGAACTTTTATTTTCCGACGGGCGCAAGCCCCCGCCGTTAATTACCCCGGCTCTCGCCTCGGGAACCTCTGATTAATGGGCTAAACTAATCAAAATATATGGACCAGATTTGTGGCTTTATTTCTTCCTTCCAATTTATTATAATGCATACTTGAAATAACCCAAAGTTATAACTATGGATAATAAAACTAAAGACGTATGATCTAAAGTCAGAAAAACGTATAATTTCTCATAAATCAGAGATCGAGGATGTATGACCCTATTGATCTCACAGAGTTCGAATGTGAAGCGCACTGCCAACTCGATATTCAAAGAACCAGCGATGTTTGATCTCTAAAAAGGTTCATGTCAAAGACAAGGACGTATAATCCTAAACAGTCTATTGACCTTCCAAATCCCGAATCTGAAGCGCTATGCCAATTCGAAATCTGGGAAAATTGGAGGATCAGGAACATATAATTCTTTATCAATTTCCAAAATGAGGTACATTAAACCTGAAGCGCACTGCCAATTTAATGTTCTCGAAACATGATCTGATATGATTTGGTATGTTGGTATGTTTTCGCCAAGTTTTGGACTTATCTGCATATTTGGCATATTTGACCAGAGATTTGGACATATTTGCATATTTGACATATTTTGTCAAGAGTTTGGACATATTTGCATATTTGGCATATTTGGTCAAGATTTAGACATATTTGCATATTTGACATTTTTGGTCAGAAGTTTGGGCATATTTGCATATTTAACACATTTTATTAAGAGTTTGAACACACATTGTGTATTTGGCAAGTTTGGTCAGAAATTTGGGTATATTTGCATATTTGACATGTTTGGTCAAATGTTTGGGTTTATTTGCGTATTTGACATGTTTGGTCAAATATTGGGACATATTCGTATTTTTGACATATTTGGTCAAATATTTGGGTATATTTACATATTTGACACGTTTGGTCAAATATTTGGGTATAATTTGATTATTTTGAATATTTTTGATTTGTTTTATCAAAATATAGCATGATTTGATTATTTAAAATATTTTTGATTTGTTTATGACATATTTTAATTATCCTTGAATATTTTGATTTGTTTTATCAAAATATAGCATGATTTGATTATTTTGAAAATTGTTGATTTGTTTTATCATAATTTTCACTTATTTTTAAATATCCTATTTGGTATTTTAAATTTATTTTGTACATATATCATATATTTTGAATTTTCTTTTATTTATAATATAAAAAGAAAATAAAATAAAATTAAAATCGACATTTTATAGTCTTAAAAATATTCATAAACGAAATCATGACTTTTGATATATTTTTCATAATTTTTGGGCTTGAGAAATCATTTTTATTTGGTGTTTAAAGTTTATTTTTAAAACAGATTAATATGGGCCGTCAGATTCGGGCTCATGCATCAAGATCTGAATTTAAGTTCAGTTTTTAAAGCATCTTTTAAACTGGGCCGTTGGATCTCTGGCGCGCATCAAGCCTTCTCTGGGCTGTTTGAATTTCATCAAGATTCGCACTTTGAGATGCATCAATATTCGTGCTCCATCCTCCTCGACACTGATCGAGGCCCTGCCGGCGTCGGATCTCCGATCAGGAGGCATGGCTGGCATCACCGGGGCGTGGGGAGTCCATCGGTGGTGGTCTCGGCGGCGGCGGCGGCCTGGATTGCCGGAGATGGGGGTAGCCACTTGGTTTCGGTTGGGAAGTTGGCTGAGATGAAATTTTGAGGAATTTGAGCTAATTTTTGACAAATTAACTCGATTTCTTTGTCATATGGCATCGTCAGAGCATGTTTAACAATTTTTGGGATTTAATTTGGGTTTAATCCATCAATTTTGCAACTTTGGTCATTTGGTACCAAACTGGTTTCGGGACATTGGTACCAAATGAAATTTCATGGCTTTTCCTTGTAATTTTCTTCCAATTAACTCTCCAAACAGTGTCGTTTAGCATGTTGGAACATGTTTGGATGATCAATTTCATCAATTTAGATATGCATTGTCCTTTATGCACATTGGGTCATTTCTGGTTTTATTTCCAATTTGGTTTTCCTTTGATTTCATCACATTCTTCTCAAATTACATGTTTAAGTATGTTTATTTGGGTGAATTGCATGTCTTAGAAAGGTTTTACACTAGACTTACATGTGGATTTCATTTGTATGTAAGTTAATTTCATTTTTTCCTTTTTTTTGGCATTTATTTCAGAATTAACTCAATTCTGATTTTTTTTTTACAGATCCAATTTCAGAAATTCATAGAAAATCACAAAAAACACCAAAAATGGTAAAATTTAGTGAATGAATGCATTAAGACTTATTTTATATGCCTATTAAATTTCAAGCTAATTGAATAATCAGAAGGCATGTTTTTTTTGTATTTTTACCAGACTGGACAGAAATGCCCTTTTAGATTTATTAAAAATCAAATTTGGCTTAACCTATGGATTAAAGCCTGGTTTAATTATTCTAAACCCTTTAAAACATCACATGAGGTGTCAAGAAATTCTGTATTTTTGAATCAAAAGAAGAATGAACTTCTCAGTTTGACCCAAAGTTGACTTTTTTGGAGTTTTTGACAGATGAGATTGTAAAATTCATAACAATTCACAAAAAATTCCAAAAATTATAAAATTTATGTGGTAAGTTAGTATAAACCTAATCTACATGATTGTGAAATTTCATAAGAAATTAACAACCAGACTGAGAGATATGGATTGATCTCTCAGCTGGGCAGAAGCTAGTATATACTGGACTCAAGCCAGTACTGATGTTTATTGCTTTCCATTGCTCAATTAGGGTTCTGAGCCATCAAGCACATCATAGAAACATGAAAGAAGGAACTAAAGGAAGAAACAAAAGCCAATTTGCACCAATCATCATATATTATAACAAATTGAAAATACAATACATATGAAAAACATGGAATTTTGTTTCTCTATGGAATTTTGACAGCATAACAGCTTGTATAAAGCCATTGTTGAGCTTTACAAAGCCACTGCACATGTGCACAGGGCTTGAGAGAGAAAGGGGATGAGCATGTGCTCATCCCCATGAAACCAGATTGGCATGTGCCAATTGGTTAGAGTACACTGTCAAATTCCATGGTGAACTCACCATGTGAGCTCCTGAGACTCAAGCTCAGCCACCAATTGAGCTCTGGAAGGAGGGAGGCACATGTGCACCTCCCCAGCCAGAGGCTAGCCATCTCACCCAACAAGGTGAGACTGGCTCCTTGGGCTCAATTGGGATTGAGCCAAGCTCAAGGCTTGGCTCCTCTATCCCTTACCTAACTGTTCAAGACTTGATTTCTTCTCAGTTAAGCTTTCTTTTTGTGGAAATTGGGTTGAGTTTTGATTTTGGCAGAGTTTCAGCTATGTTGCTCTCTCTCTTTTCTTCTTCTTCACTGGGGGTCTATTTATAGCCCAGAGGGCATGGTTTAAGCCTCAGGGCTGAGCTGGCATCATCCCAGCCCTTGGTTTGATCAAGTGGCCAGGATTGAGCCAGCCAGGCCTGTGCTGGCCTGAGGCTTGTCCTTGGAAGATTCCTCCAGCTAACCGGCGCTCAGAGGTCTCCATTGAGGTGCCTACACGTGTCCTTGACACAGGCCTGGGGAGAGAGAAGGAGCCGTTGGCTTTGTCTTCTTCCTTGGGTCAGTGTGTCATGCCTTTCGGGTGTGAGTATATCCCGAATATTCCTTAGCCTTGCTGGCGCTTGACATGTCACCAAGGTGTCACTGAGTGTGCCTAACGTGTCAATTTGGCCGCTTGAGTGCTGAGTTGTGCCAATTGACCACCCCCAGATCAGACTTGAGTGCCAAGTGGTGCACCTGTCAATTGAGTGCTTTTCACTCCAAATTGACACTTCAGGCAGCGTCGTGGAAGCATCTCGGAGCTCCCCCAGGTGTTGGCTTGGCATCTCGAGCTCCCAATTGCCCTGTCACCTTCAAGGTCGAGGTACTTTCTCCTTTGATTTTCTCCTTGTTTACTTTACTATTTTCAATGCTGTTTGTGGCATTGAACTTCCCTTAGGATGTAGATTAAGTCCCTAGAATGGTTTAAGCCAAATCGAACCATACACCCGAACTCCATTTTCGAAGCTCCAGTTGAGCTCTGGAGGTCGAGGAGGAAGAAAGGAGGGAGAGAGAGAGAAATTCAAAGGGTTTCCCTTGCTTGGGTTGGGTGCACGTGAACCGTGCTTTAATTTTAAAACCTGTCAGAGGAAGAGAGCGCTTGCACCGCGCTCATCTCTCTTTTCCTTCTTTTCTTTCGCTGGCTGAAGCGTCGCCTGGGCGCTGGGGCCCATTGGCAGCGAAACGAAGGGAGTGGGGTCCGCTTGTCGGATTTAATGAGACTCATCTCTCAGCGAAAAACTGAGGGTGAGTTCATGAGCGCGGTTCACGTGAGCCAAAGCACAAGGTCAGTGAGTTGGTTCATGTGTGTTGTGCCCATTCAAACCCCAACAGATATTTTGTGTGTATGACAGGTGGGTCCAGAGACTTGTTTAATTGTCTGAAACCCCCAACTTGTACCCAGAGTGTTGTGTTTCCCCCAAATTGTACCCAGAACTGTCTCCAATTCTGATTTTGTTATTTTCTTTATTTCTTTTTCCATTTTATTTTATTTTTCATGCAAAAATCCATGAAAAATTACTGAAAAATCACAGAAAATATATTCTATGATTCTGTTATTTTAGGTAATATTTTTGGTATTTTTGGGTGTGAAATTAGGCATTAATTTCACTTAAATCATTAATTGTATATGATTAGGCATATTAATCTTATACAATTAACATTTTGGCATGATTATCCCAAAGAATCATTTTTTAATTCCAAGAGATAATATTTGGGGCATTTTTTATGAATGAAATTCATGATTTTTGGATTTGGCATGTTTAATTATATGAAATTGTTTCTTGATTTCATATAATTAGGGTTTTGTGCATATATTTTTTTTGCACACATGTGTATATATTTTTTTAGGGGGTTTGGTATGATTATTTCATGAAATTATTTTTTAATTTCAAGAAGTAATTTTGGGATTTAATAAATCATGAGATTGGACATAATTTCATGATTTAATATTTGACATGGCTATTTCATGAAATTGTTTCTTTAATTTCAAGAAATAATTTTATGAAATTGAACATAATTTCATAATTTCAAATCTTTGATATAAAAATCACATGAGATTATATCATTAATTTCATGCAATTTAATTTGTGTATTTTTCTGACAACTTTTAAACAGCAAACAATGTTATGACTTATATGTCACCACAAACTGCAACAAAATACATTTAAAATATCTTTGAACATGTTTATATACGTTTTTAATCCATGTAGCCACATTTCTGAAATATCATCGAAATTCACAAATAAGCTGCTAGGCATGTTTATTTAGTTTATATGTATTTTTGGAACTCACTTGAATAATTGTGACCTATATTTCACTTCAAAATGCATTAAAATACATTTAAAACACTTTTGGACATGTTTAGACACATTTTTATTTAATTTGGCCACATTTCTGTGTGAGATGTCATCAAAATTTACACATAAAATGCTAAATTTATTTATCTATTATTTATGTATTTTTGGAACTAAATTAATTATTTATGATCTATCTTTGACCGCAAAATACTTCAAAATACATTTAAAACGTTTTTGAACATGTTTGTAGAGTTTTTAATCAATTTAGGCTCATTTTCTGATTGAAATATAAACAAAGATCACACATAAGCTGTTGGATTCGTTTATTTACTGTTCATATGTGCTTTGGAAACAAAATTGATTAGTTATGACCTATATTTCAACGCTAACCGTATCAAAATGCATATAAAAGGCTTTTGGACATATTTATACACGTTTCTAATCAATTTGGCCTCATTCCTGATTGAAATATAATCAAAATTAACAAATAATGGATTTGTTTATTTATTGTTTTTTTTGTATTGTTGGAGCTAAATTGAAATGTATATAAATTTGGCCTATTTCAACTCAAATTCCATCAAAATGCATATAAAAAGATTTTTTATACATGTTTATACACATTTTTAATCAATTTGGTCTTATTCCTGAATGAAATATCATCAAAATTCACACATAAACTCCTGGATATATATATTTTCTATTTTTATGTATTTTCTGGGCTAAATTGATATCTTATGAGCTATAATTCAACTCAAATTGCACCGATAAATGGTTTTTGGACTTGTTTATACACATTTTTAATCAATTTGGCCTCATTTCTGATTCAAATATCATAAATAAACAAACGGCTGGTGTTTGCTGTTTAAAAGTTGCCACAAAATACACAAATTAAATTGTATGAAATTAATGATATAATTTCATGTGATTTTCATTCCAAAGATTTGAAACTATGAAATTATGTCCAATTTCATAATTCACTATATGTACAAATTATTTCTTGAAATTAAAGAAATAATTTAATGAAATAGTCATGTCAAATATGAGATCATGAAATTATGTTCAATCTCATAATTTATTAAACCTCAAAATTATTTCTTGAAACTAAAAATAATTTCATGAAATAAATATGTCAAAACACCCCTTCAAAAAAAAATATATACATGTGTGCAAAACAAATCTATGCACAAAACCCTAATTATATGAAATCAAGAAACAATTTCATATAATTAAACATGCCTAATTAAAAAAAATCATGAATTTCATTCATGAAAAATGCCCCAAATATTATCCCTTGGAATTAAAAAAATGATTCTTTGGAATAATCATGCCAAAATATTAATTGTATAAGATTAATATGCCTAATCATATACAATTAATGATTTAAGTGAAATTAATATCTAATTTCACATCAAAAAATACCAAAAATATTACCTAAAATAACAGAATCATGGAATATATTTTCTGTGATTTTTCAGTAATTTTTCATGGATTTTTACATGAGAAATAAAATAAAATGGAAAAAAGAATAAAGAAAATACCAAAATGAGAACTGGAGATAGTTCTGTGTACAATTTGAGGGATATACAACAATCTGGGTGCAATTTGGGGAGCTCAAACACAAATCTGAAGCGCTATGCCAAGGAAGGTTCATGTCAAAGACAAATTTGATCTCTTGAAAGGTTCATGTCAAAGACAAGGACGTATAGTCCTAAACAGTCTATTGACCTTCCAAATCCCGAATCTGAAGCGCTATTCCAATTCGAAACCTGGGAAAATTGGAGAGTCGGGAACATATAATTCTTTATCGATTTCCAAAATGAGGTACATTAAACCTGAAACGCACTGCCAGTTTAATGTTCTCAAAACATGATTTGATATGATTTGATATGTTGGTATGTTTTTACCAAGTTTTGGACTTATCTGCATATTTGGCATATTTGACCAGAGATTTGGATATATTTGCATATTTGACATATTTTATCAAGAGTTTGGACATATTTGTATATTTGGCATGTTTGGCCAGAAATTTGGGTGTATTTGCATAATTGACATGTTTGGTCAAATGTTTGGGTTTATTTGCATATTTAACATGTTTGGTCAAAAGTTTGGTCATATTTGCATATTTGACATGTTTGGTCAAATGTTTGGGTTTATTTGCATGTTTGACATATTTGGTCAAATATTTGGACATATTTGTATTTTTGACATATTTGGCCAAATATTTGGGTATATTTGCATATTTGACATGTTTGATCAAAGATTGGGACATATTTGTATTTTTGACATATTTGGTCAAATATTTGGGTATATTTGCATATTTGACATGTTTGGTCAAATATTTGGACATAATTGTATTTTTAACATATTTGGTCAAATATTTGGGTATATTTGCATATTTGACATGTTTGGTCAAAGATTTCGGATTTATTTGTATATTTGACGTGTTTGGTCAAATATTTGGACATATTGACATATTTAAATATTTTGATTTGTTTTATCAAAATATAACAAAGTTTGATTATTTTGAACATTTTGATTTGTTTTATCAAAATGTAACATGATTTGATCATTTTTGAATATTTTGATTTGTTTTATCAAGATATAACATAATTTGATTATTTTGAATATTTTGATTTGTTTTATAACATAATTTAATCATTTTTGAATATTTTGATTTTGTTTTATCAAAACATAACTTGATCATTTTGAATATTTTGATTTGTTTTATCAACATATGACATAATTTGACTATTTTGATTATTTTGATTTGTTTTATCAAAATATAACATAATTTGATTATTTTGAATATTTTTTTATTTGTTTTATTAAAATATAACATAAATTGATTATTTTGAATATTTTGATTTGTTTTATCAAAATATAACATAATTTGATTATTTTGAATATTTTGATTTGTTTTATCAAAATATAACATAATTTGATTATTTTGAATATTTTGATTTGTTTTATCAAAATATAACATAATTTGATTATTTTGAATATTTTGATTTGTTTTATCAAAATATAACTAATTTCGTTATTTTGAATATTTTGATTTGTTTTATCAACATATAACATAATTTGGTTATTTTGAATATTTTTGATTTGTTTTATCAAAACATAACATAATTTGATCATCTTGAATATTTTGATTTGTTTTATCAAAGTATAACATAATTTGGTTATTTTGAATATTTTTGATTTGTTTTATAAAAATATAACATAATTTGATCATTTTGAATATTTTGATTTGTTTTATCAAAATATAACATAATTTGGTTATTTTGAGTATTTTGATTTGTTTTATCAAAATATAACATAATTTGGTTATTTTGAGTATTTTGATTTGTTTTATCAAAATATAAGAAAAATATTTGTACAAGATGATATGCATTTTATATGTTTTGAATTTTTCTTAAAATAAAAATAAAATCAAAATTGAATTTTTATTATTTCAAAAATATCTTCAAATGAAACCATGATTTTTGATGTATTTTCATGATTTTTGGTCTTAAGGAATTATTTTTATTTAATATTTCAAATCTATTTTTTTTGAAACAGATTAATGTGAGCCTTTGATTTAAAGCTAGATCATCAAAATCCAAACTTTGAATTTTTTCTGGGCTGTCGGATGGCATCAAGATCCGTGCGATTTCGCTCTCATATGCTTGAGTTCAAATTTCATCAATATCCACACTTTCATATGCATCAATATTCGTATTCTTGCTTGATCGGAGCTCTGCCGGCGTCGGATCGTCGATCGGGGGGAACCACCGGAGTCGTCTCGGGGAGGAGAACACTACTGTCTTGGTCTCGGGGCCACTAGCTCCGGCGATCGCCGGAAATAGCACCACCAGTTCGGCTAGGGCTGGAAACTCGCGGGGAATCGGTTTTTTGTCGATTTTGAGCTCGTTTTGTCAAATTGGTTCAATTCCTTCGAGCTATAGCATCGTTAAAACATGACAAACAAGTTGTGAAATTTAATTTTAATTTAAATCTCTGAATATGTGAGTTTCATCGACCGGTACCGAATAGGCTCAAACGGATTTGGTACCGATTGGAAATTCATGCATCTATCATTGTTTTTCTCTTCAATTGATTCTTCTAAAAAACATATTTAACCATGTTCCAGTATATTTGAGTGGTCAATTTCACCATTTTTTATTTCTGGAGAAAAAAACGAAAAAAATCAGAAAGGAAAAAAAAAACAGAAAAGGAAAAAAACAGAACCAACCCAGTTTTTTCCTTTTGACAGACCCAACTTTAAAAATTCATATAAAATCACAGAAAATTCAAAAAAATATGAAATTATGGGAACATGTCTATGAAAACATACTCTATATTCTTGAAAAATTTCAGATCAAATGGGTGAGTAAATCAAGATATATTAGCTGATCTTTGAACTGGCCAGATAAGGCACATGCCAGATCTGTGCCAGCTCTGTTTTCTGTTTTTTTCTTTTTTTTTTCTTTTTTTCAAGAAATTCACACATCCTAATCAACTAAAAAAAAATCCAAATCAAATAAACAATCACCCTTTATCAGGCTATATTTTTTTTCATTTAAATCAGTTTTTTTTTTTTTGATGTTGAGTTTGGTGTTTGACCATCAGTTGACTTTTGAGATTTTTTGGACTGATGAGATTTGAAAAATCATAACAATTCACAGAAAATTCCAAAAATTATAAAATTCTAAATATAAGTTAATATAAACCTACTCTACAGGTCTGTGAAATTTTATGAAAAATGGACAACCAGATTGAGATATATGGACTGATCTCTCAACTGGACAGAAATGCCCCTTTGCTGGAATCAGATCAGCATGCATATTTATTGCTTTTCTTTTACTCAAATATGATTTTGAGCATCCAAACATGTTTAAAATGCAAAATAAAAGATCAAGGAGAGATAAAAAACCAGATTTGATCAAAACTTCATATAATATTGCATTTAACATAACATATCAACATATAACATCACATAAACATGGGGGGTTTATTTTCTATGAAATTTGATGGCATAACGGCTTGTATTAAGCTGTTTTGAGCCTTTATATAACCACTGCACATGTGCACAGGGTTTGAGAAGAGGGTATGAACATGTGCCCATTCCTATTGAACCAAATCAACATGTGCCGATCGGTTATCGTGTGTTTATCAAATTTCATAGAAAATACGCATAAGTAAGCACTTGAGACTCATGCTTGGTCACCAATTGAGCTCGGTAAGGGAAGAGGCACATGTGCACCATCTCCAACCCGAAAGCTTGACTATCTCACCCATCAAGGTGAGACTAGCCCCTAGAGCTCAATTGAGACCAAGCCAAGCTCAAGGCTTGGTCCCTTTGTGTCTCAATCAATTACAACAACTATTCTAACAGAGCTTTATTTGGAGAGAAGAGGGTTTAAGGCTTGATTTCGGTTTTGGCAAGGCTTTGGCCAAGCTTGAGCTTATGGGGGGTATTGGCTCCTGATTTCTCTTCTCTTGGGGTCTATTTATAACCCAAGAGCTAGGGCAACATTCCAGGGAAGCTCTGATTTGATCTAGAGCGTTGAATTAATCGTATGGCCGAAATTGAGCCAGCCGGGCTCAAGGGATGTAACAGCTCATTTCTGGAAGATTCCTTCTGTTTCTTTCGCAGAGATGCATCACCTATCATAGCCTAACACGTGTATTGGTACGTTGGCTCTCGGAAATGAGCATCCAAGGCATGGTTTGGTGTCTCTCGGTGGGGGTTTGAGGCTTAACGTGTTCCAATTACATTGAAGCATCTCTAATACTTGTTTATCGTGTCAACCAGTCCCAAACATGTTGCATTTACATGTTTTATGCATTTTCCGAACTCTCACCTCTTAATTTTGCCAATTTAAGATTTTTCCGATTTATACCCGAATGTGAATAGGTGGTCCTATTCGTATGGCACTTCTGACATCAAGTTCACCCTTTACACATCATTTTGGGACCCAAGGAAGCTTCCTGATGCATCAAAACCAAGCTCTCATGCATTGGTTGCTCAAATCGACTTTACACCGAAGCAACTTCTCCTTCCTTTTTCTCTTTATTCACTTGCTCATTTGGCTTACCGTTGGTGTCATTGAGCTCTCCTTGATGTAAGGAATCCGAGGCTAAGAGGGTTCGAACTAATTCGACTTATTTCTCATGCTTCCATTTTCGGATTTTAAACCTTCAATTTCGCGGGTTGGGAAAGAAGAAGAGGAAGAGAGGCTTCTGTTTCGTGGGTCCCCTCTGCAGTGGGATATCAACGAAATGGAGAGGATCGCTGGAGAGAGGGGAGATTGAGGAGGCCACTGGAGAGAAGAAATCGGGTCCCAGTTGGCAGCAGCAGGAAAGGGAATGGGACCCATTTGTCATGTTTAATGAGAAACAAACATATTGCATTCCTTATTTGAACTTGGTTCACGTGGTCTGTGCACCAATTGAATTGATGTGAAGAGAGAACATAGGTGCACCAAGTGCACCACTTATTTCCCTTCTTCCTTTTCGCTGGAGAAAAAGATTAAAGGCCAAGATATGCTTGGCAACTCCAAGTTGCACACAAACGTCTCCAACTGCTATTTTATTTGTCTTTTTTTTTATTTCTAAATTATTTTTCATGAAATTGTTTGTGATAAAATCATGAAAATTATTGTAAAATCATAGAATGTTTTTCTATGATTTTTAAGAATATTTTTGGTATTTTTTGGAATGAAATTAGGCATTGATTTCATTTTATCATTGTGTATCATATGAAATTAGGCATTAATCTCACATAATCACTATATTTGACATGATTATTTTATGAAATTATTTCTTAATTTTAAGAAATAAATTTCATATGTGATAAATCATGAAATTAAGCATAATCTCATGATTTAATATTTGACATGATTATTTCATGAAATTGTTTCTTGATTCCAAGAAATAAATTTCATATGTGGAAAATTACGAAATTGAGCATAATTTCATAATTTAAGACTTGGCATTGATTATTTCATGAAATTGTTTCTTAATTCCAAGAAATAAATTTCATATGTGGTGAATTACGAAATTGGGCATAATTTCGTAATTTTAAATTTTGAAATGAAAATCACATGAAATCACATTTGTTGATTTCATATAATTTAACTTGTGTGTATTTTTGGTATTTTTTTGACAGCAAACAAAGAGCCACCCACCAGAGCAGGTCATGAAGACCGTAGAGGCTGAAGGGCCTGCTCTGGTGCACCAAATTAGTTTCAAGCATGGAAGCCTTCTAATTTGATTGGTTTATCTTTGATATTTGGTTTTGCTTCAACATATTTGGCCTTCGCAGGTTTGGTTGCTTCGGCATGTTTGGCGTCTGTAGGATTGGTTGCTTCGGCATGTTTGGCTTCCACAAATTTGGTTTTGCTTCAGCATGTTTGGCATTTGTAGGTTTGCTTTTGGTTTGATATAAAGTGTTGGGGCTTACATGAATGTTATCAACTTTCAAAGCCCAATGTTTGTTTTGGTTTTAGCATGTTTGGCTTGGTTTTGATTGTAGCATGATTTGTTGAGGTTTTTGCAGTTGGTTCGTGCAAAATACTACAATCTATTTTGTTAAGCACAAAATATAAAGAATGTTCATCCCTTTATGACTGGTCAGATGAACGAATCAGTGTCAATTGTTTATGGTACAAATTGGCAAAACCATTTTGAAGTGGAATCTCGCATTCTTTCCGCTCATTTTATAGGTTTGGTATGGAATCCTCACTTTCACTCATTCTCCACTCAATTTTATTTAGTGGAATTGCCTTCAAAGATCTATCTCATCATAAAAAAATGAAATAATCCTTTTGTTAGGCAGCAGTTTGTTTTAAAGGGACAAATTGCAAACACTTGTCCATTTTTATATTTATTCTGTATCGAATGGACGAACCCAGTGATAATTGTATTAAAGACACAAATACCAAAGTTATTTTATTTGAAGGAACCTTACATTCTCTCTCATTTATTTATTTATTTGGTGGAACCTTGTATCGTTCCGCTCTTATTTATTCATTTATTTGGGTGGGTTTGTTTGTATTTATTATATGATTTTTTTTTGTTTCGTTTGTTTTGGACATGGCTTTAGTCACTTATTTTGAGGAACTTATGTTTGTTATTGTATTTTGTATGATGCATGGATTGGATATGTGTTTTGGGAAGATTTATATTATTATCGGTATTTTGTTATTTTGTTATTTTGTTAGGCACAAAATAAAAGCCTGTTCATCTCTTTATGACTGGTCAGATGAACATACCAGTGTCAATTGTTTACGGTACAAATTGGCAAAACCATTTTGAATGTGGATCCTTTCTATTCTCTCTACTCATTATTAAGTGTGGAACCCTCACATTTCACTCATTCTCCACTCATATTTATTTATATATTTGGAGTGGGATTTCGCCCTGATAAATTATCCAAGCTTATCATAAGGATAAGAAGGTTTCATTCATTATAGGGCTTTTTATTTATGCCTTCAATAGTCTGCCTTACTATTACTTAATAAAGCAATGTTTTATTCAGCAATGATTTGTTTAAAGCGACAAATTGTAACGCTGCCCATTTTCATATTTATTCTGTATCAAACGGGCAAACACAGTGGTAATTGTATTGGAGGCACAAATACCAAAACCATTTCTCCGCTTTAGTGGCTCCAAAGTTCAGATGCCGACTTCATCCGGCGATGTGGACAAAACCTTTCTTTTTGGCCTCCCAGAGGTTTTGGTAGCTTTTGTATTAGCCACCACATGTGTTCCTTGATTAACGGCTCAAGGCAACAAGGCCGGGTTATGCCCGGGGGGGGGACATTCTGGTTTATGGTATTTCTTCAGTGGACACCATCCACATCTCTTGATTAACGGCTCAAGGCGATAAGGCCGATTTATGCCTGATGGGGCAGCTTTGTTTGTGGTATTTCTTCAGTGGACACCATCCACGTCCCTTGATTAACGGCTCAAGGCGACAAGGCCGATTTATGCCCGATGGGACATTTTGGTTTGTGGTATTTCTTCAGTGGACACCATCCACGTCCCTTGATTAACGGTTCAAGGCGACAAGGCCGATTTATGCCCGATGGGACATCTTTGGTTGTGGTATTTCTTCAGTGGACACCATCCACGTCCCTTGATTAACGGCTCAAGACGACAAGGCCGATTTATGCCCGATGGGACATCTTTGGTTGTGGTATTTCTTCAGTGGACACCATCCACGTCCCTTGATTAACGGCTCAAGACGACAAGGCCGATTTATGCCCGATGGGACATCTTTGGTTGTGGTATTTCTTCAGTGGACACCATCCACGTCCCTTGATTAACGGCTCAAGGTGACAAAGCCGATTTGTACCCGGCGGGACATGGATAAGTACCTTTTACCTCGAGACTTAAGCCACCTTTCTTTTGGGCGTATGAGTTTAGCCACCTTTCTTCTTGGTGTTTGAGTTTGGCCACCTTTCTTCTTGGTGTATGGGTTTAGCCACCTTTCTTTTTGGTGTATGGGTTTATACATGGTATTTCTTGAGATATCGCCCGTTTATAGGAGGTAATGGTCTTTCGCTTTTATGATCTATGAGTTGGTATGCTCCTTCGTCAAATACCTTCTCAATCACATATGGGCCTTCCCAATTAGGTGAAAACTTTGGGCCGATGTGCCGGCCAATTATGGGCGTTCGGAGAACAAGCACCAATTCTCCTTGGCGAAAAGTTCTTGGGCGAGCCATTTTATCGTAGGCTCGTGCCATTTTTGCTTGGTATATTTCCAAGTTTTGTTGGGCTATGATTCGCCTTTCGTCCATAGCGTCGAGTTCGTCGAGCCTGAGGCGTTTCTTCTCATCTAACGACATTTCATTTTGGAGTGCCACCCTTAAGGACGGGAGCTCCACCTCGAGTGGCAGAACAGCTTTAACACCGAACACCAAGGAATATGGTGTCGCTTGAGTGGGGGTTCGACATGTGGTTCGATATGCCTAAAGCGCTTCTTGCAACCTTTCATGCCAGTCGCGCTGATTTCCTTTCAATGTCCTTTTCATGATTTTTATCAAGGTCTTATTGAACGCCTCTGCTAAACCATTTGCTCTGGGATTGTATATGGAAGAATATTTCCAATCAATCTTGAACTTTTCCGCAAGTGCGTATACTTTGGCACTTTTGAACACGGCCCCGTTATCAGAAATGATTCTCCTCGGGGTCCCAAATCGGTATAAGATATGGGTTTTGAAGAAATTTACGACATCAATTGCCTTCACTTCCCTAAGCGGGACTGCCTCAGCCCATTTGGTGAAGTAATCAGTTGCAGCTAAAATAAACTTATGACCTTTGGAGGAAGGCGGGTCAATGGGCCCGACTACATCGGTACCCTATGCATCAAACGGCCAGGATGATATAGTCGGGTGTAGTGGATTTGGGTGTTGATGTATGAATGTGCCATGTATTTGGCACATATGACACTTTTTGGCATGCTCGATACAATTGCGTGCCATGGTGGGCCAATAATAGCCCATGCGCTTTATCTTAAGTCGCATTTTGGATCCTGGCTGATGTGCTCCGCATAAACCCGAATGAACTTCCTTCATGATTTGGTGGACTTCTGGGTTTGACACACAGCGAAGCCACATTTGGTCATATGATCGCCTGTATAAGGTGTCATTGACGTAGGCGTAGCGAAGCGCTCTCTTCTTGAGTTGCTCTCGCATTGATTTCTCATTCGGGAGAACCCCGTATTTAAAGTATTCAACGAAAGGTTGGCGCCAATCGTCATTTGGCTGAGTCACCATGACATCTTCCAGATCACTTTCCATTTCTTCAGCCATAGCCACCTGGATTTTATCTTTGGTCCCCGTGAAGCATGAGGACATGGGTCGTCGGTTTTTGACAACAATTTGCACATTTTCGTCGTCGGGCTCGCCTAATTCTTTAGCCACCCGAGCGAGTGCATCAGCTTTGCCGTTTGTGGCTCTTGAGATTTTCTTGAATAGGATTTTGGGAATTTCATCTATTAATTCCAAAACCCTAGCATGATACTTTACCAATTCTGGTTTTAGTACCTTGTATGCTCCGGTGATTTGATTTATTATCAATTGAGAGTCACCAAACACATGGAGTTTTCTAATCCCCATATTCAGCGCAAGCTCTAACCCGGCTATGAGCACTTCATATTCAGCCTCATTATTTGTACAAGGCTCAGTCAATGCCAAGGCATGACGCATGATTCCTCCTTCTGGTGTTACAAAAACTAAGCCTATCCCGGCCCGTATTTGCGGGATGTTTGGGCCCGCGGTGGGCCGTATTGATGATGTCCCATCAAAATACATTTCCCAACTTGGGGTTTCATCTTTGATATGAAAGACTTCTTCATTTGGAAATTCGCATGCCAAAGGAGAGTCGTCGGGTATTGGATGGGCCGCTAGGAAATCAGCCATCGCTTGCCCCTTTATGGCCTTTTGTGGCGCGAAAGTTATATCAAATTCGGTCAGGATTATGGCCCATCTTGCCAACCTGCCTGTAAGCATGGGTCTCGTCATGAGATATTTTAAGGGGTCAATCTTTGAGATGAGGATGACCTTGTGGGCTATCATGTAGTGTCGCAACTTCTTCATGGCGAACACTAATGCCAGACAATGCTTTTCAATCGGTGTATAGGCGTATTCCGCCCCTACCAGCATGTGGCTCAAATAATAGAGGGCGTTTTCTTTCCCTTGTTCATTTTCTTGCGCTAACAAGGCCCCGAGGGATCCATCCAAGGCCGTTGTGTACAGTATCAGCTCTTTTCCTGATATTGGAGCGGCTAGTACTGGCGGTTTGAGGAGATAGCCCTTGATGTCGTTCAGGGCTCGTTGACAGGCTTCGTCCCATTTAAATGGGACATCCTTTTTGGTCAATCGGATGAAAGGTTGTATCCTACCCGATAGATTGGCTATGAATCGCCTGATGTATGCCAAGCGGCCTTGAAGCGAGCGAAGCTCTTTAAGGTTCCTGGGTGGTGGCAATTCTTGTATTGCCTTGATTTTACTCGGGTCTATTTCGATCCCTCGGTGTCGAATGACAAATCCAAGAAATTTCCCCGACGAGACCATAAAGGCGCACTTTAGCGGGTTTAACTTCAGCGCGTGTTGCCTCAAGCGGTCGAACACGACTTTGAGGTTCCTGAGATGTTCGTCATAGGACGTCGCCTTTACGACCAAATCATCTACGTAGAATTCGACAATCTTATGAATTAGATCATCAAATATTTTCGTCATGGCTCGCTGGTACGTAGCCCCGGCATTTTTGAGGCCAAAAGGCATAACCTTATAACAATAAATGCCCATCGGAGTGCGGAAGGCCGTGTGTTTTTGGTCTTCTTCATCCATTTTGATTTGGTTATACCCCACATATCCATCCATAAAGGAGAATACTTCATAGGATGAGGTATGGTCGATGATGATTTCAGTCACGGGTAAAGGAAAGTCATCTTTGGGACAAGCTTTATTCAGGTCCCGAAAGTCGACACATAAGCGTATTTGCCCGTTCTTCTTCTTTACGGGAACGATGCTAGCCACCCAATCGGGAGTTTCTTCTTCCCGTACGAAACCTGCATCAATAAGTTTCTTGGTTTCAGCCACGACCTTTTCTTCGAGTTCTATTCTCATTCGTCGTGGTGCCTGTTTGACCGGCTTTATACTCGGGTCAATTTTGAGTTTGTGGATCGCAACTTTGGGATCCAATCCTGGCATTTCTTCATAGCTCCATGCGAAACAATCAACATATTCTTGGAGCAAGGCCCTCAGGGTTCCCGTTTTTCTTGAGGAAGGGATGCGCTTATGAAGGTTGGCCTGGGGTCTTCATCTGTCCCGAGATTAACTTCCACCAACTCGTCAATGGTGTTTGGCGCGCCGTCCTCTAACTCTTTTGGTGCATTTTTAGCCACCAGGATGAAGTCTTCTTCTTCCGACTCCTCAGATACCACATAACAAGTAACTCTTCGGTTCTTGAAGAAACTTCGACACCGTTCGTTGGGATCCCCGTCTTCTTCTGACTCAGAGTCGTATCCCAAACCGCGAGTGTATTTGATCTTGTCATCGAGGCCCCTGACCGTATTAGTCGAGCCATTCCATAATTTCTCAAAATAATACATTTTGGATTTCGATATGGTTTGAGGACACCGGGCTCTTTCCATCAGTTGACCCTGATTCTTCCCGAAATACCGGGACGCCTCGATATTGACTTCCCCGTCGTCGGAGTCTTCTGACAATAAGCCACTCCACTCGTGGATCAGGGCATTATCACTAGGATTGATTGCATCAATTTTGTAGAATCTAATTGGTCTATGAGTGACCGTCTTCCCTGGCAGACGTTCGACCTTTGAAGGAACGACAAACGTCCGCAACTTCTGGATTTGGTTCACTTCTTTGGGAGAAAGGTCCTTGTAATGTTTTTCGGGTACCTTTTCAACCCTTAAAGACGATTCATGGCTTTCGTCAGTTTCGAAGTTGTATGTGGGTTTGACGTGAAATAGGATTTCTTCTTCTGATCCACTTTCCGATTCATACACCTCTCCATCTATAGGAGTTTCCTCTTCTAACTCATCGTCTGTTGAGGCCCCGTATAACGGGATAACCCGGCGCGTCGAGATCTTCTCATCTTCTTCATCAGAAGAGGCGCCAAATAAGGGAGTGACACCATACACTCGTTCCTCCTTGTCTTCCTCTTCATCAGAGGATAACCCGTAAACGGGTTTATTACTCAAAGTTGGTGTCTTTTTATCATGAGATGACACCAGATCGGGCGTGGATTTGGTTTGGCTTGTTTGCATTTCCAAGCCATTTCCTTGTAAGACGGAGCTTAGAGACTTCATCAGCGCTTTATGCCGATCCTTCTCCTCCTGCGTGAAGAAATAACGGGCGTCGCTAAGGCCAATTTCATGGACCCCGAACGGCTTGATGTCCCCATTTATCCTTTTTTGCCTTCCATCTTTCGTGTATTTCATGCATTGGTGAAGAGTTGATGGTACCACCTGGTTTTCATGCAGCCAAGGGCGACCGAGTAAGGCCTTGTATGACGTATCGGCGTCAATGACATAAAATTTAGTCGAGGTTATCAGGCCCCCGAATTGGAGTGTTAAGGTCACCGCACCCATGGATTTCTGTGAATGTTGATTGAACCCATGAATGGTCACTTTCTCATTTGACAATGGCTCGGTGTCCAGCATTAAGGTTTTCAGGATCCTCAAGGGCATAATGTTTATCGATGACCCCGAATCGACCAAAATGCGATTCAATCTTTGCCCCTCACAGTCGCCAGTTACATACAACGGCCGGTTGTGATCGGCGGTGCCAGTCAACAGGTCTTCATCAGTGAAATGGATACCCGTTAAACGGCTGTTGACGTATGCCGTCTCATGTGATTGCTTTTCAGCAAAGTAGGCCTGAAATTGCTCAGGATTTTGGAGCGCGTATATTAATATGTCGCGCATATCCTTCGACATCATCAATGCATCAAAGACACTAAGCAAGGCTGGGATCTTACGGAGATGCGCCAGCACATTATAATCTCCTACCGTGAGTTTTGACTTTTCACGGGTGGGTAGGCCATTTTCTGGTTCTTTGCTTGTACTTTTGGTCTTCGCGACATTTCGGTCAGACTCCTTTGGAGGTTGACGTTCAGGGATGTAGGTGCCCGAACGCAGAACGACCTAATATTCTGTCTTTTCCTTTTCAGAGGTAGTGGCCTCATTACCTTTTTCGGGATAAAATAGACTCCCGGGAAAGTGTGCGTCTTCTTCAGAATCGCTATTATGATGTATTGCATGACACCATTCTTTTTGGTTAGGCGCGGAACAGGTGTATTTGTGAGGATTTGATTGTCCTTCCTCCCTGTTCTCTATTTTAAAAGAGCGTTTTCGGCCGTCGACGGGCCTACCCTCTTTCCTTGACTCAGGATTTATTGACCCTCTCCTTGGGTTCACAACGGAGATATTCCTGGCTTGAGTAGAAACGGCCTGAGACTCGCCACCTCTTTCCTCACTTGTGGTTTCAATCGTCAGCCTTTCTTCATGGCCGCAATCTTGTCATGCTATGCTTTCCAGCATTTCTTTGTCTTCTATGTTTACTAAAAAGACGGGAGGTTTCCTTCGGGCTTGACCTGGCCGAAATGCCTCATTTCTGGATTGATGCCCATGAGAAACTATGATCACCATGTCCTCTTTCGGGCGCCCCGAAGATGAGTTTCCCTCGTCTCGGGTAAATCCAACTCTAAGGAACCCATTCATTTCAGGTCCCTTCTCGCATTCTTTTCTCATTCGACAGGGCATGTCTTCCACTAGCCCTTTTATGCCTTCGGGTTTGAATTTTCGAATTGTCGACCTTGAGTATAGGCTTGTTGTCCTTTCGTGACTATCCATGAAGTGATGAACTTGCCCGAGAAGCTCGTTGAGATAAAACTCCTCCCGACAAGGGATAGTATCAGAGTCTTCTGACTCACTCACCTCATGAGTTTCTACGTGGGTGATGACACAGCATTCTTCATCCCAGAATTCATCTCCTTCATCTGTGGTTTCGTCTTCATCGACTATACCCAGTAATTTATTAAGAATTCGCTTAGGAATGAAGTCTCGAAGCATGGCCGGTATCGGTTGACCTTGTTCATATTTTTCGAGCGCATCAATGTACTTTTGGAGTTCTGACTTTTCCGGATACTCCTTTGGCTTTACTGGCTTCTTGTCCCGCTTGCGACTGCCATTTTTGTTCGCTTTATTATAGAAAGCCACCGGTTTTCTTGGTGGTTCAGGGATAATGGGAGTCACTTCATTTTTCCACAAAATACCTGGTTCTTTCCGGATGGACTTGAGAAGCTTCTTTGCTTTACGGGACAGATGGATACTCCAAGGTTCCGCCGAAGAATCCTCAATATTGATCTCTATATGAGAGACCGCATTCACCTGCTCATGCGGGGCTGGCGTTTGGAGGATACTATGAGCCAGAGTTATCTCGCCATTCTTATACCTCCTTTCTATCCAGTCCTTGAACACCCAGCAATCTTCTATGGGGTGCCCAAGTACTCTGTGATATGGATAGTAGTTCGGGTCACTGGATTTTTCCATATCAGCGGGCCGTTTACATTTGGGTAATTGGAGCCCGTCCTTCAAGGCATCTTTGAAAAGTCGTGCGACCTTATCCCTTTTAAATGAGTAAGGCTTGCCTTTCAATTCTTCCAGACTTTTAAGAGGTTGTTCGCTTCCATATACGGGTTTTGCACTGCTGCCGCCGTCATTTTTATTTGACGAGCCACCATTGTTCACAGTGTTGACATTAGCGGTCGTATTTTTGTCGCCGGATTTGCTTGTACTGGCTACCTTGGCCTCGGCCTTCCCTCCTCTTTGGAATCTCTGACCCGAGTAGTTGGGCCATGAATTTGGAGGTGCATTTTCCAGCATGGACACACAGTTTATCAAATCCTGATATGTCGTAATTTTGGCTATCCCTAAGAACGGTGTCATCCAGTTGTCAACGTTCCTGAGTATTAGTTCGACCGCCTCCCTTTGGGTTATCGAGCGATCACACCTGATGCTGAGGTTTCGCCAGCGACTAATGTATTCCAGAACTTTCTCATTCTTCTGGGGCCTAGTATTGGCCAAGTCCGCAATGCTGATTTTGTCAGTCATGACCGCGAACTTTGCCCTGAATGCATCAGTCATGTCATCCCACGTTTTAATACTCCCATTTTCTAATGAGTAGTACCATTCGAAAGCGGGACCCGTCAGTCTTTGCGGGAATTGACGCAGCAACAAAGCGTCATTGCCCCCTGTATTCCCATACGAGGCCATGAAATGGGCCAAGTGTTGATCTGGGTTGGTGTCTTTTACACCCTCTCCCGAGAAGGATTTAAACTTCGGGACTATATACCCCTTTGGGTAAGGTATAACGTCGTAATCGGCTGGATACGGCCTCCCCGTTCGTTTCAAGGGTGAGACGGTAAATCCTACGCCCGCTATTTGAAGTTGTTGACTAATTATCTCTTGGATCTCCTTCTTAGTCAATCCTTGATTCTCGTTGGTATATATACGAGTGTTGGAGCCCCGAGCAATATTGACTCGAGAGCTCTCTCCTCCACATGGGAGGTCTTCTTTGTGACTGTCGGGGTCTCTGAAGCTTGAATGTTGCGATGGTTGAGGTCCCGTATGTTTGGAGGGTCCTTCATCTTCCACCCTTTCGTTTGTGATCCCCTTCTTGGTCAGAAAGTCACTTAAGGACTTGATCAGGCTTAAAGCCTCTTGATTTTGCTTTCTGAGCTCTCCCATTTCTTGCTCATTTCTCTGTTTATACTCTTCCATTTCTCGTTCTCGTATAGACAGTTGTCGTTTTAATTGGGCGACGAAATCATTCGCGGAGCCACCGGTGTCTTCCATTTCTGCCTCATTGTGGGCTGATTCGTCGTCAGTTGGAGGGCTCCCTTTTTGCCCTCTTTTGGTCCTGGCTCTGGTCCTGGCCGCATGAGCGTTCTCGACGTCTCGACCAAGCGGTGGGTCATTGGATGGGCCCACTTCTTCATCATCAGCCATATATGTGGCGTGACGTTCTTCTTGATCGTCTGAGGAGCTTTCGTCATACACCCCCACAGTATAGACTGTGAAGTGTTCTTCTTCGTCATCAGCGTAGGGTGCTGGACGAGAGACCCGCCTCTTCTTTCGGGCCTGATCAGGAACAGTGATAACCAGTCCTTTGCTTGACTTTAATGGCTTAGGGTTTAGTTTTGGCCCTAGCCTGTCAAATACAGTTGTGCTTGAGGCTTGGGGTTTTATCTTTGACCCCAGCCTATTAAACACATTTTGACCGTAGCCCGTGTTTTGGGCTTAGCCGCCTGTATATAGGTGGATGGTGTCTGGCTTGTTTGGATCAGACGAGATTTTGGGATCCATGTTTGTTTGGTCCCTGGTGCCCGTTCATATGGGCGGTTCCCCGATTCCCAGGGGAAATGAACCTGTCTCTGAGAGGCAGAAACTTGAGGTTTGTTTAGGCGCTGTTGTTTACGCGTCTTGAGAGCTTGGTGAGTCTCGTATAGAGACTTGCCTAGGTTGGCCTGTTTGAGGCCTGAGGGTCTTCCCAAATCGGTCGAGAAGTTTTGATTTTGGCGAGGTTTTGGTTGTGGAACCTCCCAAACGCTTCGGATACGAGCGGTTGGAGAGTTTCTTTTCACAATCCTTAGGGATGTGAAGGGGTTGGAGACGGGAAGATTTGGCTCAGCCACCAATTCATCCTGGTAGGCTTGGAGAGCCCGTTTCTTGGTGACCTTTGGGGCCACCGGTGTCGGAAGGGTCAAGGAGACTTTGTTCGCTGAACGGTCTCTCCTGGGGCGTTGAGGTTTTGGAGGAAGCGCCATTATTTGGTTGTCAATCCCCTTCTTGGTGATCCTGAAGGAGACTTCCTCATCATCCTCTTCAACCATTGTCGGTGTAGGCGATGGTGGAGTAGGAGGAAGAACGATCATTTGGGGAAAATCCCCGAATGAGAACACCATGTGGCCCGCCTCGTTGAGAGAGACAGGAACGGCGATCGCAAACGGTGAATTCGCTCCAGACATCATTTCCTGAAAAATATAAACTCCACAAATCAATTAGCCATATTTCATGCAAAATTTATTATATATATTTTTTGTTTGATCCATATATTTAATTATTTTAGCCTAAAAGATGAGAGGAGAAAGATACGTCCCACCGGGCGTGCCAGAACCTGTGCGGCCCTTTTTCGCGGCCCACGCGCGAGGCATCGGCGTCCTCGCTCACGGGGGAAGAAGGTGCAGGTACATCCCTGCGCGTGTTTGTGCGCTCAAGGACTTATTATTTAGGTGATTGTGGGAACTTTTATTTTTCGACGGGCGCAAGCCCCCGCCGTTAATTACCCCGGCTCTCGCCTCGGGAACCTCTGATTAATGGGCTAAACTAATCAAAATATATGGATCATATTTGTGGCTTTATTTCTTCCTTCCAATTTATTATAATACATGCTCAAAATAACCCAAAGGTAGAACTTTGGATAATAAGACTAAAGACGTATGATCTAAAGTCAGAGAAACGTATAATTTCTCATAAATCAGAGATCGAGGACGTATAATCCTATTAATCTCACAGAGTTCGAATATGAAGCGCACTGCCAACTCGATGCTCAAGGAACCAGAGATGTTTGATCTCTAGAAAGGTTCATGTCAAAGACAAGGACGTATAGTCCTAAACAGTCTATTGACCTTCCAAATCCCGAATCTGAAGCGCTATTCCAATTCGAAACCTGGGAAAATTGGAGAGTCGGGAACATATAATTCTTTATCGATTTCCAAAATGAGGTACATTAAACCTGAAACGCACTGCCAGTTTAATGTTCTCAAAACATGATTTGATATGATTTGATATGTTGGTATGTTTTTACCAAGTTTTGGACTTATCTGCATATTTGGCATATTTGACCAGAGATTTGGATATATTTGCATATTTGACATATTTTATCAAGAGTTTGGACATATTTGTATATTTGGCATGTTTGGCCAGAAATTTGGGTGTATTTGCATATTTGACATGTTTGGTCAAATGTTTGGGTTTATTTGCATATTTAACATGTTTGGTCAAAAGTTTGGTCATATTTGCATATTTGACATGTTTGGTCAAATGTTTGGGTTTATTTGCATGTTTGACATATTTGGTCAAATATTTGGACATATTTGTATTTTTGACATATTTGGCCAAATATTTGGGTATATTTGCATATTTGACATGTTTGATCAAAGATTGGGACATATTTGTATTTTTGACATATTTGGTCAAATATTTGGGTATATTTGCATATTTGACATGTTTGGTCAAATATTTGGACATAATTGTATTTTTAACATATTTGGTCAAATATTTGGGTATATTTGCATATTTGACATGTTTGGTCAAAGATTTCGGATTTATTTGTATATTTGACGTGTTTGGTCAAATATTTGGACATATTGACATATTTAAATATTTTGATTTGTTTTATCAAAATATAACAAAGTTTGATTATTTTGAACATTTTGATTTGTTTTATCAAAATGTAACATGATTTGATCATTTTTGAATATTTTGATTTGTTTTATCAAGATATAACATAATTTGATTATTTTGAATATTTTGATTTGTTTTATCAAAATATAACATAATTTGATTATTTTGAATATTTTGATTTGTTTTATAACATAATTTAATCATTTTTGAATATTTTGATTTTGTTTTATCAAAACATAACTTGATCATTTTGAATATTTTGATTTGTTTTATCAACATATGACATAATTTGACTATTTTGATTATTTTGATTTGTTTTATCAAAATATAACATAATTTGATTATTTTGAATATTTTTTTATTTGTTTTATTAAAATATAACATAAATTGATTATTTTGAATATTTTGATTTGTTTTATCAAAATATAACATAATTTGATTATTTTGAATATTTTGATTTGTTTTATCAAAATATAACATAATTTGATTATTTTGAATATTTTGATTTGTTTTATCAAAATATAACATAATTTGATTATTTTGAATATTTTGATTTGTTTTATCAAAATATAACTAATTTCGTTATTTTGAATATTTTGATTTGTTTTATCAACATATAACATAATTTGGTTATTTTGAATATTTTTGATTTGTTTTATCAAAACATAACATAATTTGATCATCTTGAATATTTTGATTTGTTTTATCAAAGTATAACATAATTTGGTTATTTTGAATATTTTTGATTTGTTTTATAAAAATATAACATAATTTGATTATTTTGAATATTTTGATTTGTTTTATCAAAATATAACATAATTTGGTTATTTTGAGTATTTTGATTTGTTTTATCAAAATATAAGAAAAATATTTGTACAAGATGATATGCATTTTATATGTTTTGAATTTTTCTTAAAATAAAAATAAAATCAAAATTGAATTTTTATTATTTCAAAAATATCTTCAAATGAAACCATGATTTTTGATGTATTTTTCATGATTTTTGGTCTTAAGGAATTATTTTTATTTAATATTTCAAATCTATTTTTTTTGAAACAGATTAATGTGAGCCTTTGATTTAAAGCTAGATCATCAAGATCCAAACTTTGAATTTTTTCTGGGCTGTCGGATGGCATCAAGATCCGTGCGATTTCCCTCCCATATGCTTGAGTTCAAATTTCATCAATATCCACACTTTCATATGCATCAATATTCGTATTCTTGCTTGATCGGAGCTCTGCCGGCGTCGGATCGTCGATCGGGGGGAACCACCGGAGTCGTCTCGGGGAGGAGAACACTACTGTCTTGGTCTCGGGGCCACTAGCTCCGGCGATCGCCGGAAATAGCACCACCAGTTCGGCTAGGGCTGGAAACTCGTGGGGAATCGGTTTTTTGTCGATTTTGAGCTCGTTTTGTCAAATTGGTTCAATTCCTTCGAGCTATAGCGTCGTTAAAACATGACAAACAAGTTGTGAAATTTAATTTTAATTTAAATATCTGAATATGTGAGTTTCATCGACCGGTACCGAATAGGCTCAAACGGATTTGGTACCGATTGGAAATTCATGCATCTATCATTGTTTTTCTCTTCAATTGATTCTTCTAAAAAACATATTTAACCATGTTCCAGTATATTTGAGTGGTCAATTTCACCATTTTTTATTTCTGGAGAAAAAAACGAAAAAAATCAGAAAGGAAAAAAAAAACAGAAAAGGAAAAAAACAGAACCAACCCAGTTTTTTCCTTTTGACAGACCCAACTTTAAAAATTCATATAAAATCACAGAAAATTCAAAAAAATATGAAATTATGGGAACATGTCTATGAAAACATACTCTATATTCTTAAAAAATTTCAGATCAAATGGGTGAGTAAATCAAGATATATTAGCTGATCTTTGAACTGGCCAGATAAGGCACATGCCAGATCTGTGCCAGCTCTGTTTTCTGTTTTTTTCTTTTTTTTTCTTTTTTTCAAGAAATTCACACATCCTAATCAACTAAAAAAAAATCCAAATCAAATAAACAATCACCCTTTATCAGGCTATATTTTTTTTCATTTAAATCAGTTTTTTTTTTTGATGTTGAGTTTGGTGTTTGACCATCAGTTGACTTTTGAGATTTTTTGGACTGATGAGATTTGAAAAATCATAACAATTCACAGAAAATTCCAAAAATTATAAAATTCTAAATATAAGTTAATATAAACCTACTCTACAGGTCTGTAAAATTTTATGAAAAATGGACAACCAGATTGAGAGATATGGACTGATCTCTCAACTGGACAGAAATGCCCCTTTGCTGGAATCAGATCAGCATGCATATTTATTGCTTTTCTTTTACTCAAATATGATTTTGAGCATCCAAACATGTTTAAAATGCAAAATAAAAGATCAAGGAGAGATAAAAAACCAGATTTGATCAAAACTTCATATAATATTGCATTTAACATAACATATCAACATATAACATCACATAAACATGGGGGGTTTATTTTCTATGAAATTTGACGGCATAACGGCTTGTATTAAGCTGTTTTGAGCCTTTATATAACCACTGCACATGTGCACAGGGTTTGAGAAGAGGGTATGAACATGTGCCCATTCCTATTGAACCAAATCAACATGTGCCGATCGGTTATCGTGTGTTTATCAAATTTCATAGAAAATACGCATAAGTAAGCACCTGAGACTCATGCTTGGTCACAATTGAGCTCGGTAAGGGAAGAGGCACATGTGCACCATCTCCAACCCGAAAGCTTGACTATCTCACCCATCAAGGTGAGACTAGCCCCTAGAGCTCAATTGAGACCAAGCCAAGCTCAAGGCTTGGCCCCTTTGTGTCTCAATCAATTACAACAACTATTCTAACAGAGCTTTATTTGGAGAGAAGAGGGTTTAAGGCTTGATTTCGGTTTTGGCAAGGCTTTGGCCAAGCTTGAGCTTATGGGGGGTATTGGCTCCTGATT
Source organism: x Bolboschoenoplectus mariqueter (assembly GCA_037678475.1). Lineage (NCBI taxonomy): Eukaryota > Viridiplantae > Streptophyta > Magnoliopsida > Poales > Cyperaceae > x Bolboschoenoplectus > x Bolboschoenoplectus mariqueter. The sequence continues at coordinate 2,249,482 of CM075250.1, forward strand.
TCTCTTCTCTTGGGGTCTATTTATAACCCAAGAGCTAGGGCAACATTCCAGGGAAGCTCTGATTTGATCTAGAGCGTTGAATTAATCGTATGGCCGAAATTGAGCCAGCCGGGCTCAAGGGTTGTAACAGCTCATTTCTGGAAGATTCCTTCTGTTTCTTTCGCAGAGATGCATCACCTATCATAGCCTAATACGTGTATTGGTATGTTGGCTCTCGGAAATGAGCATCCAATGCATGGTTTGGTGTCTCCCGGTGGGGGTTTGAGGCTTAACGTGTTCCAATTACATTGAAGCATCTCTAATATTTGTTTATCGTGTCAACCAGTCCCAAACATGTTGCATTTACATGTTTTATGCATTTTCCGAACCCTCACCTCTTAATTTTGCCAATTTAAGATTTTTCCGATTTATACCAGAATGTGAATAGGTGGTCCTATTCGTATGGCACTTCTGACATCAAGTTCACCCTTTACACATCATTTTGGGACCCCAAGGAAGCTTCCTGATGCATCAAAACCAAGCTCTCATGCATTGGTTGCTCAAATCGACTTTACACCGAAGCAACTTCTCCTTCCTTTTTCTCTTTATTCACTTGCTCATTTGGCTTACCGTTGATGTCATTGAGCTCTCCTTGATGTAAGGAATCCGAGGCTAAGAGGGTTCGAACTAATTCGACTTATTTCTCATCCTTCCATTTTCGGATTTTAAACCTTCAATTTCGCGGGTTGGGAAAGAAGAAGAGGAAGAGAGGCTTCTGTTTCGTGGGTCCCCTCTGCAGTGGGATATCAACGAAATGGAGAGGATCGCTGGAGAGAGGGGAGATTGAGGAGGCCACTGGAGAGAAGAAATCGGGTCCCAGTTGGCAGCAGCAGGAAAGGGAATGGGACCCATTTGTCATGTTTAATGAGAAACAAACATATTGCATTCCTTATTTGAACTTGGTTCACGTGGTCTGTGCACCAATTGAATTGATGTGAAGAGAGAACATAGGTGCACCAAGTGCACCACTTATTTCCCTTCTTCCTTTTCGCTCGAGAAAAAGATTAAAGGCCAAGATATGCTTGGCAACTCCAAGTTGCACACAAACGTCTCCAACTGCTATTTTATTTGTCTTTTTTTTTATTTCTAAATTATTTTTCATGAAATTGTTTGTGATAAAATCATGAAAATTATTGTAAAATCATAGAATTTTTTCTATGATTTTTAAGAATATTTTTGGTATTTTTTGGAATGAAATTAGGCATTGATTTCATTTTATCATTGTGTATCATATGAAATTAGGCATTAATCTCACATAATCACTATATTTGACATGATTATTTTATGAAATTATTTCTTAATTTTAAGAAATAAATTTCATATGTGATAAATCATGAAATTAAGCATAATCTCATGATTTAATATTTGACATGATTATTTCGTGGAATTGTTTCTTGATTCCAAGAAATAAATTTCATATGTGGAAAATTACGAAATTGAGCATAATTTCATAATTTAAGACTTGGCATTGATTATTTCATGAAATTGTTTCTTAATTCCAAAAAATAAATTTCATATGTGGTGAATTACGAAATTGGGCATAATTTCGTAATTTTAAATTTTGAAATGAAAATCACATGAAATCACATTTGTTGATTTCATATAATTTAACTTGTGTGTATTTTTGGTATTTTTTTGACAGCAAACAGGGATCCACCTGTCATACACACAAAAAGTTGAAGGTGAGTTGAGTGGACCCAATACACATGCACCATACCACTGACAATACGTTTTGGTGTACAAGGACCGAGCCCATAGCCCAACCCCCAGTTTTTCGCTGGGGCTGTGTCTCATTAAATCTGACGACTGGGCCCTTCCCCCTAGTCTCACTGCCAAGGGGGCCCAACGCCCAGGTTTATTTCGGCTAGCAAAAAGAAAATGAAGGGAGAAAGAAATGAGCGCGGTGCAAGCGCTCCCTCCCTCTGACAGACTTGAAACCAAAGCACGGTTCACGTGCACCCAACCCAAGCGAGGGAAACCCTTTGAATTTCTCTCTCTCTCCCTCCTTTCTTCCTCCTCGAGCTCCAAAGTTCAGTGAAGCTTTGAAAATGGAGTTTGGGTATACAGCTCGAGTTGGCTTAAACCATTTTAGGGACTTAATCTGTACCATAAGAGGAGTTCAATGCCACAAACAGTATTGAAAATAGTAAAGTAAACAAGGATAAAATCGAAGGAGAAAATAGCTCGACCTTGAAGGTGACTGGGCAATTGGGAGCTCGAGAGGCCAAGCCAACGCCTGGGGAAGCTCCAAGACGCCTCCACGACGCTGCCTGAAGTGCCAATTTGGGGTGAAAAGCACTCAATTGACAGGTGCACTATTTGGCACTTGAGTCTGATTTGGGTATGGTCAATTGGCACAACCCAACACTCAAGCGACCAAATTGACACGTTGGACACACTCAATGGCACCTTGGTGACATGTCAAGTGCCAACGAGGCTAAAGAATATTCGGGATATGCTCACACCCGAAAGGCATGACACACTGGCCCAAAGAAGAAGACAAAGCCAATGGCTTCCTTCTCTCTCCCCAGGCCTGCGTCAGGGACACGTGTAGGCACCTCAATGGAGAGCTCTGAGCGCCAGTTAGCTGGAGGAATCTTCCAAGGACAAGCCACAGGCCAGCACAGGCCTGGCTGGCTCAATTATGGCCATTTGATCAAACCAAGGGCTAGGATGATGCCAGCTCAGCCCTGAGGCTCAAACCATGCCCTCTGGGCTATAAATAGACCCCCAGTGAAGAAGAAAGAGGGGAGAGAGAGCAACATAGCTGAAACTCTGCCAAAATCAAAACTCCACCCAATTTCCACAAAAGAAAACCCAGCTGAGAAGAAACCAAGTCTGGAATAGCTAGGTAATGGATATAGGAGTCAAGTCTTGAGCTTGGCTCAGTCCCAATTGAACTCAAGGAGCCAGTCTCACCTTGCTAGGTGAGATGGCTAGCCCCATGGCTGGGGAGGTGCACATGTGTCTCCTTCCTTCCAGAGCTCAATTGGTGACTGAGCATGAGTCTCAGGAGCTCACATGGTGAGTTCACCATGAAATTTGACAGTATACTCCAACCAATTGGCACATGCCAATATGATTTCACGGGGATGGACACATGTTCATCCCCTTTCTCTCTCAAGCCCTGTGCACATGTGCAGTGGCTATACAAAGCTCAAAAGCGCGTACCTCAGATCTCTGGAGTGCCCCTCGCGAACGGAAGAAACGATAGCGAGCATCCTTGGGAGAAAGGGATGATGCCGAAGCACAAGCTATATATGACAAATAGGGTAGTATAACCTGTATCTCTTGAGAAAGGACAGGGGTATAAAGACCCATCCAGTGTGCATGAAGTCAACCACTGATGAAATGAAAGGGGATGACCTCCCCACTGAAAGAAGGATCGCGAGAGGAAACTAACCCGCGAAGAGATCGATAAATGTTGGCCAACGCCGGGATAGCCATGGAAACCCTATGTCCCCGAGCCAAGATGTTAGCCACAACAAATGAAGAAGGCCTAATCCTGCCAACTGGAGAACTATGCAAGACGAAATAACACAGCCACCATGATAGAAAGGCAGTCAATAGTGTTTCCTCGTCAACAATCCTGGTAGTATGCACAATACCAGTCGATAGTCCTACTCCCCAAGGATCACAAGGATCGGCAAAAGAAGTACGGGGATGTGTCGGAGCATCGGCAAAGTAAGAAACCCACTGGCCCAATGATACACCCTCTCGGTCCCCTAAAATCTCATTATAAATCTTATATACCTGACAAAGAGATGCCGGGTACATCGGAGTCCCGTCTGGCCTCAGACTGAGCAAATCCACTCCACTGAGGCAATGCTCATCATACGGAAGGCCATAAATCGGCAACCCTGATAACTGGGAGAGGTCCCATAGACTCAAAGTCATCTCACGATCCTCCGTGAATAAGGTGTTCGTGACATAACTCCAACGCTCAGCAAATGCCCGAAACAAGGATATGTCCTGGGTATATCCAAAAAGCGAGAGGTACACCGCCTCGTAAATCCCCGCTTGTTTAAGCATGCTTTTCTCTGTAAGCAAGGTGAACTGAACCCACTCCACTTGTCGGGGGCGCCTTTCCAAAACCCCGCGGAGCACGCACTTGTCGTCCCAAGGACACGCCCGATATGATGTCATCTCTGCGCCCAGAAATTATGTCCAATTTCATAATTCACTCACCAAATTTTATCATTTTTGGGATTTTCTGTGATTTTCTGTGAATTTTTGAAATTGGATCTGCAAGAAACCAGAATTGAGTCAATTCTGGGTCAATACCAGAAATTGCAAAAATGAAATTAACTTGTGTACAAATGAAATTCATGTGTTGAACTGGTATAAAACCTTTCTAAAACATGTAACTGATCTAAAGGAATACATTCCAGCATGCAATTTGAAAAGAATGTGATAAAATCAAAAGAAAACCAAATTGAAAATAAAGCCAAAAATGACGCAATATGCATAAAGGACAATGCACATCTAAATTGATGAAATTGATCATCCAAACATGTTGAAACATACTAAACGACACTGTTTGGAAGGTTAATTGGAAGAAAATTGCAAAGAAAAGCCATGAAATACCATTTGGTACCAAGACCTCGAAACCAGTTTGGTACCAAATGGCCAAAGTTACAAAATTGATGAATTAAACCCAAATTAAACTTCAAAATCTTGCTAAACATGTTCTGACGATGCCATACGACAAAGGAATCGAATTAATTTGTCAAAAATCAGCTCAAATTCCTCAAAATTTCATCTCAACCAATATACCAACCGAAACCAAGTGGCTACCCCCACCTCCAGCGATCCAAGCCGCCGCCGCCGAGACCACCACTGATGGACTCCCCACTCTCCGACGATGCCAACCATGCCCTCCGATCGAAGATCAGACGCCGGCAGGGCCTCGATCAGTGTCAGAGAGGATGAGCACGAATATTGATGCATCTCAAAGTGCGAATTTTGATGAAATTCAAACAGCTCAGTGGAGGCTTGATGCGCGCCAGAGATCCAACGGCCCAGTTTAAAAGATGCTTTAAAAACTGAACTAAAGTTCAGATCTTGATGCATGGGCCCAAATCCAATGGCCCATATTAATCTGTTTTGAAAATAAACTTTAAACACCAAATAAAAATGATTTCTCAAGCCCAAAAATTACGAAAAATATATCAAAAATCATGATTTCATTTATGAATATTTTTAAAGCCATAAAATGCCAATTTTGATTTTTTTTAATTTCTTTTTATTATAAATAAAAGAAAATTCAAGACATATGATATATGTATAAAATAAATTCAAAATATCAAATAGAATATTTAAAATAAATGGAAATTATGTCATATGAAAATACTCAAAATAATTGAAATCTATTTTTGATAAAACAAATCAAAATTTGCAAAATAATCAAATTATCTTATATTTTGATAAAACAAATCAAAATATTCAAAGATAATCAAAATATGTCATATTTTGATAAAATAAATAAAAATATTCAAAATAATCAAATTATGTTATATTTTGATAAAACAAATCAAAATATTCAAAAATGATTAAAATATGTTATATGTTGATAAAATGAATCAAAATTTGCAAAATAATCAAATTATGTTATATTTTGATAAAACAAATCAAAATATTCAAAGATAATCAAAATAAGTTATATCTTGATAAAATAAATAAAAATATTCAAAATAATCAAATTATGTTATATTTTGATAAAACGAATCAAAATATTCAAAAATGATGGAATTATGTTATATTTTGATAAAACAAATCAAAATATTCAAAAATGATTGAATTATGTTATATTTTGATAAAACAAATCAAAATATCCAAAAATGATTAAAATATGTTATATTTTGATAAAACAAATCAAAATATCCAAAAATGATTAAAATATGTTATATGTTGATAAAATAAATCAAAATTTGCAAAATAATCAAATTATGTTATATTTTGATAAAACAAATCAAAATATTCAAAGATAATCAAAATATGTCATATTTTGATAAAATAAATAAAAATATTCAAAATAATCAAATTATGTTATATTTTGATAAAACAAATCAAAATATTCAAAAATGATTAAAATATGTTATATGTTGATAAAATGAATCAAAATTTGCAAAATAATCAAATTATGTTATATTTTGATAAAACAAATCAAAATATTCAAAGATAATCAAAATATGTTATATCTTGATAAAATAAATAAAAATATTCAAAATAATCAAATTATGTTATATTTTGATAAAACAAATCAAAATATTCAAAAATGATTGAATTATGTTATATTTTGATAAAACAAATCAAAATATCCAAAAATGATTAAAATATGTTATATGTTGATAAAATAAATCAAAATTCGCAAAATAATCAAATTATTTTATATTTTGATAAAACAAATCAAAATATTCAAGGATAATCAAAATATGTTATATGTTGATAAATAAATAAAAATATTCAAAATAATCAAATTATGTTATATTTTGATAAAACAAATCAAAATATTCAAAAATGATTGAATTATGTTATATTTTTGATAAAACAAATCAAAATATCCAAAAATGATTAAAATATGTTATATGTTGATAAAATAAATCAAAATTCGCAAAATAAACAAATTATGTTATATTTTTGATAAAACAAATCAAAATATTCAAAGATAATCAAAATATGTTATATTTTAATAAAACAAATCAAAATATTTAAAATAATTAAATTATGTAATGTTTTGATAAAACAAATCAAAATATTGAAAATAATAAATTTATGTTATATTTTGATAAAACAAATCAAAATATTCAAAAATGATTGAATTATGTTATATTTTAATAAAACAAATCAAAATATTCAAAAATGATGGAATTATGTTATATTTTGATAAAACAAATCAAAATATTCAAAATGATGGAATTATGTTATATTTTGATAAAACAAATCAAAATATTCAAAATGATCCAATTATATTATATTTTGATAAAACAAATCAAAATATTCAAATATAATCAAATTATGTTATGTTTTGATAAAACAAATCAAAATATTCAAAAAATGATCAGATCATGTTACATTTTGATAAAACAAATAAAAAATGTTCAAAATAATCAAACTTTGTTATATTTTGATAAAATGAATCAAAATATTTAAATATGTCAAAAATACAAATATGTCCCAATATTTGACCAAACATGTCAAAAATACAAATGTGCCCAAACTTCTGACCACACATGTCAAATATGCAAGTATGTCCAAATCTTTGGTCAAATATGTCAAATATGCAGATAAGTCTAAAACCTGATAAAAACATACCAACATATTAAATTATATCAAATCATGTTTCGAGAACATTAAATTGGCAGTGCGCTTCAGGTTTAATGTACCTCATTTTGGAAATCGATAAAGAATTATATGTTCCCGATTCTCCAATTTTCTCAAGTTTCGAATTAGCATAGCGCTTCAGATTCGGGATCTGGAAGGTCAATAGACTGTTTAGAACTATACATCCCTGTCTTTGACATGAACCTTTCTAGAGATCAAACATCTCTGGTTCTTCGAGTATCGAGTTGGCAGTGCGCTTCATATTTGAACTCCGTGAGATCAATAGGATTATACGTCCTCGATCTCTGATTTATGAGGAATTATATGTTTCTCTGACTTTAGATCATACGTCTTTAGTCTTATTATCCAAAGTTATACCTTTAAGTTATTTGAAGCATGTATTATAATAAATTGGAAGGAAGAAATAAAGCCACAAATCTGATCCATATATTTTGATTAGTTTAGTCCATTAATCAAAGGTTCCCGAGGTGAGAGCCGGGGTAATTAACGGCGGGGGGCTTGCGCCCGTCGGAAAATAAAAGTTTCCGCAATCACCTAAATAATAAGTCCTTGAGCGCACAAACACGCGTAGAGATGTACCTGCACCTTCTTCCCCCATGAGCGAGGACGCCGATGCCTCGCGTGTGGGCCGCAAAAAAGGGCCGCACAGCTGGATTTGTTTATTTATTGTTTATATGTATTTTCGGAGCTCAATTGATTAATTGTGACCTATATTTCACCTCAAAATGCATTAAAATACATTTAAAACACTTTTGTGCATATTTATGCACGTTTTACAACAATTTGGCCTAATTTCTAACTGAAATATTATCAAAATTCACAACTAAGATACTGGACTTGTTTATTTATTGTTTGTCTTTTTGGTGTTGAATTGATTAGTTATGACTTTTCACCTCAAAGTGCATCAAAATACATTTAAAACGGCTTTTGGACATGTGTATACACCTTGTAATTAATTTGGTCACATTTCTGATTGAAATATAATCAAAAGTCACACATAAGTAGCTGAATTTGTTTATTTTTTTTGTTTATATATATTTCTAGAGGTAAATTGATTAGTTTCACCTCAAATTGCATCAAAATGCCTTTCACCAACTTTTGAATATGTTTATAAACGTTTTTAATTAATTCGGCCTCATTTCTGATTAAAATGTCTTTCACCAACTTCATACATAAGCTGCTCGAATTGTTTATTTATTGTTTTTATATATTTTTGCATCAAAATGCGTAGAAAAGGCTTTTGCACATATTTATATATGTTTTTAATCAATTTGTGTCTTAATTTCTGATTGAAACAAAATTCATATATAAGCTGCTGGATTTGTTATTTTATTTCACCTCGAAATGCATCCAAATGCATATCAAAGGCTTCTGTACATGTTTATACACTTTTTTTTTTCAATTTGATCTCATTTCTAATTGAAATATTATCAAAATTCACATATAAGCTGTTCGATTTGTTTATTATTGTTCATATGTGCTTTGGAAGCTAATTTGATTAGTTATGATCTATATTTTCAACTCTAACTGCATCAAAATGCATTTAAAGGCTTGTGGACATGTTTATACACGTTTTTCATCAATTTTGCCTCATTTCTAATACAAATATCATCAAAATTCACACATCAACTGCTGGATTTGTTTATTTGTTGTTTTATGTATTTTTGGAGAAAAATTGATTAATTCTGATTCATATTTCACCTCAAAATGCATCAAAATATATTTGAAATGCTTTCAAACATATTTATACATGTTTTTAATCTATTTGGCCTCATTTGTGATTGAAATATTATCAAAATTCAGACATAACCTGCTGGATTTGTTTATTTATTGTTTATATATATTTTAGGAGCTAAATTGATATGTTATTACCTATATATCACCTCAAATTGCATCAAAATGCATATAAAAAGCTTTTTGGACATGTTTAAACATGTTTTTCATCAATTGGACCTCATTTCTGATCGAAATATCATCAAAATTCACACATACCTGCTGGATTTATTTATTTATTGTTTGTATGTGTTTCTTGAGCTAAATTGATTAGCCTCATTTCTGATTGTAATATTATCAAAATTCACATATAAGATGTTGGATTTGTTTAAATGGGCATTTATCATAAACCTCTTAAAACTCTTCCAATTAAATTATTTTTTTATAGACTAAATTATTTTTTGAATATGAAGCTAACTTATTGATTTGAAAAATTAAATCAATACATGTAATGTTGATATCATAGAACATGTTTTTGTAATATATAAAACTTCAAAAAAATTCTTCTAAATATATATATTGCAGTCCCTACAGAAGATTTAATTACTTGTATATAATGCATCCAATTTCTAGCAAAAGTTTTAACTCAATCAGTCAAAAGAGAGTTAATTAATCAGTGTCATATATATATATATATATATATATATGTTTGCTGTTTAAAAGTTGCCAGAAAAATACACAAATTAAATTGCATGAAATTAATGATATAATTTCATGTGATTTTTATACCAAAGATTTGAAATTATGAAATTATGTTCAATTTCATAAAATTATTTCTTGAAATTAAAGAAACAATTTCATGAAATAGCCATGTCAAATATTAAATCATGAAATTATGTCCAATCTCATGATTTATTAAATCCCAAAATTATTTCTTGAAATTAAAAAATAATTTCATGAAATAATCATACCAAACCCCCTTCAAAAAATATATACACATGTGTGCAAAAAAAAATATATGCACAAAACCCTAATTATATGAAATCAAGAAACAATTTCATATAATTAAACATGCCAAATTCAAAAAAATCATGAATTTCATTCATGAAAAATGCCCCAAATATTATCCCTTGGAATTAAAAAATGATTCTTTGGGATAATCATGCCAAAATATTAATTGTATAAGATTAATATGCCTAATCATATACAATTAATGACTTAAGTGAAATTAATGCCTAATTTCACACCCAAAAATACCAAAAATATTACCCAAAATAACAGAATCATGGAATATATTTTCTGTGATTTTTCAGTAATTTTTCATGGATTTTTGCATAAAGAATAAAATAAAATGGAAAAAGGAATAAAGAAAATACCAAAAATCAGAACTGGAGATAGTTCTGGGTGCAATTTGGGGGATGTGCAACACTCTGGGTGCAATCTGGGGAGCTCAAACACGACTTCTGCCCTTGGGACCCGCCTGTCATACACACAAAGTGTTAAAGGCGCTTTGCGTGGACCCAGTACACATGCACCATACCACTGACAATACGTTTTGGTGCACAAGGACCAAGCCCACAGCCCAACCCTCAGTTTTTTGCTGGGGCTGTGTCTCATTAAACCTGACGACTGGGCCCCTCTCCTTCAGTCTCACTGCCAAGGGGGCCCAGCGCCCAGAATTATTTTGGCCAGCGAAAAGAAAAGAAGGGAAAGAGAGGTGAGCGCGGTGCAAGCGCTCCCTCCCTCTGACAAGCCCGAAACCAAAGCACGGTTCACGTGCACCCAACCCAAGCGAGAGAAACCTTTTGAATTTCTCTCTCTCTCCCTCCTTTCTACCTCCTCGAGCTCCAGAGCTCAGTGGAGCTTCGAAAATGGAGTCTAGGTGTACAATGCGAGTTGGTTTAAATCATTCTAGAGACTTAATCTACATCCTAAGGGGAGTTCAATGCCACAAACAGCATTGAAAATAGTAAAGTAAACAAAGAGAAAATCGAAGGAGAAAGTACCTCGACCTTGAAGGTGACAGAGCAATTGAGAGATCGAGAAGCCAAGCCAACACCTGGAGAAGCTTCAAGACACCTCCACGACGCTGCCTGAAGTGCCAATTTGGGGTGAAAAGCACTCAATTGACAGGTACACCACTTGGCACCTTGGTCTGATTTGGATGTGGTCAGTTGGCACAACTCAGCACTCAAGCAGCCAAATTGACACGTTGGGCACACTCAGTGGCACCTTGGTGACATGTCAAGCGCCAGCAAGGCCAAGGAATATTCGGGATATGCTCACACCCGAAAGGCATGACACACTGACCCAAGGAAGAAGACAAAGCCAACGGCTCCTTCTCTCTCCCCAGGCCTGTGTCAGGGACACATGTAGGCACCTCAATGGAGAGCTCTGAGCGCCAGTTAGCTGGAGGAATCTTCCAAGGACAAGCCTCAGGCCAGCACAGGCCTGGCTGGCTCAATCCTGGCCACTTGATCAAACCAAGGGCTGGGATGATGCCAGCTCAGCCCTGAGGCTTAAACCATGCCCCCTGGGCTATAAATAGACCCCCAGTGAAGAGAAAAAAAAAAGGAGAGAGCAACATAGCCAAAACTCTGCCAAAATCTCAACTCCACCAATTTCCACAAAAAAGGAAAGCCAGCTGAGAAGAAACCAAGTCTTGAATAGCTAGGTAAGGGACATAGGAGTCAAGCCTTGAGCTTGGCTCAGTCCCAATTGAGCTCAAGGGGCCAGTCTCACCTTACTGGGTGAGATGGCTAGCCCTATGGCTGGGGAGGTGCACATGTGCCTCCCTCCTTCCAGAGCCCAATTGGTGGCTGAGCTTGATTCTCAGGAGCTCACATGGTGAGTTCACCATGGATTTTGGCAGCATACTCCAACCAATTGGCACATGCCAATCTGGTTTCATGGGGATGGGCACATGCTCATCCCCTCTCTCTCTCAAGCCCTGTGCACATGTGCAGTGGCTGTGTAAAGCTCAATAATGGCTTTATACAAGCTGTTATGCTGTCAAAAGTTCATGGAAAAACAAAATTCCATGTTTTACATGTGTATTGTATTTCAATTTGTTATAATATATGATATTTTGGTGCAAATTGGTTTTATTTTCCTTTTAGTTCTTTCCTTCATGTTCTCTGATGTGCTTAATAGCTCAAGTTCATAATTGAGCAATGGAAAAGCAATAAACATCAATACTGGGTTGAGTCCAGTGAATTCCAGTTTCTGGCCAGCTGAGAGATCAGTCCATATCTCTCAGCCTGGTTGTTAATTTCTTATGAAATTTCACAGTCATGTAGATTAGGTTTATACCAACTTACCATATAAATTTTATAATTTTTGGAATTTTCTGTGAATTGTTATGAATTTTACAATCTCATCTGTCAAAAACTCCAAAAAGGTCAACTTTGGGTCAAACTGAGAAGTTCATTCTTCTTTTGATTCAAAAATCCAAAATTTCTTGATTAATTCACCTTTATGACACCTCATGTGATGTTTTAAAGGATTTAGAATAATTAAACCAGGCTTTAATCCATAGGTTAAGCCAAATTTGATTTTAATAAAGCTGAAAGGGCATTTCTGTCCAGTCTGCTAAAAATACAATAATCATACTTTCTTTTCACTCAATTAACTTAAAATTTCATGGGCATCTAGAACAAGTCTTAATGCACTCACTCACCAAATTTTACCATTTTTGGGATTTTTTGTGATTTTCTGTGAATTTTTGAAATTGGGTCTGTCAAAATTGAAATTAAGTTGGCTCTGGACCATTACCAGAAAAGTGCAAAAATGAAATTAACTCGTGTTCAAGTGAAATTCATGTGTGAAATTGATATAAAACCTTTCTAAAACATGTAATTGACCCAAATGAATATAATCAAACATGTAATTTGAGAAGAATGTGATGAAATCAAAAGGAAACCAAATTGAAAATAAAACCAGAAATGACCCAATGTGCATAAAGGACAATGCACATCTAAATTGATGAAATTGATCATCCAAGCATGTTCAAACATACTAAATGACACTGTTTGGAAGGTTAATTGAAAGAAAATTGCAAAGGAAAGCTATGAAATACCATTTGGTACCAAAGCCCCGAAACCAGTTTGGTACCAAATGGCCAAAGTTGCAAAATTGACGGATTAAACTCAAATTAAGCCTCAAAATCTTGATAAACATGTTCTGACGATGCTATATGACAAAGGAATCGAGTCAATTTGTCAAAAATCAGCTCAAATCCCTCAAAATCTCATCTCAGCCAACTTCCCAACCGAAACCAGGTGGTTACCCCCATTTCCGGCGATCCAGGCCGCCGCCGCCGCCGAGACCACCGCCAATGGACTCCCCACGCTCCGGCGATGCTAGCCATGCCTCCTGATCGGAGATCCGACGCCGGCAGGGCCTCGATCAGTGTCGGGGAGGATGAGCACGAATATTGATGCATCTCAAAGCGCGAATCTTGATGAAATTCGAACAGCCCAGTGAGGGCTTGATGCGCGCCAGAGATCCAACGGCCCAGTTTAAAAGATGCTTTAAAAACTGAACTTAAGTTCAGATCTTGATGCGTGGGCCCAAATCTGACGGCCCATATTAATCTGTTTTGAAAATAAACTTTAAACACCAAATAAAAATGATTTCTCAAACCCAAAAATTATGAAAAATATATCAAAAATCATGATTTCACTTATGAATATTTTTAAGACTATAAAATGCCAATTTTGATTTTTTTTTTTTTTTTTTATAAAATAAAAGAAAATTCAAAATATATGATATATGTAAAAAAAAAAAATAAATTCAAAATACCAAATAGGATATTCAAAAATAAGTGAAAGTTATGATAAAACAAATCAACAATTTTCAAAATAATCAAATTATGATAAAACAAATCAAAATATTCAAAAATGGTTAAATATGTTAAAACAAATCAAAATATTCAAAAATGATTGAATTATGCTATATTTTGATAAAATAAATAAATATGTTATATGTTGATAAAACAAATCAAAATATTCAAAGATAATCAAATCATGTTATATTTTGAAAAAAAAAAATAATAAAAATATTCAAAATAATCAAATGATATTATAATCAAATCATGTTATCTTTTGATATAATAAATCAAAAATATTAAAGAATGATTGAATTATGTTATATTTTGATAAAATAAATTGGAATATTCAAGATAATCAAAATTATGTTATATTTTGATAAAACAAATCAAAATATTCAAAGATGATTGAATCATGTTATGAAACAAATAAAAATGTTCAAAATAATTAAACCTTGTTATATTTTGATAAAACAAATCAAAAATATTTAAATATGCAAATATACCCAAATATTTGACCAAATATGTCAAAAATACAAATATGTCCAAATATTTGACCAAACATGTCAAACATACAAATATACCCAAACATTTGACCAAACATGTCAAATATGCAAATATGTCCAAATATTTGACCAAACATGTCAAACATGCAAATAAACCCAAACATTTGACCAAACATGTCAAAAATACAAATATGTCCAAATATTTGACCAAATATGTCAAACATGCAAATAAACCCAAACATTTGACCAAACATGTTAAATATGCAAATAAACCCAAACATTTGACCAAACATGTCAAATATGCAAATACACCCAAATTTCTGGCCAAACATGCCAAATATACAAATATGTCCAAACTGTTGATAAAATATTTCAAATATGCAAATATGTCCAAATCTCTTGTCAAATATGCCAAATATGCAGATAAGTCCAAAACTTGGTGAAAACATACCAACATACCAAATCATATCAAATCATGTTTCGAGAACATTAAATTGGCAGTGCGCTTCAGGTTTAATGTACCTCATTTTGGAAATCGATAAAGAATTATATGTTCCCGATCCTCCAATTTTCCCAGGTTTCGAATTGGCATAGCGCTTCAGATTCGGGATTTGGAAGGTCAATAGACTGTTTAGGATTATACGTCCTTGTCTTTGACATGAACCTTTTTAGAGATCAAACATCTCTGGTTCTTTGAGTATCGAGTTGGCAGTGCGCTTCACATTCGAACTCCGTGAGATCAATAGGATTATACATCCTCGATCTCTGATTTATGAGAAATTATACGTTTCTCTGACTTTAGATCATACGTCTTTAGTCTTATTATCCAAAGTTATACCTTTGGGTTATTTCAAGTATGCATTATAATAAATTGGAAGGAAGAAATAAAGCCACAAATCTGATCCATATATTTTGATTAGTTTAGCCCATTAATCAGAGGTTCCCGAGGCGAGAGCCGGGGTAATTAACGGCGGGGGCTTGCGCCCGTCGGAAAATAAAAGTTCCCACAATCACCTAAATAATAAGTCCTTGAGCGCACAAACACGCGCAGGGATGTACCTGCACCTTCTTCCCCCGTGAGCGAGGACGCTGATGCCTCGCGCGTGGGCCGCGAAAAAGGGCCGCACAATATATCCTCAAATATTTGTAGTCATCAAAGTATCTCAGTCAATCTGAACCGTCAGATATAATGCATGAATAATTTTTTTCAAGATATACTATACTGAGATATGTAATGAATGGTTTTAAATGTTATCCATTTAACTATCAAATATCGTTGCAAAAAACAAGAAATAAACATATTTGACAACTTATTTGTTCATTTCGAAGATATTTGAAGCAGAAATAAGGTCAAATTAATTTAAAATTTGTTTAAACATGTTCAAATCTGTTTTCAAAGCATTTTAATGAAATTTGGGGTGAACTATAATTCATAACTGTTAAATATCGATCCAAAAAAACTAATTAACATTAAATAAACATATTTGACAACTTATTTGTACATTTCGATGATATTTCAAGCAGAAATGAGGCTAAATTGATTTAGAATGAGTTTAAACATGCTGAAATCTATTTTGAAAACATTTTAATGCAATTTGGGGTTAAATATAAGTCATAACTGTCAAATATCGACCCAAAAATACTAATGAACATTAAA
This sequence comes from x Bolboschoenoplectus mariqueter, assembly GCA_037678475.1. Lineage (NCBI taxonomy): Eukaryota > Viridiplantae > Streptophyta > Magnoliopsida > Poales > Cyperaceae > x Bolboschoenoplectus > x Bolboschoenoplectus mariqueter. The sequence continues at coordinate 2,265,569 of CM075250.1, forward strand.
TAAATCTATTTGGCAACTTATTTGGGCATTTCTATGATATTTGAAGCAGAAATGAGGCCAAATTGATTTAAAATGAGTTTAAACATGCTCAAATATGTTATGAAAGCATTTTAATGCAATTTGGGGTGAAATATAAGTCATAACTGTCAAATATCGACCCAAAAACACTAATGAACATTAAATAAACATATTTGGCAACTTATTTGTGCATTTCGATGATATTTGAAGCAGAAACGAGCCCAAATTGATTCAAAATGTGCTTAAACATTCTCAAAGGCATATTGAAAGCATTTTAATGAAATTTGGGGTGAAATATAAGTCATGACTGTGAAATATCGAACCAAAAAAACTAATGAACATTAAATAAATATATTTGGCAACTTATTTGTGCTTTCAATGATATTTGAAGAAGAAATGAGGCCAAATTGATTTAAAATGAGTTTAAACATGCTGAAATCTGTTAAGAAAGCATTTTAATGCAATTTGGGGTGAAATATAAGTCACAACTGTCAAATATCAACCCAAAAACAATAATGAACATTAAATAAACAGATTTGGCAACGTATTTGTGCATTTCGATGATATTTGAAGCAGAAATGAGGCCAAATTGATTCAAAATGTGCTTAAACATGCTCAATTCTGTTCTGAAAGCATTTTAATTTAATTTGGGGTAAAATATAAGTCATAACTGTCAAATATCGACCCAAATACACTAATGAACATTAAATAAATTTATTTGGCCTCCTATTTGGGAATTTTGATGATATTTGAAGCAGAAATAAGGCTAAATTGATTTAAAATGAGCTTAACCATGCTCAAATCTGTTTTTAAAGCATTTTAATGTAATTTGGTGTGAAATATAAGTCATAACTGTCAAATATCGACCCAAAAACAATAATGAACATCAAATAAACATATCTGGCAACGTATTTGTGCATTTCGATGATATTTGAAGCAGACATGAGGCCAAATTGATTTAAAATGTGCTTAAACATTTTCAAATGCATTTTGGTCGAATTTTAATGTCAAATATCGACGCAAAAACACTAATGAACATGAAATAAACATATTTGGCCACTTATTTGTTCATTTCGATGATATTTGAAGCAGACATGAGATTGATTAAAAATGTGCTTAAAAATGGTCAAATCTGTTCTGAAAGCATATTTTTAAGGCAATTTGGGGTGAAATATAAGTCATGACTGTCAAATATCAACCCAAAAATACTAATGAACATTAAATAAATATATTTGGCAACTTATTTGTGCATTTCTATGATATTTGAAGCAGAAATGAAGCCAAATTGATTTTAAATGAGTTAAACATGCTCAATATGTTTTGAAAGCATTTTAATGCAATTTGGGGTGAAATATAAGTCATAACTGTCAAATATCGACCCAAAAATACTAATGAACATTAAATAAATATATTTGGCAACTTATTTGTGCATTTCTATGATATTTGAAGCAGAAATGAGGCCAAATTGATTTTAAATGAGTTAAACATGCTCAATATGTTTTGAAAGCATTTTAATGCAATTTGGGGTGAAATATAAGTCATAACTGTCAAATATCGACCCAAAAACACTAATGAACATTCAATAAACATATTTGGCAACTTATTTGTGCATTTCGATGATATTTGAATTAGAAACGAGGCCAAATTGATTCAAAACGTGCTTAAACATGCTCAAATGCATATTGAAAGCATTTTAATGCAATTTGGGTTGAAAGATAAGTCATAACTGTCAAATATCGACCCAAAAACACTAATGAAAATTAAATAAATATATTTGGCCACTTATTTGGGAATTTTTATGATATTTGAAGCAGAAATAAGGCTAAAGTGATTTAAAATGAGCCTAACCATGCGCAAATGTGTTTTAAGTAATTTGGTGCGAAATATAAGTCATAACTGTCAAATATCGACCCAAAAACAATAATGAATATCAAATAAACATATCCGGCAACGTATTTGTGCATTTCGATGATATTTGAAGCAGACATGAGGCCAAATTGATTCAAAATGTGCTTAAACATGCTCAAAGGCATATTGAAAGCATTTTAATGCAATTTGGGTTGAAAGATAAGTCATAACTGTCAAATATCGACGCAAAAACACTAATGAACATGAAATAAACATATTTGGCAACTTATTTCTGCATTTCGATGATATTTGAAGCAGACATGATGCCAAATTGATTACAAATGTGCTTAAAAATGGTCAAATCTGTTCTGAAAGCATTTTTAATGCAATTTGGGGTGAAATTTAAGTCATAACTGTCAAATATAAACCCAAAAACAATAATGAACATTAAATAAATATATTTGGCAACTTATTTGTGCATTTTGATGATATTTGAAGCAGAAATGAGGCTAAATTGATTTAAAATGAGTTTAAACATGCTGAAATCTGTTTTGAAAGAATTTTAATGCAATTTGGGGTGAAAGATAAGTCATACCTATCAAATATCGATCCAAAAACACTAATGAACATTAAATAAACATATTTTGGCAACAACTTATTTGTGCATTTTGATGATATTTGAATTAGAAACGAGGCCAAATTGATTCAAAATGTGCTTAAACATGCTCAAAGGCATATTGAAAGCATTTTAATGCAATTTGGGTTGAAAGATAAGTCATAACTGTCAAATATCGACGCAAAAACACTAATGAACATGAAATAAACATATTTGGCAACTTATTTCTGCATTTCGATGATATTTGAAGCAGACATGATGCCAAATTGATTACAAATGTGCTTAAAAATGGTCAAATCTGTTCTGAAAGCATTTTTAATGCAATTTGGGGTGAAATTTAAGTCATAACTGTCAAATATAAACCCAAAAACAATAATGAACATTAAATAAACATATTTTGGCAACAACTTATTTGTGCATTTTGATGATATTTGAATTAGAAACGAGGCCAAATTGATTCAAAATGTGCTTAAACATGCTCAAAGGCATATTGAAAGCATTTTAATGCAATTTGGGTTGAAAGATAAGTCATAACTGTCAAATATCGACGCAAAAACACTAATGAACATGAAATAAACATATTTGGCAACTTATTTCTGCATTTCGATGATATTTGAAGCAGACATGATGCCAAATTGATTACAAATGTGCTTAAAAATGGTCAAATCTGTTCTGAAAGCATTTTTAATGCAATTTGGGGTGAAATTTAAGTCATAACTGTCAAATATAAACCCAAAAACAATAATGAACATTAAATAAATATATTTGGCAACTTATTTGTGCATTTCGATGATATTTGAAGCAGAAATGAGGCTAAATTGATTTAAAATGAGTTTAAACATGCTGAAATCTGTTTTGAAAGAATTTTAATGCAATTTGGGGTGAAAGATAAGTCATAACTGTCAAATATCGATCCAAAAACACTAATGAACATTAAATAAACATATTTGGTAACTTAATCGTTCATTTCGATGATACTTGAAGCAGAAATGACGCCAAATTGATTTAAAATTTGTTTAAACATGCTCAAATGCATTTTGGACAAATTTTAATGCAATTTAGGCTCAAGTATAAGTCAGAAGTGTCAAATATCGATGCAAAATCATGAAATAAACATATTTGACAACTTATTTGTTCATTTCGAATATATTTGAAGCAGAAATGAGGCCAAATTGGTTTAAAATTTGTTTAAACATGCTCAAATCTGTTTTGAAAGCATTTTAATGAAATTTAGGGTGAAATATAAGTCATAACTGTTCAATATCAAACCAAAAAAACTAATGAACATTAAATAAATATATGTGGCAACTTATTTGTGCATTTCGATGATATTTCAAGCAGAAATTAGGCCAAATTGATTTAAAATGAGTTTAAACATGCTGAAATCTGTTAAGAAAGCATTTTAATGCAAATTGGGCTGAAATATAAGTCACAACTGTCAAATATCGATCCAAAAACAATAATGAACATTACATAAACATATTTGGCAACTTATTTGTGCATTTCGATCATATTTGAAGCAGAAATGAGGCGAAATTGACTCAAAATGTGCTTAAACATGCTCAATTGCATTTTGGACGAATTTTAATGCAATTTGGGTTGAAGTATAAGTAATAACTGTGAAATATCGACGCAAAAACTCTAATGAACATGAAATAAACATATTTGGCAACTTATTTTTGCATTTCTATGATATTTGAACCAGAAATGAGGCCAAATTGATTTAAAATGAGTTTAAACATGCTCAAATATGTTTTGAAAGCATTTTAATGCAATTTGGGGTGAAATATATGTCATAATTGTCAAATATCGAACCAAAAACACTAATGAACATTAAATAAACATATTTGACCACTTATTTGTGCTTTTCGATGATATTTGAAGCAGAAATGAGGCCAAATTGATTCAAAATGTGCTTAAACATGTTCAAATGCGTTTTGGACGAATTTTAATGCAATTTGGGGTGAAATATAAGTCATAACTGTCAAATATCGACCCAAAAACACTAATGAACATTAAATAAACATATTTCGCAACTTATTTGTGCTTTTCGATGATATTTGAAGCAGAAATGAGGCCAAATTGATTCAAAATGTGCTTAAACATTCTCAAAGGCATATTGAAAGCATTTTTAATGCAGTTTGAGGTGAAATATAAGTCATAACTGTTAAATATCGACCCAAAAACAATAATGAACATCAAATAAACATATCTGGCAACTTATTTGTGCATTTCGATGATATTAGAAGCAGACATGAGGCCAAATTGATTTAAAATGTGCTTAAACATTCTCAAATGCATTTTGGTCGAATTTTAATGCAATTTGGGGTGAAATATAAGTCATAACTGTCAAATACCGATGCAAAAACACTAATGAACATGAAATGAACATATTTGGCAACTTATTTATGCATTTCGATGATATTTGAAGCAGACATAAGGCCAAATTGATTAAAAATGTGCTTAAAATGCTCAAATCTGTTCTGAAAGAATTTTAATGCAATTTGGGGTGAAATATAAGTCATAACTGTCAAATATCGACCCAAAAATACTAATGAACATTAAATGTATATATTTGGCTACTTATTTGTGCATTTCGATGGTATTTGAAGCAGAAATGACACCAAATTGATTTAAAATGAGTTTAGACGTGCTCAAATATGTTTTGAAAGCATTTTAATGCAATTTGGGGTGAAATATAAGTCATAATTGTCAAATATTGACCCAAAAACATTAATGAACATTAAATAAACATATTTGGCCACTTATTGTTTGCTGTTTAAAAGTTGCCAGAAAAATACACAAATTAAATTGCATGAAATTAATGATATAATTTCATGTGATTTTTATACCAAAGATTTGAAATTATGAAATTATGTTCAATTTCATAAAATTATTTCTTGAAATTAAAGAAACAATTTCATGAAATAGCCATGTCAAATATTAAATCATGAAATTATGTCCAATCTCATGATTTATTAAATCCCAAAATTATTTCTTGAAATTAAAAAATAATTTCATGAAATAATCATACCAAACCCCCTTCAAAAAATATATACACATGTGTGCAAAAAAAAATATATGCACAAAACCCTAATTATATGAAATCAAGAAACAATTTCATATAATTAAACATGCCAAATCCAAAAATCATGAATTTCATTCATGAAAAATGCCCCAAATATTATCCCTTGGAATTAAAAAATGATTCTTTGGGATAATCATGCCAAAATATTAATTGTATAAGATTAATATGCCTAATCATATACAATTAATGATTTAAGTGAAATTAATGCCTAATTTCACACCCAAAAATACCAAAAATATTACCCAAAATAACAGAATCATGGAATATATTTTCTGTGATTTTTCAGTAATTTTTCATGGATTTTTGCATGAAGAATAAAATAAAATGGAAAAAGGAATAAAGAAAATACCAAAAATCAGAACTGGAGATAGTTCTGGGTGCAATTTGGGGGATGTGCAACGCTCTGGGTGCAATCTGGGGAGCTCAAACACGACTTCTGCCCTTGGGACCCGCCTGTCATACACACAAAGTGTTAAAGGCGCTTTGCGTGGACCCAGTACACATGCACCATACCACTGACAATACGTTTTGGTGCACAAGGACCAAGCCCACAGCCCAACCCTCAGTTTTTCGCTGGGGCTGTGTCTCATTAAACCTGACGACTGGGCCCCTCTCCTTCAGTCTCACTGCCAAGGGGGCCCAGCGCCCAGAGTTATTTTGGCCAGCGAAAAGAAAAGAAGGGAAAGAGAGGTGAGCGCGGTGCAAGCGCTCCCTCCCTCTGACAAGCCCGAAACCAAAGCACGGTTCACGTACACCCAACCCAAGCGAGAGAAACCTTTTGAATTTCTCTCTCTCTCCCTCCTTTCTTCCTCCTCGAGCTCCAGAGCTCAGTGGAGCTTCGAAAATGGAGTCTAGGTGTACAATGCGAGTTGGCTTAAACCATTCTAGGGACTTAATCTACATCCTAAGGGGAGTTCAATGCCACAAACAGCATTGAAAATAGTAAAGTAAACAAAGAGAAAATCGAAGGAGAAAGTACCTCGACCTTGAAGGTGACAGAGCAATTGGGAGCTCTAGAAGCCAAGCCAACACCTGGAGAAGCTTCAAGACACCTCCACGACGCTGCCTGAAGTGCCAATTTGGGGTGAAAAGCACTCAATTGGCAGGTGCACCACTTGGCACCTTGGTCTGATTTGGATATGGTCAGTTGGCACAACTCAGCACTCAAGCAGCCAAATTGACACGTTGGGCACACTCAGTGGCACCTTGGTGACATGTCAAGCGCCAGTAAGGCCAAGGAATATTCGGGATATGCTCACACCCGAAAGGCATGACACACTGACCCAAGGAAGAAGACAAAGCCAACGGCTCCTTCTCTCTCCCCAGGCCTGTGTCAGGGACACATGTAGGCACCTCAATGGAGAGCTCTGAGCGCCAGTTAGCTGGAGGAATCTTCCAAGGACAAGCCTCAGGCCAGCACAGGCCTGGCTGGCTCAATCCTGGCCACTTGATCAAACCAAGGGCTGGGATGATGCCAGCTCAGCCCTGAGGCTTAAACCATGCCCTCTGGGCTATAAATAGACCCCCAGTGAAGAAGAAAAAAGAGAGAGAGCAACATAGCCAAAACTCTGCCAAAATCTCAACTCCACCAAATTCCACAAAAAAAAAAAGCTAGCTGAGGAGAAACCAAGTCTTGAATAGCTAGGTAAGAGTCATAGGAGTCAAGCCTTGAGCTTGGCTCAGTCTCAATTGAGCTCAAGGAGCCAGTCTCACCTTGCTGGGTGAGATGGCTAGCCCCATGGCTGGGGAGGTGCACATGTGCCTCCCTCCTTCCAGAGCTCAATTGGTGGCTGAGCTTGAGTCTCAGGAGCTCACATGGTGAGTTCACCATGGATTTTGGCAGCATACTCCAGCCAATTGGCACATGCCAATCTGGTTTCATGGGGATGGGCACATGCTCATCCCCTCTCTCTCTCAAGCCCTGTGCACATGTGCAGTGGCTGTGTAAAGCTCAATAATGGCTTTATACAAGCTGTTATGCTGTCAAAATTCCATGGAAAAACAAAATCCCATGTTTTATATGAATATTGTATTTCAATTTGTTATAATATATGATATTTTGGTGCAAATTGGTTTTATTTTCCTTTTAGTTCTTTCCTTCATGTTCTCTGATGTGCTTAATAGCTCAAGTTCATAATTGAGCAATGGAAAAGCAATAAACATCAATACTGGTTTGAGTCCAGTGAACTCCTGTTTCTGGCCAGCTGAGAGATCAATCCATATCTCTCAGCCTGGTTGTTAATTTCTTATGAAATTTCACAGTCATGTAGATTAGGTTTATACCAACTTACCATATAAATTTTATAATTTTTGGAATTTTCTGTGAATTGTTATGAATTTTACAATCTCATCTGTCAAAAACTCCAAAAAGGTCAACTTTGGGTCAAACTGAGAAGTTCATTCTTCTTTTGATTCAAAAATCCAAAATTCCTTGATTAATTCACCTTTATGACACCTCATGTGATGTTTTAAAGGATTTAGAATAATTAAACCAGGCTTTAATCCATAGGTTAAGCCAAATTTGGTTTTAATAAAGCTGAAAGGGCATTTCTGTCCAGTCTGCTAAAAATACAATAATCATACTTTCTTTTCACTCAATTAACTTAAAATTTCATGAGCATCTAGAACGAGTCTTAATGCACTCACTCATCAAATTTTACCATTTTTGGGATTTTCTGTGATTTTCTGTGAATTTTTGAAATTGGGTCTGTCAAAATTGAAATTGAGTTGGCTCTGGACCATTACCAGAAAAGTGCAAAAAATGAAATTAACTCGTGTTCAAGTGAAATTCATGTGTGAAATTGATATAAAACCTTTCTAAAACATGTAATTGACCCAAATGAACATAATCAAACATGCAATTTGAGAAGAATGTGATGAAATCAAAAGGAAACCAAATTGAAAATAAAACCAGAAATGACCCAATGTGCATAAAGGACAATGCACATCTAAATTGATGAAATTGATCATCCAAACATGTTCAAACATACTAAACGACACTGTTTGGAAGGTTAATTGAAAGAAAATTGCAAAGGAAAGCTATGAAATACCATTTGGTACCAAAGCCCCGAAACCAGTTTGGTACCAAATGGCCAAAGTTGCAAAATTGATGGATTAAACTCAAATTAAGCCTCAAAATCTTGATAAACATGTTCTAACGATGCTATATGATAAAGGAATCGAGTCAATTTGTCAAAAATCAGCTCAGATCCCTCAAAATCTCATCTCAGCCAACTTCCCAACCGAAACCAGGTGGTTACCCCCATTTCCGGCGATCCAGGCCGCCGCCGCCGCCGAGACCACCGCCGATGGACTCCCCACGCTCCGGCGATGCCAGCCATGCCTCCTGATCGGAGATCCGACGCCGGCAGGGCCTCGATCAGTGTCGGGGAGGATGAGCACGAATATTGATGCATCTCAAAGTGCGAATCTTGATGAAATTCAAACAGCCCAGAGAAGGCTTGATGCGCGCCAGAGATCCAACGGCCCAGTTTAAAAGATGCTTTAAAAACTGAACTTAAGTTCAGATCTTGATGCATGGGCCCAAATCTGACGGCCCATATTAATCTGTTTTGAAAATAAACTTTGAACACCAAATAAAAATGATTTCTCAAGCCCATAAATTATGAAAAATATATCAAAAATCATGATTTCATTTATGAATATTTTTAAGACTATAAAATGTCAATTTTGATTTTATTTTATTTTCTTTTTTTTATATATTATAAATAAAAGAAAGTTCAAGATATATGATATATGTATAAAATAAATTCAAAATACCAAATAGGATATTTAAAAATAAGTGAAAATTATGATAAAACAAATCAGCAATTTTCAAAATAATCAAATTATGTTATATTTTGATAAAACAAATCAAAATATTCAAAATAATTAAATTACATTATATTTTGACAAAATAAATTGGAATATTCAAGATAATCAAAATTATGTTATATTTTGATAAAACAAATCAAAATATTCAAAGATGATTGAATCATGTTATGAAACAAATAAAAATGTTCAAGATAATCAAACTTTGTTATATTTTGATAAAACAAATCAAAATATTTAAATATGCAAATATACCCAAATATTTAACCAAATATGTCAAAAATACAAATATGTCCAAATATTTGACCAAACATGTCAAAACATGCAAATATACCCAAACATTTGACCAAATATGTCAAAAATACAATTATGCCCAAATATTTGACCAAACATGTCAAATATGCAAATATACCCAAATATTTGACCAAATATGTCAAAAATACAAATATGTCCCAATCTTTGACCAAACATGTCAAATATGCAAATATACCCAAATATTTGACCAAATATGTCAAAAATACAAATATGTCCAAATATTTGACCAAATATGTCAAACATGCAAATAAACCCAAACACTTGAGCAAACATGTCAAATATGCAAATATGACCAAACTTTTGACCAAACATGTTAAATATGCAAATAAACCCAAACATTTGACCAAACATGTCAAATATACAAATACACCCAAATTTCTGGCCAAACATGCCAAATATACAAATATGTCCAAACTCTTGATAAAATAGGTCAAATATGCAAATATGTCCAAATCTCTGGCCAAACATGCCAAATATGCAGATAAGTCCAAAACTTGGTGAAAACATACCAACATACCAAATCATATCAAATCGTGTTTCGAGAACATTAAATTGGCAGTGCGCTTCAGGTTTAATGTACCTCATTTTGGAAATCGATAAAGAATTATATGTTCCCGATCCTCCAATTTTCCCAGGTTTCGAATTGGCATAGCGCTTCAGATTCGGGACTTGGAAGGTCAATAGACTGTTTAGGATTATACGTCCTTGTCTTTGACATGAACCTTTTTAGAGATCAAACATCTCTGGTTCTTTGAGTATCGAGTTGGCAGTGCGCTTCACATTCGAACTCCGTGAGATCAATAGGATTATACATCCTCGATCTCTGATTTATGAGAAATTATACGTTTCTCTGACTTTAGATCATACGTCTTTAGTCTTATTATCCAAAGTTATACCTTTGGGTTATTTTAAGTATGCATTATAATAAATTGGAAGGAAGAAATAAAGCCACAAATCTGATCCATATATTTTGATTAGTTTAGCCCATTAATCAGAGGTTCCCGAGGCGAGAGCCGGGGTAATTAACGGCGGGGGCTTGCGCCCGTCGGAAAATAAAAGTTCCCACAATCACCTAAATAATAAGTCCTTGAGCGCACAAACACGCGCAGGGATGTACCTGCACCTTCTTCCCCCGTGAGCGAGGACGCCGATGCCTCGCGCGTGGGCCGCGAAAAAGGGCCGCACAGGTTCTGGCACGCCCGGTGGGACATATCTTTCTCCTCTCATCTCTTGGGCTAAACTAATTAAATATATGGATCAAATAAAAAAAATATATATATATATTTTGCATGAAATATGGCTAATTGATTTGTGGAGTCTATATTTTTCAGGAAATGATGTCTGGCGTTAATTCTCCGTTTGCGATCGCCGTCCCCGTCTCTCTCAACGAGGCGGGCCACATGGTGTTCTCGTTTGGGGACTTTCCCCAAATGATCGTTCTTCCTCCTACTTCACCATCACCGACACCAACTCTGGTCAAGGATGAGGACCATGAAGTCTCCTTCAGGATCACCCAGAAGGGGATTGACAACAAAATCATGGCGCTCCCTCCAAAACCTCAGCGCCCCAGGAGACAACGCTTAGTGAACAAAGTCTCCCCGACCCTTCCGACACCGGTGGCCCCAAAGGTCACTAAGAAACGGGCTCTCCAAGCCTACCAGGATGAGCTGGTGGCTGAGCCAAATCTCCCTGTCTCCAATCCCTTCACATCCCTAAGGATTGTGAAAAGGAACTCTCCAACCGCTCGCATCCGGAGCGTTTGGGAGGTTCCACAACCAAAACCTCTCCAAAACCAAAACTTCTCGACCGAGTCGGGAAGACCCTCAGGTCTTAAACAGGTCAACCTAGGTAAGTCTCTGTACGAGACTCACCAAGCTATTAAGGCGCGTAAACAACAGCGTCGAAACAAGCCTCAAGCTTCTGTCTCGCAAAACCAAGGGAGACAGGTCCACTTCCCCCGGGAATCGGGGAACCGCCCATATGAACGGGCACCAGGGACCAAACAAACATGGATCCCAAAATCTCGTCTGACCCAAACAAGCCAGACACCATCCACCTATATACAGGTGGCTAAGCCCAAAACACGGGCTACGGTCAAAACCGCCGCTCTCTCGAAAGATATCGAGAGTGAAAGCGCGTTTAAAAGGCTGGGGCCAAAGATAAAACCCCAAGCCTCAAGCACAACTGTATTTGACAGGCTAGGGCCAAAACTAAACCCTGAGCCATTAAAGTCAAGCAAAGGACTGATTATCACTGTTCCTGATCAGGCCCGAAAGAAAAGGCGGGTCTCTCGTCTGGCACCCTATGCTGATGACGAAGAAGAACACTTCACAGTCTATACTGTGGGGGCGTATGACGAAAGCTCCTCTGACGATCAAGAAGAACGTCACGCCACATATATGGCTGACGATGAAGAAGTGGGCCCATCCCATGACCCACCACCTGGTCGAGATGTCGAGAATGCTCATGCGGCCAGGACCAGAGCCAGGACCAAAAGAGGGCAAAAAGGGGGCCCTCCAACTGACGACGAATCAGCCCACAATGAGGCAGAAATGGAAGACACCGGTGGCTCCGCGAATGACTTCGTCGCCCAACTAAAACGACAGTTGTCTATACGAGAACGAGAAATGGAGGAGTATAGACAGAAAAATGAGCAAGAAATGGGAGAGCTCAGAAAGCAAAATCAAGAGGCTTTAAGCCTGATCAAGTCCTTAAGTGACTTCCTGACCAAAAAGGGGATCACAAATGAAAGAGTGGAAGATGAAGGACCCTCCAAACATACGGGACCTCAACCATCGCAACATCCAAGCTTCAGAGACCCCGACGGTCACAAAGAAGACCTCCCATGTGGAGGAGAGAGCTCTCGAGTCAATATTGCTCGGGGCTCCAACACTCGTATATATACCAACGAGAATCAAGGATTGACTAAGAAGGAGATCCAAGAGATAATTAGTCAACAACTTCAAATAGCGGGCGCAGGATTTACCGTCTCACCCTTGAAACGAACGGGGAGGCCGTACCCAGCCGATTACGACGCTATACCTTACCCAAAGGGGTATATAGTCCCGAAGTTTAAATCCTTCTCGGGAGAGGGTGTAAAAGACACAAACCCAGATCAACACTTGGCCCATTTCATGGCCTCGTGTGGGAATACAGGGAGCAATGATGCCTTGTTGCTGCGTCAATTCCCGCAAAGTCTAACGGGTCCTGCCTTTGAATGGTACTACTCATTAGAAAATGGGAGTATTAAAACGTGGGATGATATGACCGATGCATTCAGGGCAAAGTTCGCGGTCATGACTGACAAAATCAGCATTGCGGACTTGGCCAATACCAGGCCCCAGAAGAATGAAAAAGTTCTGGAGTACATTAGTCGCTGGCGAAACCTCAGCATCAGGTGTGATCGCCCAATAACCCAAAGGGAGGCGGTCGAACTAATACTCAGGAACGTTGACAACTGGATGACACCATTCTTAGGGATAGCCAAGATTACGACATATCAGGATTTGATAAACTGTGTGTCTAGGCTTGAAAATGCACCTCCAAATTCATGGCCCAACTACTCGGGTCAGAGATTCCAAAGAGGAGGGAAAGCCGAGGCCAAGGTAGTCAGTACAAGCAAGTCCGGCGGCAAAAACGCGGCCGCTAATGTCAACACTGTAAACAATGGTGGCTCGTCAAATAAAAATGACGGCGGCAGCAGTGCAAAACCCGTATATGGAAGCGGGCAGCCTCTTAAAAGTCTGGAGGAATTGAAGGGCAAGCCTTATTCATTCAAAAGGGATAAAGTCGCGCGACTCTTCAAAGATGCCTTGAAGGACGGGCTCCAATTACCTAAATGCAAACGGCCCGCCGACATGGAGAAATCCAGTGACCCGAACTACTGTCCATATCACAGAGTGCTTGGGCACCCCATAGAAGATTGTTGGGTGTTCAAAGACTGGATAGAAAGGAGGTACAAGAATGGCGAGATAACTCTGGCTGATAGTATCCTCCAAACGCCAGCCCCGCATGAGCAGGTGAACGCGGTCTCTCATATAGAAATCAATATTGAGGATTCTTCGACCGAACCTTGGAGTATCCACCTGTCCCGGAAAGCAAAGAAACTCCTCAAATCCATTCAGAAAGAACCAGGTATTTTGTGGAAGAATGATGTAACTCCCACTATCCCTGAACCACCAAGAAAATCGGTGGCCTTCTACAAGAAAGCGAACAAAAATGGCAGCCGCAAACGGGACAAGAAGCCAGTAAAGCCAAAGGAGTATCCGGAAAAGTCAGAACTCCAGAAGTACATTGATGCGCTCGAAGAATACGAACAAGGTCAACCGATACCGGCCATGCTTCGAGACTTCATTCCTAAACGAATTCTCAACAAATTAATGGGTATAGTCGATGAAGACGAAACCACAGATGAAGGAGATGAGTTCTGGGATGAAGAATGCTGTGTCATCACCCACGTAGAAACTCATGAGGTGAGTGAGTCAGAAGACTCTGATACTCTCCCTTGTCGGGATGAGCTTTATCTCAACGAGCTTCTCGGGCAAGTTCACCATTTTATGAATGGCAGCAAAAAGACAACCAGCATAGACTCAAAGTCGACAATTCGGAAATTCAAACCCGAAGGCATAAAAGGGCTAGTGGAAGACATGCCCTGTCGAATGAGAAAAGAATGCGAGAAGGGACCTGAAATGAATGCGTTCCTTAGAGTTGGATTTACCCGAGACGAGGGAAACTCATCTTCGGGGCGCCCGAAAGAGGACATGGTGATCATAGTTTCTCATGGGCATCAATCCAGAAATGAGACGTTTCGGCCGGGTCAAGCCCGAAGGAAACCTCCCAATGTCTTTTTAGTAAACATAGATGACAAAGAGATGTTGGAAAGCATAGCATGGCAAGATTGCGGCCACGAAGAAAGGCTGACGATTGAAACCACAAGTGAGGAAAGAGGTGGCGAGTCTCAGGCCGTTTCTACTCAAGCCAGGAACTTCTCCGTTGTAAACCCAAGGAGAGGGTCAATAAATCCTGAATCAAGGAAAGAGGATAGGCCCGTCGACGGCCGAAAACGCTCTTTTAAAATAGAGAACAGGGAGGAAGGGCAATCAAATCCTCACAAATACACCCGTTCCGCGCCTAACCAAAAAGAATGGTGCCATGCAATACATCATAATAGCGATTCTGAAGAAGACGCACACTTTCCCGGGAGTCTATTTTATCCCGAAGAAGGTAATGAGGCCACTACCTCTGAAAAGGAAAAGACAGAATGTCAGGTCGTTCTGCGTTCGGGCACCTACATCCCTGAACGTCAACCTCCAAAGGAGTCTGACCGAAATGTCGCGAAGACCAAAAGTACAAGCAAAGAACCAGAAAATGGCCTACCCACCCGTGAAAAGTCAAAACTCACGGTAGGAGATTACAATGTGCTGGCGCATCTCCGTAAGATCCCAGCCTTGCTTAGTGTCTTTGATGCATTGATGATGTCGAAGGATATGCGCGACATATTAATATACGCGCTCCAAAATCCTGAGCAATTCCAGGCCTACTTTGCTGAAAAGCAATCACATGAGACGGCATACGTCAACAGCCGTTCAACGGGTATCCATTTCACTGATGAAGACCTGTTGACTGGCACCGCCGATCACAACCGACCGTTGTATGTAACTGGCGACTGTGAGGGGCAAAGATTGAATCGCATTTTGGTCGATTCGGGGTCATCGATAAACATTATGCCCTTGAGGATCCTGAAAACCCTAATGTTGGATACCAAACCATTGTCGAATGAGAAAGTGACCATTCATGGGTTCAATCAACATTCGCAGAAAGCCATGGGTGCGGTGACCCTAACACTCCAATTCGGGGGCCTGATAACCTCGACCAAATTTTATGTCATTGACGCCGATACGTCATACAAGGCCTTACTCGGTCGCCCTTGGCTGCATGAAAACCGGGTGGTACCATCAACTCTTCACCAATGCATGAAATACATGAAAGACGGAAGGCAAAAAAGGATAAATGGGGACATTAAGCCGTTCGGGGTCCATGAAATTGGCCTTAGCGACGCCCGTTATTTCTTAACGCAGGAGGAGAAGGATCAGCATAAAGCGCTGATGGAGTCTCTAAGCTCCGTCTTACAAGGAAATGGCTTGGAAATGCAAACAAGCCAAACCAAATCCACGCCCAATCTGGTGTCATCTCATGATAAAAAGGCACCAACTTTGAGTAATAAACCCATTTATGGGTTGTCCTCTGATGAAGAGGAAGACAAGAAGGAACGAGTGTATGGTGTCACTCCCTTATTTGGCGCCTCTTCTGATGAAGAAGATGAGAAGATCTCGACGCGCCGGGTTATCCCGCTATACGGGGCCTCAACAGACGATGAGTCAGAAGAGGAAGCTCCTATAGATGGAGAGGTGTATGAATCGGAAAGTGGATCAGAAGAAGAAATCCTATTTCACGTCAAACCGACATACAACTTCGAAACTGACGAGAGCCATGAATCGTCTTTAAGGGTTGAAAAGGTACCCGAAAGACATTACAAGGACCTTTCTCCCAAAGAAGTGAACCAAATCCAGAAGTTGCGGACGTTTGTTGTTCCTTCTAAGGTCGAACGCTTGCCAGGGAAGACGGTCACTCATAGACCAATCAGATTCTACAAAATCGATGCAATCAATCCTGGTGATAACGCCCTGATCCACGAGTGGAGTGGCTTATTGTCAGAAGACTCCGATGACGGGGAAGTCAATATCGAGGCGTCCCGGTATTTCGGGAAGAATCAGGGCCAACTGATGGAAAAGGCCCGGTGTCCTCAAACCATATCAAAATCCAAGATGTATTACTTTGAAAGACTATGGAATGGCTCAACTAATACGGTCAGGGGCCTTGATGACAAGATCAAATACACCCGCGGTTTGGGATACAACTCTGAGTCAGAAGAAGACGGGGATCCCGACGAACGGTGTCGAAGTTTCTTCAAGAACCGCAGAGTTACCTGTTATATGGTATCTGAGGAGCCAGAAGAAGAAGACTTCATCCTGGTGGCTAAAAACGCACCAAAAGAGTTGGAGGACGGCGCGCCAAACACCATTGACGAGTTGGTGGAAGTTAACCTCGGGACAGATGAAGACCCCAGGCCAACCTTCATAAGCGCATCCCTTCCCCAAGAGAAGCGGGAACCTTTGAGGGCCTTTCTCCAAGAATATGTTGATTGTTTCGCATGGAGCTATGAAGAAATGCCAGGACTGGATCCCAAAGTTGCAGTCCACAAACTCAAAATTGACCCAAGTATAAAGCCGGTCAAACAAGCACCGCGACGAATGAGAATAGAACTTGAAGAAAAGGTCGTGGTCGAAACCAAGAAGCTTATTGATGCAGGCTTTGTGCGGGAAGAAGAAACTCCCGATTGGGTGGCTAGCATCGTTCCCGTAAAGAAGAAGAACGGGCAAATACGCATATGCGTCGACTTTCGGGACCTGAATAAAGCTTGTCCCAAAGATGACTTTCCTTTACCGGTGACGGAAATCATCATCGACCATACCTCGTCCTATGAGGTATTCTCTTTTATGGATGGGTACGCAGGGTATAACCAAATCAAAATGGATGAAGAAGACCAGAAGCATACGGCCTTCCGCACTCCGATGGGTATTTATTGTTACAAGGTTATGCCTTTTGGCCTCAAAAATGCCGGGGCCACATACCAGCGAGCCATGACGAAAATATTCGATGACCTAATTCATAAGATTGTCGAATGCTACGTGGACGATTTGGTCGTAAAGGCGACGTCCTATGACGAGCATCTCACAAATCTCAAGGTCGTGTTTGACCGTCTGAGGCAACATGCGCTGAAGCTAAACCCGTTAAAGTGCGCCTTTATGGTTTCGTCGGGGAAATTTCTTGGGTTTGTTATTCGACACCGGGGAATAGAAATAGACCCGGGTAAAATCAAGGCAATACAAGAATTGCCGCCACCCAGGAACCTTAAGGAGCTTCGCTCGCTTCAAGGCCGCTTGGCATACATTAGGCGATTCATAGCCAATCTATCGGGTAGGATACAACCTTTCACCCGATTGACCAAGAAGGATGTCCCGTTTAAATGGGACGAAGCCTGCCAACAAGCCCTAAATGACATCAAGGGCTACCTCCTCAAACCACCAGTGCTAGCAGCTCCAATACCAGGAAAAGAGCTGATATTGTACACGACGGCCTTGGATGGATCTCTCGGGGCCTTATTAGCGCAAGAAAATGAACAAGGGAAAGAAAACGCCCTCTATTACTTGAGCCGCATGCTGGTAGGGGCGGAATACGCCTATACACCGATTGAAAAGCATTGCCTGGCATTGGTGTTCGCTGTGAAGAAGTTGCGACACTACATGATAGCCCACAAGGTCATCCTCATCTCAAAGATTGACCCCTTAAAATATCTCATGACGAGACCCATGCTTACAGGCAGGTTGGCAAGATGGGCCATAATCCTGACCGAGTTTGATATAACTTTCGCGCCACAAAAGGCCATAAAGGGGCAAGCGATGGCTGATTTCCTAGCGGCCCATCCAATACCCGACGACTCTCCTTTGGCATGCGAATTTCCAGATGAAGAAGTCTTTCATATCAAAGATGAAACCCCAAGTTGGGAAATGTACTTTGATGGGGCATCATCAATACGGCCCACCGCGGGCCCAAACATCCCACAAATACGGGCCGGGATAGGCTTAGTCTTCGTGACACCAGAAGGGGGAATCATGCGTCATGCCTTAGCATTGACCGAGCCTTGTACAAATAATGAGGCTGAATATGAAGCGCTCATAGCCGGGTTAGAGCTTGCGCTGAATATGGGGATTAGAAAACTCCATGTGTTTGGTGACTCCCAATTGATAATAAATCAAATCACCGGAGCATACAAGGTACTAAAACCAGAGTTGGTGAAGTATCACGCTAGGGTTTTGGAATTAATAGATGAAATTCCCGAAATCCTATTCAAGAAAATCTCGAGAGCCACAAACGGCAAAGCTGATGCACTCGCTCGGGTGGCTAAAGAATTAGGCGAACCTGACGACGGAAATGTGCAAATTGTTGTCAAAAATCGACGACCCCTGTCCTCATGCTTCACGGGGACCAAGGATAAAATCCAGGTGGCTATGGCCGAAGAAATGGAAAGTGACCTGGAAGATGTCATGGTGACTCAGCCGAATGACGATTGGCGCCAACCTTTCGTTGAATACTTCAAATACGGGGTTCTCCCGAATGAGAAATCAGCGCGAGAGCAACTCAAGAAGAGAGCGCTTCGCTACGCCTACGTCAATGACACCTTATACAGGCGATCATACGACCAAATGTGGCTTCGCTGTGTGTCAAACTCAGAAGTCCACCAAATCATGAAGGAAGTTCATTCGGGTTTATGCGGAGCACATCAGCCGGGACCCAAAATGCGACTTAAGATAAAGCGCATGGGCTATTATTGGCCCACCATGGCACGCGATTGTATCGAGCATGCCAAGAAGTGTCACATGTGCCAAATACATGGCACATTCATACATCAACACCCAAATCCGCTTCACCCGACTGTATCATCCTGGCCGTTTGATGCATGGGGCACCGATGTAGTCGGGCCCATTGACCCACCTTCCTCCAAGGGTCATAAGTTTATCTTGGCTGCGACCGATTACTTCACCAAGTGGGCCGAGGCAGTCCCGCTTAGGGAAGTGAAGGCAATCGATGTCGTGAATTTCTTCAAAACCCATATCCTATACCGATTTGGGACCCCGAGGAGAATCATTTCTGATAACGGGGCCGCGTTCAAAAGTGCTAAAGTATACGCACTTGCGGAAAAGTTCAAGATTGATTGGAAATATTCATCCATATACAATCCCAGAGCAAATGGTTTAGCAGAGGCCTTCAATAAGACCTTGATAAAAATCATGAAAAGGACGTTGAAAGGAAATCAGCGCGACTGGCATGAAAGGCTACAAGAAACGCTTTGGGCATATCGAACCACATGTCGAACCCCCACTCAAGCGACACCATATTCCCTGGTGTTTGGTGTCGAAGCTGTCCTGCCGCTTGAGGTGGAACTCCCGTCCTTAAGGGTGGCGCTCCAGAACGAAATGTCATTAGATGAGCAGAAGCACCTCAGGCTCGATGAACTCGACGCTATGGATGAAAGGCGAATCATAGCCCAACAAAACTTGGAAATATACCAAGCGAAGATGGCACGGGCCTACGACAAAATGGCCCGCTCAAGAACTTTTCGTCAAGGGGAATTAGTACTCGTTCTCCGAAGGCCCATAATTGGCCGGCATGTCGGCCCAAAGTTTTCACCCAATTGGGAAGGCCCATATGTGGTTGAGAAGGTGTTTGATGGAGGGGCATACCAACTCATAGATCATAAAGGCGAAAGACCATTACCTCCTATAAACGGGCGGTATCTTAAGAAATACCATGCATAATACACCAAGAAGAAAGGTGGCTAAACCCATACACCAAGAAGAAAGGTGGCTAAACCCATACACCAAGAAGAAAGGTGGCTAAACCCATACACCAAGAAGAAAGGTGGCCAAACTCAAACACCAAGAAGAAAGGTGGCTAAACTCATACGCCCAAAAGAAAGGTGGCTTAAAGTCCCGGGGTAAAAGGTATTTATCCATGTCCCGCCGGGTGCAAATCGGCCTTGTTGCCTTGAGCCGTTAATCAAGGGACGTGGATGGTGTCCACTGAAGAAATACCTCAAACAAAGCCGTCCCATCGGGCATAAATCGGCCTTGTCGCCTTGAGCCGTTAATCAAGGGACGTGGATGGTGTCCACTGAAGAAATACCATAAACCAAAATGTCCCCTCCGGGCATAAATCGGCCTTGTCGCCTTGAGCCGTTAATCAAGGGACGTGGATGGTGTCCACTGAAGAAATACCATAAACCAAAATGTCCCCTCCGGGCATAAATCGGCCTTGTTGCCTTGAGCCGTTAATCAAGGAACACATGTGGTGGCTAACACAAAAGCTACCAAAACCTCTGACAGGCCAAAAAAGAAAGGTTTTGTCCACATCGCCGGATGAAGTCGGCGCCCGAACTTTGGAGCCACTAAAGCGGGGAAATGGTTTTGGTATTTGTGCCTCCAATACAATTACCACTGTGTTTGCCCATTTGATACAGAATAAATATGAAAATGAGCAGCGTTACGATTTGTCGCTTTAAACAAATCATTGCTGAATAAAACATTGCCTTATTAATTAATAGTAAGGCAGAGTATTGAAGGCATAAATAAAAAGCCCTATAATGAATGAAACCTTCTTATCCTTATGATAAGCTTGGATAATTCATCAGGGCGAAATCCCCCTCCAAATACATAAATAAGTATGCGTGGAGAATGAGTGAAATGTGAGGATTCCACACTTAATAATGAGTGGAGAGAATAGAAAGGATCCACATTAAAAAAATGGTTTTGCCAATTTGTACCATAAACAATTGACACTGGTATGTTCATCTGACCAGTCATAAAGAGATGAACAGGCTTTTTATCTTGTGCCTAACAAAATAACAAAATACCAAAATGCCGATAATAATATAAATCTTCCCAAAACATATACTCAATCCATGCATTATACAAAATACAATAACAAACCTAAGCTCCTCAAAAATAAATAACTAAAACCATGTCCAAAACAAACAAAATGCCAAAAATACAAACAAATGCCACCCTAAAGGCTAGGATAGCGACTACGCAGCTGGGCCAAGAACCCGTCGATCCGGGTAAACAAAGAACAGGCGGCGGTAAAGTGACGCTCCTCGTCAGCCACTAGGTCGTCTACGCTAGCTCGGGCGGCCTCATAATCATATGAGTAGTCACGAAGAGTAGAGAAGGCGGTGTCTACCAAACCCTCCATGCCCTTGATCTCACTCTTGAGTGACTGGGTCTGATCAGCTAGGTGGCTAGAAGCCCTGTAATCAGCCCCAGAAGCTAGCATACCTGCACTGAAAGCCAGGTGACATGTAAGCTGATCCTGGAGACCCCTGAGGCGGTGACGAAGTGAGAATAACTCCGACTCGGCACGAGACACCGATGTCGCGAGAGTCGAGAGAGTCTTTCGTCTCTCCCCGAAAGCCCAGGCCAAACGCTCGCGGGTTATACAAGACAAATGCTCTTGACAGGGGACGATCAAGTCGTCAATCACCCCCTGGAAATCAGGAAAGTTCCCGGAAACAGGGACCAAATCCAAAACGCGAAGGTCCAATGAACGGTGGGCTCGAGTAGAGTTGCTAAGGGAACATAGCTTCTCTAACAGATGCCGCATCTCCGATACAGAAGGACCTACAAACCAAATCAATGTCATCACATGCAATATAAACATGAAATCCAAAGTGAGGGATATAAGAGCACGTACCATCGGGAGAAATGTCACCCGAGGGTCTCTCCTCCTCAAGGTCCACCTCGAAGTCTTCTTCGGGAACGACGTTGAATCTTGCATCGAGCTCAACCTCTGGCTCTGCCTCAATCTCTTCGTCAGGCTCCTCTTCAATATTGTCGTCGTACCCGACATCAGACCTATCGCCGAACTCTGTGCCGGTCGCCTCGGCAATGACAAAATCTTCAGGGTCTGAATTAAAAACAGGAATAAGATCCCCGAAGAGAGAAATGAAGAGAGTAAGGTATTGTGAGATGGTGAAATGACAATGGAATTATACCTGAGTCACTAATCATGATAGGCTCCTGAAGGACAGCCAAATCTTCCGCTTCCCTCAACGGAGAAACTCTCGCAGGTGAAGCAAATTCTCCGCCGAGAGCTGGTGCTAATGGACTCCCAGCGTCCCCTTTTGTTTCAAAGAAAAGTGAAATAAGCAAGGGAAATTATGTGAAGGACATTTAGTAGAATATTCTGAAAGAAAAATCATACCTACGACCGCCTCGTCCCCCAAGACGGTGGGTAAGTTTTCCTTGGCCTCCGCTGTAGAAGGGTCGGCGCTCTCAAAGCCTGGAAACAAATCAAGGAGAATATAAGGGAAGAACGATCATTTCCCTGAATGCAAAGGACCTTGCAAATATAAGTACCTGGCAAACCCGCTCGAAAAATAAAGAGCTCCTCCAAGACGGAGTCAGGTGCCTCTCTGTCGGTCGACCCTCCTGCAATTTTTCCGACATCAGTATATCATAAAGAAGT
Source organism: x Bolboschoenoplectus mariqueter (assembly GCA_037678475.1). NCBI lineage: Eukaryota > Viridiplantae > Streptophyta > Magnoliopsida > Poales > Cyperaceae > x Bolboschoenoplectus > x Bolboschoenoplectus mariqueter. Next base: position 2,288,425 of record CM075250.1, read on the forward strand.
CACATAAGAAACTTCAAGGATACAGATACAGTAAACAAAAGAGGCCATAAATAATATCACCTGTCTGAGAAGCGGTAGGAGAATCTAATGGCACCGTGCTGTCGAAGCCCTGAAAATCAAGTAAGGCGCGAGAAGAGGAAGAGGAAGGAGATCTCCGCCGCTTCTTGTCATTTTTCTTTTTGTCCGGCAGTGGACAAGTCACACGTGCCATATCGGCAGGGAGTATCGCCTGATATGCAGAGATAGTGTGAGTATACCACCTATGATACATGGCGGTAAAAATCACCTCTGAGCGTGAAGCCCGAGGCATGGTAAACTGGGAACCCGTACCCACGCGAAGTATGGAAGACCAACATCTACTCAAACCTTCCAGGTCTGCAGAAAGCGACTCGGGACGGGAAAGCAACTCGGGAATGCCCTGGTCATATCCAAACTGATGGGCACAACGGTGAGGAGAGTATGGCTCCAAGATAATATGCTCACCGATGCGTAGAGGTAAAAAGCCACACCGAATGCTAATGAGGTGCTCAGTGGCTGCCGAATCCTCTAAAATCCCCTGAACCAACCTAGACCGTGGAATGTCCACAACAAGTCTATCTGAACCTCTGGGCATCCTACGCGAAAAAGCGCGTACCTCAGATCTCTGGAGTGCCCCTCGCGAACGGAAGAAACGATAGCGAGCATCTTTTGGAGAAAGGGATGATGCCGAAGCACAAGCTATGTCGGACAAATAGGGTAGTATAACCCGTATCTCCTGAGAAAGGACAGGAGTATAAAGACCCATCCAGTGTGCATGAAGCCAACCACTGATGAAATGAAAGGGGATGACCTCCCCACTGAAAGAAAGATCGCGAGAGGAAACTAACCCGCGAAGAGATCGATAAATGTTGGCCAACGCCGGGATAGCCAGGGAAACCCTATGTCCCCGAGCCAAGATGTTAGCCACAACAAATGAAGAAGGCCTGATCCTGCCAACTGGAGAACTGGGCAAGACGAAATAGCACAGCCACCATGATAGAAAGGCAGTCAATAATGTTTCCTCGTCCACAATCCTGGTAGTAATGGACCCCAAGCCTGGTTTGGACCCCCTATGCACGATACCAGTCGATAATCCTACTCCCAAAGGATCGCAAGGATCAGCAAAAGAGGTACGAGGATGTGTCGGGGCATCGGCAAAGTAAGAAACCCACTGGCCCAAGGAGACACCCTCTCGGTCCCCTAAAATCTCATGATAAATCTTATATACCTGACGAAGAGACGCCGGGTACATCGGAGTCCCGTCTGGCCTCAGGCTGAGGAGATCCACTCCACTGAGGCAATGCTCATCACACGGAAGGCCATAGATCGGCAACCCTGATAACTGGGAGAGGTCCCATAGGCTCAAAGTCATCTCACGATCCTCCGTGAATAAGGTGTTCGTGACATAGCTCCAGCGCTCAGCAAATGCCCGAAACAAGGATATGTCCTGGGTGTATCCAAAAAGCGAGAGGTACACCGCCTCATAAATCCCCGCTTGCTTGAGCATGCTTTCCTCTGTAAGCAAGGTGAACTGGACCCACTCCACTTGTCGGGGGCGCCTTTCTAAAGTCCCGCGGAGCACACGCTTGTCGTCCCAAGGACACGCCCGATATGATGTCATCTCCGTGCCCAGAAGGTGCAAAGGAGGCGGGCTAGTCGTCCCGACACTTGGGCTCAACACCCTCACTGTACACGGAGTATACTCTCTCATGACGAGGTTGTTCCCTATCATGTTGTATGTGCCAGTGTGATCAGGGCCTTGGGGTGTCCAATCTGCTGGGTCTTTCATGAGAGGTGGAAAATGACCCGGCGAATATAAAGGCATAGGACCCTGAAAGGAAGCCATAATATCCTGCGAAAAACACAAAATAAAAGATGATAAGCCTATGAAGTAATATAAATCTTTGCAAAAGGAAAAGAGGAAAATCCGGCAGCATCTCCCCTGTACCGGGGGCAATCCTGATTTTCAAGGGAGCAACGAGGCATGTGCCCAGTGCTTTAATAAGAGAAAGGACATGTGCCCAATCTCATTTTTTTTCAAAAAGCAAAATAACCAGCCAATAAAACGAGAGACAGGGAGGCACATGTGCACCAATCCCTAACTTGAAGAACAGGGACACACCCTTGTTTCCTCAAGGCTCTTAAAAAAAAAAGAAAGGAAAGACATTGGCACCAGAACAGGCCTCTCGGCCAGCAAAGCCTCATGACCAGTTCTGGTGGGTGGCTCTTTGTTTGCTGTTTAAAAGTTGCCAGAAAAATACACAAATTAAATTGCATGAAATTAATGATATAATTTCATGTGATTTTTATACCAAAGATTTGAAATTATGAAATTATGTTCAATTTCATAAAATTATTTCTTGAAATTAAAGAAACAATTTCATGAAATAGCCATGTCAAATATTAAATCATGAAATTATGTCCAATCTCATGATTTATTAAATCCCAAAATTATTTCTTGAAATTAAAAAATAATTTCATGAAATAATCATACCAAACCCCCTTCAAAAAATATATACACATGTGTGCAAAAAAAAATATATGCACAAAACCCTAATTATATGAAATCAAGAAACAATTTCATATAATTAAACATGCCAAATCCAAAAATCATGAATTTCATTCATGAAAAATGCCCCAAATATTATCCCTTGGAATTAAAAAATGATTCTTTGGGATAATCATGCCAAAATATTAATTGTATAAGATTAATATGCCTAATCATATACAATTAATGATTTAAGTGAAATTAATGCCTAATTTCACACCCAAAAATACCAAAAATATTACCCAAAATAACAGAATCATGGAATATATTTTCTGTGATTTTTCAGTAATTTTTCATGGATTTTTGCATGAAGAATAAAATAAAATGGAAAAAGGAATAAAGAAAATACCAAAAATCAGAACTGGAGATAGTTTTGGGTGCAATTTGGGGGATGTGCAACGCTCTGGGTGCAATCTGGGGAGCTCAAACACGACTTCTGCCCTTGGGACCCGCCTGTCATACACACAAAGTGTTAAAGGCGCTTTGCGTGGACCCAGTACACATGCACCATACCACTGACAATACGTTTTGGTGCACAAGGACCAAGCCCACAGCCCAACCCTCAGTTTTTCGCTGGGGCTGTGTCTCATTAAACCTGACGACTGGGCCCCTCTCCTTCAGTCTCACTGCCAAGGGGGCCCAGCGCCCAGAGTTATTTTGGCCAGCGAAAAGAAAAGAAGGGAAAGAGAGGTGAGCGCGGTGCAAGCGCTCCCTCCCTCTGACAAGCCCGAAACCAAAGCACGGTTCACGTACACCCAACCCAAGCGAGAGAAACCTTTTGAATTTCTCTCTCTCTCCCTCCTTTCTTCCTCCTCGAGCTCCAGAGCTCAGTGGAGCTTCGAAAATGGAGTCTAGGTGTACAATGCGAGTTGGCTTAAACCATTCTAGGGACTTAATCTACATCCTAAGGGGAGTTCAATGCCACAAACAGCATTGAAAATAGTAAAGTAAACAAAGAGAAAATCGAAGGAGAAAGTACCTCGACCTTGAAGGTGACAGAGCAATTGGGAGCTCTAGAAGCCAAGCCAACACCTGGAGAAGCTTCAAGACACCTCCACGACGCTGCCTGAAGTGCCAATTTGGGGTGAAAAGCACTCAATTGGCAGGTGCACCACTTGGCACCTTGGTCTGATTTGGATATGGTCAGTTGGCACAACTCAGCACTCAAGCAGCCAAATTGACACGTTGGGCACACTCAGTGGCACCTTGGTGACATGTCAAGCGCCAGTAAGGCCAAGGAATATTCGGGATATGCTCACACCCGAAAGGCATGACACACTGACCCAAGGAAGAAGACAAAGCCAACGGCTCCTTCTCTCTCCCCAGGCCTGTGTCAGGGACACATGTAGGCACCTCAATGGAGAGCTCTGAGCGCCAGTTAGCTGGAGGAATCTTCCAAGGACAAGCCTCAGGCCAGCACAGGCCTGGCTGGCTCAATCCTGGCCACTTGATCAAACCAAGGGCTGGGATGATGCCAGCTCAGCCCTGAGGCTTAAACCATGCCCTCTGGGCTATAAATAGACCCCCAGTGAAGAAGAAAAAAGAGAGAGAGCAACATAGCCAAAACTCTGCCAAAATCTCAACTCCACCAAATTCCACAAAAAAAAAAAGCTAGCTGAGGAGAAACCAAGTCTTGAATAGCTAGGTAAGAGCCATAGGAGTCAAGCCTTGAGCTTGGCTCAGTCTCAATTGAGCTCAAGGAGCCAGTCTCACCTTGCTGGGTGAGATGGCTAGCCCCATGGCTGGGGAGGTGCACATGTGCCTCCCTCCTTCCAGAGCTCAATTGGTGGCTGAGCTTGAGTCTCAGGAGCTCACATGGTGAGTTCACCATGGATTTTGGCAGCATACTCCAGCCAATTGGCACATGCCAATCTGGTTTCATGGGGATGGGCACATGCTCATCCCCTCTCTCTCTCAAGCCCTGTGCACATGTGCAGTGGCTGTGTAAAGCTCAATAATGGCTTTATACAAGCTGTTATGCTGTCAAAATTCCATGGAAAAACAAAATCCCATGTTTTATATGAATATTGTATTTCAATTTGTTATAATATATGATATTTTGGTGCAAATTGGTTTTATTTTCCTTTTAGTTCTTTCCTTCATGTTCTCTGATGTGCTTAATAGCTCAAGTTCATAATTGAGCAATGGAAAAGCAATAAACATCAATACTGGTTTGAGTCCAGTGAACTCCTGTTTCTGGCCAGCTGAGAGATCAATCCATATCTCTCAGCCTGGTTGTTAATTTCTTATGAAATTTCACAGTCATGTAGATTAGGTTTATACCAACTTACCATATAAATTTTATAATTTTTGGAATTTTCTGTGAATTGTTATGAATTTTACAATCTCATCTGTCAAAAACTCCAAAAAGGTCAACTTTGGGTCAAACTGAGAAGTTCATTCTTCTTTTGATTCAAAAATCCAAAATTCCTTGATTAATTCACCTTTATGACACCTCATGTGATGTTTTAAAGGATTTAGAATAATTAAACCAGGCTTTAATCCATAGGTTAAGCCAAATTTGGTTTTAATAAAGCTGAAAGGGCATTTCTGTCCAGTCTGCTAAAAATACAATAATCATACTTTCTTTTCACTCAATTAACTTAAAATTTCATGAGCATCTAGAACGAGTCTTAATGCACTCACTCATCAAATTTTACCATTTTTGGGATTTTCTGTGATTTTCTGTGAATTTTTGAAATTGGGTCTGTCAAAATTGAAATTGAGTTGGCTCTGGACCATTACCAGAAAAGTGCAAAAAATGAAATTAACTCGTGTTCAAGTGAAATTCATGTGTGAAATTGATATAAAACCTTTCTAAAACATGTAATTGACCCAAATGAACATAATCAAACATGCAATTTGAGAAGAATGTGATGAAATCAAAAGGAAACCAAATTGAAAATAAAACCAGAAATGACCCAATGTGCATAAAGGACAATGCACATCTAAATTGATGAAATTGATCATCCAAACATGTTCAAACATACTAAACGACACTGTTTGGAAGGTTAATTGAAAGAAAATTGCAAAGGAAAGCTATGAAATACCATTTGGTACCAAAGCCCCGAAACCAGTTTGGTACCAAATGGCCAAAGTTGCAAAATTGATGGATTAAACTCAAATTAAGCCTCAAAATCTTGATAAACATGTTCTAACGATGCTATATGATAAAGGAATCGAGTCAATTTGTCAAAAATCAGCTCAGATCCCTCAAAATCTCATCTCAGCCAACTTCCCAACCGAAACCAGGTGGTTACCCCCATTTCCGGCGATCCAGGCCGCCGCCGCCGCCGAGACCACCGCCGATGGACTCCCCACGCTCCGGCGATGCCAGCCATGCCTCCTGATCGGAGATCCGACGCCGGCAGGGCCTCGATCAGTGTCGGGGAGGATGAGCACGAATATTAATGCATCTCAAAGTGCGAATCTTGATGAAATTCAAACAGCCCAGAGAAGGCTTGATGCGCGCCAGAGATCCAACGGCCCAGTTTAAAAGATGCTTTAAAAACTGAACTTAAGTTCAGATCTTGATGCATGGGCCCAAATCTGACGGCCCATATTAATCTGTTTTGAAAATAAACTTTGAACACCAAATAAAAATGATTTCTCAAGCCCATAAATTATGAAAAATATATCAAAAATCATGATTTCATTTATGAATATTTTTAAGACTATAAAATGTCAATTTTGATTTTATTTTATTTTCTTTTTTTTATATATTATAAATAAAAGAAAGTTCAAGATATATGATATATGTATAAAATAAATTCAAAATACCAAATAGGATATTTAAAAATAAGTGAAAATTATGATAAAACAAATCAGCAATTTTCAAAATAATCAAATTATGTTATATTTTGATAAAACAAATCAAAATATTCAAAATAATTAAATTACATTATATTTTGACAAAATAAATTGGAATATTCAAGATAATCAAAATTATGTTATATTTTGATAAAACAAATCAAAATATTCAAAGATGATTGAATCATGTTATGAAACAAATAAAAATGTTCAAGATAATCAAACTTTGTTATATTTTGATAAAACAAATCAAAATATTTAAATATGCAAATATACCCAAATATTTAACCAAATATGTCAAAAATACAAATATGTCCAAATATTTGACCAAACATGTCAAAACATGCAAATATACCCAAACATTTGACCAAATATGTCAAAAATACAATTATGCCCAAATATTTGACCAAACATGTCAAATATGCAAATATACCCAAATATTTGACCAAATATGTCAAAAATACAAATATGTCCCAATCTTTGACCAAACATGTCAAATATGCAAATATACCCAAATATTTGACCAAATATGTCAAAAATACAAATATGTCCAAATATTTGACCAAATATGTCAAACATGCAAATAAACCCAAACACTTGAGCAAACATGTCAAATATGCAAATATGACCAAACTTTTGACCAAACATGTTAAATATGCAAATAAACCCAAACATTTGACCAAACATGTCAAATATACAAATACACCCAAATTTCTGGCCAAACATGCCAAATATACAAATATGTCCAAACTCTTGATAAAATAGGTCAAATATGCAAATATGTCCAAATCTCTGGCCAAACATGCCAAATATGCAGATAAGTCCAAAACTTGGTGAAAACATACCAACATACCAAATCATATCAAATCGTGTTTCGAGAACATTAAATTGGCAGTGCGCTTCAGGTTTAATGTACCTCATTTTGGAAATCGATAAAGAATTATATGTTCCCGATCCTCCAATTTTCTCAGGTTTCGAATTGGCATAGCGCTTCAGATTCGGGACTTGGAAGGTCAATAGACTGTTTAGGATTATACGTCCTTGTCTTTGACATGAACCTTTTTAGAGATCAAACATCTCTGGTTCTTTGAGTATCGAGTTGGCAGTGCGCTTCACATTCGAACTCCGTGAGATCAATAGGATTATACATCCTCGATCTCTGATTTATGAGAAATTATACGTTTCTCTGACTTTAGATCATACGTCTTTAGTCTTATTATCCAAAGTTATACCTTTGGGTTATTTTAAGTATGCATTATAATAAATTGGAAGGAAGAAATAAAGCCACAAATCTGATCCATATATTTTGATTAGTTTAGCCCATTAATCAGAGGTTCCCGAGGCGAGAGCCGGGGTAATTAACGGCGGGGGCTTGCGCCCGCCGGAAAATAAAAGTTCCCACAATCACCTAAATAATAAGTCCTTGAGCGCACAAACACGCGCAGGGATGTACCTGCACCTTCTTCCCCCGTGAGCGAGGACGCCGATGCCTCGCGCGTGGGCCGCGAAAAAGGGCCGCACACTTATTTGTGCATTTGGATGATATTTGAAGCAGTAATGAGGCCAAATTGATTCAAAATGTGCTTAAACATGTTCAAATGCGTTTTGGACGAATTTTAATGTAATTTGGGGTGAAGTATAAGTCATAACTGTGAAATATCGAATCAAAAACTCTAATGAACATGAAAGAAACATATTTGGAAACTTATTTGTGCATTTCTATGATATTTCAAGCAGAAATTAGGCCAAATTGATTTAAAATGAGTTTAAACATGCTCAAATATGTTTTGAAAGCATTTTAATGTAATTTGGGGTGAAATATATGTCATAACTGTCAAATATCGACCCAAAAACACTAATGAATATTAAATAAACATATTTGGCAACTTATTTGTGCATTTCGATGATATTTGAAGTAGAAATGTGACCAAATTGATTCAAAATGTGCTTAAACATGCTCCTGGATCCTAAAGTTTCTCTGATCATTAACGAAAGTCTATAATATTTCTCAATAATACTGGAGAGATTCCGCAAAGTCACCTTCCTCTTTTGATAGTAGCACAAACATTTTATATGTAATTATCATGCATATACTTATATCCATGAAAATGCTCATAGGTTAATATTCTTGCATTTTTCTTATTTTGGTGCAAAAATCTAAATTATATCTGTAAAAAAAATTAAATTTATTGATACTCAGTATGGCCGGAATTTTTAATTCTGATCCTTATTATAATTTTTCTAACACAAACAAGAAAAAAAAGTTTCTCTAAAGCTAAAATTTTGAATTCCAAACCTTACAAGTCAAGATTTCATATTCCTAGCATGCAAGGATCGGATTTTAAAATCACCTACTTTGAAGTAGGAGTTTAAAATATCTGTGTGTCAAATATAGGAGTTTTAAATCCCAACTTATCAATAGTTTAAAATATATATCCGTCAAGGATTTAGAATTTAAGATTTAGAGTTTTAGAGTTTAAAATATGTATCCGTCAAAGGTCGGATTTTCATATTCCTACCCTTGATTATTTTTTCATTGTTTTTCTTTTTTTTCTTTCAATTAAAAATGTATGTGGACAGAAATTTCTTATTCTTGCTCTTCTAAATTGCAGAATTAATTTAATATTCTTTTAGAGATTTAATTTAGATTGTTACACTTCTCAAATATGAAAAACAGTTCAATATCTTGTCACTTGCTATTTGAAATGTTTCTTCTTAGATTCACATGAGTGTTACTTAAATTTTTTGGACAATTTTTTCTAGTACTTTGGATTATCATGCGCAATAGGGGATAAGTCGGGTAGGGGTCGGATCAGGATCGGGTTCAAGTCGGAATTATTTTATTATTATTTTTTATCCGATCCGACTCAATTCAACTTAATTCGGGTCAAAAATTTTTGACCTGTATTCGGCCCAAGTCCGTACTCCAATGCAAATTTTTAACTGTCTAATATAAACATCTTATTCTTATTAATTGTCTTAGTTTTCTATTATTAGTGATATATATCATCAACCAAAATCCATATTTTTTATCTAAAAAAAAAACCACAATCCATTATTATTAAAAAAAAAATACATCCTCCAAATGCAAATTTTAACTCTGATTTTTTTTTTCTGATTTGTTCTAAGTGTGGAGCGTGACTCAAGAGTCTTTTTTTACCTTCGTTTCTTTGAGTCAAAAATAGTAGCTGGTGCTGGGAGGAAGCTGAATGGTACATAAGGTGCTATTTTTCTGATATACAATACAATGACAATGCTCTCAGCCTTTTATTTGAGATAAAAGGAAGTATACATTGATGCTTTATTAAGGTAATATATAAATCAACTGACATCTTTTACATTTCATAAGAAGTTCATAATTAAGAATTTGCATTTGTCAATGATTCTCAATTAGTTTTAGTTTGTGTGTACTTCCACACATGTGCAAATTGTAAAATGTGATAATGTTATATCATATCGCCATATATAGACGATGTGATTCAATATTTAAAGGGGAGGGATTCAAGTACAACTTGAATAAATCTTGTGCAGGATTACGGCACAAAAACTTTTAATATCATCAAGAAAAAAGGCAATATAATTTAAAAGCTTGCATCTGCTGGTGCAAAACTAGAAAAAAAAAAATACTGTGTATTTGCCAATGTGTTTTGCACTATTTTCTTGCTTAAAGCTTAAAACATCTGCTGTTTTGTTGGGTGTAACTGAACCATGTCATGTTTGCAACCTGAATTTGTGTTTCTGGTTTTTATTGGTTGTTTGCTCCTGCCAAATGGAGCCATTTCAAATTTTCAATAGACTCTTTGGATCACTAAGACAACTTTATTCTCATATTTTGGTAGGGTTAAAGCAAGAAACCTGACAAGAATATAAAACAAAAACATAATTAAGATAGCCTTATACATTACCATCAATTATGCTGTTAATTATTGAGTGCACTGCATTATGCTAATGAGACATCAACCCAATTCCTTTTCATAGAAGTTGTGTGACTTTTATGAAGATATGCCTGCTTGCCTGACAAATACTGAGAAATTTTCCTAAATTAACAACAGACAAGAAGACTCAAACCATATATCCATGAAATTTTTTTGTGTTGCCTGTCTTTATCCACAATTCAATCTCAAGAAACATATTACATATGTTCTCCCACATTATTACAAAGAAGAAAGGAGGATATAGAGATAGTTCATATCCTTGATCAAGTCACTTCTCCCAAATGCTCACTGTTTCAGCGCACTGCCACTGGTCATTTGGTAATTAATTTGGTATATCTTCTGATTAACTTTCTTAATTTTTTTTTTTACATTTCCTTTTGAATTTCATGCTGGAATTGTGAAAATCTGGGGGAATTTATAATTTGTGGCTACTATTTCCTTTCTTAAAGGAGAGTAAAAGGAGGGGCGAGTCTGTCTGTCAAGGTATATATACAATTCATATGTTTGAACTTTAATTTTTATTGAAAGTAGATTAAAGTTTCTATGCACCCGTAAACAATCACATCAAAATCATTTATGAATCGGAACTCATGATTAGAATAAATTTATGGTAATTAGTCTTCAGCAAAATAAGAACAGAACAGAATGGGTTTGGAGTATTCAAATATAGACATTTTTGAAATAACAATGAGGGTCAAACCTTCGAACTTTAAATATCCATAAGGAATCTCCATTCGGATTCAACCTTCCGATCTCCTACGTGAATAGCATCGCATTTACCAAAGGTTGGTTCTCCATTTGAATATGGACCTGATTTTTTTTTTTTTAATGTTCTCTGGTCAGGGACAACACAGGGTCAAAAATATGAATTCCCCTTGATGGGTCTGAAAGAAGCCGCAAACACTACTTTATGAACCTGACACATGCTAGATTGATGGATCGTATTGTGCAGATTTCAAGGGGGAGTAGGATCTCGAAATTGTACAGACCACTCTGGTACTTGTACTGTACATAGTCCATCAATGTACCGCATGCTTTGAGCTCGCTACAAATGGAGGTATCTTCTCTTAATCAAGCGATCAAAGTTTTCGAACCTGGCTGTTTAGCAAAATGAGCCTCCATCAATGCAGATTGAAGTGATTTTAAAGAGTTAACAGAAACTTATAAAACTTTTAAACAACATCCCCTATTAAAGGAGAAATATTTGCCTTAGACAGTATAATCAGGCAGTTCTATTTCCTTGATTAGCAAATTTTGGGTAGACTCACTCGCTCTCTCTTTGTATCTCCCTCTCTCTCTGGTAACAAAACATCACAAAATATTGTACTAGCGAGTGCGCTACACTACGAAGGAAAAACTTCAGTGCCAAAAAAGGGCATTTGTTAGCAACCCTGGTATCTAAGGGGTTTTTCTTTTCCTTGACCAAGTTAAATTACTTAGGAAGGGAATTCAATACACATGCCAGTAGTAATTCATGACAAATCTAAGTAAGCCAAGGAAAAATAAGCAATCCCTGAGAAAGCAGGGTGTCTAACATACACCATTTTGTGGCTTTTAATGCCATTCATTTTCCAACTATGAGTGCACTGTTAGTAAATATTCATGTATTGCTAATTTAGAGAGAGAGAGAGAGAGTAGCAACTACTGCCAATTTTGAGAGAGAGAGAGAGAGAGAAGTTTGCTAATTTGGGATAAACTATTGACTTTGTAATTTGAAAGCACATATTAATATCGACTAACTTATTTAGATGGTCTGCATTCAAGCAATAGAAGCAAGTCAAGCTGGAGGAAGCCGCAAAACAAAAACTAAGAAATCCATGTTACTGGTGACAACCTTTTCAATTTCATGATATATATATAGTTATATAGTATACTCTTATCACACAAAAATATTGTGCGACATAGGTACATGTTCGGTGCATGTAATTAACTCAAATCTAGTCTAATCAAGGACATCTGTTCTTCTCTCCTCAAATTACCTACACACATAATTAATTTGGATTTTAGAATTTAGATCATGTTGACATTCAAATTTACTTGACCATATCAAAATAATACGATTATTGGATGACTTCCGCATCATAGGAGGGATGTATTGCAGTCACATGTAGTTTGCAATCATATAAAATGCTTAACAAATATTGACTTAATGGTACTAAGTAAGTCACAAAAATATTGTACTAGCCGGTGGACTACACGATGAAGGAATAAGTTAAGAGCCAAAGAATGGCGTTTGTTCGCAACTTTGCTGTCTATGCGGTTTCCTTTTCCTTGACTAACTTAAATTACTTGACAAGCGAATTCAATACACATGCAAGTAGTAGTAATTCATGCCAAATCTAAGTAAGCCAAGGAAAAGGCAATCCCAAAGATAGCAGGGTCACTAACATACACCATTTTGTGGCTTTTAATCCCAACTTTTTCCATCAGTGTAGTGCACTACCAGTAAATATTCATGTATAACTAATTTAGAGAGAGAGAGGAAAGAGTTTGTTATGTGGGGCAAAATATTGACATGAAATTTAGAACTTAAAAGGACATGTTGATATTGAATACCTTATTAAGAAGTAATTCCTCGAGAAAATGGAGCAAGTCCGGCAGGAGGAAGTTGCAAATTAAGCTGATAAACTAATAAAGTCATGAAAAACACCACAAAGCAAAACATTTGAATTTCACAATGACTTGACCAGCACAATGCATACTGATACATAGACCATTCTCTTATCGTGCGAAAAATGTGTGTGATATATGTAGAGTGCATGTAATTACCTCAAAAAGAACATATATCGAAATCTATTCTATAAATTTTGAATTTTGTATCTTGTTTGCATTCAGATTATGGTTATACTTGATCATGTGAAAATAGCACAAGTATGGGAATAGGATGACTTGTCCATAGTAGGAGGGAACTATTGGTATCATGTCTAATTTGGAATGCCTATGAAATGCCTATCATGATGTCACTTGTATTATTAACATACTCTTGCTGTGAGATTCAAATATGTACTTGCTATTTGTTTTTTTTATCAGATGTTCTGGGAATAATTGGAGAAGAAGGAAGTATTGATTATTATTCTCAGAGTATAAAACGCTCATTTATTATGTTTACTTAAATGCCCGTACCAAATTTCATGAATGTAACTTGTTACCATAACAATTTTTTATTGGATATTATTTTCCATTTTTTCATATTTAGATAATTAAGAAAATCTCTCTCAAAACTCTCAATCTCAGTTTGTTAATAATATTTTCCAAGGTGAAAAATGACCATATTTATTTGATACAGGGAACAGAGAGATTTCTATCAGAAGTACCAATTCCAATAACAAAAAAGAAAAAATTAAGAACAAAATTTTAGAAGCAAATTAATGAATCAACTATAGAGAATATATAATTGAGAATTTGAAAGAGAAAAATAGGAGTTACCTTTGAACCGGAGCTAGCTTCAATTCTGATTGGAGTGCATTTGAGTGGATGCCTTGCTTGTCTTTTAAAGGAAAATAAAGTGATGTTTAATTTAAAACTAGCAATGTGGGACTAAGTTAAAGCCACTTGCTTTTATCCGGACTAGATATTGGATGACTCAAATTTTTAGAGCATTATATATAATAAAGAGCTTTTGGACATTTTTTCTATGTATACGGGCTTTTGGGCTTCTATAATATATATAATATATATAATACGAGTAAAGCCGGTGTGAGGTTAAACTAATTAAATTATTTAATAAGTTTAACTTAAAAAATTATCGAAATGACTTTAAACAATAAATTCGAGTAGCTCAATAAATTCTTTATGTCAAAATCTCGTAGGATATCAAAATTTTCTATTTTTAGAGTTTTCTAACTATTTTTTCCAGATTTTTAATATGATTCTAAAATAATAATAAAATAATATATATGTTTTTATAGGAGAATAGGTCATTTTAAAAAAATCTGAAAAAAAATAGTTAGAAAATTATAAAAATAGAAAATTTTGGTATTCTGCAAGATTTTAATATGAAGAATTTATTGAGTAACTTGAATTTATCGTTTGAGGTTAATTCAACATATTTTTAAGTTACGCTCATCAAAAGATTTAGTGAGCTTAAACTCACTCTAACTTTACTCTATATACTCTATATAATATTATTCAATTAAAACAACTTTAGAAACTTATGTATGAAGATTGATGAATTATTAATTTCCATTTAACAGTGTTGCTTATTTAGTTATTTACTATTGTTTGTTTCTTCTATCGCCTGAGCTATTTGTAAGGGGCAACAGTCGTAATGATAAATTCGGAATTCAAAAATAATTCAGAAATAATTATTTTTTTATATATTGCAAATAACATCTAAATGATGATATTATAAAAAATAGAATGACAATACATAAGTTCTAAATTTCTAACTAATATATCAGAATATGTTGTCAATGAATCAGGTGCTCCATTTTAATAAGTCAAAAGAAATATTGCCAAAGTGCACCTGTTTTTTTTTTTGGTAGCAATTTATCTATTGAATTGCTGTCATTGGATGGTGAATATGCAACGTGGAATGAAAAGGACTCTGGTAATTAATTAATTATTGCCATGGCTGTATTTCAACAGAGGTTTGATCAGTTTGGAAATAAAACAAAATGGCCTATGTCAAAAAAAAAAAAAGTAGATATCATTTTCTAATTAATTATCTTTTATTAGTTATTCTTTTATTATCATTATACGCTACATAGGATTCAAAGCTTAGCATCCTCTCTCTCACTCCCTCATTCACCCTTCTTTTTTCCATCTATTTTCAATGATTCAAGCGCCTTATCATGAAGTATAATTTTCATCTTCTGCCATTCTGGCCACGTCACCGGCCTATACAGCGGGGTTTGTTCCGGTCCGGTTAACTTACTAAGAGGCCCCACCTTCACATCAATCTGAGGTCCAAAAAAGTACGCAGCGGACAATCGTTGGCTTGTCTTGCTCACGGTGGACCGGTGTATGACATTGTGAAACCTTCCGTTAGACATAACATGCATGAGATCGCCGATATTCACCACGAATGTGTTAGGTACCGCCGGTACCGTGACCCATCTTGTTGGACTGATGTCATCTTTGCGCCTCAAGACCTGAAGCCCGCTTACTCCATTGTGGTGCACAATGGCAACAAAGCCGGTGTCGGTGTGAGGCGCCAGACCAACAACCCGATCGGGATCGGGACAAGTAGGATATGAATTTAGATGCATTGCATTCTTTATCTTGCTTGAATCTGCTATTAGAGTAGTTTTAATTTCTTCCTCAGTCAATCCCAATGAAAGAAGCATCACATGCATTAATCTAAATCCAAGTGGATTTATGGCCTTCTTGTATTCCTCTATAACCTTACTGCAGAGAAAATGTAATGAATTATTTATAAAATAAATCAACATAATAAAATTATATTATATTCATACACATAATTTGAATGTTTCTCTCTAGAAGTCAAAACTTCCTTTTTACAAGATAAAAATATTAATTTTTCTGTGTAAGAAGTCATAAGTCCAAAATCTGAATGAATAATTTTTTATAAACATTTAAATTTAAATGATTTAATCTTTCATTAAAAAAATTTCAAATTTGAGGAGAAAAAAAAATCAAGGATTACCAAAAGGAAGAATAATCATCTGGCCAAAGTTTTTGCGCTTGGTCAAGGAGAGAGCTATTTGTGATGCCAAATCCTTCATACCACATGAATTTTGGAAAAAGATGAGAGATAGGAACACCACCATAGCCAGCATCATGTCCCTCAGTCTTAGCCACTTTGAGCTTCACGTCAACCGGCAGCGCAAATAGACGGTGGATTTGTGAATCGAACTGGTTCAGAAGTTCCGGTTTAACGTCATGATTCCTTATCAGGAAGACTCCCCATTCTTCGCACGCCTTACCTATTTTGTTGATCAAATTTGGATCATTGAGATCGATTACCGGAACTGAATCCCGACCTATGGGGTCTGCGATCGGATGATCGTAGAGATCGGACCAATCATGTGAGTCCGGAATTGATTTGAATCCAAAGTTATTAGGATGGTGTATCTTGAGATCGAGAGACGCTTGAGACGACATGATATAGAAATCTTTGATTTGGAACTCGAGTTTTGGATTTTAAATGTTTTGATTTGTGAAAATTGGTTTACAAGAAAGAGTTTATATAGTGGTAAAAGTGAATTAAGATAAACATGTGATTAGGGAAAATTTTAGTATATGATCACTAAATCCTTTTAAAAATTCAAAAATCTGTCCTTCAATTTTCACCATGAAACTTAAGAAAACAAATCACCTTACTATTAAATTTCTCTGAAAGTAACCATATTAATCCTATTTGTCCTCAAAAGATGATTAATTAGTTTGATAAATATTGGGAGAAATTTTTTGACCAATTTTGTTATTTTTCAAAAATTCAACAATAAATTTTGTTCAAATTAAAAGTACAGGAACTATTTTTTTTTTAAACTTGGAAGTATTAATACAAATAAAAGTTTAGACACCTTTTTTTTAAAAAATAAATTCAAGGTCCAAACTTGAATTTTTCATAAATATAATTATAGTTGTCATCATGATAAGTTCTCAATTTAAGAAAGCTCTAGTGGAACAAGTACATCTTTTATCTGATGCACTAAATTATGATAAATATGATATAGTACCTACCTAATATGGCAAATATGTCCAAAAACCAAAATTAAATTAAATCAACATCCATAAATTATATGTCAATTATAGTGAACTAAAACAGAGATATAGTAACTTCCAATAACTTATAGAAATAATGAATCAAAACAAAAAGATACAGTGAATTAAAACAAAAGGATACAGTGAATTAAAACAAAAAGATACAGTGAATACAAAGAAGTAATTATTTCTTCTTTGCTATTTGAAAAATCTTGTAGTTGTAGGCATTTATTACTAATAAACAATTATAATGGTGCAAGTACATAAAAAATTTGCTAATTGTCAAATAAAACATCAACTAGAAATCAAGTGCTCTAAAAGCACAATGAAACTAACATTTGAAGATCAAATTAGCACCACTGTGTCTTACAAGAACTCGCTTAATAACGGATCGAATAGCAAAAAGAGCTCGATCCGAATGCAAGATCATTGTTGTTACAAGGATTCGAATTAAGGATAATTCATGAGTTGAAATTTGTACATTTAACAGGGTTAACTTTAATGACTTTTTTGTTGGTACACTGATACTTTTTGGGTATAAATCTCCTATATCTTCTATGATTTTGTAATTGCTTTCGTAAAGGAATGAAAGCCGGTATTTTTTTTGGGTAATTTTATCGAAAAAAAAAATTTACTCTAATGACTTTATGGATAAATAGAACGTAATTGTAAGAAATGAGTGATAAATATAATATATTGAAGTCTTGTAAAAGAAATTAATAATAATTTTTGTTTTTTTTAAGAAAATTTATAATTAATAGTACTTGAAGGTATAAGAAATTATTTATTATATAGAAATGAAGAAAATTTAGGTATTAACATGGAGTTTAATTAGCAACTAGTAATGCAACTTTTCTATCCTTAAAATTTATTTTCATTGGTCTTATCTTGTGTTATGTTTTCCTTTCAGAATTCAGAGTATTTTTTTTGTATATATACTGTATAAAATTCAGCAAAACATGGATTTTTCTATTGAAATTCAGAGTATTTTTTTTTGTATTTTTTGTCATAGAATCAAATTATCTCAATCATTTGCTGGTGATTTCTGTCCTTATATTACACCAATAAGCAATGTTAATTAAGTCTAAATATGAATAATTGTAGCAGACAATGTGATTTATGTTGTTTATATATCATTGTAATGTAACATTATTTTTCCAATTAATGAACAAGTATTAATAGGCCTAAAAAGAAAAGAAAACATATAGGAATTAGGTCATATAAATAACTTTATCACTTCTTATTGATACAATAAACCCTAGTCACAAAAAAGAAAGGGAAAAAAATTAAAGATAATTTGTTGTCTATATAAAAAAAAATTGGTGATACTTTCAACTTTTCATGGTGTCTGAAATTGTAAGAAATGGGCCAATTTTTGAAATAGATGCTTCCCAAATGCAATTTAGATTCATGGTTTCAAATTAAAGTAGGCTTCATCTATCAAAATTTTATTTTGAAAATGTTCACTTATGGATCAAGTATGAAGGTCTCTTGAATGTAGCCCATATATCTGTTAGGTCAAAAGGAATAAACAGCCCATAAAATTTATTCCATTAATATATTTTTTTGGGCTGAATTTGGTGTAATTTGAGGATTGTTCTTTTACTAATTAAATGATGATAAAACTGAAATGTTTCCTTTTCAAATCATTTTATGATGAACATGTTAGAAAAGTTAATAACTGTATATTATGAATATCTTGATGAGGAGGGATCTAATGACAATAGCCGTCGATGTCAACAATGCAAATTTTTGAATCTTACTTTAATTTAAATATATATATATATATATATATATATATATATATATATATCATTAGATGTATTTTAAACAATCTCAATTATATGTGTATATTTTTTTTTCGGAAATTTGACTTCATTTCGATGACTATCGAGAAAAAGGATAAGTTGTTAAAATTTGTTCCGTTGATTACATTAGTTCTTGTTGCATATAAAAAAAAAATTGAAATGATATGAATGCATAATGCATGATATATATAATATATTCAATCAATCAATTTTATCATTTAATAATTTAAAAACTAGTTATTTGAGATTGAATTTCATTCACACCAAGAACCTTTTAAAACATAGTCACTCCTTCATTTTTCTATTTTCTCCACCTTCATTCAAACGCGGCATAGAATAATTAAATAACATTATTTTTTAGTAGTCATAATTTTATCTAATTTATACCTCAATCATTAAATAGTTAGTCAAAAGTTGTATACCATATATCAGGACAAGTAGTTTGTTAGTTCAACGATTATAAGCCCGTCTTAAAATTTTGCTTAGGTAAAAAAAAAGATTTAGATTTGTTCTCCTTGAAATTAAGAAATTCTTTCACTATAAATTTTTTTAAGGAGCTGATATACATATACAGTTGTTGATACCGTCATCGATATGAGTTTTATTAAACATGTTAAATGAATAATTATGCATATTAATGATTTTATTGTGTAAATTTATTTTATACAATACCGTCATCATTTAATTTAAATGAATTATTATACATATTAATGATATTTAAGTTGAATAATAAAATTATTGTACAAAATAAAATCATTTACATAATAATTCATTTAACGCATATAATAAAATATATATTGACGACAATATCATTAATAATATCTCCGTAATATTTTTCCTTTTTTTTATGAACATCACAATGACACCAGTGGATCAATAACTTTCCAATTAGTCAAAATTGTTTACACTTTAATTGGCGGAAGAGAGGAGACCGGATTTGATTAGCTTTCCCTTTCACTAAAGGCAACCTTTTCCTTTCCTTCCCGTGACCGTGAGAAGAAAGACTAAAAGCCTAAAGAGCTTCCTTTCAAACGACGACCGATGGATCGGTCAGGTCAGCCCGATTGCCCGAAAAAAGCGGAAACGGTTCAAAAGTAGAAAAGTCGTAAAGATACAATGTGCCTATATGGGCTATGTCTTCTATGCTTATCCTCTTCACACACTCTCTCTCTCTCTCTCTGTTTATTTTCTAACGCAACGCACTAGCTCTTGTTCCCGATGAATTTACCAAAATGCCCCTTGCTCCCTTCTAGAACTGTAGAGCCTGAGGATTTCTCTCCTCTCCGTCCCTTGTTTCTTTGAAAAGTAATGCTGTGGTTTGTATGGATGCATGAAATTGTGTGTTCTTTTGTGTTGTATGATATGAACGGAGGTGATGATGTTTTTTATTTAATTAGGATTTTATAAAGGGAATATATAGAAAATAATATTTTTAATTTGAAATACATTGATAATATTTTTATTTCATTATCTGATTTCAATCAGTTCTAATCCGGATATGATCTTGAGCAAATCTAAATGGATAAAACATATTTTGAAAATATACACTATTATATTATGAATATAGCTAAAAAAATTAATATATTTATGCCCAATTTGTATTTTATCTGACACAACAATATAACAAGTTGGGTACATTATTTCACCTGCTAGATCCAAAATTTTGACGTATCTTAGTAATCATAAATTAGCTAATGTAAATGAATATTTATGAAAAATCTTATAATTATTAATTAGTTAGAAAATTTACCAAAACAACAAAAATATTTTTTTAATACTGTAAATTACATAAAAAAATTCTTAATAGTACTTTTGTAATTCACATTGATCATAAGTGTCATATGTCTATTACGATATTATTTTCAAAATCAATAGAACTTTGATATAATTTATTTCATATTTTAATAAAAATTAGAGAACATTTTAAATAAATACTTATTGTTTATATTTTGAAATTAAAAATATAGAGTTTCCAAATTAACAAAAGAATTAGAATAAATGTTAACATTAATGGAATATTACATGTATCAATAAAATTCAATGATATATGAAGGAACTAGTTTTCAAAGTCTACAAATTTGAGAAAGTAATTAACTAATTAATTAGAGAAATGATAGTACACCTTAGAAGAAATATAATGACATAATTCAGCATCATTTTTATGATTCTTCCGCAACTAACAACTAAAAATATTATTACTAGAAAAAAAATTGTATATAATTTTACATGTGAGCACTCACAATTTGTGTTCACATGCCATCATATAATAAAAAATTCAGTCACAATATTGGAGTTTATTTTGAATTATACATACCTTTTTAATTTCTTTTGAAACCAAGGATGTACAGAGAATTAATTCTTGGAACCTAACTTCCTCCACGCTGTACTCTCTTGGCTTCTATCAGAAAGAAAATGTGAATTTCAAGATTATAAATCATGGGAGATTTAATTTTCATTTGTTTTTTTTATAGCAAACTAACAGAAACCTTTTTGTTTATTAAAACCGTGTTAGGTGTGCCATATATATTATATGAATTTTGAATAATTTTCTTTGATTTTTGTTAGGATGAACTCACAGAAAAGTAAAATGTTTCAGGTTTGGAGATGGTCAAATTAAAGATTTGAGTCCATAAATTATTTTATTATTAGAAAATTTCTTTTCAAAAGTGCAAAAGTTTTATAACATTTAGAAGGAATTATGACATATTTACTTATGGTTCTCGTTTGTTCAATAAAATAGAGACTCAAATGAGTTTAGTTTAGATAAGTGACAGATTCAAAGTGTCCGACACAGCATAAACACAAAAATTAATCTTAAGAATTTTTTCATAATTTAAACAAATTCAATAGTTTATATTTAATTTATCAAAATTAAAAAAAAGTATACACTTATTAACAATTTTAAAAATTAAGAGTAGTTATTAGGAGCTTGCTCCAATATGAATTCACCTCTGAATTGAATAAATATCCAAACTATAAGTTACATTATAACCAGGAACTAGTTTGAGACATATAAAAATCCATGACTATTTAAGTTAGAATCCATTATGAACAAATTATAAGTTACTTCATAAAGCCTTTTAATGTTTGACATACATTTATTCTCTAAAGCCTTTTAATTGAATTAAAATTACTTCAAAATAAGTAGTGCAATATAAATGCTCTACCACTAATTAAAATCACAAACCTCTCCGCTGGCATTATATACCTAATTCAATTTATAAATGTCACGACTCAGCTCTCAAAAGTAAAACATTTAGTGCTCCTCGCTATGAGCTTAATTATGAGCTTCCATATAAACTATCCTATTATTATTAACCAAGTATTACATGATCAAACATGCATCGAAATAAAAATAAAATAATTAACATAGATGATGAAAACCATTGATCAATTCTTTTTACTAATTTAAACGGTGTGTGACGTTCCCGCTTGCGTCAGCACGCCGCAGACGACCACCATTAATAAAAAGCAAACAACGCTGATTAACCCAATCGAGGGCATTCCAGTAATTACACAAGGGGCCCCCTTAAAACCGGTTGGAAATCTACGGGCTGAGGCCCGTAAACCGGGTCTAATTGGACCGAAGTTACCGGCACCTGTCGGTGACAGCAAGGGAAGAAAGGACTGAGGAGACAAGTCCCCGACAGACCAAAACCGTCACATGTCTCCGCCTTTTTCTTGCGCCGCTTATGGAAACGTCTCTTCGACTCCTCGGTCAACGCATCGCCGTCGGTTGTTGATCTGACGGTTGGAGTCAGCTTGATTCATGCAAGGCATTAGGCATGAGTTAATGAGTTGACACGGGAATCACACAAGAAGGGGCAAATGTAGCGGCTCCAACCGACACTGGGACCCACGCTAAAGTGCAAGGACACGAGTGGGGATCCTCTAATTACGCCTGGCTCATGGTATATATTGAATTTGTGCGCCAATTAATTCTTTTTTTTTACAAAGAATTGAGTCAACTAAATTGAATGAATCCGAAAATTAGAAATGTGATCACAAATTAATTGATTTTATATCATGAATAATATTTTAAACTCTTGAATTATCTACAATTTGTATAAAAAATATTAAATAAATGAATGAAAAATGAAGAAGTAAGAGCACCTTTAAATCTAAGTATTATTTATGTGATTTTCCAGAAGACTTGTGTTTAATTCGATTTTAGTCAAAATTTAAAACAATGAGTATTTTAATTGTTTGCTAATAAGTTTGTGTAGGAATGCTAATTTTAGTATGATATAACTTAATTGAAAACTTTTTATTAGGAAAATATATTTAGTATGATATAACTAGAAAATTAAGGTTTATATGTGTTTCTTGATTTTTTTTTTGTTTTAGTAGAGAGTAAAATTTATGTTCCAGACAAAATTTATGAAATATTGATTAAGAAATTGAAATCATTTTAGTCATACATTAGCAAAAAAATAGATGAAATAATTTGATAATATTATGTTCGTATGGTATTTTTGTAATAGTATAATCTAAATTTGTATTTAACAACTAGTAACGTTTTAAATACTTGTAATTTTTCCTGCTCAAGTGCTGAACTGGTGCACCAATAACACCATAAACCGGGCGCAACCAATAACACCAGTAGCATCATTAATTATTACACGTGAAACGTATCGGCGTCTGAGTGGTTGAAGGTCGAACAAACCCCGACCACGGATGACCGCATCTGTAAGGAATCGAAAGCGACCTTCGTCTCGTCTCTTCTAAACAAACCAAATCCCATCACTTCACCATCAAAAGAGAAAACACAAATTCCCAACCATTCCAGGGAAAAACGAAACCCCTAACCTAATTCCTCGTTTCTCAACTCTTGAGAGGGGATCGGAGATGTCAGTAGAGACGGAGCGGAGCTCGACGGAGTCGGAAGTGTCGGGGCTAGACTATGAGGAAACGGCGCTGACGCTGGGACTGCCCGGTGGGACCCGCGCCAATGGAGCTGAGTCGGAGAGGAAACGTGGCTTCTCCAAGACCGTTGATCTCACTTCGAGCATCGGCGCTTCTGAAGATCGATCTGACGAGTCGCCTGATAGCAACGCGGCTGGTTCGGCCAAACCTCCAGCTCCCAAGTGAGTTGTTAAGTTTAAGTCCGTGTATTTCTCAATTTTCAGTTTGAGATTATCTATCGTTAGATGAATTCTGTTAGGAATGGAGATAGAATCAGTTTGGAGTAATTTGGAAACAATTTGATTTTGTTAGTTACCGTTTAGTCTCCTGTTACCGGATAAATTACTGTTTGATGTAAATCATGGCATTAAACAATCCAATCTTGTTTTAATTGAATACAGAGCAGAAAAGTTAAAACTCTTTCTTCTCTTGAATCCTGGTTATCTACCTAAATACAATTGTTTAGTAAGAATCTGATGAAGGTTTTGTGTTGATGATTCAAATCTATTGTTTGGTCCTGTGCAGGGCTAGAGTTGTGGGATGGCCTCCAGTTAGAAACTACCGCAGAAATGCGCTAAAAAGCTCAAACAAGTTTGTAAAAGTGGCAGTTGATGGTGCGCCTTATTTGAGGAAGGTTGATTTGGAGTCATATGGTGGATATGAAGAACTCCTCTCTGCACTTCAGGAGATGTTCTCTTGCTTTACAATACGTATGCACTCTCATTTACTTCCTTGTATCTTTTCTTTACGTTTTGAAAAGTAAATTCAGTACATAGAAGAACTGTGTTTGCAAGCAAGACTGATATACCCCATTATTCAGTTTTATTTGGAAATTTCAAAAAGGCCTGGAAAATTGTATCGAAGTTTAAGTCAAGCTATTAATAATCAAATTGGTTTTGGTTTTTCTAGTATTAAACTCAACCAAAACCTGTCATAACCAACCCATTAAAGTACCTGAACTCGCAATTTTTTATCGTTTGACACCCACCAAAATTAATGGTGTTGAGAAGTATTATGACAGTTTATGTTTATACAAAAAATGGAAGTTTTCAACAGAAGTTTACAGCAATAAATTTAATACTAACTTGTTGGTTTTAACAAACATCTGTGTAAATTCTAATTCTGAAGCATTGGTTTAATTTGCAAAATTCGGAAAATTTTGTGATGCAAACATGGTTTAATCAATGTGATCTGTGTTTGATTATTTTGTGTTGCAATTGGATCAGGCAATTATCCAAATGAGGAGAGAAAGCTGGTAGATCCAATCCATGGAACTGAGTATGTACCTACTTATGAAGATAAAGATGGTGACTGGATGCTGGTTGGAGATGTCCCTTGGAAGTATGTTTATTTTAAATCTTGCATGTACTCTAATTTTGTTTTTTCCCACCTACCAGTTATACATGCACATTAAAAACATTATTGTTGTCCCTGTAAGCCTCTAAGTACTGTGTTGACAATCTGTAGGTGAAAAGTGATCATACAAGACACTTGTATTTTTGGTTTGTATAGGCTGAAATTTTGCATGCTACTTGGGACTGGTTTATCAAAATTTCTGTATTACCTTGTTTAGTTTCTTAGTTAAATAAAATGTTATGCTGCTGTTGCCTAAACGTAAAGATGGTTAAGTCCTTGCAAAACTGAAAATAGCCAAAATAGGCACCTAGACCATACTGTTATGCATGCCTTTATATGTAGATTTACAGATGTAACTATTGTGCTGTAAGCATTATTTATTTTCTTTTCCTTTTATAGAATGTTTGTCGATGCATGCAAGCGTTTGCGTCTCATGAAGAGCTCTGAGGCTAATAATTTAGGTACCTAATTTTTGCTTTTAATTATTTACCCTTTGAACTGAAAAAGAACACCACACCAAATGTTCGGTATGTTTAGTTTGTTTCTTTCAGTCTTTTGTTTGTTTTCTAATAAGAATATTTTGGTTTTGCTGCAGCACCAAGAGCATCTCAAGGATAAATTGGTACACTCACCTCAGAAGGAAACATATACATGGAAAAGAAAATGCTAAGCTGCTTGGGTTCATCGTGACTATTAAAATTATGTACAGTTTATTTTGCTAAGTTTTACAGAATCTCAAGTTTGGCTATCTGAAATTTTATCACAAGGTTGGTCTGTTAGTGAGTTTATCTTAGGTAGTACATTTATTATATGAATATATACATATATAGCAGTCTACTCAACTACAATATGTTATACTTTATAGTTTATATATACTGTCTGTGTTCAAATAATACTAGACAAAAGGAAAAAGTAGAGGTCCATGTTTGAGATGGTTTTTGTGTGACCAGTGAAACCTTGTGCTTGTAGTTAATATGTTTTTGATGTCTGATCTTCGGTGAAAATTAATAGTATTTTTTTGTTGGTGTTTCATGTTAGATATTAGTTACTAATTTTTCAAGTTTTGCTGTGAGGGAGCATTCTGATCTTATATATATTTTATTGGTTTAAACCTTTCTTTCTTTGGATGTTCCAGCTGCATGCTGTGAATAATGTAAAGTCTTCATGATAAATACTATGCACCAGCTCAACTGCAGTACACACATGCTGATGCAATTACTGACAAGTAATTCAATATTTCTGATAACTCTAACAGAACACTTTTTGATTCCTGATTCCTTGAATTGGCAAATGTTCCGAATTTGATCCAGAGTCAACAAAGAATTTCAGGTATAACTCTTTATTTATTATCTCTATATGGTTGTTGCTCAATTGGTGATTGATTTTATGCTGAATTGATGAATTGTAATGAAATTGATGCTTTCATTTATCCAAAATCAGAAAGGTCATGTTCATACCAAATCCTCTTTTTTTCTCCTATACACTAATTTATTTTTTGCACTGGCATGAACTGGTGTCCGTACCTTCGTACTTTTAATTAAAAAAGAGTTAATGTACATCAGAAAAAGAAATCTGTAATGCTTAGGTATAAGTTTCTTTAATTTTGGGATAACATTAGTATGACTTAAAAACTGCTGAGTGAAGAGAATCATTGACTGCTACCGAAACAAAAAAACAAGCATGCTCTGGTCCGGTGGCTTCTTTTATACTATGTTGAAGCAATATGAAAGTTACTGATAAATTAAGTGGGTGCTAATTAGAAATTCTAATAATCATACTCTCCATCAGTATAATTGCTTAAACAAGGGGTGAGCTAGGTGGGTCATGCGCTAATTTGTGTGCATGCATAAATTAGAACCTCATAAACCAGTTACCAGTCCAACTGTCTATGACATCACAAGACCACTAATTTTTGAAACTACAAGTGTACATATGACTAATTTATGCTAAGCTTCTATCAGCATGTGACTGGAAACTACCATGTCTACATTTGTTTTTAGTTGCTGTAATGAAGTATGCTGTGTGTAGATAGTAAAAAGTGTAATCTATAAATGCCTAACCGCGATAACTAAAATACTAAATACGAAGTAAGAAGAACACTGAGTCCTCATATTCCATGATAAATTCTGTACCATAATGCAAAACTATATGAAACTACTTACTTTTGACTATTAGGGGTTGAGAAGTATTCATGTGTACTACTTCAGTATCCTAAATCTTATACACAACATAGAAGTGTATCTGACTGGTTAATGGTTGATGATCCAAATAAATTCATCAAAAGTGAGCTATAGCCTGTAATTTTGTACTTGGTAAGCTGGATCTGAAAATTGGAAGGCATGGGATGAGCAATTAAGTCTAAAGCAAACAACATTATTCACTGGTGTACTACAATAGCGAATCATAAAACCACAAAAACTAGAAGACAACATCAACATATGCATCTAGTGTTGAAGTAAGAAACAGCATGATATATAGCTTGACAATACCCATACCAGAAAAAAGAGAAAACGACATTATGTCACATACCCTGATAGCACAACCAAGGCGATTTTCTTTGGATCTGACACAACCAGAAAAGCCTTATCAGTACCACATGTCAAACAACATTTGTTACACTTGATAAAACGGGATGTTGGAAACTTAGAAGATAATAACCAACTTAGTCTACATCTTTATCTAACAAAAAGTAACGTGAAAAAATGGTAGGTTCCAAATTTCAATTTAAATATTTTCTTATGAACATTTAAGATTGAGAGACTTGACTGACTCCTATAATAATAATAATACCAACTGAAACATGATAATACTTCCTCCTGATGACATGTTTAATTAGAGCATTAATGAAAGATGGAGAGGTAGCATGTTGTGATGGACACCTCTCTCTACAGAGAAAAAAAAAATCTAGATGGGAAGAAGTGATCTCCAATTCTTGAAATTAAATTAAAACCTATATATATATAACCCATACTTAATACATACTGCCATAGGTTTCATCTCTCTCACAGATACATATTTGATTCCGACAAAAGTATATAAAAACAAATGAATATCGCCGATAGCATAAGTCCTTTTTTTAATAACATTTTTATCAAAAAAAAATAGAAAAGTTCATTGAGCACTACATGGTTCAAGAGAAGCTGTCCCATGAATGACTCAGTTTTCTTTAGTTATGGGCTGAATGCATGGGACTTGACGCTTTATTGCTTTAAAGATCTTCAAATCACACAAACCCTACTAGTAACACTGTGCAACTTTTTTTTTCCTTTATTTTTTTCAGATTACATATCCCCATATTGAAAGTGAGGTGGCTTCCTCTCAAAATAAAGCTACACAAATGGCCTCCACAAGTGATGATACAAATTTTTTCGAGCTAGGGTTGCTGAAATGTTTTAAATTTGTGTCTGGACTTTTAAGTTTTTCTTGTTGGTGATAATTTTGATGTTTGGAAAAATTAGTATTGGCTAACTTTTCTATAAGTTTTTGGTATTTGTTTGTTGTTTTTGAACTGATATTATCTTGAGGTAATCTCTTATATTTTCTATGACTTTGTAATTACTTTCGTAAAGGAATGGAAACTGATAGTTTTTTTGAGGTATTTTTATCAAAAAGTAATAATAATAAATGGATCCAGAATTAAAAAAGAAATAGTTAGATAAACGCAAACAGTTGCTACTAATCGGAAAACAACAAGAATTTATGCCGATATATACTCAAATGGTACAATATATAAATTATCCTCAAATTCAGATGCAACTAGAGTATTCTTTTTTTTTTTTTGAGGGTACAACTAGAGTATTTAACATCTTCAAGCAAACATATATAAGCTTGTACATTTTTAGACCAACATAATAACATTAAGCCCCAAATTTCTGTTATCTAGAAGTACAACAGAAAAAGAAAAAGATGAGAATCAAGCCCTCAAATTTCATTAAGGGATCACAAACTGTGATCTAGAAGTACAAAGATATGAGAAGAATAACAAAAGAAAAACTTATTTACAGGCAGGAAACAACCATGTCAGAATGTTACTCTGCTTCTCTGTTATGTTGAAACCATGCCTTATGTTCTAATAAAATCTCTCTCGCTGTGTATGATGTCTTGCGTTTTTCCGCCAAATATCCTTCTACAGCGCTCCCTCCAGATGACGATGTTTGTCGTCATCTCCATTTGTTTCCAGTAAATGTCAATGTCTTTTCACAGTAGCATTTCTTCAAGGTTATTGGTTGTGTACTGCAGGCATGTAATTCTAGAAGTTGGTAGTATGGTAGTGATGTAGCTTCTGAGTTGCTTTGTGAAAATGCATTCAGTGAAGATGTATTGCACCGATTCTTCCTGTTGTCTACACAGTCGGCACATGTTTGGTATCATCAATCCTCTTTTGGCGAGATTGTCCACCATCGATAACCGGTCGAGCGGTCGGAGCCATATGAATACCATCACTCTACGGGGCGCCTTGATTATCCAAATGTTATGTATGTTAGTGTTGATTGCCGGTATGGATGAGATGAACTTATACGCTGATCTCTGTCATGATGTATTTGGCTTGATATCTTACAGCAGCCTTTGTACCTTATATATATAACTCCAGTTCGGCTTGCGTCGATAAGCTTCTGCATTGTCCGGATTTCCCATTTGTCCTGTATATATATATATAGCTTTGTGCTACAGATATCTCCTTAGGTTTCGTTTGAGAACGAGATAAATTGAGGATAACATGAGAATAAAGTTATCCTGTGAGAGATGAGAATAATTTTATCGCATAATTATCCTCCTTCCGAACAAAACCTCGCAAACAAGTTCGGAAGCTGTGAGCTAAGGCGTTCTTAATTCTTAGGCCGTGTGACTAAGTTCCAATTTGCCAAAATAGAGTACAAATTCTTAATCCTTAGTAATTAATCCATGTTGCCGCTGCTTCCCTATTCCTCATTTATTTAAATGTTTTCTGAATGTCAATTTAAATGTCTTCAAAATAGAAAATCACATAAAAATTTGAGAAGTCACATATTAAACTAATTAGCAACAGTTTTAATTTTCCATTTTATTATCTTACCAATAGTTTGAAGTGAATGATGAGCAACCTTTGTTATATTATATATATATATATATGCTGCTCATCAACACCACATGAATCATGAATACTTGTTACAACTAACTAATGATGAATAATTAAAATATTACAAATTATTTGTCATGGTACATTTTTTTATCTCTTTAATTTTCAATGGTGCAAATTTGGGCCAGATGTCAATGAAGAATATAGGGATAAGGCTTTAATATCAATACCTGGTACCTGAACATGGTTGCAACTTGCAATTCAGTGATTCCTCTGTACTGCATAGATTGATTTAATTATAATTTATAACTAATACTATATTTCCAATTTTTCAAATTTTCAAATCCATAATTATCTTTGTTAAAGATTCAAGCTTCCCTAAATCCTGATGTATTTTTTTTTTGTTCTTTTCCTTCGAGATTAATTAATCTTCTTACTTCAATTAGTTGATCATGCACATGGTTTGTAATATAATTGTTTTTTTTAACATTTTTTTTGTGAACATTAATTGTATTTTTTTTCTCTTTCATGTTAACTGTCTGTGGCTAATTCTTTCATATAACCTCATTTTTATTTTCAAGGAAAATTGCATGCATGTTAATTGAATCTTTAACTATTTTCTTAAGGCAAATGGGTTGCATTATACGGAACATCTATTGCATGTTATTAAACATAAGCTGCATAATTTCCTTTTGTGTATGATCCATTGTATTTAATTAAATTGGTACTCTACAGGTTAGTGATATTCTTCAATCTCCGGCTTTTATTTTTATTAACTTTTTTTCCTAAGTTATAAACTTTTACAGTTTGTACATTTTAATTTTTATTATGTGATAAACTAAAATTTAATTATTTTAGACTACCATTATAATGGATTTTAATTTTAGTTATAATTCGTATTATAGTATTGATGTATATAATTTTAGATATTTATGAATTTTTGATATAAAGAATTTATTAAATAACTTGAATTTATCATTTGAAGCCAATTCAATGGATTGTGAGTTAAGAACACCCCGGTTTTACTCTATATACTAAAACTATAAAATTAAACTATATATATGAATTTCTTTATAAATCCACATATCACTTATATGATATGCAGTGCATTTCCACGTACATATTAAAAATTATATTTTAAAAAGCGGCTAATATTTTTGCTCAAGAAAATAATGAAGATGACCTTTTGAATCTTCCAATTATATTATCAGCACAATATTCAAATTGATGATAAATCAGACATATGCTGATTGTGCTGTGTGCATAATTCGCTACTAGATATAAATTATCCTCCAGCGTACGGATAATTAGGGTTTTATAAAGCCCATTTAATACGGACCCACTTTTACTGCATATATAAGAGAAAATTAAGAAAATTAAATGTCAGGCACTATTCATAAAGATGTAATTCTAAAATGCATCTAATTGTTTAATTTTTTAAAGTATATCTCATATTTTGCTTTAAAAATATTATTCAAATTAGAAAACTAAAATTGTAGGTATTTTATTTATATCTTAAATAGTATGTAATTTGAATCAATTTAAAAGACATATAATTTTTCATCAAATAACTTATTTTTTAATGGCTTCATTATAAATAATCAATCAATTTTAAATTGATTCAAATTTGATTCACGTTTTGTCTAACAATTAAGATTTATATATTTTTTTAATTTGAATATTATTTCTCAAAATCTTAACGTGTGTTTCATAAAAAATTAGATGTACATTAAAATTATGTATATTTTATAAGCAAATTGGCATCAAATAGAAAGATGTTTGTCCACATCTTCCAAATAATAGCTAAGGAGATCTGTTTGGTAGTTACCCATGTTAGGTACCTTTATTTGATTACAAACTTATAATTAATTACCCCCATGTGTATTGAGCATATATATGAAATCTTGGTTTATGCATATCTTCAAAAGATCTTGGTTTATACTTGACCCAAAAAAAAAGAAAAAAAAATGTTTGTTATTTATTATTACACATTGCAATGCACGAGGATGTATTATGATATTGCTTGTTTAGCTTCAAGCCTATAACCATTTTCTTTTATTGTTTTTAACCAAAAAAACTTCTTGCTTTCAAATAAATAGAAAATGCTTTCTAATTAGGGTTATCAAAGAATTCCATTCCGAATGATATTTCGGTTTCGTTACGTTCCAACGAGCAAAACAGAAGACACAAAATATCAATTTCAACTGGAATGTCGACATTGTCTGAAACGGTTGATATAAGGGCGTTTCGGTTCTATATTTCTATTCCACACAGAGTTGAAACTATCAAAATATTATACAAAATAAAGCTAATATTTCTCCATCAAATAATTAATGCTCTAAACAAAGCTAATATTTCTCCATCAAGATCACTTTCTCTTTTGTGCCCACTTATCATTTTTATACATATATTGTATTGAAATTCAATATATGATATAATAATAGAGTTCGAGAATAATCTTCATGTTATCCTAATTTCAGCATCTGAGTAATCCATTTAATATGTTAATTTGTAGACTATTTGCTTAATGTGCGTGTTATTCGTAACTTGAATGAACTTTTACAGATAAATCATGTTTTGTTCACGTTTTTTTCTGAAATTATATTTTGTTTGTTTCAACTATTTCATCAGTATAACATGTAAGATGATAGGCTGGAAAATCGTAAGTATTTTTTTCATTATTCCATTCATTAACTTCATGTATATGAGAAAATAAATTATTCAGGCTCTCTACATTATATTGGCTCTAAGGGGGTATTTATATGTATTAGATCGCCATCTTTAAGTTTAGAAAAAAAGTTATTATTATTATATATATATATAGATCTTCAACCATTCATCTTAATGTGGAGATTAAATCAATCATTTTAATTGAAATTTCAACAAATAAAATGTTTCATTCATTGAATTTATTCATTTAGACACTTTAAGAGAGGCTCTAAAATGAAAAAAAATATATATAGATTAAAAAACGATATCACCTTATAAATTATTGTATTTGTATCCATAATATTCAAGAATACTTATGAGTATCTTACTATTTGTATTTACTTTAAAAATAAAAATATTTTCATAAATTATTTATATTATTATAAGCAAACTACTTATGATGAATAATTGCATCCATACTATTCAAGAATATTTATGAGTATCTTACTACTTTTGTTTACTTCAAAAAATAAAATATTTTCATAAATTATTTGTATTATTATAAGCAAACTACTTATGATGACTTATTACTTGTTTCCACGAATCTTTTAAACCCGCATCTATTCTCAAATTTTAACTCTTTTTTTTTCTTTTGATAAAAAAATAAGTATCAAGCCTTCAAATTTTATAACTATATATATATATATATATATATATATATTTATATATGATATAATCGACACGAAAAACACCAAATAATTATCTACATCCGGATTGTTCCGTTCCAGCAAGCAAACTGAAAGAGCGCCGGAACGGATTGTCAAGCTTCCAGTTATACTTGTACGCAATTGCCAACTACCAAACCGGCACAACTAAGAAACTAAATCAAATAATTTTAGAAACGACTGTGGCATAAAAATCATAAAATCATAGAAAGTGTTCGCTCTTGTTTAATAAAACAACGTTTACAGATTTATTCCTGGTATCTTATCCCCCAAACACTTGGCTGACAACAACAAACTATTCCAAACCATATTCCACCATCTTATACTGTTATACTGTTACCATTTACCAACTTACCATCCATTTTCACTTCTTGATTTCAATTGAGTTGTTTCTCTTCTCCAGTGCTTTTCGGTGTGGCGTTGTCTGATTCCTCTCCAGTACCTTCTGAAATTGGTGCTACTGTAGAGTGAAAAAGGAAAAATGGTTGTCATATGTGTGTGTGCATTGTAAGATTATACATATATAAGCAAATGTTAGAAATAAGGATGTGATTGATTATTTTCTGTCATGTTGTGAATTTATAGTAATGTTATTTGTAATGTTATATTTTGTATTTTATATGTGAAATTCCGGTAGAAATTAGAAACTTTTGTAATGTTGTACGAACTTCAACGTAATATAAACGATTTAATTCGTGTTATAATTTCACATCATGGTAGAGAATTTCATTTTCAAAAAATATGGTACAATATTGTCAAATTATTATGTTTTGTAATATATAATTTATCGAGTATAAAGATAATAGAGAAATTAATTGCCCGCCAACACACATAAAAGACTTTATACAATACAGAAAACATTTTTATCGAAAGACTAATTAAGCTGTAATTAGATGTTCATATGCAAAACTATTTTATAATCAAGAAACTTAATAGTTCAAGAAAAAATAGCATAAATAAATATGAACTACGAAAATTAATTTAAAATATTATATGATTTAATTAAACTACATTTGTGTGCAATAAAAGTAGTGTAAGATTCAAAAGTTAGCTTGTTCATTCATGTCGTTTTCTTGACGCACTCAGATTAATTAAGATGTTATATATATGTTGAATATTCTGTTGTTTGATTTTTTTTTAATTCACGAGCACATAGAAAAAGGCAGCAAACTTCATCATAGAATTTGTATATGATTTCTGTCTTTCTGATGATAAATGTACATAATTGAAAAAATAAATTCTATTAATAGATTCAGAGAAGGTTAAAATGCTTGGAAACGGAGGCCTCCAGTGGTTGAACTGGAGATGATTGAAGCTCTCGATTCCACTTAGAGTCCAACGGATTGGAACAAAAGGACCAAAACAAAAAAGCAACCAAATTCGCCGAAGAAGAAAAAAAAATAAGAAAATATCAAAAAAGAAAAGAAAACATCCCACCCCCCTCCCTCTCTCTCTCTCTCCCCCCTTCTCTCTCTCTTCCTAATCCAATCGCGCAAATCTCTCCTTAGATCTATCTTATTACCATTCCCCTTTCGATCTCGGCTGCTAGCTCCTCGCCTCCCCTTCGATTTCAAGCTCCCGCGTTGAGACTAGAAGGTGTGATCAAATTTCGGCGATCTTCTCAGATCTGAGGCAAATTTGCGTCTCGTTTGGTTTCGTTTTCTAAAATTCTGCTTGGCGTATGTGTTGTTGATTATCTGATTATAGGTAAATTTCCGCATTTATCGGTACCTTTCGTTACAAAAGAGATCGAGAAAGGTAGAATGCACCTTTTGTATTGATTTTAGATGCCTGAAATCGGCGAACGCAAAAGCTTTGTCGTGTTAGGTTATTTTTGCTGAACCAAATCGACATGTGGAAGCACATTCTTGTCAAATTGGCATGGAAATCCTCGAAATCTAGCTCTGTTGGATCAAATTCTTCATCAAACAACAATGCCGCCTCTTTAGATAAATCTGACAAACCAAAAGCCATATCCCCTTCTAGTGTTCTCCCAACTGAAACCGAATCAACTTCAAACTACACCCAAATCATGGAAAGGCATGAGCTTTTTCTCAAAAAATTAGATCTCTGTTGCATAACATGCGATTTCTCAGACCGAGCAAAGGATTATTCAGAGGATAAAGAATTGAAAAGGCAAGCTCTGATTGAGGTAGTCGATTTTTTTACCTCATGCAACGAACAACTAACCGAGCCCATGATGATTGCACTCTGTAGAATGTTCTCCATAAATTTGTTTCGGGTTTTCCCCCCAAAAATCCGATCCAAACCAGGCCCGACTGGTGGTGCCGAAATAGAAGAAGATGACCCGGTATTTGACCCATCATGGTTCCACCTTCAAATTGTGTATGACTTGCTTTTAAAATTTGTAACCTCTTCACTAGTTGATGCAAAAATTGCAAGAAAATACATGGACAACTCTTTTGTGTCAAAACTTCTTGACCTTTTCGACTCAGAGGACCCAAGAGAAAGAGATTGTCTAAAGACAATCCTACACCGAATCTATGGAAAATTCATGTCACACCGGCCATTCATAAGAAAAGAAGTGAGCAACATATTCTACCGGTTTGTGTTTGAAACTGAACGGCACAACGGCATAGCAGAGCTCCTAGAAGTCTTTGGCAGTGTGATAAGTGGGTTTGCGAAACCATTGAAGGAAGAGCACAAGGTTTTTCTGTGGAAGGCGCTGATTCCACTGCACAAGCCGAAGGTGGTGGGAACATACCTGCCGCAACTGACGTATTGTGTGATGCAATTTATTGAGAAGGAACCAAAATTGGCAAGCACAGTAATAAGGGGTTTGTTGAAATATTGGCCAGTGACGAATAGCCAAAAGGAGATGATGTTTTTGGGAGAACTGGAGGAGGTTTTGGAGGCAACTGAAATGGCTGAGTTCCAGAAGTGCATGGTGCCATTGTTCAGGCGGCTTGCGCAATGTCTCAACAGCTCTCATTTTCAGGTACTGTTTTTTTTTTTAAGTATGGGTTTGATTATAATAGAAAATGTTGTAGCAACTTTTTGCCAAAGCATAAAAAAACTCTACTGAAGTAAGGTAAGAGGTGTATTGCACCAAAAGAGGAATACTAATAGTTAAAGAAAAAAAATTGTACAATGAAACCTTTAGTGGGTACTATTGAGGCCCTTTAGTGAGGGGCTCTTTTGCCTTCTGCAAATTTGTCACCTCTTAATTATGGGTGATTTCAATAACTAATGATCAGTTTGGTTTTGTTTGCTGATAGCATGCACCTTTTAAAAGCTTGGATTGAACCAATTAGTAATTGACCAAGTTGTCCTTCAGTTCATGATATTAACTAAACCAACTTTTGTAACTCAAAAATTGTCTAAATACTTTTTTTGTTTGATTAGTGTTTAATTTAGACAGGATAATAGCTGTAGCTAGCAGTAGGCTAGATCAGAAGTTAACATATATGACTTCTTTATAATTAGGTTGTTGCTAATATGCAAAATATCAGAGTGGGAATTCTAGTTCAGAATATAGAACATAACATTGTATCCACTAATCTCATATCAGATCTAATTTGGATAAGTTCCTTTTTAAGTTTGGGATAATTCTAGCATACTGTCTGCACCATGAAGCCTCCCATATACATAAAACAATAAAAATGTCATTTAGCATGACTCATTTGGATGTCCGTTGTACCCTGATATTGAATCTCTTCAGTTTTTCCATGCTTGCAGGTTCATTTGAGAAATTTGCCCTCTTATTTTTATATTCAAAGTATAGCATTTATCATATATATATATATTTTTATTATTCCATCATGCAGTATTCTTGAAGTTTTCAATATGCAATTCAGCCTATGAACTTTTCTAAGTTACCATTTTCTTGGTACATTATATGGAATCGAACATGCAGATAGCTAGATGCCTACCAAAAATTAGATCATCAGAATGTAGTGAAAATGTGTATATTCTTCTGAGTTGGAGTAAGTCTGTCTTTGTGGATCCTAATTCCCATTTATTTGTGACCATAAATTACATCTGACAATTTCTGAGCTTTACCTCAATTTGACAGGTAGCTGAGAGGGCGTTATTTCTATCAAACAACGACCACTTAGTGAGCATGATTTCTCAGAACCGGCAGGTGATCCTGCCATTGATCTTTCCAGCGCTTGAGAGGAACGCCAGGTGGCACTGGAACCGCTCGGTGCTAAATGTCACCTTGAATGTACGCAAGATGTTCTTTGAGATGGACGAGAACCTCCTATTGGCCTGTGAAAGCAGCTTTATAGAGGAGGAGGAGAAGAAAGCCGCCACTGAGGAGCGACGAAGGCTCATTTGGGAGAAGTTAGAGAATTTCACTGCTGATGGTACTGGCATTGGCAGTGCCTTTTCTCCAAGGATAGGTACTGAATTGGGTTTTGCGGTCCCACCACCAGCGGCTACTGCAGCCCCTCTTGTGGCTTAGGGATACTCTTTTGTTTGTTATGTTCTTTTCTTTTGTTATGGTGGGGTCTTGGTGTGGAGATGCTTCGGTAGGTGTGTGCGTAAGAGGGGGGGGGGGGTTTGGTTATTTGTCACCTCATGCGGAACATGATTGTAGGTGCTCGACTGATGATTTTACCCTAATGTTGGTTGGTTGCAATGAGGTTTTTCTTCCTTTATTATGTTTGTGTGTATTCTCTAAAGGTAGGGAGGTTGTCCTGAAAGAATGTCAGATTTTCCCATGATAAAATTTAGAAAGCATGGAGAAGTCTGAGAGTGGTTTGGTTGATTTAAGGAGGGAGAGTAATATTTCTTTTGCTGTTATGCTGCGAGTAACCTATCTTTTTTACTTGGCAGATTATGACTTGATTTGGCCTAAAAAAATGATGTTTAGATGTATGTGGTTTCTGTAAATTAGGTCATAGTTTTGTTATCCGACATCCAATTCTGAGGAGCTTTTATGTGCTTGCTTTATTTTGCTTTCTTTTGCTATGTTCTTTGTGGAAAATAGCTAATTCATATTGAATTGGTTTCTAAAATGTTTATTTCATTTAAAACTGGATGTTTATAACCATCCAGTTTTGGCAGCATGGTGCCTACTACTAGTCTATTATATATATATATTGTGTGCACGTGCGCTTGTTCCCGTTTGTTTATTGTCATTGGAGAAGCTTGGTTTATCTCTTTGCTAAATATTTGCTTGCTTCCTATTAAACAAACACATGTTATCACATCAAGTCCTTTAAAGTTGAAAATGGTACCATTGCTATCTATCCCTTGAGAGATGATTTATGAGATATCTTTTTCTGATTTGGTTGCTCTTGGTTGGTATGTGAATTATTCAGTGTACTATGTAGTAGATCTGTACCATGCATCATAGATTGGAAGGTGGAGATTATTTCCTAGCTGATAAGAGCACAAGCTTTACTTTCAAAAGGGACAGAGGAATACCTAAGAAACCCAATATCAAAAGAGATATATTTGGATATTCTCTGCTTCTGAATCTTATCTGTCTAATAATGAATTCAGAGTTTTAATGAGATGATTTATAAACTATTTAGGTCCCCAAAATGCGATTGATAAACAACTTTTTGTATCCGTATGTCTTTATCAGGTAGTATTTTTTTTAAAATATTTTTATTGATTTTGTGATATTATGACTTTTTTTAATTGCCCACAAAATCATTAAACATTCTAAATGATTCAATCAATTCAGTTTGACCCAAACAATTAAATTGAGAAAATCAAGTTCTACTTGTAGCAACCAACTAACTCCTAACTTTATCATTTATTATATCTCGTATCCCATTTTTGCTTTCTATAACTAATTTTGGTCAATATATCATATTATGACTTTTTTTTAATTGCCCACAAAATCATTAAACATTTTAAATGATTCAATCAATTTAATTTGACCCCACAAATTAAATTGAGAAAATAAAGTTCTACTTGTAGCAACTAAATAACTCCCAACTTTATCATTTATGGGAGCTGATACACAGATAAGGTTATTGATACCGTCGCCGATATGAGCTTAATTATACACATTAAATGAGTTATTATACATGTTAATGACTTTATTATGCAAACTTTATACAGTATTGTCATTATGTAATTTAAATGAATTATTATGCATATTAATATTATGCAAACTCATTTTGTACAGTACTATTATTATGCAACTTAAATGAGTTGTCATGCATATTAATGGTATTTAAGTTAAATAATATATATATTGTATAAAATAACTCATTTAATGTATATAATAAAGTACGTATCGATGAAGATATCAATAATGATATCTCCATAACATTTTCCATCATTTATTATATCTATTTTCGCTTTCTTTTAACTATTTTCAGTCAATATATCTGTACCTTGACATGTCCGTGTAATGCAAGTTCAATGGACTGGTCAAAATCAACACACAATTTTGAACATATTTCTAATTCTTTTTCTAGAAGTCTTTGCATTCTAGAGAAAATTGCAATGGGAAAAATCAAAACCCTTGGTATAACTTGAATATTTTGCTTGAAGAATATCTCTTCTACCTATTCAACTACATTTCCAGGAAGATATAATAAAAAAAAAAGAAATTATTATCTTTAAAATTTGTTTATCGTCCACCAATAAGATTCACATATGTAGATCTTTAATGAAATATTAAAATATGTGTGAACTATGTTCAAGAGCCAAATTGGTGTATTGAGTTCAGAACTAGAACACCTTAAAAATTACTAGTATGAAAAATGTTCTATATCTCATACCAAAAATTGGGGTTTGTCACTAAACTCCTATTAATTATTTTGCTAAGAATCAGAGCCAGAGGCATATATATGCAGCTGTGCAAACAACAAGAATAGATGGCATCAATTCCTTGTTGCATAGCATTTATCCTTTTAACCCTATTAATTTCTTCTTTTATTTGCAGCCAAAAAATTGTTTTGAGAATGGTCCAGTGCCTACACTAAAAAGAAGAAATTATAAATAAAAAAGAGAGCTGATATATAGATATAGTCATTAATATCATAATCGATGCTGACTTTATTATTCAGATTAAATTAGTTATTATTCATATTAATAATTTTATTATGTAACTTATTTGTACAATATTTTTGTTATTCAATTTAAGTGAGTTATTATTCATATTAGTGATATTTGAGTTGAATAATAAGAATACTGTCAAAAATAAATTGCATAATAAAGTCGTTAATATGAAGAATAACTCATTTTATATACAATAAAATTAATATCGATTACAATATCAATGATAGTATCTCTCAAATATTTTCCAATAAAAAACGGATTGACAGATGGTTTCATGATGATATTTGCTAGGCTCAAATATTCACCTATTGAATTTAAGTGAGCGAAAATCATTGATGCAGCTAACAAACAAATATAATTTGATACATCAAATAAAACAATTTTTGGACCCAAAAAAGAAAAATGAAGTGGGTTTTTGTAAATGATTTTTCGCTGAATGATACGTTGTATATAAATATTTATCTTTTTTTTTTTTTTGGTAGTGTATCCTTTCTTTTCAAGCACATTTTTTTGTGTATATTATGGTCTATGTAGTATGGCTATTTTGTGACTCTTGATATGACTGAGATATTTTAGTGGAATCATTAATTGCCCTCATGTAATACCTGAACCACCACCGACAACTGCCAGTAACCAGACGGTAATTCACTAATTATTAGCTCATAGTATTTTAAATAATTTCATAGTATTTTGAATGATTTTAAAATAAAAAATTCATAGATATATTCTTGAATTTAGATATTAATTATTTTTTAAGTTTTATATAATTTAAGTGTCAATTAATATTTCATCAGAAATCATTTAATATAAATCATTGTAAATATTATATAATTTCGATAATCTTTAATAAAATATCAATTGACACTTAAATTATATAAAATTTGAAAAACAATCAATCTAAAAATTCAAGAATATATTTATAATTTTTTTCTATTTATAATTTTTTTTCAAAATTATTTAAAAATTATCAAATGATCCACCAAAAAAAAAAGGATATGTTCTTCACAAATAACCTGGATTCATGGTGTACTGGCTCCCTCCAGTTAATCTAAAACTGAGATGAATCTAACATGAAGCTTATCCTGTTATCCACGCTTTCATTATGTTCTAAGCTTCTAGCATTAGTAAGGCCCGGGTACAACCGGGCATGATATTCCTTCCCCAAATAATCCGTTGGACCTTGACCTTATACACCTAGAAGTCAATTCAAACACTGTCAGTGTCGAGGTGTACAAAGACCAGGGGTACGTACATTCCAAATGACAACGCCCGTCAATTGAAGGCGATTGATTTCTCTCTCTCTCTCTCGTATAAAATCAAGCTTTCTTCCTCATTTAATAAAGCACACCATCTCTCTCTCTCTCTCTCTCTCTGTCATTGCCTTGGTTTTGGTTTTGTTTAGGTGTCTAGTTGAGATTTGAGAAGAGGAGAGATCAGAGATGTATCCACCAAGTGCACAGGAAATGGGGTACTTTGAGCATGTGCAAAGGAGGCATGAAGAGAAGGGATGCCTCTATGCCTGGTAATTTTGTTCTCTTTCTTTCATTCCTTATTGAATTGTTTTTGCTTAGTTACAGAGTTCCTTTGCAAATTAAGTGCAGCAAAGCAATTCCATCTGACCAAAATTTTATCTCCTGTTGCTAATTAGGGGGGTACTTAGTTTTTACTAATTACTATTTCTTTTGAATGATGTATGAAATTTTTATGTGAGAGGAGAAAATTTAAGAGGTATGAAAAAGGCTCCAAAACTTTTTTTTTTTTTAAAAAGATCAAATTAAGCACCATCAAGATTGTAAAAACATGTCTTTTTTTGCTGTAGTAGACAATTACCTGCTAGTAGTTTCAATACAAAATAAAAATATATATTTACATGGTTTATTATGTTTTGGTACAAGAGAAGATCAACATGCTTAAAAAATAACTAAATAAGAAGAAATAAAAAGATCCAAATATCATTATGTTGCAGACAATTTAAAAAAAAATACTACTAGTTCTTGGACCAAAAGATTCCTTGGCATATTTTTTTTTTGGAATTTATTCCATGGCATATAATTGGATAGAGGAAACTAATTTACTGAAGTCAGAGAGTCTAAGTGGTAATATAAAAAATCAGTGGATAAATTCTTTGTGGGCCAGGAAAAGGCTTGTTAGTTTTCCTTTTTCATATTTCTAATTATATGTTTTACTAATCAAAATTCTTACAGTTCATATATATACCAAAGTCCTTACTTTGTTCAAAGATTTTCTTTGTGTGTGTGTGTGTGTGTGTGTGTGTGTGTGTGTGTCTGTGTGTCTGTGTGTCTGTGTGTGTGTGTGTGTGTCTGTGTGTCTGTGTGTGTGTGTGTGTGTCTGTGTGTGTGTGTGTAAAAGAAGCCTTCTAAACAGTAAACTAAAGATATTTTAGGGCATAATGCTCGATTGTATGTTATGTTAGGCATCATTTGTACTCCAATTAATGAAATAAAATTTTGCAATTATTTTTTTTTCTTTTGGGCTAAGTTAAAAATTATCGGTACCTTATTGTGGGCCACTTTAATAATGAAGTTGTTGTAATTTGGATTACATAAATTGAAAATAATCCCTCTTTTTTGTTGTTAGTCTCCTATTTTTCCAAATCATGTAGAAAAGGACAAATTTTTTTGAGACATATATGAGATGCAAGTCAAGAGTAGTTGCTTTCTCTCTTCAAAAAGTCTCCCTGTCTCTTTCATCATGTTTCATGTCTTCTAATTTTTGCGGTCTTAAATACAGTCTAGGCCATGATGGATAAATCTGAAATTTGATTAGTTTAAGTAGTAGGTAATTACCTACTAATAATTTTCATTAGTAAAATTATTTACAAGTGATCATAAGCAAAAGCACATTGTATAACATCCTTTGATAACATTTAAAGCCCAAGTTGTACTCTATTTACAACTGTAACCCTGCATCCCTGTCCTGAGAATGGTTACACAGTGAGATGATAGATGGAGAAAATTTTCTCAAAAAAAAAAAAAAAGAGATGATAGATGGAGAAGACATAAAAGAAAAGGAAAGGAAACAATTAGAATTTAGAAGTGATGTGTTCTAAACCAGTATTTTATGAAATAGACTTAATTAGTATTCTCTTTCTCTAATATTTGTAGTGTTTTTGCACTTTGTTGCTGCTTCTGCTGCTTCGAGACATGCGAGTGTTGCCTCGAGTGCCTTTGTTGCTGCGCTTAATTAAGTTGTATGTAGATTTAGTTTTCATTGTTAATGTTAGTATATTTTGAGACAATTTGAATAAGGGTTGTATTCATATGGTTTGCATTCTTTTGCAAGCACCTATTGTGGTATGTGAATTATATGTTTGTACTTGATGAATGATTTACAAGGTGGTTAATTGCTAAAGTTTTAGTTCATTGATCACATTTGTTTAGACTAAATCAACAACAATAAATGTCATACATATTTGTTTTGAGAGACATCAAATTGAAGAGAAAAATAAACTGTTACTGTTTATCTATGTTAGATAATTAGGTGCCACATGAAAATAAACTAGAATGTTTCTAATTTTTGTATAGATATATAGAGAACATAATTTAGATAGCAATGACAATTTTCTATTTTGTAATTTT
This sequence comes from x Bolboschoenoplectus mariqueter, assembly GCA_037678475.1. Taxonomy (NCBI): domain Eukaryota; kingdom Viridiplantae; phylum Streptophyta; class Magnoliopsida; order Poales; family Cyperaceae; genus x Bolboschoenoplectus; species x Bolboschoenoplectus mariqueter. The sequence continues at coordinate 2,332,496 of CM075250.1, forward strand.
AGTTTTCGATTTCTGTTATCTGTTTTTCAAAAGTAAGGTACGGAGGCAAAAATAAAATAAAATTATGGCTCAGTTGCAAATTACTAATTTGTGACCATCAATAAAATGAATTCCCAGAGCTAACAAAAGCATCTCTTGAATCGACCATGCCTAAATGTTAGAGTGGAAAAATAAGAAAAACTCAAACATTCAACTCCGAAATGTATGAACCATTTAGTTTTGATTCATTTTCAGTTTGATTGCATTGCTTTTGTATACACTACAAAGTACAAACTAATTCCATTTAAAATTTATAATATCAAATTTGAATTCATAATTCAACAAACTACAACTTATAATGCAAAAGAGTTCACTGTCCTTACAATTCTTAAAAATAACCTTCAAAATTCTTAAACATAACTGTAACCGTCTACCATATTTTGCTAAACTGACTATCCGACCCCCCCCCCCCCCCACCCCCCTCCTCTTTTATTATCATAAGAAGCAAACCTATTTCTGTGTAGGAAAAATGGAAGTATATAACTGTTATAAGAGGAAGTCAATAAAATCAATTGAACAAGTGCTGGCAGCACAGAAAACTATAGCTAATTTAGCAGAGCAAAAGGACTATAAGTGACCCTATAGGAAAAACCTATCCTGAAACCTCAAAAAATGTAGGTACACAACATCCCTGTAAATATTGTCGTTAATAATATTGCCACCACATTTACACCATTATTATCTAGAATCTCTCTCCCTGAAATTTTGACCACTGTGGGACCAGCTTTTCCAACAACCTTCAGTGAAAAACAAATACAAAATCAACACAAGTAGTAGCTTCATAGTAGTATTCATTGATAGTTGGTGATAATGGTTCTTTTCTTGTGTTTACTTTTCAGCTCTGCACTCAGTAAAGGTCCAATGCAGCTCTGTACAGTACCTAGCAAGCCTGGTACAGAACCATCAGATGCAGTACAGTACCAGTATAGTAGTTAATACAATGGAAACAAAAAAGAGCTTAGAATTTGATTCCCGTCTCATTCCACCAGTTACACATAAAACTATTATATGCTAGTACCATACTGGTTTTGACATAAATGTATGGTCTATGTACCAGTACCACTATGCCCATTGCATTATTACCATAATTAGACAACAGAGGCAGCATGTACTAGGAATTTGATGCCATGCTAGTCAAGTTCAGTTTTCTTATCATTTCGACATCAAGATGTACTAGAGCTAAAAGGTGATATAACCGGTACCTTTTTGCGCAAGCTGCAGTAGCCACTATACTGAAGAGTTGCCCCGAAAAACGAATCGATAAGGCTACCTAACAACCCTGAAAAAGTAGCTAACGGTATCATCAACATCTGCTTTCGAGCTACACAGGCTTCACAATTGGTTGTAACAAAGCCAACACCAACAAATGCAAGTCCAATTGCACACCCTGCAGCTGCAGCTGCAACAAGTCCGCTTATCGTGACTCCTCCATTTGTTCCCTTTTTAACTTTCTGCTCAAGCAACAATAGAGATATTTCAACTCACTGACATTATGAATAAACCTAAGTTTGCAGTGACCAGATTTTCCATTGGACCATTTCAAGCTACCCCAAAAAATCTCCACAATATGACAGTAAATAAAAAAATGAATAATATCCACCCAACCACCATACACCCTTTGATTTCCTTCTTTTCCTCAACAGGTGACCAATGTACCCCATTAATTAGCATCAATTGTTTTATATAAGAAAGCAGAGAGAAGGGCTGGTACATCAGGTATCTAATTAGTTTTCAGGGGCGCACAAATTATATCTGCTTTGCAGACATATATACAATACACTAAAAGGTTCTGTAGCACTATAAATGAGACCTTTTCTTTTACAGCATCAGAGGAAAAAAGATTTATCATAATAGAAAACAACCAAAATGTGTACCTTCATTGTGGTGATAAGGCGCGGCTGGGAATTGCTAATGATCCCCAATTCTGATGACCATGTGTCCCCATTAGAGCATGCATAATGGCCAACAATACCTCCTATAAGCCCAGTTATTAGTTTTGAATTGCTTGTATCTAAACACCTATCTTCTCCTCCAGTTATAGATGCAATAATTATCGCTAAAACTGTTGCAATACCACTATTTGCTAATACTTGTTTCCTGTCAGTCAAATTTTATCTATGCATTAAATTCTGTAATAGAAATCCATACAAAATTTATTTAACCAATTTTATCCATTCTTTCCTTTTTTTTTTCCCAGAAACATTGTAGTTTTAAGACATATAACCTTGACCACGGTTCCCCCATCTGTAAATAAGAAATTTACTTGTTTGCCCCCAGTTTCTCTTCAAAAGGGTTAAAAGTGCTGGAGCAACATCCCACTGAAATTTTGCAAGCTTGCCTTACAACTATACAAAATTACTTAACCACACCCCTGAAATAGGTACGAATTGACCCCACAGAGAATGATTTTCCCCTCTGGCAATCACCTTATTAATTACTAAGGAATAGATCGACTTAAACAAAAAGACATCAGAAATGCTCACCAGTTGCGCTGTCCGCCTTTCTTGAACTCAGCCTCTATGTTCTTCTTCTTCTCTTCTCCTATTCTAGTAACCTTCGATGAGGTAAAGAAAAACACTAGCACCAGAATGGCAAACCTTACATTATACACAAATCACGCAAATGAAAAGAGGGAAATCAACATCACTAGAGATCCAAATGAAAAACATGAACAATCAGTAAGAGAAAGAAAGAGGAAATACCTGTATCCAGAGATCATATGCGCAATCAAAACTGGTATACCAACGAAAACCGCTGAGAAATCTACGGATTTGCGCTTTACCGATCTGATGGCGATTAGAACGGAGATCACGAGAGAGATGAAGAAACGGATCTGAAAACTATCCATCGAGGAGATCTCCATCAAGAATTCAAGATCGGTTTTCGGAATCGCCAAAGGAAAAGGTGGGAATTCGCTTCGTTGCTGAGAAAGAGAGAGAGAGAGCGCGCTGCGCTGACTGTAGGTAGTTCATGCTCAAAGCCCTCTTCAATTTAAGTCTGAATCTCTCTGTGTACATATCTCTGTAGTAAAAGGTGTAGTGGGCTGTTTACATATTGTGACTGCATCACTGATAGTTTGGATTATTGAGTAATCAAGAAGTGATTCGTTACGATGAACTTTAGAGAGATGAGATGTAGAGGAGCCAGAATAATCGTATGATGTCGCGCCTTCGACCGGGCATCCAGAGATCCTGGAGCTTTTACACAAATGCCCCTCTTAGTTTCGGTATTATGCTCAAGAGAGCTTATCGATTTAAAATTAAAGCCAAGCAGTTCGTTGTGTTATACATATCAAATCATTTATTAGGAAATTGAATTTTATATTTTTTTTCACAAAATTTAATTCTATTTTTTAATCAAAATGAAACAACTTTCATTGGTTGAATGTTTGAAAGCAATGAACTTTTTTTTATGTTTTATAATAATTATAAAAAAAAAGAAATTATTTTTATATCCTAAATTTTGTATTATTTATCTGCACTCAATGTTTAATATAAATACTTTTTGAAAAATACATATTTTAAAATTTAAATTCTACGTCTCTTAATTTTAAATATTTAAAATATAAATAAAAAAATGCTGTTATCACCCTCTTCGAAAAAATGTAAAACTTCTTTCGTACAAATTTAGGTTTTTTGACCGATGTATAGATGACACGAGTTACTCGGACTAGTCAATTGTATCTCAAAAATCAAAATTTATAGCTGAAGCATAAAAAAAAGTACAGACAAGCAAGGTTCGTCCTTTTGCTTGGCACTAGTATGGTTGTACTTAATTGATATACAGTTAAGCTACTTGATCCAATATTCTGACATACAGCTACAAAATAAAAGCATCTATTTTTATATACCTATATTCTCCTTCGTAATTTTACTCAATTCTTATGTAATTTGGGCTTTAAAGCATCTCCATCATTACAATTATAAAAATTGAATTTTTCTGCTATACATCATCAATTTAGCATCTTTTTCATATTAATTTTTAGATGCTTTCATTCCTACAATTATTAATTCTCTAACATGATAATTCCTAATTAGAAAAAAAAAAAGTTAGTTTTTTATAATTGTAGAGATGAAAATACTCCCACCACTTGTAAAGAAATAACAGATATTAATGTGACATTTCACATTTCAGAAAAACTTGTAAGATAATTAAATTAACAAATATCCTACATTTCTAAAATTATAATTGTAAATATCGCGTTAAAATTTACGAGTGGAATAGATATGCTCTTAAATTTGATTAGTCGATAAATCCAGATCTCGAGATTCTCAACAGAGATGTCCAGCACTCTCTAAAATTGTGATAGTCCCCTAAGAAGATCATTACTTGTTATCCGAAACCATAATCTGACCAGCTAAAACATAACCTTGTTTTTGTACTTCTGCATTAAAGGCTTGACAAAGAAAAGATCACATTACAATCAGACCAAAAACCAAAAATTTCAAAAGAAAAAACTAATAGCAAAAGAGATCGTAAACAAAATCAATATCTCCTGCCTCTACCTCGACCTCGACCCCTACCCCGACCTCTCCCTCTACCCCTTCCTCTGAAATCTTCTCTCCCTTCATAGCTCTCCCCACCTCCATTAAAACTGAACATACTGTTTCTTAGTTGATCTGCCTCTGAACTTCCAGCTCCTATTTCCTGTACATTAAATATTTGCACATTCAAAATATAATATTTATAAAATTATCAAAATTTTTTTGTAGCAATACATACAGTAGCAAATAAACTACTACATTATTCAAGTCATAATTACTACAACACCAGCTTGATACATACCAGTATACCAGTATGTATCCTGATAACAATGAGACATTTTTTAACCAAACTTCAATATTCTTTTCCTTTTTTTTTCTTCACTTTGGTTGAATAGAACTCAGCGTTTATAGCTAATCAGACCCAAGCTGAAGCTCACTCACAGGAAAAGAAAGAAACAACCAAAGGGAATGAAGAAAGTGTATGCAGTTGGAAATTCCATATAGTTTTATCGTAAACTGCAACTAGAAAAACCAAAACACACATTACATGTATCAGAGTTCTATTTATGAGAAAAGAAAAACAAATAGAATATAGACCTCATAATCTTCTAAATCCATCTGGTGCTGTAGCTGCCGTGCCATCTCCTCATCACGGCTTGTATCAGGGGCATTCCTGGACTTTCTCTTTTCCCACTCTTCAAGTGTGAAAACTGCTTTCTCTTCCTCTCTGTCTCTGCCTCTGCCTTGGCCTCTGTACCGACCACCCCTGCCATACCGGCCTCCATTTATTGGTTCTTGCATTTTCTGTAGCAATTTCTGTGCTGCAGCTTGGTTCTGTACAGGCACTGCTTCAATTGCTGAAAAATTTAACAATATTTTCTAAGTGCATCAGAATGCCATTATGTTTGGAATGTGTTAATCCTTTTTTTTTAACAGGTTCAAGAAAAACACTATAAAACCTCGAAAATATCATTCCCGTATGTCTTTCTCAAAACCCTCAACAATAAACTGACCAGTAATTGAAGGATGCAGAGTAAGAATGCAAGGACAAAACAAGTATGAAAGTAGAGAAAATTAAGGAAGTTTTAAGCAATAAGAGGAAGACAAGATTAGGAATATACCTCATACTTTAATATTTCATACAGTTCTTTCTTATGTATGCTTATATGGAATAAAGTCAATAAACCTTGTTTTTCATGGGTAAGTATAAGATCCATTTTGAGGTTCCATAAGGGCAAACAGGATTATGCCCTTTCTTAGCATAGCAAGCATTTCAAGTATTATATGCAAACCTTCTTTAGGTCTTGTGCTTGCATCATTATTTCTCCCTTCACTTTCGCTGGTAAGCGGGCCCTTCATGGCCTCAGTTGGTATGTTGTCTGTTTTTACATCTTTAGGATTGCATCTACCATCAGCTACTTGCCTCCCGCGACTGCTTTCACCTTTTGCAAAACTAGAATCTGCAACAGAAATTTTGACTGTGAGCTCCATATATTAGGTTACATAGATTTCTATATCTTCTTCTTCAGAAAATAAAAGGGGCTATATGAAACCATCCCTATCCCATGCTCTATAAAAGAGGGGAAAAAATGGACAGTGTTTTTGGACCCAGAACCCAAACCAAACTCTCTTCATTGGCAAACCGTTAATCTCCAAAGATCTCTTAGGTTGGATATGACTAAAATACAACCCTTGACTCCAATAACTAGCCACATCTTATTTTTCACAAATATAGTTCTGCTTGCTTTTGTTGAAAACAAAAAGAATAAGAATAAGACAGCAGCAGCAGCAAGGGAAAACTTGGAATGGCGTAGAAAACCAAGAACTTCAAGTTAACAAAATTGCAAAGTTGGGTGTATATTAGTCATAGCCCAAAAAATCAAAACACTTAGACATGTTACCTACAACATTCCTAAATTGAACAATCAGGCCTAATCCTATTATGTTAATTACCAAAAGACGAGGAAAATTTGACAAAGTCAAGATACCATCAGGACAGGCTGGTACCAAATTTTGCCATTTTGGTACTAGTCGCAGAAGAAACCTTGCTTTTGGTTTCCTCCGATTGATCCTGTACCTGTTTTATCGGTAGGTTTATTTTGGAGACCTGCACCTGCCAGTATGGAGGCACTGTTGTGGCTCTGAACTAGTATGGTACAGAATTCCTTTCTTTTTCATTTCTGAGATCGTATCTATCATTGCGTTCATTTCATGATATAAGTATGACTTTGAGCCTCTCAACTTCCAAGAAAAAAAAGAGGTGTAATACCATGAGATATTTGGATTTTATTCTGACGGTTTGATTTTGCATGCAATTTCTCAAAAGATGGAGGGCCCTCCCCATCGTCATTTGGAGATAATTTCACAGAAGTACGAGACAATCCTGAATATTTTTGACTCATTTGCCACTCTTCAAACAGTGTTTCTACTATGCCTCCCATAATGTTAAAAGTTTTAGGGCTGAGGCATAAAATTCCGCTGCAAATAGGGACTTTATTCTCTAACCGTACCTGATTAAAAAGGTAAAGTTTCACAGATCAGCAAATCAATAAACTATGCCACACAAGGATTTTGGAAATAATTCAATCAACGTTTTACTCTATTTGTGCACCCCTCATATATACAATCAACGCCCACCATTTTTTTTCAAATATTTTGTGTACAACAACCCTCAACAATAATATCTTGCAAAAAATGACTATAAACTAAGTTATATTATTTTAACATAATCAGTCCAGTTTTTTGAAAATTCCTGCAAACTTTGAACCCAGCAAATAAACTTCAGGCTTCATTTTGCGTAATTTTGCGCTTTTGAAAAAGAAAGTTTAGTAGCGGTAGGGCAAAAAGATGCTACTGATCAAGGGGCATGCCTCACAAGTTCTGATGCATTGACATCAGAATAAATTTCTGAAATCATGACAAAGAATTTCAAAACTGAAAAACAAGTTTATTGGTGTGTCAGAGACATAGATAGCCTATCCACCAATGCAATTTGGGAAATATCAATAGTGCATCAAAGATTGAATAAATTAAACCACCAAAAATTTAAAATCATTAAATGAACTTAAGTCATGATCAAAATATCATCATTTTTCATATACATGATTTATATATCATTTTCTAGATGTAAAGTTATTTGCCACTCCAATTCCATTGCTGAAACCATGCATCAGTTTAAGCATCATATATGATTACTACAAAGCTTGTCAAGTAATTTGTCAATGGATCCTAGCCCATATCTAAAATCATTATATCAAATTAAAAACTTGGTTTTGGTTATTAGGCAACCAATGTAGAAGGAACCGATTTAACTATCAGAAAGGGATGAGACCTTCGTGCCAGGAACTATGTCTTGGGTAATAGATGGGATTTGAGAATATTCGATTGCAGTGATTTCAGAGCAACCATCCGTAAGAATAAATCGGAGCAGGCGCCGACTTGAATTTTTAAATGAAGCCTCTATTCTACTCTGGTATATATCCCTGGTAGAAACAACCTGTGCATTTCAAAGCTTTAAACAATTGTACAATTCAATATTTAACAATTCTAGTAATCTAATAACACAATTGAATATATGCAAAGCAATAGGAACTACTGAATTCCAATCGTAAACAGGAACTTCATATATTCCCAATGTTAAACTAATGCTACAATGGCAGCCATAAGCAAGAACCAGTTGAAATGAAAGATCCATCATAATAACAAATGAAGGGAAAATTCAGTACTTGTAGTACTAAGGGACCTTGGAGATGAGATATTTTCTTCAGAGAAGATGGATCGGGAAGCGATTTCCCGCCAAAATCCCTCAAATCCATGCCCATGAGCTCAGCCTCGATCGAATCCACTGTCGACGGAGGACGCTCGTGAGAGAGAATGAGAGAGCGAATCTCGTCTACGTCTCGAAATCGCCATCCCCTCGATCTGGTTAGGGTTTCCACTATCTTCTCTTCATACGATGCACTACTCGCGCTTTCCCTCGCCATTGCTATTCGCTCGCTCACTTTCCTTCGTCTTGTTTGGGAAACAAGGGATGGTGAGATTTGAACGGACCAAACCGGTCCGGTCTAACATCCGTTTTGGGCTTAGTCTGGACCGGACCGGGCCGAGTGCCTTTAGGTGGACTATACATGTCGAGGAAAGATTAAATTCATTAAAAGTGATTAGTTAGCTTGGAATTGCTGAATTAATTTAACATACCGAAATTTAAATTTAAGGTTTTGAAATTAAACGGCAATTGGCTTAATTTAAAGCGCGAGTTTTGACACGCCACGTTTCCACTCTCCGGTCCACCATTGGGTTTTTTTTTCATTTTGACATTTCTAAGTTGAATTTAGTAACTTAAGTTGAAATATTGATAGTTAATATCAAACTCTTATCGCCAAATTTAATTAAAGATACACAAGAAAATTAATAGGAATTGTTTAGTTGAAATATTGATCGTTAATATCCACCATTTTTTTCTCCAACAAGCTACCTTCCTATGCAAATTTGAAGCTAATTTCTTTTTTTTTTGTGGTCATCAAAAGAAAATTTTTGGTTTAATTTTCTGAGAAATTTAGTACTTCCGAGTACAATATACGAAAACGCAAATTAAAAATTTTAGAAAAAATATATAAAACGGAAATATGCTTCTATCCTTTTGACTCTTTCTCTTCCTTTTTTTTAAATTTAGTGTCCTTATAATACGACACAAACATATTAAGAAAAATAATATTATACGTATTATGCGGCACTACTATCCACCGAATAAAGTCATTCATTAATTACGTTTCAGTTTTTTTTTCCACCGAATAAGAAGAGAGAGAGAGAAACAACAAAACATAAATTTAGGGGCTGTTAATAGATACGGTACGGATCAGATGGAAGTATTTTTGTATCTATATCTATCTAATATTAATATTATTTATATTCTATTCTTATCCGTTAAATTTAGTCTTACATATACTCTATCATTACCCGTTAAGATTAACGGATATTGAACGAATAACGGCCGATTACCAAATAATTTGAAACATACATAATTTTCAAAAAAAAATACAACAAACAAATAAATACGTTACTTTAAATACATCATATGCATAATAAATATAAAAATTATAATTATTGGTTATGTTATCTATAAAAAAAATATAAATTAAAATGTTATATAAATTAACCTCGTCTTAAATTACACTATAAAATATTTTATATAATATAAACCAATCTATAATTATAATAATAGTATTAATAATGATAATAATATTATCTATTATATAGTTTAATATAGAATTAAAAATTATCATATATATATTATTTTATATATTATTTATCCTATAGGGTAAAGGGCACTAAAAAATTCTTACCATATCTTTATCCGATGAATTAACAAAACTTTTTTTTTACCCATATCCTTATCCGTTAAGTTAACTAAAATATCTTTTTACTCATACCCACCTTATCGAATAGGATACAAGTACGATAAATAGATAAAAGAATTTCGTGAACAACCCTATATGGACTATACTCATGGTCAACATGCACCAGTCACTTTACACTACTAAATTATCCTATTTTTCACACCTAACTATTAATTATAATTAATACATTTTATTGTTTTTAAACATGATATATTCAAACTCAAATTGAAAAATTTAGAAAAAAAAAACACCAAATATTACTATATATGATTTTGATTATAAAATTCACCATGTACCTTCAAAATTATGCAACGCGTGTGACTCTTTCTCTTTTTTTTGCTCTTTTATTTAGTGGCCTTGTAATATTACACACACCTACTACTACAAAAAAAAAATATAAATATGTATTGTGCAGCATTAATATCCATCGAAAAAAATATTTATTAATTATATTTCAGTTCCTTGTTTTCGACATGTGTTGATCGCATTACGACATTACACCATTAAACTCTTCACTGTCTTCCATCTAATTGTTTTCAACTAACTAAACTCTTAAAATAAAGTGACTATTTTCGAACCAAAACTAAACTTTTATTATTTAGGAAATTCTGTTCAAAGTAAATTTTAAATCTCCGTCTTTTATATAAAAAAAAGTCTAAAATCGACTATATTAAAGCACTTGTAAAAAAAAATCGAACTTTCAAACGCCGATTTTTCATTCTTTTAATCTTTCAATTTAAATTTATTATACACGTTAATTTGATGAATTTGTGTTTCTAAGCACATGAATTTTATCTTCATTATATTCATTTCTTTTAATATTATAAAAAATTTTAAAAACAAATATTAAAACTAACATAAACTCTTAGTTCAAACAAAAAAAAAAGAAAAGAAAATTTCATTTCTATTTTTTCTTGGCTGATTGGTCCCACAAGATTACAAGAAAGCAAAACTCTCCCAAAAAGTAAGGTCCCTTTTTCTCATTTATTCCAAAAAGCAAATTTATTTTAGTTTATTTTATAACTGGTTCACACTTCCGGGATCCGCTCAACAACTTGCCTTTTGTCAAAAAGCGAACTTATTATTTATAATATTTTCTACAAGATAAAAGGCTTTTCGGAAAATTAGATTCTTGCTTGCCCTCCACTAATTGTGTTTTTACATATTGCCCCCTCTTACTATGTTGTATTGCCAATTTTAAGGATAGAGATTAATTTGTTGGCAAAAATATGATTTCAAATGTATAGCTAGTAGGATTGATTTGACGAACCTATATATTTCTTAGGATTAGAAAAAATATATGTTATTAATATTGGCAAAGTTTGAGTCATATATATATTTTCTGACTATTTTTTCTGTTTAAAACATGTATGAAATAAGTATGAAATAAAAGCGTCGAAGAAGCAATGGTGAATATATTTTTCTTTTTATAAATAAGGTTTTTTGTAAATTTGACATTCATTTTTTTTATATGATTTTTATGAAAACTAAACACTATCTAATATTTATTCAGTGTGTGGTTAAACAATTGTGAGTATTTACATTTTTTTTTTTGGAGAGGATGGGTTTAAGTTGTAATTTTTGTTTTTTTTAATAGAAAAGGCCGGATGCATCAAGTTACAATTTGAGCACTATCTAATATTTATTCAGTGTGTGGTTAAACAATTTAGAGTATTTACATTTTTTTTTTTTTTTTGGAGAGGATGGGTTTAAGTTGTAATTTTTGTGTTTTTAATAGAAAAGGCCGGATGCATCAAGTTACAATTTGAGTTCGCACTGAATCAGAAGTAATTAATTTAGTTTGTGGTAGTTGGAAGCATATTGGACAAGTCTACAGCAAAGTCAATACCGCATCATCTCAGACTTTCTACTGTTTTATCTGCATACACCTCCGTGTCAAAGTCTACAAAAAACACTCATTTTCGCAAAGATACAGAAGACCACACGGATCACCACACTAAATATTCCACAGAAAATACAATCGCATCAGCACACTCTCTCGGATAGAGTCGTGGAGGGAGACAATGAGGTATTCATCAAACCGAGGAGAACAGATACAGACAAAAAAAAAAATTTGATCCAACTCCATTGGAACAAAATTTTGTCCGATTATAAAAAAACCGTTCGATGGCATCAAGATTCACACAAATATTCGCTCCATGCTTTAATAATCGTGCGGATTATCAGAATTGATGATCCAACGGTGATTTTTTCCCATCATACCAAAATATGGTCCGATGGACGTTGGAACACCCCCGTATCATAAAAATTATTATATTCTAACAAATAAAGAAGAGGAGAAGAGAGGAGAGAGGAGCAGTGCTCTATTTTAATTCTTGATTTTTCCCAGTGGTTTGGCAGGAAGGAAGAAGGGTTGTTAGAGGTATATACAGAGAGAGAGGCTGCTCTGGCGATCCCTTCTCTCTCTTCCCTTCGCTTGGCAAGAAAACTAGGTCGCCTCTTTCCGAAGGATCAGGGATTTCCATTTGCCCCCTTCATCTCGTTTCGTCGTGGTAGAATTTCTGATCGAGGAGAGATGACGAGCCATCATCCCCAGCTTTCTAAGAGGGCTATTGAGACCGATACTCCTGTAATGGTGGAGGTAATTTCGATTCTGATTTCTTCGTTTTTGTGTTCTGATTTGTTTAGAATTTTCTGAGGTAGAAGATCTGTTTCCTGTCCTGTTTTTCTGTAATTATCAATGCATGCAACGGATTGCTGCTCGGATTATCTACACTCGTAAGGTTGATTAACAATAAACTAACTGATGTGATCAAATTTGGATGTTTCAGATACAAAAATTGTTTCGTGGAAACAAAGATGCTATGTCTCTGGCACAGGTAATTTGCATTAATCCTTCGCTTGTAATTAATTAAATTAACGTTTCCATTGGCATGAATCATGCTGTGATGTACAGAGGGACTTGAGCTTTAGAGACTGTGTCAGATTGGATATGCAAACATTTTTTGTAGTATTTGGTAAATCTATTGGACCCTTAACCAATTTCTCTTTTTGGTCCCTGAATTTCTTGAAGCTTCTGTTTCAGTCCATATATTTTTTTTCAAATGTACCAGTTTAGTGCGTTTATCTTGTGCAGCAGTTGATGCCACTTGCTTTGTTGGTATATCCATATCAAGACCTGACAATGACATTTGTGAAAAATTCTTATAGTCCGTCCATGTCTGAAACTTAATTCTTATTTTTATGAATTATGACAAAAGGGAGTGGTGTATTGGCAACCCCCAGAGGAAGCACTAAACAAGGTTAAGGAAATGGTGTGGGACCCAATGGTCAGTAAATATGGTGCTGACGAGGGTCTTACTGAACTTAGAGAGGCCTTGCAGGAGAAGGTAACTTGTTAAGTTTAAAAGATAATACTTCCAAATTTATTTGCATATCAAACACAATATTCTCTATCACATTTGCAAGTTAGACCTGGATATTTCTTATATATCCAAGGACATCCAGTGTTCTATTTAATACTGCATCAAATAAAGAGCCATTCAATTACGGATTGGGTGTTGTTTGCAAAAGAAATTTGGCTGCAACTTGCAATTAAGTGAAAAGTCAGTGTCTTGGTGATTTTTTTTTTTTTTTGCAAAAGACATTTTCAAAAAGGAAATAAAATTATAATTCTGACCATAAAGAAACATGCTCATTTTTATTTCAAATTCGCCTGCAGTTGCGCAGGGAAAACAAGTTAACCAATTCATCAGTCATGGTGACAGCAGGTGCAAATCAGGTAATTTATGTGATAGAATTGTGATAATATTATGTACTATCCAGTCTAGCCTGTACCAGTTGAGTGGCGGATCTTGCTCCATCTTTTTTTCATCTGTATTTGTTTTTTTCTCTTTTGTTTGGCATCTATTCTCTTAATTGAGGCATTGGTATAGTTGCCTGACAAAGAAAGCTGAAAAAGAAATCTTTGTTTCTGACTTCTGAAACAGCCAGGTCTGATGCCTTTGCATACATTTTTTATCTCAGGCTTTTGTGAATCTGGTACTTACACTCTGTGACCCTGGCGATTCTGTTGTCATGTTTGCACCTTACTATTTCAATTCATACATGTCATTTCAAATGACTGGTATCACTGACATTCTTGTGGGCCCTGCCGACCCCAATACTCTCCATCCTGATTTGGGCAAGTTTCTGAACTTCTCCCTCTTTTTTTGCCTGTACTTTTCAATTTGTCAAATATATATTTTTTTTAAATGTTTGCAAATAAAACCCAATATTTCTCATGTTTGTGCTCAACACCCTGCATATGCTGAGTTACTTGCAAATGACACACTAGAACCACAGATCAGCATAGGGGCAAATACTGCCCCAAACTCCAATTACCCTTCTTTTTATTTTACTCATTAGCCTGGTTATTATTAAATTAAGGCAAGAGAATTTAATTTTGGTTCCAAGTCTATGTGCACCTGCTTTGAGGATATTTTTTTATTATAAAACTTAGGACGGTAAAGATGCGTTTGTAAAATAAATAAATAAAATTATTGGGTTTTATTTGTAAAAAGGAAAATCTTATATTTTAATAAATTTTCTTGTGTCAAATTTATTAGAGTGGTTAGAGGAGACACTATCTGAGAAAGGCAACAAGCGAGTGCCTAAGCTTGTTACAGTGGTAAATCCTGGCAATCCATCTGGTGCCTACATCCCGCTGCCTACTCTCCAGGTGCATCCATGTTTAATTCTGTGTGTCTGTGTGGGTGGAGTGCGGGGCTGGTGTTTAAATGTGTCCACTTGCCCGTGAATATGTGTGTGTTGACAATTTAAAATGTTTTTCTAATGTATATCTTAATTGCAGAAGATGTCCGACCTATGCAGAGAAGCAGGGTCTTGGTTTGTGGTTGACAACACATATGAGTATGCTTGACATTCTTCATACTGCTGTTTTCTTTGATTTTTTATAATAGAACTTCTGTTATTGTGCTCCTTTTTTTTCTGAAGAAATAAATTATAGGTATTTCATGTATGATGGGTTGAAACATACATGCATAGAAGGCAGCCATATTATCAATGTCTTCTCCTTTTCTAAGGCCTATGGAATGATGGGTTGGCGTGTTGGTTATGTAAGTGATCACTTCTGATGTTGAATATTTCTCTTTCTGACTAAAAAAATGACCTGTGTACAGATAGCAATAGAGTTTCATACTTTTTTTTCTTCTTCAAAACTCTTCCTCTAAAGTGATTTATTTATTTTTTTTGCATCATTTGGTTTTCAGTTAAGGAGCATTTTCACTCAATTAAGTCTAATTCTTTAAATTACTTAGTTTAAACCTAAGAGGTTCAAATGCATTGGCATAGGGGTTCCAATTTCAACATATGGAAATTCATAGGGGCTATGTGCCAACAGGAAAATATCATGCATGTATACTTATTTGCATTAAAGAATTTTAACACAAAAAGTTAATAAATTGTAGATAGCATATCCAACTGAGGTCAACGGGTTTGCTGAGCAGCTCCTCAAAGTACAAGACAACATCCCAATATGCGCTTCAATCATCAGCCAGAAACTCGCTCTCTACTCCTTGCATGCGGGCCCTGGCTGGATTCAGGAGCGTGTACAACACCTGGTTAAAAACCGGGAGATACTAAAGAAAGCTCTCTCACCTCTCGGTGAAGGCGCAGTGAAAGGAGGTGAAGGGGCGATTTACCTTTGGGCAAAATTGCCCGATAAATATTCTGATGATTTTGAGGTAGTGAGGTGGCTTGTAAATAAGCACGGTGTAGTTGTGATTCCAGGGAGTTCCAGTGGTGGGCCCGGCTATGTGCGCATATCATTTGGTGGCCTGAAGGAAGATGATTGTCAGGTGGCAGCTGATAGATTGCAAAGGGGTTTGGAACAACTTGTTACAGAAGGAATGGTATAAGATGGTATAAAATAATAGTATCTGAACATAGGTTAATTCAACCTTGGGTCTGTAAAAGGCCCGAGTATTGTCAACTTTTTACCCCGTGGGATGTAATAAACAGGTGGCATTTAGTCCTCCTCATTCAGTGATAATAAGAGTTCAAAGTGTTTTATACCTGTATTAGATAACTGCCAAATCTGAATCTGTATTCCTTCCGACTTTCATGGGAACATTCTCTGAGACGTTAGAAATAACAAAAAAGGAATAGATATTGTAGCTGGCTTAGTTTTGTACATGGTGCCTTTTGTTCGTGTCATGTGTTATTTCTGTAAGAAATGACAACATGGTTAGAGGTCTGAAGCCCATAGGTACTACATCATTTACTGGTAATCATTCCAGTAAGGAACTGAATGAGAAAAGAAAAGAGCACCAAACCCGAGAGAATAACGCAAAGAGTTCTGCAAGGTATAGAATGGTCATATAAGTTTGCCGTACATTCTAAGCCATAGAAGTGGTTATTACCTCATAATAGTTTACAGTGTGCATGATAACTGCAACATGATCAGAATATACCAGTGCACATGATCAATGCTGACTTATAGGGTAGTTCTGAGATCTTCTCAGCACAATCTCAAGGTAGGATGAACGGTTTGGATTTGCATGGAGTAGGTCCAATGGAGGGGAGAAAATCATTTCCTGCTTGTACATGCTGTCATGGATTACTATGAGCTGGTTCAAATGCAATTCTAAATCAAGTAATTACCTTCAACTGTTTTAAACCATCTTGAATGTCTTACAACATATCAGGAATCCTGCTTTAAGTCGAGAGCTATCCATTTGGAAATTATCTACGCGTATTATTCAATGTTGATGGCCCCTTTACCCCAGCTAGTCAGTTGATCATATCCTTTATTTCATTGTTTTACTTCCAATTTAGTAAAGCAAAACGCCTTTTAGCCTTGGTTAAATGAGCTTCAAATGTAATGAAGCTGGTACAGTGTACGGATTGCCACAGGGTTTACCAGTTTAGGGATTACTTTAATTTCTCTCTGTCGCAGAATCGTCTCGTCAGTGATGCTCTCTGAGGTATATGTCCATCCTAACTATAAATGCAAATATGTGGCAACAAACAACAGTCCACTAAAACTCAGCTATTTCCTCCCTAGTTGAACTGTCCAAATTAGATTTCTAAAGATTTCGAGTTGTATATTATGTGGTTGCAAGCAAAATGTTGCAGTGTCTGAAACTTCCTCCATAACAACGCCATACAAATTAACACTAAGCAGTAGCCTCAAGCTCACCTGTGGTGCAATTGGTACCAAATTTTATACGAGTTAATTGTCTCTGTTATTGAATGACACTAACTTGAGAGTCGAGCGAGCGAAACTTGCTCTTTCATTACAAGTCTATTGACAGTGCCAAGCTATGAAAGTTTACTGATAATTTGTTAAGCAGCGAAGACCCCAGTTGTCAGTCGACGCAAAATCATAGTGCCGTTGGAAGCATTTGCCAGTAGAAACCACTACTTTTACCTCTCTAATAAAATGTCTGTTCTGTGGCCATTTTAAAACTGTAAGCATGTTCTTTTTTTCTAACTTTGATTGTGATAATAAAATAGTTGACTATAATCCTCACCATAATCCTTAAAGAGTTTACCTTTCAATTTTTCATATCTACTATTTTCTTAGAAGGTGGTCTACCTCAAAGAGCTTTTAGCTGGAACAAAATAGATACTGTGAGAAAATTGTAGCTGAAATTTAGTTTGATTAGGCTTGGCTGGGCCTCTTATGTGAAGAATTTTATCAGGCGTATATGTATATAGAAGGATACTAATATTTCTGATGTAGTCTTACAAATTATCTTCCTACAAAAAATTGACCCCAAAATTCACAAAATGACAAGAAAGAAATGCTAAAAAAATGTTATAGAAAAGGGATTCTGCATGTTACATTTTCTCCAAGAAGAAATTGAAGGTTACAAGGTTAATATAAGTTTAGACTTGTGAATAATTCAAATTTATAATAACTAGGATATATCAAACTCATTCTATGAAGGTCAAATCAAATATTGTATGGATTTCATACACAAAGATGAGAATCTAAAAAAATAACAAAAAAAAAGTCAAACTAATTAATGTTCTGAGTATAAAGGACAGCTCAAAAGAATGCTACAAATGTTTCCCATTCTAAACAGCATTTAAAGAACTTAATTTATGTTTTACTTGGTAGTTGGTAAGTGTACCATGTACGAATTAAAAATGTAAAAATGTCCCTCCAAAATAAATGTATAAATGAGAAGTTATGGTTATTTATTTATTTGATCCATAAAGACTATAACAATGACAAATTAAGCGTACAGCTGGAATTTGGACGCATCACCTAGTGCTGTATCTCAGTACAGTATTTGTACTATAGAGCATTTTTTATGATGAGAAATGATAACTGTATCTCTTAATTATATCATTTATTTATATTTTAGATATGTTTATATTTTTTTCAAAAAATATTTATATCTAATTATAAAAATATTTATAGGGTTTAGGGTTACTAAAATTAAAAATTTTATAATCTTTATTTTTACTTTTACAATAAAGTTTTTAATTTAAAATTTTTCATACCAATTAGAAATGAAAAATTAATAAATATTTTCTATATTAACTATAAACACTTATAAATACAAATATAAATTACTTATTTTATTTAATATAAATATTTATAATGTACAGATAAAAAAAATATGAAAGACAACAATAATTTCTCTCCTATAATAATAATAGTTCTCTCTAATTAAGCAATTATTAAGCCTATTATTATTGCATTTTCTGTGTTGTGTATGTAGAGTAGGTGATAAAATTGTTGGATTTTCACACGGTATAAAGCGTTTGAATCCATCTCAATGGAGAGAAAAAAAAAGGGGATGGTATGGTTGACAGAGTAATGTTCAAATGTCATGAGTAAAAAAATGTACATTACATAATATCAACTTACATATCTACCCCTTTTTTTAATAAATATAATGTTTTTATTCAAAATTAAGTTTAGAAATTTATGAGTTATATTTTAAGAAAAAATTAGATAAGACGGAGAAAGTTTTCTCACATCCCTTTTTTTTCTTTCTTTCTTTTTTTTTTTGATAGATGTACATGGAGTTGTATGAAAAATTTGCATCTCATGACTCATTTGAGATCGATTTAGAAAAAAAAAAAACTCACAATTAGCTAACTCGATTGAATTTGGAGTTATCAAGCTAAAAACTCTAATGAGTCGAGTTCGAGTTGAGTCCATCTTGTTTGAAACTGACTCGATGAATTAAATAAGTTAAAATTAATCTGATTTGATAATTGTAGGGTTTTTTTTAAAAAAAAATTCAATGCGTTTCAAAATTTGCTATTTACATTTTTTAAACTAATTTTTAGAGGGTTTTTTTTGTAAAAGACGTTGCATAATAAAAATTTGAAAAGAAAAGAAATATAACAGAGAGATTAGATTTGGTCTATAAGCAATATAAGAATTTAGAACATTTCAATGGGCCCAAAAAGTAGGAAGAAATTTATTGCAGCCTAAATGTAGACAAAAGAAAATAATGGATAGGAAAAAAAAAATTTCTTATTTATACTAAAAAAAATTTATTTCTTATGGAGGACAGAAAGATTAATTATTTTCTAGTTCAAAAGCTAGGACTAAAAATATTTGATTAAACAAAGAAATTTTTTATTGTATGATCAAACGGTTATGGGTTCAATTAAAAAAGCCAACACATTAAATGCTTCTTGCAAACTAATACAACCAACAAAACAAAAATGGAGCTTTTTTTTATCTAAAAATGGTGATTAAAAATATTTTTATTAGGATGGAGCTAGAATATAAATTATGGTGACATATTACAAACATTGCATTTTGTGCAAAAAAAAAAAAATCCTAGCTAAAGAGAGAGATGTTATGAAATTTTCAAATATGGATGTAACCTTAATTTTGTGTAAGATATTAGGTGTTTGTGAAAGAAATCAGTTACCTTGTGTTATTTTATTATTTTAATCCATATGGTAGTTATTTAATCTGTTGAAAACGCTTATATTATATGGTAATTTTATTCCCTTAATTTTGTCTAATCACTACAAATTTTTTTTGTTTAATCTCTTTTTTGATAAATACACTTCTTCATTTTTCATTGCATCCGTATCCACCATCTACAAATGTCTTTAATTTAGTTGTATGTTTTTTAATTGCATGGAATTTAAACCCCCATTCTAGCTTTCTTTCAAAATAATAATAATGATAAAATCAAATTAAAAGGCTCCAATTAATAGTAGCTACCTTTCCTGTTAAAAGACCTACACAAAACGGGGTTTTTAATTGGATCTTTGAAAGGAAGCACATGGTCATATAATTGCAAAGCTACATTGCCTAAATTCAAGGAAACTTTTATTATATATCTCTAAATTTATTAAAATAATCTCGTGACATGTTTCAAGTATTTTTTTTACAAATTAAAAGAGGGGAAATTTTAATAAATGTATAAAAAAAAAGTAGATTTTCTATGGCGCTTTTGAAGGACGATTTGTGCAGCGGGTCAGTGCACAATGTGCAAAAAACAGATAGAGACTCGTGTCATATAACGGATTAGGATGCAAATACCCGATAACCCGAAACAAGTGTTTAGAGATATGGTCATATTCACACAAAATTTGTGCTACCATAATGGTGAATCCCAACTATTTTGTTGAAACGAAAATTGACAAATTTCTTATTTTTTTATCTATCAACTTTCCAAAAATGAAACATTTATTTGACCATGCCTGACCTAATTACTTATTATGTACCTTAATTAGCTTTCATAAGAAAAAAAATGTACCTTAATTGGCAGCACAATGGAACAAACACAACAGCAAGTCAAATTTATTTGGAAGTCTATAGTGATGGATGATGGAGATAAAGTATGCATTTAATACAAAGGGACAATAAAATATATATATATATATATATATTACAAAATAATTCAAGAAACATGTTATTAATTAATGCAAGCAATAAAAAGAAGGTGGTGGTTGGTTGGATGGTGCTGAATTGAATTCAATGTCTATCCAACCTCAAATGAGGTTAAAATTTGTGTTTTGGATTTTGTGTGAAAAATGTAAATAGCCAATGGTGTGGCGAGTCACTCGGATCTCCGACCTTTCCTCCTTTTTTTTTTAATCAAACTCGTCATTTATAGGCTCAAATGGTGATATTGGGTTTCAAAATTTGACATCTTATACGAAAAATATTATCTTAGTCGACCGTGTTAGACATTATTCTTCAGATATATCTTGATTATTAAATAACTTTTTTGTTATTACAGTGTTTGTGACTTCCAAATTTTAATATGCAAATTAAAAGTTCTGATAGCCAACAAAATTAGTCAATATTATTGCTCATTCCACATAAATCATAATATGGTAGTTGTTGTAGGCCCTTTCATTATATAATATACCCAAAAAAATGTGATGTGAAGTCCCAATTTGAGGGGAAGAACAGAGGATGGATTTGTGGTGGGGGGGGGGGGGGGGGGGGGTTGCATCTCCAATTTAATGGCATGCTTAATTTGGTGGAAGTCTATTTGCACTTGACCTAACAAATATTTTCCAACCAAAAACAAAAGCATCGCTTTCATTTCATTTTATATATTTATATTTCCAAGTTTGTGATCTTTGTTACATGTTGGGTCGCTTATGACTTCAATTGTCCTTGGATTTATATTTCCTAGTACAAGTGTTAGATGGATATCACGTGGGATATTAATTTCCCAAAAGAAATCTTGACCTATAAAATCCAAACATTGTTATAATGTTATTGTTCCCCATGTATATCATGCATATTATCAAATTAAACCCTTCAAAAATATAATATTAAAAGTATTCTCTGAAAAACCAATTTTTGTATATATATATATTTTTTTCTTACAACCAGGTTTTCATGAAAATGTGTGAGTACTTTCTCTTGCTTTTAAATTTGGGTTCATTTTTTTCAAAAAAAAATTTAGATTAGTAAGATTATACGAAGTATTTCGTACTATTGATGATATTATAATCCGAAAAAAAATAATCAAACAACTATAAAAATAAAAAATTTAATATTCCATAAAATTTTAATATGAAAAATTTATTAACTAACTTTTATTTATTATTTGAAGCCGATTTAATTATATTTTAATCACGCTCACTAAAGAGCTTAATATCCCCACTTTATAGAGAATCCAGAGACCAAACCTTTTGCACAAATAAAAAGACATGTTGTGTACCGGTACTAAAAAAAAATGTAAATATCCGTGATGCTATTACGTGTCATGTGATCTCTTCTGAAAAATGCCACTGGTCCCGTTACAACACTTGATTCTTTGTATCAGCAATATGTGTGGTATTTCATACAGCAGCCATTTTAATTTAGGTGGAGATTTATTGATATTAGTTTGACAATATTGATAACTGTGAAAATAACATATATAATGTCGATATCCGACAAATGAAATGCAATATATACCTTGTGTGAATTATATATATATATATATATATATATATATATATATATATATAATTTAATGTAAATTTTATCTTTTATCAAATAGATAATATGAAGGTTGCAATTGATTTACAAAAAAATTAATAAACATCTCTATTTTATAAATATTTTTTTGACATGATTTAAGATAGCATTGTTAAGATAAGTGGTTGTTAATGGATCCTAATTCTTTTGATTTTACACGTGTGTGCTTCTACGTTATTTTTATACTTTGTGTTCACAACTACATATGGTGCCATACTTTATTTTATGCACGTGTGCTTCTACATACTCCACATTAATATATGCACTATACTTTTACGATATACATAAATTGAAGATATATCTTATTATTTTAAATAATTTGAATAAAAAATAAAGTTAATAATACACATGCCCTGTATATCTCCCTGCATGAAA
Organism: x Bolboschoenoplectus mariqueter; assembly: GCA_037678475.1. Lineage (NCBI taxonomy): Eukaryota > Viridiplantae > Streptophyta > Magnoliopsida > Poales > Cyperaceae > x Bolboschoenoplectus > x Bolboschoenoplectus mariqueter. The sequence continues at coordinate 2,355,229 of CM075250.1, forward strand.
ACCTCAAATTAAAAGTTAATTACTTATGAACTTTTTTTATTATTTCCACATAGATACTTTTTACAAAATAAAAAAAAATCTAAACAAAGTAAATATGTTTTACTTAAATGTACCTTTTATCCAAACAAAAGAAAATTTCTTTAAATATTTCAAAGTAAATTATGTTCTTGAAATAAAAAAAACATATATAAAAACATATAATATGATAGACTTTTTCATATGACATATCATTTATATTATCAATTAAAATATAAGTCTACTTTTTTGCTTGATGAGACATTTAAAATGGGGGGTCTTTTCATCTTTTGACAATATTCTCTTCCAACGTTAATTCATTATGACGAATAGAGGTGTCATTGAGTTTATATGTTTTGCTATGATATATCGTATAATATAATAATATATTATATGTTTGATTGCGTTAAGATTTATGTAAAATAAAATTAAAAAAAATTATGTATAATTCATCCGTTTGTATATCGTATAACATAGTAAAAAGTTAGCACTGAAAATTCTAAAAAAAATGTTTAAAATAATGAATGCTTTGATATGAGAATAAGCCATTTTATATCTGAAAAAAATAGTTAGAAAATTTTAAAAATAGAAAATTTCAGTATTCTATAAGATTTTGATATGAAGAATTTATTAAGCAACTTGAATTCGAAAATTTAAATCGATTCAATAGTTTTTTAAGTTAAGCTCACTAAGAATGTTGGTCAGCTTAAATTTACGCTAGCTTTGCTCACACACACACACATACAGTTTACCAAACATGACAAAGATTGTATTTATATGACTTTTAGATGCAAATGACAAAACAACTTTTTGTAATTTAATTTGGTCTTCTTATAGTTAAAAGAGAAAATCAAAAACTAAAATTTTGGATACACAAGCACATAAAACTTTGGAAATTCTTGCCCATATTAATTTATAAGAAATTATAAATAATCCATAGCTCATATAAAAAAATTAATAACAATCGACAGTTCTATTAGTGTCGGCGTCATTTTTTCACCGCACAATTTTTTGCAGTAACGTTCTTATAATAAATACAATTATGAATAATTTACATACAAATAATTATACAAATCCATATTCATACCCAATACAAAATCCATTTTTTTCTTTTGAATAAAAGATCTCAAAAAAAAAAAAAAACACCCACTTCCATTACTTTTCGAAAAAAAAAAATCACATAACACATTCACATCCACCTATATATATATCTATCTATCTACAAACGAACTCTGAAATTCCAAACGCAAAACGATGATAATTTCCACAGTGAAAAATCCATTCATTCACTGTACAACTATATATACATATGTAACTGTTGCATGGCATGTGTGACACTCAATGACACCCAATTTTTGCCTCATGCCCCACATTTCTTTTAATGAATGGGGATGTATGTGGTGATCCCTCCTCTCAATCCACGTGATGTCAATTCATACATACATACATACGTTGCTTCTTAGACTCAACCTTTTTCGTCGATTGTATGTAAATTGAGAGAGGGAAGGAAGGAGTGGGGGACAAAGGAGTTTTTATGTCTATATACCCGTAGAAAATTTAATATTGTGTTGTGTACCCTTTTAGGCTTTAGTGTATGGATGTTTGTATGTATAGGTTGTCAATTGTGAATTTATTAAGCGAAATTAGGGACCCGGGGATATGAAAATGCAAATTCTCATGAATATAAAGTTATATGCTTGCCTTTTTTTGTTATTCATGGTGGATCAAATTTCAAATATGAAAGAATCGACAATAATTTTTGCTATTTTAGAATTAAATAATTAAAAATGTAAATACACAATAATATTTTGAGTTTTCGATATTGGCATAATGCATTATTTGAAGCCATGAGAAGAGTGATGTAATATAATTTGATATGTAAAATGACGTAAAGTGAATATAGATTCGTTACATTCTCTTTTTGTAAAAAAAAGAAGAACTCTATTATTTTAAATCGGATTGTCCAATTGAAAATGAACGTACATCGACATGTTGATATTATTTATGAGGGTTCTTGTAATTTTTTTTTTGAAAAAAAAATGACAAGCATCCGTTTCATTAAATCAAACAAATTGATAAGGGTTCTTGTAATATAAATCTATCCGTTCGGTTTTAATTATATAACTCGATTTGAAATAAGAATGCTACTGTTCTATAAAGAGAAATATGAGAAACAAATCCATCTAATAAGTGTTACATAAAATTAAAAGTTCCCCATTTAGTTGGCAAATTGATAATTGCAAAATAAGATAGCATACTATTTTATAGCGGTTTCCGTCATGGGAATAGGTCTATAGGAGCCAACATCCATTGAATAAAATTTCAGTATAATGGATGAAATAACCATTGCACGATTATTGAAGTATATGAGCGAAATTTTTATACGAATCTTGATATCTTGAATGATTATTCTGCCTATCAAATTGCGTTATAATTCCCTCACTTCTCACTATCATATTTTAATATTTCACAAGGGTGCTCTTAAAATTATCCCATTCTAAAAAGGAAAATGTATGATATCCTCCAATTAATTCCTTACCTGAACTGCAACAAGTTCTAACCAAAACTAAAAAAAAAATTGAAAAAAACTGTAGCAAGGACATAAAAGAACCCTTATTTAAAGGGACAGCTCATATATTTACTGCCCCTTAATATGTGGTCATAAAGTTAATGCAAGATTCATTTATCTTTTTCTGAAAAAAGGAGAGATGAAAGCTAATCAAGATGCCTTTGACCTTACTTCATTAAGGAAGGCAAAAGAAAAGTTGATGGAAATATTTTTTAAATGTAAATTAGAATAGAAGATTGAGTTTAACATAGACTATTTATTACATTTTGCTTAATATATTAAAAAATTACACTTTGTTATTGTCTATTGTCTAAATTAGGATCTACTTGATGGGCGAAGGCAAAAATAAATTCTGCAATAAATCCAACAATTTAAACAGACAATAACATTTCTGCTTATCCGATTTTATTATCCCTCCAAAAATAAAATATTTCTTTGAAGAAACATGATTTACTTGTTTTTGAGATTTTATTAATATAAAAGAGAAAAAAAATACAGTGTCATATTTACAAAGATCAAAATAAAAATAAAATCGAGCAAATTTAAAACTCAAGCTAAATTAATATTATTACAAATTCATCATCCAATTATCCGTCTCTTTAACGGCTTTAATTATCATCAAACGTAGAGTCCTTACTACGTCTGAAAAAAATTCTTCAATATCATCCTTTTCATAGATTTCTGAGAACCATCAAGCATCTAATATTTTAGATTTGACGAGAGCACACAAGCCTTCAAAAATAATATTAAAGTTCAAAATATATATTGATTGTCATAGTTATGATGACAAAATTTTTATGACATACACAATCTCATCCGCTCAATTAGATTTGAACTTGCATGAAAAAAAATCACTTTCTAGATAACTTTTTTAAAAGTCGTACATGTAATTTATAAAATTTATAATGGACGGTCAAGATTCAAACTTTTATGATAGCGGATGTGAATTCTAAAGTTGAAATCTTCTCTTTAATAAGTTCTCTTACACCAACCACTTTAAACCCCCCCGCGGCCATCTTAATAGACAACAGTTTCAATCTTCTCTTACTCTGATCGTACTTCGGTTCTCCTCGCGGATCAATCTACTCTCAGTGACAAGACTCGCTACACAAAATACGTCACGATATATCAACATAAAATCCAGCCTCTCGTTTTAACTCCCCCAATTAAACGTGCGCTTCCTCTTTTTAACTTCCCCTTCTGTTTCCTCTCTGTGTGCTCAGTCTCAGACCTACACAGAGAGAGCGAGAGAGAGAGAGAAGAGGAGCAATAAATGCACTCGCCAACAGTATCTCCCCTTTCCACCACTAGTCATCTAAAGTCGGTAGATCCAGCTCACGCTCTCGCTAAATAACCCTAGTTAACAACACCACTACTACTACTCCTCGCGAAGCCAGCCATTCTTGATGAAATGTGGAGCTCAGGCGAGTTTGCATTCTCTCGGTCGAGTTCGTACCGAGACAACACTGACGATGAGGAGGAGGGACTGCGATGGGCTGCCATCGAGCGACTTCCGACCATGGCCAGGGCCCGGCGTGGTCTCCTCAGGCGGATAGAAGCCGCTGGGTGTGGCAACAGCTATCGAGCTGGTGGTGATGGAGGTGGTGGAGGTGGTGAGGGTTTGTTTGCTGAGGTGGATGTGGCGAGACTGACGCGTGGGGACCGCACTGCTCTCATTGACCGTTTGCTGGGCGATTCGGGCGACGCTGAGAACTTCTTTCAACGAATCCGCGAGAGATTTGATGCGTGAGCTTCGTTTTTGTACTCTCTGTGTGAAATTTATTTGAATTCTTTTGTTTCAGTTATTATTATATATTTTTTCTGTTTTGGCGGGTTCTAAAATTTTGATTTAAGATCGTATAATTATATGACGTATTAAGCGCCTTGCATTATTGCATAAAGATTTCGTTGTTTTACAATTGGTTTGAGAGAATTGATTCTTCCTCATGCACCTTTAGAAAAGAAAATTTGCAAAGGGATCCTATAGTTAGTAGGTAGCACTATGTCTCTGACAGTCTGACCTTCTGGAAAGGACGCTTTTTCAAATTAGGAAAACGTATGGGAGATACCATTATTGTATCATCATCGATACCGATTTTATTATTTATATAAAATGAATAATTATTTACGTTAATGATTTTTTTATATAACTTATTTTGTATAATACTGTATTATTTAACTCACTCATGTGATTAATAAAAATAATAATTCATTTAAGTTAAATAATAAAAATATTGTATACATAAGTTGTATAATAAAGTTGTTAACGTGAATACTAACTCAATTAATCTGAATAATAAAGTCCGTATCAACGATGATATCAATGATGGTATCTGTATATCAGCTCCCTTTCAATGAATACAACTTTTCTTTTGATATATTGTATTTTTAGTTTTAACTTTGTAATTAATTTCACCTGAACCTCTCCCTCACCTTACACATTCTTTAGTTTGAATTTGGAATTACTTAGCTTACTAATTAGTTTCATGCTTTTCTTATCCATTGTATGAACAGGGTCCAGCTTGAATTTCCAAACATTGAAGTAAGATTTAAGGGCTTAAAAGTAGATGCATACGTCCATGTCGGCAGCCGGGCATTACCGACAATCCCAAATTTCATTTTCAACATGACCGAGGTAATTTTGTCTATCCCTTTCTTTAAGTGTAATTTAAGTTTTCTCTTATGTTCAGTAAATCCTGACGAAAATCATCTTCTTTTTCAAGGCTTTTTTGAGGCATTTGAGAATATTCCCTGGAAGAAGAACGAAACTACCAATTTTGGATGACATCAGTGGCATAATACGACCTTCTAGGTATTACTCCGATAACCATTTTTTTTTTAAATTTTGATCAACAAACATAGCATGCTATGTTTTTATGTGATGCTCAATTTTACAATTCTTACAGAATGACTCTGCTGCTGGGGCCCCCAAGCTCTGGCAAGACAACCTTACTTCTGGCTCTTGCTGGAAGGCTTGCATCTGGTTTGAAGGTACATTTGCATGGCTTTTTTAAATATTTCTTATTTTATTTTATCCAAATCAAATCAAGGCCTCAAGATGCAACCATGCGGTTGTACCGTATATTATTCAGACAGACCTGGTCCATATAGACTGCTAAAAAAACCACATGCTAGTGTAACCACCTACCTCTTATATTGATAGAAAAAACAAACTTGTTTTTACTTATTAATATAACCATTTATTAATAACCATCTATTATAATAGATGTCAGGCAGCATAACGTATAATGGGCATAAGCTGACAGAATTTGTGCCCCAGAGAACATCAGCTTATGTCAGTCAGCAAGATTGGCATGCTGCTGAGATGACCGTAAGAGAAACTCTCAATTTTGCTGGAAGGTGTCAAGGTGTCGGGATTAAATATGGTAAGTTGGATTTTGACAGCGGTAAACTATGGTACTTTCTTGATTAATGCTTCGCTTGTCTTCCCTCCTTTTTTTTTTTTTTTCAATTCTGACTTGGCTTTGGTTTCAATGTTTTACAAGCGACCGTAATAATGGTTAGTGCTTAATTGGCTTGATTTTGGCATCAATAGCAAAAAAATTGGGAAGTAATAGTCTGTTGGTGTTGCCAGTGCATATATTTCAGTGTTTAAACTGTAATTGAATCTGGTTCGTTGTCATTTTCAAGTATTGAATTCCGACATGCGTTGATAACAGATATGCTTATGGAGCTTCTCAGGAGAGAGAAGAATGCTGGGATAAAGCCTGATGGGGATCTTGATATATTCATGAAGGTGCATTATCTGCCTCTTCAATGCTTTGTTTATTTGTATTTTTTAAGTCTCTAAGGCGGAAATTATGAACTCGCTTCAATTTCCCTCTATTTTTCCTTTTTCCTTTAGGCGTTATCTCTTGAGGGTAAGCAGACCAACCTTGTCGCAGAATACATAATGAAGGTATTTGCTTATTAAAATTAGGCCTTCTACTTTTTCATATATTTATTTTTTTCGTTTGTACATTCAAGTATTCTAAATTTCTGAGTTTTCACCTAGCCAAGATTTTAGGGCTGGATGTCTGTGCCGACACCCCTGTTGGAGACGAGATGATCAAAGGTATCTCTGGTGGTCAGAAAAAGCGTCTCACAACAGGTTTTTCTCACATTTGCATATATATATTACTTTTTTGAGTAAATTATATTCAACTATGGATGACCTGCCAGCAATTGCTCATAAAAGAAGTTTGGATCAATTCAATTTCACCAGCTTTTTACTGAGTCGGGTCAATTCAGCAAGTCAGCTTCCCAGTTCCCCAGTGTTATTGGACTTTGTTGTTCTTGTTTTCTTTTATTCTTTTTTTATACAAACTCAGGCTAGTTTGGATTTTTGGTTTCTTATTTTTTTAAAACCAAAAAATTAAAACAGTACAAAGTTGGATGAGGTCATCTGATGATCAAATTCTGATATGGATCTAGCCTTCTGACTTTATAGGTCGGTCTAGCCGGTTTGCGGTCTGCTTGGTTTACCTGAAAGGCTGAAAGTTTGGCTAGTACATACTGGTACCTATTGTTCCTCACTAGTTTTGGTACTTCTATATTCTTTTCAGGTGAACTCCTTGTAGGGGCCGCCAGAGTTTTATTCATGGATGAGATATCAACTGGCCTTGACAGTGCGACCACTTACCAAATAATCCAATATTTACGGCACTCGACACATGCACTTGATGGTACCACCATTGTTTCTCTCTTGCAGCCGGCTCCAGAGACTTATGAGCTATTTGATGATGTCATGCTCATAGCTGAAGGCAAGATTGTTTATCAGGGGTCCCGTGAGTCAGCTGTCGAGTTCTTCTCCTCCATGGGTTTCAAGTGCCCTGCAAGAAAGAATATGGCTGACTTTTTGCAAGAGGTAATGGAATTACTAGATAATTAATAGTAAGCTAGCATGTACCAACAGTTTCATAGTTCATAATGTTACTGTCCTTTTGTGCAAGCTCAAATTGAAATTAAAGTTAAAACCAAACCCTGTGTTCGGTAAGTGGAGTAAGGGTGGAGTAAGTCCTTACTGCACCTCTAATCTCCCAAACTAGAGTAGACTAAGGTGGATTAAGTGGATTAAATATCTATTTGACTTCACCAAATTTACTTCACCTCAATAGGTGAAGTAAAGTTATTCCACTTCATTAGGACAAAAATACCGTCTTTTAATCATCAATATTATCATTATCATTATCATTAATATTATTATCAATATTAATTTTTATCATCATCATCATTAGTATCATAATTATCATCATCATTATCATTATACTCATCATTATTATTACTAACAATATTAAAAATATTTACATAAAGCAAACATGCAATGAAAACATATGTAAACTTTTATAATATCAAATATCAATTCGTGTATTAAATTCAATAATTTTTTAATACACTAATAATGATATTTATGACAATTTATTACCAGACATTTCTTATCATCTAATACAAGCTCTTGAGGACATTTTGGTCTTTTACACTATTTCTTACTTCTTTAATATTATCTTTCTTTTATATCTTATTCTACTTCATTATCAAACACTGATGAATTAAAAGTGAAGGATCTATATCTTAGATCACAAGTTGGTCAACTAATTGTGGAAAAAAATGTGTAAGTTAGAATGTAAAAAAGTTTATCCATGAGCCTAGCATGGATGGTGATAGGCCTCGGTTCTCTATGGAGAGAATGTTTGATTCCCACAAGAGGCATCTGAAGTGAAATGGATGCAGGGGTTAATGGGGCACTTATCTAAAAAAAAAAATTGTGAAAAAAAGAATTTGCACAATTTATTGATTGGGTCCTTAGTCCTTAATGTTTGAAGTTCTATGGCTCCAGTGTTAGTCAAAAATCCAAAATTGTTAGGTAAATGGCAAACACGGGAAATGTTATGTAGCTATTGCATTTGTATATGATCATGCTGTATTGGTTTGATCATGCCTTTTCTTTACGCATCAGATTGTTTTTTTCTCTCATAGGTCTTGTCTAAGAAAGATCAGCAGCAGTATTGGTACATGTATGACCTACCATACAATTTTGTACCAGTCTCCAAGTTTGTGGAGGCCTTCAATTTGTTTAGTGTTGGAAAAAGGCTGTCAGAAGAGCTGGCAGTCCCTTTTATCAGAGAGAACAACAACCCATCATCTCTTTCGACTTCGAATTATGGAGTCGGTCGGCTTGAGCTTCTCAAATCGAACTTCTCATGGCAGCTTTTACTTATGAAGAGAAACCTGTTCATCTATGTATTCAAATTCATTCAGGTATTAATCCCTGCGCTTTCCAGTTTCACTGTTTAATAGCAAATAATTGCAAAGTCCCTCTTGGTATTATCAAGTAAGACCCCTAAGGACATGATTTTATTTATATGCTGCTTGATTTTTGCGTCAAAACTGACATTAACAAAGCCTTGAACCAAAAAGGTATATTAAAAAAAGGTCTTCATATATAACAAACTAAAAATGATATAGTAGCTAAAATGACTGTTCATCTAGAAAAGAAAAATAAGGAAAATATATGATTGGTAAAAGACTAAAAGAGGTACATCAGTTTCATTTTGGCACAACTTAATTTAATGCCAGGAACCATCTCACTTGTTATTTCTTGTTTTCTTCTAATTTTATTGCAGCTTCTGCTTGTTGCACTTATAACCATGACGGTATTTTTTCGATCAACAATGCATCACAACACTATAGATGATGGGATTCTCTACCTTGGAGCGCTATACTTTGCCATAGTCATGATATTGTTTAATGGATTTACGGAAGTCGCCTTGCTAGTGACCAAACTCCCTGTGCTTTACAAGCATAGAGATTTACATTTTTACCCCTCCTGGGCTTATACGCTCCCTTCATGGCTCTTGAGCATCCCTACTTCCGTAATTGAATCTGCGATGTGGGTTTTGGTCACTTATTATGCTGTTGGCTATGACCCACAGTTTTCTAGGTATCTCTTTGCATTCTGATATTCTTTTTCTTCACTAAACATCACAAAAGGACCTTGTGCTTTAATCAGGCAAGCCATAAACCAACTCTTATTTTTTACCTGTAGAGTCTTGAAAGGCTATTAAAGTCATCAATGGCATAAATGGGGTGACAACATGAAGTTAATTTCACCATTGTCTTATTATTTAAGTGACACTACCATTGTTTAAACTTGGAACTGCAGATTTGTTGCACAGTTTCTACTACTTTTCTTTCTGCACCAAATGTCACTGGCGCTTTTCAGAGTGATCGCCTCATTGGGTCGGAATATGATAGTTGCAAACACCTTTGGATCTTTTGCATTGTTGGTGGTCATGATTTTGGGTGGTTTCATTATTTCTAAAGGTATACTCTTCTCTTGATAAAAATTGATTTTTTTGATTTAAATGAACTTCTGTAAATAGGAAGGCCTGCCCACTAATTTGTTCCAAGTGCTAATAAAGGTATACTCTTCTCTTGATAAAAGTTGAATTTTGATTTAAATGAACTTCTGTAAATAGGAAGGCCTGCCCAATAATTTGTTCCAAGTACAAATTGTTTGAAGTGAATATTTGCTCAAGTCAACAAACATTTCTGTCAAAATTTGGCAATAGATTTTCAAAAATTGATAATACTGATGATGCTCGGTACTTTAGGTATGTAGAAATGAAATATGCTACCCTAACTCGATTTATTGTACATAACTAATTGTTACTGCTTTACCTTTGCTTTCATTAGATAGCATACCCATCTGGTGGCTTTGGGGTTACTGGATTTCTCCAATGATGTATGCACAAAATGCAATTTCTGTTAATGAATTTCTTGGACATTCTTGGAAGAAGGTAATTTTGGCATTCAGGCAAACAAAAAAGAGTTGATATTTCCCAAAATATACATCTCGGTTTTCATTCATTCATTCACTTTCCTGTAGAATGTTACGGATGTTGGTAGTCCATTAGGAGAGGTGATCTTGAAAGGTTTTGGTTTATCAACTGAAGGATATTGGTACTGGATTGGGCTTGGTGCCTTGTTTGGCTACACAGTTCTATTCAACCTTCTGTTCACATTGTTCTTGACATATCTCAACCGTAAGCTCCTGATCATTATTCCATTTCATCATCAATGAAAGAAAATAACTATTGGCACCCAACAACTTTTTTTTAATCAAAATGGTAATTTTTTAAACAATGTTTACGTAGCTATTGGCACCCAACAAGCTGTCGTGTCAAGAAATGAAGCTCGAGAAATGGATAAACGAAGGAGAGGCGAGAAAATTATTGTGGAATTGAGATCCTATCTCCGCTCTGATTCATATGAAGGTATATTATATTAACATACTGGTATGTAAATCTTTCACATGATATTGACATTTTTTGTTCTCCAGCAACAAATGTAAAGCAACAGAGGGGCATGGTGTTACCGTTTCAGCCACTTTGTATGTGCTTCAGTAACATCAACTACTTTGTAGAAGTGCCTCCCGTAAGTCCACTTCCATGTTTCCCTAGACCCCTCTCGGAAAAAAATAAAATTTCATTTTACATGTTAATTCATTCTCATCCAGTTTACTAACAGGAATTGAAGAGCAAAGGAATAGCAGAAGACAAACTCCAGTTGCTAGTAAATGTGACCGGTGCATTTAGACCTGGTGTGCTAACAGCCCTTGTTGGGGTTAGTGGGGCGGGTAAAACCACCTTAATGGATGTGTTGGCTGGGAGAAAAACTGGAGGACTCATTGAGGGGAATATAACAATTTCCGGCTACCCGAAGAACCAAGAAACATTCATGAGAATTTCAGGCTATTGTGAACAAACTGATGTTCATTCTCCATGCATGACTCTTATTGAATCTCTTTTGTACTCAGCTTTTCTTCGATTGCCTTCTAATGTGGACAGTTCGACACGAAAGGTATGAGTTAGCAATTTTGAGAAAGGATATACACCTTTTGCCAAAAAAGAATATTTATATATTTGCTAGAAATACCCAACAATTCAACCATAGTTCCAATTAAAGGTGGGCATGACTGTCTACAGTTAATCCAATATCTTCATCTTAGAAAATGAGTGTTATTTAGAAGTATTAGAAATGTAAGGTGTTATTTGTAAGCAGAGTAAAATCGTCAGTGTTACTTACAATATTTCCTCTTCAATTTTTGTATTATGAGGGAGATTTCCTCTTTCATTCTCTTTCATTTATTGTTATCTGTAATACACATGTTGCACTTTTCAGGCTTTTGTAGAAGAGGTGATGGAGCTAGTGGAGCTAAGCAAGTTAAGCGGAGCCCTTGTGGGCCTACCTGGTGTCAATGGGTTGTCGACTGAGCAGCGCAAGAGGCTTACGATAGCAGTTGAGCTTGTGGCAAACCCTTCTATTGTTTTCATGGATGAGCCGACTTCTGGCCTGGATGCCAGGTCAGCAGCTATTGTCATGCGAACTGTGAGGAATATTGTAAATACGGGTCGTACCATAGTCTGCACCATTCACCAGCCGAGCATTGATATTTTTGAATCATTTGATGAGGTAACTCTTGGTAAACCAATATAAGAGGCTAATTTCTTTTTTGTAATTTTTCTTTTCTAAAATTCTAACTCTTTTGAACAACCTGGATTCTGACAGCTTTTGTTCATGAAGCGCGGGGGGCAGCTTATATATGCTGGTGCTTTAGGCCCCAAATCACAGAGTTTGGTTGAATTTTTTGAGGTACTGTCTCTTTATCTTGTATAACTGTGCAATTTGGACCCTTGAAATCCGAACACTGCTCAATCAATGTTTCCGTATAATTTTGAGATGGTGCGGCTACTTGAGATATTTCTCCTATGAAAGTCCTACTAATCATTTTATTTATGAACAGGCAATTCAAGGAATACCAAAAATAAGAGATGGTTATAACCCTGCTGCATGGATGCTGGAGGTCACGAGTCCTTTGATGGAACATCAACTTGGTGTAGACTTTGCTGATTATTATAGGAAGTCCAAATTATTCAAGTAAATTGTTTATTTTTTGCATTCAAGCAAAGTATTTGCTATCACATGATCATTATAAATGTCGGGCTTTCATCATACATATCAGATAGAAAATTTTCTAATACATGGTATTTTCTCAGGACGAACAAGGAAATCGTTGATAATTTAAGCAAACCTACAGGCGATTCAAAAGAGCTTACATTTCCTACAAAATATGCACAGTCATTTTTCAACCAATATGTTGCGTGTCTATGGAAGCAGAATTTATCGTACTGGAGAAACCCACAATATACGGCTGTTCGCTTCTTTTATACGGTGGTTATTTCATTGATGTTTGGCACCATCTGTTGGAAATTTGGTTCTAGAAGGTACACTTCTTGAATAAAAATGTTTCTAATGATGTTATGAGAAATTCCCAGCATTATATATTATGATATACTAGCATTAATTCCAAATAAAAATAGTGTGAACAGTATGTACAATCTGAATGTTGATACATGTTGTCAAAATCTTTTGAAAAATGTACACTGGGTTCCTGAGAAGCCTTTTGTTAGTATTTTGGCATTCATTGCCTTCTTTATTTATGGAATTTGATAAGTCAAGACAAGTCTTTGCATGAGGCCTGTATGTTTCATTATTTTCTCAAAACATTAGTTCTTTTGATAAAATCTTCACAGAGGGAAAACTGAAAAGAGATGTAATTCTTTTTTCAACCTGACAGGGGGACCCAACAAGATATATTAAATGCAATGGGTTCCATGTATGCTGCTGTGTTATTTATAGGCATTACGAATGCCACGTCAGTTCAACCTGTCATTTCAATTGAGAGATTTGTCTCATACAGAGAAAGAGCTGCTGGGATGTACTCTGCACTTCCCTTTGCTTTCTCCCTGGTTTGTATCTGTTTCATCTTATTCCTGTTTTGGCATCAAAACACCATAAGACATAATTTGATTAGTTTTATCATTCAGATGTGTTAGAGAAGAGTATTATAGATTGAATCCATTAAAATTATATATTGCATTGCCATTATATTCAAATGTAATATAACATAGTTCTGCCAGTGTCTACCAATAACCAGTGTGATTGCACTAAATACCCAAACATGTCTCTGACTTGTCAGAGAAAGGTATACTTAGTCTGAAATTGTGGTATAACTGAATATGGATAAAAAAGATAAATCCCATGGAGTACTCTAGCTCTGAATATGTATGCTAGGTAAATAAGAAGGGACATTATACTCGCATTAGAAAAGCAAGGTATTAACATATAGATGCTTTGCTGTATGTAATGTACTTGAGCATTTTCTTCTGTAACAAACATTTTATTTCTCTCTTTTGAGCAGGTTTCAATTGAGTTCCCATATGTGCTTGTACAGACTCTCATTTATGGCACCATATTCTATAGCCTAGGTTCATTTGAATGGACAACAACCAAATTTCTCTGGTATCAGTTCTTCATGTATTTCACTCTGTTGTACTTCACCTTCTTTGGTATGATGACAACAGCCATCACGCCTAACCATAATGTTGCACCAATAATAGCTGCACCATTCTACACTCTGTGGAATCTCTTTAGCGGGTTTATGATCACCCACAAGGTACACAGAGAAATCTAAACCCGTCTGTATTAACTATTTTCTATGGGAGTTTGTACTGGAATCTTTTCAGTACTAGCACAGTAGCACTTGTTTTACCACTATTTGATTCAGGAAATCTGCTAGAGGAGAACATATTAGAAACTTTCCTTATAGCAATTTTACTATTTGTGACAAATATAGTTTCCAAGTTATAACAGTCTATAGAATTAGTTAATCAATACATATATTTGGGATGGGGAGCAGGTATTGGCTAATGTAAGATTGAAATCTGCAGCTGGCCCAATTGTGAAACAATCATTGGTGTTGGGCCAGAATTTAAAATTCCCAATTTTTTTTTTCTCAAAGAATGAATGTAAAGTCCTTTTCTTCTAGGTAGAAATATATTTTTTGCACACAATTCCTAAGTTAAATAATATCTATTTTTAATGAAATTCCAGTCAATGCCAGGGTGGTGGAGGTGGTATTATTGGGCCGATCCAATATCCTGGACTCTATATGGGCTTCTCGCATCCCAATTTGGAGATTTGGATCAATCCATGTTACTTTCTGATGGTGTCAGTTCGACAACCATTAAAATCTTCTTGAAAGAACATTTTGGGTTTCGTCATGAATTTTTGGGCGTGGTTGCAATTATGGTGGTTGGATTTTCGGTCCTATTTGCGGTGGTGTTTGCGTTTGCCATCAAGAACCTAAATTTCCAGAGGCGATAACAAACAGGTCAGACTGGTTGAGTGTTTCAGAAATTATTTCGATTTGGATTTTAGTAAATAACAAACCTCCGTTATTGAGGAAGCTTTAGATTGAAACATAGAGATGTAATTGTATAGGAAATATTGTATTAATATAAGTAAATTTTCTTTTGATCTCAGTTATTAGTTTCTTCCTTTGTATGTATGATTTGTTTTGCATAAATATAGCACTGCAATATTAGAGTAAAACAAGAATTTTCTTGTTTAAATGAGCAAACAATGCAAATTTAAGACTGTCCATAGAGAAAGCCAAAACCAAATTTGTGGTTTGGTGCAGAGCTTATCTGTAGATTGTCGTGCTTAGATGCATTCTGAGAAAGGTAGGTTTTCCAAAGCCAGACAAAATTTTAAAATGCATATAAGAAGTAACAAAAGATAAACAACTCATAGGAGATGAGAAAATGATGTGTTTTTATTTCTTCACTTTGGTAACCTGACTTTATGGCTGTGCCTTTTCAAGCTGTGGATTTAGCGAAAAACACTGAAAAGAAATGTACGCTTCTAAAACACTTCAAGGTTTTATTCTTTTCTATGTAGATAATGGGCAGACTTTTAGATACATGTTAACAAAGTAGCTTTCAATCATGGAATTTAACTGCTTCTAACCTCTGTAGGAAGAAAACAGATACATTTGGAGAGAACATAATTATTATAATTTTTCATGATAACATATTAAACAACTAATTACTTACAACTAAAAAAAAATGTTCCTTTCTGAATTACTCTTGGACCAATTTGCTGTGCTAAAATCTGTTTAAAATTGTCTGAGAATTTGGAGGTATATATATTCATTGCAATAGTTAGTTTATGATGAGCTAATCATGATTTGCAAGGGCTACATGATGAGCTAATCACGATTAGTAAGGCACGTTATAAAGATTAAACAAATGCCTAGGTCTCATGTCTTTTCCTATGGCAAAAAAACAAAACAAAGGGCTAAGAATAGCTACCTTTATTCTCAAAAGCAAAGAGAGAAATTCTCCACTTGCCAAGAAAAAGATAACGATAACTACAAAGCAGATAAACCCATAATTCTCTCACTTAATGGGGCCCAATAGAGATGGAAAATGTGATTAATAAATTTGATCAAATCGTCCTTTTTATTTAGGAAAATGTTTCTACTTCCAAGTTTTACTTTTATTTACGTTCTTACTTCCAGCATCTGTACAAAAGTTGAAAAATCTTATGTGCAATAATTTATTTGTCCACATTATGATCCTTACACAAGAACACATATTTTGTTTTTTCCTTTTTCATACAGTAAAACATCTTTTGGTTTTATTATTAGTAGCGTACACTTTTAGCATAGTTGCAACCAGTACCAAACATTTCCCCAAATTACTTTTCATCTGTCTTGATATATATATATTGTGACTCGTACATATGCACTTTATATAAACATTTTGTCTTTAATTTAATTAGAGGATGAAAAACATAAGCTGTTCATTTATCTGTTTACCTCTTTATTTGTTAACCATAACTATATATTTGTTAATTGAAAACACATATTTATTACTAACAAAGTTTAATCATTTTGTATATACAAAATGTATATAAAATACTAAAATTTATTAATCTTTGACACAATATATACATGATTGGCACTTGCAAACGAAATATTGCTCTCTTATTAGTGACCAAGCAGGGTAAAATTACTTTGGAGAGATAAATACATTTCTCTTTAATTTATTAATTTTTCAATCATTTACTAAAAGAATAATATTTATCTAGATCATGGACACAATCTATGTACTGATACGATCATAACTGCGAGTCACTTTTTTCATCTAAATGGGGGGCATGATTATAATCAATATATAATTTCAAATGTGATCTTCTCCCACCTCTTTTCACCAAGATTACAAAATTATAATTGCGGATCACTTTTACCCCCTTTTTTTTTTTCATCTAAAGGAGGCATGATTCTGGTTAAAATATAATTCCAAATGTGATCTTCTTATATCAGGATTGCAAAATGACAAACCGACCCAACCTTTTTCTCTTCCTCAAAAAATGGGCCCCTCAAGACTCAATGCCTAGTGGGTCCCACTGTTTTAGACGCTCTTCAGAACTTTCTCAAAGGATCCTTTGGAGAGGGACAGAACTAAAGGTCAAGCTATTTTGGCACAAAATCAATGTGAGGAGGGATTCGATGTTCATGATTATTGGTATTTATGGTGTTTATTTTAGTATTTATATTTTAATTAGTATATATTAATTATTAGATATATTCTAATCTATCTCAATTGCATGCATATAAAAAATCATTGGATTTTAACTTTATATAGATAGTCATTAAGAAAGTGAACTAAATCATAAAATTTAATCCATTGGTTTTTATTAATGCTTGATGCATATCAAAATAAAGTTAAAATGATGTAATTTTTTGTGTACTTATAGTATAATATATATAAAATGTACAATTAATTAGTTTTGTTATTTAAGAGTTTAACAAATAGTTATTTGAAATCTAATTTCATGATCATTGATGTGATACCAATTATCATGGATTTTTCAAATTTAAAGTCATCAATAAATTGTCTATAAACAACATATGGATTTTTCAAATTTTCTCTTTGAGGAGCAATTTGTTGTCAAATTTAGTGCAAAGTCTAGTTGAAATCTAAACAACATATGCACAATTTTATCAATAAAATTCTTTCTAAGAAGTGAATCGAATGTCAATAGTTATTGGTGACACATAGTGTCAACTTTGAGATTTATTCTTAAGTTTATAAATTAAAACCGTTAGATATATTTCATATCATCTCAATAACATGCATATGAAAAATCAAGAAAGGGGGTTAAATTATCAAAATTTGAACGTTGATTTTATTAGCTTTTGATGTGCACTCAAATAAAATTAAAATAATATAAAATTTTATATACTTGTAGTATATGAAATACATAATATATCTCACCAATTAGTTTTATTTTTTAAAAATAAAAAAATAATTAAAATTTTAATTTCATTGACACTGATTTAACATCAAAACTATTGACGCATTGGATCCCTCCTCTTCTTTCATTTTTTTTCTTTGGGATGAGTAGTGCTTAGAGCAAAACACTTCTCTTTCAAAGAGATCAATCAAATAGCTACTTTGAGACCATTTGCACATATCTCCAAAGATGGAGACAGACTGAGAATTATAATAGGACAAAATTCTAGGTAGGATATAATTTTATAATTATATTAAAATTTAAGTATATTTTTATAATTTTTTATGTTAGAAATATAGTTGTAAATATTTTATAAGTTGGGGAATATTATCATAATTATATTGAATATAAAGCATATTCTATGAATTTCT
Source organism: x Bolboschoenoplectus mariqueter (assembly GCA_037678475.1). Classification (NCBI taxonomy): domain Eukaryota; kingdom Viridiplantae; phylum Streptophyta; class Magnoliopsida; order Poales; family Cyperaceae; genus x Bolboschoenoplectus; species x Bolboschoenoplectus mariqueter. Next base: position 2,373,391 of record CM075250.1, read on the forward strand.
TTTATATTCAGAAGTATAGTTTTAGAAGTATATTTTGAAAAACACATACCTCTACCCCCCTTATATCTCCTTCCTAAAATTGTCGTAATCTCGATTCTCAAATTTTGTATTTTATAAGTCGTTTCAGAAACTTCTTATGCAGATATTTTAGAAATGTTAAATCTTTTTCTATAAATAAGATAAACCAATAAAAACAGAGGTGCAATTCTTCTCAACCAAAAAAATCACCAACCAAATTCATTGTCACTACCAACAATATTTTGTCTAATATGCACGTTTTCTAGAGGAAAATTTGAATTTTCAAATAAAAATCAGACTAAAATTTTCAACTTTAAATATCAGAAGAAAAGTTGGATTTGCAGTCCATCATTTACTTTTGATTCAATCAAATTTCACAAAATCACGTATTTCTCTTCCTTTGAGTATATCACATTTCTAAATTTCCGAATTAATATAACTTTCAATTCACTGACACAAACTGAGATAATATCAACCTCCACTCATTAACTAAACAAACAAAATAATCAGACTCATTAACAGTTTGAGTCGTCCGAATTGAACGAGCTCTTTTTCGACCCGATCTCAAACGAATTACGAGCTATGAATTTTTGTTACACATCAAACGAAACGAATCACGAGCTATGAAATTTTGTTACACATCAAAAATAGAGGAGGCATGAGAAATCTTTCTCACACACCTAAACTAAAAATAGAGATATGAGGATGAGGCACAGAGATGGAGATGGAATTTGGATGGATGGTGGATTGGTTCATGGATTGGTTCGTTTCATTCAAGGACAGGACATGGGCACATGACAATTGGATTTTCTGTGTGCGAGTGTGCCTTGGTGTGCTTCCTCTCGTTAACAAAAATGATTGGAGCCACCGGGCCCCACCTAATTTAATTTTGGTTTTCTATAAGTCTAACTCCATTTGATGGCAATTTTGAATATGAATCTTATAAAAACGATCATTGTATGTCATTTTTCTTGTAATAATTTGTTTCTGTAACTATAATACTGATATTTTTTTTATAGAAATAATATGATAATTTTGTTCAGTTTTGATTTTTACAGTTTTTTAATGTTATTATTAGTTAGAGTATGTTATATTTTTTCTGTATGTTTTGTATTAATTATAACTTATTGTTATTTTATTTCTCATAACATATTTTTTTAATCGAAACTTGTCAAACTCGTAAAATTTAACTGTCTAATATAAAGTTTACATCGAATAGGTTTTCATTTTAATCGACTGATTACAAATAAAAAATATCATAATCCAACTACAATAAATCATATCACAAATTGAAAACATTATAACCCGACTACAATAAATCAAATTAATAACCGACCTATACAAAACCGTCCAATCCGACCCCTTTACATCCTTAACATTCATTTCAAATTAAATTACCCTTGAAAATACATGCATATATTGTTGTATATATGCATTCTAGCTAGTGAAAATATTTTCTCTTGATAAAATTCTCTTCATACGTATACACACACATATATATATATACACATATATACATACATATTGCATCTATCAAGTGCATCTGTGGAAAATAGTTCTAGGAGCCAGCCAGGAGATTTTTTTTTCTTTTTTTTCTCTCTATTGAAAATGGTGCCAGCGATCCTCATTTGATTTCTCATTATAACACATTTGTTTGTTTGTGTTGTCGTCTTGTTGTAATTATTAACAAAACTGGCACTCAACCCCACCATTAGTCATTTGCCACCATGCAATCTCTTTGTTTTGTTTTATTGTGTTTCTAATCATTATTCCTCCGTAACGCCAATTAAATATTTTCTTTGTCTTTTTGTGCATTTCTTTCCAACCATATGAAATGGCTATAATAAATTATCATGAAATTAGTTTTTTTCATAGAATTTTGTAGTTCAAAACAAAAAGTAAATTTAATAGTAATCTTATGTTTCTTCATGAATAATGCATCTATGTAAAAAAAAATAGTATTATTTTGGGTTTTTTTTTGCAATAAAATTGAAACTTTTTTGTATGAACTGATGAAACTAACTATGAGAGACTAATTATTTTAGTTCCTTAAAAATTATAAAGTTTTTATTAAACAAATCACTAGTGAAGAAGAACATTATCAACATTCGAATTTTCTAATTGGAATTTTAAATAGAAATATTAATATGAGAGAAAAAGTTTACAATTTGAGTCCTTCCAGAACGTGTCAGTATATTTTGCAAAAACACGCATCAATTTCTAATATACAAATGTCAGTGTATTTTGTTCTTTTTATTTTTTTTCTTTTTGAGTTTTTCCAGAAAGCATCTACATTCTAGAATAATTCACTTCTTAATCAATGATTCCTAGATTTCTGGAAAAAAAATGTCCGTACAATAATTCATTATAACTTAAATTTAATATATTTTTGGTCAACTATGTTTGTTTTTATCATCATCATCATCACCACCATCACCACCATCATCGTTATCATTATTATTATTATTATCGTGTCTTGAATTTTTTTCTTAATTTATTTAATTCCGTATCTAATTGTTTATGCAATTAACATGCATCTATTAATTTTTACTATTTATTCAATTTAATGATAAATCTAATTTTCTTGATTAATTAGCAAAATAACTTTGTTCTTGTAAAATCCTGATCAACATCACTAGACAACAACTATAACCCATATAACTGATCGTACAGCCTTAATATTTCAATTTGTCCGGCATAAAACTTTCTAATAAAAATTAAATATTTGGTACCCCATTTCTTGATTCATGTTGTCGAACCGCACCATCTATATATTAAGAGATTTTATATTTGATTTATTTTACACAATGTAGAGCAAGTTTTTATTTTCAATATGAAGGCTCCTGTTAGTCTTCATATTTATTTTTTTTAAATATTTTTTTTGTAAAATTTGAACATATATTTCTTTATGGAGAGATAAGACGTATCACGATCTATATACTAAATCTGCAGTTCTATTACAGATTAAGTCGAAGTCTTATGTAATGTTAACTTGCTTATTAACTAAATTGTTACATTTTATATTTTATTTAATCGAATTATACTTGACAGTCGCTGTCAAGGTTTTAAAAAAAATAAATAAATTGTTGGCTACGCATTAAATTTTTTTTAATAACTTCTTTACTAACTAAGCTTTTGATGTTTTTGTTAAGGAAATTTCAGAGATCAAATCTTTCTTGTGTTTGGTTATAAATTTGAACTCTTGGATGATACTTAAAATATGTCAAATTATAGGGGAAATTATGCAATTAAACCTCTATACTTCACACTAATTAATTAGCTGGAATATTTTTATCCCCACAAGAATGGGCGAAGGATGGAAGATATCAAATCATTGATATCCCACAATTAATTAAACCATTATTTCCTTTTATTTCTTTTCTCTATTTTATGCATGAGATATATATATAAAAGAGAGAACAATTTGATGCTAAAGCACGTGCAATCAACGTGAAGGGACAATATGTTGTTTCCAATGTTGGTAGTTTAAATTGTTTGCTTATGGAGCACATATTATACATTTCACATGGTGAGACTCCACACATGCAACTACCCAAATTCATAAGTTCAATTATATTTCTACATATGCTTTCATTTTTGGTTTTCCTAATTTTGAAAATTTATAGTAATTGCAATAACTAATTGGGAGTTACTTCACTTAGCTAGGCTTGCATAAGTTTTTTTTATATTAAATCTAACTTATGGAAAATGTTGGACAGCTATCATGTTCTCTATAATTGTTGCTACAATGGACCCAAAATTTGAGCTGGTCATGAGAGCAAATTATTTAAGAAGTTCACATCTGATAAAATTATAATATTAAGGCTGCACAATTATTAATGGGTTCTAGTGGTATTGATCAGTTAAATCGTAGACTTAACGCAAATGGTGATATGTCTTGTCTCTCTACAGAGAGACACAATTCAAATTTCACAAAAGATATTTAAAAAGTAATAAATGTTGAGACTAACGAAAACCCTAATTTAAAAAAAAGTGATACTGATTATCTTTTTTTATGAGAACAAACTTATTTTATTAACCAATCAAAATTTAATTAAATTGTACAATAAAAAAATAAGATTTATCATTAAACTAAATAAATAGTAAAGAACTGACTTTGTCCCCTTATATAATCGGCTATTCTTTAGTCTAATCAGAAATATTTTGCTGTCAATTTCTGATCTTAATTTTGATCTCTTAACAATTATTTTGCATAGAACCAACATTTGGGAACTAATCGGAATCTTAGGTAGTTCATGTACCTTCAATTAATCCTAAATCATAAAACTTGAACAGTACATATCATGAATTATTATATTTTCCAGTCAGAATTAGCTCACAATTAATGCATTTTCTGTTAAATTATATTTTTTTTTTACCACTTCTCTATTAATTTTCTTGGTTTATTATTAATTTAAGAGTTAGTTATTATTCTGCTTAATTAGAACTAAACTTTTGGCAGCTACATGAATACAAGCAGTGGCTAATACCTAAGGCATGAAAGACATACTTTTGACATGATCCAAAAAACACCAGCAACTCCAACATAATTGATGATAAAATAAACCCACCCACCAACTTCCTAGTGAAACATATTATATATATATAATATAATATATAGTAAAGCTAGTGTGAGTTTAAACTCATCAAAACCGTTGGTAAACTTAACTCAAAAAACGATCGAAACGGCTTCAAACGACAAATCCGATTTGCTAAATAAATTCTTCATATCAAAATCTTATAGGATACTAATTTTTTTTATTTTTGGAGTTTTTAACTATTTGTTTCAATTTTTTTTTGAAAATGACCTATTCATATATAAAAACATTCATTATTTTAGAATTATTTTCAAAAATTTGGAAAAAATATTTAGAAAAAATCTAAAAATAGAAAATTTCGGTATCCTAAGAGATTTTAATATGAAGAATTTGTTGAGCTACTTGGATTTATCGTTTGAAGTCGTTTCGATCATTTTTGAGTTAAACTCATCAAAGAGTTTGGTGAGTTTAAACTCACGTTAGCTTTACTCTCTCTCTATATATATATATAGCACAATACCCTCATATTAACCTTTCAAACGGCAAAATTACAAATTCCTCGTTCCAAACTTGCAAATGTATATGCAATATTTTAAAACACAAAAAACTTTCATACTATCCTTATTAAATTCTGGAATTAAATATTGCTTCCTCTTTAAATATCATTTTTATCCTTCTAAAATATAAAAATTTCCATAAAATTTCTTGTTTTAACCACATTCTAAATATATATTTTTTCCATTCTGATATAACAGTACTAGGTGCAAGATGCAAAGACAGCAAAGAGAGAAAATTATAAGAGAAGAATCAACGTTTGTGATTTTCTCATTCATGAACACACAATACTGCAATTTGCAAAAGTACATATTTCAAGTTTAATCTTAACTTATTTACTCTTCTATTTTGCATTTTTTTTATGTCGTCTAACACACTAGTGCAAAATATTAGAAATTTTCTATATATTTTAGAATTATAAATATGATATTGATAATTTAGCAGGGGGACTTCGATGTTTTAGGATGATAAAATGGGAATTTTTTGTTTTTAAAGGATGACTAATGATATGTATGTATAAAATTGGATGCAAAATATGTGCTCCTAAAGTTTGAAAAGAATATATATGAAATTATGCTTTTGCAATTTATTTTATAATAAAAAAGTATTTGTTGAATCTGAGTAGTTGACATTATCCTCCTTGAGCGATGCATCCATGAAAAAGATCAAAAGTTTGAGTTTGTTTTCAAACAATATCAAGGATATCCTTAAAATGGACAAATCAATTTATTGTGATAGTTGTAATAGATTAATTTTAGCGCATTCATTTTTTGAACATTTTGATTCGTCATTTCATGGACACATCGTTGGTGAACGAAAATGAAATAAACAGTGTAATTCGTCATTTGAATTTTAAATTTTAAATTATATATAGGTTCAAGGTAGGTTTTATTAAGATAATATTGCTTATGCTAATATATATCTGAAACAAAAAATTACCAAGAAAGAAAAAAATTAACAATAAGCATTTTATAAGTGAATCTACATATGCATCAAACTATGACACTATAAGTAATGAATCAGGATGTAGAATAATTAAGAATGTGTCATCTTTAATATAGTAAACACAACCTAGTGGACATCCACTAATTTGTCTTTAATTATGAAAGAATAGATCATTAATTAGTTGAGGCCTTCATGGTTGTCAATACTAAACTCATCATCTTCCATTGTAAACGCAAGATTCCTTCACTAATAACAGTGGATTTATGTAAAGTGTTTTACACCATCTTTTGGAATTTCCGTTTTATTATTAGATTGCTATTTTTATGATAATGTAATATTTTTTAAAAATTTTTGTAAGATGACTCTAAGATAGTGAAATAATACAAATATGTGCATATTAAATAGAGTATATTTTTTTTTCTAGGATCCTAAAAGGTACCAAAAATAGTTTCTTTTGAAAAAAGTAAGATTTTGATTTGCTATAAGATTGTGATATTTAGATTGCGTTGAGCGGTCTGAAAATTTTTTTGAGATCCTCATCATATGTATCAGAAAATTTTGAGTTTGTATCGTATTTTAATGATTCTAGATATCAGAATTTATTGATCTATTGGATCAATCTTTCAAACAAACTTGCTTTATATATCTCCAGTTCTACCTCTTTTACGACAAAATTTGTAAACTAAAATGTTATTACTTATCCATGCATATATACTCCAAACTCCAAGAAATGGACAACCAATATTAATTAAAGAAAATGCCTGCAAGTGGTGATATATCTGTGCATCCTCATGCATGCATGCGTGATATTAATTAAGATATATACATACATACAAGATGCGTTATTACTGCCTTCAATTGTCAGACTGGCTGGCTCTTCAAAGGAGTCTCCGGCTTCTTCACTATGCTCTCCAGTTGGTACCTCTAAAATAAATCCCCAGCTTGGACATTAATTAATTACTAGTGCATGCATGTGATATATCTAACATGAGAGAGGAGACAAATTAGTACATATGATCTCTTAAACCATGTATATATATAGTGGCCTATATATTTATGTACTTTACACAAAGAATTTGTACAACAGTACAAGTCCAAATTAACCCTAAAACCTATATATGAATAGTAAGCATCTTTCCTCAGTGTTTTTTTCAAGTACAATTTTGTAGCATGCATGTTTGTTGAAAAATGGCAGGATGAACTTTGGTTATGTAAAAGAGAGAAGTAGCATTGCATGTTTCTAGTGGAGGCAATTTAAGTTATTTAATGCACTCTGATCCATACCCTATCCCTTCAATCCATGTTAAAGGTAGCTCTTGGCAGAGGAGGTGATGGGTGCTGCTGGTTATGGAATTGAGCTCAAGTTGTATGTCTTTTATTTATTTAAAAAAAAAAGAATTTACTGATTGGGCCGAATTGTGCTGATTGTTCTCTTTATTAAATTGTACATTTGGCGTTTTAATAATTTGGAGGCATTGATGAGTACAAAAATGATATTTTGTCCTTCAATATAGAATTTATTAATATATACTTAAGCCAAAATTTTTGACTCCTAACTTACCATCCATGCGTTTTGGCAAGATGTGTCCCACAATATTTTTTTAAGAAAATAAAAAAGTTGTGGTAAGTGAGAACCAAACTTTGATCCAAACTTTTATCTAGCGAAAAAAGCAATGTTCTTCATATGAGAGGTCACGTATTCAAAATTTAGATATGTGTCATTTATGAATATTTAAATTTTAATAACTTAACCCTCATTTTTATGTTAAAAAAAGTTGTAAGCTCTTCTAAAATTGTTATGTGTGCATTCAAATTAAAAGAAATGTGTACCATAGTATTAACAAATTTTATTTAACTATGGTGTGGGATTCATTTTCTATACATTAACTTTATAATTTTGAAATAGTAAAACAAAATGATTTCTCGTTTTGAAGTCCAATGTTTACAATGTGATCTACAGATTATTTCTATGATGCACATGAAAAATGATGAAGTTGGTATAAGTTTTACTATTTGATCATCAAATGACAAAACATGTAACAGTTTATATTTTATGGTATTTAATAGAATAACAAATGACACGAAATTGTTTGAAACTTGATACTAACACAACCAGTCCTTGAGTTCAACATATCTATAATTTTTTAATTTTTTAAAATTAAGAGGAGGGTTCAAATGTCTCTATTTTTATGCCTTCATTATGTCTTTATTTTTTAATTTGCTAATAACAAAATTTTAAAACTAAAATATTAAAAGAAAATCATTAGATGTGATCTATATTATATTCCCTTCATGCACATAAAAAAATATTAATATTTTGACTTTCATTTTATATGAATCAATAAATTAAAAAATCAACATCCAAAAATTATCTACATTAGTGCATTTTTTGTAGGCTTTTGATGTCAAACAAAATAATATTGAAATGTCATAATATTTTTATATATACATAAAAAAAAGATATAGATCACATGTAACGATTTTATTATGATATTTTAATTTTAAAATTAAAATTATTAGAAAATTAAAAAATAAAAACATAATAAAAACAAAAATTTTAAGTATTTGAATCTCCTCTAAATTTAATTACATTGTTAAAATTGTTGAAGTCGGCACCAACTTAGCCCTGGAATCATTATTTTATAAAGTTAAAAGAGAGGAGGACTGATCAAGATGATCTGGCCCAAGAAATCTCAGAGCTTCTACACTTCTCCAAATATTTGCATGAAAAATATCTTGATAAAGTCGGCTAAGTATATAGGAGAAATATTCTGAATATTCCAGAGAGGTCTCATGACCACCATAAATTGGCTATAAATAGGTATTATAGCTTTGCTCTTATGATAATATATATTGAAGCAATAAATGTCTCTTTTTCTCATAGATAAAAATGTTGTAGATTAGTGAAATGTTAGTAGTATATATATGTAGTAGTAATGTTGATTGTAGCGTTGAGTGTGATAAAATTGTAACATTTTATAATTTTAGTTTGAGTATTAATATATATAATGATATATTTTGTTAAGTCAACGGAAATATATTCATTATCAAAGAATCTCTGCTCTTCAAATATGTGTGTAAGCTATCAAAATATCTAGATGTTTTAGCACGTATCAAAAACAGTCCAATTAACCACATGATATTTGTTTCAAACTGTATAAAAAATCGTCAGAAATAGATGGTAGGAGAGGGGAGGGGATGAAAAATTTGATTTGTTATTTACTCTATCAATTTTATAAAAAGGAGGAGAGGGGAAGATTTCATTTCCTCTATCCCTCAAATGAATTAATTTTGTACCCTTTAAATTGGGATGTAGAAAATGTGAACTCATTTTTAACATTTCTCTCCTCCCCTCCCTTTCTAATGAATTTGTGGAGTACAACCTTAGATTATTCGTGAGTGTTTAAAAAATGAATTTTCTAGTGTTAATAAGTGTGCACTCTAACTATATATACATATACTGTTAACACAATTACAAGTAGTTTTTGGAGTCACTATCAACATAAATGCAGTTGTAAAATTGTGTCATAGATGTTTGATATTGTGTGATATATAATTGTCAAAGGTTAACGTCTTTTTTTGTATTTTTTTTTATGAGTGTTATGTTTATTTATATATAAAAAATATATTTGAAACTAATAATTGATTGTGCATTTCAAATTTAGTGTTTGTAATTCAAAAGTGTATATATTGATCAACATGAATATACTTATAAAATTGTGTCACAGATATTTTATATTGTGTGATAGTTGTTGAAAGTTGATACATTTTATCTATTTTTTTTTAAGAATGACATTTATGCATATATAAAAAAAATTCATTTGAAATTAATAACCAATAATTTATTGTACATTTTAAATGAATTTAGAAAAATCTTCATTAATTTAGTGTTTGAAATTCAAAAGTGCATACATTGATAAAAAAAGGTATATATGGGAGGTACTATTAGGGGTTGATGGACTGGGAGCTTTTATCAGGGCTGTTTAAAATATTCCCTCTTTGTCCTTTTTTCTCTAGTTTTTGGTTTACCAAATGCTCAGCGTTTAAGATGCCACGTCTCCCATCTCAGCATGTGACACGTAGTGCTTAACCTATTTTGATTAATTTCCCATTTTATAAATGTACAGACTTCTGTGTAACCGGGTCTGGTAAAAATAAAAGAAAACGTGTAATTCTTCAACGTTAAAATAAGGGTTTTATGGCTGAGTAAAACTAACGTGTTTTTAATTTAAAAATTTATCAATGATTTTAAACGAAAAATTTAAGTTGATCAATAAATTTTTCATATCAAAAGCTTATAGGATACCATAATTTTCTATTTTTAGAGTTTTCGAACTATTTATTTCAGATTTTTTTAAGATGACTTTAATAATAATAATAATAAAATAATGAATTTTTGTATATAAAAGTAGATCATTTTAAAAAAATATGAAATAAATAGTTAGAAAACCCTAGAAACAAAAAATTTCAATATCCTGTAAGATTTTGACGTGACAAATTTATTGAGCAACTTGAATTTTTCGTTTGAAATCAATTTAATAAGTTTTTAAGTTAGAAATTTCAAAAGGCTCTGTACTCCTAGGAGCATTCTAGCTTTACTTATATAATTCAAAAAAAAATTTATAACATAATTTTATGCTTAAATTTTTACATAATTATTAGGTTCTACGTTAATTATTAAGCTCAACATCTATGAATTATTATTAATTTTAATTATATTTTTAAATAATTTGACTAAATCAACTTGTTTTAATTTATTTCCTTTTCTTCTACAACTTGCACCTCTCATATATCTTAAGTCTTAACAACCATCTGTGTAATAACTCATTAAGACTCTTTCTGAGCAAAATAAATAAATAAATAAATAAACAAAGAAAAATCTTAAACTTGCTCACTTACTACGCTGTTCAGTGATGCACAAAAAAAATAAAGTCCACGAATAAACTTAATTAGATGTGACAAGTTTCAAATTTTTCTTTGATTTAATTAATAGCCTTATATATGCTTATTTTGATATTTTCATTTGTTGTTTGTTCTAGGCACATATATACATTGTTAAAAATTTTAATTACTATATTAATTAACAAAGCTAGCACAAAACAAATAGAAAGTAACAAATTATTATTCCTAGGTAGTTATCTTATATTGTTCATATATTTGGCAAATTAGGAAAAAAGGCATTTATTCGGATTAATGCAAAACTTTGGAAAGGATAACGATTTGACTTTGTGCATGATCGCACACTATTTTATTCTTTAAGATAATCACTACTTTGATTGTATGATGCACTAACAATTCAAGCTTTTGTTGAACTTAATTAATTTTATTCGATTAATTTATATATATCATTTTATTTTTTTTTAAATAAGAGCCCTCATTAATCCTGATATTTATTATTTTTCAAATATTTTTTTACAAAACTTGAATTTGAGATATCATTTTATTCGAATTTAGAATTTGATTCACAAATTTTTATTTTGTTAAAACCCACTTTTTGAAATATTGCACTATTTCTAACATAGATCATATTAAATTAATAATTAAATTAGGTCGTGATATGAAATAAAATTCCGGATAAATAGCTAGCATGCGTTGCTTTATGTTGTCATGCAGAAACATTAATTAGTGCAGCACTATCTTTGTTATTTCAAATTAAGACATCCTCTCCAAATACAAATTCTGGATTAATTAATTTTCATCAATGGCACACATCACCATATTGAATAATGTTCTCTTCTTTTCCAACACGCTTCAGCATGTGACGTGGCGTAAAAGTACTGTTATATTAATTATAAACCATTCACAAGTCCAAACAAAAAGCGTCAAGTGATGTAACAAAATCAAGACCTAATATATAGTTTTTTTTTTAGCATGATATGGATATTAAAATTTTTTAATTTAGTAGGAGAGTGAATTTTGAAGACGTGACCTCTTATGTGAAGGATATTATATATTTTAGTCATTGCTTTATTTGTGATTCTTAAATTGATATATACCTAATTGAATAGTAGGATAGTATATTATACTTATGATTTGTTAAAAATAATTATATTTTCCAAGTAACATCAGTGTTATGTTTTACTTACAATTTAAATTGTTAATTAAAAATAAAAAAATACTGAATTAATTAATGTTATCTAGCTAAATCAATGAAACTATTTCACAAAGAAAAAAATTAATGTTATCTAGCTAGAGGACACAATTCCGGAATAACACATAATAAATATCTTGAGTTCAACAAAATCATTATTTTGTTCATTTCCACTTACACTATTTCAACCATACAATTGAGACAATATTTACACTATTTCGAACAATAAGAAAATAGCATTCTTCTCAACTATTGGGATTAGTATTCTTTTTACAATATACTAGCACACTAATTGACATTACTATTTCCACACTATTTTCTTGTCTATCGAATGTTCCAAACACACACTTAGTCAATATTAATCCATCAATTATTCTGACAGTAAATCAATTTTAAATTAATAAAATATGAGAGTCTAAATTATCCAATATTTAAATATTCATAAAGAATTCCATTCATATTTCAAATATGTAACTTCTCACACATAAAATATTGATTTTGTTACTAAACTAAAAACTGAATCTCAATAGTAAATCAATTTTGATGACACGAATAATTAGCGTGCACTACGTCATACTCAATTCTAACATGCAGATCTCTGTTCAATCTGTGTATTTATATATTAATCTATTTATACATTTATTTATCTATTTATTCAAGTACCCACAACAACAAGCAAATTAATTACTAGTTTAACAGAAACGATCAACTTCAAATTCCCTCCCAAAAAAAAACCAAAAAAAATTCTCTCAAAAAAAAAGGTAGAAGGAAAAACTAGAGAGCTGGTCGACTTGAAACATGAGGGGCCATTGATGCAGTTTGCTAATGGAAGAGGCATCCGATGTTAGTTAAGCAATCTGGAATAATATATACAATAATTAAAAAACAAAAAAACAAAACGAAATAATAATTCATTCAAATAAAACCAATGTGAGATGTCACATGCTGCGCAGGTGCCAAAATAGCAACGCATTAAAGTGCACAAAGGATACGACAAACCCATTCTTTTCTTACCAATGTGGCATTATGTCTCTCGAGACCAATCTCTGACGTCACCATCCATCCTTGGTTCTATTAATCTCGGATATAATATATATAGTAGCAATAGCAAACGAGACACTTGGAATGCAAAGAATATTCTAAGATTGAATTGAATTGACATCACTAATTATCAAATTTGAAGAAATAAAAATAAAGCTGTATATTATACTTATATATTATCATGAATCATGATCTATGGAAATTATAATGGATTTGCTCCTTTGACCTTTTTACTAAATAAAATTAATGCCCAAGGAATTGTTAGATAAAATAGCCTTTTTAGCCTTAATAGGTAACGGATATTCTTTGTCTTCCACTAATTAATTGTGACTAATTAGTGTGCATCTTCAATAGGATAAAGAAGATGATAATTTTATTTATCTAATCCAATAAAGATAATTAGAAATCATGATTATTGGGTCCAAACCCAAATATTCAAACCGTGCTGATGTTGGGAAAAATACAATCCATCAATATATAATACTTAAACCACAGACTTAGCACAGTAATGATAGGTCTTTTTTTACGGAGAGATTCAGATTCAAATCTCACAAAAAATATGTGAAAAAAAATAAATACCGGTGTTAATGGGAGTCCTTATATATATATATATATATATAATAGTTTGGTTGCTATGAGCATGCATGAGGTGACGGAGAAGGAAGGTTAAAAGACAAAAATTGATTAAAGGATGAGGATCCATCGATAACTATTAATTTGATAATTTTGATAATGAATTTTCAAATAATTTAAATAGAAAAAAAATTAGAAATATAATTTTGAATTTATAAATTGGTTGTGTTTCAAATTTTGAATTTGCAATGGTTTATATTAAATAGTTTTTGACGGAATATCAATTGACACTTGAATTATATGAAATTTGAGATACAATAAAACTATAAGTTCAAGAATATTCCCAGAAACTTCTTTTTTTATTTTAAGAATTTTTAAAAATATTTGAAATTATTTAAAAATCTGTTGTCGACTCCAACAAGTTAATAGTTGCTAAAGAATCCCCACCTTTGATTAAATAATATAAACTTAAGAATAGTTAAAAGTTTAGTTCTTGTTTGTTGTCTCCTTTATTTTTTCTGTTATACTGCAACTTGTAGAAAGATTAAAGCAAGTATTAACAGGCAAATATTGTTAATCTCAATTTCCTGTTAAGGCGGCCGTTACTCAGTTCATGTAGCTTTCATTCCCTCACATTCATTTTTATTAATTCATTTTTTTTAACTGGCAAAGAAATGGTTGCCTAATGTAGGTACTTAACATTTAAAGTATGTTTGATACTACCATCAGCATCTAGACAACATCTTAGCCATGATACAGTGAGATTATATGAAGAAAATACAAAGCAAATGACAAAACAATAGTGAAAAGATTTGTATTATTTTTTTTCTGAGTGATAACTAGACATTTCATTTGAATTCAAAATATACTTGTATATTCGTTTTAAAAATATTATACTTGATAATAAAAGTATTTTGACCTAATGTTACTGAATTTTTTGAAGTTGTACTTTTATTTTTTCAATAGAATTTAACTTGAATTTTCCTATGATCAATAGGAAAAGAAAAAAAATAATGAACACTTTGTATATTTAATATAAACAATTGTAAATTCATATATAGATAACTTTTGTGTGAAGTATAAGTATCTTTGGGTGCGGATAAAAAATGAAAAAAAAAGATGAAATATAACAAAATCATTTTTTTTTCATAGGGACACATGCCAACTCATCCTACTAAATTTGGCTTTTACAATAACAGTATCCAAACATCCCCTCTAATAATTCTTCTCCTCATAATCCCATTTTGTCCTCATCTCCGCTCATTAATACTTGATTATCCACACTTTTCTTAAACCTCAACCAATGCATTGAATGTACACCGAATTAGAAATCAATGAGATTAATCTCCATATCCAACATGCAAAGAATCATTGTATTTCTTTGGTTACAAAATGCCAAATTCATGGTATGACCTCCACTTAAATGCAAATAACATGTCGATATCCAGCCAATTACCTAACCGAAAGGAGACAATTTTCCATTTTCCCTTGGTGGCCAACTTTCCCTCCACAAACCCCATTTCAATCCAAACTCTCTTCCTCCTCTATATAAACCCTTCCATGTATCCGACATGATATGTATCCCCCTTCCCAAAACCCAAACAATACACAAATTAGACTGAAACACGATACTCCAACCGACTGATGCCGTCCCTCTCTGAGAAGCCGGTTATTGCTACCGTCCCACTCCAGTTGCACCAGCCCAAGAACTTCCAATTCGACTCAGTACCAGAAACGCATGCCTGGCTGGACCTACACGACCACCCGACAATATTTGACCCGACGGAACCTGACACGGTTCCGGTTATCCACCTGACTGATCCAAAGCTAGCAACAAAAATTAGCAAGGCATGCGAAGAATGGGGGGTATTCCAAATTACCGGTCACAAAGTATCACCAGATCTTCTGGTCCGACTTGAGGCACAGATCCACCGTCTATTTGCACTGCCGGCTGAACGCAAGCTCGAGGCTGCCAAATCGCCTGGTGATGTGTCAGGTTATGGGCTCGTGCCAATCTCCTCTTTCTTCTCTAAGTTCATGTGGTCGGAGGGGTTCACCATTGCTGGCTCTCCTCTTTACCATGCACAGAAGCTCTGGCCTGATGATTACTCTTCTTTCTGGTAAGAGCTACTTTCTTTTTTGCATGCTATATATATGTGTAATGTACATATTTTATTTGATCTTTTCATGACCTACTATGTGCTGCATGCAGTGAGGTAGTGGAGGAATTTGACAAGGTGATGAAACAACTTGGTAGCAAGTTGTTAAATGTGATGCTTCTTTCCTTGGGCCTAAGCGAAGAGGAAACAAAACTGGCTAGCCCGGTAAAAGATTGGCACGATATGTCAGCAGCGATCCAGTTAAACTCGTACCCAGCTTGCCCGGACCCTGACCGGACTGTTGGTCTGGCAGCTCACACTGACTCGAGCTTCCTCACCTTGCTATACCAAAACGGCGTTAGTGGCCTCCAAGTCCTACGGCCAAAAGATAATATTGGCCCGACGAGATGGGTCACAGTACCACCGGTACCAGATACTTTCACGGTTAATGTCGGCGATCTGATGCATGTGCTTTCAAATGGAAGATTCCGGAGTGTATTGCACCGGGCCATGGTGAACCAGTCCCAGCACAGGATGTCGGTGGGGTTCTTCTGTGGGCCGGCAGCAGGTGTGAAGGTCGGGCCGATAAATAAGTTGATGGGGCCAGAGAGGGGTCCGTTATATAGACCAGTGACATGGCAGGAGTATAAGAGACTGAGAGAGAAGCTGTTTGACAAGGCGCTTGAGGCACTAAAGATAGGAGAGGGAGATGCATATGGCATGATGTAATAGGGATGGATGGATATCGTAATGTTAGTTGGGTTTAAGGTTGCATGAAAGGACTTGTAGCAGTTTCTCTTGTTCGTTATCTCTCTTGCGCCAGCCACTTCTAACGGATGAGAGAGAGAAAGGAATGAGATAGAGAGAGAGAGATGTAAATAATTGGAAAAGGCCATCAAATAAGTGTGTGTGTGTGTGTGAGTGAGAGGATGCTAGAGCTCATGAAGAGTGAAGAGGATAAATAAATTTACTGTATCAATTTGTCTGCAGTAAAATGTGTAGCGATGGATTCAGTAAAATTATATATCTATATATATAGGTTCTGCATGCTATAGGAATATATATACATATATATATATATCTCTCTATGATGAATTTCTACATGGATTTGTGGGATCCACATATATATACTCTCCGTAGAGGTAGCTAGAAAATAGAAAGCACTGAAAAGAAATCTAATTCGGACAAATTATATAATAAGCGCAGTAAATTTCTATTATATATATATATATAAACTAGTGATAATTAGATGCCATGAGAAGATACCAACGTACCAGTACAACCTATATATATATAGTGCATTATTCATGTTGCATGAAAAGGAAGGAGGGGGGAGAAAAGGAGGGTGGGGGACAGATATTTTTTCTTTGTTTGCTTACGTACGTTGTCTTGTTTCTACAATACAATCAGACTGTCCGATATGCAATTAATTAATCGAATGTGCGTATATATTGTTTGGAAAAAAAAAATGAGAGGCATGTGAAATGTTGTGCGTAGAAATGGATGGCTATATGAAGTATGGTCCCTTTGAAGATTTGAACCGTTCTCCTTTTATTTTACCTGAGAGAAGAGAGACAAATTAAACGTGTGAGTGACATATACTGTACAAAAAGCTGGGATGCTTTGTTACCTTCTTCGAGTGTACTACTTTCTACTCCCTTTCTTAAAAAAGGAATAATTGAAAGCCGAAGGAGAAAAGAGGCAAGAAGGTGAACATTTTTCTAAAAACCGCTAGATAAAAAAAAAAGCATATTTTTCTATGGTCTATTAACAAACAAGATTATAGACACGCCTAACGCCATGTGCATCACGGAAATATATTTTTTAACTTTTTTAGTCAACAACCCATTAATTTTAAAATTTATTCATAAATTGAAAATATATTTTTTCTCATGAAAAAAATTTCAGCATTTTTCTTCACTTTACAATAAAATTTATAATTTTTCAACAAAATTGAATATTATTTTATATTTTCAATGAACAAGTTAAAATGCACAAAATCATGTCTAAACATGATTGTCCGTCGTCACATCACAGGTCTTTGATACATCTATGTATAAACATGTCATATCACAAGATTGTCTAAAAATGCACAAAATCATGTGGTTGTCTGTCGTCACGTCACATGTTATACCATAGATGTATTAAAAAAAATTCACTTTACAATAAAATTTATAATTTTTCGACAATCTTAAACAATTTTTTATATATTTTTTCCAAATGTACTATCTACTATTTTTTTTTTTTTTGAAATGAGGGCTTTCATTAGTCCTGATATTTATTTTTTTGCTTGTTTTCTACGGAATTTGAACAATCTTCTATCCATAAAGAAGTGAGAACTATCATCACTATGTTAAATCTATTCAACATTTCTGCTCTTTCTTAAAAAAAGGAACAAATGAAAGCCGGAGGAGAAAAGAGGAAAGAAGTTGAGCATTTTTCTAAAAACAGCTACATAAAAAGCATATTTTCCTACCGTCTGATTAACAAACAAGATTATAGACACACCACACGCCTAACTCCATGTGCATGGCACATCAAGGAAATATATGTTTTTAAATTTTTAGTCAACATTTTTTCGACATTTTTTTTTACTTCACAATAAATTTTACAATTTTAAATATATTTTTATATATTATTTTTCAATGAACAAGTTAAAATGTAATATATCAGACTAAACATGTTTAAACATGACTCTACATGTGATGTATCATGGACGTGTCCGTCATCACATCAAGGACTGACATATTATGATATTGATATGATATTGTCTAAACATTAGTGTCACGTACGTGTTATAGATGTAATATGTCTATATATCTTTCATATTTTTGATAAATCACGTGAATTTTTTTTTATCACATGGCATTGATCATCACACGTCAACACGTCACAATTTTAGAACACTAATTGCAGTCCTAGCTGGTTGAAGATTATTGAAAACTAATTATATTTTATTAAATATTTGAATTACATTATAAGTAGAATTGTTCTACATACTTCGATTAATTTATTGAAAAATTAAAATTTAGAGGCAGAGGACACCATGAAAGCAATTTTTGTTAAACACAAAGAAGACCAAAGAAATGGTCCACATTTTCTTAATATTGTGTGATCAGCACCAAGACATTTTTACTAAAAAATGTTGCTTTCCTTGTGCTAGGAAACAAATTGAAGGGACCATTATGAAAATAAAGGAAATATTATGTTATTCTTCCAAACAAACAAAAAAGACCCAAATTACAAAAAAAAAATCATAATGGAACCTTATATATTACTGGTTTGGACTGCGTGTACGTAGTCTTACATGATTGCTTGGCATAACTGTGTTTCTATGACAAAATTAGGTGATATGTCTGAGGTGTTAATTATCAGAAAATTTTTTGCAATCTTAATTAAACTGTTAACTTCAGAAGTGGGGGATGTCTCATATTGATTGCATGTTTTTGAGTAACAGGAACAGTGTGGGGTTTGCTAGTGTCATTGGTTTTTGATCTTCTGTTCCATTTTTTTCTATAGCTTCATGTGTAACGAGTTATATATTGTCATAGAGTCATAGGTAGTTGGGGTTTTGCATTTTCTTAATTGAAGCGGCTCATTTATTTTGTATAAGAGAAACAAAAAATGGCAGATATAGTTCTATTTAATCAAATGAAACCTTAGGCAATTAGATTTGAAATTGATTATTTTTAAATAAACGATTTGAATTGATTAATTCAAATGTAGTTATGTCATTGTCATAATTAGTTTATTTGTTTTATTCATAATGGAAGAAATATATAAATAATTCACAAAAGTTGATCAACATCAAATAATGTGAGATATTCTTCAATAATGAAGTAATCACCCAAGAAAACTAATTACATAAAAACCTTATTGCTTAATCATTAAAAAAATTTATACATACTAATACAAAAGTTTTCTTTTCGGATCTAATACAACCCAACCATAAGTATAAAATGTAGTCATTTCACTCTATCAAGCAATCTTTGATCATAATTTGAACATTATTTAAAATTTTAAGAAGTAATGTAAAGCTCTTATATTATATCCAAATTTGGACGATAACAAAAAGCCGGTGATGTCATTGATGAAGATGACAACTATCAATAAGTGAATAAACTACAAATAAATAAAAAAATAGATTTTCAATTGAAGGGATTGAAAAAAGAAATTGAAGATTTCAGTCTATTTTTCTTGCATAAAAAAAAATGTTGATCTTTTTTGAGAAAAATTTACAATTAAATATTATTTACGTATTTATTTAGGATTGCTTTAGTTGCTCCTTGTAATTGTAAGTGCTGCTCAAACATGTTTTTAGTAGTTTTAGAATGTATTACTTTAAAAAAAGATTCACATTGCAAGCCTTATACAAATGATGAAACTTAACAATGAAACTAAGAAGTGTATTGAATTATCACAAAAAGTATCCAAAACCAAATGATGAAAACTAAAAGTGTTCCTATTTAAGAAAAGAAAAAAAACTAAGAATAAGAACATAATTATTGGTCATTTTATATGAACCATGTAATCAAAAACTTTTCCTGTGCTGCTCTACCACCATCACCACCACCACCACCATTCTCAAAAAAAGAAAAAAAAAAAGAAAACAAAGATTGCGACTTGCATCACAAACCGCCACACAGAATCAGAAACAGAGCGTGACGCTGTGAGCGCTTGCCTGGTACGGTACCGGAATGAAACGATACCAACTCAAATCAAAGGCGACCGATCGATGTTCGTTCGTCAATCGTCAGGTCGGTTGCATTGCATGGCCGACAAATGGGCCACGTAGAGAGAGAGAGAGAGAGAGAGAGAGAGAGAGAGAGAGAGAGAGAGAGAGAGAGAGAGGCAAGGTGGGGCCCACAGAGACCCAGCCTCTGGGCCTTGCTTGCGCCTTGCCCCTTCTCCAGCCATTCATGTCATGTCACATACATTTCATTTCATTTCTTTCTTTCTCAGATTTTTCAATCCCCAAATTGGTGATTTATTGTTGTCCTTGCTGTTGCCTCTTTTTCATATCCTTTTCCTTTCCAAGTCTTGGGCTTGCTTAGTGATAGTGATCCTCCGAGCTCTGTGTAACACATGCACATGTAGCAGAAAAGGAAGAAATTGGACATACATGCACATATGATGCATATATCCATCACATGTTTATTCATTTATATGTTATATAATTTTATTTATTTATTCATCAGGATTTTCTTTTTTGTAGGCTATTTATATTTGTGCTTTCATGTTTGAAACTTTGATGTTTGAAATTCACTCGTCCAAATATTACCCACGTTATCCAAATTTATATTTGGATAATAAGATTACTAATATAAGTGTCAATATATATGCTTTTATCCTATCCAATTAATTATTAGCCCCACTGTTAATAGGATTAATAATATAATGCTTTTTTTTTAACTTAAGTGGGAATAAATACAGACACAATTTTCTGCTTGGATCTCTAAATGTGACAAAATTTGGCCTAAATATCTAATTCTAATTACACACAATAGCCAAAACATAGAGGATATAATTTCGGATAGGTCTTTATCCATTCATAGAAAATTAATTAATATCAAAATTACAAAAAATTTATCTAAATCTCAAATTCAAGAAACAAATTATAGGTAAGAGTTGATAAGATCTAATTTATATGAGATTTATTATTATTATTATTAAAATTAAAATTTTTGAACAAAAAAAAAATATGATCCAAATTAAATAACACTATGCAACCTCTTAATTAGAATAGTGCTATGACTATGAGCATTGGCTTTGCAGACATGTGTAACTTATGTCTTGTTTGTTAGTCAAGATATGGGTGCTCAATACTTTCTAAATGTGAAAAAAAAATAAGAGAACCAATCACAGACACATATAAGAGAACAAAATCAGACACGTAGTCAAGATAAGGGAATTGGAAAAGTTATCCTGATGAGAAAATGTAGCAGAGATGGATGCATGATTATGATTTGATGAACAGAGAGGAGAGAGATGGATAGATATAGTGATAGATAGAGATTGAAATTTGAACAAAAAAACTGTTGAAAACTAATCCATGATGTAATACATGTGTGCTTGGTAATCCCCAAGTTTTCATTTTCAAACTATTTTAATTAGCACTGCAAACCGATAACAAATGTCATCACAAACTGCCAAAAAGTGCACAAAAAGTTGGCCTTTTAATTTGCTGACTGTGCATATATGCTCTTGCAAAGAGACAAAAGGCTAGCTATTCACCTATCACCTATCATGAAAATTGTCATTTTTTTTGTGGAGGGATACCTTCACAATTATTATATTAACAATTATGATAATTAATTTTTAAATAATTTTTAAAAATTCTCAAAAAAAAATAACAAACATATTTTTTAACTTATAGATTGATTATAATTTGTTTTAAAATTATATGAAATTTGAAACACAATCGTTCTATAATTTAAAGAATTTTTAAGATTATTTTGAAATTATTTTAAAATTCATTGTTAAAATTATTAAAGTATGTAGTTGTCAAGAAATCCCCGTCTTTTTTTCCCTATCTATTCATGAGTTTTTTTTTCCTTTTTATTTGTTTATCTATATAATAAAAAAAGGAATATGAAATTGAAATTATAGGTAGGAAAAAGCTGGGGATGACATTTCATATCTCATCTCCGTACGGATTTAGGATGGTGCTAATAGTGGCTTAGATTTCTCCAGCAATGCACAGTCTTAATCAAATAAAAATATAAACTTTTCATAATAAATGATCCAAGTCTCCCATCTCTCTCTCTATATTTATTTTGGTCTTGTCGGTGTGATAACTAATTAAATCATCCATCTTGATGCTGTGTGAGATAATTAAGTGGGACTATTGTCATCTTTGATTTTTTTTTTAATTTTTTATTTATTTTAGTTACTCTTTTCTGTTGTTGTGTTTTCCTGATTCACCATTTCAATTTTTCACATGTTTTACTTTTATTATTATTATTGTTGTTGTTGTTGTTGTTGTTGTTGTTATTTTTTTACTTGCGAATTTCTAACACGGTGTCTGCTTAGAAGAGTTTTTTTTAGCAGTTATTACCGCTCATGCTAATAGTTTTTTAAAATCTCTTTTTTCCGATTTATTTTGGTATATATATATATTTTTCTTTCCTCGTAAGGTAGCAATAAAATGCAATTCAGAAATAATTCAGTGAGTTCAAATTCATGATCCTGATAAAATGAAGGTATTGTTAAGAAATTACCTTAAAAAGAAAGAAAATATTATTAAAAAATACTTAATTTTTTTTGTTATGCAAATAGTATACCGAAATTAATATAAATATTTGAAAGCAAGGAAAACTAATTTTGGTATACATCTCAAATAATACGGGTATAACATGAATTAGTCATGAGTGAAGCGTCATTTTATGTCATATGTTAAACTAAAAAGGTGCCAAAAAAATATATTACAAATATTAATAAGAATATTATTTTGGAACTTTATTAGTAAATTTCATTATAAGTTGAAAGGCCAAAAGCAAATCGAAAGCCAATACTCTAACAAATATCTAACTGATGAAATATCCTAATTTTTGAACAAATATCCAACTGATAAAATATCCTAATTTTTCTAATACAAAAAAAAAAACCAGGAAAGAGATAAGGAGAGAGAATGATTTTATTGATGTGCTAGGCTTGCTAGGTAAAATCCAAATGCTAATAAAGGACCACATTTAGCTTAGATCTCCCTCTTTAATTTGCTAGCACCTAAATTTCATATATCATATCATATCAATCTGCCAGAAGTTATCCGGCATAATCGCAGGTGCATTATAAATATGTTTCCTCTTAATTATATGTCAGATCTGGTCCATCACCAACTCATCATTTATTTCTTTATGTAAAAAAAAGAGAAAAGAAAAAAATTGTACCAGTATTTTTTACGAATTCTGTTACTATGTACAGGCGTACAGCTTTTCCATGAACAGTTGTTGTTTCTCACTTCGTTTCTGAGAAGGAGACTATTGATTGAGCTGCCCAGTTCATGCCTGAGAGAACATCAGCATGAAAAATTAAACAAATCTTAGAGAAAAATAAGACTTAATATTATACATGTAATGAAAAATTTATCCAATTGTGATAGAAACTTTGTCGCTGTTCGTGTTTCAAAAAAAACCATAGATTAATGTCCTACAACACCAAGTTATACCAACTGGTACACAGGTAACATTTGCTATATATATTCAGAAAACAAAACACTAGGTCAAAAAAAAGGGTACATCCAACCAATTAATTTAATAACTAATCGTTAATTTAAACTTATTATAACCCCACACAGAAGCCCACAAAAGCTGGAAATGTCTAATCACTAATCAGGCATGCATGTTATACTGGCATGACACTGTAGTTCATCCCATCTGTCAATCTACACCTGACACCATTCACCATTGCGGCTCATTGCTCAATTATTTTTCTGAGCCCACACCCTTTTAAGTGAGAGAGAGAGAGAGAGAGAGAGAGAGAGAGAGAGAGTCTGGCACTGTTTTTACAGAGAGAATCAGAGAGAGAGAAAGAGGGAGAGGGAGAGCTGAAACCTGAAACCTAGCTCCCTTCTTTTTTTAATTTTATTATCTCTTGGTCTTTTACTTGCATTAGGGTTTTTTTTTTACATGCATGACAAAATGAAAAAAAATGTACTAAAAGATATGTCAGACATGTTAACCTAATGGACCACACATCAAGATATTTTGAAAGGTCAAATATACAATTCTACTTCAATTGGAATCAAACACAATATACATATATTGCCATGGGACACTATTGATGCACTGTTGGTAATATTGATATATGAATACATCATGAACAGTGATATCATTCATGGCTATACCACCAGATGCAACCACCACAATCAGACAAACTAGTTCTATATAGAATTAAGCACATCCTGGTACACTATTGTAACATAGATGTGTACACATATATATACTGGTACCAGTCGTCATATATGTACCTGACAATTATGAAATTATTACATTATTATTGGTACAATTCTTCATGTTTTCTTAATCATGTATATTTTTTTAGCGTTTTGGGAAGAAGTGGACAAATCTGGGAACCAAAATATTTGCATGATTAATCAATTAATGGGGTGTGTGTGTGTGTGTGTGTCAATATATACATACATACAGCAGATTCCATGCGAGTACAAGAAAACATGGAAAAGCTGACAAAGAAAAAGGGGATGCATGACAACAGAAACAATCTTGAAGGAAATATATATCCAAAGAGACAACAGAAATCATGCTGAGAATGTTAAAAAATAGTACTTCATAGGCAATCTAGGTAGCTAGCTAGAAATGCTAGCACCTGTCAGCTTGTTCAGTGATCAATTGAATTAATCAACCGTTATATATAGGTGATAAGATGAGACATCTCTGATGCTATGCAAATGCATGATAGATATAATGGCAGACATCTTTTCTAGCAATCTTCTATTTCATGATTATAAGTTTATAACATATATACAGCAATATATCTGGAGGTCATTTTAGTTTCATAAAGTAGCGAGCACACTCACGCACGCATGCGCGCACACACACACGCACACACACATGTGCATATATTAATTTGTAGATAAGAACTTTAAATCACATATATGTAGCAGTAAAATAAAAATAAAATAAGTCTGAAATTGAAAAGTTGTAGAATTTGGAATACCGTCTACAATTCTCCTTTTTTTTATACATAGTGTAATTGGACATTGTCTATATAAGATTCTGTGTACCAAGAAAGAGGAAATTTGTACCATCTTTCCACTTATTAACTAAGTTAGTTTGGAATTCCCATTTCACTAGTTTCCATTTTCATCTTCCTTAAGAAAAAAAAAAGAAAATGGTTGTTAAAATGGATTTTTAATTCAAGAAGAGAAAAAATAAAGCCCAGCTGGATTAAGTTCAGTTAATGGGTCTGAATAAATTCAGTAGGAATTGGATTTTTCCAGGTCTACTCAACCCAATTTATAGATCATAAACTTGCATATATAGATTAGCCCCACTATAGGCTTATTAGGATTTTTGTTGCTAACCTGACATGAAAGAAGCTGTGATACCTGACCAAACCCTATATGTATAGCTCTGATCTGATCCAATCCGAATGCACCGATCTGTTGAGTGTTGATTGAGCAAGGTCACACCAAGACAATTATAACAGATCCTGTGGAAAGATATATACATTTTTGCATATTCTTGGAAAATAAAATGTAAATTTCATCAGGTCCTTACAGGATAATAAAAATTAGGATAAAAAAATCAGTAAAAATATAGGATGCGGATATCTCCATTATCATTTTATGTCCTGTGTTATTATCTTGTTATTAGCAATGTTGAATATAAGTTATATAACCATCATGTGTATGGAGTATGGTTTTGAATTTTGAGGGGTACACCTATGAACAGTTACAGAGCAAAGCAATGAAGAGGTTACATTTCTGCTCTCTTTTGTGTGTTAAAATTCCAACAAAATATTTTGTGCAGATAATGGTTGCTTCAAGCGCAGGAAAGTAGAGTGGATTTGTGTTGTTGGGTTTTACAGAGGATTAAAACCAGACTGAGCACTCAGCCCAGCAAGTTAAAGATAAATCCAAGTACACTTCTAACAATCAAGCCCAGAAAAAGTTCTTTCATCTCCTTACAAGATCAATTCCAGCCCAGAAAAAAGAAATAAAGACTGATCATGGAGAAGGCCTTTTCAGACAAGAGACCTTAAAAGGCACCATTGAGACTCATGATAATTGGTGTTATGCCAATGATCAAATTAAATTTTAAATAATTATTTATTTAAAAAATATAAGTAATAAAATTAATTAATTGAATATTTTATAGAAAAGTGATAATTGCACATCAATTCTATACTCCAATCCTGCACCCCACAAGATTTTGAGGATTTTAAAGATTCTGGAAGTAGATTTTGTAGGTAGGAGATGAAACTTTCAAAATATTCAAGACTCACACTCTTTATTCTATGCATATATACGAGATAAAAATATTTATATTTGCATTTAAATATGTTTATACTAACACTCTAATGTATATATATTATGATTTAAATGTATTCATACTAACATTTAAATATATTTATACACGAGATAAAAATATTAGTAAATATTTAGATATATTTATGTATGCGATAAATACAATATATCACAGTGTTTATAGACCATAACAGTTTGTCATGACCCATGAAAGTCTGTTACAACTCGTGACACATATCAAATCACTTTGTTATGATCCGTAACACTCATAATTAGCATTGAATCATAAAGTGCAGAATTGAGATGCAAAAGGTGGGGGATGATAATAATTTCTCTATTTCATATATATTATGTTATAGGTACAAAAAAAGTTATAACATTTTAACTTTATTTTAGTATATATCAAGTACTAACAAAAATGCTACTCAGATAATTTCATCAAACACCTTTAATTTATGTCCCAACTAATTAAATTACAACGGAATTCAATAAAAAAGAAAAGGAAAAAATGCATCTTTTTTCCTTGTACAGGACACTCAAGTCTCTCCATAACTTTTAGCAATTCTCACGCTGCATTTCTGTAATGCACTTATTAATGTAACTCAGGTAACCATCTTAATTTGCTTCCACACGCTCTTAGTGATGTACTTATTTTTAAATTTTTTCTGGTAGATATTTTTATATGTAATGAAAGAGCGCATAGAAAATTGGAGGTTCCGGAAGTAGGTTTCAATCCATTTTTCTTCTCTCTGGCATGCATTTCCAATAATCTCTGACTTTCCGACAAATCAAATCAAACTATTCCATAATGTAAAACCCTCCCTCCTCTTTGTTTAGTCAAAAGAACAATTATTCTATTTTTCATCTACATAAACTAATCATGTTTTTCTGGCTTATAAGGTCGTTACCTAATTCAGCTTGCATTTGAATATATGTACCGTCTCTTTCCTACATAACTGTTAGAAATTGACTTGCATGTACGCAGGAAATTGCTGATC
This sequence comes from x Bolboschoenoplectus mariqueter, assembly GCA_037678475.1. NCBI lineage: Eukaryota > Viridiplantae > Streptophyta > Magnoliopsida > Poales > Cyperaceae > x Bolboschoenoplectus > x Bolboschoenoplectus mariqueter. Next base: position 2,401,236 of record CM075250.1, read on the forward strand.
ACCTCCTTCAGGAAACCAAACCAAATTAAGAAGCCAATAATTGCACTACATGCTAAGTTACTACAGACAGTCCTCCTATATTCCACAAAAAATCAAAATTAAAGAAATTAAGAAAAAAAAAAAGAAACGAAGAAAAAAAGAAATTAACTATAGTCCTCTCTTCCAAATTGTTAAATTTGTCTACTAAATTGTTCAATATGAGGGCACACTTTTTGTTTGATGATGTAATCTTTCATGGTATCTCAAATTTATTTACTTTATCCAGCACAAAGTTAGTATATATTATAACTATATATATAACGGAAAATTCAAGTTCTTTTTTTTTGCATTCAGTCAAATAAATCCAATGATTATTACAACACACAATCAACAAAAGAAATAAAAAATATATGAATGAAAGATATTCAAACTTGAGCACAAAATGATAATTTACAATTAATAAACAACCCTTATTTAGTATTTTCTTAAGTCCCAGCCATGCGTGCATGAATATGTCTCAACGGGGAGTATCCAAGTAACCTCCTCCATTTCCGTATGGCGGCCTCGGTCCTGTCTCACCATACGAACCAGCCTCTATGATTTCACTTGCATGAACCTCTTCCTGTCCTTGACCATATGCTCCCTCTACTGGTACAGTTGCTTCAACTGTCTCAACCGTCCCAACAGCCTCCACCGTCTCAACCGTCTCACACTCTTCTTGCTTCCTGTGCTTTTTCTTGAAACAGAATAGTGCAAGCAATAGAAATGCAAGGAAGAAGAACCCACCAACCGAACACGCAGTTATAATTACAGTGCGGTGGTGGTGGGATGATGGCGGTGGCGGTGTGTAAGGTGTGTTTGGCGTGAATGGGGTTGGGGGCGTGAATGGCGAGTTTGGAGGTGGTGACGGCTGTTTAGATGGAGGAGAGATTGGTGGCAGCGTAGGTTGTGATGGAGGTGTCCCCGATTGAGGTGGTGGAGTCAAGGTTTGAGATGGTGGCGGTGTGAAAGGTTGCGGAGATGGTGTGATAGGTTGGTGTGGTGGTGGTGTGAAAGGTTGTGGAGATGGTGTGATAGGTTGGTGTTGTGGTGGTGTATTAGGCTGAGGTGGCGCAGTGGAAGGTTGCGGAGATGGTGTGATCGGTTGGTGTGGTGGTGTATTAGGCTGAGACGGTGGCGTACCGCGCGGCGGTGGAGAATGGTAATTGGGTGGTGTGTTAGGAAATGCAGGAGGTGGAGAATTGTTAGAATATGGACACGGTGGCGGTGGCGGTGAGCATGGTGGCTGTGCTTGTGTCGGCGGTGGAGGCGAGGCGTAATTATAACTTCCGAGAACTTTACGCATTGTTGAGATACCACCTATTTGTATGAAATGTAGCTTTCTAGGGTTGTGACGAAGTGTCTTAAAACAAGAGGGACTTTATAGGAAGACATCAAGAGTTGGTGAAGATTAATTAAATTTTTTTTTTGTAAAATAAGAGCATTTTGGGAACTATGAATTAATTATGGTTTGCATTAATTATTCTTTGTTTCACGCATATATATAATTTGGTTTTGTTATATAATTAAGCAATGTGATGATTAATTAAACTTGGTTAGAGTTGAGACTTTAATTTGTGAAGTCTTCAAATTGTTTTCTTGGATAGTACTATGACAGGGTGTTTTAATTTGACTGGTTTACATGCAACTGCACTTAATTTGATTATTTTATAGTTCGGATTTGGTAACTAGCTGAGACTTTAACATCACATCATCAAATTAATATTGTAGGGACTAATTAGACATGTTGGAAAGAAGCTTTTAATGTATTTAACTATTTATATATGTCAGAAAGGCCTTGTAATAATCCAGGTACAAGCTAAACCATACCTATTAATTGATGAGTGTACGTTTAATTAATTGATAATCTCATCAAAACTGATAGTCCAATAAAACAACACTAATTTTATCTATTATATGATTATACCTATACTTCATAAAAGTGGTTGAGTTTTAATATTTTTTATCTATACTACCTCATTCCAATATTGATTGTTTGATACGCTTATTTATCTTAATTAATTGAATGGTTCATAGATTTTTCTTTCTCTCACTTCACTTAAAACTTAAAAGTATGATTGTTGTGTCTAAAGTGTTGTATAACTTTTTAAAATAATACGGTTTTTTATATTCCTATATAGATATGTTGTGTTATTCTTAATTATATATAGTATTATCTTATTGATAAAAATGTTTATTTACTAGTTTGTTACATGTAAACTTTTTGTTAGAAATTGTTTGTTTCATTGTAAACATTTATTTTTTAGGAAATATTATTTCGGAATGAATTTCAAAAAATAGACCTAGTGCTTGTAAGCCTTGGAATTGTGAAAATTCTAATGCATCTATTTTTTTAATGATATATTCATTTTATATCTAAAAAAAATATTATCCATTAAATATTTTCCTCAAAAAAAAATATTATTCATTCAATAGGATTTGTATTAAGTTTAATTATACTCACAAAGATGGTTTCTTTTTTTTAAAAAAAAAAAGTGGCCTTTACCAAATGTTTCTATTGAAACATATAAAATGGTACCACAACCCCGGTATCAATAGAAAAATAATCCTAATTGACTAGTTTATCAAACTTAGTACCACAACCCCGTACCATTTAAACAAAATACAACTAATAACAAGATATAAATTAGATGTGCCACAAAATAAGTTCAATGCTGGCAAGCTAGAATTTAGCTTAGTTTTAGAAGACGTACTCACGATGTTACTTTCGCACAAATTGTAAGCAACTTCTTAATTGTTATCTTCTTTTATGTTTGAGTATATATATACACATAGTTTGTCCGTACGTCTCGTGTTCGTATTAGCTTTTATCTTCTTTTTTTTTTTGCTTTGAAATTTTCTCTTATTCGTATTCGTATTGTACGTTGAGGGAGCACCAAAATTAACAAGATTTTTTGTTTTTTTTATACAAAAAATTAACAAGGTTTTAGGCTTAGATTCGTAAGAGTAAAATGGACTCTACTATAACATTTGCATGTCTAGCTTTTAAAGTTTTAATTAGCAAGATAATCAGTCTTTGATTTAATGATAAAAATATTTTTTTTTATATAAGAGGTCATGGATTTAAAATTTAGATGAAGAGTCATTCATGAAAATTTAAAGTTGAGCCATTTTGACTCAACTTTTTTAGTGATCCAATTATAAACTAAAAGTAATTTAGTTTTTAATAATTAATGAATTATAACCATTCATTTTAATCTTTTTTTGTTTATAATATAATTTTTTATTCATAACAAAATTAGCCTAAATGAAAATCCCTCCTTTAAATTTGATAGTTAATTTAGCTAAATCAAACCAAGCACTTATTAATCCAACTCAAAACAAACAAACCACTCCCCGTTGAAATTCGGGATCAATTTAATTGAACATAAATATTTCTTTAGGAATTGAGAATCAGTTTTTGAACTAATGACAAAGACAATACTTTCCGTATAAGAGTCACAAATTCGAAACTCAAATAAAAGATTCTTTATAGATATCTAAATTTAAATAGCTTAAATCTTATCTCTATCTTAAAATAATATTTCTTTAGAAATTCAAAAAATAGCTGCCCTGGTGCAATGTACAAGCTAAACCTAAGATAATACTATTTCAATTTGAATATATTGATTAATTGAGTGTGACAGAAAGGCTTTTGTTGACTATTAGTTATTAATTATCTGGTGGAGCTTTCATATAAGCACACCTTCATGGCAAGTTCTTGTTCTTGTCCCCATGCACCAATCCAAATGTTCTGGCAATATATTTACTGACATTAATTAATTCAAACCAAGCAATCAAGAACACATGCTTTATTATTTATTGGAGAGAGATGACTTCACAATGATTATTTTGATAATGAGATTTTAAATAAATTTGAAAAAAATCTTAAAAATAATAAAAATTATAGATATATTTTTTTAACTTATAAATTGATTGTGTTTTAGATTTCATGTGATTAAATATCATTGGGAGGGATCATTTGATAATAATTGCTTTGACAATCTTGATGGTGGGATTTCAAATAAGTTCGAAAAAAATCTTAAAAATAAAAAAATATTATAGATATATTTTTGAACTTATTCAAATTTTATATAATTTAAGTATCATTTGACAGTTTATCAAATGTCATTAAAAATTATATAATTTGTAATTGTTGACGCAATGACTCTTGATTGTATAATAAAGTCGCTAACAAGAATAATAACTTATTTAATATGAATAACAAAGTCGGTATCAACAACGATATCAATAACGGTAAATACACTTAGTTCCAAAATACACCAATCTTTTAAACAGCATTAATTTTTACTATTTTTTAACGATCCAAAATACACCAATCTTTATGTACAGAATTCAACCCTTAGTTCCTTGTACAATTCAATTCAAATTAATACATATCTTAAATGTTCCTTAAAAAATTTTGTGTAGCTTCTACACATATAATTAGTACATTACGTGTTCCACGCAAGAGAGAGAGAGAGAGAGAGAGAGAGGACTAACATTTTAGGAATGTTCTTTTTTTAATGAAAACTTTTTCGGAATGTGTTAAACATTGAAACGGTTGTTCATATTTAATAAATTAATTGGAAGCTTAGGCTCCATTGCTAAAAAAAAAAAGAAAGAAAATTTGCATATGACGTATTGCACCAACAACCACTTGTGAATTCTTGTTGTTTTGTACATATATACTATAAATGAATCGTACAAATTAATTATTAGGTAGAGAGCTAGATCATAATACATCATTCGGTGGCATATATCGTATATAGAATAAAGCTAACGTGAGTTTAAAATTCATAAAAAATTTGATGAGTTTAAAATTTATTAAAAAATTTAATGAGTTTAATTAAAAAATCTATTAAATTAATTTCAAATGATAAATTTAATTTACTCAATAAATTATTTATAACAAAATCTTATAGGATATAAAATTTTCTATTTTTAGAGGTTTTTAAATATTTATTTCAGATTTTTTTTTAAATAATTTATTTTAATATTCAAATATTTATTATTTTAATATTATTTTAGAATCATCTTAAAAAATCTGATAAAATAGTTAGAAAATTCTAAAAATAAAAAATTTCAGTATCTCAATACTTCATGGTATAGTTTTTTTTTTTTCCTTTTCCTGGTTTTCTTATCTTCCAAACGAAACCGATAACATTAAAAAAATATTAATTTTTCGCTAATTACGCACTATATTTAGTTATTTACCCCTGTAATACTAAATTATTTAGTAATTAGTCGCAATACTTTAATATTAAGTTGGTTTCTATGAAAAAAATATTGAAACTGTAAATTTTGAGAAAGTCAAAATTGGCAATATGCCACGTTTTTCATTTCGAGCAAGAAGCAAGCAGATTTTTTTAATTTAACAAAAGTAATATTAAAAAATAATATTTTATTATTGAAAGGATTTTTAAAATCGTGTTATATTTTTAAAAGCTAGATTTCGAAAAATTGGCTCCTGATTTTAAAGAACAGACTCATTCACCCCAGATATATTTTTATTTTTTTATTGAGAAAAAAATTCAAAATTGTACACAATATTAAACTTCAATTACATAAAGTTTGAAAAAAAAATCAACATAAGTTAAAATATATGATCCAACATGAAATTAAAAAAATAAATTCAATAATTTATGTACGTACATTATACGTTATTAATTATTTTTTTATTAAAAATATTTATTTTTGAAATTTAATAATTTTAATAATTTTTGCATGCATTACAAATGACAGTGAAAATTGGAAATGTAAAAAAATAATTTTCGACGATATATAAAAAAACTCTTAAAATTTCAGAAAATCCAATCCTAAGTTTAGAAGGCTCAGATAATATTTTTTTGACCCAAAAATATGGGGTTATAAGTTACACCATAACCAAATTGTAAATCATTTTACGAGTTTTTCGAATTATTATTAAACATTTTATATAGACTTTTCTATCAAAAGTTATGCTTATTTGAAACTAAAGGATTTCATGATGCGAATCGGATAAAATAAAAAAAAATTAATCCGATAATATCTAAGATCGTTCTATTATTGTTAATTTATCCATGTCGTAATCATATACATATTCTTACCAGAGGGAATTTTATATCATACCTATGATCTTTAAGGTAGCTTGATTCCTCTAAGGTTCACCTTGAATCCAAAACAAGAACGGTGTCGAATTCGTGCTAGCGAACTCTCTTCCGCGTCTAGCTTTTTCACCCGTCAATTAATCGATTGTATAATCAATCAATATATATTTTAGCAAAATGTTTTTGGAGGAAAAACTCTAGGCTTACTTGAGAGAGAGAAAAGCTTGATGTATATATCTTTTCTATTATTTTCAGCCATTAAAAAAATAATTAGACTCTTTAAATTCGTATTAAACCATGAACAGAATTCGAAACAGCACATCAACTTCTGACCTTTTGTTACTAAAACTATCATAACTTTCTATAGGGATTCCAAACGGCTTGAAACTTTCACCATTGGATTCTAGATTCGAAGGGCTACAGAATTCATATATCATATGCTCAGATTGATTGATGTTTGCCCCTTCAAATTCTCATTCAAAGTTACCTTAAAATCTGTCCATTTTGTAATCCGAATTTAATGGTCATAATCAATATTTGTTTGGGCTTATTCTCTTCTCAATTTGCTAAAATATGTTTTGGGCTTGGACTTGGGCTTGAAATAAATTTATATTTCATAATATTCACATATTATGATATGTGCAACGAATATTATTCTCATAATATGCACATTACAATATATATTTATTTCTTTGTTAGTCAGTCACATCATGTGACATAGTATTTATTTTTTGTTTTGTCGTTCAGTTGGTGTGATCTATATTGAGGATCTATATTATGTTGGCAATGAAATTAAATATTTAATTTCATAAACTGTAAGCGGTATTCTAACTATACATTACAGCTACCCAAATAACATAGACGTTTAATAATTATTTTACAAAACGCGATCCTTACAGTAATGTAACATTTGTCATTACTTATGTCCATTTCTTGCCTTATGATATTCTGATTAACATACAAAGTAGGACTGTGTCATCTTTGTATTATAATCATTTCTTGATCTCTATTAAGCAAATTATAAAATTATAACTGCACTTCAGTTATATTATATTCATTTATAATTCTACTTTACCAAGGGGCCCAAAATATCATTTCTCATTATTAACGAGTGACAATGATGCTATTGACATATATTATTTTCCCGCACAAGTTACATATAAAGAACTATTATTTTTATCACCACTTCTTGCAAGTAGCTTTTAATACTAATTACGTTGTATATTCCTCATGTTAAAATAATATGTCTCAATCTTGAAATCAGAGACATGATGAAAACATTAATGACACTAACACAATCCATATAAAGTTTCATCTATTAGGTCTGTTCAATATATGAAGCATTTCATATATTCGTGTTATTAAATGATAATCTTTTATCAACGTTTGCAGAACTACAACGTACTTTTAATTAACACGACAGTCTTATATGTCATATTAGTGTTCCTACTAATATGCAAGACCTGTGAAAATTTTTAGTGTTGTATATTTATTTACTTAGAGTCTTGCAGTTCAAGACCAAGTGCATCTTCTTGAACACTTCTAAATATAAATATAAAACTCATGAAACAAAATGTAAATCACATTCAATTCATAAATATAACATATATAAAAGATAATTAACAAATGATAATTTTTAGAACACAAATCTAACAGAAACTTCATATTGTATTTATGATTTTCTGAAATTTCAAGAATCTTTTCATATATCGACTGCAATTATTTTTTTTTACTTCCAATTTTAATATTCTTTATAAGACATGAAAAATTATTAAATTTCAAAAATAAATTTTTTTTAATAAAAGATAATAATTAATAACGTATAATGTACATAGAGAAATTATTGAATTAATTTTTTTAATTTCATGTTGGATTATATATTTTAATTTGTGTTGATTTTTCTTCAAACTTGGGGTGAATGAGTCTGTTTTTTAAAATCATGGGCCCATTTTTCAAAATCTGGCTTTTAAAAATATAACACGATTTTAACATTTTTTTAATAAAAAATAATATTTTATTATGGGACGGATTTTAAAATCCGTCTCCTATATTTGAAAATTTACATCCTATTTTCTTATTTATTTAATTTTGAATAATATTTTTCTTGAATAAAAAAAATCGGCAAGCATAGTACCTAACCTAACTGATTTATATAAAAAAAAAAAAGGTCACAAGTCAATTATGAATTAAGAATTTAGTGTTCTTTGTTTTCTCTTTTCTTAAGAGCAAGTATTATTGCATCCTTATTTTGTATTTTTTATCTGCATATCACAAGTATTTATACTAAATAAATAAATAATTTATATTTATATTTGTAAATTTTTATAGAAAATATTTATCACTTTTTTATTTCTTAATGATATGAAAAATTTTAAGTTAAAAATTTTATTGCATAAGTAAAACTAAAGTTTGCAAAATTTTTAATTATAATAATATAAGTTATAAATATTTTCATCATTAGATATAAATAGTCTTCGAAAAATATATAAATATATCTGAGATGTAAATAAATGGTGCGATTAGAGGGTGCAGTTATCACTCATCTTTTTTTTTTAATTGTTCTTCTTTGTTTATGCTGACCGTTGGTAGTTTTTCACTCTAATGATGAATCTAAATAATTGAAATCAAATGATGAATCTAAATAATTGAAATCAATTTATTTCTTAAGTTATAATTAAATTTACATTTCAAATTTATAAATTTTCAAATTCATTTACTACAAAATTAAGAAGTCAAAAAGCACAACTTTATAAGTTACTTTAGTGCATTCGTTTTCCATCAATTTTTAACTGCTTAACTTTTTATTAAATAAAATTAAAAATAATAAATTTAGCATATGAACTCATCACTCTTAAAATAGTTCGGTTTTAATGGTTTGAATTTGTGATTAAAACCTATTTAATGTATCTTGAAGTCGGGATATAAATAAATAAAATATTATCCAACCGGATCCAAAATTGTATCCGAAGTATAAACGATATGAATATTTGAATACATATATTAATAAATACGGATATAAATTTGAATATTTTTAACAAATATAATTTTAAATATATTAAAATATATAAATATAGATTCGGATATATAATTATTTGCTTTGAAAATTTCTCATAAACCTATATCAATTATTAGGCCCCAATGAAAAATTTTAATATGAGAAAAAAATTAATAAAGAATTAAATATGTCAGAAAAGTATGAGTTCAGATATCGGCAACACGGGATTACCAATTCTGTTATCAAGATCAATGCCACGGAACTGTCAAGTTCGTTCCCAGCTCTGAACACGAACTCAACTATTTTGTTCCCAAACCTGGAACAAACTTAGTAATCATCATCCCACGCTAGGAACGTGCCTCTCACCAATGTGCCCATAAGGTTTACTCGTCAACTTCGGAAAAAAAAAAACTTTCGTCTCCTCCATCCCACCCATTCTGAGAACACATTTAGTAGTCATTTTTCCGTAGGAACTCATTTGATGATCATTTTCTCATGAAAACATAATTGATATCAACGCTCCTAATCTAAGAATGAATTTAGTTATAACATTCTCAGAAATTAAAAACGGACTTGATAGTTCCGTGACATTGATCCTAAAAATAAAATTGTTAACTCCGTATTACCTACGTATCTCAAAATTCACCCATTATTTTTTTTAGATACTTAATTCTTCATTATTGTTTTTTTATATTAAAAAATTTCAGCCACATGTCTATACATGTCTATCGGCTAGACGGTCTCTTTTGCACTCTAATTTGTTTCTTGACTCATTATTTTTATTCAACGATAATCAAGTCATGAGATGGCCCCGACCCCTTTAAATAACTAATTGATTAGCATAATATATATAGACTAATTTTTAAAATTTTCTATATATTCTGGTAAATGATTTGATAATCAAACAATTTTAATAGAGTTAAGTCATTTTTCAAATTTATTTGAACATGCATCACGTCCTATTAGTTCACATACACGGAAAACAATTTGGATAGAATTAGTGTAACAATAGAATAATTGGAGTTAGTAAATGAAAATAGAGTAAAAATAGAGCAATTGAAATTAATATGAAAATAGTTCTAATTGTGTGTTGTTCGAATTAGCGAAAATATTATCTTAATTGTATGATTAGAACAGTAAAAGCAAACTGCTTTTGATAGAAAATGAATAAAGATAAGGCAAAAATATATTTTTAAGAGGGTTGTTCTCTTACTTTTTGCTATTCAAAGTTGCAATCGGAATAGAAGAATAGAGCTGTTTTCGAGCTGTTCGAAATAGCAAATGTGTGCTTGGATTTGGTGTTTATAAACTTGTATATTAGATTACAAAACAATTAGAATTAAAGTACGATTAGAAAAAATTTATGGAAAATCAAATTATGTTCTTGTTCGGAAGCAATTGTGTTAACTTAATTTAAACACGAAATTTGTTCATTCCAAAAAAATTAAAAACTAAAATTTGATATGTGGATTTTACTTTATTTCTTGTATTGCAAATTAATGTTTTATTTAATTATGCAAATTGTATTTGTATTATATGTGTTTGTATCGGAGTTCACAGAAAAATTGTAACTTATGGGATTAATATACACATACTAAATTAGGGCATGTTATTATTTTCTTTGGAAAATTAATAATGGAATTATGAGAATTTATAGAAGAATATGAAGATCAAATTTAGTGCACGTACTCTTAACATTTTAAATAAAAAAAATAAAAAAAAGTCTAATTTCATTTTTTTTTATTTGCATCCTTCTATTTAAATCTATTCATATTCATATTTATATATAAAAAATAATAACATACATAGGTACATTAAATATCTCCATCAATATGATATCGGATCAGTTCACATCCTTGGAGTTGCACTTAACTCCTGATTTGTATCCGGAATCCGGCTTTACGCACCGCACAACATGATAGTCCCACATCGACAAGGATACAAATCTATTCTATTCATATTTATCATTTTAATTCTTAAAATTTTTAAATCATCAATTTGGTTCTTAAAATATCACTTAGTTATCATTTTGATTCTTAAAATTTTAAAAATATCAATTTAGTCCTTTAAATTTTTAGTTTATATTAAATTAGTCCTACATATAATATTTATTGAAAAATAATAATAATTATACCTATCATGCAAAAAATGATAATTGTACCTATCGAGTTTTTTATTTGTACCAAATTGGTCCTACATTTATATTTATGAAAAAATATATGTAATTTTTTTTTCAATTAACTTATGATGGCACCAACATGAATGTTAATATTAATTTAATTGATATTTAATGTCGTGAATAATTATATTTTTTATATTATTTCGAGTGTTTGATAATTATGTTTAAATTAGTCTTAATATAAAAAAACACTTTATGATAGGTATAATTATTATTTTTTCAATAGATATTAAACGTAGGATTACTTTGATACAAATGAAAATTTTGAAGGATCAAAATGATAACTAATTAATATTTAAGGATCAAATTGATAAATTTAAAATTTTAAGGATCAAAATAATAAAAAATAATAAAAAGGTGATATTTTAGAAATAATCAGTGTAATTTACTATTTTTTAAAGTCGTCAATTTAGACTCACTGTGAAACAGGGCCCCATTAATTCATTTGTCTTATCTGGGTTTAATCGGAAACTACTCGCCAAACCAAACCCTCGTCGATTGCTCTCTTGAGCGCGCGCGAGCGAGAGAGGGAGAGAGAAGGCGAGAGAGAGAGGCACCATGCCTTCACTGCTCTTAATCGCCGTTGTCAGAGTCTTCGATCTCATCGCCTTTGCTCTCGCTATCGCTGCCGAGCTACGTCGCAGCACAGTACTCTCTCTCTCTCCCCCCTTATCCCTCCATTTCCTTCTTTTTTCTAAAAGGAAGGGAGAACACTTTTGATCGTTTGCCTTTTTTTGTTTTGGCGTTTTAGGCGACGCGGGTTGCAGATGAGGAGAAGAACTACACCTACTGTCTCTACAACAACTCTGACATTGCGACAGCTTTCGGTGTAGGCGCTCTGTTGTCTCTGTTGCTAAGCCGGGTGGTGATCATGGCTGCTACCAGCAACTGCTTCTGTTGTGGCACTGCATTGTGGCCCGGTGGATCCCGCTCCTGTGCTCTCTTCCTTTTCTTGTTCTCTTGGTGAGCACCACTCTCCTCCTTAATTTTTTTATGTTCTCAACAGTTCTTCTGTTTAATTGTGGGTTCATTGAGGCTACTTGTGAGCTTAATTGAGTATAAGAATTGAGATATGAACGAATAGTTAAAATTAGAAAGAAGAAATACTGACATCCGAATAAGGATCGCTATAAAAGCATGTTACTAGCTCAGACTATTAACTTTTCTGTTCAAATTGCATTTCCTGGGTAATATTGTCACGGCCATGGTATCTATCTATGTTGTTTTGTCAGGTGCTCTGATTGATTCCATTATCAGATTAGATGCAGGTTAAGAGATTGTTAGTTACACACCTCATTACCAAGATGGCGACATTGTGTCTAGCAATTACCTAATTGTGCCATTATAGAGATGACAAGATCATGTCTGGCAATTAACTTTCTTTGTCTTGTACATATAGGTTAACATTCTTGGTAGCAGAGGTGTTCCTTTTAGTTGGTGCTGTACAGAATATGTTCCGCACACGGGACCGTACTATTTTCTTCGCCGACCCACCTACTTGTCGGATGGTTAGAAAAGGAGTATTTGCAGCTGGTGCAGCGTTCATCTTTTTCACAGCAATTGTCACTGAGCTTTACTATATCACCTTCTCCAAGGCACAGAAAACTACGGCTATGTCTTATGGAAAAAACGACATTGGCATGGCTCCAGAGAAGGTCTTGGCCAAGGCAACAAAAGAAAATGGTGAGCTTGTATAGTTTATTCCTGTTTAAGTTTTAATTTAGTTTTCGATTAGTAAACTTGAATATCTGAATGTCTCCTTGCTTAGTTTAGTGCCGTGGATAGCTATTCATTTTTTGTTATGCTTTGTGTACTTCACAACTCTTTACTATACCGCTGAGGGTTCTGTGGTATTTATTACATTTGAGGGGAACATAATTTTCAATTAAATCGTTTATCTGATATGCAGTATTATTGTCCTTTTATGTGAATTATATTCAATTTTATAATAAAACATTTACTCATCTGAGCTACTTTAGTTTCACTAGTGTTCATTTATTCTCTTATTCCACTCTAATACGCATACTTATATCAGTACTGGATACAGTGATGCCAGCTGTTTTCACCTGTATCATATGTTAGTAATCATAGTATCGTACTTACGACTGTACAAAGTGCATACCTCATGAAATTGGATATTTTTCTTTTATTGTCTTAGCTTATTTAATTTTTATAATGGCGATATAATTTGCTTCTTAATTGCAGGCGATAGGAACTCGGAATCTGTTTTGGAGCCTTTGCTCACTTATTTGGTAAGTAATTCCATGTAGTGTCAATAGGTCAGCTAATGTAGAATTTCTCAGTTTCTTCATGTTGTTCTCAGGATAGATATTTGTTTTAAGGTTGATCTTTCCAGACAACAAGAATTGGAAAGGTGTGGTTTCATATTATGGCATGTTATAATGAACACAATAAGTTTCCCAGGGACAGGATACCAGCACATGTCAATCATTTTTTTAATTAACGCTTTTGTAGTTTGGTAGGGATATGTATATAAAAACTCTGCTTGTTCATAAATAGCTATCTGTTTTCATTTTTTTTTTTTTTGCCTGAAACAATGTAGGAACTTGGTGGAACTCCATCAGGAAATATGGAAAGCACACAGAGCCATTAAAAAGATTAGGGAGATGATTATTCTGATGTCGCTGATTTTGATGATGTGGTACAATGGTTGACTGCTCGTTTTTATAGTCATTTTAAATTGGCAATGTTCTTTGATGACCATTGACTTATTCTAGAGACTCTACCTTAGTATAATAGTGATTGCACATTTACAGTTGGGATCGGAATTAGGCTGATTGTACCAATTTTTTGTATGTGGTTTTAATGTTACTTCACTTTTATTTAAATTCTTTTTGTTTTGCTTTTGCTACCAAACAAACCAAATGTGGAATTGAAATAAATTATGTACAGACTAGCACAGGCTTTGTACTTGCTGGTAAATTGTGGTTGATAGTTGGATCCATGATGACAATAAACCACTTCATTTGCATTTGTTGTACTATTCAGTATTATGCATATTCTATAGCTACGCATGTTTGGGTATTTTCTGACACCATACTGCTCTTATTAATCGTTCCATTCTTAGGCCACAGTAATACTAGAATACTAGCAGTGGTTTTGTAACTAAGCCAGATTATGACTTGTGAGCTATTTCAGCTGTCCTAGAAAATTTTAGTGTGAGCAGCACCAAGCAGAATAATGCCCAGATGCGAGGGTACCATGGAGGAGATGGTGATGGCTATAGAGAACTAGTCATGGACCTCCCAAACTCGATGGTTGGGTTCAGTTTCTCCATGGACCCAGCACACCAGCTGTTCTGAGAGCTCCCTGAGGGTGCTCGGGGCCCACCTTACTTCTACTATGGAAATGTCACACTCACCCCTGGTGACATCTGGCAAACTATTTCTCAATTCTTGTATGGTGTTTGATCAGAATTTGTAGACTCCAAGTACTTCTCAGCTGCTCAGAGAATGCGGGGTTATATCCACAATCTTCCAATAGCGAACCGGTTCCATCTAGAGCCGATGCCACCAAAGACAATCCTAGAGGCATTTACTTCAGCACGAGCGCACTGGACAACATGGGATACACGCACCCAGTTCAACTGCCTCCAAATATGTATTGGCAGTGCATGGCTACCGGATCTTATCTGAGCTAAGCTGGAGGCATCCCCTGACCCTCCACCACATGTGATAAGATGGGTCCTGTATGAGTGCTAGAAGTGGAACCTCACTTGAGTTGGTAAGAACAAGGTTGCACCGCTTGAGCCAGAAGAAGTTGAATTCTTGTTAGGGTTTCCAAGGAATCATACTCATGGATTCAATCGTCTTGAAAGGTACAAGTCCCTTGGGAACTCATTCCAGGTTGATACTGTTGCATATCACCTATCTGTACTCAGGGACATGTATCTGAGCGGCATTAGAGTTTTATCGATTTGCTCGGGAATCGGTGGTGCTGAGGTGGCACTCCATCGATTAGGGATAAAGATGAATGCAGTGTTGTCAATTGAGGCATCACCTATCAACAATGCAATACTTAGGCGCTGGTGGGATCAGATGGGGCAGGAGGGAGCGCTGCATGAGTTTGATGATGTCAAGCACGTTGATGATAATGTTTTGAAGTGGTTTATTGCGACATATGGAGGATTTGACCTGGTCATAGGAGGGAGTTCATGTAACAATTGGGCAGGTAGTGACAGTTTGTTTCCTCATTACTACAGGATTTTGGACCGGGTGAAGCATATAATGAGAGGGAGACAGTGATCTCCTGTGCTCTTTGTGAGGTGTGTGGCAGCGATTGGTAGTGTTGTGGTACGGTATCGACTGGTGAACAATCATAATACTTATAACTATGTTGTAGTAGGCTATGGTTAGAATTAGCTTGTTTTAGTGGTAACTAGATATCTGGTATCCTACGGGTAATTTCCAAAAAAAAAAAAAAACTAGATATCTGGTATAGTGGTATGTGCTACATTTGCAAACTTGACACCTAATGTTATTATGGTAAGTATCTTGGTAATATTATGTGCTAATTAGAATGTATGATCTGATTGGTGTTCTGTCCAATTGTACCGTTGCTTTATACAATTGGAGAGGATCCATCTCCTACTAATTGATTTGACCTTCCTTTCTCTTATTTGTATTTGACTAGTCTTTGCTTGGTTTCTCGCATGGGCTTTTGCTTAATTTCCCGTTTTTTTTTTAAACAAATACTTGGCTTGGGAAGCCTGAAAGCATGTGCTCTCTTAATTGCCCTTTGGAGTAAACGCTACAACGCAGCAACAACAATAAAAAAATGTAACATCTGACATTTATTTTGATCCCTTCCTTGATCACTCTGTTACCAATTAAAAACTGTTAACGAATAGAAAAATAGTACAAATGAGCAGTGTTATCTTCTTTTATGGTTTGGTACGTACATTGTAATATGGTCATATAATTGAACAGCATATGCAACTTTTCAATTGTGGTCACAGAAGTCATAGTCCTTGAAGAAATTATTTGCATCCTGTGAACATTAGTGCATATATTTAAATTATCCCAGACATTGTCATTTATTGGTTTGTGCCAAAATTTAATGAGGACCCACCATGTCTATTTCTTGGCAAAAAAATCATGTCTCTTGATGATTTATCAACTGGTTCCTCTATGGCTATAGGTTTGTACGTCAGCGTGTAAAAGAAAATCCTGCCACATCAAAATATGAAGAGAGAGAATATGGTTCCAATATACTAATTATTATTTTTTCCAGACATCTTTTTTTTCAAAAATATAAATTGTGGGTAAGCTAATTTAACATTTCTTATATATTTATTAGATAACAGAGCAAAGCGCCACAAAAGATCCAGACTGAGACCGTAATTTTAATTTCTATTAACCTTACAAATACTATGCATTCATGTGAGCATATTTAAGACATGCATCGCCATTAATTCGTCCATTCACCACAAAAAAAAAAACCATCAATTTTTACTCATTTAATTCTCCTCCCAAAAAGTCAATCATGTGCTGATTAGTACAAGGTGATGAGATGAAAACAACCATGGCGATTTCAACCTTCTCCTTTCTTCTACTACTTTTAGTAACATTGATCCCACATATACTTGCCATGAATCTAGATTTGGATCCACCGTGTGCGCAATTGCCGGAGTATGTGGTCGAGTCGTGCGTAGTGGCTGAGACGGTGTATGAAGCCTTCGTTGCATGTTATGAGTTCCTAAATCATGCTGAGTTTAGATGCCAGAGAGAGTATCAGATTTTGGTCAGTGATCTGCCTTTGTTTAGTGCATAGATGTCTCTCTCTCTCTCTTTCTATTTGTATTTGGGATATTTGTGTATAGCTCTTGATATGAAGAAGAAGGTTTTCATTTAATATTTTCATATCAAATTAATGCTTTAAGAAGTGGTCTTCTGAGTTTTGACTAGTACTATTGATGATTGTTGTCTCTTCATTTTTGTTGTTATTATTTTTATTTTTATTTTGGGAAATGACCTAGAAGGAAGTTAGGAAATGCAAGTTCTTTTTTTTTTTTGTTTGTACACGGTTTTGTGTTGAGATGATCTTTCTATTTATTTTTGCAATTGGGAGCGTTTGTGTAAAATAGTAATAACTATAAGATAATATTTTTGTAAGAAATATTAGTAGTTAGTTTTCCTCTAGAAATGAAACATCCATATAAAATTTGTGAGGAAATTTGATTTTGTTCTTCCGAAATACTACTACTATATATATAAGTAACATAACGTAATAAATCAAAACCCCCCCCCCATATATATATATATAGTTTTGTTAATGTGTTATTATTAGTATTTCAGCCGAAATGTTAATTATCTAAATTTTATATTTTCATATTCAAAATTTCGATTTAAGTAGCTTAATAATATATATATATATATATATATAATCTCTAACAATGTTCATCAAAAAATTTGATAAGTTTAAGCTCATGTTAGCTATATTAGCTCTCTGTGTATACATACATACATATATATATATATATATATATATATATAATCATGCTATCGTGCTTCTGACAGCACTCCAGCGAAGTGCTGCCACGGCTTCTAAGCCGTTGGATCTGCTCTAGATTCGTGCGTATGATGATAGCGAAAGTGCGGAACGGGAAAACTAACGGACCATGTTAGTGTTACTTTGAAACTAAAAAAGAAAAAAAGAAATTCCCCGTCTCCTCCAAACCAAGTCCCTTCCCCATGGCGAAGCCTCTCTAGCTCTCTTCGTTCAAGCCGTATTCTCCTCTCTCTCTCTTTCACATACTCTCTTCGTACAAACTGACAGACCGTCCTCTCTCTCTCTCCCTCTCTTCATGCGAGAACAGATAGGAAAGGTTCTATGCTTCGACGAAGCGGCTGATTCTGTCGCAAACGAGGAAAGCCATAACCCTAGATTTTCGAAACACTTGGTCTCGCCACTTGGTCAAGTCTCTCCCCATCTCACTCTCTCTTTCACTCTCTACCTAGACTACTGCTTGTAGCTTTTGCCAGAGGCGATTATAATGTATTCAACTTTTATATATGATTACTGGTTGTTAAATTGTGGGTTTGAGAAAGGCAAGCCTAGTCCAATGTCTGAGTTTGTATTTCAAAAACTGTCATTAATGTAATATTCTTTACTTTTAGGTTTATAGAATTATAGTAAACTTATTCATTGTGTTTGAGCTTAACTGAAAAATTAAATTAATTATATATCTAGTTATTTAATGTGTCTAAACTTACTTGGCATTCTGGATCTGCCTCTACTATTTCTCTATTTTGTGTTTTACTAGCTAGTGTTATTGATCTAAAAGTGAAAATATAAAGTAATAGTTTGAATAGGATAATGAGCAGATTTCATGCTTGGCCTCTAGCAAGCTGCTAAAAGGTAAATAAACAAACTGAAATTAAAAGGTGGAGATTTTACTGGGCCAGAGAAGGATTTCATTGTCTCCCATTCGCCATTAATGTTTCACCAAATTTTTGGGTTGAGATCTAACAACAAAAACAATAAAAAAGAAACTACTACAAAATATAACGAAGTCTACATTACAATAAACAAATTTAAGGAAGTTCAGTTACCATAAGCAAAATTAATTATGGTAGTTGTTACAATAAATATGATTAATGATGTAATGGTTACTAGAAATAAAGTTAACTAAGTATGATTACTAGATGCAAAATTTATGAAGTATAGGCTACTAGAATAATTGACGAAGTAGTCTTACAAGAAACAAACTTAAAGAAACACTAGAGAAATGTCTTGTTTTGCTTAGGCTGTGATATTGAGATAAATTGCATGAGTTGTTGAAAATATAAAGTACAAATAATGTAATATAGACGAATAACATAATCAAAACATGTTACATATTACATGAAAACACTAGAGGAATATCTTATTTCGCTTAGGTTGTGATATTGAGACAAATTGCACGAGTTGTTGAAAATATAAAGTATAAATAATGTAGTATAAACGAATAACATAATCAAAACACTAGAGGAATGTCTCATTTCGCTTAGGCTGTGATATTGAGACAAATTGCACGAGTTGTTGAAAAGATAAAGTACAAATAATGTAATATAGACGAATAATAAAATCAAAACATGTTACATATTACATGTCATATGATATGTATAATTAAACACCGAAACAATTCAAATAAGCTCAGACATGTGACTCAGTTAGTCTAATAAGAGAATTTAGGTTATTTTTTTGTGGGAAAGAAGTAATGAAAAAAAAGTTAAAGTGACAATAATATAAATGTAAATTAAAAATTGATTGGTTAAAATATGTTAATATAATGTTGAGAGAGAAATTTATAGATTACAGGCATTTAAGATTTGAGATAAAAATTTTCTTCAAAAATATTAAAATAAAAAATTAAACTAGTCTGGTTGCTTTTTTTAATAAATTTAATGAAAATGTATGAGCAAATATATGATTTAGTGAATGTAGTAAAGAAAAAAGAGAGAAAAAAACAACAATAAATTTTAAAAATCTTACCCAACAATAGATTGTGTGTGAGTGATTTTGCTTCTTTCTATTACTCCAACGGAGTATACAGGAGAAGAAATAAAGGAACAAAGCTCATTGAATATTGTGTTATTTAAGTGAAAATATCTCATGCACTCATAATTTTTATTTTATAATAAAACTTCAGTAAACATTGTTAGAGGCTCACTTGTCATAAGTCATATAAGATGCCATTAAATTATGCACCAAACTAATATACAAAATTTTTATAACTATCAAGAGGTATATTTTGCTTTCTTGACTGGATCTAAATCGAAATTTTTTTAATTCTATAATGTTTTCTGTAGCGAAAACTATAGAAATATTGTAGCGCTACAATCAAAATGTTGTCCAAAATTAATACTTTAAGAAAAATATGTTACTAAAAAAACATTAACGCAGTAATATTCCTAGAAACAAATTAAGAAACATTCAGTTACTAAATACAAATTTGAGGAACTATGGTTCCTAGAAAAAACATTAAGAAGCTATTTCTCACTATAATAATTAAAGAACTATTGGCTACTAGAAAGAAAATTAATCGAGTAATTTTGATAGAAATCAAATTTATGAGGTTGAATAAAAAATAACAATATTTTTATTATACAAAATAAATTTTGCGAAGCTCACGTACCATAAGCAAAATTATTGTGATTTAGAAACAAAATTAACGAAGAACCGTACCTAGAAATAAAATTTATAAAATATCTAGAAGAAAAATGAACGAATTATCAAATACTCACAAATTATTCGTTACTAGAAACAAAATTAAAAATTATTTGATACAAGAAACAAAATTATTGAAGTATTTGTTGTGAGAAACAAAATTGAAGAATTTTTAGATACTAAAAAAATTATTAACTACTTGTTACTAGAAATAATAAATTAATTGATTTTAGAAATAAAATTAATGAGGTATCTGATTAAGGGTATCAATGGATATGATACGAGTCGGGTGGGGATATTTTCATATCCATATCAATCTTATATTACTTTTACCCATATCGTATCCTTATCATTTAAATCTAATCTTACCAACATTCTATCATTACCTGTTAAAATTAACGGGTATCGAAAAAATAATGAGTGATTAACGAATAATTTGTAACTTATATATTTTTTTAAAAAAATACCACAAACAAATAAATGTGTTATTTTAAATACATCATATGCATAATAAATTTAAAAATTATAATTATCGGTTCTATTATCTATATAATAATATAAATTAAAATGTTGCATAAATAAATCTTATCCTAAATTATATATACTATTTAATATTGTATATAACATAAATCAATCTCACAACAACAACAACAATAATAGTAGTAACTATTAGCTAAAATTATAATAATATTAATAATGACAATGATATTGTATATTATATAATTAAATATAGAATTAAAAATTATTATATATATTATCTTATATATCATTTATCCTATAAGATAACGGATATAAAATAGTCCTTACCTATATTTTTATTCACTAAGTTAACAAAAAAAATCCTATCCATATCCGTCTTAGAAACAAAATTGACGAATTATCTAGATACTAGAAACAAAAATAACAAAAAATCTGATACCAGAAACAATTGATGAATTATTAATATTAAAAACAAAATTCACGAAGTATGGTTACTTGAAACAAAATTAATGAAGTAACGATTACTAGAAATAATTAACGAAGAACAATTACTTGAAACAAAATTAACGAAATATAGTTACAGTAATAAAATTTACGATGCTTACTAAAAATAAAATTAGGAAACTACTAATACTGGAAACAAATTTTAGGAACCAAAATAAACGAGCTGTGTGTTACAGCATCAAAATTATAGAACTAGTAGTTACTGGAAATATAATTACAGAACTATAGTTATGAGAAACAAAATTAATCAAAACAATTCAATAAGTGTTGTTGAAATAGGTCTGAAAACGAAGCAGATAATATCTATCCGAATATGCTCCGAATTCGCATATACGACGGAAACAGATATTTTTTTCCGAAATAATTTTAAGGATTTGAATTCGGATATCCATTAAATATAAAAAAAAATCCGAATTCAGAAATAAATAAATTTCGTTAGAAAAAACGGAGTCTTTTTAATTATATGGATTAATTGAAAAGGTCAATATATCTTTTGGATTTTTGACATATGACATAACTATGATCTAATAATATTCTTAAATGCAAAAAGATTTTTGAATCCCACTATAAATGTAAAAGGTCAAGAAACGTGGCTTTCTTTTTAGTTAGAAAAAATTATAGAATTATATTACTTTCATCTCCACTGATTCTTCTATTTCAAGCCTTGAAGATCAATTTCTAAAAAAAATTATATTTCCATCAAAAACAACTTTTGATCTTAAGAAACTTCGTTTTTAAACAAAAATAAATAGAAAAAATACGATTAGTTTTTTCTATCCTTTAATTAATTGACTAATATTTTTATTATTTGTATATTAAAGTTCATACAACTCAATTATCCGACAATAATTTGTTTTGTATTTGCATTTAAATCCGTATTCGTGAAGTATTTGTATTTGTTTAAGCAAATTTGGTTTTAAATTTTAACATTTGTTTGTTATTCATATTCATATTCGTATCCGAACATCAAAAGACGGATCCGAATTTGATATTATCATTATCCGCTCCGAATTCGCTCCAATTACATCAAAATTAATGCACTTGAATTACTAAAATTTAAATTAATGAGTTAGCAAGTCTGGTTACAAATAAACTTCCATTTCACTTTTCTCGGTTCACGTAAACTCTGTACACCGAGTCTAGGAACGCATCTCACCTAACCATAGTTCCAAGTCCTCGAGCTTTGTCTGAACTCCAGTGACCCAGAGCTACACTGCACTCACACTGTGACGGTGTGACCTATCCAGATGAAATACCAATTTTGCCCTTGTCTATCTCTCCAGTTTCACTGCGACTAATCTCGGGTGCTGATCTTCTGCCACGCAGCACCATACTGCGTGACGTACGAACGGATTGATTATAGGGGATTTTTTTTTTAATTTATTTGCACGAATCTTGACAGGATCGGACGGATAAAATTTTGTGCTGCACCGTGTAACGCAGCAGAGGATACGTCGCTCATCAGTCATCTCTCATTCATTCTCTCTGATAATTTTTAACCAAGGAAACAGTGAAGCGGTTTCAAGCTGTTGCCAGGAAATTAACTTAACCCTTATCAGTCAAAATAGAGAAGGAAAAAAAAAAAAGATAAAAGGATAAAAAGAATAGATAGCGAGAGAGAGACAGAGAGAGAGAGAGAGGGAGAGAGAGATTCCTGTCTCTAATGTCTCGCGTTGATGCCATATGGCTGATCTAAATTAGGTGCGCTTTCTCTTTTTTCTCTTTTATGTGTTGTTTGAATTGTATCTTCCCTTTGACAACAAGAAACCCTAGGTTCTTCTGGGGTTTTTGCCTTATTTTCTTTCGTTCGTTCGTTTCTATTCAAGCTACGAAGAATCAGATTCTGAAAATAAGTTTGTATTGATTGCTGATTGGAGAGAGCTCCGTTTGGCAAAATTGGGGGCATTTTGGAGCCTTTTACTGAGGTTTTGATTGATGCATGTTTATATAAAATTCCAGTTTGATTGGAGCTGTTGATTGCTTGACTATGTTTTCTTTACTTGTTATTTTTTCAGAGACCGTGAAGTATATGCTCAGAATTGGGACAGCATCCAGTTTGATTGACCTGAGAAACATCCACATCTGTTCTTCCCCTACCTATAATTGGTAAATTATTGCAGAATTAAACCCCTTTTTTAGTTTGTTTTTGGTGCTATATTGGTAGAGCATGAGCTGATATCTGATAATAAAATTTGTGTCATAAAGAAGTGTTGATTTAGTGGGGCTTATTGGTACCATATAATTTTTTACACTATCCGTTTATATAAGCTATTCATGAAAAATAATAAATAAAAGAAGTAGCCATGTGATTTGAGGTTATTTTTCATTTAAGGGCGAAGTTATTTCATTATTAGTTTTGTTTTAATTACTTGAATAATCTTAAATTTTCATTTTAGCTGTTAAATTTGCAATTCTTATGTTTTTATAGTTTCTTAGGGTTATTCTAATTTGATTCTTTTGCTTGTTCACAAGTTTAGAAAAACATCAGTACCAGAATACTGCTACGTACCTGTCCTCATCTCCATTTTAACAGTTGATGGCAATACCGCCCATTTACCAACGAATCTGAAGTGTACACAATCCCAAACCCAGGACCTGATTTGAAGGGGTACCTGTACTGAGTCTTTACTAATGGAACCCACAATTTCAAATCGTGTTACCACAATCCATGAGCACATAATTGACATATCAAGAGATCACAATGTTGCCTCCTCTTCAAATTCAAACTCTCGCAACAATAACAACCATGAAGAAGAAGAAGAATTCTCTGACGGGGATGGGGAGCGTGGCCCACCGTCCACCTCCTCTTCCTCATCAGAACCTTCTGCCTCCAATTTGCGAAACACAACCATTCCAAGAAGAGGTGATGGCCTTCAAAGGAGGCATCGCTCCCCCTTAAATTCTGGCCTCTGGATTTCAATTGAGTTGGTCGTAAATTTGTGCCAGATTGTGGCAGCAATAGTGGTGCTGTCTCTATCGAAGCACGAGCACCCTCATGCTCCACTATTTCAATGGGTAATCGGTTACACAGCTGGGTGTGTTGCAACCTTGCCACATTTGTATTGGAGATACGTGCACAGAAATCGTCAGGGGTTCAACCAGGAGGTGGGACCTACTGCACGTCACAGCGCCAATTCTCAGAATAATAGTCAGACAGAGACAAATGCTTACACTGCGGTTTCTACAAGCAATAGCAGGTTGGGAGGTGTTTGGAGAAACAATGTTATAACCAGAAATCCTAGGTAAGAACTATATTGAAGAAAAAAAGAATGGTTCTCTTTTGAAATTTGTAAATAATAAGTTCTTTGTCTTAATGTGAGTAAAACACAGTGCTGTTTTTTCATTTTAAATAATACTCTGCCACTGAATGAAGGGTAATTGATTTTTTTCAATAAAAATGAATGAATAAGTTAACCTTAATTTTTTTCATTGTAATACAAGAGAAATTACTGATAACAAACTCGGACCTAATTTTTAAATCGCCATGTTTGATTTAATTTGGCATTTGGTAACAAAAGAGAAGGAATGAATACCTATCTTAAGACACAACTTTGCATATTCCCCATGCATTGGTGTACTGTTCCATTATAATCTGCAATATGAATCAAGTTGGTTAGTTGCAATTTGCAATGTGAATACCTGCATAAAAGCATTCCAAAATTCTACTTAAACTGTAAACCAAGTTACATCAGTTGTAGTTGATCTAAAAGAGTATATTGGAGCAGAATAAGTGTACTAGACTGAATATACTTGTCCTAAATAGAAGAATTTATACTACATACAATTGAAAAAATGGTCTGAGTTTGTAGATGTTCTGATACATTGGACAATTTACACAAGTTGCTTGCAATCATTCTAACCTTCAGAAATCGGAATATAAAATTTCAGGATTCATGCATTGGTAGATCATTTCAAGATGGCTCTTGATTGCTTCTTTGCTGTCTGGTTTGTGGTTGGTAATGTGTGGATTTTTGGTGGTCGCTCGTCTTCTTCTGACGCACCCAACTTGTACAGGTAAAGAATTTCTGTTACCTATCATTAGATCTTATCGTGTGTCATTAAATTAGCTTGAGCTGTATTATGTTAAATTGTTAATAATTTGGTTAATAGATGTATAAACATGATAAGTGAGATTGTCAAGATTTGCATAGTTTTTGTAATTGGCCAATTGATTTATAAGCTGTTCTTTCATCTTTCTTTCTTCTAGGTTATGTATAGCCTTTCTTACCTTCAGTTGCATCGGGTACGCAATGCCATTCATCCTATGTGCCATGATATGTTGTTGTCTACCATGCATAATATCTCTGATGGGATTCAGAGAAGATCTCAACTACAGAGGAGCCACACAAGAGTCAATCAATGCCTTGCCAATATATAAATTCAGACTAAAGAGGACAGGTACCAACAGCAACAGGGAAAATAGTGAGATTCATTTAGACAGCCAAGGTGCTGATGGTGGTATAATTGGTGCTGGTACTGATAAGGAGCGCATGATCTCCGGTGAAGATGCTGTGAGTGCTTTTTTCTTTCTTTATTGGTGTTGAAAGGTTACATGTTTGCCCATGCAATTTAGGAATATATACATGACCCCATGCAAAATACATAAATGTTAAGTTCTTTCTCATTTTTTGTAAGAAGTGGTGAAAGTTCTGCTGCACCCTTCTTTTGTTCTCTTACGAGGGGTTGCCTTGGTACTCTTTTAAAGAGAATAGGGATAAAGCTAGATTGGGTATAACGAATGCATGATGTATTCTAGGGTCTTGTAAAAAATGGTGAAAGTGTTGCTCCAACCTTCTCTTTTTCTTTTCTCCTATGTTAAAGGAGGGGTTGTTAACGGGTCCTTTTCAAATAGGACAGGGTATGGCCAACTTGTGTATATACTATATACATGATGTATTGTAGGGTCAACATTGCAAGGACAATCTTGGATTTTTTTTTTCCCTCTTTTTTGAAAGATAAAAGATTGCTATTTGTCATGTTTCACATTCACCATGATCTTCTGAACTTCCAATTCAATTTCTTCAGCCCCCCCCCCCCCCCCCCCTCTCTTTTTCAATCTGCATGCTAAAATATCTTTTTGTTCAGGTTTGTTGCATTTGTTTAGCAAAATATGCTGACAATGATGAGCTACGTGAGCTTGCATGCGCTCATTTTTTTCACAAGGAGTGTGTAGACAAATGGCTTAAAATAAATGCACTTTGCCCCCTTTGCAAGGCTGAGGTGCCTAATTCCTCTAGTGGACCTTTGGGCCTTAATTTCGGTCGGCGCCACATTGACCGACGGGTCGGCAATGACATCGAATCTCAATCTTAGGTGCAACGAGAAGTTTATTCAGTGGATCTTGTAGATAGAAGTTTTATTAGTTAGAGAATATATATACACTGCTACCTTTTTTTAATGAGTTCCCTCAGGTGCAGTGGCCTTATATTATGTTTATATGTATGTATGCATATATATCTCTAAATTATCTTGTTTTCTTTTGAGTAAACTGAAGCTCTTTGGGTTATTTTTCGGCATGTCTCAGAATTCCTATGAAAATAAGCAAATTCAATGTCTTTGTTTGCGTGAAGTAATATAATATTGAATGTTCTAGATAGAAATCCATGAATCCCATCTTTTTGGGTGTATGAACTATCCTCTGTCAAGGCAGGAAGCCAGGAAAAGCTAACATATATCTTATATGAAATGAATGGGGCATGAGAAAACCTACAACAGATATAGATAAGAGAGAAGTTACTACATTCATTTATTGAACTTTGAAAAAAGTGCAACATTACCAAGTTAAAATCTCCATAAATGCAACAAGAACCTCATCCTGCTTGTATCCACAAACACACAAAACAGAAAAGAAACCAGCTGTGAACAAAAAAATTAAACAATTCAGGCAAAGAGCCTTGTTGATTACTGTCACTTGTAAACATGTTCATTTCCTCAAAGTTACTTGTTCTTGCAACTCTACTCGTTGTCTCATCTCTACAATTACGGGTAATGAGATACGTAGCGAACGCAGAATCAGCGAGCGATCAAGCAGATGAGAAGGATTGTGCCGACCAAATGCAGCAAATGGCATCATGCATCCCATATGTGAGCGGCACCGCGAACAAACCAACGCCTCAGTGCTGTGCTGACACAGAGACAGTGCGCTCGACCAAGCCGAAATGCCTGTGCTTGCTCATAAAGGAGAGCGCCGACCCGTCACTCGGCCTCCCCATCAATACCACCTTGGCATTACATATGCCAGCCGCATGCAATAGTGATGCCAAGGTCTCCAACTGTCCCAGTATGTTGCTCTTTTCTGTTCTTTTTCTTTTCCTCTTTTTGAGGTTTACTTTCTATAATTTTGTAGCAAATTATAAATTAAATCTTAAAATCTACAATAAAACGTAGAAAAGAGATTCAATGCCAATGACTATCGGTATCAAATGATATCAACTTTGTTATTTATACTTAAATCTATAAATTTAAACTGTTAGATGTGTTTTATATCATCTCAATAACATATATATAAAAAATCATAAGGTTTTAATTTTATTTTGATAGTCATCAAGAGATGTGGTCAAATCGTCAAAATTTGAACTATTGATTTTATTAACTCTTGATATATATTCAAATAAAGTTGAAATAATGTAAAATTTTATATACGTATAGTTTCATGAATTAGTTTTATTTTTTAAAAATTAAAAAAAAATTATTTAAATTTTACATTTTATGAGCACTATTTGACACATAAAATCATTGTCATTGAATCTCTTCTCTAAAATATATGCCATCTGATATGAATATGGAAGGCTCATTGAAAATCCAATAGAATAAATTTCCCAAAGTTTAAACAAATCCCAAACTTTGTACTTGATATCCCTCTAAAATTTTTCTATTACATCTTCAATGCATGAAAGGTATCCTCAACCTACCACCAAATTCGCCGGAAGCTAAGATCTTTGAAGACACGAGCGGAGGAGGTGCATCGGCAAATTCTTCGACTTCATCTACAACTACCCAGGCCTCATCGGATTCGACACCAAAAGTCCCTTCCGCCAATGGTTGCATGAGTTACAACACCATTTCAAAACTCGGGTTTTTCGGCTTCATGATCTTTTACTTGATGCTCCTCATGTGAAAGAAATGTGCATTTCCATCCTTGTGCTAATATGTTAGAAACTAATACAACCAAGAAAGTAAATAAGATCAATAATCATACATGGTGGCATGCTTGGCCTATGGAAAATGGTGCCTTGCCAGATATATAGAATATGTGTGCAAGCCTGTTGTGTTATTTCTCAGATACAATAATGAATCCTTTTATGAACTTCTCTCTCCGCTTCTGGTTGGTAATCAATCATTTTATTCATTAACGAGCAAGAACTAAAATCTAAGGGGCTCCCCAAAATCATAAATTCATAATCAGATGCCACCTACTTATCACAAACACAAAGAAAAACATTGTTATCCGAATGATTGAACCTAGTATACTAACACAACCATCAAATTAATTTACACAAACATAACTTTCGATTATCGTACTATGGATATACTTTTCAACTCTACTAAAATGTGATTAAAAATTTTCCCCATAAAAAGGAGATTATCTGGTGCACCTTTTTTCCCCTTTTCCTGGGCAGTTTTTGTAGGCAATCTATCAGTGCAGTTGAGAGAGAAGAGCCCAATGGGCTTTAGGCTTATTCGCAGTTGTCTATTAGCTCTAATTTTGGTTTGTACTAATTACATCTATTGAAAAATCAAAAAGTAATAACTGCATCCTTATTCATACTCCTTATTTATATATTCTAGATATTTTAAATTATTCATCAAAATTTAAATTTTAAAATATATATATATTATATTGGATGTAAATAAGGGATGCAGAATTTGAGCTGCAAGAATAATTTCTATGTATTAGAGATTTAGACCCGTTAAATTATTAATGAATTTGGTTTTGAATCCTTAAGATGTTCTTCTGAGTTGAGTTGTGTAGGGATCTGGACAAGGTAAATGGATAGGAGAAAAGAGAAAGATAGAGGGGAGAAAATGAAACTTTTATTTTATTTTTGAGTTAAAATTGTTGGAAAATAAACAAAGATATATTCTTCTATTTTCTTTTTCCTTTAAGATTTGTTTCTCAAGGAGGGATTTAAATGTTCATGATCATTGTATTTGTGGTGTCAATTTTTTATTGGTATTTAAATTAATAAATGTAAACGGTAAGGTATATTCTAAATCATATCAATTACATGCATAGAAAAAAAATTGTGAAATTTCGTTTGAGTAGTTATTAAAAGAGGGGATTAAATGGCAAAAGTTTTTTTTTTCTTTTTGGCGCTTGATGCATACCGACATAAATTAAAATGATATATTTTTTTTGTACACATATATAACATGATACAAACAAAAATTGGATCTCTCGTCTTAGAAAGATAATTATTTGAAATTTAATTTTATTGATATTAATGTGACACTAATGACAATAAAAATTGGATCTCTCGTCTTATTTCCTTTCAATTAAAAATTAACATTTCTTGCATTTTTTTATTTTCCCTTTCTTTCTTTTTCTTCTTGACTGAAGCATATCCTAACTCTTCCTAAATGGTCCAGTCCCTAACAAAATCTTCAAATAAACAGATCAGAACTCAAACCTTCACTGAGATTTTAGTATTGCTTTATGATTTATTGCTTTATCATTTTATTGTTTTATTTTATTTGTTTTCTTAAATGTAACGTTCGACATCTCTGCAGATGTTAATTAATAAAAATAAATTGAGAGTATGACCTTCATCTTTTACTCAAAAAGAAAAAAGAAACACTCAAAAATTACGAGACAACAGGGGGAAATTTCAACCAGGGATTATCACTTGTGTTTAACGCATGCATTGAGGAACTCAATTTAATAGAAAGGAAAATGTTATAGAGATATCATTATTGATATGTCATCGATACGAATTTATTTATATATATTAAATGAGTTATTATGTATGTTAATAATTTTATTATGTATAATATTTCTATTATTTAACTTAAATATTATTAATATGCATAATAACTCATTTAAGTTGCATAATAATAATATTGTACAAAATGAGTTTATATAATAAAGTCATTAATATGCATAATAATTCATTTAATGTATATAATTAAACCAGTATCGACAACCGTATCAATAAGCGTATCTGTATATCAGCCCCCCTAATAGAAATTCCTCTACATTTTCTAAGTTGGATAGGATATTTTGGTCCCACCATTGGATCATTAATCAGGGTAATCACATAACCACCTCCACGTCAGACCATGTTCCTCTTAAATTACACTTTCTATAGTGAGGGATAAACCAAAGCATCGTTTTAAATTTGAGCGCCATTGGATCCAATTCGAAGAGGTTCACGAAATTATAAAGCACGCATGGGAGATTCCAACAAAAAACTAAAAAAAAAATATGTTAGAATGCCTTACCTCTTGGGCAAGGTAGAGGTTTAAAAACTGAAATAATTACCAAAAAAACGTAGGATTTCATCCCCCTTAATTATCCGAACCCAGCAGCGATTGGCTGCGTGGAAAAATCTAAACTTTGGCAGAAATAGGTTGCAAACAGCACAAAATTTGGCAGCTAAAATTGGCCACAAAATACACATTGCAATATGTGTGGGATTCTCACCCTCGAGATTCAAAGCCACCTCTTCCTACAATGCCCGTACGCCGCTTCGATATGGCATTCCATGATGTATAACCCGAACCTTAACTTCGACCTGATTAACTACTGGTTAACTATGAGGAGGACGTGAGGATTGGGGGATAGAGCGGACCAACTATCCGCGACTGTAGTTCGGAATATATGAAAGGAAAGGAATAGACGAATATTTCAAAGCAGGGCCATGCCACCAACGGCGTTA
Organism: x Bolboschoenoplectus mariqueter; assembly: GCA_037678475.1. Taxonomy (NCBI): domain Eukaryota; kingdom Viridiplantae; phylum Streptophyta; class Magnoliopsida; order Poales; family Cyperaceae; genus x Bolboschoenoplectus; species x Bolboschoenoplectus mariqueter. Next base: position 2,432,550 of record CM075250.1, read on the forward strand.
TTCGGAATAATCACAAGGGATGAAAACATGTGGAAAATAGGCATAGGATAGAAAATAGAAGCAAAGATTATGTACATACTAACTCCCCCCTTTAGTCTGTAACTCTTCTTTTGTTTTTCAATAAAAGATTAAGGTAGATTTTGCCTTATTTATTTCAAAAAAAAAAGTATTATTCCATTGTTATATTCCTTTCCCAAATTTTAAGTTGGTAGTGATTGAGCAGAGAAAATGAAGACAGTTCACTTCAATATTTTGTAATTTTGTGACTTGATTTGTCTAGAACAATCCAAATTACCACTTTCATCATAAAGCAATATCATCATGTTCTTGAAATAAATCAGTCAAAAACTTATGTTGCAGCACATTGAAATAATAAGTGTGGCAATATTGTCTTCTTATATATAGTTGGTTATTTTTTTCTCAGTAAGGTAGTAATGGAATATTGGTTTAAACAGAATTTAATTGTTACAGTTTTTTTTTCATAATTCTTTGTGTTATAAAATTATGTCAATAATTCTGAAATAATTTGAGAGTACTCGATCCATTGAGCAACGTGATACATTTTTTGGAAGTGTAGGCTAAAAACACAAGCAACCCAAATTTTGACAGTTCAAACTGAGCCCAAAAGGCCCAAATTGAACATCTCAATATTATACTTGTGCTCATCATGCATGTCAGAAAAAGAAGATCTATTTTAATAAATAAAGAAAAAGAAGACAAAACAGTGGGTACTGTATCAGTGTTCTATACATAGTGGGAATGTAACAATCAGTCAGGATGTATCAGTCCAATAAAAGATAAATAAATAGGAGTGATTAATTGATTAATTGATTAATTGATTAGACAAGGGAGTGTGCTATCTCTGTCTGGACACGTGCAACTGTCGACATGTCCTCTGTTGACCAATAGCATCCACACTCAAATAAAGACACTTTACAGTCACACACACACACACACACACATCACACACGCGCATGCCATGCAGTGCACATAACTCGCTTGCTCGTTGCATTGCATTCAGCCATTTTTGTGGTTGGTAGTATGAAGCCATGAACTAACTAGAGGGGGTGCATGGTTTGTTTGTAGAAAGAAAGAAAGGAAAGGAAGAAATGGATGAGAAAAGGACTGTTGGTTTTGCACTTTTGCATAGTGTTTGTTGGATTGACAAACATAACAATCTGGGGTCTGATATGGTCTAACTAAAGAAATTCTGTCTGCTGCATTTATAAAAAAATTTAAAATGATAGCAGATTGTTAGGTCAAGTTGGAGGATAAAAAATTTTCATGATTGTGTGTGTGTGTGTGTGTGTGTGTGTGTGTGTGTGTGTGTGTGTGTGTGCACCGAGGAGAAAGTAGGTGATAGAAAATTTGGGTCAATTTGAGTCCATGTAAGGTCAGAATTGGTGATTTTTGTTTTAAATGGGGAGGGAACTACTTGTAATATTTTTGGTGACATATCAAGATAATAATTTTATTATAGTAATGATTTAAAATTGGTATTTCAAATTTTAAAAGGGAATTGTTGATCTTGTTCAATATTACAAACAAAACATATACACCAAATAATCAATTATTATTGCATGTAGAATTTATTTATTAAAGATCAAGACATAGAAAAACCAACTTTTGGTTTGAATTAATTTTGTTTATTAAAATTTTTACCTTTTGATTTATTCTTAAATGATCTCAAAATTTTATAACTTTTTGTGAGCAAATACTTCATGTGATATTAAACTAGATCAATTATTGAAATTTTAATTTTTGCACTTCAAATTTAAATTATTAATGTAATATAAAGTGGTATCATGACATGTTTAAAAAAAAGTTGTTATTTGATACTTTCTCTTTTAAAATTCAGGTTTTGCACGATGAGATAATATTATGGGTATTCTAATTATTTATATTCAAAATAATTGAGCATTAAATAATAAATTAACTGCTGGAGTGATCATTGTCATGGATTATTGTTTAGAGTAATTGTCCAAATTAAAGTTTGAGATATTTGTCAGAAGTCAAAAAGTTTGTGCACCTCTCATAATAGTTGGTTCATGTTATTCCATATTAAGTTTGTGGATTCATTTGAAAAATGATTTGGTTATGCGCTTAGGTTGCATTTGAGATTTTGTTCATATTATTGTTGTAGTATATTTTGTCTTTGGAGCTTGTATTTTTTTTCTTTTTTTTTTTGTGTAAAGATGGTCATACCTTCTATCTTAAACATCACAGGAGTTTGCAATTGTGTTGTTCTTCAAATCATATTTAGTTATTTGATTTTTTTTATTTTGAATTTTTGACAATTTTTCTTATGAATGGTAGGAATATTTGAGCGTTTTGGAACATTAGATTTTGATCCTAAACTTTAGATTAGATTTGTCAACTATCAAGATTTGGAACCCTCATAAGATTTTTCTTTTTTTTTAAATAAGGAATCATGTTATCCCCGACATTTACTCTTTTATAAATATCTTTTGTAGGAGTTGAACATGCATTTTTCCGTACAAAAACGAAATTTATCACCACTATATTAAACCTACGGTTCTGAATCCTCATAAGATTTCATCGGACAATTACGGTACTTCCATTGTAGATCATAAAAATCAAACTTATGTATGAAGAGGGAGTCAATTGACAATGGTTATTTTCATAATATATATTAAGAATGAATTTTTTTTAAAGAATCAAATAAATTCAAAAATTGAACCATAAATTTATAAATATATTATTGGACATATAGATAGACAAACAATCAAATTTCATGCAATTTAATTATTTTTTTCATAATTCATCAAGGATCATTAATTTTGGACTAAAATTTCAAGTCACTCAATGTACAATGAAAAATATACAAAATTTTATTATTTTTTGTGGATATGATATGTAAATAAGATAATTCATTATGTTTATATTTTTAAAAATATCAAAATAAAGAATTTTTCCAGTGATTCCCTCCTTTAATATTTATAATATTATGCCTCTATTTATTTGGGCCAAATTAGAGTTCAATTGGTCACGAATTTTGTATCAATTTTGGTTCATACCGCGCATTTTTCAAGATATGTTAGCCAGCATATAGTCTGTTTAAATCTGGACTTAAATTTAATTTTTTTTTATCTTAATTAGTAGTATATGCAAATCCGTATCAGATAACTAGCTCTTGTATATAAACATTTTGCAATAAAATTAAGGAAAATGTTTGAGAGATACCATCGTTAATATCGTCATCGATATCGATTTTATTATTCATATAAAATAAATTATTATTCATGTTGACGGTTTCATTATACAACTTATTTTGTACAATACTTTATTATTATACTCAAATAACACTAATCTGAACAATAACTCAGTTAAATTGAAAAATAAAAATACCATACAAATAAATTATATAATAAAGTCACTAACATAAAATAATAACTCGTTTAATCTAAACAATAAAGTCGATATTGAGGACAATATGAATGACGATATAAGTATATAAATATATAAGCTCTCTAAATTTAATCCCATTTGAGGCCCCTCTTTCATTTCAAGTTTTCTTCATTCAACAAACAAAACACATAGTATAAAACATTTCTTGCACAGGTTAGTACTCTGTTCTCTTTTTGGAGCACTAGTGAGACAGAACAGCTCATCATGGCTACAAAATGTTTCCTTTATGTCCCCCCTCTTTTATCTTATTTGCCAAGCGGACAATTTTTTAATTTGACATTGAATTTGGAATCATGTGTATCTCTCGATTACATCACCAAATATTCTATTTCTTCACGATGCAAATTGGAAAAGTAGCTGATATTATAATTAATATTAATTTTATTATTCGGATTAATGAGTTATTATTTATATTTAAGATTTTATTATATAATTTATTTATATAGTATTTTTGTTATTTAATTTAAGTGAGTTTATTATTTTTATTAACGGTATTTTAGTTTAATAATAAAAATATTATTAAAAATAAGTTGTATAATAAAATCGTTAATATAAACAATAATTTATTTTATATAAATAATAAAATTTATATCGATGATGTATCAACGATGATATCTCTCAAATATTTTCCAATTGGAAATGGGAAATGGGAAATGCCAACATGACTCATGTAGGTCTCAATCATTAATTACTGATTAATTAGGTAGGTATTTGGATTTTCATTTAACGATTGCTTGCTTTGTCAAATAGTTATTTGTTGTGACTTGGCTTGTGAGAATAAGATATATGTGTCATATTTGATGTTTGCTTCTCAATTTTAAACATACAAAGGAACCGTGACAAGTAACAAAATATGGACGTGCACCAAAAAACTTTTCATAGTACTTGGAAAGTATTAAAATAATAATGATAATATAGTAATTTTTTTGAGATAATAATATCATTAATGATAATATAATAATATTTTCTATGTATGAGCGTTTTCCTATTTAGTGGAATATGTAAATTATAAAGAAGAAAGGATTGTGTTTTTGTTATTTGTTATTAAAAATTGAAATGATCCCAAAAACGAGTTAATTATGTAAAGTATTACTTATTTTGTGCTTATGTTGTATACATATTTTGCTTTTTGCGACAACTCGAGATTTGTGAATATAATTTTTCTCAAATTGACGAATTGTGGAATAAATAAATTTGCCAATTTGTTGTTTGCATAATAGAAATAAATATTTTGTTTCATTTATTTTCATAACAGAGATGGTGTTAACATATTAAGTTCAGTTTTATGCAAAATTATGTATACATACTTCTTTTTAATGCATATGAATCCTACAATGAACCCACTTATAAATTGACAAATTTTCTGATTGAAGAAAAATTAGTTCTATTATGGATCAGAATTTAAATTACAGATGAAAAGATCATACCATAATTAACAATCTTGATTTATTCAAATACAATAATTATAAAAAAAAATTAATTCATAAAAGAGCTACTTTTTAATAAATATCATTTCTTCCATTTAGTTCTCATGACATGAGTAAAAAAAATTAGAGCATATAATATTTTGAGTAGATCTAAGGTGAGCTCAAGCTCATTAAAGATGTTGGTAATCTTAATTCAAAATGTATTAAATCGGTTTCAAATGATAAATCTGATTTACTCAAAAAATTCTTCATATTAAAATATCATAAGGTATCAAAAAATTTTATTTTTAAAGTTTTCTAACTATTTCTTAAATGTTTTTTAAAATGACTCTAAAATAATAATAAAATAATGAATATTTACATATTAAAATAGGTCATTTTTAAAAATTTAAAATAAATACTTAAAAAATTCTAAAAAATAGAAAATTTTAATATCCTGTAAGGTTTTAATATGAAAAATTTATTAAACAAATAAAATTTATCATTTTAAAATCAATTCAATATATTTTGACTTAAATTCATCAAATCCTTTACCAGTTTAAGCTCACCTAACTTTTCTTAATTTACTTCAGTCATATGGAAAAGAAAAAAAAAAGTGTGTTCGTTTCATGTTGAATAAATTAATATAATATGCCGGAAACACAATGAGGTGTGTATAATTGTTTTACTTGAAAACACTACAATAAAATAAAGAGGAAAAAAAAAAAAAGCAAAGGAAAATTATTCCTCCGACCGGAATTCAACCCGGATCGCTTTTGATCCGGTTTGAACTCAAGCTGACGTCGCCGCCGCCGCCGCATCGGTCGAAATTGATTGCTATTAATTGTGCCAAACTACCTAGACGCGGTCTTCGTGAACCCTCGCACACATGGAGCGAGAAAAGCCGATTCCACGTCTAGAAAGGAATCATATTCCATCGGGGAAGTCGGCAGAAGATAATCAGCAACAAAACGTGGAGAAGTTCTTCCAGTTCTTTCGTTATCATCAACTACATGTTCCCTCCGTGTAGTGATTCACTGACAACGTCCTCACCAGCATTTCTATGGTGTGAAAAGAGCCACATATTAGGATGTATAGAACGGGGTTACAGAGGATATGGATGCAGAGGGGACACCGCACGCAGGAGAGCAGAGAGAGGATAAGAGCGACGCGTGTTGTGCCGGACAGTGTGAGAGCTTTAGGGGCCGCACGCTTCTATGTATTTCTGAGGTTGTAACTGGGCCCCACTTTTGACTGGGATCAATGGTTTCGTCACTGTAAAATTACGAAATTACCCCTATGTGCGGTGGCGTCTCATGGGTTGCGTTCTAGCTTCTAGACCTAGTAAATTAATTAATTACATCTCAGAGCAATAAATTGCGACAAGAGGGATAATTATATTATTTAATTATACCTTTTATTTGTAACTAAATATATTTATATTTATTTTAAAAAATATATATTTATATTTATTTTAAAAATATATTTATATTTTATATTATTATGATTAAAAATTATGTAAGTGTTTATACTAATGTAACGAAATTTTTAACTTCAATTTTTTATAATTATTTAGAAAAAAGTGATAAATATTTTCAATACTAAGTATAAATATTTATAAATTCAGATATAAATAAATTATATATTTAATATAATTTTTTTGGTGTAGAGATAAAAAAATATAAAATGTGAGATATAAAAATAATTTTTTATTATGATATTTGTGTGTTATTTTGGTGTTCAAAATATTAATGCTTTGATTAAGTTTTTAACAAAAGGTTTTTTTTATAAATTGAAGAAGTAAAATATGATATAGGGAATGTCAGCAAAGACTGCGGGTGCAATATAAAAAATCAATTAAAAAACAGAGAATAAAATAAGAGAGAATGAAGACTTTTTTTTAATATCAAGTCCGTGCTGATTTAAAAAATGAGTACGGGAATGATATATTTTAAATTTTGAAGATGACATGGTATTTATAAGTTATCTTAAATTTAATATTTTTTAATCATTTTTATGAATCTTACTTTATGGAATATGGTGACGTTTAAGTATCAAAAAGTTATAGAAACTTGCACACATCTTTAATTTTAATATTTTGAAGAGTTTTGTTATGAATTAAAATTTTTAATAATTTTATATTTAAATGAAATACAGTTATTAATCTCTTCATCTATGATATGAATTTTAATTCAGAGCAAAATTAATCTAATATTTTTAGTTCTTAGGTAAAACAGCAAAAGAAGAACAAAGTAAAGTTAATAAAGAATTAAATATATTAGGAACACAAAAAACAGATAATTAATCAGAATTTTTTAACAAAAAAACCTCCGAAAATTAAGGCAGAACAAAAATTTAAAGGAAAATAGATTTATGCTGCGTTTAAAATTTAAACGGCTACTAGAATTGACAAGGAATGTTCAAAAACTGAGTCATATTTTTTTTTTTGCGTGGTGTATAATTTAATTAATAATTGTGTATGTAGAATGCAATTGGAAGTTGTATTATTCAACTCATTAATTATTTAAAAAAGATATCGCCAATATTATACCCTCTTTGATTGCTAACTACTAAGAATAATATCTATCTACTTTATAAACTAATATATCTTAATCTAATGTTTAAGCCTTTGTCTTTAGTAATAATGTTTTGTCAAAAAATTAGATTCTTTTATTTCGTACAACTTAAGTTGCATTTATATATAAGAAGCACAAAAGAATACCAAGTAAATTAATAATTATAAGAATTATATATACTAGGGTTGGTCTTTTGATTTCATCCGGAAAAAATATTTATTGAAAAAATTAGTTTTAAAATAATATAATTTTGTAAAATAAATTTTATATTTAAGAAATAAAATTTTGAAATATTACAGATATGATAATGTTAACAATAATAGCAAGATATTTCATACAAAATAATACAAAAGGTTGGATTCATTTAAAATGTTAAATTGCATATTAGATATAACAAACACATTCTTTTTAGATGAGGAAAGAGAAGCAAAATATTTGAATCGTTCGATCAATATAAATAAAAATAGATCAACAAATCAAATAAATAATAAAAATAATAATGTGACATGTCTAAAAAACTGAAAGGTTCAATCTTCTCTATGTATTAAGAATAAAATGCATGAGAAAAAAATAATTTATCAAAAACTTCATTTTGACAAACAAGAATCTCCGAAAATTTAAAATCCTCAAATTAATTATTTTTCTTTCCATCCGAAAAAAATAGCAAAAAAATTCTAAAAAAAATGCAAAATTTGGTATTCTATAAGATTTTGATATGAAGAATATATTGAATAATTTGGATTAACTATATATATTTTCAAATTGAAGATTTTGAACTGTTGCACGGACAGACCCGTGCAACAAGTTGCATTTTAGTCTTTCTCATTATATTATACACTAATATTGATGCGTGGTTCATAATTTAATTAATGATTGTGTATGTAGAATGCAATTGGATTTTACTAATTAATTATTCAACCCACTAATGATTTAGAAAAAGATATTGCCAAAACCCTCTTTGATTTCTAACTACCAAGAATAATATCTATATTATTTATAAACTAATCTATTTTATCTAATATTCAAGCCTCTCTCTTGTTGAATAATAATGTTCGTCAATAATTAAATTTTTTTTAAATTTCATGCCCGTTCCTTCTCCAATTAATGAACGAATTAGAGAATCAGTGTATAATTAGTTCTGAAATTTATTTCTTTCAAATGTTTTTTTATAAAATTTCAACCTGACCTATCACATTTGAGATATTAAAATGCAAATTAATTAAATTCAAGGACTCACAATCAGACGCCAGAAAGAACTTTTATAAACAAAAGGAAAAAAAAAAGTACATTAAATCCAATCGTAAGTACGCATAATCCTTCTCCAATTAATGAATGAATTAAGCATAATTAATTTATAATTAATGCGTGACCTTCAAATAATCCAAACTATAGCTAGCCAATAATCACGGTTGCATGTCTCCATGCTGAATCCGAGTCATGCTTTAACTAATTATGCACTGATTCTATTAACAAATCAAATATTTAATTATTTACTTATTTAATTATGTAGTTATTTAATTATTTAATTAATTGTCCTTTAGCAAGAACACACATCCCAATCCACACCACAATCATTAATTATCCCTACGTGTGCATCCGGGCCCACTTAATTATTTAACCTAAATTGCATAATCATCCTTGGATTTTTTTTCTCTTCTTCTTCTTCTCAGAGTTTTTATTTGCTTAACTGAATTTGATTTTTTTTAAAGAAAATGTTTGGGAGATATCATAAGCGATGCCGACTTTGTTACTTAGATTATATGAGTTATTATTCATATTAATAATTTTATTATACAACTGATTTTCGACAGTACTTTTATTATTCAATTCAAATACTACTAATATGAATAATAACTCATTTAAATTAAATAATAAAAATATTGTATAAATAAGTTACGTAATAAAATCGTTAATACTAAATAATAACTCATTTAATCTGAATAATAAAATCGGTATGGATTATGATATTTGCATATCAACTCTTTGTTTTTAAAAAAAAAAAACAAGTTGGCACGAGGAGTAACCGTAAAGGAAAAACACAAAAATACAAATTTTAAGTAAAGAAATTATGGTGTGCTTCAATGCTCCATATTATTGTACACATTGTAGTACAGAAAAATTTAAAATTAATTTTACTTATTTGATTAATTAAAGATAATATTGATATTTAAATATGAGTGATAATGCTTAACACTGACCGGCTGATGCTATGATTTCTAATTTCAATTTTGACATTCAATTTGATCTCCATATCAAAATTATATTGCAAAACCAAATTTATATTTTTTTTAAGAATTATTATTATTTTTTATAAGAAAAAAAATTAATGATTTTAGAAATTCTAACGTGTTCCATAGGAATACTTCTTTCTCTATCTAAAGAAATATAGAAAAATCTTTTAAAAAATTAAATATATTTCCTACAGTAATTAGTTACAAATTTTTTTGGTAAAATTTTATATAATTCGGAGTGTGGTATATGAGATAATTATTGAAATATTTTTTACAATTAACCTTCACCAGATATTATGGTAGATATATAATTACTCTAATATCTTGTCATGATACATTCCCTCAAATAAAGAATTATCTGATTAAGTAAAAAACTGACTACTCATATGTATATTCTTTTTGTAAGATTGAAACATTCCTTGAAATTTTAAATAGATCAAATTTTGGTGTATTTTAATGAACCGAATTAGGGACGTGCACATTTGGATTTACTAATTTTTTAAAACGTACTTAAATTTAGACATATTCAAAAGGTGTTGTGTACGCAATACCTTAATTTTTTTTAAACATCCTTTTAACTTTATTAATCATTTAAATCTTCTAAATATTGATTTTTTAGTGTAGTTTAAAACTACCACTTTTAGTCTCTTTTTGCTCAAAATCGTAATCCTTATCCGAACTTTAAGACACTTTCATCTCTGAATTAAACCTCCTTTACATCTACTAATAAATTAAGACAATTGAACATGAGATCTTGATTAAAATTTAATTTTATTTACTTGCCAAACGAAATCAAGAGATCTGATAAACTCAATGTGTGAATTTGATCTCGTGATGAAGAAAGATGGTTAGCTCGTATTATACTCACGTTAAGTGGGTTTAAACGAGTTTGAAGCCGTAAAGACGTGTTTAAAATAATTTTTAAGTGAAATAAATTTATCATGACTCTATTATGCGGGTTTGATTTTAAAATTATGTAATCAGTTCGTATAAAAACCCCAATTTTTTTTTAAATTGAGGAGTGACAATAATATTATTTATGTGCATCCAAATGTATTTATATTTTCTGTGAAGAGTGTGTATACTTTGTAAAAAAAATTGTATACCTTATATTACTAGTATTGATAATTTTAAAATTTGTATTTTTACTTATTCAACAATTTTTTTTAACAAAATTATTTTATAAAAAGAAAAAAGTGATAAATATTTTGTATACTACATATAAACACTTTGGAATTCAAATATAAATATTTTTTATCAAAAATATAAGTATTTTTGAGATGCAAAACATATGTTGCTGAAAATATTTTTATCAAAAAAAGGATTTATTGAAATCATACATGAATGCCACCATGACAGTTGATGGCCCCTGTTCTTACCAAGTTGAATAATAATAATAAATACAATAGAAAGAGAGATCATGTTTATACTATTTTTCATTATAAATCATAATTTTTATCTTATCCATAATAATCCTGATGTCACCTATCATAAATGCTACACCGCAATTTACAATTTTCACAATCTTGAAGGTGCATCCATTAAAAAAAATTAAACTTCAAGTTCCTATAGTCACAATTTTCTGCAATTTAATAATGGAACAATGCCTTAAGATCCTTAAACTTTTTCAGCTAACAAATTATCTCAATTTTTTTTTATTTGCAACAACTATCTCTTAAATTTATGATAATTATCCTCCTAATTCTCAGTCTTACTTAATATTATTAATTTTGAGTAGAAGATGACCAAAATGTCTCCTGATAATTTTATTTCTTTTTTGAATTTGCTGATATGATGTAACAAATATGTCTTGTTTAAAACTGATTTCAAATCAAGAATATATACTTTAATATTTTTTTAATAAGATATTCTTATTTATTAAAAATTTATTACATAAATTTTATTTATTCATGAAATAGAACTTGTTCTATGAAAATAAATTAAAATATACAAAATTAAGTACGAAAACACAAAAATAAAAACAAACATTTTGTTTTTTGGATATAATACTCAATTTTATATTATTTAAGAATAGTTTCTATTTCTACATTAGATACATAATACTTTACAAACATTTACGGACAATTTGGTCATTTGTTATATAAATTTAATAACAACAAGTGAGATTAACATTTGAAAGATTTATTAGTTCTTACTAAAAATTCTGAAAAAAAAAATTTCAAAAAAAAATTGCCTCAAACTTTTTATTAGAAACCTCACATATGAGGTTTCTGGCAGCATTATTCCTTAAAAATTATTTGCACACCCCTCATTTTTTCTAATCTTTCAATCCAAAAGAGCAAGGTCAATATGGTCATTTCTCATAAACAAGCCATTTTCCACGTGGGGTCCTCTCCAATGGGATCTATTTAACCCCTTTGGAGGCAAATCAAATTCCTCAACTCCATCTCTGTCCAAAATCCAATCCAATTCCAATCAATCTTCTCTCCATATCCAATTCCTTGCAATTTGCAAAACCCTCATAAAGGAAACCTCCTTTCCTTGCTCATGGCCACCTCCAGCTCTTCTTACTCCTACAGCTACTCTACGAAATGCTGCGGCGGCGCCGGAAGAGGGATTCGCCGGAGATGCTACACGATGATGAAGCAACAAAAGACGAGATTCTACATACTCGGCCGGTGCATCACCATGCTTCTATGCTGGCACGCTCACGATCTCTCCGATTAGTTATCTCGCTAACCGCTTGTGCAAAGAAATCGAGCATGTTTTGTATCTTCGGACGAAACGGAGAGGAGATCGGGTCGGGATTGAGGCGGTTGAATGCGCTTGTCGAACTCAGATCTGACGGTCTAAATCGGACTGTGCCGAGAGCTAATTGGAGAAAACAATGGTGGGAGAAGGCGTAGGGAAGAAGGATTTAAGCAATTGAAGAATTTTCTCAAGTGAAATTAAGGCAAGAGATAATGTCTGAGACTGGTGAAAGATGCTTAAAGAGAAAAATTTGTGACGCTTACAAAGCATGATTTATGTTTGTTTCTTATTTTTTATGACCTTTTGGATTATGTTTTGGTGATTGTAAGTGTACTCGAAAATGAGATTAATTTGGATATGAGATGTTCATATTTATGCATCTTTGCAATTAAAGTAAATTATATTTAATCCCATCTTTGTCCCTTTTTTTTCTTTTTGCTGATATTGACTGGTAAAAGACTCCATTGAGATAATCTTTTCATATCACTTTTTCATATCCCATCTATGTTTTTAAATTTTAATTTCCATTTTTTATTCTATTCGTAGTCATTATCATCTTTTATCAACATATCCCATGTACAATCATTAAAGGCAAGTCAACTAAATCTTCATATGTCAAAAAGTGCAAGGAACCAAAGCCTTGAAACTTGTTACCAAAAGGGCATATAAATAAATTCCAGATTCGTATGATTTTGATGAGAGAGCATTATATTATCCTAATAGATGGTATTATTAGAGTAAAGATAGGGTGAATTTAATTTAAAAATAATTAAAATAGTTTCGAACGATAAATCTGAGTAGCTCAATAAATTTTTTATATCAAAAAATAGGTTATAAAAAAATTAATTTTTAGAGTTTTTTAACTATTTTTTCGAATTTTTGGAAATAATTTTAAAATAATAATAAAATAATAACTGTTTTTATACGAGAATAGATCATTTTCAGAAAAAATATGAAAAAATAGGTAAAAAATTTTAAAAATAAAAATTTTTGGTATCCTATAAGATTTTGATATGAAAAATTTATTGAGTTATTCAAATTTATCGTTCGAAACCATTTCGATCATTTTTTGAGTTAAGCTTAACCTAACTTTACTCGTATTACTGATGCAATGAGCATTCCAATTCGTTTGATTAAAGGATTTGAATGTATGATTAATTAGGTGATAACAATTATTATATCGATTAATTTAATTTAATCAGTTAATCATATAGTTGGGTGTGTCTATTGGACTCTTTTTAGTCCCTCATATATTATATTAGTAGTACATTAATAATACATCCTAATACCATTAATGAAATAAAGAATCTAATAATACAATATATTTTTTTAGTGATGACATAATTGAAAGGTATGAGTACGAAAGTACTTGAAATAATTGAAAATTTAACGCATATTTGTCATCATCTTTGAACTAAAAAAAATATATAGTGTCACCATATTTTCGTAGTTTTAAATAGCAATTTGAATTCATCACTTACCATTGTTGGTATAAGAAAATGATGCTTAGAAATATTAAAAGACATATATTTCATGAGGAGATATGAAGTGATCTTTGAAGAGCGCTAGAAGGTACTATTGAAAACACCTACCAATAAAATATGAAGAGTCACTTGACAATGATTATTGTGACACAATTATGTTGACAATTAATTTTAACAAAACTTAAATAAAACAAAAATTAAAAATAAATTTATAATTATGTTATAATTGTTATTGGACACACAGTGTAGCAATTAAATTTATTACAATTTAAATTTATTTGATGATTCATCAGTTGTTAAGTTCGAATCTTTGAAATATAAAATTACTTGGTATATATATGGGGATATACATAACATCACATCATATTTTATAATCAAGATATGTAGATAATATAGATTATACATATAAAGTTGGCTTTCAAATTTAAACTTTATTTTTAAGTATGATCAAGATTGTCAAAATAAAAACAAATTGTCAAGTGAACCCTCTCATAAAATATTCAAGAATTTTTTTACACTTTTGTTAATTACATTCTTTAGCATAATGAACTTCAAGTATGATGCTTTTTTTCTATTCACTTGAAATTTCATTAGTCAAAGAAAATATTTACATAATATAACTTCATCAAATCTGAAACAACAAAAAAAATTAAAATCATCACAATTACCTTTACATAGGTAAATATCATGGACCAAAGCAGTCTGGTATGGTCCCCTTTCTATATGTTGAAATGTGCATCTCTCTTGATGGCATGCTAAATTTTGCCACCAATTTCTAGATTTGCATCATTTTTCCTGATCTCCACCCGTGCTCGCTGCTTGAACGCCGTGCCAGAATTTGGCCAGTTCGAAATCGTCAGTACTTGATTTACAGAGTTCACATTTTCAGTATGAAATTGTAGTTGTATCGATGCTATAGTTTTGGCACGATGACAAGCCGTTCTACTGAAATATGGCACAAATTGTAAAAGAATTCCTTCCAAATTTTCATAGCTGATTTTGGTACATTTGATTCAAGCGAACATGCCAGATTGAATATCACAGTTACGGTGCCATCATAGTGACGGATAATAGATCGGGAAATTCTCTAAATATTGTTTGAAACAGTCCAATGAAATCGGTACAACTGGAATACAGAGAGCAGCCGAATTTCAGCAAGACTGACCCGTATGGTCTGCTTGTCTAACGTATATCCTCTTCTGCATTCACACTGTTGGAAATTAGTCGGTTTATGGCAGCTACATCGACATTGTATGAGACGCAAACATCTTCACTGTGCTGTAGGCTTTGGTACATCAGGCATTGTTCTTAATTTCTGACTAGGAAAGATGCCGCCGGTGCAAGTCACACAGGAGCATTTTCTTCTCATAATTAATCAAGAAACTAATAATCTACAGAAGAAGGTGCAATAACTTACGAAGAAATGCAAGATTAATATAACACAATACATTAAAGATAAGAATAATTTTATGATTAGATTCAAATATCAAGGAAAAAAGGCTGGGGAATTCATTGACCTGGAGAAGTGTACATATCAGGGAGAATACTGGTAGCTGAGAGTTGGTATTTTATCCACTTGATGATATCTGATCAGACAGCACCAAAAGGCCCACAAAAATAATAATTTGGGTTGAACTAGGCCTATTAGTTTATCACTATATTAGCATTTATTAGAAAAAAAAGAGTATTCTGAAAGCCCATATTATGATAAACTAATAGTAACAGAAGCAGCAACTTACAGAGTGTGTACAAAATCTACATTTATCCAATGGGCCTTCAGTTACAGTCAGCTATAACATGAGGCTTAATTTTTTTTCTACTTCTATAAAGTAAAATTTGTTGCTTTCTTTCAATAAATCTAGGTCTAATTTTCCATGAGGCTATTAAAAAAGTTGCATAGGATCATTGTTGTTGATCAATTCATGGTTTAAAGCATGGCAATGTGGGGACTTGGAACCAGTTAATTTCCCAAATTAATCAGACAGTTGTACCAGAAAACCATATGCATTACAGAATTTAGTAGGTACTAGAAATTAGCCAATGTTGTTTCAGACAATGAATTAAAGAAAGAAATTTGTGGTTTGTGTTTCCATTGTTACAGGTATAAAAGAACGAAAATTGTTTTCTTTATAATATACTGAAATGAAGAAATAACTTAATTTGCGTCGTGAATTAAAACAAAAAAAAAGAAATTCTTTCATGCATGTCAGATGGAACCATATCTTGCAAACCGAATGACATTGCAGTACTGTCGGTACCAGGAGCTTGGAAAGAACCTCGCTTGTGATTTTTCATTCGGGGTGAATACCTTATGAGGCTGGTGTTTGGTGTTTGGACATTGGTTTTGGTGCCAGATTGAGAATTCATTTAAAATCAATTTTCTTAATGACAATTTCTTCTTTTGGATTGTTGAGGTTTGCAATAATTCTCTGACTTGCAAAGAGAAAATGCTATAAGTTTCATGACAAAATAATCGAACATTTTTTAGGTAGTGAATAAAAAAAGTGACGTACCGTGACGTTTTGTATAAAAGTATGGCGTATTTCAATTATGTGACGTGTCAAAAATGATAGAATAGAGACACGTGATGTCTATAGCACGATACGCATAAGACCCGATACGTTTAGACACGCCGTGTTATACCGTGACATATCAATATGTGACATGACGCGATATACATATAACACATTATTTTTTTTTATTTTATTTTTTCATTGAAAAATATTAAAAATTATTTTAATTTGTGAAAAAATTACAAATTTTATTGTAAAGTGTTGAAAAATATTAAAAAAATTTATGGTAAAAAATATATTTCATATTTATATTAAAAATTAAAAAAATATTTGAAATAATGGATGTATGACTTCACGTGATTACGTGATATACCATAACGTGACGTACCTAAACAATTTCACGTGACGTGCCATGACATGCTAATTTTAGTGAAAGGAGACATATCACACTAAAGGATACGTCATGCGACACGTGATACACGTTACGTAATAGGCACACGTATCGTGACGTTACTGGTCACAAAGTGCCATTTTTTAAACTATATTTCTAGGGCATAAAATTAGACTTTTGTTTTTTTTTCCCCAAACTTAAAAAATTCTACGGCTACTTAATTTCTACTAATTAGTAAACATGGCTTAGCATTTTCATTTCTTCCTAAAAACAAACAAAAATTACAAAAACCACAATAGATTTCTTTTGAATCGTCAATTAAATGGGCTGTACTGTTACCAAAATTGATATGGCCACTTGTTAGTCCAAATAACCACAATAAATATCTGGATTAGATAATTTAGTTGGGCCTGACCCAAAATTTTCTCAACAAAATTCTTAATTTTCAATACTATACTAAAAATGTAAATAATCTTTTCTGTACAACTCATTGGCTTGGCCTGTTTATATAAATAGATATCTTCTCCATACATATATATGCGAAAATGTAAAATAAAGTAGAGTACATTATACAAATAGTTCTTAAAGTATCACTTTTTTATTATTTTGATCCTTAAAGTTTCAAAAATATCAATTCGGTACTTAAAGTATAACTTAGTTATCATTTTAGTTCTTAAAGTTTTAAAGACACTAATTTAGTCCTTCAAGTTTTTTATTTGTATCAAATTGATCCTACATTTAATATCCATTGAAAAAAATGATAATTATAAATATCAAGTTTTTAATTTATACCAAATTGGTCCTATAATTATATTTATGTTAGCACAAATATGAATGTTAATACTAATTTAATTGATATATGATGTCGTAAATAATTATATTTTTTCCTACTATTTGTATTGTTTGATAATAATGTCTAAATTAGTATTAGTACTAAAAAAAGACACTATAGGTATGATTATCATTTTTTTCAATGGATATTAAATGTAAGACCAATTTGGTACAAATTAAAAACTTAAAGGACTAAAATAATATTTTTGAAACTTTAAGGATCAAAATAGTAATCAAGTAATACTTTAAGGATCAAATTAACAATTTTTAAACTTTAAAGATCAAAATGATAAAGGATTGAAACTTTAGGATGCCCCTAACAACTGCCATTAAAATCTATGGCAACAAATATGCCATAGATTTTAAATGGCCTAATTTGATTTAAACGACTTAGATTTAGCTATAAGGGTTTTTTTTATTTATATTTTTAGTAGGCCCCACATGTCATAGATTCAAATAAACTCTGGTACAAGTGTGCTATAGAAAAAAAGTATGGCAACGGAAGTGAATCTATACTTTAGAGATGATTTGTGTAATTTATTTAATAGAATATTACTCAGGACATGTGGTTCTAAAAAAAAATTCGTGCACATCATGCATTAATAATTTACAAATGATGGTCAAGATCCATCGTAATAAAGTGCCGATTTTACTTGCATGTTACCAGATAAGGCCAGAACTATAAATTTTACATTAGGATTCTTATAAGTGTTTCATTAATTAGTCATGTAATCGTTTAAACAGTTAGGATATGCTACCAAATGATACCAAAGCACATGATTTTTAATCCAAATTAGTATTATTTGATTAAGCTGTTTCAATTGTTATATCTGACACCACCTGAATTCCTTGGAAAGATTCCATCCATAATCACATTTCATCAAGATAATCACATCTTAGCGTCTGTGTAAGTTATTTATCCATGTCATAATTAATTTAGTGTGAGATCTCAACTAGAAAGCATTAATTATGTCATAATTAAGTACTTACAAAGCCAACTCTTTTTTTTTTTTTGTCTTTGATATTACCAGTAAGGCAATAAAGAAATTTTAGTTCAGGACAAATAAGCCATTGTTTTTTCTCAGTACTTAAAAACTAATGATTTCGATCGTCAAAAAAATCTTGTCAAATTTCGTCCAAAATTGTATGTGTTTGCGTACATATAAAGAATTTGATGAGCTTAAACTTACTTTAATTTTACTATATATATATATATATACACAGTGGCGGAGCCACTCCTTAGCACAGGAGGCACTTGCCCACTCTGGATTCTTTTTTCTTTTTGTAAAATATACCCTAACAAATTATATTTTTGATGAAAAAATTATAAATATATACTTCGATTTTAGTATAATTGTAAAAATATGTCTTAATTTATAAAATATTTTATAAAGTATGCTTTTAAAATTATTCTTTTAACATAAATAACTACAAAAATATATTTAATTTAAAAATAATTATAAAATTACGTCATATCCTGAAATTCTACCTCACCCTAACTTCGGGTCTAGCTCCGCCCCTATATATATATATATATATATATATATATATATATATATATTTGTTTGAAATAAAAGCTCAAATTAATCTTGATATTTATCTTTTTTAAAATATTTTTTGTGAAATTTGACTATTCATTTCTTTTTAAAGAAGAGATGCTTATCACCAGCTTTGTTAGACTTGTAGTTATTTAAGTACTAATACAATGAGCAAAATAAAAGCCCAAGTCCACGGTTTTTTTTTTTTTTTTTTGGAGACATTTAGCAGCCCCAACCAAAAAAAGGCCATATTTTCCAAGCGGCATGGAAAAATAATGACAAAAATAATATAAAACCAAAACAAAGAAATGCGTAATTGAAGATCTTTTTTAGCCGTGAATTGAGAGAAGTAATTAAAACGAGCAAGTTGTCTAAAATAAAAATAAAAATAATAATAATAATGGCTAGACTATTAGAGAGCCTAGAACTCTCTAGAAGAAAGTGCCATTTTTGTACGGATCACGTTACTGGTCTTGCATGATTGCATGAAATATGGATTATAATCTGTTCTCTTGCATTTAATGTCTCTCAATCCTATACTTCTCTTTTGTCACCTTCGTAAGTAAATAGGAGAGTAGATGGTTGTTATTTTCATTGACTGAATTTTCAAATCATAGTTGATTAGGTTAATTACTAGTAGGAATTGATTAAAACAATATTTTAAAGAAGAAATATATTAGGGAGAAACATTGTTATTTATTTTAAATAAATAATTACTTATGTTAATAATTATTATTTACGTTATTTATATAATAAGTTGAATAATTAATAAAATTATTAACCTGAATAATAATTCATTTAAACCGAATAATATTGATAATATCGATAATGATATCGATCATGGAATTTGCATATCTGCTCCTTTAAAAAAGATCTCGCATGTCTGTATCTCTTTCTTTGTTGAGACTAATTAAACTTTTCAATTTTAATTAGTTGAAAAGCCTCAATTAATCCTTTGGTCTTTATTCAGTTCATTTTCTTACTATTATTAACAAATTGATTGAACCATAACAAGATTTAATTTAATAATGCATTAGTTTTTTTGTTAGATAAATAAATAAATTATTTTGCTGCTGACCTGACGCTTATCTGTGCTCTGTTCACGTCCAATTTATATTATTATATACAAATATAAAATGGCAAAAAGAAATAATGTGCAACACTATATATTATTATTGTTGTTATCGTCATTATTATTATTTAACGAAATTATCAATTGTGACTGTTTCTACAGATATCTCCAACGATATTGGCCGCGTGGGGGCAACTTAAATTTAATTGAAATTGAAATCAATGAAATATGAATTTTTCAAAAAAAAAATTGTTTGGATATTGTTTAATAAAATGTGTTTAAAATACAGCTGATCTTTCATTATTATTCAAGTTCTTATCAAGAAATCTACTGAAATTAATCACATTTTAGTTAATGGTTCCTATTGGAGCAGATAATTTTGTTCTTAGAGTCTAGACTATATGTAGGCACCTGTTATTAACTGTTGTATGATAGTTAATGTTTGTTTATTATCATAGACCTTGATTAATGAGGAATCTTTGCATTATATATTGAGGAGCGCTAATTGTATCTCAAATAAAATCTCTTAAATGTTCTTATTATAAATGATAAATAGTTAATCGGTATGACGAAATGAACAACAAAATAAATTGTTTTAGATTGTGCACTCTATCCGGAGAATCGCCAACATTCTGCTACGAAGGAGGTGCTTATATCTGATTATAGAGGTGTTTATATCTTGTCACAAGGGTGTTTATATCATTGATCAAGAGAAATGCTTGTACCTGATCATGAGAGGTGTTTATACTTGGTCGAGGTTATTTATAATGGTTACTAGAGTTGCTTATATCTTGTCATTGAGATCATATTGCTATGTGGTCATAGCATACTGTTACAAGCCGCATCACATTATTACAGACTATAATACTAAATCTTAAGATCAAATGTAAAATATCATTGATATTCATATTAATATATATAAGTGTTTATATCTGATCAACGAGTGTTTATATGTGATCATTGGTTAAACATTTATGCAAAAAACTCGTCAAAAATAAAAATAAAAATATGAGTGAAAAAGAAAAATACGGAGATGAGAGAATTGAGGAACGATTTTAGGAGAAAATATTATATATAATATTCTTTTGGTCTCATTCTCTGTTTTGGAGCAGCAGCTTGATGCTATTAAGTAACTTAAAAACATTGTCTTTTTTGGAAAATATTTCCCTTCACATTTCACATGACCACATAATTGCATAACAAAAAATGGTTAACATGACACATCAAGACATCAAATTCTAAATCCTTATTGGTGAACCCGTTAAGCATTTCTGTGCTTGTTATCAGATCCTACCCGACCCCGAAATGTCCGGCCCGACCCGTAAACTCCAAGTGACAAAGTATCTAGTCAGCTGACATATCATCAATTTAAATTATGAAAACGAAACTTCAATGAAAAAAAAAGAACAAAATTATTTTTCGAAGTGTAAATTAAATTAAAATCCGACCCGATTTGATTTGATTTTCCACGACCGTTGAAGCTCCTGTCCTTCTCAGGTTGTTAGCCTTTCTTCCATCAATCCGACATCATCCCTTCATGAGTTCTTGTAACATCGCTTCAACGAAAATCAGACCTTTTCACATTACCCCCCCAAAAAAGAAAAAATTAAACTTTTTCCATGATAAGTATGTTGCGACTACGCATGGATATAAACAGCGGATTTTTTGTGGCAGATGGTTGTGTAGTGAAATGTGGGTTGTTAGGCTGCATGCATTTTCTATGTAGGGGAGTTTTAATTGTGTTTGATCATATTCATTTTTAAATGTTATTGCGTTAGATTATAGTCGTTTTTAAAATTTCATAAGTTTTTCTCTCTCAATTTATTCAACATATTAAGGAAAATAGAAAGAATGTGAAGTGAAATTTCTCATTTTTAGATTGCTCCTCGGTGGTTAATAAATTTATAATTAAATTATAAAAGTTTATGTTTTGATCTTTGAAATTTTTTATAAATGTATAATTCATAAATTTTATATTATGCATGAAAAATTAAATTGGTGACTGAAATTTTACTTACAAAAATGTTTGATGTTCAAAATATGCATATTGTTTTTGTATAACATTAGTTAATTAATTAATGTAAATTTGTTCTTTCGTATCAACATTTTTCTATTTTTTTTTTGTGTGACTACTACATGGACAATTTGAAACGTAGTAAATTATTTCTAAATTTAACAACTTGTACGGAAAAAATATTCATCCCAATTATTAAAAAAATATACAGTTTACTTTTTTTAAATATTAATATCTTAATATACTTAGAGTATAGCTAATGCTGCTCTTAAGTTAAAATCCATCTAATTGATTTCAAATGATAAATCCAAGTTACTCAATAAATTTTTCATATTGAAATCTCGTAAGATATTAAAAATTTTTATGTTTAAAGTTTTGTAACTATTTTTTTAGATATTTGAAACTTGCCTATTCTTATATGCAAAAATTCATTATTTTATTATTATTTTAGATTCATCTTTAAAAATCTTAAAAAAAGTTAGTTCAACAACTTCAAAAATAGAAAATTTTAGTATTCTACAAGATTTTGATATGAAGAATTTATTGAGTAACTTAGATTTATTATTTAAAATTGATTTGATAATTTTGTGTTAAGAGCACCGAGAAGTATGATATTCCTAAAAGCACGCTAGGTCTACTCTATTTACATTATCAAACAATAACTACTATTCTCAAATTACATTGGTATTATTTTTTAATCATAAAATTTTAACCTAAATTATGTTCAAATTACAAACTTGTCACTACTCTTTTCAAATAACACTCCGCACTAAATAAACCCCACAAATGCCACATAAGAAATACCGCAGAAGATCACTGAACCTAATAGAAATTATTGATCTACAGTCTCCATTAACCTTAAAAAAGTGATAAGGAGAGCTAAACTCACTAGCTTGATTAATTACCAGTTAATTACCACATATACCACCTATTAAATGCATGAAAGCGAAAGCTTAGAGCACATGAGCTGATAATTTCCTTCAGGAAAGAATAAAATAAAATAATTAATCACCTCTCATGGTTAATTATCATTCTATGAGTTAATACAAATTTCCTATAGGTAGCAAAAAAAAAAAATTCATATTCACGGCATTTTTATTATTATTTGTAAAAAATTGTCTTGAAAGATTATATATTCATACACATGTTACATTTTTATTAGAGAAATTCAACTAATCAGTCAAAGTATTAGTTGTACTTGAATTTTACTAGTCGTTATTCATGGTTGCTTGAATGATATATGTTGACTAATAAATGGGGATTTTTTTGTCTCTTCTACATAGATAATTACTTGGTACTTATAATTTAAAGTACTATTGTTGTTAATTTTATACCGTTAAAGCTGACTTGTTATTAATTATAGTTGTCATCATTGGAGCTTATAGCAACATTATTAGTTAATAGTACAATGTATGCTTAAAGCATGCATATATATAATTATATATACACACACCATCCCTTGAACTTGAAGAGAGACTAAAAATAGTAGATGGTGGCCTCCCACCAAAAGAATAATGAAAAAATATCTTGAACATAGAGAGAGTTGTATATTTTTTATATATATAATACAATGGAATCATTAACAACCATTACAAGCCTGAAATAATGCCAACCACTAACTAGCTTACTGGCTCTTGCAAGCTGGCAAATTTCAAAAGATGTACATTTTTTTATAATCATTTATCAACAATTCCTCCTATAGTTTTACTAGCCAACAAAAAGAATACTTGGTCATATTTATTTTTTCATCTTCTTTTATTCAAACACTTTTGCCTTCCCCCCTTTCCCAACCCATTTTCCACCTCACTATTGCACACTTCCAAAAGAAATAACAAAATAAAAGAAAAATAATTAATTAATTAATTAATTAATTAGATATGTATCTAACTGTCCAGGGCCACCATGCCTTCATGAAAGCCGGTAATGCTGTCGGCGGTCACGCATTGCGTGATCAAGCGGGCTCCTGGCTTGTGGACCCATGGCTTGACAAGTATGCATGTGGCAATGTAATCTAAGTTCGTTAGAGGGACCACATGTGCCGGTGGACCCCAGCCGTAATCCACCTCAGCGAACCCTAGCCTTGTCCAGTCCGAGACGAGCAACGTGTTGTAGTCCGATGTGATTTGGTAAGGGTCTACCTTGAGGTCCCCCTTGGCCCATTTTGAGAACTCAAGCGGCAGCCTTTTCTTACCGTCTTTGATCATCTTCACAATTTCCACAATTGAGGAATTTACGACCCTCTCGCTATCGGCCGAAACCTTCATAATATAGTAACAATTCCCATAGAATCCGCCACTGGCCGGTAGTTTGTGGTGCAACAAGGGCCGTGCATTCATGGCGAACGCAAGGTGCACAACCGAACCGGGTGCAAAATTGATGGCGCGAGTCCTGCTCTGCCATGCCTTGGCAATCAACACCTCAAAAGCAGAGCACCTCTGGCCAGTTTGCTCCATGTACTGGTTCTTGAAATGGTTAATATAATCGATCGAGATGTCGATTGCTAGGTATTGCAGATGGGTGTTTGTTGGTTTCGGTAAATGCCCGATGGGTGCATTCTTAGGATCAGGTATAGCCCCACGGCGCCACTCAGCCTCAATGGTTGGCTTGTCTTGGCCTCTGGCAATTTCTCCTACAGCGGTCATGAATTGTGCTGCGCCGGGCCCATCTGCTACAGCATGACAGAACCGGAACCCGACCACAAACCCGCCACACGTAAAGCGCGTCACCTGTTCCAAAGAAAGATATGGCACATTAATATGATTATTACACAATTGTCCTTGTTGGTTCTGCCAAAATGTTCATATCAAGTCAAATTGTTCCAACTAATACAATTATTTTAGTTTTGAAATTCATATGGAAGAAGTTCCCAATTGCAAAAGAAAGAAGCCAATGAAAAAACCAATTGTTCTCTCCAATTCTTTTATTTTCAAAAAAGGGTTAAAAGAAAAGGTTACCCCAAGGAAAAAAGAGAAAGACATAGCAATGAGAAAGAATCTATTCATTACCTGGACCAAAAGGATCAATTTATCCTCTTCAAATGGATCCAATTTAGGCCTTGGATTAGGCAGCAGCTCATCCTTTGATATCATCAATGGATACTCCAAATAATCCACATCCTCCAAGGCACAACTCGCGTTTGCCTCGATAAACCACACGCCTTGCCCTTCGCACGACACGTGCAATTCCCCGTCTAGTGACCTAGCCAGACGACCAGCCAATGGGTGGTAGTGCACCAAGGCCTCGGCTAGGGCACGCTTTATGGTCTTCACCGGGTCTTGATGCATCCCTTGAACCGGCTTGAACACGTGCAATGATTCGATCAATGCCATTTGGGTTGGATACCGGTCAAGCCATGAGAGGCGTAACGGGCCGGTGGGTGTCGGCCCGGCAGGTGCAACTAGGGTTTGCGAGAGCCTGTCAACGGTGGCTTGAGGTGCCATGGTGTCAGGCTTGGAGCGGGGTTGGAGGTTTTGGTTAGTTTCTTAATCAAGGAAGAGAGAGGTGTTGACAGTTTGTGATGAGAGAGGAAGGGGTGTCAATGGGGCTTTTATAGTGTTGATTAGTGTTTGGTGTGTTTAAACTCCTTTTAACTTTGAGGTATCCTAGTCGTCTCAAGTTAGGATCAAGTTGAATTTAATAATAGTTGAATTCCTTAGACCACCTAAAGAAACAACAAAACAAAAATGAAGTGTAAAAGAAATTGACAATGGGATTCCTTTAATTGCATCAATACCATGCTAGGTGTATTGGGTTAGGCAGCATGTTATAAGCCTTTAAAGATACTTCTCCTTGTCAACTTAAAGATATTTCTCTGTAGCGCCTTATTAGTGGATTAATACAGTGACATTAATACAATTTTTTTAAATAAGAATTTTCCTTAATTTTGACATCTATTTTTTTTTAAATATTTATAAAAATTAAACGGATATCTTAAAAAAATAAAATTTATCATCATTTATATTAGACATGTGATTTGACATGAATACAAAATTACAAAGCATCTTTTATTGGTAAGGCAAAAATGAAAGAATAGTCAAGGCGTTTGATAGTACTAAATTGCTAATTAGGTCATAACATTTCTAAAAATTTACAAAACCAAAAAAAATCAAATTTCCGTACATAATTGGGTGGAATTGAATTTTCTCATAGCTAGTCTTAAGCCTTCTAATGATAGAGCGGTCTTGTTTGACTATGAAATCGTGCCATGTGTTTCTGAAAAAATTAAGGCTCCTTTTGCAATTATACAGTGGTTCATAAATTCAAACAAAATTTAGGACTATTTTGTAATTTTTAATTTCTGAATTCAACAAATTTTTCATTTCAAATATAATTTTTTTTTTCCAACTCTTCGTCTCAATCATAATCAAAGCGGATTAGGTACTGCTGTTTTTTTGTTAGATATATCCATTTGTGAGTCCAAATTAATGTTGAATCTTTGCTAAATCATATATCAATTTGATAGTTGTATATATATAATTCAATTAATGTGGGACAAAATGGCGCATTGCTTTTATGTAACCAAATACACTACCTCAATATATGCATTAGTTCTGACCTATTTTAGAATCCACTGCAAAAAATGATGAAATGGAATGTTTATTTATAAGAATCTAAAATAAATAATGCAATCAAGTTGAATGATTTAAATTTGTTATAAACAAATACATTAGCACTGAGTCCCCCTGGCCACCACCTACAAAATATTTGTAGCAATTTTACTCAAATTCTTCTCCACATAAATTAAACCACCTTAAGTTTATTTATGACAAGAATCGCGACCTAACACTGTGGTGATAAATCTTATCTCTGTAAAAAAAGATGTGAGTTCAAATTTTACAAGAAATATCTAAAAAATAAATAAATATCGGAACTAATATTAACTCTTATTTTAAACAAACAAAGTTTTTTATGGCAAATTGACAATGTACCAAATATTTTGGAGCTAATTCTTTTATTTCTTGTATATATGTATATATAGGTACAAGTTCATCCAAAAAGAAGGAACTTCCCTTCCCTTCTCTTCTTTTATAATTAATATCCATTATTGTTAGTGGGGATGCATTGAACACGAGTGAGCGTGTTGAAAAGAAAAGGTAGTCAATTCAATTCTGTCATGTGTTTGCTTTCCGTATTATATAACAAACGAACGAACTTGGCATGAAATTGGGATGGGACCATGGCGATAAAGCAGAGAAAGAGAGAAGAGAGAGAGAGAGAGAGAGAGAGAGAGAGGCATATAAAAGTGGATAACAACATGATATAAGATTGGATTTTGCATTTTTGTTTGGTACTAACTATTAAAGATATGTTTGGATCATATAAGAATAAGAATAGATATGTTTGGATCATATAAGAATAAGAATAGAGCTATTTCTAATTAGAATTATTGTTTTTGTTTGATTATTGATAAAAATAATCATTCCGTTATTTGAAACAGTTGAGAATAACATTATTCTGTTGTTTCTTATAAATATCAAAATAGTAATTATTTTCGTATGTAAAAAAAAAGATTAAAAATTTCACACCATTCTAAATGTACAATTCAAATAATATTTTTACTAATTCGAATAGTATTACTTTATCTTTATTCTCATGCTAATTCTAAAATTACTATTTTATTTTTATTCTCATTTACTAACCCAATTTCTTTATTTTTACACTAATTCTTACATGATCCAAACATACCCTAAGCTTCCTCCCATTTCATGGAAATGTGAAAGTTGAGAACTTTGGATATAATATGATAAAAAGCGCGGCATATTTAATTCAATGTACCGGGTCCCGGTTTGGTATTTTTCATTTTTCTGGCAGATTTTTATGTATACCCCTCTAAGTTCGAATTTATTTGTTATCTCTTCTAAATTTCATAATATCATATTAAAACTCCCGTCTTTACCAATAATATTTTATGATATATCAAGTATATCGAAAAACTTCAAATAATCTCATTAAATATTTTAAAACTCAATATAAGATCTTAATAATATTTCATGACTATTAATTTTTTTTTTACTTTTCTCATTCATACCATCCCAGTAATGACTTTTCAAGTACAACAATATGTATCACCTTTCATTTTTTTTTATTGAGAACTCAATTTCAATTTTAAAAATCTGACATCTTTAATGATTGATATTCATGCCCATAACTGTATTTATAATATATTTATTAAGAATTAAATTTAAAAAATATCTTTTATTTTCAACAAGGATAAATGAGAAACTTATAAGTATGAAATTAATTCTAATAAAAAAATAATTTATTGAATAAATATGAGAGTTCTAATAGTTCATGCGGATAAATATGATATTACAAATTTTAAAAAGAAAAGTACATAATTTTAAATTTTAGAGGGATATATGTGAAATTATTTTGGTGGCTATCTATCAGATATCTAGTGCCAGAGATTTAAGTGGTGTGTGTCCGGCTGCACATTAAGCAAACAAAATGCCAAGTCGCCAACCAACCAAACCAACCCATACCCAATTATTGTCTATTTGCAGGACTCCAAGGAACTAAAGCGATGGCACTCTCATTAGCTGCTCGCTCAATATTACGTAGAAAACGAACCAAATCACACCCCACACCGATTCATTATTGGTTGAATGTGGTACCAAATTCCTCCTAGGTAAGTGAGCACTTCCAAAGCAGCATGAAATTCTGAATTCGGAGAAGCGCGATTGTAGAATCCCATGTAAAATCCCATGTAAAATTGCCAATGACTACCACCTCCTCTTGCTAAGTGAGGTTATTTCACATTTTTTGATGCATGAATTACGATTGATAATGACAGGTTAAATACGGCGGAACAAACAGAAAAAGTACAGAACAAACAGAAAAAGTAACTGAACAAATTACCAGAAGCTTGGGCGTTAATTAAATAGTAAAGCAAACACTTGGATACTTATTCCCTATAAAGGACCTAATTAAAGGACCTAATTAACATCTCTTTGATGTACATTTCTTTTTCTTTTTGTTTGTACTATATATTTGGATAATTGTTTGGTAATTGAGTACGAAAAAGAGATAGTTATTTCTTTGGTTTTTGTTTTATTGAGAGGATAATCTCTTTTTAATTTCATTTGTTTAATTATTGTACAGAAATTTTTATCATGGAAATGGTCTCAAGGGACAAGGGAGAGTGGGCAAAGAATATAATCCCTTTTGGTTTTTAAATTTTAAATTCCCAATGTTTGTCGGCGTGTTTAGACATGTCATGACGTATTTTACGGTTTTTTTCTTGAATTTGCGTAACTTTTAGTTGGTGTGGATTTTCATGTTTGTCGAAATTTTGTGTCATTTTCTACAACCTATTGCGTAGCGAATAAATTACATTAGTACAACTTATTATAACTTAATTTATTTGTTATATTTTATGATTATTAGCATTGCGATATAAAAAATTAAAAATCCACCCTTTTTCTATTTCAATCTATTGTGTCATCGTTTGTACAACAACTATCTCAGTCATGATATAAAAGTTATGCAAAATTAAATATTCATTGTTTTATTGTTAGGCCCTTCAATTTTATCTAAATTGCAAATATGTGGTAGTAAATTGGCTATATAATGGTATATACATCATAATTAAGTAAATTTTCTTTCAAAATATTTATTTCGTTTTAATGAAAATTTGGAGGTCAGACCTCCATCTTTTGACCAAAAAAAAATATTTATTTCGTAATTTTGAACAAAATGAGTTTAATACGGGGATATCTTTCAAAATCATTTCAACAATTGAACATTTTGTTTTTGAAGTCGGACCTTGAAAATTTATAAAATTGCCAAATTCATTTGGTTTCAAATCAAATGGCGGTTGACAATAATTTAAATTTGATATATCTACACGAGCCATAATACATGAATATCTAGAGATAGTATCAATGCATAATTATAAAATGTGTAACAACCAAGCCTCTCAATGATTATTGGTATGAAAATCTAAACGTTCACACATCTTAATCTCAGTCAATTTTAATTTTATTTGCTACAAAAATATTTGAAAAGGCGTGATGATGTCATCCAAGTCCCTCCATTGTTTAAATCTGAAGAAGAACACAACCACACAAAAGAGAAATTTTAAATTAGCCAGAATTTCACATATATCCCTCTAAAGTTTGAAATTATATATTATTTCTCTAAAATTCATAATATCAAATTTACCCTTTCAAATTATTAAAACTCTCGTATTTGCTCAATATATTATTTTTTTCATTAAAAAACTTACTTTATACTTATGAATTCCTCATTTACCCTTATTGAAGATAATATATTAAAAATTTTGAAATTAAATTCTCAATAGAATAAATATATTACAGATACAATTATCGAACATGAGTACCAATCATCAAAGATTTCAGATTTTTTGAAATTGAAATTGAATTATCAATAAATGAAAATATGGGAGATGAAATATATTTTTATGTTTGGAGAATTATTATTAGGATGACGTAAATGAGAGAAGCGAAAGATATAATAATCATGAGAAAATATTTGAAATTAACTTTGAAAACATTTAATGAATTTTTTTCGTGCTTTTTGATATATTTTATATATCATAAAATTTCATCGGATAAATACGAGAGTTTTAATAATTTAGAAGGATAAATATGATATTATAAAGTTTAGATGCATTAATATATAATTTCAAACTTTTAGGGGGATATATATGAAATTTTGCCTTTAAATTACAAAATTCGAAATGAAAACAGAAAGAGGATCAGGTGAGGTTTTTGCTTTGAAAGTTGAAAACCATGCGTTTATCTGTGTAGAGGAATTTCTGTGTTTGGTGAGTTTGACTTATATATTATTATACATTTATTAGACCCATGTCACCAACTCTTTACTAACCCATTTTGGCAAAACTTATATTTTATTCACATTTTTATTTTTTTCACAAAAAATGTATATATAATTATATATTGATCACTGTGACATAAATAACTAGTGAACTGAAGAAGAAAATTTGTGAGTTGTATTTATAATTTTTTAGGACTAATACCATTGAAGAAATTATTAAAAAAATGTGGTTTAAAAATTAAATACAAATCAACAAATCTATAATGTATGGCACAAGAGCTCTTGAACAATATAAAATTAACATCGGATTTGAACCGTCTAATTTGAAATAAGGGCTCACGTTAGTTCTGATATTTATTTTTTTAAAATATTTTTTACGGAATTTAAACGTATGTCTCTCCGTAGAAAAGACGGGACCTATCACTATTTATCACTATTGTAGAAATTTGATTCTTGAAATATAGATATATGATCCATATATATTAATTTGAGACTACCTCATGGAATCTATTGAATAAAATATATAGTGCAAATAGATTTGTGCAGAGTTTGTTTGCCAGTCAATGAATAGGTAAGAGGAACACTTCCCTTTAATTTTGTTACCAAACTTGAAGACAATGTGGTAACTAATTAAAGGTATATCTTTCAAATTGACAATAATTAATTAAAGATCCTTTGCTTGTAATTTGAGTGCCATTTATTTGTGTTAATT
The DNA here is from genome assembly GCA_037678475.1 of x Bolboschoenoplectus mariqueter. Taxonomy (NCBI): domain Eukaryota; kingdom Viridiplantae; phylum Streptophyta; class Magnoliopsida; order Poales; family Cyperaceae; genus x Bolboschoenoplectus; species x Bolboschoenoplectus mariqueter. Next base: position 2,464,258 of record CM075250.1, read on the forward strand.
ACGTGCCCCTACTAAATTAATGATGGTGAAAGTTTAATTTACTAATTAATACTGGTCAAGTCAACTTTATTTACTTTTCAATAGTTAATTTTACAGAAATATGTAGAGGGACAATTAATTTAATTCAAATCCAATATTCTCTACAAATTATTATGCTTTAGATTAGGATTTATGAATAACTAGGCTTCATCATTACATTTGAATAAAAAAATTATATATTTTTTTCTTGTATTGCTTATTTCTTTAAAATTTAATTACACCTAAATATAATAATAATAATAATAATAATAATAATAATAATAAACCCTAAACCATAAAAATAATAATAATAGTAGTAACAACAACAATAATAATATGAGGATAAAACTGCCAAAACTGATACTGCTGGTATATATATGCCTTCAATGGAATTTGACAAGAACCATTTTTTTTTGACAATTTGTGTCTAGATTAATTTATTTATTCAGTCAGACATTAATTATCCTATAAATAGTGCCATTAATCCGCCTTGCAAATGGTGCAATTTCAGTAATTTTTGTAAGTGATTTGAGTTGGGTCAAAGGTGATGACTCGGATCTACGTGGATATCGTGCCAACGTGTTTTGTAATTTTATACCATGATTTCTACATGTTTCGGTGCATTTCGGACACTTCAGTGCCGAAACGGATCCTTCAGCTTGTTAATGTTATCCAGCAATTTTGTGGAAATTTTGTCAAATTTTGTGTTCTTTTCAAGGAATTTAGTTCAAATTGGTGAGCAATTTCGTCAAAATTTTCAATTTATATTGTTCTTTGCGAGATCTAGATTTTAAATTCAAATAAAACTGAACAAGATTGACAGAAAAGATAGAAAAAAAAAATCATTACAGTAAAGCATTTGTCCTGCCATAACTCAAGAAAACAATGTTAAAATTATTTGTTTTCATGAAAATTTACTTAAAATTAATACTTTTGTTTGTGTTTATAAATTTATATCATACATGATAAAACTGATACTAAAGAAAAATTATCATAAAAACTAGTAGGAATTTTATGTGAGGGATCCAATAATACTAATAGTAATAGGTGTCAAGTAGTGTCAAATTTTTTTGTTCTTGCTCAAATTTATAAATCTGAATCGTTAGATATATTTTATATTATTTTAATTACATATAAATAAAAAATAATAGGAGTTGGACTTCATTTCAATTTGTTATCAAGAGAGAAGGTTAAGTTATCAAATTTTGAATCATTAACTTTGATAATTATTGATGCGTCTTTAAATAAAGTCAAAATGATGTAACTTTGCATAGTGCATGATATGTATAATTAATATATTCAATTAATTAATTTTATTTTTAAAATCTAAAAATAATTATTTAAAATTTAATTTCCTTAACACCGATTTTGAACTAAAATAAATGACACTCAATCTCTTCTCATTTTACATTTTTCTTGCATGAACTTACTTTTTTTTTTTTGTGAAAAAGTTCCACCACTAAAATAACAACTGATAAAAGAGAATCAAAGAATATAAAATCTCATATTCTAGTAATTTTGGCTGAAATGGTAAAGTAAAAAACTATTCTGATTCTGCACCGACAGTACTCTTGTAATCTCTCTCAGATCAATAAATAAATGTTTATTAATTACTTGTTGGGGTTAGTAATTGTGAGATAATCACGTTTCACCATTCTCAAGATAAACCACCTTCTATTTAATTTAGTACACTGTAAAGAACCTTCTATTTTATGTAATTATTTTTCATTGTTACTCGTGAAATATATATATTCACCGGACAATGTGCCATTATGCATGTAATTATGTAAGAATCATACTTATCTGATTGTATGTCATACTGGTAATTTACATTTTTGTAAATTGAATATTTTTTTCTACTTGATCTTCATGTTATATGAATAGTAACTTATAGTACTAGTCTTTTGCTTGTTCAATCAAGATAAGAGCATACTATATCAATCAGGCACAGCTTAGCTCTGACTAAAGTAAACTATGCCGCTTCTTCTATTTAAAATTTTGTACATAAATAATATATTTTATAAATCAGTTATTATTTAGTTCATGAAATGAATCTCTTTTAATCAATTTTACATTATAATTTTTCTTTCTTTTATATTGAGTTCAAGCTCTGCTCTGCAACTGCTATCAATCTTCATATTTGATCATAGGTAGTAATACAGTGTCTCTAGTAATTAATGTCCCTCTATTTTATCCGTTATCACTATATGTGAGCTCTATGTACTGATGTTTTTTAAGTGATCTCATTTCTTATTCGTAGTTGAGATATGAGTGAAGCATTTGATTAGAGTAAAGTATAGAAATAAATATAGTTTATACAGTACGTTCATGAACCGAGCATGCAATTGACGTGGCGCTTTTCTATTAGCTGAGAGCTCAAGCATTTGAAATAATCTATTTTGGTGCATATATCCACTTTGTGCGCTAGGTCCATTCACAGTTTTATATGGGGGAAATGCATGCCTCTCATTTTATTTTTTCCTTATTTCTCTCTTTAATTTTCTCTTTTGCTCATCTTATAAAATTTAGATTTCCATTTTTGACAAAAATAGATAATAAACAAAGAGTTCAAATTTATATAACACATTATATTTTCTGCCTGATATAAAGATCAATATCTTTCAACTAAATGAAAGTCAAATACTATATATATTAAATATTAATATTAATATAATGATTATATCAAAAACATAAAATTATAATTACGGAAGTCACTATGGAACAATTTGTATAAATATATAGGGTTCAAATATGATTTTTCCTAAGAAAAATACATATATAATATAAAAATAATATCATATATACCTGTATAAATAAATAAATAAAATGGGGACATTGCACTATATTTTTTTCCACTTGGTTCTTTCATTGCTTTCAATTCATCTCTGACATGAATATTGAATTTCAATGACCTTATATACAGAGTATAATGTCCTAATAATTAGATGATACATTCTCATAATTAAAACACGTTATTTTAATTTACATAATGGTCCCTTATATATATATATATATTAAATAACTGTCATAGGTCAGACATTAATTGTTTTTCCTATTGAAAAAAAATAATTCTTTCTTCTTTCCATTTCCAGAAAGTAATTATCAGATTTGCTCATAGCAACTATCACTTTTAATTACGGAATGATACAATTGAATTCCATAATAAGGAGAATTAATTAAATCCAAGTTGAAAGTGAATCATTAACTACAAGATGTGAAAAAAGATCCACACCAAAATAGCTTTAGTTTATCTTTTGTGTATATCACATTTTGGTGGTTAGCAAACTCTAGTTAATTATACCTTTTTGGTGTTTTTTTTTTGTTTTTGTTTTGAGATAGTTACAAAAATAATATAAAACAGTGTTATTCGGATTAGTACGTAAGAATAGTATGAAAAATATTAATTTGAGTAGTGTGGAAAAAGTATTGAATTTGTGTTATTCGGAATAGTATAAAACTCAATCACTTTTTTGCTACTTAGTTTTATGCTATAAAAATAAAGTGAACAAAAAAATTGCACAAACGAAGGCACCAACTTTTTTTTTATTTTCTTGAACTATATTTCATTAAACCAAAAAAAAGTTAGTTTTAAGGTGGGTTATATTTCATCGAACCATAGGTCTAACACAGTAATAATAGGTCTCATTTATTTACGGAAAGATGTAGGTTCAAATTTCACAAAAAACATTTAAAAATAAATAAATATTAAGACTAATGAAAGCCCTTATAATACAATAATAAAAAAAATGGGTTATGTACAAACGGTGCAAGAAAGGAAGCAAAATAAATAAATAAAAATAAAAATTATAAGTAGGAACGTAGCGATTTATTTAGTATGCGTGTAAATGTGTAATTAATTTCATACGAGAATATATAATTGGAGAGCAAGTCAAATTCGACATATTGTTTCTTAATTAATTGGTAAAATCCAAATCATTTTCAATCAAATCAAATCAAGTTGGATGATCCACATTAAATAGAAATTAAACCTTCTACCTCCGAGTGATAAAAAGCAATGTAAAATCATTTATATATATATAATATGGAATATGAGGAAAGTTTCAAAATATTTTATCTATACCATGTCATCAATACCTCATCCGCCTAATTTAATTCGCTTTCCTTATTTATTAGAATTAATGCACTTGTATTTTTCTCATGTGCTCTTTTCGTTTAAGAGAGAATATATATTTGTATTTATTTGTCAAAAATTTCATGATCGTGTTATTTTTTATTATACAGATTTTCAGAGTTTTAAATTAAATATTCATTGTGTCAAAAAGATGCTTCAATATTAGATTTTTTTTTAAAAAAAATTAATTTTTTTAAGATAAAAATGAGAGTTTAAGATATTTAATTTTAAATGTTCATAAAAGACGCCACATTGATGATAACAAAATGATGAGATACAATCTAATACATTTGATTTGAATCCAACGTTTTCAAATCATACAATTGGTTCTAGTTAATTAATTTAGGATCTATGCAAATTGAAACCAACAACTCAGATGACATGCCATAATTTTTGTTGTCATCTCAACTATGGTAGTGTATATATGTGAACTCATTATAGTAAGGTACATTACTTTGCTCTATCAATTTAACCTTATTTCATTATATTTTACTAAATGCAAATACACAAATATACAAATGGAGTCCTCTGTGGCGAGGAGGGATGTGATAAGGTGTGGCGACCCATTCAAAATTCCTCTTATATAAGAAGTATGAAACCTTGCAATATTTTGCTTTGATTTAATTAAATCATGCATCTCAATATTACAAAATAGGTATGATATGTCATTTTAAAAAAATATAGCTGACACAGTACAGATAAGAGCTGAGCTGACTCATCATCAGCAAATGGCTTTCTTTTTGTTTTGCACTTCACATTTGTTACTTTTGCATGATTAGACCAATTGCAATTTTAGAAAAAATGTGTGTATATTTCATAACGTGTTATAGTTGAAAATAGCAACCATGAACCAAATTAAATGGTTACAAATTCGATGCAACATTACAACTACAATTTTATGATGGACATGTTTCATTTTTACATTCTCAATTTCTCACCAACCAAAACTCAAAGCTAGATTATAATTGCAAAATAAGATTTTTTTTAATTAAAGTGTGGTAGGTGGTGTATTTTATTTCTCTTTGGCAAATTTATGTGATAGTGATATTAACTATAATTATCTATTAAATTAATGTGTTTTCATTCTCTTTTTTTCAATGTGAAATGTGAAAAAGAAGGTCAATAATAACGTCTAGATTGGACGAATCGGATTCGGATCTATTTATGTTTCGGATCATTGTTTATGATCCGATCATGAATGGTTGTTTGATACCGTATTATTCGCTTTTTTTAAAAAAAAATAGCCGCATTATTTAAGAAATTATGAATCATATTTATATTATTTAATATTTTTACTTGCATTATTTGTGCAATTTATAAAAAAAATTATTTTATTTTGAAAAAAATTGGTATTTGATATATTATTTGTATTCTACAAAAATGAATTTTAGATTTTTAGAATTATTTCTGAATTTTTAATTTATCACCAAGCTGCCAAGTAAAGGAACATTTAAGAATTTAGCTTATTTAGATGTGTATTTTCTATATTTATTTAAGGGGTAATGTCTCCACAACCCCTCTAAACTTTTCATGTTGTGACAATTACCCCCTTCAACTTTTCATTTTGACAATTATCATCCCGAACTTTTAATTTGTGACAATTAGCCTTCCAACCGTTAAATTCATTTAACACCACTAACTTTATAATAATAAATGACCAAAATATCCTTATTAAAAAAAAGCTAAAGAACAAATTTAAGTGAATATTTGTTTATTTTCAAATTAATAATATATAGCTTCATAATTAAAGAAATAACAAAAATAAATGTTAAATATAAGGATATTTTTGTCATTTATTGATAAAAGTTAATGGTGTTAAATTAAAAGTTCGGGGGTGGGGGGGGGGGGGGGGGGGGGTGTAATTGTTAAAGTTAAAAGTTGAGGGGGATGATATTTGATTATGAGTAAAATATATTTTTCCATCAAAGACAAAAACAAATGTATTTACAAAAAATCGAAAGATCAAAAAGTCAACAAAAAGCTAAAAAAAAATAAAAATGGTGGATGGAAAGTATGTGAAAATTGAATTCGGAAGAAGTTTAGTAAGTTCATGGCATGATTGTTGCAAATTTGATATAGTAAATTATCTGGTCGATTTTGTACGTATTATATATTTATATATCGGTCAGATGTATCATATCATACAAACATACGTTATAACTTAATCGTCTTTATAACATTTCATATCGTGTTATTTAATGCAGATGCAGGACATAATCTTTATAAAAATACGATATGTGCCAACATATTATACCTACATGTATTTATTTATATGTATTTGTTCTAATTTTATTCTTAGTTATTGGATCATCATCAACGGTCTAAATTGAGGGAAGAAAATATGAATTTGAGGACTTGTATGATCCGTGGACTCTCTCCTTAACCAATGAAATTTCACATATAAAATCATTAACATATCTAATAATTTATTTAAATTATATAATAATAATAATACAGTACAAAATTAAAAATTAATTTGCATAACATAATCATATATATATATATATATATATATAGATAAATAGATGGATCAGCTTTCAATAATAAAAGCGACTTTTTAATACACACTTCCAACTTTTAACGATGTAGCATATGACAGTCATGACGTATCGGTAGGACACGTACAAGAGAGGTGTGTCGTGTCCGACAACGTACTAGACGTGTCATGCTGCAATAATACCAAATGTTGTTACCAGTTAGGCACCTGCTTTACGCAATTGAGGTCGTATCTATCAGAGATTTTACTACTGTGAATAATACGCTTTTCAATTTAAAACGTTAAAACAAGACACACCCAACTTTGAGTCTTTTATTACACCTAAACCATTTTTTTGTAATAAAACAAGGGAGCTGTATATGATATACAGATACGTTTATTGATACCGTCATCGATATAGATTTAATTATATATATTGAATGAATTATTATGAATATCAATGACTTCATTATGTAAACTTATTTTATATAGTATTATCATTATACAACTTAAATGAATTATAATGTATATTAATGGTTTTATTATGCAAATTCATTTTGTACAATATTGTTATTATATAACTTAAATAAGTTATTATGCATATTAATGATATTTAAGTTAAATAATAAAAATATTATATATAATAAAATAATTAACATGCATAATAACTCATTTAATATATATAAATAAACCCGTATCGATGATGACGGTATCAATAATGGTATCTCCATAATATTTTCCATAAAACAATACACATTTAATAGTAGTACTATATATAAGGAGGGATATATGTGTCATTCTCGAAGGAAGTTAATTCATTTCTATACCTAAAGAATTAAAGTAAATTAAATTCAGGAATTGAGATGAGAATAAAATAAGTTGGAGACATTTATGTATGTTTGAAAATCTCTATCAATTGATTAAAAGAGAAATTTATCACATGATTCGCCAATATTTTGGGATGATTAAAAAGATCATTAAGTTGTGCATACAAGCGTATGTATTGATCTCATAAAAAAATCTGATAAATTAATACAACAGTTATTCTTCAAATATACATGATAGTGAAGCATGCCAGATTGAAAATAATAATATTACATGAGATCATTAATTTCATCTGTTAGCAAGTCTTTATCTCTGACAATATTGTGCGACACCTTCCACATCTCTTTCTTTTTTTAAATTACGTCTATGTTAACAGTTACCACATTGTTCTCAATATCTATTTTCTTTTTAAAATCACGTCTCTTTTAATAGTTGCCACATTATTCTCAATATGAGAAATCATGTCTATCATAATAATGTAACGTGGCATTATTTTGTCTGTCAGTAAGGTTTTCATATTCGAGTATATATGTATTTTTGATAATATTTGATGTCTTCGGCATCTCTTTTCTCTTTTAAAGTTATATTTATCTTAATAGTTACAATATTATTATCAATATGAGAGGTTATAAATTCGCAATTACGGTTTTCACATTGCTTCTATGTTCATAAATAATCTAAAGAAAGTTATATAATATGGACATTAATTCCCATTGCTTCTATGTTCATAAATAATCTAAAAAAAGACTTTCCAATAACAACAACATCAAAACTATTTTCCATGTGAATTTAGCTAGTTGAGTTGTTTCAATTATTTTGGCCCTCTATATTATTGGTTTTTGCCACTTGGCAATTTGTCATAGTTTTTTTTATTTAAATGATTAATTAATGACCTTAAATCATTGTCAAGTAATTAAATTGGTAGTTGATGGATATATCAAATATATACAATAGTTTATTATTTTGATCTTAGCTTCAACAAGACTCTCTGCTTGTATTCTTCCTTTTTTTTCCTTCTTCATTGGATGAAACATGAAAAACATTAGGTTTTGGTACAAATATTTGGCAACTTTTACATGTTTAAAGAATTTATTCAGGAAATCACAAATTTGACCATATTTTGCATATTAAAGAAATCATGTTTTTAACGTACATCCAGCTTGTATAGTACATACCAACTCTTAAATTATATATTTTTAATTACTTACATAGAGTGTGTGTCAGATTTAGCTTAATTTGAAAATTGATTGGTTACTCATCATAAAGTCATTAAAAATATATTGTTAAAAAAATTAAAAAATTTTGACGGAAGGTTAAATGTATTTTCAATTGATCCAAATTGAATACATAGCTATCAAGTAATTGAAAATATATGTACAATTTTAATTTTTTTTAATTTGAATTATATATTTTTTAAAATATATACCATAAAAATTAGATATATTATAAAAATTAGATATATTATAAAAGTTAGAAACCTTAAGAAAATGAAGTTCATATCATATACCAATCTAAAATTTTAGATTTTGGATGTATTATGAAAGTTTCTTTTATAACAAGATATTGGGCCATGCTCCAAAGTTTTATTTAAAGACCAAATATTAGTACGGAGCATCTAAATGGAAGTTAATAAATAAAGAGCAAAGTACAAACAAGCTTGAACTGAGGAAAATATCAATAATAATAAAAAAAGAATAATGACCAGTACTGGTAGCCTGATAGAGCATAATTAAATTTTATTTATTTATTTATTTTTAAATAAGAGCATCCGTTAGTTTTAAAAAAAATTAATATTTTTTATGAGACTTAAATCTATATTTTTTCAAAGCAAATACTGTATTAATTATGCGATTCTAATTAAGTCTTAATCTATAATCATAAATAATAGGTGAATTAAATTGGAATTGGATAACGTCATTTAGGCGCCAAGCCCACCTCATGGTGCTTGGAAAATTAATTGGTTCATTTTTTTTTGTAATTTGGCATTAATTGAGTTTAAACAAAACACAACTAGTGCAAAAAATAAAAATTTAAGGTCACTTATATTCACTATCCTACATAGTTATCTGGTATTATTTTAAACTGATGATTTACCAATCAGATTACTTACCTAATACTGAATGTAGGGATCATATCAGACAAAATATAGATGTACAGATCCCGTTATTGATATTATCCTCGATATCGATTTTATTATTCAGAATAAATGAGTTATTATTCATTTTAGTGATTTTATTATATAATTTATTTATATATTATTTTTATTATTCAACTGAAATGAGTTATATTATGAATAATAACTTATTTTACATGATCATAATAAAACTGATATCGATGACGGTGTCAACAATGATATCTCTCAAAAAAATTTCCTTTTTTTTGGCGATGAAATCAGTACGTGTCAGTCTGAAACCAGTGAGGTTTCTAATTAATTCTACGTTCCTCTAATTAAATTAGCATAATAATCCCCATAATTAATTACGTAGCAATCTTTGAAAATGACATCTAAAAATGCTTCCATCTCTGGTCAACATTCCACCAGAAAACTCATAGATTTGTTCCGTGCATCTTTGAATTTTTATTAGGAAACAGCTAATAGAGTGCTCCTGTCAAATATATAGTATAGTTTAATAATCAGAATTGATTATTAGTCAACATGTTTGGTCAATGGCTTAATGTGTGGCTATGAGCTTTCTAAGTTCTAACAAATTAATTGAGGTGGTTGGTATTAATTTGTGCATGTTTGAGTTTGAAATTGGGTACCTCAGTGGAGGAGGCACAAAATATATATTTAAATGGGTCATATATACATAATTGTAAATTATAAACTATACTTTTAATATTAATTTGTTAGAAAGTATTTGGGAGATATCATCGTTTATATTGTAGTTGATACCGATTTTATTATTCATGTAAAATGAGTTATTATTAATATTAAGACTTTATTATGCAATTTATTATGTACAATATTTTATTATTGAACTCAATTCAAATATCACTAATCTGAATAATAACTCATTTAAGTTAAATAATAAAAATATTATATAAATTACATAACAAAGTAATTTGATGATTTAATTTTACTTCATCTTATATCACATCTATTTAATACATTAAAATATTTTAAAATATTTAAATTATTTTTATTTTACTCTACAAAAGAGGATTTGCTTTTAAGTATGTTAGTCATGATTTTTAAACCGTACATCTGTCAATGGAGTATGACCTGTTCCTAACATATCTGACAATATTCATTTTTATCATTAGGGTTAGGAAATGCATATTTTTCCGTATTTTTCTGCAAGTTCTCTACGGTGTAACGGGTCACCCTGAAAAAAATAGCTCATTTTTCTATTTCAACTGCATGGTAATAAAATTTACGAATTATTTGTTTTTAACATATTTTTATACATAAATAGAAGAATTAAATGGTATATCTATATATTTTTATTATTCATGAATTTTATAGAATGCACTAAATTATTCCTGAATTATACAGACAATCTGTTCTTTCCTCAACACTTCAAAATATAACTACATTAATTATCTTTAGTCTACTCACGAAATTTATACCTCGCAAAACTATTTCCAAATCAATTTCGTCACGATAATTAAATGTACAATAAATTCAAAATATTTAGTGAAATCGGTGATTCGTCACACGGTGGGCTACCCAGTAGTAGACTACAGAGAATCACATACAGAAAAGATCAGTAATTGTAATGGTCACGTGAGAGACTTTGATTTGACTTCCAACGGTGCTTTCCCCTTCCAGCATACAATCCAACACTTACAAAATCTTCCCTTATTTATTGGAAAATAGAAAATGTGAAAAGGAAAAGAAGAAAGAATGAAGCCCCGTTGGGAAACGGGTCAATTTGCTCTCAATTATTTTATTTTTTTGGAGAATTTTTTTTCCCCAAAGAGTATTTTATGTGATCTTGTTTGTACATGGATTGGATTCTTCTTTATTTCTATGCAATTTCTCTAACGTTAAACTAATCAGGACAAAAGAAATGATTGTATCCTAATTGTATGTATGTATGTTTGTTTGTTACTTTATTCCCATCAATCTTTTCTCTCAATTGCAAATTTGCAATGAATGGGAAAGAAAGATAAAATCAATTTATGACACAACCGTTTTTATGGATCTTAGTCTTAAGGGAAGAAAAAGAAGATAAATCTTCTTTAATTTCTCTTTAAGTTTTTGGGTAATTTCTTGTATCTATTTTCATAGATTTTTATAGTTTTATCTGTGCCTTTCAGTTAACAATGTTATTTGATCCTTACACAATTTTGATCAACGTTAGCTAATCTCTTTTAGATAAAAATGGCATCTAATTAGAATTTCTCGACTTTAAATATATAGATAACAATATTTTAGTTACTAGATCAAAAATTAATTTTCAGAATACATTCACTTTGTATTTGAATATCCAACAACATACATGCTTTGACTGAGTACTGCTTCAGCAATCATATATTTTTCTTTAACTTATTTTTCAGATTTTTTTCATAAAAATATAAGTATTTTGAAAAAATTTCAAATTGAGATAGAGACTATCGAATAGAATCAATATCAAAAGATGTACAAAAACTTTTGGCAAAGGATTAGAAAATATAGTCATTTTATACATTTTATACATGAACCCCACATAATGATGCATTATAATGACAACATCAACTCTAAATGCAACAGAAGCATTTAACAAAAAAAAAATAGAGAATATATGGGATGCAATCATCAAACATCAATCCAATAATTGTTTTTGGCTATAAGTGAGAAGCTATGAAAACCCTACATTTTTAAACACATTTTCAATACGGCTCTTGTTTAAAATATGGGATGCAATCATATCAGCATTAATATATCGGATCTTATTAGAACTCTATAGATAAGTATATTTTGACATAAATAATACTAGAACGGGTGATTTTTGGGAAGTCCATGTATTGCATTACTTATGCTGTTATTAAAGAGTGCTTTTAGTTATGTAGGTGAAATAAATTTAAAAATCAAATCTCTAATTTTTGAGGTAGTTTTATTCTTTTAATTTTTTCATTTAATAAAGTTTTGATTATTTTTTAATCTATATTTTATGGCTCATTTTATTACTATCAAAGCAATAATATTATAGAATATATTAATACCTAATATAATGATAATAGATCTCAACTCTCTACGAAAAATACATGTTTAAATTTTATAAAAAATATTTGAAAATGATTATAATTGTCAGGCTAAAGCAAACTCTTATTTCAAAAAAACATATATATATTTGTTTCACACGTATTCTATTCCTTTATTTATCAAACACATAATACTTTTAGACTTTAATGTGTAGCATAAAGGAATTGTTCTCTAATGGAAACTTAATTAACGACGATGTAAATAAAATTTGAGAAGTCAATATATATCAATTCTGTTTTTTAATTAAATTAATTTAATTAGTTCCCTACAAAATCGCAATTATTCACGCACTGGTGACTGGCCATGTGCATAGCATAGTCATGATCTTGTTAAAACATTGTAAAAAAATTTAATAAGTTTTTAACGACATGGCTGCCATGCCAAGTGTGAAATCCATACCAAATTTTTTGAATCCATCAGATAAATCATCTATAATAAGTTTAATTCCTAAGCATACTACTGTTTCGTTATAATGTTTAATGTTTAGTAACAGTAACGTACTATAGTGATTTGATTCACTCCCTAGCTTTTTTATTTTTTTATTTTTCATATTTTTTCATAAGTATGTCATATTTTTTTTCTATTGATTGGGATTGTATATTTAATTTGACAAAAAAATTTAAAATAATTCTGTACGAAATTTGATAAGTTAACAAACTTACTTATTTTTTTTATCAATTAGAATTACTTTCTATGCTTTGGACAAAAATTAGTTTTATGGCTCGATTTAATTTTTAGATCATCTCCTCTTTTTTTTTATTCTTACAGTTGAATATTGAATTATAAAAAAATTTATTATGAATTTTTCCTTCATCAATTATAGATGTGAATTATGAAACAGTAATAGTTATATAATAAACTTGGAATGTATTTTTTCACTAAATGTAAGTCAACTTAATTGTGTTTCTTTCTCTAGCACACGAACTTAATTTTTTTTTATACTATTAATTTTGATTGACAATTTGATATATAAATTGGGTGGTTAGGAAATTGATGTCTAATTGTATTATTTTAAATTATGTGCCAAGTCTAATTCAATTTTTTTCTCCATTATAATTCTTATTTCTCCCTTTTCACACTAGCTAAGAGATGTATAAAATCTATGGTATATTATTGTTGATTGACGATATTAACACATAATAGCATGATATGATGAAAGAAAAAAAACAAGAAATAAAACAAAGTGCATGAGAATGATGCAATTGAGAATTGTTCTGAAAAATTCAATTTGTCATTATATTAGATATTATAATGATAAACTTATTATTTAAACACCATATTTTAATTTGTTTAATTTTCTGTTAAGTTTTTAGAAGTGATATTTTATTTGGGTTTAGCTTAATTTTGATTTGTTCCCCCTCTCAACTTTTAATTTTAAAATTTATTTCATTTATTTAGGGTATTTTACATTTGATGACTTCAAAAAATGTATTCAATTAAGTTGTTTTAAGGAATTAAATTTTATTTCATCTAATTTTAGTTTGCTTTTAAAATTTATATTAAAAATCAAAATCATCTTAAAAAACTCTTTACTCACTTTAAGTTTTAGTTTTATTATATTTTGTTGGTAATGAAAATATGTATTAAACTGATTTTTTGTAAAATGTAACAAACATTTTAGTAGTATATTATTTTAGATCCAATAGATAATTTTGTTATTGTTAAATTAGTTTAATATATTAGAATTCTTTTAAATAATAAATTTTTTTATTATTATCATATGATGAAATTTTTGTAAAATTAATTTTATTTATAAAAATATTATATCCTAGTAATTGGTTTAGATAGTTTTGTACATAATACAAAAACGCGCGCATTTTTTAATATTATATATATATATATTTCCTTTTTTGGGAAATGCATCCTATATAATATTATAATTCTTTTCTCTTTGCTGGCTGCCAAGTTCTAACAATTAATTCGTCAAGACCTCACTTACCACATGAAGTATATTTTTTTTGTTTGCATTATGATTATGAAATGTCAATGATTTTTCTACCAATTTTTATGACTAAATTGAGTACTTTCTCCAATTTTGAAAAAGAGAGGCTACCAAACAGCTTAGAGTCATGAGGAAAATTTATTTGCAAATAAAGGGCAGTGCCGTCAATTTAGTCTGTCAATTGTGGTAGAGAATTAATCTCTCATTTAATGATAAAAATAATATTTTTTAAATAAAATTGTAGGTTCGAAATTCAGATAAAAATGTATTTATAGACATTTAAAATTGTATGGTTTTAATATTCATTTTTATTTTCATAAACTTTAGTCTGTCGTAAAATTAAGAATACATAGATACACGGGGAAATTTTGGTAATGAGATACGCAGATATCTCGAAATTCATGAGGATAAATATCAATTCATGAACTTTTAAAATTAGATAATATTTACTTTGAAAGGAAATTTAAAAAAAAAAGAAAAAGAAAGAAAAAGAAAAAGATGCTATTACAGCATCTACAACACATTAGAGCTATTTACATCTTGTTAATGAGAGAAGTATATTTCCAGTGAAATTGTTTGATTATATTTTTCTGATTTTACGTAGATGTCTGACAATAATATATATATATATATATATATATATATATATATATATATATAGTATCTACATCACACTTATAAATTAATTTATAAATGATTGTAAATGATGACGTCATCATTACGATTGCAATTGTAATTGTAGAGCAATTAATTGCTAATTTCAATATAAAATATCTGCATGGAAATGTCATGTCATATTATAATTGACAATTACATAAATGTAAAATTTAAAACTATTAAATTATATATTAAGCACGACTAAAATTATCATATAATATAAATTTTTCTAGAGATAATTGCTAAAATTACTATATTGTAACAAAGATATAACTTACGCAATTTCATAAATAAAAATGGTTTAGTGTTTGCCTTTTGTCATCTTGAATTTTTTTTTTTTCAATAAAGCAGACTTAAAACGTGCCAATTTTTCTTTTTTTCGAAAACTCGAGATCTCGAAAGTAATCGATGCAAAGAACTTAGCACACTATATTTTTTTAAATAGAGGTTTGTGTTAATATTCACATACATTTTTTTTCAAATATCTTTTATTCAACTTGAATCTATATTTTTTCTATAAAAAAAAATGAAATTTATCACTATTTATATTTGGTTTATGATTTATCTTATTACATGATATAAATGATTAAAATGTTTCTAGGTAGATGGTGGTTTAGGTTTCCTTCCAATCATAATCCATCAAAAGTGGGGACTGAGAAACCTTGTAATTTCAAACCAAAAATGATGAATTAATAAATTTAAATTATAAAAACTGTCTCACATCAAACTTGCGTAATAAATGATGACATGTTCAGATAGATACATGTAACTCATGAAACTAGTTTGCTATTAGTATAATTATATAAAATAATTTTTCTGTACATTTAATTTTTACGATATATTTTTTTAAAAATATATTATTCAAAATATAAAATTAAATTTGTAAATATACTTCCGATTGTTGAGATAAAATGTATGTTAATTTTAAGTTTTAGAATTTGATTGGTCAATTATTGTTAAAATTTATAAATTATTTGATAGAAGGCAAAAAAAAATTCAAATTGATCCAAAATTGATACATATTCTATGTAAATAATTATAAATACAGTTACAATTTTAGTTTTTTTTTTAATTTGATCAATATTTTTCAAAAATATGTACAATAAAAATTGGATGTATGTTAGAATTATTCAATTATATATTAGTTGAACAAATATACTCTTAATAAAAATTATGTAATTTAGTAATTTAAAGGATAATATCATTCTATCATAGAAGAAAAATAATTTGTAGTAATACTAAATTTCACAAACGACAACTTCCATTTCACATCAAAAATTGACGCCATATTTAAGAGAGCGGCTTTCTTCAACGGACAGCAGAAATTTTAGAAAGTCTCCACATTGGAATTGAAATATGAAGTTTGAATCTATCAATTCAATTTCTCTTTCTTTGAAATCATTGATTTTGTTAATAAAAAATTAAATGTATTTAAAAGAAAAATTATTCTTAACCATCTTATGTACACCTCAGAAATATTTATATTTATTATAAAAGCTATTTATATCTGAATAAATAATTGGATATACCGAATATAAAAGGTGTTTATCATTTTTTTTAATTATGAATTTAAGTTAAAGATTCTATAAGTATGCAAAAATATAAACTTTTTTTCAAAAGAAATATAAACATATTAATTTTAAGTACAAGTTAAAGGTGCGAATAAATTGTTGTAATTATTACTTATCGCTATTCTACAATTACATATATATTTACTATGATTATGTATTTACTATTATTATGTACAGTACGGCCAATGATTGGGGTATAAATCTCCCACCGTAAACATTTAAAATCAAATCTCAAAATGATTTACATTTAAATTTCAATTGGTGGAATGCACTAGTAGGATGTGTGTATCTATGAGCTTATATTATTATTATTATTATTATTATTATTATTATAATTATTATTATAATTATTATTAATTTTTTTATTTTTATTTTTATTATTTTGGTGGTTGTGAGACAGAGCAAATTGATCAGAAAAGTCATGTTGTTTTTTAGTCGAATAAACTCAAATTAATTCGATCACTTTCAAGCTCAAATAGTCAAATAGGTGTTATTGTATTGGACATGGGTTGTTTACCAATTAATTTCGATATTTTCAAGTTTCAAATAGGTGTTATTGCATTAATTTAACAATCCTCATTTATTAGTCAAATAATTTGATGGTTGATTCATGCCTCCTGAATGATGATTACAAATTTATTAATTTTACTACGGATCAAAATTTGTATTTTGGATAAAGAAATCAAGTTGTGATTGACGGTTGTGATTTCTCAAAATATAATAACCGCTAAAATTTTTGATCCATAGCAAAATCCCTCTTACAAATTTATCAATAATAATTGTTTGTAATAGAATTATTTTCGGAAAGACAAAAAATAAAATGACATAATATGATTAGCACTTTTGCCTAATAAAAAAAGAGTGGAGATTCCGTCACAACTATATACTTTGATAATCTTGACAACGGATTTTCAAATAATTTCAAAAAAACTTAAAAAAAGAAAAAAAAATTATAACCATATTCATTAACTTATAGATCAATTACATTTCAAATTTCATACAAATTAAGCATTATTTCATACTTCATTAAAAATTATCAAAATTATATAATATTTATAACGGTCAATATCCAACGGTCTTTGATTGAATATCAAATGATTATTAAATTACATAAAATTTGAAACACAATCAATCTATAAATTAAAAATATATTTGTCAATTTTTTTCTATTTTTTCTATTTTTAAAAATTATTTAAAATTAGTTATTAAGATTGTCGAACTAATAGCAGTCAAGAGATCTCTTCCCATAAAAAAATATCACTTTTCTAAGGCAAGAAACTTGAGTAAATAAAAAAGTGCTTGCTAAAGAGGTATGAACATCAAATTAACACTATAATCACATGAATTATGCCTTATTATGACCTCTAAAAGTGAAACTTGCCTCCTTCAATGAATCAAATTAAGCCGTACAGAAACTTTAATATCTCCAAAAGATTTTTTTTTCTTTTTGTTTTGAAGTGCAAAGAAATCTAACGGCCAGGATTGGTCCACTTTATCATAATTTATTTTTCAAGTAGTACTTTATCATAATTTGTACACTTACACCAGTAAATATCTCAGTCCATTTTATGGGGCCCAGACCAAAATATCTTAGCCCAGTAACTAATTAATTAATTAATTAATTACGTTCTAATCCGAGTCAAATTAGGCGCGTAACTTTATCAAAGTAGAGAATCCACTATCTCTAAATTAATGCAATGTAATGTTAAAATGTAAATGTGCTCTTTATCTGGAAAGATATTTTGCTAATTCAAGATTCGTTTTATACATGTGTTAAAGCGCTGTTAATTAATTAATTAATTAATTAATTAAAGCTATCTGAAAAGAAAAGTCAAAAAAAAAAGAGACATTACATTAGCTTGTATGGAGATGATGCACCATGCTAATCCAAAACCAGTATAGGATAGCTATTATTTCATAAAGTGCTTGATGATGTTATAAGCATGCTTTTAACATTCCATATTTGAACTATTTATTTCCCCCTTAAAGTATACATTGTACATTATGATGTCTCCAATTTTTTTTTTTTTGGTGGGGGTTGGTGGTGGTTGGGGGGGGGGGGGGGGGGGGGGGGGCGTGCAGTTAGAAAACTAAGGGTTTATGTATGTTTTTTTCATGAAACTTTAATTGGTGTTGGTTTTGAATATTTGATTTTTTTTATATAGATGGTGTTGCTTTAATCAATTATATTAAGTATGATTTTTTATATCCTATAAATTGAAATTTAATTTTTGTAGGTTGAAATTTTATTGGAAAGTTTTTCATATATATTTATATATTTAATCCAATAAAAAACCTAATTAATTACAATACTAGGAACAAAAGTCAAGGTACTTCCATTTTGTTGTGAAAATATTCCCAAAATGTATATAAAATGCTAATTTTTTTTTATTGAATGTGGTGCTGGCAACATTGCTGATAAATTATATAGAAAGCAATCTTCATAAAACTCTATTTGGATTTTGCCACTGTTTACATGACATGTACAAACAAAGGTAACAAAATAGTGGATAATTATACACTTTTTGACTCAGAGAGGATACAATCTGCTTTAAATCAAGTGATTGATTCTCATGGATAACTATTGAGAAATTTACAAAAGGTAACTTTAATTTAGGCGCAGCACTTTACCTAATATTAGACTAGTAACTTCTGTTCATGGGTTTACTTTTTTTAACATTGTCAATTGATTAGGGATGAGTCCATATTTGACCCCAATTTTTACAATTTTTGTCACTTTAACTTATTATTTAAACCCATATTTTAAACTACTATTTTAGTTTGAGATCTCTGACTTTTCAACATTTTTTTTTCTTTTGAGTGGTTCTTCACTTAAGAAAGCATTAGCTTTTTGCTGACGTGGGATGATGATGGGGTTTTTAATTTTAATCCACTCAAAGGTCGGACAACCAAACAAAATTGTTCTTTGCATGGGATAAAAGCTTAAAAATTATAAATCATCTCTAGTGATAGGTATTGGATTACAAAGATCTCTTCTGTATTTTTAAATTGATTCAAAATATGGCTAAATTGATTAAAAAAATGTATAAGCACAACTAAAAGTATTTTAAATTTTTTCTAATATAATTTTAGAAAAAAATATAGGTCATCTATATTTAGTTTTATTCCCAAAAAAAATCTAAATATTTAATAAACATATCTAACAGCTTAAATGTGAATTTTAATGAGAATACAATCTGAAATGAAATCAAATTGATTAAAAAATATGTATAAACATGTTTAGAAGTGTTTCAAATGCATTATAATATAATTTTACACAAAATATAGATCATATATGTTCAGTTTAGCACAAGAAACGCATATAAATATTTAATAAATATTCCTAACAACTTATATATAAATTATGATGATATTATGATTCGGAATGAGATCAAATTATTTAAAAACATATATAAACATATTGAAAATTATTTTATAACAATTTTAGTGCTATTTTAGGCAAAATATAAGTCGTATTTGTTTAATTTAGCAACGAAAACTCATATAAATACTAAATAAACATATCCAACAGTTGATGTGTGAATTATGATAATATTTCAAAAAGAAATGAAATCGAATTGATTAAAAACGTGTACAAACATGTCCACAAGTGTTTTCAATGCATTGAAATGTAATTTGAGGTTAAATATAGATCATAACTCATCAATTTAGTTTCAAAAAAATCAAAAAAATAATAAGTATACATATCTAGCTGTTTATGCGTGAATTTTGATAAAATTATGATCATAAATATGGCCAAATGAATTAAAAATGTGTATAAAAATTTTCAAAAGTGTTTTAAATGCATTCTAATACAATTTTATGCAAAATATCTGTCGTATATGTTTAGTTTAGCTCCAAATATATATAAATATTTAATAAATATATCTAACAAGTTATGTATAAATTTTGACGATAATAAGATAAAAAAAATTAGGTCAAATTGATTAAAATAAGCATATCTAACAGATTACTTATGAATTTTGACGATATTATGATCAGAAATGAGATCAAATTGATGAGATATATAAATATGTTCAAAAGCGTTTAAATATTTTGTAATGTAATTTTGGACAAAATATTGCTAACATATTTTCAGTTTAGCATGAAAATTGAGATAGAAGATCTCTTTGGTGTATATATAAATTGAATAACTTTATCCCCCACCCCAAAAACAAATCTCAAAATTTTTTTAAATGTAACTTTATATGCATAAAAATTATTTTAGTCAATATTCGGGGTTTTTAAATAATTGGAGTTTCTTGACCGATGTTATCTCCTTCCTAATTAATATTTCTTTACACTTCAAATATATATTTTTTTTCATTTGAATAATACATTAGCTCTCAATTCTCATCCACATTTACAATAGCTATTGACATTCTTGAATTAAGGCAATGTGACTATGATATTAGCTTTTGGATTTCATATATGGCATACTTCTGAAAATTTGTTTTCTTCTTTGTACCTATATCTATTTTGTGTATTTATTGTTTCAACTTTGATATTGGAGAAGTCAAAAGAAAAGGAACCTACCACCAAACAATTATATGGCGGCTGCTTAGGTGTTTGAATCTAAGAATGTGGCTTCTTATGCAATGCACACCTTTGCTTACATCATTCCTCCATTAGTGACAAAAGAAAAAAAATTGAATTATTTTAGATGATAAATCAGCATGATTTAATATGGTAAGGTTTATTATTAGTGGTGAAATAGGTATTAGATTAGTGAGAACCAGGTTTTGATTTGACGGTAAAAATAATATTCTTTATCTGAGAGGTTTCAGATTCGAAATTCGGGTAGAGGGTTCTTCACGGATATTTAAATTTGGGTAGTTTAGACTCTTATTTTCATCTAAAAAAAATATTAGATCAGCGTCGACTTATTTTTTTTTAAAGTTTCTGATGGTAAAAATATAAGGAAATTTTCCTAAATTCAAATTGATCCCACAAAGCTCCGCCACTGTTTATTGTGGTTTTTACTTTTTATGAACTCCTCTCAATTTAAAAAAAAAAGCATCACACTTGTTGCACTAATTTTAAGTACAACAGAGAACTTATCATCATATGGTTCAATAATTCTGTTATAAAAATATTTTTGAATTATATGAATCAGTCTTCAACAATTATTGACAGCAATAATTAGCTAAAGCGATATATTATTTAGGCCTACATTGCAATGCACCATCAATCATACAAATCCTTGTATATACATTTCTTCCCAAAAATATTTATTGCAAAGTCAAGGGGTCATATCTTTCTTTAGAGACCATAATATATCATTGAAAAGCATCAATTTAGCTAACATATAATCCCATCATGGTTTTATCACTGTCCTAAATCATACATTATTGGAAATTCTCTAACTCAATCTGACTATTCCTGAGGCCTTTTTAATTAGTTGGTAATTGTGAGCCTGATAAAAAAAAAGCAACATATTATTCAAAATTGGGCTTTGGTTATTTTCTAAATTAGTTGCCTCAGGCCCAATTTTTATTTGCAATTACAAATTTTCCTTGGGCCTAGTAGCATACCCAAACCGAATTGTTTAATTTTTCGTTATGGTCTCTTTTTATGTTGGCGTTCAAATTAAAAAACCCAAAAAAACAAAACATATAACATTGGTCTTAAACCTTATTTTTTTTTTCCAAAAAAATAAAATAACACTAGAATTTTGTATATTTACAGTGGGTATGAATTAGTTGCTTCATATTTTAATTGAGTTAGCTCTTATTGTGGCTGTAATATTATCAAAACTTTCAAATTTTCTTCAACTTATTTTTTTTAGATGTACATAAATTAAATCAAGCTAAATCAAATAGATATGACAAATATTTGCATAAAATACTTTTTAGGATCATACTTCAAAATTCATTAAAGTTAGTTAAAAATTCTAAAAAAGTAAAAAATGACATTCTACACTGTTTTGATATAAATTTTTTATTGAATTACTTGGATCGATGTTTCAGATATGAAATTTTAAAATTTAATCCGTAAACGCTTTTAGCGGAAATACTTATAGAAATACATCAGCAAACAAATATTATGAAAAAGATTCTACTAGAATCAATTTATGTTACATCTAAAATTGTCTTTTAATCTTTTTTATCATCTTAGAATCCATTTATATTTGTGAATTTATCAAAATTCACGTACATGTACATAAATTTATATTTGTACATGTACATGTACATAAATTTATATTTATACATGTACATGTACATAAATTTATATTTATACATGTACATGTACATAAATTTATATTTGTACATGTACATGTACATAAATTTATCCGAGCTAAATCAAATCTATAAAACAAATATTATACATAAAACTATTCTAAATGTATTTGTAATGCATTTGTATATATCTCTTTATAATATTTTTAATCAATCTAGGATCTAAATCTCATTTGTAGTTATAATATCATCAAAACTGCAGTCATAGCACAGTAATGATAGATCTTGTTTATTTACGGAGAGACGTAGATTCAAATCCTGCAAGACGTATTTAAAAAGAAATAAATAATCGAGACTAACGAGAGCTCTTATTTCAAAAAATAATAATAATATCATCAAAATTTAAAAAGTTTATTTTATCTTATATTTTCACATATACACGACTTATTCGAGTTAAATTTAACAAATATGATAAATATTCCACATAAAATTTCTTTCATATATAAAATTTCTTTCATATATAAAATTTCTTTTATATACGGGTGGTAACTAATTCGGACTTTAATGTAACCTCTCTTGAGTCTTAACCCAATTCATATTGCACCAACAAAACGGCCCCTTGTGGCCATGAAATCGCCTAGAGGGTTTCCTCCATCACCCGCCATGACCATGGACTGATTCTCCTTCCCTTTCTCTCTTTCCCAATTTCATGTCTCCTCCAACGAAGATCTCCGCTGTCTAGTCTATTCATCGAAGAAGATCGAATCTCGAATCAATCCCGGACGCAAGAGTCCCGAATCGAATCCCCCTTTCTCTCAGATCTCCGCTAACTCTTTACCCCAGATCTAGCGCCGATCGATCTAGATCTAGGTCGACCCGCTGTCGGGATGGCCACTCGAGCGGCGCATTCCTCGTACAGAGATCGCACGAACGAGTTCAGATCGGCGGTGGAGAGCGCCAGAAAGCAGTTGAATGTTGGCGCGAGTAGTAGCAGTGGCAGCGGCGGTGGATCCAGATTGGAGGGTACGAAGGCTGTGGCATCGATTCAATCGGAGTTTAATAGACGAGCTTCTAAGATCGGGCTTGGGATTCACCAGACTTCTGAGAAATTAGCCAGGCTCGCCAAATGTGAGTTTCTGTATTTTATTTCTTGTTCTGGCTGCTTTATTTTAGCTGATTTGATCTAATGTAAAGGAGGGGTTGTTCCATGACTAAACTAAACTCTTACACAAGTAATGTTTTTTTTGTTTCCGTGAAGTAGATTTAAGCAAGAATTGGATATTAATATTTCTGTTATATCTATCTTGTCTCAAAATTAGCTTTTTATTGGATTGTTGTCCGTTCTAATTCCATGCATTAGGTGGGAAGTAGTGAAAAGTTTTAATAGTACGATGTTAGAGTACCATTGGCCCTCATAGCCTTTGCTCTGGTGTTTGCGCGCGCGCGCATGTGTGTGTGTGTGAGAGAGAGAGAGAGATAGAGAGAGTATTTAGTTGTTGAATGTAAGGCTGTCTGATATCTAAATCGAAATTGTACTGTCTGATTTGCTCTGTTATTGCAGTGGCTAAGAGAACATCAGTGTTTGATGACCCAACAAAAGACATTCAAGATCTGACGGCTATTATAAAAAAGGACATTGGGGCTCTAAGTGCTGCAGTTGCCGATCTTCAGCATTTACGTGATTCGCAAAATGAGAGTGGTAACATTTCAAGAGACACCACCAGCCACTCTACTACTGTCATAGATAATCTGAAGAATCGCCTCATGAGCACGACAAACGAGTTCAAGGATGTTCTAACCATGAGGACAGAGGTTGGATTATGCTATTTTTCTTTTGGCAAATTTAAGTATTTCCTGCAAAATACTCTTAAATGTTTCACCACTTTTTAGCAGAAGGCACCGATGATTCTATTGATTGGGAAGTGATACGGAATATTTTATTCATTACAAATGACTGCAATTATAGATTATTTTTTTTGCATCAATTAAGTAGAACTTGGCCGACTTATGAAAAGCAACTCGATGGACTCGTAGTTACACTTTAGTAACTTAATCTCAATGGTAATAGTTAGATTTTTCTGCACTAAACCCGAAAGTAATGTTTAGTTCCATTTTATATGGGAGAACTCTGGATGATTTTCACATACACAAAGAACATTAAGTGTAATTTGCGATGAAATAGAATGAAAAAAGGTTTGAGTTGTTTATATTTAAATTCCTTCGAATTATTAATAATGATAAACTGGTGATGCAGAACATGAAAGTGCACGAGGATAGGAGAAAGCTATTCTCTGCCACAGCTGGAAAGGAGCCAGCAAATCCTTTTATAAGACAGCGACCTCTTGTCTCTAAAGGCAATTCTTCTGATTCTGCTGCCCCACCTGCCCCTTGGGCAACCGATTCGTCTTCCTCTGCTCCCTTGTTTCCCAGGTCTACATTGACTAATAGGTTTATACATTATTTAATGTTTTTATGGTTTAATAGTGCGTTATCAGTATGCATCATTTTTAGGTCCTTTACAATTGGATACTGTATGGCTAACAGGGCAATTTTGATGTATTACTACTCACTAGACCTACACATCCTTGTACATGCTGGTTGGTTCTTACCTTTGAATGATGCAATCTTTGTTCCGTCAAGTGTTAAATGGATTCTGCATTTTCTCTATTGTATTCTTCTCCAGAACATGATGATTGTGCTTCAAATTAAGCCTTATTACCATATTTTGAACATTTGACAAACAAGAGGCACAATGTGCTCCAGTAAAAAAAGAAAATGTGAAACCAATCTGCATCAGCTGGCAACCTGGCATGTTTTAATTTGTAGAGCTGCAGTCTGGGATTTTTCCTAGGTTCCAATTAGCATTTCTATAGGATAGTGATATGGCTATCTGTACTACTCTGGGTACAGCTTTGTCAGACCTGGATTTCTGTATTGTTTATAAGTAGATATGGTATGACCGGACCCATACACAACCAGTCCCACCTGTTAACTTGTTTAGTATTGCACCTTGCTAATAGATTTTCATGAACAGTCCTTGTCTTTCTGCTTAATACAGGAAAAAGGGGAATGGAGACCCTTCATCGTCGACTCAGCCACTGATGCAGCAACAGCAACAACTGGCAGTGCAGCAAGACAGCTACATGCAGAGCAGAGCGGAGGCTCTCCAAAATGTTGAGTCGACCATTCATGAACTGAGCAACATCTTCACCCAGCTCGCCACCATGGTTTCCCAGCAGGGAGAGATTGCCATCAGGTTTTCTAAATATCCTGTTTTGCTTTTCCTTGGTTAAAGAGATTTAGATTTTTTGTCTATATTATAGTAGTTGTGGTTTTCATGGCATGTACTGTGGTCTGAAAGCTGCAACCACAATTTTTCCTATTGGCACAAAATATTTTCTGATTTTTTAGAGTTGAATTCCTGTTATGCTGTTCTCATTTAATTGCGTCAAATTCCTAGGGTAGCTCTGGCCCTTGCTAAACCCTTCCAAAGTGGACCAGAAAATAGCAAATGAGATTTCAAGTTCCCCTATTTGTCTCTTCCAACAGAATAGATTAATAATTCAAAAGTTAAAAATACCATGCAGTAAGTACCATGAGTTGATTCTTAATAGGTGTCAACATGGTTAGGCATCACATATGGTTCTCTAAGTGCAAATGTGTTATTTCCTACATTTCCAACTGCAACATGACTCCTTGTCTTCCTCCGCTCTCAAATTGCGATTGAGATGAATAAAGGATGTTCCCCTTTTTTTCTTACTTCCACAAATAAAGAGAAATAAGGTTCCTTTTATGAAAATCCTTATTGGCTGACCTTACAAAACAGTCTATTAGAATATTGTGGAGAGTTCTAGTGATTTTCCTTTTGCTCGCCACAAGTAGATATCTGATCGCATTAGGTCTTGGTTCAAGACTGAGGGCATAGGCTCTTAAGAAATTAGACAGTTTAAAAGAAAGCTTTTTGCTGGTTGAAGTTTCAATCCTTGTGCTGGTTTTTGCTTTGTATGAATTTTGGTCCAAAATGGCTACCTATAAAAGGTCTAAAACAACATGAGTTCCCCAATTCTCTGCTAGTACTGTGTGTTGCACAACGGCTGTCTGAAATACTAACCAGTAATGGTACTATTACTTTTGCTAAAGGCCTCTGTTATGCTCTCAAACTGTGAATCTTAATAATTTTTCATTGTCATTTTCAATTCTGGTAATGTTGAATTAATTGAGGTGAGCAAATTTTAACAGAATTGACGAGAATATGGAAGACACATTGGCAAATGTGGAGGGAGCGCAGGGGCAGCTGCTCAAGTACCTAAATAGCATTTCATCGAACAGGTGGCTCATGATCAAGATTTTCTTTGTCCTTATGGTCTTCCTCATGATTTTCCTCTTCTTTGTTGCATAATTGTATTATTATTTTTTTGTTCTATTAGCACAAAATAATGCTTTCTTTTTGGGCCCCCTTGATTCTGTTGTGCTGTTATTTTGTCTCCTTTACAGTAAATGTTTGACCATGCCTATTGGCTCAAAAGCATCCTAGCTCTTAGCCTGGAATTGTTTGTTTATAATAGAGCAGTGCTGATACGTCGGACTATGTGAAACGATCGAATATACATAAGACTTACTTTGTTATGTGTTTGATTGATTATGAACATTTTCTTCAGTAGGTTTTGCATTGAATTAATTTTGTGAAGGCTAGGCAACTCGTGCCATGTTGGCTATTATTTCAGGAACTTAAATTTAGAACACTGATGTTATGGTCCTAAGTTCTCTCTTTATTTTCTATTCTTTTCTTTGTTCCATTTCTTATTATGGTTGCTTGTTTGTTTGGTGTGGGTTGATCCTGTCAATACTCTGACCCTGTTGCAGTGTCGTAAGTATTGCGTTTTTTATGATAGAGGCTTGACATGTTTCTTTCAATTCATATCTGATAAACTATTAAAAATATATTAACTAGTGGTAGCAGAAGTGAAGAAGATTTCCCCAAAAAATAAAAAAGAAAAATAAAAAAAGAACAGAAAACCAAAGAAACTTTTTGTTTGCTTCCTGCATGCTCTTGTGGCCAATGAGAAAGGACAGGAATTTGCGGATAATGCTCTGCTGATGTGGCACATCCAGATTCTTCATCAAAATAAAACCTGGTTCAAGGCGAACAAGTGGAAGAACTGATCCGGCTTTTGGCAGTAACATAATTGAGACATGCAAATTTGCGTTAGTGGGCTATTAAAATTTTGTGATTGGGAGGTACCCACTGCCTTTATCTATGTTATATACACTTGGAGAAAGGTACACAATTATTATTTATCAGATACTAAAAACTTTTGAGGTGGCATTCGTTTTTGGTAAATCCCCTTTTAGTGCAATGCAATCCGGATCTGGACTTTTGATACAAGCGATAGATTGTAAGATGCAAATCCAACGGATGGGAGGTCGCTGTCGTTGAATCGCAGTCCCGTGTTCCAGCGGAATAAGATATACTAAACTAGTTCCCATTATATCCAAAGCAACACGCTAACGAATGATCCTTCAGAAAACCCTATCTAGAGGCGTAAATGAACGGTGCTTCTATTCTTCACCGAAGGGATAATTTAAGGATTGCCTAATTGTCACGGGCAGATGCACGCCCCTGCCTCTTCTCTCTTTGTTTTTGTGAGCTGAACTCGGTGCATACCGTACGAAGTCAATAAATCCGTTCGCTCAACTCCTGCTGTAATCTCAGCCGTCCAAGCTGATCAAGGAGTCAAGGACCTAGAGTGGGGTTTCTGTTTTAGAGTTGATAGAAAAATCTGCTAAATATTAAGGATAAATTTGGTTTATTTACTTAAATAGTGGTTAGAATTTGGTATATTTGGTAAAATTTATTGATGTGTTATATTTGGCCGTGGGCCAAAATTAATTGTTAGTAATGTCAATTAGAAGGAACTTTTAAATTTTTATCAAGAAGTAAAAAATTTCACATATATTTTTCTAAAAATTTAGTGGGGTTAATTGACCGAACTAAAGTCTTATTGGCTCCTCTGTCGTAGTTACAAATTAATATATTTTTATGAGGTGAGTTGTATCCAAACTATCGAGAATATTGAAAAATAATCTCATTGTCCAACAAATGTTCATCAAGTGATCTACATTTTAAATTGAAACACAAATCAGAGTCAGAAGTTTTTTAAAACTTATCGAAGAGCCAAGCAATTTTCATTTTTGTATTTAGTTATCAATTTATCATTGATAATATTGAAGAACAAAAAAAATGCGACATATTTGTTCATTTTTCTCAAACTTCGAGATTTATTAACATAATATATGTACTTTATTTGTAGTTACTATGGGATTTCTTTGGTGATATGATAATTTATTATAAGATAGGACACATTGAGAAATATGACAATTGAAGCCCAAATTCATTAAAAACGAAAATTAATGTGTTTTTATCATTTTTAATTTATATGACCAAGTACCAAATTTGGTGCAAATTTAGGACTGCTTTGATCGCTGTTTTATTATTGAAAACTAAGTCATTAATTTACCAGATTTCTTAATCAGCGGACATGGATTTTTAAAATGCACTAAATATAACACACTGTTTATTTTAACCATAATGATATTTCTATAATTTAAATATAACTTATCACATTAATTATAGTAGGAGAGCCTTGCATATTGAGTCTTTGTTCATAATTTTTTTTATATATCAAATATAAACATTCAAAATTATCTTAATTTTTATTAAAAGACAATTATGTGCAACTTTAGGACTGCTTATACAACTTCCACCATACATTTATACATCGGAATTAAAATGAAATAAATTTCTCAAAGAAAGAAAAAGTATATTAAACCTTAAAATTGGCAACTTCCACCATACATCGTTTTCATATTTGCTATTGTGCTAATTATAAAAAAAAAACGGAACTGATCAATCAATCATAAAAATAATAAATAGGACATTTTCAATCTGAATATGGCATACATATTCATTAATATACGTTCATTTTTATACCGAAACAATTAATTAACGGGAGCTGATATACAAATATCGTCATTGATATTATTGTCGATACCGACTTTATTATTCATATTAAATGAATTATTATTCATATTAGTGGCTTTATTATACAACTTATTTATACAATATGTTTATTATTCAATTTAAACGAGTTATTATTCAGATTAGTGACATTTGAATTGAACAATAAAATACTATATAAAATAAATTACATAATAAAATCATTAACATGAATAATAACTTATTTTTACATAAATAATAAAATCGGTATCGAATATGATATTAATGATAATATATCTTTCAAATATTTTTCTTAATTAATAGCACTGAAAAAAAAAGCCTCCTTAAAAATAAAAACGAACAACACAACAGCATGAAACGAGCAATACATCCTGTGCTGTCCGTACTTGCTCAGAGCCGAGAGTATTTGTTTTGTACATCCAACAGATCCAAAGGCTGGGAACTTGGGATGGCGCAGTAGGAATTTTTCTTCACCGTGAACCAAACCCCGTACAAGTACAACCGTAGACCAAAGGAAGCTTCCGGTGATCCGGGTGTAGCCAAAAATATATAAACTGAGCTCTTTTCTCTCTCTACCTCCTCTCTGGTGTCTGTTTCTCTTGCCATAAAGAAATCGCCGCTGTCTGTTCGGAGCTCGCCTCTGGCGTTCTCTCTCTCTCTCTCTCTCTCTATTTTAACCCTAATCCTTCCCTCCTTCCTTTCCCTCTCTCTGACTCCTCTCTTCTCACTCATTCGTTCGAACAATACGAGCGCTGGCTTGCTTCCTTCCTCCCCTTATCTCGAAATTCCTCTTAAAGTTTCCAATTCTCACCCGATTTTTGGAATCTACGAAACCCTAATTCTATCTCCAGCTTCTCCCCCTTTATCGATCCGAATATATATACATATTTTTTGTTTGAATTAGGCGCATAGAGCTCAGATCGATCTAATTCGATCTAGGCAGAGCAGGGACGCTCAACCGACACTCAATCCTTTCTCAATTTCGCGCAAATATGGTAGGTGGAGGCAGCAGGAGAGACGACGGCCCGGTCAGGATCAACAGCACTAATGTTTTTGCGGCGCTAGAAACCCTCAAGAAGAAGAAGAAGTCTGACAAGGAATCGTCGAAGAAGGGTTCTTCTAAGCACGGGAGTAGCAAGGGGAGCAGTAATAAGGAGCCTGAGCCACAACCCGTGGTATGGGCCCCGACAACTCTTAACGCCACGTCATGGGCTGACGTGGAGGATGATGACGACGATTTCTATGCCAACACGGCCCCACTGCAGACATCCTGGGGACAACCTGACCAAAGGGGGAGCAAAACTGAGGATACAGTCGACGAGGTTCTGTTCTAATCTAGAAACTTTACATTGTTGATTTTCTAATGTTAAGAATCTTGGATTCAGGTGTTATTTCATATATATAGTTCACTCTATGCATTTAGTGTGCCGGTGCTAGTTGACGATTTTTAGATTAGTCCAGTAATAGTTTCGTAAAGGGTTAAAAAACTGAGCCTTTCATATAACAAGTTTTAGAATGTATGATCTGCTGAAACAACATCCTTATTGTGTGTGCTGTGTGTATGTCTTCTGTTGCTACATTAATAACACAATTTTGTGCTCATGCATTATTAGTGAAGAGGTCATGTTGTTAATTGTTTCAATGAAAATTATTGTTAGGTCACATGTTTATGTCTGGACAGTTGTAGAACTATTTTTCGCTTAAGTATTTGAATAGCATCGCAGCTTCTTGATCCATCCTTTTCTGTAAAATGTTTTCATTTTATCCATTTAGGAGCTTCTGGGTATGAACATTATTGTCAAAAAATGTTCACACCTTTCTTGTGGAAATTGTATGATTTCAATCCTAAGGAAGATAACATTTTAACTAATTGTGGAATTTTACCTTTACCTGTACAATGTATCCTCAATTCCTCAAATGGTAGCAAGTTGATCTACATCACATTTGCAAACTCAAATAATGCAATAAAATACTGTGATGTGTGCCTTTTTTTTTTTAAACTAATGACCAGTGGCTATCTGCTTTCATTAATAAAACCAAATGTTACAATCTACAAAATAAACCAACCAGGGTTGTCTACAGGGAACCCTTGGTAGTTGAGTGATATTGAGCTTGCTATGTCCCTCCACAGATCCTTGTCCATATCCTCGTTATACCATAACCATGAAGCCCTATATTAAACCCCTTCTATACAGTATGAATTAAATTCAAGAACTGCTTACTAAATGCAATCTGTAAACTCTAACAAACATGACACTGTTTTTTTACAAGTACTTGCCAAATATTGAAGCTCTTATAAACAAACCTTTTTTGTATGCTAACTTTGGAAGAGCCATATGTTAATGTTGTGGCAATCTATTTCCATTATCTCATTCATATCATAATTTCTGAAGTCTCATTATGCAATTGCAATGAAGGTCAAAGAAGTCAAAACATGACACTTGAGTTGACATATCTCTGTTTTAAGGACGCTCTACTGTGCTATGGCATATGACATTTATCTTTTTCCTCGGCCTTTTTGAAGTCTCTTTCCATCAATATTTTCTTGGGTGTCTGAATTTTCTGAATAGTCTTATGCTTTGCTTTTATAGAGCAGAATGTCCAAATAACTTAACTATCATAGCTGCTTTTTATGGGGTTTGTGCAGTTGTATGATGTGGGGGTTTTTTTTTTATTTTCATTTGGTTATGCAATACGGGTTTTCTGTCAGTTCTGTTAGTATTTCTTGTTGTATTAAAAGTGAGACCTGCTGACAACTACATGCTTTTGAGTTTTTGTTCTTTGGATTTCTGGCAAGTAAAAGCAACCTCTGAATCCTTGTACCCATTATACACAGTTACTCCTGTTTGTATCAGCCTGTGAGGATTGATCAGCACCATTGAAATATACAACTGATTGAAAAGCTTAGTGCCTAAGGCTGAATTATCTTTTGGTTCATAGTTCATACAATCTATTATCAGTTTAATTTTTTTTATTTAAATATGTTACAACCATGTTTCTCGTCTGATATTGTAGGAGAGTGAAAGTGAGGATGAGGGTCTCGGCATTGATGATGGAGATGATGAAGAGGATGGTGATGAAGAGGCGGCTTCTGCTGAGCCAGTTCATGTGAAGTCTGCCCCTGCACCCCCTCCACCTGCCAAGGATACTGAGCGACAACTGTCTAAAAAAGAGCTGAAGAAGAAGGAGCTGGCTGAGCTTGATGCCGTGTTGGCTGAGCTTGGTCTTGCTGGGAACAAATCCAAGAATGAAGAAGGTATTGTGGCATTTGCTTTGCATCTTTTTAGTGTATGCATTTTCTTTTGTTTATCTTTTTAGCTTGATGCTGTGTTTATCTTTTATTTATGGAGGAAATGCTTTGGTTTCCATCTTTTTATGGGTTGAATATGCAAAATTAGGTTTCAGTTGCCTTCTGGAACCTCCTGACATGAAGTGATGTTTTTATGAAAATTGAATGTGATTTGTCCATATTTTCCACAACTTGAAATGTGCTTTTCCCATGTTGCCCTGTTTATGGAGTAATGAGTCAACAAACCTTGTTTATAGGTCAATTAGGAAACTCGAGTTTTTGTACTGGTGCCATCCTGGCCTATTTCCAGAAATTTGGAGCTTTCAAATAGCTGACAGGCTTGATACTTTTAGAACCATGATGTTTTAAATTTTTTGTCATTACACTTCTATCTGTATACTATTTACAAATAGAGGTCATGTTGGTTACAAGTATAGCACAGCACAGGTAGCCATGTCCAGACCTATACCTGCATGGTGTTCCGCTCTGAAGATAGGCCCATATATATGTATTGGGGTCATGCCCAGTGTAGTGCAATAAATATTTGACCAATTGGGTCGAGTGAACAGACAGGTTTTTATTGTCCTTACCCTGCCAATAAATAATAAGACTATTTGGATACAAGGCCAACTGGTTCTTGACCATGTATTACCTGGTAATTAACATTTTTCACTTATTGTGTCCTTCTTCCATGCTCTGGTGAATCAATAACTTTTCTTCGAAGGATTGTTCAGCATGAAACTTTCTTTTGGCAATTATTTGATCCCCTGGAATTACAGATGGCAAGCAAGGTGAGCAAGTTGAAGGTGATAAGAAAGACACTGCAACAGCTCCAGGTGAGAGCAAGACCTCGAAGAAAAAGAAAGCCAAAAAGGAGAAATCTTTCAAGGAGTCCCAAGATCAGGCTGAGAATTCTGACACCAATGCTAGCCAACCCACCAATGAGGAGGGGCCAGCTGTCAATGCCGACCCAGAGGATGTCAAAGAGCGCCTCAAGAAGGTTGCTTCAGCCAAGAAGAAGAAATCAGGAAAGGAGTCTGACACGGCAGCCAAGAAGGCTGCCAGTGAAGCAGCGGCTAGGAGTGCTCGGCTTGCGGCTGCCAAGAAGAAAGAGAAAAACCACTACAACCAACAGCCAGTTCGGTAAATAGTGGTTTCTCATCAATTTTGGAATTAGTCTGGGTTGGGTGGGTTAATGGATGGATTATAATGGCCTTGTTCTTTGTTGATGGCTGGTTTGAGGAATAAATTTGAACAGGATGTGTTTTGTTTTTGTGTTGTACTTATAGACTTGTTAAGGTGTCTTTACTGTCCGTCTCTCTATCTGTTTCAGCTTGTTTTAGTTAGGAAAAGTGTTTGTTTTTGACCTTTATATTTGTCGAACTTAAAAATGTTTTGGGAAAATATTTCTCTTTTGGTAGTCTTATTGTATCTGCTATTGGCCATTTTGCCATGGGCGGTGGGATTGTACTTGTATGGTTTTCCATATCATACTTTACAGGTTTCGTCTTCCTGACTCCTTGTAATTATTTATATTGAATTGATTGTTAAGTTCTCTGAAGTAGATACAGCGCCACCTTGAGAAATTTGTAAATGGTATATTTAGCTTATGTAGAGGTCTGCTAGGTGGCTCTGTTTTATATCCATGGACGAGTGAGTTGTGGTGGGGTTTTGATTTTTCTTGTGCAGTACTGCATAGCTTACGGATGGATATATTATAAGAGTTTTTTTTTTGATGTTTATATTGTATGAATTTTAATATGATCGGAGGGTAATATGCTGTATAATATAGTGTAGTGCAGCGGATGATATGAATCTGTTGTGATGAGGCTTATGTGAGGCCATTCACGAGAGGCATTTACTTCCCTTCTGCTGTCATAGATTCGGACTGAAGTGGACTAATTCTTTCATTTTTACCCGAAATCTTTTTTTCTTCATTTGCAACTCAGGAGTCAGAACTCAGAACCCAATAAAACGAAAAGACCAAACTGATAGTGGACCCAACAAAAACGCTAAAATATACGGCCCAAAATGCTTTTTCTTTTTCTTTTTTTTTTACTTTTGTTTTACTTTTCTTTTTCCCTCAGCATCCTATATAATCATTTATTTACTAAATCTTCGGGTCCCATCCCACAGAGCCATTCCCTGATTTCCATGTTCCTCCTCCTTTTCTCGAGTTTTAGTTAGCAAAAAAACAATTTCACGCTATCCTCTAACGGAGTCTAATCTCTCTTCCGATGATCTATCAATCCCATCCTCTTGGAAGAATCCGTAAAGAAATCTGAAGAATCCATCAGTCACAAAGAAGGAAGGAAGGATCGGCGTAACTAGGAAGGTGAGTTTCTTCCGATTCAAGCATTTTCTCGCCTGACACGCGACCAGTCGGTTTGGCTAAACTGTGGTAGCAACAATGGACTATTTCTAGCTAGGTCCTAATTTCGAATTTAAGGTATGTTATTTAACAAACAATGGCGGAGAAAAACGGGGCGGGGGTGCAGGGGGTGGCTGAGCTCCTGTGGGCAACCCCTCGCTCCATCTCTGGTACCGTGTACACTAATTAGGTCTGGTACCAGTATTTACTGGTCTTGAAAGTAAATTTTAGGTGTTTTTAGTACTATTCTCTTCTCAAATCAGCTTCCTTATTGAATAATGAAGCTTCAATTCAACAAGACAACTTTAGTGATTTTGTTATCTTGATTTTGCCAGATGCCCTGGACTCTACGGAGAGCTTGAAGCACAGTTTGGGGACTGAGATTCAGTTCTTGGTCCCCATACAGATGGTTTCTTTTGCATAACGACAATAAATAATGTCCCAATTGTTAGCAAGCTCCTTGTTTCTCTCTCCTTTCCCCGTTCCCTCTAAAAGGACAAAGCTCAACACACTCTTCTTCCCTTCTTCAAAACGAGGATCAAACATCCCTCATTTCCCATTCAAAAAGCCAAATTCAAATTTTAATTTCAATTCAAGTTCAAGAGGTGTCTTTAGGGTTCACTCTACAAGGGAGCCTTTTGAGAAGACCCGCGCTTTCATAAACTCCCTACACCCTATATGGAAGGAGGGGCTTTTTATTGTCAGATGCTCTGTTGCAGTTGCCGTTATTTCAGTTGCCGGCCTTCTGGTCTGGTATGCCCGGCTCAAAGCCCAACGATTTGTTGAAACCAAGCTCCTACCATCTGTCTGTTCAATTCTTAGTGAATATCTTCAAAGAGAAATAGATTTTGGCAAAGTGAGAAGCATCTCTCCGCTGGGAATTACTCTCCAATCATGCTCAGTTGGTCCGCATAGAGAGGAGTTCTCTTGTGGGGAGGTGGATGTGGTAAAATTACGCATCCGCCCTTTTGCCAGCCTAAGACAGGGCAGAATCGTAATCAATGCCTTTGTCTCCCAGCCGTGCCTCCTGGTCTCTCAGAAGAAAGATTTTTCATGGCTTGGTATTCCTCCTCCTTCTGAAATAAGCTATAAACGCAACTCAAGTGAAGAAGGGATAGATCACCGCACCAAAAGCCGCAGAGTTGCAAGAGAAACTGCATCTGCCAGGAGGGTGCTTGAAAGGGATTTATTAGCAAGAGAGGCAGCTGAAAATGGGTATGTTTTGCCTAAAAGAGGCTTTGTTGTGGTATCATCTGAGGACTTGTTACAAGACTCGAAGACTCAAAATTGGAATCATTTTGAGAAATCTAGTGAGAATTTTTGCATGGATCAAGAGATGCACTCAAAGGATTCAAGAATCGTGGATGGGTCAAGACATGCAGATCTGGAGAAGTCATTTGGGATTAAGGCTCGCATGCCCATTTCAAAGTTCTGGGCCCAGTTAATGCCTGATTTTACGAGGCGAAGATTCAAAAGAAAATCACTTGACAAAGTTTTTTCTGAAAATAGCAGTTTCTCTCAGCAAATGATACTCCGACGGAGTTCTCTTGCAGCTTTGAGGTATTTCAAGAGTTTAGAGAAGAAAGTTGAATCTTCGCATGGAAGTGATCTAGATGCTTGCTTGGCAGAGATAATGGTCGACAAGCCCGAGAAGCCTGCACATGATTCTGATGATAACTCTGTTCATAAAGTTGAGAAATTTGGATCCTTAACACAATCTAATAAATTGGTACCAATTTGGCCATTTACTCATATTGGGAACCGTGCTCACTCTGATGGGTTGGAGGATAAAATAGAGAAATCTAAGTCAGTGATGGGTTTGAGTCGGGAGGAGATATCTGCTGAGCTGGCAGAGGGTTTGACACAGACTCAAGCCGAAGGAATTGAGAAGGCATTGCCGGTCACAGTTGATTCTGTTTATTTTACAGGTGGAACCCTCATGCTTCTTGGCTATGGTGATCAGGAGCCCAGGTTAGTTCCTTTTTATATTTGTTTTTTTATTTTTTTATTCTCAGTGTTTGTGTGTAGGAGGGGTATCCTAGGTTTTCTTTTAATTTTTTTTTTGGGGGGCGCAGGTATCCAGTTAACATAAGCTACTGTGTGCCTTTTTGGTATGGAACAGGCCAGTTAAACCGATCTCATTGCTGCACTAATGAACACCATCTGGTTATCAATTTGTGTATATTGGTTAAGAACTACTACCGGAGTTGATGAGTGTCCGAGACATGTGTTCTTAAGATTCAGTACAATTGATAAATTGATACAGTAGATATGATAATGAGTACATTTTCATGCTGTTCAGTATCCCCTGTTCAAATTGATTCTGATAAATTTTATTCTAAATAGTTCTATAGATTCCTTAGTTTACTTCATTGTCTCCTAAGATCTGCTGTGTTGTTGAATGTGTAGGGAAATGAGAAATGCTAATGGATTCATTAAGTTCCAAAACCATTACAACCGCATCCATGTGCATGTGAGTGGTAGCTGCATGGAGTGGCGTCAGGACCAGACTTCACAGGGTGGGGGTCACCTGTCAACTGATGTCTTTGTTGATATTTCTGAGCAGAAGTGGCATGCCAATCTGAATGCTTCCAATCTCTTTGCCCCTGTAAGTTTCCTGTTGCTGCCTTTTTCTCTAAATCAGGCAATTCTTTTTGTGGTAAAATTAACAAATTTGTATATATTGTGTTCTCTCTGTATTTTGATACAGCTTGTTGAGAGACTTTTAGATATCCCAGCAACCTTGGCAAAAGGGAGAGCTACTGGTGAGGTGCTTATCTGCACTTGATGCTCTTCTTTCTTTTTTTATTTTTATTGATATTGTTCTATAGAAAATGTGCAAGGATTGGTAATGAAGATGTAAATTTTAGATATATAGTATCATAGAAACGTGAATGTCTTGTACAGAGCTTTCTATTTTCTTTTCAAGTTTTACTTATATATGGCCTTCTTTTTTTTATATGTTAATTGCAGGTTCATATATGCATGTCAAAGGGAGATGCATTTCCTAGCATTCATGGCCATCTGGATGTAAAAGGGTTATCTTTTGATGTATTGGACGCACCATCCTCCTTTTCGGTATGGTTTTACTCATGTCGAGTTATGCTATTTGAAAGAATTCTTCTAAATCCCATCTCTCTTACTGAAGAATCAACTTCAATTTTTGGGGTTGAATAAAGCTTCTAAATTAACAAAACATCATCTTTTTAATACTACGTTGCATTGTGTGTATTCACAATTTCATACAGGACTTGACGGGAAATCTAATCTTTCGTGGCCAAAGAGTGTTTTTACACAACACAAGTGGTTGGTTTGGCGCTGTTCCTCTGGAAGCTTCTGGAGACTTTGGCATAAATCCGTTGGATGGAGAGTATCATATTATGTGCCAGGTACAGCATGTTCACATGCTTTCTACTTGTATGTTTTCTGACTTCTTTCAATTTTTGAACCAGGTTTTCTCTTTGATATATGAAAACCATTATGGAGGTAAGATTCACATTTATGTTTTTATTGCTTTGGAGGGGTCAAATTGTTGAACTGACATACTTCATTATTAGGTACCTTCTGTTGACATAAATGCCCTTATGAAGACTCTGAGGATGAGGCCTCTTATGTTTCCGGTGAGATCCTTTCTCACTCATGAAACCATGGCATTTTTGTGTCAATTTTTAGTCCATTACAAGATCATTTCGTACATAATGTTATCTTCCGGTTAACATGTACCATGCCCCATTGATGCAATACACTGTTTCAACCCCCTTGACCTTTGTTGGAAGCACTTGAACCAACCCACAAAACATTGCTAGAGGTTCAATATTTCTACAATTTAGCATATAATCAATGCTGAAAAAGACAACTGTTATGTTCTAGGTGGCTGGCTCTGTGACGGCCATACTAAATTGCCAAGGTCCTTTGGATGCACCTATATTCGTGGGAAGTGGGATCATGTCTCGAAAATCGCTCTCAGTTTCAACTATGCCTCCCTCTGCTGCATCAGAAGCTGTGCTGCAGAACAAGGAGGCTGGTGCTGTTGCTGCATTTGATCGCATTCCCTTCTCTCATGTTTCAGCCAATTTCACTTACAATCTTGACAATTGCGTAAGCTTTTACTTGCTTGCTGTCATTCTCTTGTATAATACCCAAGAGACACAATTACACAATTGGAGCATGCAAGAAAGAATGTTAATGCTGCTGGTATGCTTGCCAGTACAGTAGTATAATTATGGTTTATATTATTAGGCTGATGAACTGTTGGTCTGCAAATAATAATATTCCAGCTTTATTGGAGTTCCATAACCATGTTATATGCAATGATCGCTGCTTCTATTTCGGTGATAAATAGGTAGCTGACTTGTATGGCATCAGAGCAAGTCTTTTGGATGGTGGAGAGATTCGGGGGGCTGGTAATGCATGGGTTTGCCCAGAGGTAATGCTTTCTTTGATAAGAAACTGGTAGCCTATGGTTGGTGAACAGAAAATGCTTGATCTTTATTCTGCTTCTGTCTTTCTGAAAATTGCAATATTGTTAATACTCTGAGAATTTGATAATCACACATGCATGCATGCACAACTCTTATGTCATAAATTGCAATATCGTTAATACCTGAGAATTTGATGATCATATATGTACACCTCTTATGTCATATCCTTCCAGTTTTCTGATGTTCATTTTTTTCTTCCTTTTCACACAATACTAACATGTGGCTTATTTAAGAAAAGATGTATTGTATAAGTAAAACAACCAGCTCCTAGTTTCTTTGTTATTCAAGGACTTGATGATGATCTACCTTTTTGCTTAATCTGTCTGTGTGTAACTGATGGTTAAATCAGTCCATAATGGGCCTTCTGAATTCCTCCAGGCTGTGGTGGCCACAGGATGTTTGGTACTTTTTTGTTTGTAATGTCCTGTGAACCTTTTTGCAGGGGGAAGTCGATGAAGCGGCCATGGATATAAACTTATCTGGTAGCTTCTTACTCAATAAAGTTCTACATCGCTACATTCCCGGTGGCATCCCTCTGGTTCCACTCAAAGTAGGGGAGATAAATGGAGACACTAGACTATCAGGAGCTCTCCTTAGGCCGTATGTCTTTATTTTATACTACCTAGTGCGTTTATCAGTTATTTCATTTATTTAATTTGGGTAATGTCAGCTTCATAGACCTTGCTTATAAACAGCCATTGGTTATTTGTAGGTTTGCTTAATAACTACTCTCTCTCTCTTTTTCTTTTTGTTCCCACGTTTACTTCGGGTTTTCTTATTGTGCTTCTAATGTGGTAATTCTTGCATTCTTAAATTCATTTACTGAACTGCCTGACACAGTGTAGACGTTTGCTGTCATTTATATTTTTCATGTCTTTTATGGAACCTCATGTTCTGGTCTTTCAGAAGGAAAAAAATGTCTTTCTACTTCTAAATAATTTCTATTCAATAAGCATTTTGAACTAACTTTTTCTTTGAGAAAAGGAATTATATAGTCATTTGTTGCATTTGAAACCAGAAAATTTGACATAAAGTGGGCTGCACCAAATGCTGAGGACTCATTCACTGATGCACGTGGTAACATCATCATTTCACATGACTACATCACCGTGAACTCATCGTCAGTTGCTTTTGATCTAAACATGCAAGTTCAAACATCATACATTGAGGACTATCTATCACAACAAGATTCTAATGCCACAGTAAGAAAGGTGCCTTTAGTTGTCGAAGGCCTTGACCTAGATTTGCGCATGCGAGGCTTTGAATTGGCAAGCTTCTTTTCTATGATCCAGTTTGACTCGCCAAGGCCCCATCATTTGAAAGCCACTGGACGGGTCAAGTTTCAAGGAAAGGTTGTCAAGTCACTAAATGCTGGTTTTAAGAATATTAAGCCAGATGATAGTGCTGCTTCAGATGAGGTATCAAGACTTGCTGGAGAGATTTCTTTAACTGGCATAAAGCTTAATCAACTTACCTTGGCTCCTCAATCCACTGGCTTCCTTTCTATTTCACGTGATTCCTTGATGGTATGTTGTTCTGATCTCAGGTCTTTTATGGAATTTTAACTATAATGGCAACTGACATGTGCACTATTGTAAAATGAAAAACCTAATTCACATGAAATATTAAATTTTAGCCTTGCGAAGCAGTAATAGTATCCTTTATATTTCTCCTTTCCCTTTTTAAATCAGAAGATTCATGAAGTAACCTTCCTTTATCAGTGTTATTTTCTACTCAGATAAGGAAGAATTGATGGCAGTTTTCACCATATTTTAAAGAAATTATGGATGACGTATGTCTTGTTTTGAAGTGATATATATGACAATTTTTGTGTTGTTCAAAAGCATGCATGAAATTATCCCATGAAAGACGTTGCAATTCTGAAGTGTAACCAAGTTTGTTTGTTGGTTTCACTTATTGCATTCATATTAACACCTGTGTACAAAGAAATTGCTAATAATAGAAATGATCCATCCTTTTGACTTCCTATTGCCTTTTATCCTGGCAGCTTAATGTCAGTGGCCGGCCTGATGAGAATATCTCGGTGGAAGTGATGGGACCTTTATCTTTTAGCTCTGACGATACTGCACCAAAAAGAAAAGCAGTATACCTTAATCTTCACAAGGGGCAATTAAAAGTTACCGCCAGTTACCATCCTGAAATTTCAACTAGTCTCGAGGTAAGTGACTTGTTTAGCATCTATTGTATGTGGAGTTTTCCTTAATATCCTTAAAACTTCAGATTTTTATTTTTGCCTTGATCTCTTTTTGGTTGTTTAAGGTGAGAAACTTACCCCTCGATGAACTAGAGCTGGCTTCTCTTCGTGGAATTATTCAGAAGGTGCGTCCTGATTATACATTACTTTAGTATTTTTTTCCTTACTAATTAGGAAACAATATAAACATGAAGAGATATCAATGACCACATTTTGGCTGCCCATTGTGACTACAACCTTTTTTTAAAAATAATTCAAAACTTCTAATCTTAAACAATAAATGTGAACCGTTGGCTTTGTTCCCTTTTAAAAGTAAACATGTCCATGTCAAAAATCATAAGCAAGGTCAATGGGTAGGAAAATTAATGGTGCAAACAAATCACAATAAACAGTTGATTTTTGTACCCTCGGATCTTGTAAAACAACAAATTACCCCTTGATGAATTGGGGCTGGCTTCTTTTTGTTGAATTATTCAGAAGGTGCATCCAGTTTGTGGATTACTTCTGTTTGTTTTTCAACTATTTTGGAATGCTACCTTCTTTTCTATAAATAAATAGAACTTAAATCTTAAACAATAATTGTGAACTGTTGATCTTTTCTTTTTAGTAAAGTAATGCATTCATGTTAAATTGTAAAAAAATATAATTTCTTTTGTACAAGGTTAATGGGTAGAAAAATTAACAGTCAAAATGAATCACAATAAACCATTGATATTTCTATCCTTCGATATTGTAAAAAGCAAATTCGAATTTCTTTTTGACGTGAATGCACAAC
Organism: x Bolboschoenoplectus mariqueter; assembly: GCA_037678475.1. NCBI lineage: Eukaryota > Viridiplantae > Streptophyta > Magnoliopsida > Poales > Cyperaceae > x Bolboschoenoplectus > x Bolboschoenoplectus mariqueter. The sequence continues at coordinate 2,507,398 of CM075250.1, forward strand.
TACAAATAGAACCAGATCAACAGTTCACATTTGTCATTTTAAATTTGGAATTTTAAATATTAATGAAAGACAGGTTTATGGTCATGATGGGGCACCGAAGTGTGATTATTGGATCCCTACTCTATAAACATTTACATACAAGCTGTGAACTCAAAATGGAAAGGTTATATATTGAGCTGAAAATTATTCCTTTTGCCTTCAAAATCTGGTGGAAGCCAAATAGAATTAGATTTCAGCTTTCCACTATGTCATAGCTTAGGTTGCACTATTTCAGTTGTATGTGCCAGTGGCATGTATTGGTAATAGAATAGCAGATTAACTTTTGGACATGTGCAGGGAGAGCTCCAACTCAATTTTCAGAAGAGAAGAGGTCATGGTTTGTTATCAGTGCTTCGTCCAAAATTTAGTGGTCTACTAGGTGAAGCGCTTGATCTAGCTGCTCGTTGGAGTGGTGATGTTGTGAGTAGTGCTATGTTTTAAAGTATTTTAATTCTCGAGAATTACCTTGCCATAAAATTTGTTTTGGCATATTCTGCTATGGATCATAATATTCACTACAGATGGAGAGGTCAAGTTGAGATTAACGGTTATGATTCATTTAAATATTAATAACTGCTAAAAACATTGATCCGTTCCAGAACACCTCTTGATTTTTATATTGAAGACCTATCCCTCATTGTGAGCCAAGAACCTTTTATATCACCAACTCACCAGGCCAAACACAAGTGCACAGACATATAAGAAAGAAAAGGTACTAAAATTTTGGTCAAAATGTATTTCTGCTTTCCCCGTAAGCAGTGCAAAATGAAACTAAAGTGGGCTCTTTTTGCATGACCTAAATTTAGCAAACCTCAAAGAGGACAGTGCTATTTTATAAATAACTAGCAACTTTGAATAAGTTCAGATCACTCTGGAAAAAACGGTATTGGAGCAAGCAAGCAGTAGGTACGAACTACAAGGAGAGTATGTCCTGCCTGGAACCCGTGAGAGGGGCCCACAGCAGAGGGAGAGAGGAGATGGGTTGATAGAGTTGGCCATGGCCGGCCACCTCAGCAGTGTGATGTCATCAGTAGGTAGGTGGCGTCTGAGATTGGAGGTGCCATTTGCTGAGGTGGCAGAGATGCTACCTTTGGCAAGGCTTCTCTCTCGGAGTACCGACCCTGCTGTTCGTTCTAGATCAAAAGTATTACTTTTTGTCTGCTCTTACCTTATGTGGTCTCCTGTTCAATACCATATTCTTTGAAGTTTTTGTTTTGAATAAATCTACTATCAATGTAATAATCATACTATTAACTATCAAATTACTTTCAGGAGCTCTTTATGCAAGGTCTGCAGTCTGTTGGATTCTGTGCACAGAGCCTCCATGATCAGCTTAAGGTGCGATAAAACTATTGCTCTGTGACTTTTAAGGGATATGATTCCTTGACAGTGGAACTATCTGAATACAATGTCTTTCAAATCAATTCTGAATTTTTTCACAATCAAAATTTAAGTTCATGGGTCCTTTGCTGGATAGATATATTATCGTGTATAAAGTAATGTTCGTTCAATTTGAGTATTGCTTGAGAATAATGCATCAGGGTCATTAAATTCAGACTGTCAACAAACTATTTCCATTGAAAGAATTTTAAGTTACAAATGGAAGGAAGTCACAGGAAACTAACACACAAACACAGAATATGAATTCTGTACATGGCATCAGAGCCAAATAGGAATGCTATGAGTTGACTAAACTTATTAGCCACATCTCTAATTAGCCATAGTGGCTCCTTTTGCTTGTTAGAGCGTTAGCAGTAGCAGACCCATTTCTCAATCTCTAATGCTGAATCTTGTACCCATCGTCTTTCTGTCACCTGAGAATAGCCTCTTATTGCGTTCTTTCCAGAGGGTCCAGCAGCCAGCCATGCATAGCATAGTGTATCTCAGAGGCCAGTTTTGTCAGTAGGGATTGTGGCCCATGTACTTACAATTAATACAGCTTTTTTCTTTCTACGTTCCAATTAAGGTAATTAAGATAGCTGGAAATGTCCGTATCAAAAGTAGATGCCTCTACTAATTGCGAAACAATCCTTCTAAAACTATTGATTTGATTTTATTCTGTTCTTGCATTACATTGCAGGCATTACAAGCTTTGGAAACCATTCATCATTGGTCAGATGATGTTAGATTAGAGGACATGACTCTGCCTGGCTTAGCTGAACTGAAAGGCCGATGGCAAGGGAGTCTTGATGCCAGTGGAGGAGGCAACGGCGATACTCTGGTATTTGTTGGGGACTTCTACTTTTTTCTTTCTTGTTACCCATGTACACAGCTAAAATGAGATCCTTGGGCTTTTGGTAGAGTTCTACGTATTCAGCTTTACGCTGTGGAAGTGACTAAAAGAGATTGGTACTGGACATGACTGATACTATTCATTTGTATTATGCATAGGCTTATTTTGATTTCCATGGAGAAGATTGGGAGTGGGGAACTTACAAGACTCAACGTGTATCATCCTCTGGTGCATATAGTAATAACGAAGGGCTACGCCTTGACAAATTCTTCATTCAAAAAGACAATGCTACCCTCCATGCAGATGGATCATTACTTGGCCCTGTCTCTAACCTCCATTTTGCAGTGCTGAACTTCCCAGTAGGTTTGGTTCCCACTGTGGCTCAGATCATCGAGTCAAACTCATCAGAATCAGTCCATAACTTGAGGCAGTGGCTTGCACCTGTCAGGGGTATTTTGCACATGGAAGGGGATCTTAAGGGCACTCTTGCGAGGCCTGAGTGTGATGTGCAAATGCGGATTTTGGATGGCACAGTTGGTGGTATTGATCTTGCAAAGGCCGAGTTGCTTGCATCTATAACTCCAGCAAGTAGGTTTGTCTTCAGTGTGAATTTCGAGCCAGTAGTGCAAAGTGGGCATGTTCAAATACAGGTGTGAAATTTAACTGGAGGGATTTTAATACTCATGACATTAGCACCCTAAATGGTTTTTGTACTATAACAGTTTATGTACCAAACTAACTACCAAGGTTTGAGTTACATGTATCTTCCATAGATGCTATCTTCTGCTCTCAGAACTACCAGGCATTGGGCCCTTCCTTGTGTGGGTAGCTGTATGTGATAAAATGAAGCCAACATAACAGGGAGGGCTATATTTGTCATACCATAAACAGTTTAGAGCATCAATTCTTCTATCCCTTTATATATAGCATCTTGCATTTCCAGTATGTCCCAGCACTAGCCTCTATTTTGTGCCATTTGTGTATTGATGAAATGGAGCCAAAATTGAAATAAAGGTTCTAGTTTGCGCTATTTAGTTAGTTTCTTCTTCTTATTTTTTCCTGTCACTATCGAATTAAGCAAAGCCATGGAAATAAGGCTAAAGTTTGTGGTACTATAGGGAGTCTAATTGACTTGAGAAAAATAGAAAATCAACCTGAAATTTCCTGAAAAATCAGTGATGGACGTCTTTTATTTCCTCCTTCCCGGTCATTGATACAAATGCTTACACCTTTTATGCTTTAAGCATCTGACTACCTCATTTTTGGAAAACAGGGAAGTTTACCAGTTACCTATATCGAAAGTGATTCAATTGAAGGACAAACAGACAAAACCGGAGAGAACGCTCTGGGGATAATTAAAATTCCCGTCTTGGCAAAGGAGAGTGGGAGAGGTGGGTCCTCAGAAGATATGAATGAGAAAAGGTTGGTGAGAGATGGTAAGGTTGAAGAGGGGTGGGAATTCCAGCTGGCAGAGAGCCTCAAGGGCTTGAACTGGAACACACTGGACCCACGTGAGGTTAGGGTTAATGCAGATATTAAAGATGGGGGCATGATGCTCCTCACTGCTTTAAGCCCCTATGCAAACTGGCTTCATGGTTATGCTGATATTCTCCTGGAGGTTAGTTTCTTTGCACATTATTCTTGGGGATTTGCAGATAAGCCCTCCATTGTAATTATGAAGTAAATTTTTTGTACGATAATGAGAAATTGAATTTTATTAATTTAAATGCTTCATACAATAACGAGAAATCAAATCCAGTTCCTAGCCAGTATTTGGGGTTCAGCATTTTCATGACTCATCTATGTGGTAAGCTATAACAAAATGTTTAGTTAGACTGTACAAATCAGTTGCTATTTAATTTAATTTTGGATTTATATAAATTATATATTTCTTCAATGAAGATATTTTGGTTGGCTTGTTAGAAGAAGTCCTTCATAGTTTGTTAAGGTGCTTGAACATTAACTGATAAATATAAATTGTAAAGTAGGGATTCTTTGTTTATTTGACAAGATAAAGGGCCTCCTTGTTTTTCTTTTTCTTTCTTCTTTCTTCTATTTTTCTTATGTTTTTTTTTTGTGTGTGTGTGTGTGTGTTGGGGTTGGGCGAGTGGGGAGGGAAAATGTGGGGGCATTTTAGCTAATTTGATGCCACCAATTTCTTCTGATGCATCGTTATGCCATTACAACAGGTAACAGGAACTATTGACCACCCCGTGGTTGATGGATCAGCATCATTTCACCGAGCATCAATTTCTTCTCCTGTGCTAAGAAAACCTTTGACAAATTTTGGTGGGCTGGTCAACATAATGTCCAACCGCCTGTGCATTAGTTCAATGGAAAGTCGGGTCAGTAGAAAGGGCAAGATCTCATTGAAAGGGAACCTGCCACTTACAAGCAACGAGTCTTCAGCCGGAGATAAGCTCGAGTTGAAGTGTGAGGTGCTTGAAGTCCTAGGCAAGAACATTTTGAGGTGTATATCTGTTACTTAGAACCCCTAGAGGATAAGCATATTAATTTCAGACACATCATTTCCTTATTCTAGCCTAATCCAATGTTTTCCCAATCAATTGTGAGTATAACCATCGTCTTCAATATCCAACTTGCACCATGTGATTTATTTGAAAATACCAACAAAGAATGAGTCATGGTGAAGATACAAAAAAGTGAGTTAAGACAAGAAAATACCAATTGATAGCATGTTATTAACCTAGCCTTAAAAATAATTAGATTTAGTGTTTACTCGAAAACTGAGCATCAGAAATTGTTTAGCTCGACTCAGTTCAATTACAGGAAAAAGTGCTTACCGGTAATAAGGGCACAATTGGCAGGAAGTACTGAAATTTTCTTCTCCAGCCCTCTAATCTAACAGTTAGCTGTTGTTACCTGTTAGCTTCTGATGTGAGAGGTTTTGTTTTTTTTTTTTAAGCAATAAAGCTAAAGTTGTAGTGACATGCAATAAACAGTTGTAATATTTCTTTTGATTTCCTTTTACAACAGTGGACAGGTGGACAGTCAGTTGCAAGTGAGTGGTTCGATACTGCAGCCGATCATATCAGGAATGGTTCGGTTGAGTCGTGGTGAAGCTTACCTGCCTCATGACAAAGGAAATGGACCTCTTGCTAATCGTCTGGCCTCGACCAAGGCACGTTATGCTTCCCGTGGGTATGATCAGATGATGAGTTCTGGAAATGTCTCTGGCTTTTTCCGGTCCTTGTCTACTTCTTCAGCTAGTATGTTTGTTTATATTCACATTTATTTGTTAGTATGAATTCATTGTCATCATATCAATGTTTCAATGGTAGTACTGACGGGAAGTCCTAAAATAACTTGAACTTCTGTATTGTGTTTGATGTGAACTCAAAACCTTCTTTTCTTCAAGGAAGGTCTTATAATTTCAATATTTCTTAAATGAGTCATCTCATCAACCATTTTGTGCGGATGAGACTTGCAAATTTTTTCAGGTCCCCAGAATGGAGATAAAATATAAGAAAGCTAATGTTTATAAGCTTTTATGCATTTCTTTAGTCTTCATGATACATTAGAACTGTTGATATATCAGTTGTTACAACCTTGCATTATCATTATTATTAGATGTTGCCACTGAACTAATACCAAAATTCCAGGGCCTTATCATGCAAAATAATGATGAGATCTGTGTTCCAATTGAACAAAAGTTGGCACTTACTGAAATTTCCTTCTTTATTATGTTGTCAAATTGTACAAAATATGTAATATACCTACATTAAGCCCCGATAGCTATGACTTAGAGAAGTTCTTTATTGTATTGTAGGTCAACAATCAGACATAGAAAAGAGCAAGGATCAAGAAAGTACCAAACCGCGCATGGATGTAAGGCTTGCTAATCTGAAACTGATAATGGGGCCTGAACTAAGGATTGTTTATCCTCTAATTCTCAACTTCGCTGTTAGTGGCGAGCTTGATCTAGATGGTATGGCCCACCCAAAAGGCATCAAGCCTAGGGGCATTTTAACTTTTGAAAATGGCGAGGTCAACTTAGTTGCCACCCAGGTAAGGCTTACTTGTTTTAACTATGTGAATCTATTGAAGTTTCAACATAAAAAAAAGGAGTTTAAGCTAGGTAGCCAATTTTGACATATATAATTGTTGTAGAAGTGTTGCATTCCAAGGCTGTTTATTTAGTTCTCTGAGATGATGGAACTTCCCAAAAAAAAAAAAATTAGTGGTTTTGCAAATACAAGAAGATTCAAAGTGTGAAATATTCTTGTCTGGTTGGCTTACCGTTCTGGTTTGTATGCAAAATTGCAGGTTAGGCTAAAGAGAGACCATTTGAATATAGCGAAGTTTGAGCCTGATCTTGGTCTAGATCCTATTCTAGATCTGGTGCTTGTAGGAACTGAGTGGCAATTTAGGATACAAAGCCGAGCCAGCACATGGCAAGACAATCTGGTCGTGACATCAGCTCGTTCTGTTGACCAAGATGTTCTTTCTCCTATCGAGGCAAGCCATCCACTATCGACCCCCCCCCCCCCCCCAAAAAAAAAAAAAGGAAGAAATTATCTATATACATATAATATAGTAATAATAATAACAAAAAATGATCCTTGAGTAGAGTTTTAAAGTAATAAAAAGAAAGATAAACAAGTGTTTACATCCAGTGTTGGATGTATGAAGGTTAGCAATGGTACTACATTAGCACATCAATGAATAGTACAAACTTCTACTAATGAGTTAATAGAAGATCATGTCACCTTCAACAAGAATAGTAGAAATGCTAGCATTACAACTTACAAGATCCAAATAAAGAGAATTACTGATGACATCTGCACACAACATCAAAAGAGCATCACCGATGTTCAAATATGAAAAAGAAGGCATTATGCTAAAAGCTAATGGAACAGTGTACTCAAAAGCAGAAAAACCGTACTAATAGCCAGATTTCTAAATTTTCTGTAGGCTGCCAAGGTTTTTGAGACGCAGTTAGCTGAATCATTACTAGAAGGTGATGGCCAACTCGCATTTAAGAAACTGGCAACTGCAACACTGGAGACGCTGATGCCGAGGATAGAAGGAAAAGGGGAGTTCGGTCAGGCTCGATGGCGGCTGGTCTATGCCCCTCAGATACCTAGCTTGCTTTCTCTCGACCCCACTGTTGACCCACTCAAATCCCTTGCTAATAATATCTCCTTTGCCACTGAAGTTGAGGTCCAGCTCGGCAAACGCCTTCAGGTATTCTGTTTTTATGATGCCTCATTTTGTATAGAATCGAAATCAAATATATTTGGGGAAAATAAGCCATAGGGTTTCTTTGGAGAGTTTCATCTTCTTCATTCTTATTCTTCGAGGCTTAGATGTGACCGGAAGGAAGTAATGTGGTAGAATTAGAGATCTCTTTTGGCAAAAAGAGGTAATGAAAAACTGGTGTGTTGCAGTTTAGGAAGCTGTATATTACATAAAAAATAAATATTATCTTTAAAGTGTCCTTTTAAAAAATGATGGTAGAAGGTAATATCAGCAGAAGAAATAGGATATATAAGATTAAGGCTGGTTTTGTGGATAATTTCATGTATATCTTATTTAGCAACAGAAATGATTTTATTTCCATTTCTCTCTCACACACACTCTTTTCTTTTTATGTTCCATTGTGTTTCAGGCCTCAGTTGTCAGACAGATGAAAGATTCAGAAATGGCTATGCAATGGACCCTGATATATCAGCTAACGAGCCGGCTCCGGCTTCTTTACCAGTCGACTCCATCTAACCGCTTTCTCTTTGAGTACTCAGCCACTTCTCAAGACTAAGCAGCACCTTCTATAATTGTAAACTGTTTCAATGCCTTGATTAAAAAAAAGAAAGTTAGGAAATTAGCTGTTGTGTACATAGATGGAGAAGTTTTGTCTGCAAAATTGTAAATTTATTCTTTTTCTCAGAAATGAGTTTGTAAATACTTAGTGAAGATGACATAGTAGATGTGACATGATGTTTTTGAAACAGGGTAATATCTTTATATTTGAGCGAGTTCAAATATTATATTCGGGGACGAAGGGAACAAGGGACATAGGGGGGCTAGGCCCCTGTTGGTTCTTTCATTAAATATAGAATAGGAAAATCTTTTGGGAGATATCATAATTGATACGGTAGTTAATATTGATTTTATTATTTATATAAAATTGATTTTATTATTTATGTAAAATGAATTATTATTCATATTAATGATTTTATTATGTAATTTATTTTTAACAGTATTTTTATTATTCAACTCAAATATTATTAATATGAATAATAATTTATTTGAGTTGAATAATAAAAGTATCGTACAAGTTACATAATAAAATTATTAATATAAATAATAATTCATTTAATTTGAATAATGAAGTTGATATTGATTACGGTATTAATGATGGTATTATATATCAGCTCCCATTAAAATATTCTATTTTTTAATTTAGACCTTAATATTTGGCAATTACAATGCTCTCTCAAAAAAATTGTTGGGGCAGGTTCACATTTGATAAATCTGACGGCTACGATTATTTGAGTTTGCTTTCACAAACTTATTGTTTTGGTCGTAGATGTTTCGTGGGGATTTTACTTAAAAAAGAATCAATTTTAACAAGCTCTTAAAACACATTTAACAACTCTTAATAGTGAGATGATCATTTAAAGATTTAGCATCTAAATGGAATTAAATTTTTAACGATGCATTTTTATACTTGATAATTAAAAATGATATAAATAAATAATAATAGCAATTATAATACCGATTAAGCACTTAATTAAAGAAATATTAATTCATATACATTTTGAATTAAAAAAAAAGAAAACAAAAAGAAATAAAAAAATGGGAATATGGAAATCCGACTCTTGAAGAGTAGAAATTCAAACATCTGACGTTTTGAAATATAGGACAAAATTCGGTCCTTCTTAGGCATAAATTTAAGAGATTAACCTTATTTAACGGGATTTGAAAATTCAATCCTTCTTCAGACGACAATAAATCGACGATTTTAGTGAAAATTTAATTTCTTTTTTGTCGTTTGTGTCGTAAACAAATAATTAGTGCTGAAATTATCTATTCATACTCTCTAAATTTTAATATTTGTTTAATATTCTTCTTAGAAATTTAATTTTAAAATTTAAATATTTTTTTTAAATAAAAAATTAAGAGTGATCTGTATAGGTTGCAATTATTATTATTCCAGCAAGTATGTTGAAGTTAATTTGACACTCCATTATGGATAGATTTTCGGACTTTTAGGATATTTTATTATTGGATCAATAATTAATTATTTTTAAATTTAATTTTATTGTCTAGTTGAAAATAATTTAACTTTTTTTAATAAATAATGTTATTATTGCATGGGACTAATTTAACATATAAAATTAATTTTATTTTTGTGATATTTTTTGTTGCAATTTTTATATATCTTAATGTTCCATGCTCAAGCAAAAAGTATATTCTTTCTTCAATAACGTATTTTCATTTTTAGGCCAAAGCCTGAAAAAAAATCATGTTTAAACAAAGTTTGGAGTTCAATCTATAACCCCAAAGATAGAAAACAACACACAAATCAAATTTAACGAAAAAGGAAAAAAGAAAAAAAAAACATAGAGTAAAGATTAAAGTGTCACGTATTTTCAATTGACAATAATAACAACAACAACAACAATAAAATATTATTTGTCCGGATATTAAACTATTGTTTACTTTACATATTTATAACTTTCATTATTTGTAAATTTCGTTCGAGTTCACTCAACTTTGCTCTTTATTACAAATTGGTCACTCAAATTTGATTTGTCTTTCAGTAGCCACTGAACTTTCTATTTGTACCAATCAAGTCATTCTGTTAATATTTTCATTCAAAACACAAACAAAATATTGACATTAAGCACAACTAATTTTTTTATGATCCAAATAAATGCCTTGCCCCCCCATGATAGACTTCACATGTAAATAAATATTCACTTGAACCTACAAAGCATATATAATAACATCACTTAGTACTAAGACTCTAGCATTATAGTAGTAAACGAAATTGGTTTTTTATGCACATGCTTTATTATGACACTTGTCAAAAAAAAAAGTCACATACCATAATAGGCCACACGTATGAGTTTTTTCCAAGCTTCATTATAGAAAAAATAACAATGACAAACCTCTTCAATTCAGAGCAAATTTGGCTTTGTGAGAAAATATTTTTTTGACTAGAACAAGAAAATAACTCTATTACATAAAATTGTGCTATGAAAAGATGTTTTTGTTACTTACGAAATACAATGAAGAAATTTTTTTAGGAGAGCATTATAAAACTTTGCTTCAGTGGAAGAGAGAGCTCATTAATGGATAGTTGAAAGAAAAATGAAATAAATTGGAAGTGATTTTGTTATGGAGGAGAAAAGAAAAGGAAGAGTTGCAATAGGTGAAAATAGTTAGCATCTCCAAAAAAAGTCGCCTAATTTATTACATGTGATGAGGTGTGTTCAATATCATATTCCTTCTGTATTTTAAATGGAAATATTAACAGAATGATCTGATTGGTACAAATTAAATTTGAGTGACCAATTTGTAATAAAGAGCAAAGTTGAGTGACCTCTGGTGAATTTTTCACATATTAATTCATTGGTTCTATATGCTTTTTCTTACTGTGCTGCTAAATAATACTTAAGCTAGAGAGCAGGGGATTTTAATTTCCTATTTGACACTAATGGATTGATGCAATTCTATCTAACCCTATCTAAAAATTGGGTTTAGGATTTAGAATTAAGAGTTCAAAGAGTTTAAGATTTAGGGTTATTTTATCCATGTCAGATAGGATAACATATGATCCATATATAAAATAATAAAAATTATTGACTTTTTTTATCTGACCAAATTTGTTGACACTCTTATCAGCTAGTAAATCCAGATTGCAAATTATTGCTTACTCAATTTAGATATTAAAAATTTAAGTCCTTAAGAACAGGTGTGTGTGTGTGTGTGTGTGTGTTTTCTTTTCATAGGGAAGTATCTAAAATTATCATACAAGAGTTAGTTTTAACATTTGCATTCTTTGTACATGTTACTTTTTTCTCATTTATTCCGTATAAATAGTATGCAAATAAATTTGGTGATATTCTCAAACCACAATGCTTAATTGCTTTAGATGATTAGACATATGATTAGTCAAGAAACACAATGTTGGAAGTTTTAATTTAGTTTTAAAATTTTAATGAAAAAATTTAAACTCCAATCGTATCGTCACAAACTAAAAAACGATATAATTTTTGGTGTATCCGTACGCGTTCAGTTACCGTATTGAATTTTGAGTTGTCACGGGCGACCGTTAAAGTCATAATAATATGGATCCGTTATTTATTTATGATCCGAATGCGATTACGAATATAAAAAGACACCAAGAGGTGGACGATTATTACGAGGTCCCTTCACCACCTGGCATTCATCCAGCCTGGCGACCGTCCACGTGGCTACTTTTGACGAATCGTAACCGTCGTTTTTGTTTTCTTATTACTTTACAGTCAACAAGGAAAGAAAACCCCCCCATTAAATGACTTTCTCGTCATCGACTATATTGAACACCCTCCGATCAAGATCTGACGGTCCTTATTACCCAAGTTCTATTAAAGGCGAACCGTAGTTCTTGTTTCTTCTTATGGAAAAGCATGCTGCACCTGGAGTACGCGGTCGGAGCAAATTTCGGAAGGTGGGACCCGCAGTTTGCCACAAGGAAACTATGAACCTGGATTATTCGGGGTGTAGATAGAGTATTATTCTTTTTTCGGTTTCCGACTTTTTCCCCAATCTAAACCCTAGGTGCTCCTGGGATTGACGAAACCCTAATTCGATGTGCTATTCTAGGCTGCAGAATATCCGCAATTTGTTTTGCCAAGCCGATCAATTCTTTTCTGTAACCCAATTTGTGCAACAGTCGGATCTATTTGTGTTGAGAAGATTTCTCAATAGGTAGTCGAAGCCGGCTGTCTGTGACTTTGATCCAGGTATGAATTTTTCTCTAATTTAAATTTGATCGATTCGATTGTTTGGGGGATCTGGGTTTTGAATTTTTTTAATTAATTATTTTCACATTTCAGGCCCCGATTTTCCTCTATTTTGAGACCATGCAACTGCAGTCATGTTAATTGATCTGCAATTGAGGTTACGATCATTCCTGCGCCTATAATGGATGGTCGATTTACTGATTTCGTTTCTTTTTTCTTCAAAACAACGATCTGTAGATGGACAACAGTGTTGAAAATTCATTTTTGTCAGAAGTTGTTGCACATAAATCAAGATCAATAGTTTGTGCAAAAAATCAGAAGGAACTCACTGGGAAACCTTCTTCTCAGAGCAGAAATCAAGTTTTAGGTGTGAAAAATGAACATAGATTGCATGCGGAATGCCAGAATAGTGAATCCATTAAGGGGAAAGGAGCGCTAAAGGAGGTGCCTCTGAATGCTTTTGGAGCAGGGATTAAGAGAAGGCGAAACGGGTCTAATGTTTTGCGGGTCAAGCCTAACGTGCCAGGTTCCAACCCTGATAAGGAGGAGGGTTCAAGGGGCCATAATGTATCCACATGGGCTGATAATTCTGAGAGCAACACTGAAAGTTCAGTGCTGAAAGATGAGAAGCATAGTTGTTTAGGTGACAATGCAGAGAATAGGACTCCTCAGAAAGGAAATGAGAGAGGACTACAAAAGGCAAATTCGACTTCGAGCTCCGGTGCTACTTCCTCGCATTTATCTGGTCGAAAGAGGAAAGAGAGAACAAAGTACTCTACAGAAGTAGAAGTAGATCTTGAAGAGAATGCTGCACGCATGCTTTGTTCCCTTTCAGATCAGAGGTCAGGTTTGAATGTCTCGAAGCCGGTAAATGGGGTGCACATGTTACCTGATGTGCAAGAGAGTAATAAGTTGGTGGGTTCATGTCGGGTTTTGGGGCCTAGGAGGCGCGAAGGTTTTGTTAGGAAAAGGCGCCGGTTCTATGAAGTTAATTTGAGGGATTTTAATCCATTTTCCATTGTCAAGTGGAGAATAAGGGTTTATTGGCCTCTCGACCATAGTTGGTACATTGGTTCAGTCAAAGAGTATGACCCGGTAATCCGCAATCATCGTGTGAGGTACGATGACCAAGAGGAAGAATGGCTAGACCTTCACAATGAGCGGTTTAAACTCTTGCTCTTCCCTAGTGATGTACCAAACAAATCTAAATGGAATGAGAACAAAAATCCAAACATGCTATCGAGAGAAAATCTCGAAGAAGAGAGAGAAAATGATTCAGATGATTCAGATGCTAGCAGTGATAAGATTGTGGAGACAAAACCAGTCAAAACATTGCTCACATGCTCCTTGTACCAGCTTGAACCCAACCCATTACCTGTAACCTCCAATAGTGATAACTTTGAAGTAAAAGCTAATAAGAGTCCGGTAAAAAATGATAGGTTCGTTGTTGTTTATTCTAGGAAACGATTTCGGAACAGGAAGGAGAATCTTGCTTCTATATCCATACTTGCATCGGCGGCTGAAACCACCTTAGCCGGTGCAACTAGGATTTTTCCAAGCCATTGTGGAGTAGTTCTGAAATTGAACATACCGCAAGATCTGTTTGCGGGACGGGTTTTGATTGGGTTGCATTTATGGCATTGGCACTCATTATTCCTTCTTTATCATGGCGCTTTAATTTCCATGTCTCCACTGGTTAAGTTAAAAATAATGGTCTCAGACAACTCATCTGGTTTGAGATGCCTCTTGTTTGAGATTTGTTTGAGGTCGGCAGTTTCTCTCTTGTGTTTCCTTGTGAGAATATTTAAGATGGGCAATGTGTGCAATGGTAAAGAGTCCAAAGTGCCGGTTACTTCAATCATTTATACAATTTCAGGCTTGCATGGCTATAGGGGTCAGGCTGTTATAGGTTTGTTCAGCTTCTTTCGAATTACTAATTTCAGATGGGCTTATCTGCTGAAGAGGATTAAATGTGAATACTCGTGCATGAAAGTGGAGGTATTATTATTTATTTAAATCTTAAAAGCTGGTTAAATCCAGTCATTTGAACTTTACCTAAAAAGCTCCAAATCTTCCTTTTCTTACTTTCCAAATAGCAAAGATAAATCTTTGATTATTTTCATTTAATATAAACTTTTTATCATTTATACCATTGCAAAAATATCTTTTTCAACTGAGCAGGATTCTCCGAGTGGATTGGTCGACCCGCTGTTGGAGTACCAACCAATTTTCTCTGGTGTAAATCCAATGATATTTTTCATGAATGAGAAGAGCACCTCGGAACCGTCTTCTTTCTTACTTGGTCCCCATCATGAAATGATGCCCGGCTCCAGTTCTCCCCAAAACCCAGGACCGACCACCTTGGTGTGTGTTACTGAAGATGACAATAATAAAGATGGCTCTGCTACAAACAGTACCAATATAGACAACAAAGATGCGATGGTGCTTTCTCCTCTAACCACCTCTGTTCTTGAAGTTCCAGTCGACCAAATCTCACATGTGGTTGCACTGCCAGCGCCAGTACAGAGGACAAATGCATTGATGCACAGCTCCACACCGACTGCTCCAAGATCCATTCTTCACCGGGCCCGCTCCTCTTCTCTCCCAAAACTGTGGACCTCCATTGACCCAATTTTCTCCAGAAAACTCCGCTCGGATACCTCATCTCAGTCATGGCCTGTTGAACCAGGTTCAAAAAGCCAGCCTAACCACCAAAAGATCCAACACAGTAGCAAATGTTCAAAGCCAAACCACTCTGACTATGCCTTGACCTGCTATGCAAATGTGCTGGTCACAGCTGACAGCAGAGGTTGGAGGGAATGTGGGGCCTGTGTAGTGCTCGACTCCAACGAGCAGGAGGGTGCGAGACTATGCGTGCAGTTTTTCAGAGAGACGAAATATTTCTACCGTGCAAACCAGGTCATGCAGCCAGGGTCCACAAACCGGTACACCCACGCAATGATGTGGCGGGGTGGAAGGAACTGGTCTTTAGAATTTACCGACCGAAACCAGTGGTTTATTTTCAAGGAGATGTATGAAGAATGCTACAATCAAAACATGAGAGCTGCCTCTGTTAAAAATATTCCTACTCCCGGTGTACGAATTGTCGAGGGTGAAAATATGGTTGGTTTTAGACGGTCATTTGTGCGTGGGTCCAGGTACATCAGACAGGTTGGGTCAGATATAGAAGTAGCTCTCAACCCCTCTAGGGTTATCTATGACATGGATAGTGAAGATGAGGAGTGGGTTTTGGAATTCAATGGAGAACGAGAGTTGACAGAAGATCTATTCGAGCAAGTTATGGATAAGTGTGAGAAACTTGCGTACATGAATCAGTGCACAGAGTTCACTGCTGAGCAGATTGAAGAGCTAATGGGGGACGTGGGTCCGCTGGATGTAGTGAAGGAAGTTGCGGGCTATTGGAGTACCAAGAGGAAGAAGAAGGAGATGCCTCTAATCCGTCATTTACAGGTTTAGATTGTTACTCCCAACTTATCTCTTAACTTTTGGGCTATTTGTAGAAAAGGCTCCATTGTGTGATTAATTTGCAATTTCCATATCACTCATTTCATTTTCCATGGCTTGAAACATGACAGCTCGGGTTAATATTGAAAAAAGATTAAAAAGAAAAGAAAAAAAGGCAGACAGCATTTAACATTGCAAAATGGGGTTGGCTGTTGGAAATTGACCATGGTTAAATTTATTCTAGAGTTGCATGGATGTACATGCACAATAAGAGCTTAATCTTTTTCTTTTTTGTTATCATCTGTCTATAAACACAATAATAGTTTATTTGTGCCAGGATTTTCTTTAGATTTGAAATGTACCAGGGTCCTTTTTGCAATAGTGGGATAATTTCGCTTCTCTTGCTTTGCAGCCTCCACTGTGGATGCATTACCAGAAGCAGCTAGATGAATGGGAATCTTCAGTCAAAAAAATACTACGGGCACCTCACAGTGCGCTCAGCAAGGTACCCCCAGCTGAGAAGCCGGCCATGTTTGCTTTCTGTCTCAGGCCCCGTGGTCTCCAGCTAAAGCGTCCCAATAAGAAGCTGCTCCTCTCTTCCCGGATCCATGGAGGGTCCCACAAATCTGGTAGTTTTTTTTTTTTACTATTTCATTATTATTTTTAATCAATATTTTTTTTTGGTATATTTTTCTGTGTGTGTGTTTCTTTTCTTCTTTGCAGCATTGGCAGCCACTATTTTACTATTTTCATGTAGACTTTTTGCTCTTTGAAGAAGTTAATTTTCCGTACAAGTCGTTCCTGTTACTTTACTCCTACTCATCTAATAGATATCTTTTGCATTGTATTTTCATCTTAGGAAGGAGACATAGTGCATCTTCATCTCGAGAGAGAGTCACATCTATTTCTAGGCTCAATCATCCAAGTAGAACAGGGGTATCAGCATCACATATCTGTGACAACCACCAGGCTGTATCATCTCTCTCTCATAACCAGACTTTGTTGACGGGTAAGCGGGTACGGCCCTCAAGTTCTGACATGCCTGACAGGCCGAATCTGACCAGTTTGCCTTCTGACAACCTATGGTTCCTTAAAGAAGATGTGGAGGAGTTCAAGCTGAGGGATGCACAGAATGCTGCAGTGCATGCAGCAAACATGGCCAGGCTTAAGAGGGAGAAAGCCCAACTTCTTATGCAAAAGGCTGATCTGGCAATGTACAAAGCGCGGTTGGCTCTCATGATTGCTGATGCAATAAAAACTTCTGAAGGGTAGTGTGAAGCTGCTCGAAAGGTTCTCAGGGCATTTTCTTTTCTCTTTTTCTCTCGTTCTTAGAGGGATTTATAGTTTCTCCAAAGAAAAATATGTTTATTGGTTGCAAGTGAGAGTTTACTGACCGAGTTGGTGGGGTAGGGTTGAGCTATGGTAGATTTGTCAACTTACTTTTTCCACGGAAAAAGAAAGCCCATTTTACCTAGCTCAGCCTTATTGTGTGACCCTTTTTGGCGATAATGCTGTTAACTTGTTTCCATCTGTGATGTGATGGAGAGTATTGCTCCAGTAGATAGCTGCCACCCCGCTCCTCCCCCCCCCCCCCCCCCCCTCTTTCTCTCTCTGCCATTTTTCATTTTGTACAGAATGTTTAGTTAAAGATAGTGCGTCGTTGGTGGATGTTGATATGTTAATTGTTCTTGATCCTTTTTTTTCTTTCTTTCTTGTCTAGTATTAGTGAAATATCTGTTGTCTCTTCTGATGGCACCTCATTTAATCTCAATATCCTAGGCGTTGGCTTGCACTTTTGTATGATATTTTTAATTTTTTGACTCCTACTGCATTAGTTGCAAAAAGTGGGAGAACAAAGATATTTAGTTTAGGATGCATTGATAATCAACATAATTTGATAATCTCTGAAAATCGTATGCTAAATTGAGTTTCAAAATTAAAATCCAGCACTTAATTTGCATATGAAAAATGTGATGAGATTACATGAGGCATCTAGAAAAGTATGACCAAATTTACTGCATGATATCTTATTTTCTGAAAACTTAAATTAATCAAAATTCATTACCACTCTGATGCTTTTTAAAATGAAAATTAAATTAATTTTAATGTATATCTATACATCTAACTAGTTAGCCTGCTTTAAATTTTGTAGAACTGATATAGCAAACATTGTCCAAATGAGCTATCTCATTATTAAAGGATTCCATGCAAGGACAGAAGCAGATTTAAACAATTTATGTTTGAATGTTGCAGCCTGTATGCTTGACCCTAAAATGTGTAACCGATAACAATTTAGTTCTACTTTGTAGGAGAGGAGATAAGTTTAAATTTAATTAAAATTTTTTTTTAAATATTTAAAGTTGAATGATTTGATTTCATCTTTATCTAAAAAAATAATGTTAAGTTCTATCTGTTTTCAATATGGAGGAAGAAATTAATTGTAAAATCTGTCGTCTGGTTCCAACAAGTTCTGTCCGTTTTCAATAAGGAGAAAGAAATTAATTGTAAAATTTATCGTCCGATTGTTGGAAATGTGGTACATTCGTCCACTAAATTGAAAATATGCTTTTAAGCCCCTGAATTCTATACTTGGTTCAATTAGGTCCCGCAAGTGATACTCTTTTAATGCATATCTTCCAATCAATGTTCGTGATGGATGTCGATATATATTCTTTTTCTAAGTGCACAAGGATGCTCGTGAAACCAATTAAATTTAGGCACCGTGACCGTACTATCTTTATCTGGATATAGTCAACCAATTTTTTTTTTTGAGAAATTATCCTTGCACCCTATATTTTACATCATTTATCCATACATCAAAAATATTTATACTAAATAAATAATTTATTTATATATAAATTTATAAATGTTTATAATTAGTATAGAAAATATTTACCACATTTTTTTTCTAGATGATTATAGAAAAAAAATTGAAATTAAAAATTTTATTGGACAAATATAAATACAACTTGTATAACTTTTAATCTTTATAATACAAGGTATAAATAATTTTTAAAAGAAATATAAATACATCTAAAGTATAAACTCAGTTAAGGAATGTAACTATCGCTCCTTTTTTTTTATATCTATCAATTCATTTTATTTATTTTGTTTTGCAAATCAGCATCACCTGCTCCACATAATTCCCTATTAATATCTTATTATTGATCTTAAATATGATGCAATGCTAGTTACAGAGTCAAGATTTTTGCCACACGGAGAGCCAGATAAAATTAATTTGTTCATATAGATTGGTTTGGCCAGTATTTAATAAATTCCAGATTATCAATGAACTCCGAGAAAAAAAAAATTACACCTGGGGCAACTGGTTTCACCTATGCATATGTTTTCAAAAAAGAAAATGAAATATTCACTTTTGTTTTTCCAAGTTTGTTTTGCTTGAGTTTAGTACAGAAACTAATATAAAATAAAAAGAACAATTAGCTTGGTGATTGTAACACTCAAATCTGTGTGCAATTTAAAAAAGTTTTCTACAAGGAAAATAATAAAATTGTATATACTCTGTGTGGTTCATTAAATTTAATAAAGCTTCCCTAATCAGAAAACTGCAAAGGTCAATAATAGACTACAATAAAAAAGTGCAAAAAACAATTAGCAAAAATCAGTAAGCAACTTGAGTTGCTTATACGGCAATCTTATAAAACTGTGAAAAACTAAATCAAATAAAGAAAAAAAAGAAGGAACATGTAATGGTGAACTTTCTGCTTGTTACTATGTTCTCATGCATTCGGCAAGTACAAGCGCAAGTTTATTGTATGTACCGTTCTTGAGATACTTGCTAATTACAAGTTCTCTCCCCTTTTCTCCCATCTTCGCTCTCACATCTGGATTTCTAAGTAGAAACAACATATTCTCAGCTAGGGTTACTGTAAAATTCCTTCCGATTGGGTGAAGAAGGCCTGTTACTCCGTGTTTGACAATTTCTTTCGTGCCTCCTGCATCTGTTCCCAACACCTGAGAAAGATATGATAGCAATAATTTAAGAAAAAAAAGTAGCAAGGATTTAGTGAGGTACTATGTGGAACATCTGGAAGGAATGTAACAACAAAATATTGCGGAGAAGTCAAAGCGAACTCATTGCACTTGAGGCTATATCATCAGGGATGAAAATCAATGGACAGTAAATTGTTAGAACAATATATGGAGTTCATAATAGGCCTACTACCTCAAGAAAATAAAAGTGAGAAGGAACTTAGTGAGAATTTTTTAACACTGTCAATACTGTATAGAACTAAGACAATTCTTTGGGACCATTGCTCAGATACAGAAATTTGTGGAGCAGGAACTACAAATCAGGGATTATTTTCAGCAATTAACAAAAGATGCAGAGTAGAAGATGTACCGGGAGGCCAAATGCCATAGCTTCAATTGTTACTCTTCCAAATGTTTCGCCAATACCCTACAAGCATGACAAATTACCCATAAATCAAACAAAATTGGACAGGAAAGACCAAGAATAAATATGTAGACATATCGCTTCAACCACCTAATATGTTTAGGCGAAGTCTTATTTCAAAATAACAAGAAAATTTGAAAATAAAAATCACCAATAATAACAAAATGCTAAAAATAACCAATGATTGTACAAACTCACTTGTGCATTCATTACATAGACATCAGCTGCTGCATACAGTGATAATACATGTGTTGTTGCCGGGGTCCACATGACAAGCTTAGATATGCTTGAGTGTTGATTTATTATCCTCGAAATCAACCTAAGATAAGGTATTTTGTTGCTCTTTGATCCAAGAGAACCAATTAAAACCCTAAGATTTTGTACTTTATCATCTTCTTTCTCAGATAACAAGCCTCTTAAATGCTTACGCCCCCTTAACCGCCTCCTTGTTCCCTTAATGGCACTTGCGCTTCTATCTGCGCCCTCACTACTGTTGGTCATATTAGACAAAATCTCATTATTTATATGATTTAGAGTGGTGGAGTTTAATTCTTTATCTTGAACTAAGTCCCTTCCTTTTGTGTCGCTGGTAACTAGGAGTAGATCCTTCTCTTCAAGGGAAGTTCCATTTTTTGGCTCAATGGGTTCACTTGTTTTATATTTTAAAGGAGAAACTACGGTTAACTCTTGAATTGTATCAGTTTCATTTGACTGGTTTAGAGAAGATAAACGGTTTAACTTATCTCTCAAGCTAACCTTATCTTCAACAATTGAAATAGCAGCTTCTAGAAGCATGCGCTGGCCTTTACCGGGATTTACACTACTCAAAGACATAACCAACACATCATCTTCTCCTAACCCTATCTCTTCCCTCACTTTATTTCTCAAAATTTTTCTTTTTTCTACCATTTTTTCCACACTGAATTGAGGCGTGTTAAGAGAGGTCGGGATGCCTGCAGCAAAGGCTAGCTCTTCATTAACTGAAAGAGGCACTAACACGGGTTGTGAACTTAATTTAATCTTCTCTTCTTCGCACCACAAGAGCCACCTCTTGGATTGCGAATCGGATAAGAAAGCTAGGGTTTTGACCCGACTGAGTAGATGCATTGACCGATCAAAATACTCACGCCTATTTTCCATGATCCACCAGAGAATCCTATCAGCCTTAGTTGGGTGATGTGATAGGTATTGTTCTGTGCCATCCAAAAAAACAAAAAAAATAAGACAAGCATAGAAAAAAATAACTCGAATTTTCAACCTAATTAATGATTCTAAATATCATGTTGTTGTAGGATTGATGACTATATTATTTACAAAAGGAAAAAGGATCAAGGGTTCTACTGTCAGGTTTTGATGTTGTATCATTGCCATCACAGAATCAATACCTGTTAGAGCAGAACACTTTAAGAAGGTTTATGTCAGGCTCAGTTATGCACTTTTGAACCAGGTAAAAGGGAAACAAATTAGAATAACTAAGTAAAATAAGATCTGTGCGGTACCAATTACCAGCATGCGCTTAAAATATGATCTGCCCAGTATCAATTACCAGTATGCACCTAGTGTCATAATAGTGTATCAGTACAACTAACTGGACAAACAAACA
Organism: x Bolboschoenoplectus mariqueter; assembly: GCA_037678475.1. Lineage (NCBI taxonomy): Eukaryota > Viridiplantae > Streptophyta > Magnoliopsida > Poales > Cyperaceae > x Bolboschoenoplectus > x Bolboschoenoplectus mariqueter. The sequence continues at coordinate 2,529,132 of CM075250.1, forward strand.
ATAAGATTACCAACCAATCCACGTAGAACAAACAGCTGAACCGGCAATGACTGCATCAGCTTTCATGGCCACCTTAAAGCTAGCCTCCATCCGATCTTTTAGCACTTTAATCCCTCTCTTTTGTAGCTCTGTGAGTAAACCCCCTTTTCTATTAACAACAACCACTGACACTCTGGCCCCACAGCTTAAGAGCTCACTGGCCAACTCCATCATAGAAAGAGGTGCCCCTGTCATAGAAAGTTCATGGAACACTAAGACAAAAGACCGTGAAAAAACAATTTTTGCAAATTCACCCTTCCGATCACAAGTCCCTCTCCTTTTATCAGAATTCCACTCCAAAACTGCATCTTCAGTCTGAGCAAAAGGGCCCACAATTAGCCCATATGAAGTGTTTTTTCTAGGCACCAAGCCATCTTCGAACTCACTGTTTGGGTCTTTTTCAACTACAGCCTTTTTATTTTTTCTTGACTTCCGTTCAGACATTGTCTTTTTCTTCTCTTGGAGGTTCAAATCTGATACATTCGACTCAGCATCCCTCTTTTCAGTTGCTAAATTTTCAATATTCACCTTATTGGAATCCAAATCCAGTACCAAATTATGGGGCTTTGTATTTGAGACATTTGGGTCAATATTTTTCTCTTCAGTTGCCAAAGTTACTGTCCTGGCCCCATTTGCATCCAAGTCTTTCTCCTCAAAAGATGGTACCGTAGGATTATCAGAATGGTGCCTGTGACCACTGAGTTCAGGCTTTCTATCATCATTGTGGGCCCACTTGGATTGCACATGGAATCCAATGTAGCCCCATAAAGCAATTATGCTCAGGCAGAGAACCAATCGGTTGGATTTGAACTGTTTGATCTGTGCAATCGAGCCCTTTGATTCCCTTCGAGCAGACCGGATCGAACCAGGATTAAGTCTTCTAACTGTACCTAAGTTTTTTGGGCCATTTCTACCAGAAAGACTTGATTTTGAATTGAAACTGGCTCTAATCGGCTTTTGTCTATCTACACTTGCATGGATGTTGCTGTTCTCCATCTCAGTTCAGTTTAAGCTTCATCCATCACTGTTTACAACAATTCATGAATTGACAAATAGTCAAGGAGCCTTTTCGAGTTTCCAAAAAGAGAAATTGGCAAAATCAATGAGCTTAAGGTCTCAATACCTGAACTAGGGAACTGGAATTGGTGAGATAATTACTTAAACTACCAAGCCTTATCTCTAGAACAACCAGCATTGTGTAGAAAACAAACAAGAGTTCAATTAATTCAACCTAGCTAGTTCAGATCCCGAATGAGCTCGCGCCAGCATCTTCAATTGAAATCTCCTCATGGAAGAAGAATCTAACTAAGATGATAAGTTCAGAAAGCAAGACGTATGGTGGAATGGAGTACAATGGGAGGAGAATGTTTCGGACATTGTCATCAATGGAGGAGGGAGGACGGAGGACAGAGAAGAAAGTGTGTGAAAAAAAAAATTGAAATAAAAAGCGTTTTGGAGTGTTGGTGGAGTGGACTTTTGGGATCCGTATCTGCTGTTCGTGGAAGTGGACTTTTCCTCAATCTCCATCGTTCAACTTAATTAACGGTTCAGATTGCTTTTTTTCATCTCTTTAATTTAGTACTTTCGTTCTCTCCGTTTCATTTCTTCACGACCCGTGATCTGGTCCGTCCATATTAGATCAGACATGATTTGTAATTTTGTATGACTCCTTTTTAACAAGCCTTGCTGTAGCGGATACGGGCCTCTGGATATTAGAACATCATGCACATGATGACATGAACCAGTCCTGAACACCGGAGTTGGTGACGACGAGATTGACCCGCTTTGTCTAATAACAAAAAGTTTCAAAACTAAAATATCAAAATAAAATTATTAAATATGATATATATTATTTTTTTTACAAATAAAAAATATTAACATTTTTCATTTTATATAAATCAATAAATTAAAAAATCAACGTTCAAAAATTATCATTTTCTTAAATTTTTAATGTTAAATGAAATAATGTTAAAGTATCGTATTTATTTTACATGTGCATAGAAAAAATGATATATATACAATATTTAACAATTTATTTTATATTTTAATCTTAAAATTTAACTTATTAAAATTCTAAACATAATGACATAATAAAGACAAAAAAATAAAAGCATTTAAATCCTCCTCTTAAGTTAAATAATACATATATAACAAAAAAAATGAGAACATAAGGGTGCTCCGGTACGGGCAATTTTATAAAATACCTTTTCTTTTGAAAAGTTCAGTCAAAATATCCTTCTTCTAAATTTTTTGTCAAATTATCCTTGAGAGGTCCAATTTAATATATTCTTACCTCTCTTTTCATTTCCTTCTATTTACTTCCTCTAATCGTAAAATCAGAACAAAATGAAATTATTCTTATTGTGTTTCTTCAAAAAAAAATTTATTCTTATTGTGAACAATAATTCATCCATTTTAGTTTTGTCAAAAAAATATATTTCTAATACATTATGTTTGTTTATAGCAAAATATTAAAATAAAAGCAAAATACTAGTGACATATTATTTTCATTTTTTTTATAAACATATAGTATAAACCTTTATAAAATATAACTACATAATCAGACATTTATCGGTTATTGTGTTATTATACAGAAAGATGTCCTCTAATAATTTTTATAATTTAATAACTTCAAATCTATAAATTTTCACAAACACAAAAATCTGTTAAAATACAAAATCTAATATTTTGACTAAACTGTTGAAATTACCACAATGCATATATAAAATACGAAAATAACATTTCACCAATATTTTGTTTTGTAATTAAAACAATGCACTAGAAGTAATTTTTTTTTTGTGAAATTAGCATAATAAATAAATTGTTTTCTAAAAAGAGAGTAATTTGATATTATTCTCATGCATATTTATAATTATTTGAAATTATAAAAAGTAATAGAAGGGAAGGGAAATAGATAGAGTTCTCAATATATTCATGCCGTGTCGTGCTGTGACAAAACACAACGTGCCGTGACATAACACGACACAACACGGGCTTTTTTTTTTGCGTGTGTGTCATGCCGTGTCAAAAATTGAGGAAGGACGGCATGATACAGTTAAGGCATGACATGCTATACATATCGTGTTGATTCGATACGTCATGTTAAACATAATGTGTTTTAACCGTGTCATGTTGGCTTGACATGGCATATCTTAACTGTGTTAAACGTGTTTGGTGAAAAAAATAAAAAAAAATAATAAAAAATTGTAAAAAAATTTGGAAAAAATCTAAAAAAAATGAATTTTTTTTACAAATATTCTAAACTTGTTTGCTTGCTAAAAAATTCAAAAAAAATTGGAAAAAAAATTACATATCTAGCCTAATTTTTAAACCCCATTACAAAATCCTGCCGATTTATTTCAAAATCAACCGTTCAATCAACATCCAACAGTCTACAATTTGTATGTGCCGTGCTTATCTGTATCTATTCGTACATAACCGTGCTTATGCGTATTCCTGTGTTGTATCTATATATGTCCCGTATCATATTGTGCTGTGTCAACCCCCTTAACTATGTATGTCGTGCGGTATCATGCCTTCGACGATGAAAACCTAATACAACATGGATAACGACATAACACATATTGGCACGCTATATCATGTCATGTTGCCCCTAATACGTGTATTGTTGTGCCGTATTTTGATACGGCGTGTAAAATTAAGAACTCTAAATGGAGGTTAAGAGTAAATGTGGATCCCACAAGGATAATTTAATTAAAATTTTAGAGGAGGGATATTTTGACTGAACTTTTCAAAAGAAAGGATATTCTATAAAATTGTCCCTCCGGTCTCCCTTCCGAGCCCCCTATCTCTGCCTCTGCTAGCAATCCCTCCACTAATACTAACAATGAAAATTATATTTCTATCTAACATAACATTAAGCTCGAAAAAAGCCATGTTTATTAGATAAAATTTTTGTAGATGTTCCCCAAATTTTAATTTATATCAGATTGTTGGTGTGATTTTAAAATTTTTAAATGTTTTTGTCTTGACACAAATAAAAAATATCGCAAAAATTAACATACAATATTTTCACCCAAAAAAATTAACATATATGCTCGAAATATTACATGTACCTCCGAAAGGAGATTAGGCAAAAAAAAAAAGAAAGGATTTTGCGCCATGAAAAGACACCTCATGTGTTGCTGCTATTCATGCCATAAAAGAAAAGGCTGTTATTCAGATATTGACCGCTAAATTCAAAACTAGAAGTAATGTAACTAGATGGTTCCGAACTTCCAATAGCTAGTGTGGCTAATGGCTGTCATTTAGGTATGAAATACAGAAAATTTTAAATTAAAAATAAATTATTCTTATATCTCATATTTTAAAGTTAAAAATTATTTTTATATCTTATATTTTATATCTCTTATCTGAACATTAAAAATATTTATATTAAATAAATAAATTATTTATATCTGAATTTATAAGTGTTTATAGATAGTATAAAATATGTTTATTAATTTTATTTTTCTTAAATGATTAAAAAAATTTAAGTTAAAATTTTTATTGTATAAGTAAAATTACAGTTGCATAACTTTTAATTATAATAATATAAAGTATAGATATTTTTTATTATTAAATATAAATATTTTCTGAAAAAGTATAAATATTGAGATATAAATAAAAAATATAGTTAAAAAATACAATTACCACTCTTTAAAAAATACAGTCAAGCTTATTTTTATACTATTTAACTGGTTTTGTGGATTCTTTAACATTAAAAATTCTCTAAAGACACCATTCTTAAATCACATCTAAAAGACTAAAATCGCCTAATTTCTTAAATCACATCCAGCCAGCTTACTATTTCCACCCAAACCGATCCACCAACTGTCAGCCCAAACCCGGCCCATCTATTCAAGCCCGTTAGGCCCACAAAATTGCTCTCTAAAAACCGGGAAACCCTAACCCGCGCCTCCTTTCTGAGTTCACAGCTCAAAACCTCTCGCCTGCTTCTCCCTCTCTCTCTCTTCTCCCTCCAGCGCCGCCACCTTTCCTCCTCCTAACCTAGCCCAGTCGCCAGGATGCCTCCCAAGTTCGACCCCAGCCAGGTCGTCGATGTCTTCGTCAGGGTCACTGGCGGTGAAGTAGGTGCCGCATCTTCGCTCGCGCCTAAGATCGGACCGCTCGGTCTCTCCCCGAAGAAAATCGGAGAAGATATCGCCAAGGAGACAGCCAAGGAATGGAAAGGGCTGCGTGTCACTGTCAAGCTCACCGTCCAGAATCGTCAGGCTAAGGTGTTTGATTCGTTTCTTGCTAGATCTGTCAATTTATAAACCTTTTATGTTGATTTTGTTTAGGTGAATTTTGTCTAGTGTCAAAAATTTCGGATGTTGTTGTTCGTACGCTGATTTTTGATCTGCATCCCGAGACAGGAATGGTGTGTGTATGTTGTAGGTCATAAAGTATGATAAATTAATTAGACACAGTGTTAGGTAGCAAGGACTTTAAGTAATTAATTAACCTGGAATTGGTTTGTATCATTCTTGCATACATTTAAATGTAGAACCTCTGTCCATAAAATGGTAGCAACTAGAAATCAATGTCGGAAGGTGTGTTTAGTAGCTGCACTGTATCTGTAAAAATTATTGTTTGTTGTATTTCATTCATAGAGAACAGGGCATATGAGCATCGTACCATAGTATTTGATCTATAATTCTATGTGCATATTGGTGTTGTAGATTGCTCGTCTTGTTACCAGTTAACATTTTAGTTTTTTTCAACAATTTTATTCATTACTTTGTGCATGATTGCTCATCTCTTTCAAAGAAGCACTCGGTTGCTAAACTTTGATAATTTGAAAAACAGGTGACTGTGGTCCCCTCCGCTGCTGCCCTGGTGATCAAGGCCTTGAAGGAGCCAGAGAGAGACAGGAAGAAGACCAAGAACATCAAACACAACGGCAACATCTCTCTTGATGATGTGATTGAGATCGCACGCATCATGCGGCCTCGCTCAATGGCCAAGGACCTAGCTGGTTCCGTGAAGGAAATTCTTGGTACTTGTGTGTCGGTTGGGTGCACAGTCGACGGGAAGGACCCCAAGGACCTCCAGATTGAGATTAGTGATGGCGAAGTTGAAGTTCCATCTGCTTAAGCATGGTTATTCTTGTTTCAATGCGCAGTTTTTCTTGGGTTTTTAGGTTTTTGGTTGTTATGTTTTGAAGCAATATGGAACATCCTAGGGATTTTGAATCAGTTTTGGTATGAGTGGGCCAATATTTATGTTTCAATTCGTGTTGTTGGCGTGATATATGTGCTTTGCAGTAACACAAGTGAGTTCCTTTTTCTGTGCATTTAGGTAGTCAGTAAAATATATTTTTCCCATGCATACATACTTCTTAATATGCTGAGATGGGTGTCATTGGGTAATAAAGTTGGCATGTTTTGATTAGTATTTTGCTTATTTGACAGGGTTAAGCAATCAGTCAAATACAAATTGTGTTTGATGTATACATGTTTGAACTGTTGATAAGCAAATGTCCCTAAATGCATAATAGCTTGTAACGATGTCTTAATCATAATTGTACCTTATGTTGTGAAGAGCTGACAGATGGATCGTGCAGTCCAATGAATGCCTATTCCATCATGTCAAAGGATTCACCGAAGACAATTTCATGGTTAAGATGCACTGAACTAAGGATAAACATCTTCTTCAAAATCATAAGTATCATCCTAAGTTTCTTAACAAAGTTCTCTTATTGTCGACTTTTAATTGTATAAACATGTGTCTTAATAGTATAAACATCTATTATAACAATATATATATGGTTAATTCAAAGGATTAAACACTCAGTTGACAGTTGCACTGCACATGAGATGCGAAATGAGCATGTAAGTTCTATCATGGGGAGTGACAAATAATGCTTTTTCTGTTTTTGTGATGGGAGGATCACTGTTTATTACTCTAATTGATAAAGTAGTTAGGATACAAATCTGGAGATGATAGTTGAAAGAAATGAATACCCCCTCTCTATTTAACTTTTCTTATCTTAAAAATTAAACTTTTCAATTGAAATGTACATGTGAAAAATAACTCAAAATTAATTCAATTGGAGGAAATATAGTGTTGTGAGTTGTTCCATACAATCGGATAGCTGGCGATTACCATAAATATAATCCTAAATTATCCATTCGTAACCTAAAATTTAGATAGACCACATCCTTTCTTAGTAGAAGAGATCTAGAGCAACTTGTTTAATATCCAAGACTATGACAGTTGTTGTTGATCTCCTTCGCTTGTGAGCAAGGAGAAAAAAATTCAAAAAAAAAAAAGAAAAGAGAGGAGGGGACAACTAGGACAGTTGTTGCGTACCAGTTATTCTTCACATTAATTTGTGGAGTTCATTTGTGTTCATCATCGGTTTCTCTTAAGTCATCTCTAATACATGTGTCGAGGAAGAAATGATGAGGACTCAGGTGGAGGCTGGTGAAGAGATGCTAGTAGGAACCAAAACAAAGAGAATTTTATTGGACCCCGAGTTATATAAAGCAGCAAGTAAAGGCGACATCCAACTCTTCGAAAGGATTCACCATGAACAACAAAGTGAAGCAGAGATTGATGTTCCAAACAGGACTCTCCATAAGGATGGTAGATCCAGTTACATCTCAGGAGTTACCTACTGTGGAGATACAATCCTTCATATAGCGACTCACTTTGGGCATGTAGAAATGGCAAGAAGGATTTGTGCAGAAAACAAGCACCACTTGACAACTAGAAATAACATGTTGGAAACACCTCTTCATTATGCTGCCAAAACTGGGAATTGCAAATTAGTTGCCATCTTCATTGATCTTGCCAAAGGAGAAGGTAGTGATGTTCTTCAAGAATTGCTGCTAAGAAGGAATAAAGATGGAGAGACGGCATTGTATCAAGCAGTTCTTCAGTCCCATGTCGGGATAGTTGAGATGCTCATCGATCCAAATATTCATGAAGTGCAATTTGAGGATTCAATTGCAAGCATCCCCAACAACAAAAACATATCTCACGTTTACTTGGCGATAATGCAAAATTCGCTCATGATTGCTAATTTATTGATCAGATCATTGCCTAATAATGTGTCGCGGGCAGCATATGTAGGACCACAAGGGCAAACTGCTTTACATGCTGCTAATCTTAGAAATACAGGTATTAGATAGCCAAGTATAAAGTTGTATTTTGGTTACCTACTATATACATAATGTTCATAATATTATAAAGAGAAAACAACAAGTATAATATTATAATTTGGGTTTATTTTAGATTGTATGTGAGTAATTATCATGTTTATATTATTTAGTCTACTATTTTTTTTTTGTGATGATGCTTTTATATATTGGAATGCATCTTTTAGTCCAATATGTGAAAATCAATAAATTCAAATTATTGTTCTAATGCCTATACAATGCCCAAAAAAAGTTGCAATGATAAGATCTTATTTACAAACTTGAACTTACAATGTAAATATTTCTAATATCTTGGTTCATAGTATTAGAGAGTGAAGACATAAAATAAACTTTTGAAGCGTCATTTTGTTTGGAAATTTCAGTCGAGTTTAAATTATGTGTGAGTTATTATTTTCAGGTAAACCTAGTCTAAAATATTTTGGCAATTATGTTTGAAAATTGGATAAGTCTTTAATTAAGACCAAAGTCTGATAATTTCCAAAACAGTGCCAAGAATAAAAGCACAATGATGAATTAAGATCCCAAACAATGTCCAAAACTCTTTTCTATTTGCATGCCAGTAGCAAAATGTTATCCACATATTTTTTTTCTGATGTGAAGCATTTACATATTGTTTGCATTTAAGATCGAGTATTTCATATATGTGAAGAAACATATATATCCATTTTAGCAGGTTTTCTTCAGAAGATATTGGATTGGAAATCAGAACTAACTAAAGTATTTGGCAGCACTGCACTTCACTATGCAGCATCAATTAACAATCTACAAGCAGTAAAACTGTTATTGAAGAAGGACAGAGCATCAGCATATGTGGCTGATTCTTCTACGTTATTCCCGGTCCATGTGGCCGCAAAATTGGGTTGTGTGGAGGTGTTGACTGAGCTCTTTAAGGAACTTCATCTTGCAATTAAAGAAGAAAAAGAGTGTAGTGCAGTGGGCGTGCGGAAGGAGTCACGAACTCGTGAAGGCAATCAATGCGGTAGATGTTGATGGTAACACACCTATGCATATGGCTGTAGAAATTAGGAGCACAAAAATATTCACGCTTCTTTTGGAAAGCAAAAAGGCACACTTGTGTATAATGAACAAGAATGGCTTGACACCTCGGGATCTTTCCATGGCTCAACAAAATGTTAGCGGGTTCATGAATTGGCAGGTGAATTACATTATCATTTTTTCCGTAATTAATATTTTAGTTTTTTTATTTTACAACTTATTGTTATTTATGTGTAAGCTAAAGCAGATTACAGGATATATACTCCATTATTATCATTTTTGGTTATCAGATTCATATTGTTCATGAATGCTACTCCTTTTTTGCAGAATCCGGACTATGTTATACTTTGAGCTCTGGGTGTGATCAAATGTTGCGGCGGTATACATAGGAATGATCACTTCATATCAGTGCATGGTCTGAACTTGGATCAAGAAAAGAAAGACAGAGAAATCAGGAGCTATGATAACATGTCCAAAAGCATGTCCATAGGATCCGTACTCATTGCCATATCGACATTCTCGACAGTTTTTGGTGTTTTAGGATCCTACAAAACAGACATCTCTGGACAATCCCCTGGACTTAGTCTAGCTTTGAAAGCATTTACAATCATAATCTCTTATGCATTTATCTGCTCCATAACCGCCACGGCTTTACTTATAGAAGCAGCATTAACATTTCTAGATCCAGAGTCTCGTAAGAAGTACCTCCTCAACAGTGCATAATTGGTCACCATGGGAATAAAAGGATTCGTAGTTGCACACACGGTTGGTGTATATCTCAGACTAGCTCTAGTGTCCAAGTGGCTCGCAATTCTAATCTATCTCACTGGTGCTGTTGTGCCTATTCTGCTCCAACCGCACCATTGGCCAAATTTCATGCTTGCGAGAGCATTGATCAGGTTCTTGGGACTAAAAGGATTTTATACAATCCACAAGTAAGCAGATCATAATAAGCATAGTGCCTTTTGGGAACGGGATGTCCTGCTTTCGAACAACATCTGGAATGACTTCATTGTTGTTTATATCTTATCTTGTAGCCTTGTCGTTGGTTCAAATGGACTGGAAAAGGCGAAGATATCGGATGCGTCGATGCTGGTTTGTTGATATACTTTCTGTTGGGCACTTGCATCTCTTCATTCCATTATCATCGTCCCATTATAAGAGTTGGGCCTTCATGTCAAAACCCGTTATATGGAGAACAAAAAGTTAATAATACTCTTCGATAATTGTAAGACTTCATGCTTAATTGTGTATTTACTTCTAGGAAAAAAGAGGGTTTGAATTTTTTTTTTGGGTAAAGAAAGCACGGTGGAATGCTCATTAGAGTGTTATTTAAGCATTATTATGTTGTAAAAAAAATGACAAGTTAGTAGCATAACTTGTATAGTGGAATTTGTTTTGTTTTATGCAACATATTATATAACATACTAGTTAGATTTGTTTAAGTATAATTTAATTTTACTCAAATTCGATACATAAGTTTTAAGAATACGTCTATAAATTTTTATCTATTTTTTTTAAATTATTTGAAAATCCATTGTTCAAATTGTCAAATTAATAGTTATGACCAAGGATCATTGCCCAAATATATAACAATCTCGGACTATAGTAAAAATATTAACGCAATGCAGTACTTGCCCAGAACATAAATTTATGAAGTGATAAAAATCAAATCAGTATGTGCAAATAAAGCGATAATTATCAAGTCCATGCATAGAACATAATTTTATAATTCAGGATTTATTCTATTTTGCAAGACTAGATTATGCTGTTCATATACAGAACTTGTTTTAAATTATATTTACAAAATAAATATGCTAATTCTTCTACAAGCCCCAACCTTGCTGTGCATTACAAGCCAGAAACTCATACAATTTCATTTAATTCAACTGAGCCCCTTCACAATTGGAAGTCCAAAATCCAATTCATTGGTCTGGGCGGGCAATAGAGAAGAAAGAAGTTTTCTTTCCTTCCGAGTGTAGAAGCTTCATGCAGCGGCGAGTAACATCACAAAGATATACAGCTAAATACCTGACTTATCTACAAAAGCAGACTCAGCGAGGTCAATTGCACGAGTGAGAGCCGCTGCCTTGTTTTCACACTCTTGTTGTTCATCGTCCGGTATGCTATCAGCGACAATTCCAGCACCGGCCTGTAAATTTAGAGATACAAAATGAGATGATTTTCTTTGCTATTAGAGTAAAAGGGCTTTATCCCTCTCATCACCTGACTTAGATTGTCCAAAAATAGTCTGGTCATGTTTAAATGTCAGATCCCAGTTTACCTTCCTGGAACCAAATGTAATCCAATCAAAAGGAATTGCAAGATCAACCCCTGTCTCTAATTAATGTATTAATGTACCATTTTATCTACAATCAGACCACTCAACATTTAAATGGCTAGTTATTTGCTCGCAACACATGACACAATGAACTCAATCAACCAAGCATTAAACTTGTTACAAAAGGAAGTGATTTGGTTAGACTATTGGCCTATCGCCGAACCTGAACTTGGGAAGTAATTTTGAAACCATACCTGTATGTGGGCCAACCATTCCTGTCGCTGCTTTGCATCCTTGTAGGAGAGCAGGCTATTACATCGGGATCCCGTTGGGAAGACAATGGTCCTCAAGGCGATTGCAATGTCCATGTCTCCTAGAAAGGACACTGACCCAAAGCCACCGCTATATGGACCCCGCCTGGCAACCTCTAGCTGATCAATCAATTCCATGGCTCGCACCTAACACGACATAGAACTTGTTTATTAAATTAAATAGGATAGAAATTGCCAAGCAGTTTGAATGGATCAAAACTCAAAAAAGTTATAAAAAAACCCAATAGACCCTTGATAGAACCCAATTTTTATCTGCTAACTACTAAATTCCGATCATGCAATTATGCTTAATGAACCACAAAGAAAACAAAATTGTTCACTTATTCTCTAATATGAGGTCCTCTGTATTTATGTCCCATTCGACCCAATATAGCACAAATAACTCCATGACTAGCAATCACACTTGATACACAAAAAGACTTAACAAATGAGAGGCACAGAGTATCAAGGGTAGTAGCAGAAAGATCAAAACCAGAAAGAAAACAAGTACCGTGTGATATGGGACATACAGGTAAATAACCTGATTTAATGCCGTACCAAAATCTGATATGGCAAAAAAAATTAGCAGGTACTGACATTGCTAATTCTACTTAGAATATGAATTTACTATCCATGTTTACCTTTGGGGCCCCACTCACAGTTCCAACAGGAAGAGTGGCCCGCAGTGCATCCCAGCAGCTGAGGTTATCCAGCAACTCCCCTGTTACCTATTACAAGCCCACAACTATGACTGATCATAAAATATATAAATAATTTGACAAATTTTGGAATTGAAAGCAAGGAAGACATTTGCATACAGTGGAGCTAATGTGCATGACATGAGAATATCTTTCCACATTCATTAGCTTCTCCACCCTCAAGGAACCCGGCTTTGATACCTATTTTAAACACAATACGGTACTCAGTAATGAATTTGCTGAAAGGGGAATAAAAGTAAGGAAAGATCTACAAATTCAATTTTCACTGATTTCCATAATACACAAAATGAAAGCTGGTCATAACTTTTTTGCATATTCTCCTTTATAATTGTAAAGAATAGGGTTAATGAAATATTAACAATGAAAGCAAGATAAATTTAAGAATCTAAGAACAGTTGGAATTTTTGTAATTTTACCTCTTTTGCCCCCCACAAAATAGGAAACAAGATTTCTAGTCTCAGATTTTTGTACCATACTCTCAGATTCAACACTGGTTTGATCTGATCCAGTACCAGGTCCATACTGGTTTAGGATCATTAAATCTATTTTTCAGTTCCTCTAGAATTACAGGTTTGTTTCGTTCTTTCCGACTTTCCTTCTTTCCTTCTTTCCTTCTTCCCCCTTCTGTGCTGGCCAATCTTCTTGGGATTTCTCTTTATCACTTTCTCTCCCTCATTTCTTCCTTCAGTGAAAACAAACCCTAGCCGCCTAATGTGCAGACCCTAGGAGTCCTACCGGAACGATTTAAATAGGAAGACTATAATTCACAATCTCTGACCAAATTACCCCTAAAAGTAAGTATCATCCGGTTATCATAATAGCGATAAGCCTTAACATTGACAACTCAAAAGGAAGCATTTCTTTCTAACATAACTGCAACAACTTTTTTGATTTTTGTGTGTGGTATTATCTGTTGCCGTTAGCTGACAATGGATGGATCACATTTGATACAGCAAAAGCTCAATCAGATGCTATACCGCGGAGATCAAAGGGATCCTGGTGCGGAGAATTTTGTAGATGCACTGAATCAAGGTAATCTTTCTCATTACCTGACCGAGTTCTTAAGTTGGTCACAAGAAAGTAAAAACAACCAAATGTGAAGACTTCTCTAATTTTCCTACTGAAATTGGATCAAATCGAAACAACTAGAAGACTTGATTTTCTACGGTTTTCATTGGCAAGCAGGGGCTTTTGCAAACTTTCCTTAACAGATGAAAGGTAACAAGAAGGGAAAGGCCGAAAAAAGACAAACCTTGCCGACATCATTTCGCCCCAAATCAACAAGCATGATGTGTTCAGCACACTGCTTCACATCATTTCGCAGCTTCTGTTCATTACACAGATCCAGCTCTTTCGTCTTTCCTCTCCTGATCGTACCTGCAAGGGGTCGGCTCACAATCTTTCTCTGAAAAAACAGTAGTAGTGTAGAATATATATGAAACAACTAAAATATTTACAAAGGAGTCGTTCATATTGCACTTAAACTTAACCAAGAGCAATCCATGGTACTTGATTACAACTGAATTAATTATTAAATACATAACAGAAATATATACCTTGCAAACATGAGTTAGAATTTCTGGGCTGGATGCAACGAGAATACACCCCCTTGCCTGAATATTTATCCAAAAAAGGAAAGAACAAATAAGTTAATTTTGAAAATAAACCAATCACAGAAAAAATAACTACGTAAAAGAAAAAATGAAAGGACCTGTAAGTAGGCCATGTATGGACTTGGGTTTACTACCCTTAGTGCCCGATACACCTCAAATGGATCCGCGAATGTTCTCCTCTCAAATCGTTGGCTTAAAACAATCTGAAATACATCACCTGCTTCAATGTGCTTCTTCACTTCCGAAACAGCATGCTTGTATTCTTCGGCACTCATTGTTGACTTCTTAAGAGCAGACCCGAATTGGCATGTACTCAAGACAATTGATCCGGCTGAGAGTGCTGGACTACACAAATTTCACAGGTTTGAAAGTCAGTTAAGAAACCTCAACATAATGGCCCATGTTTCACTATTATGCACATGATGCTTTAGTTCTTATTTGGGATTTTCTTTTTCAATTAGAGAAATTTGTACTTGTTAACTTCTGCTTCGCATAATCAGAAATTTCAGATAGTTTCCAAATGGATAAATATCAGACCAAAGTAATATCAGGTGGTGCAATACCTCAACAGAACATTAAAGGAGAGATCTCAAACAAGTGACAGTATATGTACTCACACGTTCAGATTATGCACTCTCGAAAGCAATGTGGCAAGTCGGCTTAGTCCATCATGATAAGCTGCCTCAACAGAATAAAATTGGTCCAGTCGCACCCAATGAATGGCATGTACTTTCTGAATCAATTAAAAAGGCAGAGTGATAATATGTACCAAGATATTTTACATGTAAAGCACACAAATTGCAATTTGTGGATAGAATTAGAGGTCTTCCTTTTTCTTCTGAGTATTGGTAAAATAATTATATAATTCAAGTTTCAAACTTTGCATCAGAGCAATTAGTGAGTGTGAAAGAAGTTTTAGGAAGAAGTTATTTCCACTGCAAGATGACATAAGAAGAAGATGTGAAGTTGCTACAAGTCATAAACAGGGCATAGCGGGAGCACATCTTCACATTGTTTTCTGTCTTTAAACTAAGTTATAATGGCTGCAGTAATTCAAGAAGGAAAAAAGGGGAAGGAATTACCTTCTCCACATGATCAAATACAATTACATCAGTGTATAGACCCAAGTGAATGTCGGGAAGCTTCCTGTCATTGAAGGGAGCACCATAAAAAGGAAGCTTTTTCCTTTCAACATACCGTACCGTATCATATGAGAAGTAACCAACCCAACCACCTGCGAAGTAAATGCAAAGCCAATAAATTTTCACTAGATCTGAGTGTTAGAGCTTCAATTTTGGACACTGTATACAATATGACCCATTTCTAATACAAACTGAAACTAATGAACCCCAGATCCATGGAATTAGATATAAATTTAGTGAATAAGCCAGATGTTCTTCAAAAAAGCCTCCTTGTGTGGCATTGAAAAGAAATATTACAGATTGAACTATGATGAAATTTAAAAAGTAGCTAACTAAGACGTATGATAAACTTTTAGGACTTCTCAGTTCCTAGCTAATTGCAGTTTGTTCTGGATTTGTTTCCTGAAGCTACTTCAAAAAAAAAAAAATTGTTTCCTGAAGGTTTATTATAGTTACCCAGCATCATTCTCAAAGTAAACAAACCAGGTTATAAACATGAAAATATATATCGACCCCATTATGTTGGAGGTCATTAATTTTCAATGAAAACCTCATTACGTGAAAACAAAATTTCTGCTTCATACAGAGAGACAAGCAATATAATTAAGGAAGCATTGTTGGCTTGCATGAATGAGAACTTTTTCCATGCTTGCATAACTCACTACAAAGAATATACTGAAATGACTTAAATTGTCACTGTCAAGAATCCTGTCAAGATTTCTTTCTGTCCAGGGTCCTTTTCTCTCTGACTCTTCTTTGGAAAGTTATTCAATTGTATTATCTTGTAAATATTATTCCATGTTATTAAAGCTGTGCTGTAGTTGTGTATATAAACTGATGTATACCTACTGGAAAATCTAGAGAAATTATTTTCTACATTAGATCTATTTTTCTATAATGGTATCGAGCCATAAGTTGAATTAATCTAGAGAAATTGATTTGCTCTTTGCTCATTAATTCCCTAAACACTCAGTTAAGTTGGGCACAGGTGATCGGGCCATAAGTTGCCATCAAACCGGCTCAATTTCATGAGGAACTGATCTCTGAACTTATGGTTCTGATACCATGAAAGAAAAATAGATCTAATGTAGAAAACAATTTCTCTAGATTAATTCAATTCTTCCAGTAGGTATACATCAGTTTATATACACAATTACAGCCTAGCTTTACTAACATCGAATAATATTTACAAGATAATACAGTTGAATAACTTTTCAGAGTCAGAGAGAAAAGGACCCTAGACAGAAAGAAATTTTGAGAGGATTCTTCACAAAAGACTACATCTGTGCATCCTAAACAAATATATTGAAATTGTAAATGAAGGAATGTTACCACAGAAAATGTTCGGAAGGTCGTCTATCAACTGTGGGGCCCAATTGTCCATAATTCTTTGAGGAATAATCATCGGGTCGACAACCAGCTCTTCCGTTGACAATCCTTCCTCATGGTCCACTATGGATACCGCATTCTCCTTGGCCACAATTTCCATTGCTGGCTGGGCCCCAACCACACTGTACCGACCCTTAAGAGGATACAAATAAATATATATGATACATATCAATTATGGAGACCTTTTCTCAATGTCATAAGAAGATGAGCTTTATTAATTACAAAAGCTTTTAAATATATATATATAACATATACTTCTCTCAAGTTCCTAGATCTTTTCTTCCCAAGTTAAATCACACAATTAGCTAGTACTAATCTCTTCTTTGCATCAAGTCAAAAAGAATAATAAAAGAAGATTGACAAAACAACCTATAATTAGTAAGGAATGCAAATCAAATATTAGAGAGTAAAGAACCAGTAATGATTAATGATTATCAGCTTAGAGCTGGCAGATACCACCCGATATTACTCCGCCAGTATTTACATCATACCAACCCATAATTTACACCATTTACAACAATTACATGCTTTTTTTTTTTGCCTTTAACATCCATGCAAGAGCAATTTAAGTGTATGTACCATGCTGGCGCCATTGGAGCCTTGCTCAACAGATTCAAAGAGGAAGCTAGGAGCATCGTGTTCATCCTCCTTGATGAGGCATCGGTACGCCAACACTGGGGTCAAGTGGTCGGAAAATATTGTACGCTGCAGCGGCACCAGGTTCCCTTTTTTTGCTGCCTCCATAAATTTGACCGCCTCCTCTTTTTCAGCTAAAATTAAGAAGAAAGGAAATTACAGCATATCAAATCATCCATCTTTCCACGGTTTTTTCCTCCAATTAAACAAAATAGTTTCTAATTGAAGACTAAATTGAGTTCCTGAATGGTAAAAACATTTAGAAAAAAGAGATATTTCAGAAGGTCGTACCAACGGCATCCATCCATTGAAGGAGTGTGAAGCATTTCAAACTTTGGAGATGGTGCTTTTGGGAGAACCGGATTGCAGGGAGGAGAGAGCTGGTCGTGCTTCTTGACCGAGCGGTGGTGGAGAAATGGCATGGGGAGAGAAGGAGAGACGATGTTGACGACATGCTCTGCATTGATCGATCTCCCTTTCGTCTTCCTTAGAGCCTGACTGATGAGATCAATTAAGAGGCCGCGCCTCCTCCTCCTCTCTCGTCTCTTTCTCTCTCTCGGCTAGATAGAGATTTGCACAGGTGGCGCGCAATCTCCTTTCTTTCCTTCTTTCCCGCGCTGCTTGGAAAGTGATGGTTTCCTTTCTCTTCAAACCTGCTGTGGAGCTTCTGACCCCTACTACCTGATCTTGACGCCTCGGATTCTGTGCTTTACTACCGTTGTGGAGCCAAGTTTTAAATTGATGTGTTATTGGATCGGGCGGGGTAGGATGGGATCGGATTAGCACAAGATCCGATCCAAACCTTTAGGTGGTGATTGGAGAACAGTACAAATTACACCACGTACTATAATTATATTTTACTTCCTTGGGATAAAAATTCATGATTTTCATCTAAAATTTTATGATATTTACGGAGAAGTTTATTATTAGATCAAGTAGTATAAAAATAAATATATCAAAATTAAGAGTTAACTAAATTAATTCACTTTTCGATCACTAAATTTAGTATAAAATAAATTTGAAAAATTATAAAATTTTACATACATATATCTCTCATGAATATAAACGAGATTAACAGTTTGAATCTGATATTTGAATCTCCAATTTGAAAAATATAAATAAAAAATAAATTTATGATATATTGTGACATGAATCATATTGAATTATTGATGATATCACAGATCAAGTTTTGAAATAAATTTTCAAAATAAAATTTGTCATTCTTACTTCATGTAGTGATTATATAAAAACAAAATAAAATAATGTATGAATTTTAATATGTTGATAAAATCATAATTAATGCATTCCTTAATCCATACTTAAAAAAGTCGTAATAAATCTACTAGAGTTAAATAAAAAAATTATCAAAAAAAGGAACATAGACAAAATAGAAAAGAAACAATTCACAGCTTCAATTAACTTAAGAAAAATGTCCCATTGTTGTGAAATGGATTTTTTTTTTCTTTTTCTTCTTATTTTAAAAGCCCAAAAAATTCTTGGAGGATATAAAATTGTAATAACAGAAGAGATAAAGGAACCAACATAGGAATTAATGGAGTCCAGTAATTTATTGACATCGGAATGGAGAGTACAGTACTTTATTGTTGTTGCCTAAATTTTTTAATATGAAATATTTCAACAAAAGGAACCATGCAATTAATTACATTTATTATGCAATTTATTTATATAATATTTTTATTATTTCATCAAATTAAATTATTATTCAGATTATTGATATTTGAGTTTCATAATAAAAAATACTATAAAAATAAGTTATATAAGAAAATTTTAATTATGAATGATAATTTATTTTACATAAATAATAAAATCAGTATCGATAACGATATCAATGCTAATATCTTAGTATCGATAACGATGGAGTTTAATAACTGTGTGATGAATGATCAAACAAATTTTAAATTAATTCAAAATTAATATATATTCTATTTATATAATTAAAAACACATCTATAATTTAATTTTTTAATTTAAATAATACTACTAAAAAAATACTATAAAAATTAAATTTATCATAAAATTTAAGTGTACGTTAAAATTATCTAATTAAAAAAACACTTTTGGATCTTTTGTTGACGATCACACATAAATTAACAATTATATTTGATCCATAGCAAATGGGGGCAGAACAATCCCAAAGAAATGACATTACTCCTAACACATGAGTTTCCTATAGTACTCAAGCATATACCAACAAACACATCAAGCGCATAGAAATTTAATTAAAATGTGAATCATGGTGCATTGTTATATTGCGCCGCCTCCAATTAATTAATTATATTGTCTCCTTCAAAGATTTTTTGTATTGACATATACATAATTATGATTAGACACCAGACGTTATCTATGACATGTATATATATATAGTATTTTAATTCATAATTTTAACCTTCAAAAACACGTGTGAGAAAAATATGAAACGTATATTATTAAATTACCAACTTACAATTATTTGGTTGAAATTAATTCTTATATATATATATATATTGTTCAAATCAAATTAAATAGAAATATTTAAAATTTTGTTCGGTTTATTAAAATTACGATTGAACTAAATTTATAAAAATACCAATCAAACATTAACTGATCCAACCCGAAATATTATCATTATTCAATTTATTCAATTAAAACCGAGTTTCATATTACTTGTCAAATAGAAGATACAATGTTGAATTTGTGATTATAGAACTCTTATTTTTTATTTTGAAGGATCAAAGTTCATAAGTTGCGACTAAAAGCATTCCACAGTAATAACACCCCGATTATAATGGAGTTTGACTAAAATTAATGAGAAGTCTAAAATATTATCTTCAATGTAATTATATATCTTATTTTTTTTAAAGACTAATTACAATATAATTACAATAAAATATCTTAAATTCTTAATATATATATATACTCATATAGAATAAAGTTACCGTGAGCTTAAACTCACCAAATTCTTTGGTGAACTTAATTCAAAAATCTATCGAAACGGTTTTAAACGATAAATCTGAGTTGCTCAATAAATTCTTCATATTAAAATCTCATAAGATACTGAAATTTTATATTTTTAGAATTTTCTAACTATTTTTTTGAATTTTTTTTAAAATGACCTATTTTTATATTAAAAACATTCATTATTTTAGAACCATCTTAGAAATTTCAAAAATATAGTTAGAAAACTCTAAAAATATAAAATTTCGATATCCTACGAGATTTTAATATGAAAAATTTACTGAGCAACTCGGATTTATCATTTGAAATCATTTCGATGAATTTTTAAATTAAACTCATCAAAAAATTTAGTGAACTTAAGCTTACACTAATTTATATATAATTAGTTTTCAAGGGAGCTGCAGCCTCCATCTGTCTCCGATCGTCACTGAGCTCCGTCCATGCCAGTCTGTCAGTCATAATTGCCAACAATATTGATCGTAAAAGAAAGGGAAAAAAAAATAGACAAGGACCTAGTGGCATCATGAGCCGAACAGTTGGAGCTGCACACAGTCACAGTCATTCGTGCTGAATGCTGGTATGGACCATTCGATGATACCGCCATAGGAATGTGTTTACCCTTAAAAAGATTATCTGAATATTTTTATAATTTCAAATTAAATTAAATTCAAAAGATTTGGATTTCGGTCAGATAAAAGTTCTATAAGTCTCAATCCTAAGATCAAAACTCTCAAATCAAGTCATGCTTAAACGGTTAGAACTGAATTTTGATCAGATGAAAGCGTTGTAAGTTCCAACTCTGAAAAAAAAACCTCAGAAAATGCTGTGCCAAAACCCAGTAAAACATCTTATGTCTAAACATGCTATGGTTAAATAGCTAGGCTTGGGTCTTGAAAATTGATGAAATTCCTGTAAGACCCAACTCTTTGAACAAATATGTCAAAACATTATAAATGTGCAAATAAACATGCACAAATCTCAATTTTATGAAATTAAAATACAATTTCATAAATTGATCATGCCAAAATCTCTTCGAAATGTGTGCAAAAAAAATATATATACAAAACTCAAATTATATGAAATCAAGAAATAATTTCATATAACTAACAATGCCAAATCCAAAATCATGAATTTTATTCATGAAAAATGTCCCAAATATTATTTGTTGGAGTCAAGAAATAACTCTTTGAAATAATTATGTCAAATATTAATTATATAAGATTAATATGTCTAATATTGTGCAATTAATGAATTAAGTGAAATTAATGTCTAATTTCACACAAAAAAATAAAAAAATATTACCCAAAAAATATAATCATAGAAGAAATTTTCTATGATTTTTCAATAAATTTTCATGAATTTTTAAATGAAAAATAAAATAAAAAAGGCAAAAGAATAAAGGAAATATAAAAAAAATCAGAGCTGAAGATTATTCTATGTGCAACTTGGGGAATGGACAACGTTCTGGGTGCAATTTAGGGGTTTCAAACATTAAAACAGTCATCTGGATCCACTTGTCATACACACAAGACACTCATTGGGATTTGAATGAACACAGCACACATGAGCCAATTCACTGACTCTGTGTTTTGGCTCATGTGAACCAAGCTCATGAGCTCACCTTCGGTTTTTTGCTGAGGGATGAGTCTCATTAAACCCGACAGGTGGGGCCCTCCCTTTTAGTCTCACTGCCAAGGGGGCCCAGCGCTCAGATGCGCTTCGCCCAACGAAAGAAAGGAGGAGAGAAAGAGATAGACGCGGCACACTCTCTCCCTCTCTCTGGCAAGTTTAAAATCAAAGAAAGATGCATGTGAACCAAGCTCAAATAACACAAAACCCTGTGTTAAACCTCCCTCTCTCCCCATCCTTCTTTCTCCCCGAGCTCGGAAGCTCATTTGAGACTCAAAAATGGAGGGATGGTGTATGTTGCGAGTTAAGTCAAACCGTTTTGGAGATTTAATCTGCACCTAGAAGAGAGTTCAATGCCACGACAGAATTGAAAATTGTAAATCGAGCAGAGAGAAAATCGAAGGAGAAAGTATCTCGGCCTTAAGGTGGAATGAACAATTGAGAGCTTGAGAAGCCAAACCAACACTTGGGGAAGTTTCAAGGTACCTCCCTGATGCTATTTGAGGTGTCAATTTGATGTGAAGAATGCTCAACTGATGAGGCCACCAATGTGCACTCGAGTGTATTTGACTCGAGCTCATTGAGGCAAATAGAGACCAAAAGAGTTTAAATCAAGCTTTGAACACAACTAGGCAATGTCAAACGAACATGTCACGATGAGGAATTGATTTAAAAAGATGTTAATATGCGAAATGTGTCAAACCCAAACGGAATAAGGTCCAACATATCTTGGATGCCTCTAACGACCTCCCAACGTCTCTGGGATGCGTGGCATACCTTGATAGGCATCAAAGATTCAGGGAAAACATAAAGAATCTCAACGATAGGTCCATGCCACGTCGGCTAACCAACCGATACTCGGCAGATTCAATCTCGGTCATTTGATCAAATTGAGCGCTGGGATATTGTCAGCTCATCTCTCACGCTTATACCATGCTCATGAGGCTACAAATAGACCTCCAGAGCAAGCAATTGAAGACTCACACCCCCCCGCAAGCTCTTAACAAAGAACACCAAAACCCGAGCTAAAAGCAAGTTTTTTTGCTCTCTGTTAAATCAAATTCAAGCTCAAGAGCTCTTCTCTGATTAGGTATAGCTCTAAAAAGTCTCACCAAAACTTAATTGAGTTTCATTGATGAAGAAGAAGAATAAACAGAAAAAATAGTGGATGAATTAGGGATATTCTCCCTTTTTCCTTTCCATGTTCAATTGACATTAGCCATGGATGAATTAGGGATATTCTCCCTCTTTTCTTTCCATGTGCTGCTTCATTTGCCACAAGTTGAGAAAATGGAAATCAAATTCCTATTTTTCTCAATTTGACTAAAGAGTTAGAGATATTCTCCCTCTCTATGATTTGAGATCAATGAGACTCAATTACCGGGATTATGCTGCTCAAATTTCCAAAATTTCATGTAAGAAGCATATAAAATTCATGAAATAAATTGATGATTTAAGTGCATTTCTTTGAAAAGTTTAATTTTTTTTATGCTTCTTTCCTTTTTGCACTTTTTATGAATGAATAAAGGTGTTTTGATGCTTAAAAACATGTTTAAGTAAGTAAGAAACACAATTGCATGCATGTACACATGCATTTCATATGCATTTTTCTATTCCAGATCTTCTGATCTTATCATTTTTTTTATCTTGAGACTTTGCTACCATGTAGTCAGGACCTCTATGAGCTCACTTCTCAAAATTTTCCATTTTTGAAATTTTCTGTGAATTTCTATGAATTTTTTAAATTCATTAGCTCAAATGAGTTCAAAATAGTCAAATCTTAGTCAAACTGAGTCAAAATCAGTGATTTGATGAATAAATCTTCACTTTTTCTTTGATTTTATCGCTTGAGCATTAGATGAAATGATTTTCAAGGGTTTTGAATAATAAAATCAGATTTAATTCAATGGATAAACTATTTGAACAAATTTGGCACAAACAACTAGGGGCATTTCTGTCCAGTTTAAAGAAAAATCCAAAACTTTGATCTCTGATGCTCCAATTGATCTAAATTTGTTATGACCATTTAGAACAGATTTTCATGCATCTAATTCCAAAATTTTTCTATTTTTGGGACTTTCTATGAATTTCTATGAATTTCTGAATCTCAACAGCTCAAAAGCTTGCCTCTGGTCAACATCCAGTCAATAGAACTGGCTTCTGGTGACCAAATTCCTCTTCTTTTGATATTTTTGAATAAAATATGTTAAATAAAGATTGAAATTATGTCTTAGATACATGAACACAAATCTTTGTCAAGTATTGATATTTTTGAAGTTTAATTTCTATTTTTAAAAGGATTTATTCTCAGTACCAGTTTTTGAACTAGTACAGCATGCATATATTGCTGTTTTCCTTACATTTCTTTGATTTTTTACATGTAAATCATGGTGTAAATATCAATCATGCATAAAGCATTCAAAAACACACATTTTAATTAAAGTTTGAGAATTTTCTACATTTTCTCTGATTTTATATGAATTTTCAAAGTTAAAACATCCCAAACTCAAATCAGAGTTGACTATTGATCAACACAACACAAATTTGAATAAATATGGTTAAAACAAAGATTAAAACATGTAAATAATGCTCAAATATCATCTATGTGTGATTACAAAGCTTCAAAAATCTAGAATCTTTCTGGTACAAGATCAGCAAAAAAATTGGTACCGAGTGTACCAGTGTGCATAAAGGACAATGCACACACAAATTGTTGAAATTGATTGTTCAAACATGTTCACACATGCTTAAATAAGCTTCTTAAAGATTAATTTGCAAGAAAAACAAATTTAAAACAAGCCATATTGAGCATTGGTACCAAATCCGATTGAACACAATTAGTACTAATTGATGAAACAACCAAATTGATGAATAAAGTACAAAATTGACTTCACAACCACCTTAAACATGATCAAGCGATGCTAGATGTCAAAGAAATTGAATCAAAATTCCTCTCTCAGCCACATCTCGACCAAAATCGAGGTGGTTATTGCCATTCCTGGCGATCTACGCCATCGTCGATGACGAGACCACCACCATTAGGCTTCTCGTATTCCGGCGATGCCAACCATGTCCTTTGATCGGAGATTCAACGCCGGCAAGACCTTAATCATGATCGAAGAAAGAAAGTGCGAATATTGATGCATTCCAAAGTGCGAATCTTGATGAAATTTAAACTCTCCATCATAGGCCTGATGCGCACTTTTGATCCAACGGTCCAGTTTAAAAGTTACTTTAAAAAACTGAACTAAAGTCCAAATCTTGATGCAAAGGCCCAAATCCAACGGTCCACATTAATCTGTTTTGAAAATAAACTTTAAACATTAAATACAAATATTTTCTCAAGCCCAAAAATCATGAAAAATATGTCAAAAAATCATGGTTTCATTTAAAAATACTTTTGAGACAATAAAATATCAAGTTTGATTGTATTTTATTTCAAATAAAATTCAAAATCATAGTGTAAATAAATAAAGTTATCACAAAAATAAAATAAAATTTTGTTTGATAATATGACATTATCAAATAAAAATAATTTTAAATATGTCAAAAACGTCTAAATTTTTGACCAAATATGTCAAATATGTAAATATGTCCAAATTTTTGATCAAATATATCAAATATGCAAATATGTATAAATCTTTGATCAAACGTGTCAAATATGCAAATATACCCAAAACCCAGACTAAATATGTCAGATGTACAAATATGTCCAAAACTTTGACCAAACATATCCTTATATCAAAATATGTAAATATCTCGACTAAATATGTTATATTCTTGTAATTTTACCAAAAATGCACATGTTCTTGGTAAAATTACCAAAATACCCCTAAATGATTCAAGCGGTCAAATGTTGACCAAAATTACCAAAATACCCATGAATGTCTCAAGGTGGTCAAATGTTGACCAAAATTACTAAAATACCCCTAAATGCCTCAAGATGGTCAAATGTTGATTAAAATGATCAAAATGCTCTCTGAATGCCTTAGAGAGATCAAATGTTAACCCAAAGTTCCTAAAATGCCCTCGAAAAGTCAAATATAATCAAAATCATGTCCAAACACTAGTAAAACATACCGGCATATTAAATCATGATCAAACAAGTTAAGATAACATTAAAATAGCAATGCGCTTCAGATTTAATGTTGCTCATTTCTGAAAATCGATAAAGAATTGTACGTTGCTGATTCTCCAATTTTCTATGTTTCGGATTGGCATAACGCTTCAAATCTGGGGCTTGGAAGGTCAACAGACTGTATAGGATCATACATCTTTGTTTTTGACACGAACCTTTATAGAGATTAAACATCTCTAGTTCTGTGAATTTTGAATTGGCAGTGCGCTTCACGTTCAAACTCACTGAGATTTATAGGATTATACATCCTCAATCTCCAAATTTTAAGAGATCATACATCTTTTCGACTCTAGATTATACGTTTTTAGTCCAATAAAGGACACATGAGAATTGTACGTTCTGGTCATTAAGATCTTCTAAACAAAATAGAATGATCGAATAAAATAAAAAAATATACAAATAATATTATGTAATCTTATATGTGAATGCATGTCATGTCATTTTCAAATATATGAAGTGAAAATAATAAAATCAGCATGTATATTTATTTTTCTCTAGCTCTTTAATTAGAGGTTCTCGAGGCGAGAGCCCAAGTAATTAACGGCGGGGGTTTGCGTCCGTTGGAAAATAAAGTTCTCACAATCACTCAAATAATAAGTCCTTAAACGTACAAACACGCGCAGAGATGTACCTGCACCTTCTTCCCCTATAAGCGAGAACCTCGCACGTGAGAGGCGAAAAAGAGCCGCACAGAATGATATAATATTTCCAACTCCTATTCCATCCGTTTCCAATTCCATTGATGACTGTTATCCACTACCCAGCACAATAAGTACACAGTGCCCACATCACTCCACCATTTAAGGGGGGGTAGGGGAGAGAGCAGCAGCCTGCAGACTGTCATTGATGACATTATCGCCACTGAGCTCCGTCCATGCTAGTCTGTCAGTCATAATTGCCAACAACATTGATCGTAAAAGAAAGAGGAAAAAAGAATAGACTAGTACCCAGCGGCCTCATGAGCTGAACAGTTCGAGCTGCACAGAATCACAGTCATTTGTGCTGAATGCTGGTATGGACCATTCGATGATACTGCCATAGGAATGATATAATATTTGCAATTCCTATTCCATCCGTTTCCATTTGCATTGATGACTATTATCGACTACCCGGTACAATGAGTAAGTATACAGTGCCCACATCACTCCACCATTTAAAGGGGAATAGGCGAGAGAGCAGCAGCCTGCAGCCTTCGGAGTAATATCTTCTTATATCAATTCAAAGGCAAAAGTAGAGATGCTATAATGCTGTTGCTGTGATCTGATGTGGCTCCAGTTCCTGTTCGGCGGTTGAAATCAATCAAGATTATGTGAACAATTAACTATGCGTATGGTAGTTGATATGTATGAATAAGTATATCATTAACTTTGAGATACTGTTGTTTCATTTAAGGCTAATTCATTAATTTCTGGTCCTGTTACTGTCCATGCCTGAAGTAAAAGTGTCATGCTACTGCTACCCAAAACCAACTCATTTGATCTGTAATGCACCAATTGATATTTTAGAAGGCCTTCTTATCTGAGCATTTAATTAATCTGAACTGATCATTCAATTTTCAGATCAACAACCAACTGATCATACAATCCAAGCATCTATCTAGCTAGCTACCAATATCCTGCCATATATCCAAGGAATGAAAATTGATCCAAGTGGCATGCACCAACTTGGCGCATCAAGGTTTTCTAGATGCCATTGCTATTAGAAGAGAGGGAAATATCATAAATGTTACTGATATATATGAGACGGAGAATTAAATGAATTTGGAGAGGTTGGCTTTTGGCCTCTTAGTCTTAACACTTAACGGACTTTACAACTTGCTTTTTTTTTCCCACAGTTAATTCTTCTCATCCACTATATTAATGATTGGTTTGATTTATTTGATGAAACGAACACAATAAGTTAAACCTTAGTCTCTACATCCCCAAACAATTCATCGTTTTACAATATTTATGATTGATTGGTATAAAAATAGTGTTTTTTTATTATCTATCCTTGGCTGACTGGCTCTTTCTACCCTCATCATTGGCAGAAAATTAAAAAGGAAGCGAATAAATCAGTGCATTTTATGTATGTTGTGTATTTGCATGAATTTTAATTTTTTTTTTTGAGATAGTAAACTGAATTTCTGTTTTTCTCACCAAAAGAAAATTTAAAATTAGATAAAGCTTCTTGCTAGTACAATAAATATATATATTTTTTTATATAAGAGTTCCCGTTAATTCCGATATATTTTTTTTTCAAATGTCTCTAATGAAATTAGAACCTGCATCTCTCCATAAATATATATCTTTTCATGTAAAATGAGTTATTATTTATGTTTATGAATTTATTGCATAACTTATTTTATATTGTATTTTATTATTCAACTCAAATTTCATCAATGTGAATAATAATTCATTTAAATTGAATAATAAAAACATTGTACAAATAAGTTGTATAATAAAGTCACTAATATAAATAATAACTCATTTAATCTAAATAATAAAATTAATATTGATAATAATATCAATAATGATATATATATATATATATATAAGCTCGCTATTTTTATCATAAAAAAATTCCTATATATATTTTTAAGCAAACTTTAGTTCTTATCCAAATTAACTTCCATGCATGTACAATTCTGACTTTTTGTAAGAATATGGGCCCATTTGATATCAATATAAATGAGCCGAATGGGTCTAATTAATAAGAGGGCCTGATTTGTTAGGTCCGTGGTGTTAGGTCTAATCTAATTAAATAAGAGTGTACGGAGGATGCCAGAAAGAGAAAGGAGGTCAGATTTATAATTAGATCCAGCTAAGCCTGTAGAGAGGTACAGACTAACACTAATTGAATAATTGAATTTGTAATTATCTCATTTATTTTATTTTATTTTTTTAAGATAAAGATGAGAGATTAAGACAAAGAGAGAATATTGAATTAGTTTGCATTAATTAAACAACTTTAATCTAATTTCATACCAACAACCTCCTACACGGAAATTCACAAGTTTATTAAGACTAATCAAATTTCATATACATAAAAAAAAACAACAAATATTTGATTCTAAGTTTAACACTGGTCAGAGACAGGAGGAGAACAGGTGGCTAACTGTTAGAACTTGAGTTTAGAGATACCGATTGTGATTAAAAATAAATAAATACAATCAATGAAATATTTTATACAATTTTTAAATATAAAATATTTATAATAGAAAAATAGGAAAATTAAAATGTGTTTATTTAAATGAGTGAACTCTATCCTAAGATATATTTCTCTTATATACGAGACATACGGAATCCCTTCAAGATACTAATAAATTATGCTTCTTTCTAAAATCACGTTCATGAGAGAAACGGACGAAAACTTTTTCAATATCTAGGATAATGATATAACAAATAATTTTGTATTTCATTTTGTGGAGAATATGAGATAAGGATGAGGTTTAATGTTTGATTTTGGATTTTCTCTTCCATCTTTTTCTATTTTCTTCTATATCCTAAATGACATGAACATGATAGTTTATATAGACTACAATTTATTGATGTAGTGTTTTATTGAGATCATAATATTGTCAATTAATTTGGGAGTTATACATTTGATTTGATAAAAAAAAATGAGCCATACATTTGACTAGGTCAGAGAAATAAATTGAATATTTATAATAATCAATTACAAAATGATAAATTATGATGAATAAGAATTTATATAAAAAATTTGGGATTCAAATATTTTCATTTTTTTGTGCCTCATCATGCCACCAATTTTTTTATTTTTTAATAAATTTAATTTTAAAATTAAAAAATCAAAATTAAACCGTTAGATATGATTTATATCACTTTCTCTATGTATATATAAAAAATTATAATATTTTAATATTATTTTATTTGACAACAAGAGCTTGTAAAAAATATACTAAAGTAAATAATTTTTGAATGTTGATTTTTTAACTTATTGATTCATATAAAATAAAAATAAAAATGTCAAATAAATTTTTATGTACATAAATAAAATAAAACATATATGACATTTAATGGTTTTATTTTGATATTTTAATTTCAAATCTTTGTTATTAGCAAATTAAAAAGTGAATGCATGATGGAGATATAAAAAATAGAATTATTTGAACCCTCCTCATAATAAATTTATTAAATTTTGAGTTTCTCTATTTTGTACAGACACTAACATGCTCTGCATTTGCCGATTTTTTATTTTAAAAAATGATATTTAAAATTAAATAAATAAAAAAAAATCAGATGAAAAATTACAAAAATAGAATGCACGATTTTGAAAATCCATCCTTTAAGAGTGTACTCCAGAAAATCATTAGACAGGGAGGGAAGGGGAAGGGATAGGAAGGGGATGAAGAGAAAGGATGTTAAAAGTGAGTTTACTTCCTTTACAATCCAATTTGAAAGCGACAAAATTAATTCATTTGAGAGTTGAGAAGGTGAATCCTATCCTCCTCTCCTCTTTATAAAATTGGTAGAACAAGTGACAAATCTAATTTCTCCTCTCCTCCCCTCCTATTTGCCTCTTGTGGAGCACACCCTAAACGTACTTTTAATATTTTTTTATAAAAAATAATATTTTATTGAGAGACGAATTTTCAAAATCCGTCTTCTAATAAAATATTAATTTTTATCCAAAAAAATGCTTAAATCGTGTCATAAGTTGAATTTCGAAAAACTGACAATTCCTTTTCAGATCTTAAAGAACAGACTCATTCACCCCAGTTATAATTTTATTTTCTCGTTAAGAAAAAATTTTCAAAAATATACAATATTATATTACAATTACATAAAGTTTGAAAATAAATCAATACAACTTAAAATATATAATCCAACATAAATTAAAAAATATATTTAATAATTTATATATGTATGTTATACATTATTAATTATTATCTTTCATTAAAAATATTTATTTTTGAAACTTAATAATTTTAATAATTTATGCCTGCCTTTATAATAGTGAAAATTGGAAATAACAAAAATTAATTTGCAGACAAATATGAAAAAATTCTTGAAATTTCAGATAATTGTAAATGAAATATCGAGTTTCAAATAAATATAACTTTTGATAAAAAAAAGTCCGTAAAAAATACTTAATACTAACTCAGAAAGCTCATAAAACGATCTACATTCATTGCTATGTGTAACTTGCAACCGTCATTTTCGGACCCAAAAAATATCATATGAGTCCTCTAAACTTAGATTTTAATTTTCTGAAATTTCAGAGATTTTTTTTATATGTCGTTTGAAATTATTTTTCTTTATTTTCAATTTTCACTGTCATTTCTAAGACATGCAGAAATTATTAAAATTATTAAATTTCATAAATAAATATTTTTAATAAAAGATAATAATTAATAACATATAACGTACATATAGAAATTATTGAATTTATTTTTTAGTTCAATGTTGGATTATATATTTTAAGCTGTGTTGATTTTTTTTCAAATTTTATGTAATTGAAATATAATATTATACATTTTTTGAATTTTTTTCTCAACAAAAAAATAAAAATATAACTAAGGTGAATGAATCTATTCTTTAAAATCGGATAGGGAAGGACCGGTTTTTTGAAATCCCGCTTATAACACGATTTTAACATTTTTTATAAAAATTAATATTTTATTAGGGGACGAATTTTCAAAAATCTGTCCCTCCTATATTTGTGATTTCTCATCCGATTTTTTTATTTATTTAATTTTAAATATTAATTTTTTTAAATAAAAAAAGGCGGCTGCATTTGCTCTGCAATGGTCAAAGATGTTAGGCAGAACCATCCTATCCTGACAAGATTGTAACTGGTTAAATTTGTATGTATTTAAGTTGTCCAATATAAAAAAAAAAAGAAACGGACACGTCCACATAATTAACAACTCTCTCTTGAATAATGTCGATATATTTGATTTTAGTTGTACTGAAAGTAACATAAAAGAAGAAAGGGTTGGCCTGGCGTTTTGATTTTAGTTGTGATTCTAATCATAAAAGGGGAAAAAGAAAAGGAGAGAACACACTTGAAAAAAAAATGATATAATTTATTCTTAGAGCATAGTTGGTGTTTTATTTTCAATTCAATTACAGCAGAAACTACGACTTATGATATAATTTTTTTTTCCTGAAGTGGAGATTTCAAAATAAAATCTCAGCAGAAAGGTTGGAAAATTTTTTTTGGAGGATATATATATATATATATATATATATATATATATATGCATCTTTAAATGTTTATATTTAGAAAAATAACATTCAATTTTGGATCACCAATAAAATATTAAGGGAGCTACATACAAATATCGTCATTGATGCCATTATCGACACTAATTTTATTATTCGAATTAAATGAGTTATTATTTATATTAATAATTTTATTATATAACTTATTTTGTGTAGTGTTTTTATTATTCAACTTAACTGAGTTATTATTCAAATTATTTAAACAATAAAAATATTATATATAAAAAAATTGTATAATAAAATAATTAATACAAATAATAATTTCTTTAATTTAAATAATAAAATATGATATCTCTTCAATATTTCCAACGTGTAGATCTCTAGATCTCAGATAATGTCTTATTCAATTTTCTGTACAGTTTGATTTTATCCATTAGTTGGATTTGTATGATTGGAAGTTGCGTATTAGAACTTGTACCATGGAGACCCTTGTCATACTTTATTGTAACATGTCGCTTTTATAGAAAAAATTAAGTGATTTGAGATGTAGCTCAAGTCTAAATGCTGTGGTCATTGCATTCGCAAGCTCCTAGATTGATTTTGCAAAATAAAAAGAAGAAACGATTTAGATAATTATTTGTTTTGATAATTTTAACGACACTTTGTTATATTATATAGAAGAAAAATTTATAAGATATAAAAAATGTAGTCATGTTAAATTTTGTGTATATTGATTGCGTATAAATTTTAATACAATTTTAATATTATTTAATATTCTATTAAATTATGTTACATATAAATTGTTGCATATGTTATATCATTTAATAAACAGTAAACTTTACGTTTAGTTTCATAATTTTTTATATATATGATATATATATATATATATATATATATATATATATATATATATATATATATATATATATAAATTATAAATTATATTCATTTGTTGGATTTCACAATCATATACTCTTTTTTTTTACGATTATCAAGATTTTCAAACTATTTCATTATCAATATATCTCTGTTCTTTCTTTTAATATCTTAAAAATTAAAGTGTGTTAGAGGCCTAATCAAAATCAGATAATTAAGGTATGAGAACTTCGTCTAGCTTCTGGCTCAGTTATCTAAAATACTAATTTCCCTGTGTATAACAATACCAATTTGAACATGCAATACTCACATAATCATACACTACATGAGAAGTTTCATAAAGTCTCAATCTTGTGAAATCATAAAATAATTAGTATAGAAGACATAAAGAATATGTAGTAGTGACTGTTTTCCTACTCATGGATTGAAATAACTCATCTGTTTTAGTTCTTTTTCTTTTTCTTTTTCTTCTTCTTGTTTTTTTTTGGTTGCCAATGAGAAAAAAAGAAGTTGCGCCATTTATGGGAGCAAATCAATCATGTCAATTTATACCCCTTAAAGTTGGAATAAAAGCTTTCAGATAGAATCAAGTGATAACAGCAAAGTTCAATCATCATCTATAGGTAGATAACATCTAAGAATTTTTTAACATGACCTTTAATTAATTGAAGCTATCTTATAGTACATAGGACACATAACCTATAATGGTTTTTTTTTTTTCATTTTTGTTCATTCTTTCTTACAAAGTTGAGAGATTCCTAAATAGGAAGGTGCTCTATCCAACAAAGACAAAGTTTTTATTTTTTATTTATGTTGTTATTTTTATTTTGTTAGGTGAAGAGACAATATCAACAAACTACCAACCTGGTTCACTATAGTTGGGGGCATTATAATTAATAAAAAAAATGTAGATTCAATTTAAATTATATAAATTTTTAACCGGTTATAGCCCGTTATCATCCCTTTTAGATTTTTATCTTTCTTTCTTAGTTGTTAGGCATTTTCTAAAGTGAATCAAGAAAATAAATTTGAATTAAATTTAATATGGATACTCTCATGTCTCAAAAATTACAGAATTATCTCTAAGTGAAGTAGTAGTTATTTAACTATATAAAAATGTTTTAAGTTATCAAACTAAAGTGATTAAATATATAGTAAGTTAAAACAATATGGAAATAAAACAAAATTAAATCATTAACTTTCCTAATTTTTTTGATATTTTTATACTCATTATTTCATCTACTTACTTACTACCATCAAGCATTAATATTTTAAAATTATTTAACTTTTATTTTACTTTAATTTTATTTCACCTACCAAATCAAATAAAATTAGGTTTTCATTGCAGATGGACCTACATGTTGTGCCATCAGTAGTACAGGCAGCCCAGCTCATTACAAAATTTATGTCGTTTGATCCAATCTAATTAATTTAATGTGAATCATCGGACTTTATTCATTCATGCATTCTATTAATTTATGGCAGTGACATCTTTGATCAGATCTGAGAGGCAAAAACTTTTTAATTGACAACATACATCCAATAAGTACTACGTACAGATGCTAGCTACCACAACGACAACTACAAAGTTGTCTTTTGGCAAATTGTGTTTTATTTGGGCATGTCTGTGTTTTTATGTGGAGATGTTCTGTGCTGCTTTAGATTGTTTCCAGACTTCCAGTATTATTTCTTTGAGTAGTGATATAAAGCCTCTGTATTGTCTGAGTGATACAAGATGTGTTGAACTTGTAATTTTCTTTTTTATTGATCAAAAGCAATTCAATTGTTTATTGTGAGTATCAATGAGAAAAATGGGTTGCTGTTGAAATACACTTTTACTGTCCAATTTAGGAAATTAGACCATTGACCAGTTTAGGCAAGGAGTGAGATTAGACAAATGATCATTTTTCAATAGCGTTTAATTTGACAAATGATTACTTAAGGCGAGCGTTGAGTTTAGGATTATTTTGTTTAATACACACAAACTTTTTGTTTAATTTTATGATTTTACTTATATACATGTAATTAAAAATTAATTTTTGTATACTAACTATTTCATGTTTAATTGTTTTTTAATAACAAATATGTTGTAAATTCTATCATGCATGTTTCATTTCATGCAAATTTAAGAAAGACTTCATTATATTGCAAAAATTAATAATAAAAAAAATATACTTCAATAAGAAAAAACAGAATTTTTTTTTTACATTTTATTCACTCGATTTGAGGTGTCGAAAATTTAACCCCCTATTTATTCTCTTCTTTTCTTATCCCTTTCCTTTCTTTTTTTTCTCAAACTCGGAAGCACAGACTTAAAGAATGCTGATAATCTTGCCCTCTTCATTTTTCCCACTTTCAATATATACGAGCTGCGCTTACAGAGAGTCCTTTTTGTCGCTGATTATGGAGGCAGTTGGGGGCATTGATCACCTTGAGCAAAATATATTTTTCCTCTTTAAATGAGTACATAGGTTACACTAGTTTCTTAAACAGCCTTGTTTTTGAACTTTGGTTCCAAATAAACTATGTTGTAATGCAACTGTTTTCCAAAAAGGATAAAAAGAAAACAACAATTACAGAGTATTTCTCAAGTTAAATGATATTCGCATCAATTCATCGTCTAATAGCCTTCAAGAATAAAGTTTTGATCGTTTAATATCTTCCAAGAAGACACGCAAGTTCCTCTCCGATGATCCCCCTTCCGCCACCGCCTCCCTTGCACACTCCTTCCAATATGCAGCCATCTCTCTAATCTTCTCTGCGCTATCGCCATCCCCCATGACGGCCTCTATGCACCGTTTCAGCTCCTCCATGTCTATCACCCCGTCTTCGCCGATCTCCCCTCTCACGCCGATCCCCCACTCCTGTATAAGCCTTGCATTCGTCGGCTGGTCGGTCCATTGCGGCACTCCAACTACCGGTACGCCACATACCATGGCTTCTAGAGTGGAGTTCCATCCGCAATGCGTGACGAAGCAACCGACTGACGGGTGCTGTAACACTTCCATTTGGTGGCACCAATCCACCACTAATCCATCAGTTGATGAAGCCAACTCTTCGGAATCAAACCGTTCAGCGTCCCTATTATCCTTTCTTACTATCCATAGGTATGGCCGATGTATCTCTTTCAAGCAACGGGAGATCTCCTCCAGTTGTCGTTTGCTCATCATTGAGTAGCTGCCGAAGGAGATGTATACAACAGATTTCTCTGGTTTTGTGCTGAGCCATTCGAGATAGACTGTATGATCTGTTTGGAACAAATCTTTGAATTCACCTTCTTCTTCCTTGTCAAAAGACGGCATCGGCCCGACACTGATCAGGTCCAGTTTTTTCTCCATCGATCTGATGACATCAGACTCTAGTTCATCAAAAGAGTTTACCAAAATCTTCGGCTTCACCCCATCGGCCGATTCGTTCTCTAGCGTATCAATTGTATGTTCCAGCAAACCAACCACCTGGTAATACGGATTGTCTTCGTCGGCAATTCTAGCAAAGGAGGGAAGTTCTCTGATTTTAAGTGGAGGCAAACAAGGAAGCTTTATTTCGGCCATCGGATCATTTAAGAGTGACATGATTGTATCCTTATAACCACGAAAGAGATGATAGTATATCGCAAGAATAGTAGCCGGTTGTATCCAAAATTGTATGCTAGGGATGCCATGAGCCTTTGCCATACCAGGGACCCATGTCATGAGGATGCTGTAAATGACATGTGTGATGGGTTTGCCGTCCTGTTTAAGCCGGTCGAGAAGAGCGGAGAGGGTCTCTGATCCAAAAGCTCTTGTTCTGGTCAGGTAATCCTTTGGGTCATGCACATCTTTGTTGAACCCTTCGTCATACCCGTCAGAGTACGGGAGGTAATAAAGATGACCGTCATGAGATTCTTCATCCGGGGAGGAGAGGGAAGGGAACAATTTACGGTGAGCCGACACGGCGGTTGAGATTGTGACCCGGGCCCCAGTGTAATGCGCAATCTTTCTCGCCAGTTGGAGTGATGGATTGAGGTGGCTTTGCATTGGATAAAGTGCAAGTAGGAAATGCTGCTGCTGGTTCTCATGCAAATTTTGTTCCATGGTTAATTTTTCTTTTTGGGCTGATTAGTGCAATATTCTCAGACTGGAATGAGATAAAAGGTGGGGAAAATTCAAGGGATGAAATTGATTACAGGGGTCCTGTGTGGGGTTGAATGAGCAGGTGTCTGTGTGTGGTGTGGCTTGGTTTGGAACAACTGGTGATAATTTATAGACTTCTGATTGGATTAAATCAGAAGGGATAAAGAAAGAAAGACTTATTACTTATCTGTTAAGTAGCCTGAAGCGACTAGCTACAATATACATAACAGTAAATTGCAGAGCCCTTCAATTAAGATTAAAATATGTTGATTGAAAGAAAACTGCTCTATTCTTTTTTTTTAAGTCAAAGACTTTGACAAGAAGAAATATATGATTGTAAAGGTAAGAACTTTGCTAATTTATATGCTTCATGGCAACAAATAGCATTATATGAGCTCTGGTTTGAAAGTATATATTATCAGTTAAATAAATAAATGTTCATAATATTATAAAGATAGATATTAAAAGTGAAATTATTACTTTCTCAAGAAATTAAAAAAACAAAGTCTTAAACACAAAATAGAACCACAGATGCTTCACAAAAATCATTTTTTCTTACTATGCACTGTCAATTTTGGTCCATGTGCACAAATAATTGCGCCTTTAGGATCTCTAAAGAGCTTCTAAAATGGCATGGCTCCTGAGCTCAATTATTTTAAATATCCTAACGTCATTCATGACGCTTGAAAGATGGCATGAAAATTTATTATTAGAATAAATTATGTTAATGGTCTCTAAAATATCATTTATTTGAAATTTTGGTCTTTAAATTTTAAAGGTATCAATTTGATTCTTAAGTCTTTAAAGATTTAAAGGTATTATTTTAGTTTTTAATTTTTTTTAATTTATATCAGATTGATTCTATATTTAAAATATGTTGAAAAAATGTCAATTTTATTTATCATAATATTATTTTGTACAAATAATAATTTTCATTTTACAAAAATAAATATAACTATTCACATCATAAAAGATAATAAT
Organism: x Bolboschoenoplectus mariqueter; assembly: GCA_037678475.1. Taxonomy (NCBI): domain Eukaryota; kingdom Viridiplantae; phylum Streptophyta; class Magnoliopsida; order Poales; family Cyperaceae; genus x Bolboschoenoplectus; species x Bolboschoenoplectus mariqueter. The sequence continues at coordinate 2,567,286 of CM075250.1, forward strand.
CAAACAATATCAATAATATGAAAAAATAAATGTAATTATTCATGTCATAAAATATTAATTAAATTATTAATTGCTTTAATTATGTACAATTATAAATTAATTAAAAATAATATGTATATATATTGTCATAAATATCATAAGATATCTATGTCATTTATGATATGGATGTCAACGTAGATTCTTATTTTTCTTTGGACTGATGATACTTGCAAGACTAATTTATTACAAATTAAAAATTTTATGGACTAAAATAACAAATTGGTGTTAGCTTAAGGGTTAAAATAATATCTTTAAAACATAATGATCAAAATAATAATAAAATAATATTTTAGATATTAAATTTATACTTCTAAAATTAAAAAAATCAAAATAATACTTTAAGAATTATTCATATAATTTATTCTTATTATTACTAATATACAATCATTATCGATATTTGCAATTAGCAGGAACCCTAACCTTTTTTGCACTTTTTTCTTTCTTTTTGAAATGGAACCTTTTTGCACTTGAATTGGCAATTTGACAACCAATATTTTGACACCTTTGTTAATTCATGAAAGCTAAAGATTTCTGAAATGAGATGACATGTATTTGTAACTCAACTATATTGTTGTACTATGTTAATTATTGTGAGAATAGACTTTGGCTTTCAATAAAACATCCACCTAATGAGATAATTAACTTCATGAATTCTTTCTAAATTTACAATATATTTTTTTGAGAAAATATTCATTGTCCCTATTTATTTTCGTCCTTGGATCCTCACCGCGATTTTTATCCAGTTTCTTTTCTTTTTTTTTTGACATTTTGTTGATTTATATGCTTTCATTTTAGTTAACAAGTTTATTTATTTCTATTTCTATCTTTAATTAGAAAATATTCAAATATCTGTTACACGTCTTAATTATTTCTTACATTAGATCGTAGGTTTAAAATCTGAATGAAAAATATTTTATAAATATTTAAAATTAAATAATTTAGACTTTCATTTCTATCAAAAAGAGAATTATTTCTTGCATTCGACGTTGTTGAATTTTCTTCTAGCTGCAATTAATAGTCTTGGTTGTTTGGTTGCCAAGTTTTTATAAAAACTTATCTATGAAATGGATGCTTGTACGTAGCATTAATTAGAATAATTCAAAACAGATGAATTTAATTATTCCTATGACCTAATCGCATAGTTATAATCATCACACTTCTTGCAACTTTTCTCGTATGAGTAGTTGTTGAATTCTGTAGCTACACCATTCTTGCTCGCCAAGCTATTCATCAATGTTAATCTCTGAAATTTGTGATTCATTGTCAGAGCAGAAATTAAAAAAAAATAGTTTCTATTTATTTAATGTTGGTTTCTTTTGTGATTTCCAACTTCCGAGTAAACTATACTAAAAGTTTTGAAAATAACAACATCACCAACATTTTATTCTCAACACCTAAGTATAATATTTTAGCAAAAAGATAAACAGCTCAACAGATTACGAAGGGGTGAGGAATGAATAGTTTGAAGTTTTATTCCGAACCTAAATTTTTAACAAGTGCAATTATAAGTTCTACAAAATGAATATTATTTTTGTTTGAGATAAAAGATAATAGTGAAAGTTATTTAATTTTAAATATTTGTAAATAATTTTTTTTCGGATTTTAAATATGTGATTTTTCATACGTAGAGTATTATTTTTTTATCACTAAATTAAATACTAGTTCTTTACTAAATGAATATTTTATTTAAACTTCTCGGTCTGCCATGTAATTATTTGATATCTTTTTAAAGGAACTCAAGTATCAAATGCTCTAATTAATAACTTGTATTCAAAATAGATGCCACGAAATTTAAATAAAAGTTCTGGCTAGTCTCTATACATATATAAAATAATATGGAAGCTCATTATTGATTTGATCGGATGGTTATTATTTGATGATAAAGTTTTTCCAAACTATATTATTGTGATTATATATTCATAACGATATCCTATGAGAATCAAGTTTGAATAAACAAGTATTACAATCAAATTATATGATTTGTTATTAAAATAAGATTATATATAAATTCTATAATATTGCCTTTAATTTATAGGTTGATCACAATTAATTTTAAAATTGTATTCACTAAAAATGGGGTTCGATATTTATTAAAGCAAATCTTGGAAAAGTTAATAATAAGAGAAAGATCCATTACCAACAATTTAATTATTAATTTCTCTCTAGACGTGAGAACCTTACCTAACTCAATTGACTAATTTAATTATTTTCATGTGAAAAACACAAATCAAAACAAATTAGATTATTTTGACCAGGTATTGAAAAGAAAACTAGCTAAAAAATTCTCTCTAGACCATACAGATATGCTCAAAAAATGTTCCAATTTTTTGTCCAAACCATACATATATTATCACAGAAAATATTTTATGTCACCTTTCAAAATTGTCATCCAGTGTCCAACCATATATGTGATTAATATTTTTTATAGATAGATTATATATATAATTGTAAACACATAATTAGTTATTTTTTAATACTACATATATTAGTCAGTTTCAACATATAATTATAAAAAAAAATATGACTGTCTGATTATATAATTTTAAACATTAAATTAATTAGTTTCGCAAAAATATTGGTCATATAGTGTCTTCACTTGCTATAAGCCATTTGTGAAGTAAGAACATATTGAGAAAGAATCATAAATTAACATAAATAATGATAAATCTTATTTTTTTATATAAAAATATAAATTTAAATTTTATAAAAAAATATTTAAAAAATAATAAATATCGAATTAACAGAATTTTTATTTAAAAGAAGAAAAAAACACACTCGTTGGTGGCAAAAGACAAATTCCAGATTATACAAATGAGATTGGATTTTTGGGCATATTGATGAGCTAATTACAAGAAATTAAACGTCACTGGTGAAGTAAGAACAGTATGTAGTATGTTATATATGGAATGAAATCACTTATTATTCCAAATAGAAAGATTTCTATTATTTCAATTTGAACCTTTAGATTAAAATAAACGGATTAGATTTGTTTAAAAACAACCTTCTCAATTTCAAATAGAACTAATTCGATCCATTCGTTTTGATCCGACGGTCCGAATTGAAATAGTAAGATCATACTTTTCTATTTGAAATATTAATAGATACAGACTCTATTATATATAATTCAACGTTCCTTCCCTTTCGTTTTGAACTATCTTTTTGATTTAGTAACTAAGTCAATGTTTTCATACAAGATTGTATATTTAAAATTCGAGTACATAATTCTTTGTTAACCACCCCAAAAAAAAATTTTATTTAAAAAAGAAACAACTCCAACAAATAACACTGGTATATTAACTGGCACCAACCATGCCATTGAAATGACATTATTATTAAACACAATGGTGCACAAATTCAGCTAAATAAAACCAAAAATTACTGGTTTGATTAGTCCTGCTCGGCATTGAAATCACATGCAATGTCTTGGATTTCTTGGTTAAATCAAGCCAGGCATGAAGCAGTGCAATTATAATTTGCATATCAAGTCAAAAGATGGAAAATAAGGGATCCATTAAACTATTCTCATACAATCCGTTAGAATTTACGTACACAAAAAAGGTTGCTGAAGAAAAAAATAAATCCAAGTGATTTTCTTGTCCATTAGAGTATTCTCTTTTTTCTTTTCTTTTTTTTTTGTTGGTTGGTAAGAGTTGATGAAAAATCCTGTCAAATGATATGAAAAATATTTTGTAGAACATTGCTTGGAAAATATTTCCTAAATGACTCAATTAACGAAATAAAGTTTATTTTGTAGAACATTGCTCCACAGAATATTTTTTTCTGAAAATAAAGTTCAAGCTTCAATTAACGAAATTAATTGCAACTAACTTATATAATATAATGAGTTTATATATAATGATAAAAAAATAAACTTATGTCAAGAGTTTTATTTAATATGTTAAAAATCATAAAAATTGAAAATGAAAATGCTCAATATAAATATATCAGACGCTTCTGAACCAGTTGTATAAAATATACATACATATATATATGTCAAGATAAAAAGAGGGTAAAAAAGAAATCCAACTTTTTATTTTACTTCCGTTAATTTTGATATTTATTTTTATAAATATTTTTATAAGATGTAAATCTACATTTATTTCTCTATATAAAGATGAGACTCACATCACCATTGTGTTAGATTTACAGCTCTCGACAGAATCGATTAGTTCAGTATAGACAAAATTTGTGCATTTACGTACCTAACTTGTTTTTGCAAAGACGAAATTTAATTTTGTTTATCTTATCTTTTAGAATCCAAATTGCCATGCACCTTCCTTGGTTGTAAGTTCACCTTGGTAATTAATTAATTAGAGGCGTAAAATTAAAATCTTCCTTGGTTGTAAGTTCGCCTTGGTAATTAATTAATTAGAGGCGTAAAATTAAAATCTTTCCTTGGTTGTAAGTTCGCCTTGGTAATTAATTAATTAGAGGCGTAAAATTAAGCCGACGTGGCAATTTATCTAGAAAATCGAAAAGGACTTCCACAATTTTAAAATATTTTCTTGCCAGAAAATTGGAGGCATGATTGTCTCGCTCAACTTAAAAACAAAAATTAAATAAACAGAGAGAGAGATCACAATTTATTTAATTTTGACTGAGTTTAGATTGTGATGCATTATAAAATGCGTCATCACCGACGTCATCACATGTTATTTCTTTTTCATTTTTGTTTGGATTTGTTTAGTAATTATTAATCATTACTCCTGAAACCTGGTCAGAGTAGTAGGTAGCTTAATAAAGAGAAATTAAATATAATAAAAAGATAGAGTGCACATGGAGCACAACTGTACTTAAAGGTTGTTTAACGTTGCAGGAATCCTATGTAAATTTTTTTTTAAGTATTTAATTCAAGCAAAAAATTAGTCTTTAATCAATGAATGTTGTTTGATGAAAGATTGTACGTTTTAGATCTGAATAAAATAATTTTTATAGATATTTAAAGTGATTGATTTGACTCTCTTTATTTTTAAAATATATATATATATATATATATATATATATATATATATATATAATTTAATCAATGCCTTGAATAGAAAAGATGAATAAAAATAATAATAATATTAGTTTAATTTTGTACATCAAAAAAATAATTTGCTAGCCATAGTTAAATGTGGCATACCTTTTAGCCACTAGTGGTTTTTTTGTTCTTGCAAGTTGTGCGATGTGAAAAAGAAAGAAAGAATTTCCTCTAATTTAAGTGCTTATTTTTAACCTTCAGTTGCCTTGAGTTAGGAATCACTTATAATTTTGAATTGGAATATTTTTTATGTTTTGACATTTTAGTTCTTTCAAATTAAATTATTATGGTTTCAATTTATAAATCTGTACGTCAAATTATAAATATCATAAAGTGACTTTATATTCTCTGTTACGCAGTATCATACAACTCAGAATATAATATATTTGATTGTTTCAAGATTCATGTAGAGTAAATTATTCTTTAAAACTTCCCTTATAAATCCATCCATCAATGCACTACACAACGCACATATTGCGTGGCAGAAAATTATAACCCTGATAAGTATTTTCTACACTTTAAAGTTTCATCTTGCAATCCACTATATATATTTGAGTTATTTCATTCTTATTTCAAAGCTAGATTCCTTCTTTTGATTCATAAAAAGAAAAATAATTCATCTTTCCATATACAGCTATATATAGTGGTCCAATTACATTTTGTAGTCATTTAATATTAGATATTTAGCATTATGACAAAGATTCAAATCATACAAAATCCCTATAACTAAAAATCTTGAATACAATTGAAGTCAAGTCAGCGAACTCCAAATACAACTTTTTGTTTTCTTCATATTTTGGTGTATTTCTGTTGGATTATTATTATAAAATTCAATAGGTTGTGCTTTGCAATTTCTTGATGATTTTGTGCATGTAATGTGTATGGGATTGCTTTAGATCAGAATTTTAATTATTTACAAAATTTTAAGAATCGGTCTTCTTGCTAAGATAATTTTTTTTATATGTGAGATTGTAAATTTGAAACTCAATAAAATATAAATATTTAAAATTAGAAAACTTAATTAATCCTCATTTTTATTTAAAAAAAACTGTTGTAATAGCTTATTAATTGTTCAGAAATGAGACTGACAATTGTTGCGGGCCCTTTTTTTTTAAAAAAAAGACAACTTGATTACTTAAACTAGCAATTAAAAGCAAACAATAAAAACCTGCACGGTGCGCAATTAATCCATGAATAAGACAATAATCCAACTCAGCTGGAAACAAAACAAAAATTGTTTCTTTTTTCAAGCTTGGCCACCTCTTCCTCTCTCCAGTCTCCACCTATAAATCCACTCTCAATCCCACTCAATTGCTCTCACAAACACCAACACAACACCCTCCTTGCAAATAATACCAACAAAACATATATACTTCTTCTTCAAACAGTTTGAAGTTTTCCATCATTCAAGACACATATTACTTGTTCAATATATCTTAATAAAGCAAGTTTTTATCCATGGAAGCACAGCCCCAAAACCAGCAGCATTTCCTCATCGTAACGTACCAGGCACAGGGCCACATAAACCCGGCCCGGCACCTAGCAAGAAAGCTCGTGATTTCTACCGGTGCACGTGTCACTCTCTCCACTGCAGTCTCTGCTCACCGCAAGTTGTTTACCTCGTTCTCCTCGCTCGATGAGGAATTTCACGATGGTGTCATTTATTACCTCCCGTACTCTGATGGGTACGACGAAGGGTTCAAGAAAAACGTGCACGATCAAAATCAGTACATGATCGAGTCGAAGGTCGTCGGAGCGAGGACTCTTACGGCTATGATCGATCGGCTAGCAAGTGACGGTCGACCCGTCACATGTATCATTTATACATTTCTCATGTCGTGGGTTGCTGACGTGGTGAGGGATCATGGCATCCCCTGCGCGCTTTACTGGATACAGCCAGCTACGGTTCTGGCGGTATACTACCACTATTTTCATGGTTACAAGGATACAATTAATTCTCAAGCAAATGATCCTATGGCAATGGTGAAATTGCCACATTTGCCGCCTCTTAAAATCAGAGATTTACCATCCTTCCTTGCCGTTACCAACAAAGACGATCCCGACTATGTAATTCTGAATTATTTTCGCGATTTATTCACAACACTTGAGAGGGGATTGGTTGGTGACGAGAAGCCGAAAGTTTGGATTAACTCATTCAACGAACTGGAAGCCGACGCGATGAAATCTGTGGAGAAAGGGCTCAACCCCATGGGAATCGGGCCGGTGCTCTCATATCAAGGGGGAGCCAGGAAGAACTCGATAGATTTATTCAATACAGACGATGATGCCTACCTGAAATGGCTCAACACAAAAGCCGAGAAATCGGTGATCTACGTCTCCTTCGGCAGCATGTCAGTGATGAAGAAGCGCCAGATGCAGGAAATATCGCATGCTTTAAAAGAGACAAGACGACCGTTTCTATGGGTGGTAAGAAAGGATAACCGAGAAGAAGTAGGCATCGAGCTGGAAGAATTGGTATCGGAAACAGATGGATTGGTGGTGGAATGGTGCAACCAACTCGAAGTGTTACGACACCCTTCTGTCGGTTGCTTCGTGACCCATTGTGGATGGAACTCGACGCTCGAAACCATGGCGAGTGGCGTACCGGCAGTCGGAGTGCCGCAATGGTCGGATCAGGGGACGAATGCGAGGTTGATGGAGGAATGGGGGATCGGTGTGAGAGCCGAGATCGGGGAGGACAGGGTGATGGTCGGTGAAGAATTGATGCGGTGCATAGAGGTGGTGATGGGAGACGGGGAACGAGGAGAGAAGATTAGAGAGATGGCAGCGTTTTGGAAGGAGAGAGCTCGGGTAGCGGCGGCGGAAGGCGGATCGTCGGAGAGGAATTTGCGTGCTTTTGTGGAGGGGAGATGAGATGAGAAATAAATGGCTGAGGATTTAGTGGATTATCATATATTTTGAACATTAAAGTAATTAATGTAACAAAAATGTTGGTCTTATAGCTAGCGTCTTCACTTGCTACAAGTTATTTGTGAAGGAAGAACACACCTAAAAAAACCCATATTATGCTAACAAAATAACAAATGTTTAAAACAATGCAAAAAATGAGGTACACTGACAAACGACAAATTCAAGACTAGCTGCTAGAGGTCAGATGGATTTGTGGGCTTGTTGATGGGTTAATTACAAAGGAAACGTCACGGGTGAAGTAAGACCAATATGTACTATGTTACATGTTACATGTACAGTACAAAATTCAGCGTTCCTTTCCTTTCAGTTGCAACTGTGACCTGTCACTGTTCGGCTGCTCAGTGTAGCTTTTTTCCCCATTTTGTTTGTTCTCTCTTTGTGCTGTTAGCGGAATGTGAAAAGGAGCATTCTTGTAATTGATTACACTATTATATATGGAGATCAAGACGTGTACTTAATTTCTGTTTTGATGTTAGAAAAGATCAAGTTTCAATGCTGTCGATCGCTCTTGCAATTAACTGCGAGTTTGAACTTTATTTGTTTTTATTCAAAAGTCTCAAACAAGAAGAGAATTAATGTTTTTCTATGATAAAATTTATAGTCTGAAATTTAATTGAAAGATACTTTACAGCATTTAAAATTGAAACTTTTTATCTTCTAATAAAATCGATAATAAATATTTTTATGATAATAAAACTTTAATGATAAGAATTATTTTTTTAATTTAGTAACTACGCCAACATTTTCATATTAAGATTGTATATTTAAAATTCAAATAAAAAATTTCCTGTGAATATTAAAACCCCAAAAATTTACCCTCCCGTTTTTTATCCCCCCAAAAAAAAACAACTCCAACAAACAAAACTGGTACATTAATCCGCACCAAACCAGACCATTTAAATCACAAAACAGTGCACATATTCATCCATATAAAACCATAAATTGCATGTTAACAGCTCCTGCTCGGCGCTGAAAATCACATGCAATGTCTTGGATTTCTTGGTTGAATGAAGCCAGGCATGACGCAGCGCAATCCCAATCTGCCTACCAAGCCACAAGATGGAGAATTCAATAAACCAAACCAAACCAAAACCAGGAGACGCTCCATAACTTCTTCGATAAAACAGGGGAGCCTATAAAAAGATGCCGAAGCCAATCCGCTCATCGGTTCGGATTCATATCTTTTATAGTACTTTACGTGTAGTAAATAGAAATTTTTCAATATGGAGTATTATGTATGAATTTCGGTGCTGTCGTTACAGCGATTATTATAGTGATCGTGTGTAATTTATGTTCACTATATTTTTTTAGAGTAGTTGTCTATTCCAGAGAATATAAATTCGGATGGATGTGGCCGAAATCACATATTATAACAAGCAACAGACCAACGGAGTTCTGTACTTGGTGATTTTTATTACTGCAGTAAAAAATTGTTTAAATAACAAAGTTATAAATCAGATATAATGATACCCATATATCAATCAAACGAAACTCATAATTTGCCTACCTAATTCTCAACGGAATTCGTTAGATCAGTAAAATTTTCCATATATACCCCCCTTATATTGTCCCAAAAGTTTGTGCATTTACGTACCTAACTTGTTTTACAAAAGCCAAATTTTGTTTATTAATCTTATCTATTAGAACCCAAATTGTCATGTATCTTCGTTTGTTGGTTCTAATTTCGCCTTGTTTATTAGAGGCTTAAAATTAAGCCGACGTGTCAATTTATCTACAAAATTGAAAAGGACTTCCACAAGTTTAAAATATTTTCTTGCCAGAAAAATGGAGGCACGTTTCTCTGGCTCAACTTAAAAACAAAAATTAAACAAACAGAGCAGATCACAATTTATTAAATTTTTACTGAGTTTAGATTGTGATGCATCATAAAATGCGTCATCACCGACGTCATCACATGTTATTTCTTTTTTAGTTTGTTGTTTGTTTGGATTTGTTTGGTACTTTTTATTAGCCATTACTCCTGGAATTAGATTATGACAGAGTAGTCGGTAGATTGGCTATTAAATTAAATTAATTAATTAACGAATTTTTTTGAGAAATATTAAAATGATACTGATTTTATTATTTATATTAATTATTTTATTATCTAATTTATTTTTGACAATATTTTTATTATTCAACTCAAATATCACTAATATTAATAATAACTCACTTAAATTAAATAATAAAAATACTGTACAAATAAATTATATAATAAAATTATTAATATAAATAATAATTCATTAAAAAAGTACAACTACATAATCTATAATACAACAAAAACAAGAAAAAAATTTATACTCATCAAAATATATATCAGATATAACAGAAAAGCACCTTAATTTAAAATGATGGTCATGAATAATAAATTCGGATTATAATATATATATATATATATATATACACACACTATATGTATATATATGTATATATATCAGCACCTATTAATTAAATTCCAACTAATAAGCAGGACTAAATTGGCCCCACCAGGCCGCATTGCACACAGCTCATAGGTCGTCACAGCACACTTGAAATGTTGTACGGTTCTACTAGTCACTGTCAGATTAATAAAGAGAGATTAAATATAATAAAAAGATAGAGTGCACATGGAGCACAAACTATACTTGGAATCGTATTATCTTGTAAAACTCTAGTCAATAATTCAAGTAAAAAAATTAAGTATTTAAATGCTGTAAACATAATTTTGAGTATTTGATTCAAGGAAAAAATTAGTCTTTGATCAACAAATGATCTTTAATGAAAGATTACATATTCTAAATATTTATGAAAAAAAATTTATAGATATTTAAAATTGAATGTCTTGACTCTCTTTATTTTCTAAAATATATATTTTGATCCGAGCAATATCTTGAACAGAATAATGATATATTAGTCTAATTTTTTACCATAGAAAAAATAATAATTTTCTAGCCATAACTACGTCACAGCTGACCAATTACCTTTTAGTCATTTAATATTAAATATTTAGCATTATGTCAAAAATCCAAATAATACAAAATCCCTATAACTAAAAACCTTGATTACAATTAAAGTCAAGTCAGCGAACTCCAGATACAATTTTTTTTTCTTAATATTTTGTTGTAATTTGACTGATTATTATCGTAGACTCAATAGGTTATATTTTTAAAAAAATTCTTGTTTTTGGGCATGTAGTGTGGATGGGATTGCTAGATGTGAATTTTAATTATTCTAAAAATTTTAAGAATCAGTCTTCTTGCTAAAATATTTTCTTTTATATACAAGATTGCAAATTCAAAACTCAATTAAATATAAACATTTAAAATTAGAAAACTTAATTAATCATCATTTCTATCTTAAAAAAATAAAAATATATTGTAATATCTTATTAAATGTTCAAATAATATAGACAATTGTTGTGGGCCACTTATTATTATTTTTTTTAAAAAAAAAACTTGATTACTTAAACTAGCAATTAGTAGCAAACAATAAATACCTGTGCCATGTGCATATCATGCATGAATATGACAATAATCCAACTGAGCCGGAAACAAAAAGAAAAAAATGTTTCTTTTTTCAAGCACAGCCACCGCTTCCTCTCTCCAGTCTCCACCTATAAATCCACTCTCAATCCCACTCAATTGCTTCCACAAACACCAACACAACACCCTCCTTGCAAATAATAATACCAACAAACCATATATACTTCTTCTTCAAACAGTTTGAAGGTTTCCACCATTCAAGAATCAAGACATATATTACTTGTTCAATATAGATATATCTTAAAAAACCAATTCAGTTTTAATCCATGGAATCACAGACCCAAAACCAGCAGCATTTCCTCATCGTGATGTACCCGGCACAGGGCCACATAAACCCGGCCCGGCACCTTGCAAGAAAGCTCGTGAGTTCTACCGGCGCACGCGTCACGCTCTCCACCGCCATCTCCGGCCACCGCAAGATGTTTACCTCGCTCTCCTCGCTGGATGAGGAATTTCATGATGGTGTCATTTATTACCTCCCGTACTCTGACGGGTACGATGAAGGGTTCAAGAAAGACGTTGACGATCACAACCAGTACATGATCGAGTCGAAGGTTGTCGGAGCGAGGACACTTACAGCTGTGATCAATCGGCTAGCAAGTGATGGTCGACCCGTCACATGTATCATTTATACACTTCTCATGTCGTGGGTTGCTGATGTGGCGAGGGATCATGGCATCCCTTGCGCGCTTTACTGGATACAACCAGCTACAGTTCTGGCGGTATACTACCACTATTTTCATGGTTACAAGGATACAATTACTTCTCAAGCAAATGATCCTATGGCAATGGTTAAATTGCCATGTTTGCCACCTCTTAAAATCAGAGATTTACCATCCTTCGTTGCCATTACCAACAAAGACGATCCCTACTATGTAGTTCTTAATTATTTTAGGGATACATTTACAACACTTGAGAGGGGATTGGTTGGTGACGAGAAGCCAAAAGTTTGGATTAACTCATTCGACGAACTGGAAGCCGACGCAATGAAATCTGTGGAGAAAGGCCTCGACCTTATGGGAATCGGCCCGGTGCTCTCATCTCAAGAGGGAGCCGGGAAGAACTCGATAGATTTATTCAATACAGATGACGATGCCTACCTGAAATGGCTCAACACAAAAGCTGAGAAATCGGTGATCTACGTCTCCTTCGGCAGCATGTCTGTGATGAAGAAGTGCCAGATGGAGGAAATCTCGCGTGCTTTAATGGAGACACGACGACCGTTTCTATGGGTGGTACGAAAGGATAACCGAGAAGAAGTAGGCACCGAGCTGGAGGAATTGGTATCGGAAACAGATGGATTGGTGGTGGAATGGTGCAACCAACTCGAAGTTTTACGACACCCTTCTGTCGGTTGCTTCGTGACCCATTGCGGATGGAACTCGACACTCGAAACCTTAGCATGTGGTGTACCGGCAGTCGGAGTGCCGCAATGGACGGATCAGGGGACGAATGCGAGATTGATGGAAGAGTGGGGGATCGGTGTGAGAGCCGAGATCAGGGAAGACAGGGTGATGGACGGTGAAGAATTGAAACGGTGCTTAGAGGTGGTGATAGGAGACGGGGAACGAGGAGAGAAGATCAGAGAGATGGCAGCGTTTTGGAAGGAGAGAGCTCGAGTAGCGGTGGCGGAAGGCGGATCGTCGGAGAGGAATCTGCGTGCATTTGTGGATCAGGGGAAAAGAGATGAGAAATAGATGGCTGGGGATTTTTTATCAATTCGGTGGATGGATTCCTGCTTTTTTTTTTCCTTCTTTTGCTTCTTTTGTTTTAGTTCGTTAATTATTCTGTGCTATTAATTGTTAGGTATTCCGCAGTGTGCAGGAAATTTCATGCTTGAATAAAACCAGAGAACAAGTGAATATATTTTGTTATTAAGTTGAACTATCCATAGGCAATTAAGATGATTTGATCCATAAATATTTTAAACCGAAATATTTATATATATATATATATATATGATTCAAAGTAATGTGTCAATTTTGTAAATTAGGACCACAGAATTTTTGAAAAAAATATATTTTGAGATAGTACAGAATAAGTTCTGATGCTATCTGATGCAGCACGAAACCGTCTTAATTTTTTTTTTTTTTGTATTATTGGTGATTAAAAATCATCATGCTTGCTGATAGGTCAATGTTTCACTTATGAAGGGACAAATTCAACCTCTAAAATATGTAATCAAGGTCAACATTTTATGTAAATTAGGCGCCAATTAGAAAAATATTGATCTATACTACTTATTACTTTTTAGCATGAGATAAGAAATAAAATTCTTAAATTAAGTTTATTGATGTGCATTGGATTCCAGAATTGAATTACTTTCCTCTGTAAAAATTTATATCTATGCCAATAGTACTAGACATGATTTTGGTTCAATACTATTGAAACAACACAAGGTTATAAATGCAAGGGCACTATACAATTTTCCTAGCTTATAAACGGACATCTTTTTAATAGTTTACAGTTTTGTTATTCATTTGAGAAGTATTCAAATTCAATTTAAAATTTTGCATCAAATTGAACATTTGGGATATTTATTATTTTTTTTACTTTAGAAAAAAAATGAAAATTTTGGATTTGAATATTTAAAAACTAAAATTAGTAAAGAAACTATCTGTTGGACCCCACATGTTTTAGCTATCAATTATTACAATCCTATCTTTTAGTTTTATTTAAAGAAATTAAAAACTAAATTTGAACATTTAATTTTCTTATGTTATCCTTAATTAATGCTAAAAAATGATTAAAATTAATGATTCTATTTTCCTCTAAAAGTGATGCAATGAAGCAAGATTCTAAACTATATATTCTCACTCATTAATTTCCCTAGCTTTTGCACCATTGAGAGTGTATTATCATTGATACTAAATTACTAATGTTTAATTCTTTTATGTGGATTTCAAGTGACAATCTCTGTACTTGCAAGTTCATTTTTGTCCATTTGCACTTTTCATTGTCGATACAAAGAAACAAAATCAATCTGGTTTGGTGACATGACTCAGATTGCAATAAAACAGAGGTCTCAATTTTGCATCAATAGCCCAAGCCATGGTGCTCTGGATAAGGAAACACACTGAGATACATACCATGTACCAGAAAATGTCCAGAATTAATTAATGGCAGAATCAAAATCAATCAAGGAAAGGAAAAAGGTGGTATGTGGAGATCATGATATCTCATCCGTGAAGATTTTGCATTTGTCACGCTTGAAACGTCGTCCACAGAAATTTTCCCACCATGATATCGATGAGAGAGGTTGATTTTTTTTTTTTTAAGTTTGTCTTTGGGAGCTTATATAGAGATATCGTAATTGATATCGTCGTTAATATCGATTTTATTATTTAAATTAAATAAATTATTATTCGTATTAACGATTTTATTATATAATTTATTTATATAATATTTTTGAGAAAAGTTTTCTCTCCCGGAACTCCATTCCTCAATTTGTCTCACATACGTTTTCAACTTTAGTTGACCCTCTGACTTTTGTTTTTTTCCTTTTTGGAAATTTCTATCTCCAAATTAATTTTACTATTCAATTATATATAAACACATGAATCATTTATATAAACACTTGAGTAGTATATGTAACTTATCCCCTATAAGTTTTTATTTATCGAGACTCTTTTTCTTTTTTTTCTCATGTGTCTTTGTTTTTTCAAGACTCTTTTTTTTTCTTTCGCTCTCATCTCTTCTCTCTCTTTCTCTCTCTTCTTTTTTTTTATTACTTTTCTTCTTAGTAATTTATTTAAACACATAAGTCTCATATATAAATACCTGTAGCCGAAATATAATCATCTAACTACAAAATAAAATACAAATATCTGCTTAAATATATAAATATTTGAGTTATATATATAAACACTTGAGTACATAATACAAATATTTGGACTTGTTATACTAAAATATGTGAGAGCACGTGAACATATTTTTTTGTCAAAAAATAAAAAGTTAGTTAGAGGAATTTTTTGAGGGATTTGACTTCAAGTACTATTAGTTGTATCCAATATTTTTATTATTCAACTTAAGTAAATTATTATTTAAATGATTTTTTAGTTGAATAATAAAGTATTATATAAAATAATTTACATTATAAAATCGTTAACATAAACAGTAATTTATTTTATATATATAATAAAATCAATATCGATGACGGTATCAATCATGATCTATCTCAACCATTTTCCTTTGTTTTTTATGTGCGGTGTGTCTGGAGGTAGAAAGAGGAAAAAGACTATTTTGACAATATCCATTCTGGTAACAGCTTACGCCATCACTGAATTGAATTCAGTTTGTTTGAATTGGCGTTTGTTGGGAATGTTTCCTATTAATATTTATTTAATTAAACAAAGAAAAATATGTACACGGTATTTACATTGATATATACAAGGCACAGGAATGCTGAAAATTAAACAAAAGAAAAGAATTAAAGAAAAGAAAGAAAGGAGAATAAGAGATCCTCTTGTAATTTTCATAAATTATCTAGTAGTTTGTAATTTACTCTGCGTGTCATTTGTATTTCTTCTAGAAGAATGCTAGAGATGAGAAGATTTTTTCTATTTCATTCCTTCCACATATTGAACAATTCAACAAAGCATTTGCGTGGTTGGATAAATCTGTGCCAAACTGCTCGTTTGACATTTCAATTTCATATTGTTTTTTTTATATATATTTTATTGAGAATATGACAGGTGAAATCCATATAAAAATATATGAAAAAACACTCTTTATAAATTAAATTTGACTTGTTTGCATCAAATAAGACCGTTTAAAATTAATAATAGCCGGTTGTTATAGTATGTTAATAGCGACAAATTTCTTTTTCATTTTTTTCTTTTTGCTTCTAACTTGTATTCAAAATCACTTCGTAAAAAATTACAACAAATTAAATACTATTACATAAAATCCTTTCTCTTTCACTTATATACTGTTGAATATCATTATTTCTCAAGTTTACTGTTGGATCATCTTTACTATTGTTTTGACTCTTTTTTTTTTTTTTTGGAAAACGGTCCGTAGGCTTTTCTCTTCATTTAAGTGATTCAAATGAAATTAACACAAGAATACAAGGGAGCTGAAAATAAAGGAATTATTTTCTTGCGTGCGAATTCACATCGACTATCATATTTTTTTTCTATAACATTGATGTTATAATTTTTTTATTTATAATATATAAAATCCACTAAAATATAAATAAAAAATATTTTTTATAATTAAATTTAAACTATTTAAATCAAATTGAATCATTTATATCCAATAATAATAAATGTAAATATGTCATTCAAAATCATAATAGCATGCATATGCTCACCCTTTGCCTACAATTCTCAATCCACCTCTAACGACTTGAAGTTCAAATTCTCTATAATAATAATTCATTTATATTGAATAAAAATCTCTCTTTAAAAATCATTCCATATAAATCTCAAAACTATCTGCTACAATACATAAAACACTTCTCCAATTCAATTTATATTCACTGCATTTGATGAGCAGCTGAACAATATAATAGATACGGACTCTAGCGGTTTGTGGGGACCATTGATTGCCAATTTGCTATGACCATAACCTTGAAATCTGCAAGAATCTCACGCGCACCTAGGTTCCTTCAATTCATTGATCATCAGCCTCAGCCGCATCGCCAACTTGAAAAATTTACATTGTCTATAATACTTTATAATACTTTATAATACTTTATGTATAGTGGATAAAAAAACTCTTCTTATGAAACATGGCGGATTCTCGACGTTATCCGCTACAGTATTCATAAGTAATTTTTTTTCATTATATTTTTTAAAGTAGTTGTTTATTACAGAGAATGTGAATTTTATTTTGAAAGCCTTGTTTTTCCATCTGTAAAGTAAAGCGCAGACTCCGTCTGTATGCATTTAATTAGCTCCCCATTCCTCTTGAAAATTATGTAAACTATTTGTGTAAACTATTCTCCACAACTATTGATCTCATCTGATGTGAGTTCATCATTCTCTTCAATTCTTTTTTGTCATATATTTTTTTTAAGTTAATTAATAACTACATTTTTTTATCACTCGTGATTAATTGCATGTGAAAATATCCATTGGTCAGTAATCTTAGATGATATATTCACGAGTAGATCACTTGATCATAGTTATTTTGACAATTTTGTCAAAAAAAATTTACAGAAAAAAATCAAACTAAAATAAAAAATAAATTTATATAATTTTTTTGGACTTATATGTATATATAGCTTAACAATAAAGTTTTGTAATATTATTTAATGATGTATCAAGAACTATTAAATTTGAACTGTTAAAAAATTTTAAATTATTTGATATATGATGCAACATATTTCGAATCATATTACTTTTTAATTTTTATAAATGTAATATAATAATAATATAGATCATATAATATTAGATTTCAAATTTAATTTTGATCTTTATACTTTATTAAAATTGTCAAAATAAAACCAATAAACAATTCCCTTGCTTTATTCATCGCTGGCAGCTTAACCCACATGATTAACATCCGATGTTAAAGATAAAATTAAGGCACGCGCCTCCACTTAATCACTTCTCAGTTGAGTACAAAATCCAAGGTCTTTTCAATTAGTACTTGTGTTCTTTATTATTTTTGTGACCCCTTCTACTTAAGTAATTGTTATCCAAAAAACTTGATTCTTTCTGGAATCAGGAAGAAAAAAGGAGGATGGAGATTAAAGAGGATAAGATGAAACATAGCTTTATCTACAAGGAAATCCCACCGACTCCAAAGAGGATGCAACTCTTTGAGTGCTGACAAAAAATTGAAGTGAACAAAACCACCTCTTTTTTAGTCTTCTATTTCTCTGTCCCCTAAATTCTTAGGAACTTCAAACTTTTTTTTTTTTTGCCCATGTGATAGTTATCTTCTCCTAGGTCTCAGCTTATTATTGCTAAATAATAGTTGATAGCTTTTCCATTAAGACATTAAGAGACAAAAACAGCACACATGATGCTACATCAAGGATGAATAATAATGATGAGTTGGTAATTTAAAATAAGGCGCTAATTTACAGATACGGTTGTTGATACCGTTATCAATACGGATTTTATTATACACATTAAGTAAGTTATTATATATATAATGACTTTATTATGCAAATTTATTTTCTACATTACTGTCATTATTCAACTTAAATGAGTTATTATATATATTAGTAGGATTTAAGTTGAATAATAGAAGTATTATACATAATAAAATCGTTATCATATATAATAATTCATTTAACATGTATAATAAAGTTTGTATCGGTAATGGTATCAATAATAGTATGTCCATAACAGTTTCCTTCAAAATAATTGTGAAATTTCAAATGTCGTGATTGAAATATGATACAAGTATAATTTAGAAATAATTATTTTTTATAGTTTCAATAATATATGTATATATTGATATTTGCATATAACAAATAAAAATATAAAAATTTTATGAATGATATGAAATAAATATCGGTTATTAGTGTTATTCGTCAAATTCGGAAATAATTCGAAGAGAAGCTAAAAAGTAATAATTCAAATGTTCGAATAATATAGATAGCATTCATAATTCTTTTTACTATGCGCACAACAAGTTTCTATATGAAACAACAGATGTGTGTGGTTGTATGCACTTATATGGAAAATGGGACAATAAATGATTCCAAATTAAAAAAACTTTTATTTGACTATTTATTAGGGGCCTTTCTGGATGTTGCGAGATAGCCCCACTGTTGATAGTGATAGTAATGATTATCAACAATGATATCAATGTATAATCTTATATATATCGACTTGTCATAAATGAATAAAATGACATAGCATCAAGGTAGCAAGTCGGTGAGACTTGACTACTTGAGAATGATATGTTTTAATTGCGCTTGTTACACAAAACCATTATACAATATACATTCATTAAAATCGGCGATTTTTCCACATTGGACAGATGTAAATAATTAATAATAAAATGATTGATTCTCTGTAGAATCCTTGAGTGAGTTTCAAGTGCCTCAACTTGTGCAGCTGACCTTAATTGCACAATTTATCCTCAATTGAGTACCTCAACCCTGCTTTAAAGCCCCAATTCAATTGCATCTAAGGGAGGTGTCATTTGTTAGTGATATCATTGTCTACGCTTAAAACTAGGGGTTTCACAGGGAGTCTTTGGCTGAATAAATCATTCTCGGAAGGGGCCTGTGCCTAGTTGGAGATTTGTTTTAGAATTAAGGAGTTTTGCTTGAATTTATTAAAGCATCTCTTTCTGCTGCTGGTTGCTAAATATCATTTCCTTTGATATATTTGAATGAACAGTGAGAACAAGCTAGCAAGCATTTAGATTTAGGAAGCGGAGGAGTTTCGACGCCCATTAGAGCAAAATTTAATTTGATGGATAAAACAACCGTTCGATAGTATTAAAATTTGTTCAAAAGTTTTGCCCCCACGCTTTAATAATCATATAAATTATCGAATTTGATGATCCAACATTGATTTTGTCCATCATACCAAACTTTTAATTCGATGGATGTTGGAACGCTCCCGGTCCCTTAGATTTATACTTGATTTCTCATTGGACTAAGGAAGCAGCTCTAGAAGCGCATGCAATATCAGCACTACCACCCAGGTCACTATGACAACACTTTCTTTGTTGCAAGTATGGCTTTGATTCAATTATAGTACTTAGTATTTGAGTAATTCACTCTCAACCTATTTAGGTACTCAAAACCAACAGGATCTTATACATAATATGCCCATAGAATATTTTAACTGCTTCAGTAAGGCTTCATATGTTTGTCCCTAAGCAAGTTTCTTTTTGGTTTATTTGACTGCTTTATCTCTGCTCAACTGAAGAACACTAAATGACTACATTGTTGCTAACCACAAATTGCTATTTTCAATCTTGTAAATCTTTCACTAGTGTTGTGTATGAACACTCATTTTTGGGTCGGTTCAAGTTTGTCAACAATATTTTATTTTTATCTTTACATATGTTGGACACACCCCTACCTGTCATGTATCATGAATTCTTCCGGCCTAAACCCAATTGTCAACTTCACCTGATCTATATAGACCAGAATATACTGTAATTTATTTTCAAATATTTGCAGTGTATATTTCTACAAAGTATATAAAGAATAGAGGTGGTTGAGTCTGTTGGTTGTGTAGGTTTTTTGGAAAAAAGTGACCTCAATGGGTCACCGAAATCATATAATTACAAAGAGCAGTTAATTAGAGTACATCTCCAATAAGCAACAGAAGTTAACATATACCAGTTCTCAACTACACTGGCAACCACCAATCCAACAAGCAACCCGACAACAACAAAAAAGGAGATGTAAAAATAGAATAAGAGTACAAGGAGACAACATCACAACAAAATAGAACATCAAAACAATCACAGACAGCTACTCGAACTCATCTTCATCAAATTCCAGCGATTGCACTGGGCCACCAGTTCTGCCTCCTGTCCAAAGCAGAAAGAGAACAAGAATTTGAGCAGATAGGATCTGTTAGTTGTGTAGGTAAGTATGAGGTTTTGATTTCTACTTTTTAAATGAGGTTTATTTCTCGGTGAAAGAGCCTCAGTTATCTAGAATCATGGAATTGACTGTAAATATATTGGGTTATGTCATGACTTTGTTCTATTATTGGAATGAACTTTATTCCTTGTGTCAATGTTTTTTGTTTTTCCTTTGTTATTGCTTTTTCTCGTTTTACTTTTCAACTTTTGATTATAGATGCGGAGAAAACTTCTTTGCACTGTTGGTTAAATTCAAAAGTTAAAATCATGCAAGGTACTCCCCCCCCCCCCCCGGAAAATTTATGTTTTAATTTTCAGGTTAGAATTTTATATGTGAAAGACTTGTCAGTAGGGCAGTTAGGATTGATCTCAATTTGTTCAAACTCAAAACAATACCAGAATTGTGCAATTAAAAGTCTAAAAAGAAAAAGGAAAATTGAATGGTGCTATGTTAGTATCCATCTTTGTTGAATCCTTATTGGTCATTGGGTCGAGGGAGCACCAAAAAGAAAAACAAAGAAAAAGGACTGGTTAAACCATTTAATGTTTCAGTTCAATCGGTATGAACGTAAGCAGTGCCAAGTGATTTGTTAATACTTGCTTTATTTTCTTTATTTTTGCATGATATACTTTAAATGATGATTAAAATAGCATTCGGACCGATGCATAATTTTTTATCAACTCATTGGATTAGTGTCGATCAATGCCGTGTGGAAAGCAACTTATTCGTTTGTTAATCAGTGCCTTGTGGGAAAATAGGAAATGCATTTGTTTGTATTGATCAACTGTATGTATGATCTAATGTTATTGTAGGTTGTTTTTTGGGAAATTCGTTAACTGGGAAGTAAGATAAATACTTCACTTTTGGTTTTTTTTAGGGCTTGGTTTGTGGGTTAGTTATAAGTGTTAATTAATGTCATTTATGAAGAATATAGCTTAATTCAAACGGCCATTTTTGGGTTAGTAAAAAGTCAGTAATTGGGTCGATATGTAGGCATGTAAGTGGTTCTTGGTAAAACTGGGCCGCGAAGGCGCCCAGATTGTGGGTCAAGTGAAAATCTCTTGTTGATAAAAAAAAAAAAACTAGGCAGCAACGACGTTCAGATTCTTTCTGTATTGTAAACAGGCCATTAAAATATGTTAGTCTTCGACGTTGAGATGAGATGAGATTAAAAAAAGAAGTTTTAATTTTAATCTAGGCCAACTTTATGGACTGGAGCGTGTTTTTTTTTTTTACTTTGTTTTTGGTACAATTCAGATCAAATTAGAGATCATTATGTTCTGATCCAAAATATTTTTGGATCCTGTTAAACAGTAGTAGAGTTAACCAGTGTTAGAGGAGATAAGAGGTTACTATGAGCAGAATAATAATGTACTAAGATTATAAGAAAATGATAAAATTAGTTTCTCTAATAAACTCTGTGTAGGTCTCCGCTCTCTTTTCCGTTGAATTCTAACAACTTACTTTGGATATTTTTAGAGCTTAAATATAATTAGTTAGAAGTCAATCGTCATCAATTTCTGCAGGTTTGGTTGACAAACGATCAAAATAGAAAAAGGAAAAGAGTAGATAATGAATAAACAACACTTCCTAGCTTAGTAATATTTTTCAGAAAAGCCAAACTATTCTCTCTTAATTAGTTTCCCCTCTGTCTTAATTTACATGAGCCCCTAAAAAAAGGAAATTTCCATTTTCAATGCAATATATATTGTACAATCAATTCCTCCGCAAACAAAACATATAAACGAAATCTACTTAATATTACATACTAGCAGTTAGTTTTTCCTTCTAGTCATTCCCATTTTTTTTTCTTTTGAACTTTAGATCTAATACAGTGCTGATAAGTTTCATCTCTTTACGGAGAGACGCGACTTCAAATACCACACAAAAGATATTTAAAATATAATAAATGTCAGGTTAACGGGAACCCTTATTTCAAAAAAAATTCCCATTTTTTTTGGCACGCTTCAGTTTTGTATTAGGTGGTTATAACCTCATCGTGTAATTAATAATCCTTTCCTTTTGTACATGAATTTTTGAATAAGCAGAGTAATCACTATGTGCAATAATGTGACCATTCATTATGTGGCTTCCACTTGTGTTCTCTTCCAAACAAGCGGCGCAATTAGCATCCACACTGCAAAAATAAAAAATATAGTTTGGTTATCACTGTCATTACCAGGGTTTATCTGTATCTACCAGTTATCACTTTTAAGTTACATAGAAGTACTACTAAACATGTAAGGTAAGATGAAACAAAGTTCCAATAATTTAGGATTCTTTCTAGTGTTAATTCTTTTGAGATAAGATTCAGTCCATTGTTAATGTCTAAAGCCTCACTCAATTTCAAGCTTGACAGCTTTTATATATGAATTTTCAATTAACATTAATAGGCAAAAAATTGTTGGTCTAAAACTGATTATGCAATCATTGCACTAACCATTAACCACAATTTAAGAGCAGATACCAAGATCATTCAACTCATTTGATCAGAGTCTATGAAAATATTAACTTGATATATATATTTGATGTACAAGTTATCCAACTTTAGTAATTTAAGATCTAGACATGGATACTCAAATTGAATTACAACTTGTAATGATTTAGGATAAGATTCTGGTACTTACTGTAAACGAGCGCTGCAAGCCATTGGTTGACAATTCTCACCCAAGCGCTGGCCCATCCTACATCTATTGTCCACCTGTTTATTGAAGAAATTTTACAAAGTTAAGAAGACTTATGATGTTATAAATTGGCAAATCAAAACTAGCAGATGTAATATCCTATGTAAAAGCAACAGATGGAACAGAGAAAGCAACATAGTTTATGGAGTGCTATAATATGTCATTGAGATATGTTTAAAAGCAATATAAGACTCAAATTCAAGATCAAAGGAATGTAATATATTTGGCATCCAAAATTCACAACTCTTTCAAGTTATTATCCTGTAATCCCCATGTCAAACTCTTATAACAGAGCAAATATAACACCACAAAATATCCAAACAATATGATTCACAAAAAGAAAATGGTGAAGGGATTGTATAGGAACATACTTTTGCATATTTTGATGGGCGTTCCAACCAATAAATAGCATGGCAAAATACATTGCACCCATGGAAAAAACAAAATGAAAGAAGCCAAGACCATATGGTAGATCATCCTCTGATTCTGCTTCTGTTTTCTTGAACTGCATTTTTTTTGTTAAGATATGTCATGCTATCAAACATGCTTGGGTAAATAAATTATGGTTTGAAATTTCACATACATGGATTCTTGCTAGATATTATTTTTAATTCACCTTGTTCACTTCTCTAGTGTACAACTAAAGTTAAATGTATTTTTCGAGAGTTAATTGTGGCTTACATATAATTGCAACAATTAAAATGCATGTCAAATCAAGATGGAAGAGAATAATAATAGTAGTAGTATAACTAATAAGGTGATCTACATCATTTATGTCACCTGAAAGCATTTGGAGTCAACTCCTGTGGAGAATGTTGCCATCACTAAGACTAGTACTGCAATAACAAAGCTCTGAGAGAAAAGATGCAAAAGAGAGAAAAAAAGAAATAGAAGTTAGCATGGATTGCTCTCCTGAGAATGATATAAAGAAGCACAATGGATGAACTATGAGGGAAAAAGATGAATCCCATTACAATAATTAAGCCGATGATTGAATTTTATTATGAAATAGACAATAGTACCGCAATTGTGAGCCAATCTGCTCTTGTTGCAGCTTCTGCTTTCTTATTGCAGATCTCTGTATGTGGTTCGCTATATGACATATAGGTCGAATCAATCATGCATATTAACAGCAGACATTAATATTAAAATTGATATTGTTGAGAAAACTGAGCAGAATCAGTTTAAAACTCAGTTACCTCCTTATTGCAGAATAGCAAAGGAAAACAATGTACAATCCCATGAGCCCTGGAGCCAAGTATCCTGCATTGACCTATACATAAATATAGTGTTTATAAGTGCTATATATAACAATTAGTGTCTGATTGTAGAAAATAAACAATCAGGATTTTTACTGAGATTAGATAAAGAAAAATGTAACCTTGGAATGCATAGATACAAACGTCATGACTTGAAGCAAGGCCAAAGTCAGAGTGATAAAGAGTATATTCACGCTGCATGTTGGCCGTGGCGCATACCATACATACAACATTATAATTCCCACAATTGATGCCATATAAGCGATTATTGACACCATCATCACTTGGACGTGGCTGCAGTTTCATAAGCTGTCATTTGTTAGGTTAATTTTGTATCAGATGTAATTTTGCAATACTTGAAGATAAAACCCAAGTTACTGGATAAATAAATAGACAATTAATAATGGTACATACCATCTCTTCTCATTTTTCTCAGTCCTACAACAGTCATTTAGCCATGTGATGAAGCTGATCACACTAACGAGTTGAATCAGAAGAAAGACCCTGTTTCAGGAGACAAAACCAAATTATTCGATTTGTACTAATTTTGTATAATTCAAACACATGAATAATTGAAAATTAAATACAATTAATTTACAGAAAGTGTCATTACCCAGCACCAAAGTGAGCAACCTTTCCTGCCAAAATCCAATAATAGGAGTTAGAATAAGCACTGATTGAAATAATGCAAAATCAACTACTGAATATAACTGAGACTAACCATATAATTGGATAAATGCTGAAGGTATGAAGAACGGAATAGCCATAAATCCTAACCATAGAATTATCTTAGCTGGCCACCACTCAGAGTGCCATGAAATACGCCAATCTTGTACCTTTTTTGTGTTGACGGTGGAAAGGAACATTACAAAGAAGAAAAGCTGTGGCGGTGTCAAGGATAATGCTAATTAAGTTGTGCATTGGAAAGATTTCATGAATTAATTAACTATCAGAGTCCCCCAACTGTAATTTTGTGAATTCTTAAAGAAGTTCTATAAAAGTGATCAACAAAGTAAAAAACATTGTGACTAAACATTTTTTTTTCCTGCTATATATACTATCTACTGATACGTGCAAGGGATTGAATTCGTTCAAATGCCTTCCATTAATTGCTCCTAATCCAAAATGATTGCTTTAAAATTTTACAAATTAGCAAAACACAAATTAATTAGAAAACCAATATAAAAAAAAAATCGAAAACCTGACATGAAACCCAAGAAGTAAATCATCAGAACTGTTAAAATAAGGAAAAATAATTTGAAAAACAATGAATGTTGAAGGATACAAAGCAACCAAGGCTTATACGCAGAACACCTTCAGCGCCTAAACAATAGCGGGCACCATAACAGCCTTTCAGTCCTGCATTTTACCATGCCATGTTATACCATTTTGTTTTGAAAAATAAAAGTCCATCATAGCATTGTATATGTCAAAAATATTAGCTGAATAATGGAACTAATCACCAACAATTAAATGATAGATAGATGCTTACTTTGGAGTTCAGAAAGAGCAGAGTGGCCATAATCACGAATAGTCCAGGCCAATAGACTTGTTACGAGAAAAATAAGTGCGTACACATAACGAGCCATGAATGGATTTGGTCCGAGGAAGAAGTGAGCACACCATGAATCCTCCATAAACTGTGCATATCTCTCTCGGCAACTTTTTCTGTGGATACTGCTAGTGCTAGTGGGATCCTCCATATACTCCTCTCTCATTGTAGCACCAAGTAATCTCGTTGCTTCAAGTAACTGTGGAGTCTAATAAATGCAATCCTGTTATAGCAACATGATACCACACATCATTTGGGCTTAATTCCTGTTAGGGAATGGTCTTGTCAGGCACAGACATGGCACGAGTTCAAAGTGTTTGTGCTACATAGGGCTTAGAATAGATTTGTTGCCAATTACAAGCCAATGTACAACTTCAGAAGAGAGACATACAAATACAGACCCGTTAGCTTGCTATTTTGTTGACAAACAACACAGGCCCAATTTCCATTCTAAGTGGGCTTGTTGAAAAGATATTTTTCTTCGTTTTGGACTAATTAATTAATTAGATGCCCCAACTCATGCCCACCTTTTTCTTCCGACTAGCACCCTCCCAACAAAAAAAAATGTGACGAAGAAATACTATTAAAATTATGAAAAATGTTTGAAAAATATTTGGAAGATATCATTATTGATATTGTTATCGATATTAATTTTATTATTTACATAAAATAAATTATTATTCATATTATCAATTTTATTATGCAACTTATTTTCTATAGTATTTTTATTATTCAGCTCAAATATCACCAATCTGAATAATAATTCACTTAAGTTAAATAACAAAGATATTGTACAAATAAGTTACATTATAAAATTGATATTTCACATTTTTGGGAATTAAATGATCCCAAAAATGATTTTTGAGAATTAAATGATTTTACATTATAAAATCATTAGTACGAATGATAATTCATTTAATAATATGAATAATAAAATTGATATTTCACATTTTTTGGGAATTAAATGATCCGTAAACCAGCATTTCCTAACTCGACCTGGCACCTATGACTGTACGTAGCTAGTAAACATATTAAATGTACTAACTAGTGGCAAATTTTCTCTCTGCTGTTCGCTAGTTGTAAGCTTTTGGTTTTTACAGATGCAAGGATCACATTTCCAATAATTAACAGGGATTACGAATGAAAAAGAAATTAAACAAATGTTCGATGAAGAGATCAACAAATTATACCTAATGGAGCTTAATTAGCAGTCCTACGATTTCGTGTATCTCAACTGTGGATGCTTCGCCATGCGAGACGCCGATTAATTTTCAAACTTCTAACGCGAACAGATCTCTCAACAGGAGCGAACCTTTCAGAGAATATGAACACAAATAATTTCTATAAAATTGATGATACATGTACATATTGTAAAAAGAAAATAAAGAACAGCATTGCTTACTCGAGAAGAAAATTAAAGAAAGTAGCTAGAGACACTCTTTTCAGAGGGCAATAAGTCAGATAAAGCCAAAGAAACCTCTCAAACCTTAGCTTTAAATCATGTGCGAGGTAATAAAAAAGAGGAGAACGATCACATAAAAGCAATATCTTAAAACCTTAAACTAAGGTCCCCTCTTAATGATATCTCCCGCTTTTAAAAGGGACTGCCATCAATTATCCCCTCTTCTTTAACTAGGAGATTATTTTTTTTTACTAATCCTCATCAGTAAATATCCCTCTTATTCATCGAGAAAAGGAAATGACTAGTTAGGAGTGTTTCAAATCAAAAAGAAAAGGTATCGGATTGAAAGTAATTGTTTCGGAGAAAATGAGCGAGGAAATGTACGTACTGTACAGAGATAAACCTATCTGGAAGTATTCCTTGCTTGTAAGCAACGACATTAATAATTGGAGAAAACATTCAAGCTAGAGTAAGCTTTAGTTTTTAGGATCTGATCTATCACGCTCTTATACATTAATTAAAATCAATAAAATCGAATTTGAAACAAAACCAAATAGCGAATTTATACGGAAACAGATCAAAGAAATTAATTACACACCTCTCAAGGACGAAGAGCTCTGTTTCTTTCTTTCTTTTACTAGAAGCTTCCCTTTTCTAGTTTGATCGATCTCTACTTCTCTAAAGAGAGAAAGCGCGAGAGAGAGATCGATGATATTTATATCTATACAAGCTGTAGGTTTCTCTTCCACCTCTCGCACCGCGCGCTAACTTTTATTGCAGATGCCGATTGGATCGTGTCGCGCGAGATTTGGAGGAAAATTCTTGTTTTTTTCTGTTTAATTAGTTCGAAAAAGATCCGAGAATTATTATTATTTTAATACTCTCCATACTCTTTCTGTTGTTGTTGTTGTTGTTGTGTTGCTAAACCGTTACTGCGCTCAGAGAGAAGGAATGAGAGAAGAGAATATATAAATGTGGATCCAGTTGGTTGCGGTCAGAGGTGGTGGAAATGGAAATGGAATGAGGGAACATCAATTATAGTTGAGTGTGCTATGCTATTTGATTCGAAAGTGATCTCGTCTGGTGAGTTTTATATATACTAGAGAGAGAGAGAGAGAGAGAGAGGTGGTGGTGTGGGGAGTGGGACCGACCGAGCTAGAACGCATCACGGCATCAGGATTCAGGTAGAAACGTTTTGTTACCCAAATTGGGTACCCCAAGTGTGATAGGTGGTAAGGAATACTGCTTTAATTGGTAAATTACGTTACGGAGATTCTTTTTGGATTTGTTTGGCAACACCAATTCCAGTGCAGAATAATGAAATAGTTGTTATTCTGTTTGAAACTACTTGCTAAACACACAAAAAAAGGGCATTGTGATAGGTCTCGGAATAAGCTCTTCCATTATTCGGATCATTTGATGGAATAACGGAATAGCAACAAAATGGAAAGGTAGTATGAATGTAGTAGTATTGGTGCCACAAATTTTGGTTACTTTGATAGAATTAAAAATGTTTAGTCACAACCAAAAGCAAAACAACATCAGAAGAATCAATTTTTTATTGTTATGAATGGCAGAATACCATCAACTTTTGTTTTCAAACAAAACAAACTACGAATTCTACGGAATAACAAATTGTAAACCAAATCATTAGTTCTGACATTGGTACCATACCATACCCTGCCACACACAATGAGTAAAAGCAACATCAGAAGCATTTTTTGCATCATATGGTGGTGGCCATCCTTTTGTTCCTACAACCAGACAACAAAAGCCCAATTTTGAGCGTCACTCATTAGTGGGCCATTTAGGTTTGTGTCCCTCTGCCTAGGCAGGCTTGAAAGCGTATCCATCCATCCATCCATGTTTCGTTCTCAGTTCAATTTGCGCTGCAATTTCTTGCAAGGAAGGAAGAGTTTTAGTAGTCATCGGCGACCAACAAACGTGCACTTCATATCGTTTCCGTTTGACATACGCTTAAGAAAACAAGTTGTAACGGCAAGACAATGATGAGATGCAGCAGGTTATATAAGTTGGGTTTTCGTCAAGGCACCAGTTAAAGCTTTTTTGGATTGTGCTTTCTTCTAAAAAAAAGAACAAAAAATATTCGGGAGATACCATAATCGATATGATTTTATTATTTATATTAACTATTTTATTATATAATTTATTTTTAATAATATTTTTATTATTCAACCCATGTATGACTAATATTAATAATAGCTCACTTAAATTGAATAACAAAAATACTATACAAATAATATTGATTCACTAACCTCTACCGTAATATTTGGCTTAACATTGTTGAACTGTCGTCAGTCCGTCGACTCTTAATTTACTTTTATTTGTCACAACTCATAAACCCAAGATCAAATTGTCCTCGGCGAATGATTTAGATTTTACACATTTCACTTGAGTTCCTACGGAGGATGTGGAGTCTGATGGGATCAGGTTGACAGTTGACAGCCATTGTCAACTCTTTAAAAAAGAGAAGTCGGATGGGACCCACCAAACGGTACGAGGCGAAGAAATAGGTACGACTTAACCAGGTCAATGGCCCCACCTTGGCTGTGGGGTCAGTCAAACTATTTCAATCTCGGTCAAATCTGCTACCACAAAAAAGAAAAGAAAGACTCCAAGACCGACCTTTATCCAATTACCATTTTGTGTCGTGTTCCAATCATAACCAAAACTTCTAATTAATTAAACACATTTCGAGTGATATGAACATGCATTTATCACTGCATACCTAATTTTAAGAAATAACAAAAGCCATTAATTCATGTCCTTCTAGCTTTATATAAGGAGTCTTTTGTTAACATTTCAAACAAACTTGGATCAAATCCACTGGCTGCATGCTACTCATTAAACAAGTTCATGTAAAACATAATCTACTAAAATAATATTTTGCTTATAAGACAATCTATTAAAGTACTACAAACTAGGATGATGGAGGAAACTTATTTAAAGAAAGTAAGGATGCGTTTGGCATCATTTAGATTTTTCCGTTTCTTTTATTTTTTAAGAAACAAAAAACTGATTTTTGTTTTTCTTACTTATGTTTCTGGAACTTACTTTCATTTTCAAAACTTAATGCTGGATACTTTAGTTCTCAATAATTATTAATAAATTTTTATATTAAGAAATGATATTATCTAACTGGCTAAATTAGACAAAGTACTAATCATATCATTTTGTGAAATTAGATACCCAAATCAATACTTGTTTGCAGTTCTATAGTGCAATTACAGATTAGGTGTTACAAATAGTAAATTTAATACCTGAATGAATCATCTGAGAATTTGAAATCAAGTAGTTTTATAAGAACAGAAGTTTTCTAATATAAATATCCAACTTTCAGATTGTACCAATAAAGTTGAGATTGAGACCAGTAACATCAATCCATTACTGGAGCCAACTTTCAGATTGAATCATTGTGTGACTATCATCCATTTCTATTTTTTTTTTATACTGTCTATTAAAGTTACCAAAGTTATCAGACATTGAAGCATCAAATCGGAGAATTTGTTCTTGTTCCAATTAATTCCTTTTATTCTAGTACACACTCATAATCATCCAAAACAAGCTTAGAACTCATATCTGCAAAATAAGATGGAGGTTTCTTGACAATTATTATTTTGACAATTTTAACAATTATTTTCAAATAATTTCAAAAAAAATAGAAAAAATAGAAAAAAAGTATAAACATATTTTTTAGCTTCTAGATCGATTGTGTTTTAAATTTCATACAATTTAAACATTATTTGATACTTTATCAAAAACCATTAAAATTATATGATATTTGTAACGGTCTATATTTAACGGTCTTTGATGGAATATCAAATGATCCTTAAATTATATAAAATTTGAAATACAATCAATCTATAAGTTAAAAAATATGTTTATTAAATTTTTTTTCTATTTTTGAAAATTTCTAAAATTATTTCAAAATTATTTAAAAATTAATTATTAATATTGTTAAAATAATAATTGTCGAGGATCCCTCCTAAACATTTAATTGAAAATTAAACTTATAGAATTTAATCTTTTTGGCAAATATATTTAAATGATACTCGCATGCATCTACAGGAGAAAGAGAGACACTTTTCTAAAGAGAGAGAGAGATGAGAACTAAAAGTTCTCATATCATGCTTTTCCAATTCTCCTCTTTGAATATTCAACGACTGATAAAAAATTTTGAGAACGAGAATAGAGTTGAGAGTAGCATCTAAAACAAGCGAAAGGTAAACCTCAGTATTGATTTGATAAGGAGAAAACGAAAATAGAAAAGTTGAAGCGAAAATAATGATCGTTCTGAAAAAATATGTTTATAAATAATGATCGTTCTGAAAGTTGAATGGAATTAAGATTCTCTTGATCTTTGTTAGACAAAATAATGATCGTTCTGAAAAAAAAATGAATAGAGACTGCCCCGGAAAAAATACAAACAAAATTGTGAAAATGAAATTTATTTTCATCTAGTAAATCATATATGTTCATCCAGATTTTTATTTTTCTTCTGGTCTTTCTAGGAGTAGAGATGGCTGTCTTCTCAATTCGCCGCATGAGTGAGAAGAAAGTGCGAAAACACAAACGAACTATGCCATCGAACATTACACACGTTCATGTTGAGATAAGATGGTGCTGAATTCACAATACTTGATTGTTTTACTATGTTATAATTGATTAGTGTTTATGGATTGAATTCTCAACCAATGTCTTTTTATTAATTAAAGTTGAAAATGAGAGTAATGACCAATTACAGATGTGTTTTTCTATAATTTGCTGAGCCGGAAACTATTTCATCAAATCAATACTTCATCAGATTTTTTTTTTTTCCTTGTCATTTATTGCAAAAGTTCATTCTCAGTTAAATGTCATATATTTTTATATCTCACGAGTTAAGAGGAAAGGGAAAGTAAACTTTAACTTTAATCTTGACCTTCAAATTTGGCTAAACATGACATATATTATTATTATTATTATTATTATTATTATTATTATTATTATTATTATTATTATTATTATTATTATTATTATTATTATTATTATTATTATTGTTAAATTCTGAATTTATTTATTAATTAATATATTATTACTGCATTTCATTTCCTATTATGTTGATATCAACTTACGTCAACAGTTCTAACTCCATTGTGATGCGTACTTATTACGATTTTAATTACTAATTAATGAATTACATTATTTCAGACATTATTTGGGATGCTTGACCTGTTCAACAGCTCTCTCAATCCTTCCTGTGCTAAATTGTATGAAATTAACAAATACAAACAAAATTAAAAAAACATAGAGATTTGTTCTTCTCTTTCTGAAAAATTTTAAAGCTTCAATTTATAAATTTGACAAAACAATTTATTTATTTTTTGTGAAAAGGTGAGATTAAGGCACCAAATTTTATAAATGAGGAGCACAAATTGTGATCATTCATGTAGTACAAGAGAAGAAAATATAAAGAACAAAAAAGAAAGGAAAAACAAAACAATTTTACACAATTTTACGAAAGTCTATGTGTAAAGGCAAAACAAGAATTTAATTAGATGTCACGGTGCTAAATTTTTTGAACAAGTTATCATCTAAACCACGCTTGTATGGATCATTTTATTGGCCATATAAGATCATGTTTTGATTCAATGAACAAATTCATCGTTAAATCATCAAATCTGATAATTTACACAATTATTAAAATATAAGAGCGAAATTTTTATATAAATTTTAATATTATCGAATAGTTATTTTATCCATCAAATTAAATTTCAATTAAATAGATATTAAAACTCTCCCGTTTCCCTCAAATAAAATTACAACAAATGATACAATATATGTATCCATCTCTCTTAACTCTTAACTAAAATTAACCAGGCCCAAATCGACCCAAATTGACCCAAATTAAGTGGGCCGAAATAAAAGAAAGCCCGACATGTACCATTTAAACAAATCTACGATCCGTTTACCATTAAAAATTTGAAACGTTTGATTTTTCTGCACGATTCCTACAAGGTCACAGAGATTGCGTGTCAGAGGTTTCAACAAATTTTGATTTCTATCCTTAAATCCTTGTAGAGACTTTGAAATCCGTAGATTCAACGTCATTTCGTTCAAAAAATTATACTTATATGGTGGGTTTGGATCCGTTATCATTAAAATTTATTGTATATTTATCATTATAAATTTTAAATGATTTAATTTAATTTAAATAATGTATGTTTAATTATAAAAATATTTTTTAATTTATATTAAAATGAGCTTCACATATTAAAAGTTATGACATATTTGTATCATAAAAAAAATATATAATAACGAATGTGAATCCGAATGTGACACAATACATGCGACACTGATATCT
Organism: x Bolboschoenoplectus mariqueter; assembly: GCA_037678475.1. Taxonomy (NCBI): domain Eukaryota; kingdom Viridiplantae; phylum Streptophyta; class Magnoliopsida; order Poales; family Cyperaceae; genus x Bolboschoenoplectus; species x Bolboschoenoplectus mariqueter. The sequence continues at coordinate 2,601,578 of CM075250.1, forward strand.
TGACGTGTGTTGTCAGAATTTTATTTCCTCTGCAATAATATATTATATATGAATGAGTAAATCTAAATCATTTATTATAAAATTTAATAATATCTGTTTTATTAAATTTATTTCGTAAATAACATTTAATAATTCGAATCAATTGAACTACTCACTTCACATATAAAATACTACATAAGAGCTAAACTCACTGTTATTGGACCTACACCTCCCACCAACAAAATCCACACGGAGTTCACAAAGGTGGAAAATTTAGACACGGTGCAGAATTAAAATAAATAGATCAAACAAAAGTTTGACACTCTATCTAGGCAGATGACACGTCAAAATATTTCTTCTTATCTTCAGTTGGTTCACTGGTTTTATGTTGTGGCCTTTTCAAATTACAATACATACCAGATCAAATTTAAAAAAATATATATTTATGTGAGTTTTATGTTTGGCATGTTGATGAAGTAATTGGGTTTGCATTGGTTTGACATTACAAAATACATGGTACTGATTTATTAATACAAAAAAAAGTTAGACTGAAATAAAAAAAAGTTTTGTATTTATCATTGTTTATTTGTCTTTTTCATAGTTTCTTTTTTTTCTTTTTGCTTACATTGTCTTTTTTTTTTCATAGGTGGCATGTATCTAAAGCTCAAATAGACAAATACCCTTAGATTAATTTTAACTTATTTTAACTATATCTATACGCATAACCTACAGGCTACAACTTTCATGCTTAAAGAAAATAAAAAAAATACGAAAATACAGTAAAAAAAATTACATAAAATGAGAAGAAAAAAAATAAAAGGAGAGGTTGTCACTGTGCACTAGATCTACAAAAACCATGGCAATTTTCTTCTCCCAATTGCCTCATGTCATTAGTGACATAATTTTGAACTTTCAAATATATTTATTTTTTTAAAAGAGTGATAATTATATACTTTTATATGCATTTTAATTGTGTTTATATATTTTTTTAATTATTTATATTTAATGATGAAATTATTTATATTTTATATTGTTGAAATTAAAAATTATACAAGGTGTATTTTATTTGTGCAATAAAGTTTTTAGTTTTATTTTTTTTAATCATTTAGAAACAAAAAAAATAATAAATATTTTGCATACTAATTATAAATAATTATAATTTCAAGTATATAAATATTTTTCATTATAGATAAAAAATAAAAAATATAAAATATAAAATAACTTTTCTTATTTTTATACAAACAATAAATATTTGAATCAAGTGACCCAAATAAGGAAAGGTTCAAGATCAAACACCTTCAGACAGTATGTGGCCGCGGCACAACAATCTATAAATGTATTGTGCCTTGCCTATATATGCTAAATACGTACGTGTCAGTCAGATGTGCGGTATCATGTAGGCATATATAAAAATTAACATACGTGTTGTGTTATATAGGCACGCACACGTCAGTTAAACGTGTCGTGTCATGTTTTTTTAAATAGTGCTAAAAACGATATTTTTAAGGCACTGCATGTCTTAATACATTGTGTTTGCACGTGCTTACACGTATTTGGACGTGCTTTACCTTTTTGTTTTACATTTCTGATTTTAATTATTAACAATATTTAAAAATTCGAAAAAAAATTTAAAAAATAGAAAATATTATGTAGAATGGAGGAAAAAATTTTTACAATCATATTTTTTTTAAAATATACTTATAATAGCTATTAAAAATATATTATAATAATTATTTTTTAAAATTTCATAGATATATTTAGAAGCGCCTAAACATGTCACATACTAACTAAACATTTAAACGTACAATATCATGTCCGATATATTTATCATTTAACATGACACTTATAAAAATACGACATGTAACGTGTAAAACACGTCATATATAAATACATGTACTATACTTTAACTGTAATCCAATACGTACAATCCGTATCGTATCATGCTTACGTCTTTTATTAATACACTAAGCGACGTTATCTGTATCCGGACCCCCTTAATCCAAGGTTTTGCTGTAAGCTGGTAGCCACAAAAATGCGGCCATGCCGGTATTGACCGGTACGATTGGTCAAAGTCAATTCTTCTCAAATCAAACAACGGTATTTATATTTTCTTCTATACTGGGTTCTATTTCTTATTGATATTTCCCACTGTATTTCTCTTTCTTTTGTTATGTGGCCGCCGGATGGTGTGTGTATTCAAACTTCCAAGTGAACATTTGTAGATAACAATAATAACATCATGATGTTTTTATTATTTATATTTAACATATTTTTGAATGAACAAATAAGTTATAAAAGTTCGCAAATGTTTTATTCAACGTATGTACATAACAACATGATGTTTTTGTTATTTTTATTTAATATATTTTTGAATGAGTAAATAAATTATATTAGAGTTCGTAGATATTTTATCTGATATTCCTATTATATTTATAAATTTTATAAATAAAGTGCAATTTATATTTGTTATGTTCTCAAAATTTATGAAATTATTTTTGTTGCCTTCAAAAAATATTTGAATTTTGACACATCATTCGTGTGATAAAAGAACAAACAAATTACTATCAAATTATACTTAAGTAATCAATTTCAAACCTTCTTAATTGTTAAGAAATCTACTGCTTCAAATGAGAAAATTCAATTTATATATATGCAATCGTTTTTTTTTTATCATCGGAGCGATTAATTATACCAAAGCCCATACATTGGCAACACTCTACACAAAAAGCCCTATTTTTTTTTATGGAATAGAGTTGGAACTATATATGCTAGATGATAAATAGAGTTTCTTTAAAAAAAAGGTTAAGAAAAGGAGAAAGATGGATATATGACACATAATATTGAAAACAATTTTTTTCTCAAAATATTTTCATCAATGTGGATGAACCAAAAATATATATTTTTCTCTCCAAAATTTTTTATTTCGTATAAAAAGGACCTCCAAAATTATTGTTATGATGATTATACAATTTCTTTATTTTATATTTAATTTGCATGAGTAAGCAAACTCTTATTGTAAATAAATATAAATATAATATAGTTCCATAACATATTAATGTAAAAATAATTAATGAAAATATATCAGAAGGACATGATAAAAAGAATCACAAACAATGTTTAATCTTTTATGCCCCGCTTGGGAGGTTCAAATTTCAATACATCTAGAAACACATAAAAAAACAATTCTGAAAAAATATATAAATTCAACAAATTTCATTAACTTAGTCAGACAAATTTTACTAAGCAACCCAAAAGGCCAAAAGTACTGTTTCAAATTTTAAAGTTTCAATTGGCTCCTTTTCTTTTTTCCCACCTACCTATAGTTCATAATTTCCATTTATAATTTGACCTCTCTAATTTTTGGTGAATTTACAAAATAAAACCTACAAAATCACAGTATAAATTTTGGAGAAAGAAAGCAACTTTATAAGATGAGTTTAGACTTTTAGCTTTTCACTTGAGCAACAATTGAGGTTTGTGGTTTAAGAAATTCAAGATAGTTAAATTAAACGGAGCTGATTTACAGATATCATAATCGATACGGACTTTATTATTCAAATTAAATGAGTTATTATTTATATTAATAATTTTATAATATAACTTATTTATACAGTGCTTTTATTATTCAACTCAAGTGATCTATTATTCAGATTAGTAATATTTGAGTTGAATAATAAAAATATTATATAAAATGAATTATATAATAAAATCATTAATATGAATAATAACTCATTTTATATAAACAATAAAATCAATATTCATAATAATATCAGCTATGTATCTCCTAAACATTTTCCTTAAATTAATAATTTAAGAATTGGAACTTGGAAGCAGAAAATGCCAAAAAAGAACGCGGCAACAACAGAATTACTTTAATTAATCAAATTCTTTTTACTTACTTTTCTCGTCTCCGCGTACAAATAAAAGATAACTGTCTGACTCACACACGCATCCCCCACCCATCCAAATCCAAATTATCCAAACAAAAACCTTTCCTTTTCTTCTCCTACTTCCATTTCTCTCTCCCAAGCGTTGCTCAGAGAATCGATTTCGTGTTGAGAATGGAAACAGCGAGATCGGCGTTTCCTATTCTCCGTCCATCGCCGTGCGCTCGGCTCAGTGTCCATGCGGGTAGGTAAGCTTTCCTTCACCTACTGATATCAATTCTATCATCAGGGAATAATTATTTTGCACTTGATCTCTTATGCGAAACTAATGGTGTTTGTTGGAACCAAATCAGTTCTGAGTAGGAAGTAAAATTGTAGGTGTGATGGACCAGTGGAGTCAGCAAGTGGTGGTAAAGAGCATTTACCTCAGCTCAAAATATCAGAAGATTTAACCAGTATCAGATCGACTAGTCCAATTAACCCAATTGTCAACGGTCCATCTTCAATTGGTGTGTATGCTAACAGGTTAGGGCTGTTGCATTGCTAGGTACCTGTAGAAATGGTATAATTGAAGTTAATTTTACCTTATTTTATTTCAATTAGGCAAACAGCAAAAAAAAAAAAAAAAAAAAGAGGAGGAAACTTTAGGAGATTTTACATGGCTGTACTGTGTAGTACTGGTATTAGGCATGGCCGGTGCATAATCAATATCTTGTATGGTAAAACATGGCAAATGCAAAGCAATTTTGAGAAACACTTTTGGTAACCTTACTTGATCACCATCATTTACAACTTCTGGACCAGACTGTACCTTGAATTCATTTTAGACCTTCTCAGGATTTAAACTAATCGAATGTGATTTTTTTTTTTTTATCATCATTTGCAGGAATGAGGGACTTGTTCTCTCCAGTAGTGGCACAAAAGAGTCATCTTTTATTAGACCTATGGGGCCGCTTATCAATAATCAAACCGAAAAGTCTGATCTTCAGTTTGACAGACTACAGCCGTCGGATCGAGATCTTAGTCCTGCACTTAGAAGAGATTTTAACCACTTCACTGCCCGAGTTGCTTTAATAGATTTAGAATTATGGGTAGGTTTAAGTTTATTCTGGTACCTATTTGGATTTTATCTGAGCAGTACCAATACATGCTGCTGAAACTTCAGTTGGTGAAGTTTCAGTCTGTACGATGTCAATCAAGGCTGTTTTATAGCTCATTTGAAGCTTAAACCTAACTATTGCTGGTTCAATTCCTCAATTTTGCAATCACCGGGAAAACTGTCAATGCTTTTGAGATATCTTTAATCGTTATTTTATCTTTTTTTTCATTTGTGGTTTTGAATAGGCTGCAGCTTGGTTGAGGGCAGAAACCAACTATGAAAACCAATTAGATCTACGGTCAGTATTTTACAATTGAATTTATTCATCTTATGAAGCATTCCAAATATTGAAATGTTAATGTCCTGTTACCTGGATCTGGTGCTTTTTGAAAAGCATCATATAAAGAATCAGGGGACGTTGAAATGGCTGCTTTTTGTGTTTTCCTTTTGTGCCTCTCTGATTTCCATATTCAGTGGAATTTAGTTCCAATCCGGAATTGTGGAAACTTCAATTGGTGAAGTTTCTTTTTCCTTTTCTTTTTTTTTCTTTTTCAATAGAGGTTATTGAGTAATTTAGATTGAACTTTGACATCAATTCTCTGGTCTAACAAAGAAAACAGTTTCAGAGTTATTTGACAGGCCTGGAATCATGCTAGTCCAGTTGCATTAGTACCATGCATATTGTAATCCATGCTATATGCTGATTTTGGCTTTTTTATATTCTGTAGCTATGTAGAGCGCTTTAAAATGCAATATGCTCACCAGGTATCAGGAAGCATTTTATTATTTGAAATGATTGAAAACAGAATTTTATCTTTATGATTCCTTAAAACTGTTTCTCTTATGGAAATATATTATAAGCATTGTGTCGCATGCTCACATCCCATATAGGGAAGCAGTTTGTAACACATTGGAGTGATATAGATATGTCTAAGGAGCTTTTGCATCATTTCTTTATCCTTCGCTTCCTATCAACAAAATAATGAACGGTAGTTTCTTCCAGCAATTCAAGGTAATGAAGAAGTGGTTTGGAAGGAAGAATTATGCAGAGAAATGCTTCTGTTTGGTCACGGTATCATCTCAGACTTACTATTTTGTGACATAAATGTGATATTTATCTCTTTTGGTTGAGAAAAGGGTGGGTCATGGTGGTTTATTTTTTATTCGGGTTTAATACATTGATAGTAAGGCAATAAATGAAGCTTTGAACATTGAAGTTTTAACGAAAATAGAAAAGGTTTAAATCTGGTAGAACCTTGCAATATGGTATTTGATATGCAAGATCCTTGATTTCTGTCAACCTAATGTTGCTAAATTTCATCATACTTTCTGTTTTATTATTTCAACATATTGACAATTGTTTGTAAATGATAAACAGGTGAGAAATGATGAGAAAAATGGAAAACGAAGTGTCATACAAAGTGTGGTTGGTACACTTGACATGCATGTGAGGCATCCTCTTCATGGAGAGCTTTATCCCGGGGTATTTAATTTTTACCTTTATGCTGCATGTACCAGCATTGTGGCTTTAGTTTTGTCATGGTTTTTCAATTTTTCTTGGGAGCCACAATTGGAATGTTAAAGCCTCCAGGAATCCAAAATCAGCAGTAGAACCTGAGTCAAATACACAGCCCAAATCTAAAAGGATATACTGTATGTGATTATGCAGGAAGGTGTAAATAGACCCGGCATATGTGATATCTACAAGACTGATCAACCACAGTTTGGGTATATCTCTGATGTGTGTGTATCAAAGCATGCGCGTCGCCAAGGAATTGGAAGGAACATGATATCCTTAGCTATCAACATCTCATTTTCTCATGGTAAGATAAAGAATTAATTTACATCAATGATTCTGGAGAATTAGGATTATTACCCTTTTTGATTCTTGTAGTTTCGAAGTTCCATTTTGTTTCAACTTCATTCAAAACTTTTATTTTTCTGATCTTCATCCACTTAAGAAAGAGTAAGTTACAGATATATTCTTTGTTCCTTAAAAAGTATCACCTTTTTTCTCATTTTGGTCCCTGAATTTCTAATTTTCCCTACTTAACTCCTAAATTTGAAAAGATTTTGTTAAAATAACAGATGGAGGTCCATTCTGGTAATACCTTCAGTATATTTTACTTGATGGTGTGCATTGCAGCACGGATAATGACACTGCTGTCCAACAGTATACAATATGGTAATTTTAAAAGTATGCGCACATGACATTGTACTGGAAGCGGATGCAACATCATTAATTGAACATCAATTCTATTTAGAAAATTCAAACTTAGTCATACAATTTCTGTTTCCACTAAAATTACAAGAAAAATAGCTTGGTAGGTAAGGTTTTAAGGCCCATACCTCGCTATTTGAGGCTTCAATCAAGGCTGGAGCAGTTTTTACAATATTTCCACCTATAGCTCAATGACTTCTTGTCATAAACAGTTCATGGGGTCTTTTGTGGGCACAATCATTCCCCATAGTGTGCATATCAAATATCCCATGGCGTGTCTAACCCATATCCTAGTTGTCCCCAAAAGTGCTAAAGGCACAGTCTATGTCATGAATCCAAGGTGACCATGTTCAAAGTGTGTTGAGGCATGTTAGGCATGGGTCTGTGTCCTATGTGTGTCAGAAACAGCTTTGGCTTGGTTCCAGCTGCGACTGTGCTATGTAGGTGGTGTGAACTGTGAAATTTTATTATACGTAGATGTACCATGGTGGGGTTACTAACACAGTGTCAACATCATCATACATCCAGTAATATGTGTAATCCCATCCATGTCAGAATCCAAATTGTTTAACATAATGGCTGGTTGCTGACAAGATTTCCATCCCCTTTTTAAACATATATTTACTGTCAAACCAATTTAGCACAATTTTATAACTAAATGAACCAATATTGAAACTTTGAAACTCTAGGCAGCAATACTTTTTTGTTTTGCTAATTTGAGAAAGATTTTTTTTCATAAAACTGGTCATGTGAATCAGCTCTTTTACAAAACTTAGGTCGGCAGACATTCCACTGAAATGCTGACCTTGTCAGATTCCTCCCAGTCTTCATCAAACTTGGGTCATGAAACGATTTGCATGCTATTTTATACTGGTAACACCACAGTTATAGGAACAAATTATAGACAACACTCTTATCTTTAGTCTGCATCCATTGAATGGGAACCATGTAGCAAATCAAGATCGCATCCTTCCGGTGTGAACTACTTTATAATAAGAGAACTTTTTTCGCATTCAATGGATGCGAACTTCCTATTTAATTTTGCAAATACATGTTCCTTTTTTTTCCTGAAAGAAATAGTTTGGTACATCAGGTCACCAAAAAAATCAGCCAGATATAAATACCCCGCTGTCCTTGTATACTGGACACTACATCATCATATGTACGAGAGATTAATAGCCCCACTGATAATTGTACTACTATCAATTAGATGAAGGATATCCTTTCTAATATGCCACTATGTAATCTAATGTAAAGTTACTGTTCCTACATTCATGGAATGTTAACCCTGCCAACATTCTTACTATTTTTATGAAAATTGATTACTCCATTCTTGAAATTTTTCTTTTTTTAAATTTCTAAAATAAGCTGGGATAGCGGTTTTTTTAAGGGCGGTCCATTGTTATCTTCTTTAAAATAAAATTGAGGTCCTTTTTGTTGGATGTTTTGACTGAATATATCCCCAACAATATAATTTATTTTATCTCTCGCCATGAATAGAACTTATGTTCTCTTGTCCCAAAGTTACGGAAAAGGTGGTAGTGCGAGAAAACGATAGGAAATTGAATGTTTGCAGATCACATGGGACCTGTGAACTTTAGGGAAAGGAAATAGTTCATGGTTGAGGACCATGTGTTCAATTAATTCGAAATTTTGATAGTACTCACAAGTTTTAAGTCATTTTGATCTTCTCTGGTTTTACTTGGTGCAACAGGGGTGGAGAAGACTTTTATCCATGTGCACAAAGAAAATTATGCAGCACAGAATCTGTACCAACAGATGGGATTTAAGGTAAATTCAGATACCCTCCTTTATGTGGTAGAATTGAGCAATAACATTTGCTGTTCTTATGCAGATAGTAGAGAGAGATTGTTCATTGAAGCCCTCAGATAACATATTGCTTTCATTGTGCTCTCTTGAAGTAGTGTAGAGACCGAGTAACTAGCATTGATTTGTGTGCATATGTTTATTTTTCATTTTTTTTTGGGTTGGGGGAGGAGGGCGGAGAGAGAGAGAGAGATTGCATTGACAGGTTTAGCAATGAAAGGTCTCAGTGAAATATTTCCTTCTGAGAGTTGTATTCAGACAAAAGCATAATTAAAAGTAGCTGTGTTCCGATTGGTTGAATGGTTTTATTGATAATTGTTCTCGGTGCACTGCTGTTAAACTGGTCCCAGGACTCTCAAACGATTGAGTTAGCACAACATAACACATGGCAATCCCACCTGTCATCTCCAGAACTCTGTACAACTCTGGTTCTTAGGTGGTCCTTGGTTTTCTTAAATGGAAAATGTAACATGTCATGCAATAACAACCTTGTTCATTCAAATTAGGGGGACATTAGTATTAGTGACCTTACAATTGCATGACAACTTGAACTTTTTACTAACCCCAGCATTAATAAGATTGGAAAATATAAGTTATTTCAGTTTATCAGAAGCAAATGTTCCTCTGGAATGTGTTTCAGGGGGGTTGACTCACCTCATGGGGTTCTGACGAGGTTTTGTTTATTAACTGAACTGACAACATATGAATCCAGCAATAACATCAGGATAATCGTCTTGTACCTCTCTGGTTCTATCTGTACATCAAGCTTCTTCCACTGGTACAGTTATAATTGGTCCCAGCTTTACTGTCTAAGCAAATAAACCGGGAACTGTTGCCACTGAGAGGAGACAATAATACCTGGTAGTTTGTACATAAAGTTAATTGCATCTTTATTTAAGCCCTTGCTGATTTGAACTGGACCACTCTGGTGTGCACACTGAAAACGTGTTATCTCTTTGTTTAATGACCCATTCGGCTTTACAAATCAGGATGGGAAATGACTCAACTCTGTAGTGAAAATTCCATCCCCAGCTTACCTGCTAGTAGGTTAAAATGTGTGTGAACTCCGAACAAGTTTCAATTTATTTAGAATTCATGCTTACTTTGTATACAGTTTCACATACTGGTACGCTGGGGACAATTTATCCTGGAAACAGTGAGCAGGCCAATTCGATTTTGGCCCGAATAACACCGTTCATTCCAGTCACAGTAGGTACTCCTCAGTTTGATATAGTTTCTGTTGTGTTCTCTGGTACAAATATCGAATTGTATATATGGCCACCGACAGAGTTCAAATTTTACTGTATCTTTACTAGTGCTTAAAAAAGATTTGGAAATTTTGAAAAGAATTAGGGACAACATTTGGAAAACCAAAGAAAAATGTGATTTTGCCACCTTGAATTATAATTTTTCCCAATAAAATAGTCATGAAATATGTGCTAAAAAGGAAAAACTATTAATGTTAACCAGACTAACGGAAATTGTGTAGGTAAGGTGATTGTAACAAGTAGGAAGTTTAGAAATTATTGTCAGAATGAGAAGTATGGAAGATTTGACTGTTTATAACTTCAAAACATATATATAAATCAAATAAGCTTGGAAGCAAGATTGATTGTCGTCCCCAAATATTTCTATTTTCTGGGAACTCTTCAGAACAAAGGTACAAAGAGGTGACAATAGCAAAAATTGGTGAAATAAAACCTTTTCTTTGTCACAAGTTAATATCTCTAGGCAAGAACAAATCTAAACATTGGCACCCCAGCTGCACAAACAAATTTCTTTAGACAGAACATAAGATATATATATATTTGTGCAACTCTGACATTTGTCAGAGTTCAGTACTTGTCTATTGTATGGACCGTGATAATAACTGATAATGCAACACCTAGCTATTATCTCAATCTGTGATTCTCTTACTATTTTTCTTTCCATGGCTTCTTTGAAGGCCCACTTAATTAACTGTGGTCCAGTTAAATGTTTGGCATCTTATGATGACTATATAGTTACAGTTGAAGTTATGATTTAATAATATACATTGTATCTAACCAAAAACTAGTTTTTGGTTTAGAAGGTTGCAGATTAATAAATTAGAAAAGTAAATGGTGAGATAATATTTTCTGCAAGTTTATGTTTTGTTAAAAAGTACACTTTTTCTAAATGCTAGTTCCAATATCTTGATTCTAGGTTTAGGGTTTAGAACAAAAGCCTGTGTGATGGATTTATAGCATTAGACCATGTTTCCTTGTATGCTTTCATACCGCATTACCACTAGCACATCTACTAGTATTTAATATTAGGAGTTGATATATAGATATCGTCATTGATATCATCGTCGATATTGATTTTATTATTTAAAGTTTAGATTAAATAAATTATTATTCACGTTAGTAATTTTATTATACAACTTATTTGTATAGTATTTCTATTATTCAACTTAAATGAGTTATTGTTCAGATTAGTGGTATTTGAGTTAAATAATAAAGTACTGTATAAAATAAATCGCATAATAAAGTCGCTAACATAAATAATGACTTTTTCAATCTGAATAATAAAGTTAATATCGACGACAATATCAAGCATAATATCTCCCAAACGTTTTCCATTAATATTAATTAGGGAAAAGTAAAAGGACTAAAAAAAAGTAAAATTGAAGCATTGAAGAAATAATAAATCCCATGGGGCCATAGTTACTCTTCAAAATGGGTGGACCCAATTAGCTTTAAAATTGTGTAATGAGTCACTCAGCTAAAAAAAAAAAAAAGGACCACACACAGAAACACGCACTAAATACAAGAAGGAAAACCCTAGGTTGTTGAATTGCTCAGTTTCGGACCAGTGAATCATTAAACACCGCAAACTATTGCAGTTGTTTAGAAGAATATTTTCATTGTCTATTAATGTTTATGATTTATGAAGGCTTAACATGTTAAGTGTTTCCCAAAATACATACATACATACATATATACATATATATATATATATATATATAAATATTTCGAAATAACTATAACTAAAAGAGACCTGATCGGTTTCTTGGTATCACTCTTGCTTTTGGGAAAAAAAATGATACCAAAAGATTATACAAAAAAAAAATGGATCAATTATAACCAAAAAAAAAATTTTTTATCAAAAAAAAAACAGAATTTTTTGCTAAATTAAATATAGGATATTGAAGTTGGTGAAATGAAAAAAAAATGAACTATTTTTTTCAGTCGAAATTCTATCAAAGGAAATTATTGAATATATATCATGTTCTATTAGAGCATATAATGTGTTATTTGAGATATCTACTGTAGATTATATATATATATATAATTTGTCACAGTGCTCTCATATGATTTTTTTTATTTTTCATTATTTAGTCGTTTATTTTTTTATATATAAAATCTGAAATATTAGTTAACAAAAGACAAAATAATTAATATTATATTTAATGTTTATTTATAAAATATCAATTTTTGATCTAATGATAAATATAATGCTCTTTGTATAGAAAGTCATTGGTGATTTATCCTTATTTTTATCTCAAAAAAAATAGTTAATTATTTTTATATTTGCTGAAAAGAAAAACACCATAGCAAAATTCACAAAAAATAACAGTTCAAAATGTTATAACATTAAAAAAAATTAATGAGAAGCTGGGTCTAATTTCTACGTTGTCAGAACTTTGAAATTTCTAATATTGGCGATCATTCAAATCAGTTCTGAAATAACAATACTCATCTTTATTATTAGCTCACTTGGTTCAATTTCAATTGTTTACATTTTTAACACTGTTTATTTGAAGGAAAAAAAAAACACGATTACACTTATTGTACGGTACAATCCAATTAGATATACTATACTAAAAAAATTCAGAACGAAATGACTTTCCACCTAAATCCGACAATATATACTGACAAATGGTAGTATGGTATGACCTCGTGCGCCCAGCAACGCAGGGGATCCCTCTCCATTCCCTCAAGTCACGGGCAGATGGGTACATAGATTTCATTTCCAAAGAGAGACAGAGAGAGAGAGAGGAGCAGTGCGCATATGAACTTGCTTAAATGCCTGATGCTATAAATAATATAATACAAAAGGTTACCGATATAGAAGTCTAATTGAGATAAAATATGTAGTGTAGGATAGAGATATATAGACACGAGAGCCACAGTATGTCAATATCCAAGATCAAGTTAGTCATAGCCAATGAATGAATTATTAGTTATGCAACCTAAGAATATAAAAAAAAAAATGTGATCTCACATAGCAAGTGACATGATCTCTCTTATAATATGTGTTAACACTATCCCAAACATTACGCCGTGAAAGTAGGATTGCTTGGAAGGAAGCTTAAGGGGATGTGGATTTAAATTCTCTTAACTGCTGACAATAATTAAAATAATCAGAAACAAGTCCAATTTCCCTGCTATTTCTACTAATTAGAAAAGGCATCTCATTGATCAGGATTTGTATCATCTACATCGTACAGCGCAGCGTGTTGTCCGTTCTATTGCATTAAAATTTGTACAAAGTAAATCTCAAAAAAAAAATTGTACAAAATAAATCTCAGGATTTGTATCATCTTCCCTCCTATTTTATTATTACATGAATGAACAATATCAAGTAAAAAAATTGAATCTTAAACAAAATAAGCTCACCGCGTAATGCGGGGTGAAACAAAACAACGATGGATTGTAATAAACTCATACAAAACTGCATGATGAAATCCAAAAATAAAGGAAAAAAAATGCATTAGTAATGAGAAATCAGGTTATGATAGGGGTATAAATGCAAAATTCCTTCAAGAGAATGTTGCTACAGCTTTTTGCGCCAGAAGTAAATTCCACAACTTGCCATGTTCTTCACACCGAAAGTGACGCTGGTAATAAAAGAGAATTCAAAAAAGAGGTAATGGTCTGTGTAAAATTAATTAAACCTGGTTTGACTGTGTTTTTTTTTTTTACTTTGTTTCTATATTAAGCAAAGATCAAACATTTACCCTACCCACTACCAGGCATTTCCCTAATACCAAGATATTGATTCAAGAGATTAAACTAATGGGTCTCCTTTCTGAAAGAAAACATTAGTTAACAATTCTCTTTTCACAGAAGAGAGAATATATCAGAAAAAGCAGAGGATGACAGCTGCTTAAAATATATAAACCCAGGTTAATATATAATAGACAATTATACTGTATTCAAGTTAAAGATCGTATATTTTATACAAGTTTCTTGGGCAAAGATGGTGAATGTATAAAGCAAATTTAGATTACTTTAAACATTCCTAATGGTTTCGTAAAGCAATGTGACATAATTTGTCAAAACTAGAGAAGAAGCATTGTAACAGGAGCCCATTTTTTCATAGGATATTCCAAATGCATGTATTGTAAGAGGAGCCCATTTTTTTCATAGGATATTCCAAATGCATGTATAGTGAGCAGAAACCTAATTATGAAAAACGACAATCATAATCAGATAATTCCTAGTTAAATGTCAAAAGCATACATAAAGATTAGCATGAACTAGGATTTTGTAATTGCAAAACTGATTGTAACCTCCTTTCACAACAGATAGATAGCTTTAGAGCCCTAACTAAGAAAACAGGCAATTGAGCAAAGAGAGCATGAGAGCATTCCACATAATAAGAAGAATTAGACTATCAAATTTTGGAGCACAATTGAATAAGAGATGAGCTGCCAGGGAAGTTCAAGCAATAATTGAGTAAACATCATACGCAGAACAAAAATTGAATTGGACAAGAAAAGAAACCACAAGTCATTGAAGTAATGAGAGTGTTCAGTGAAAACAAAATGTGATAACTAGAAAAGAGAAAAAAAAAAGACCAAAGTTTAATCTAAGTTTATGACCTGAAATCACATACTCTCTATACATACATTCCTTTTCCCTGAATCTAATGTTTCTTCTCTCAATTCCCTTAATCTGTCTCTCAACCGTTTATTCACACCACAAACCAAAATATTCATAATTCAATGTTCAAATTTATATCAAAAAGAAAAGAAAATAAAAGAAGAACCTCCATCCATTGCCTTCTCTGCCTCCTGTTCCTTTTCATCACCGTGATGAATCAAAACAATTTTACATGGCTCCCTTTCAAGCAGCTCATTAAAAAGCACTTCAAAGCTTCTGAAATAACCGCGCATTTCTCCTTAAGTAGCCCGTTGATTGACAACACAGTTAAAACCATAACTGGGTTGGATGTGGATTGAACAAGTGCGAAGAGAACAACCAACAAAAGAAAGCAGACTCTTTGTTTTTGAAATAGAGGGAAGGCGACGGATGGAGAGGATCAATCTTTGGAAAAAAGAAAACAAAAAAAGAATCAATATAAAGTTGGGGGTGGTGGAGATGCATATGAAATTCCATATACAGGCGGTATAGGGCCTTCATATACTGATGCTGGAGGTGGTGGTGAAGTGTAAGAATAGCGAGGCAAAGCTGGAGGTTCTATGCATGGTGGCGGTGGCGGTGGTGGTTCAATACATGGAGGTGGCGGCGGCGGGGAGTAGCTAGTAGGTGGTGGTGGGGGCGGAGAGGGTGGAGGAGGTGAAGGAGGTGGTGGAGATGGTGGAGGGGGTGACGGAGGTGGTGGGGATGGTGGTGGTGGGGATGGAGATGGTGGAGGCGGAGAAGGAGGTGGCGGAGATGGTGGTGGTGGGGATGGAGGTGGCGGTGAAGGTGGTGGAGGTGATGGAGGTGGTGGAGATGGAGAAGGTGGCGGTGGGGAAGGTGGGGGTGGTGAGGGTGGTGGTGGTGGTGAAGAATACACTATTGGAGGTAAATAAACCGGCGAAGGAGGTGGTGGCGGTGGTAGAGCCGGCACAAACGGCTTACACCTAAATGCACTACAGTCCACCGGCCGTGAGAGAAACATAGCACATTGCTTTGTTGTCCTCTGCTCTGGCCGGTTCAACAAGCAGTTCCTTCTGTCGCTAAACGACGCAATCCTCCGGCACACAGGCGGCTCCTCAGTAAAGAAGTTGTATGAGAAGGTAAAATTCTTCAGCCGCGGCAATCTACAGATTGCCTCAGGAATTCTACCGGAGAGGTAATTATGCGCCACATCGAGCTGCTCAAGTTTCTCCATGCCGCCAATCTGATCTGGTAATGGCCCCGCCAGTTTGTTGAAACTCACATCCAGGACAGTTAATTCCTTTAACAACCCTATCTCGGCCGGGATGCAAGATTGAAGGCCATTATTGAGCAGTATAATCTCGTTCAAGGTTTTCGACATGTTACCAATACTCGCTGGAAAGCATCCGGAGAAATGGTTGTTCGCCAAGACTATAACCGAAACAGGCGAATTGCCTAAATTATCGGGTATATCGAACACGAACCTGTTATTGTTGATGAAGATCGCATCAAGATCCTTGTCGAACAGCGACCTTGGTACTGATCCCTCAAATTCGTTGTACCTCAAGTCCAGATACTTCAATTTCGGCAACTGGAGAACCAAATCAGGGAATTTACCAGCAAATCGGTTGTTACTGAGGTCGAGTTCATGGAGAAGCTTCAATCTACCGAACTTGTGAGGTAACGTGCCACAAAATCGGTTTGAGTTGACGTGAAACACAGCGAGATCAGTCAACAAGCCAAGTTCCTCTGGCAAGTAACCAGCGATGTCGCCATGGTTCAGATCGACTCCGGCGACGGTGTATATGGACGGATCGGAAGGGAGATTCGCACAGTAGACGCCAGTATAGTTGCACACGACTGGACCGATCCAGTTGGCGGTGAGGTTGTAAGGGTCAGACAGGATAGCCTTCCTCCACGCTTGGAGCGCAATGTAGGCGTCTCGGAGGTGAGTGTTGGGGAAGGAGAAGGTCGGAGGTACGGACACTCGTTCCCCTCTGTCGCCGTACTCGTCGAGGTAGTACAAGAGCTGGCGGCGGCGGATCTGACCCGCCTGAAAATCCGTCAGGCCATACGACGAGAAGGCGGCGACGGAGGTGGAGGAGAGGAAGAAGAAGAAGAGGAATACGAGAAGGAATAGCGAGGGTTTATTATTCTCGTTCTTCATCTCATTCTCTCCCTCTTTCTTTTTTTTATTTTCTTGTTCTCTCGGATTTTTTCTTTATTTTCTTGGGGAGAGAGGGAGAGAGAGCGAATGGGAAGGGGGAAGGGGGGGGGATAGAAAGAAGGAAATGTGTGCTTGAGAGATAGATAGAGAGAGAGAGAAAGAGAGAGCGAACGCGGTGGTTTTGTTAAGAGGGTTTATGGGGGACTGTGAGAGAGATAAGGAGAGAGACAATGGAGATAGAATTTAGGGAGTACAGCTAAATCACAGTTCAAGAGGCTAACTCTAAATTTGAAAGCATTCCTTCTAGATGGTGTACACTGTTTAGTGTTTAGTGTAGGTGTGTTTATAGTTTATACTTAGAGAGAGAGAGGTTAATTATGTGAGGCTCTAAAACTCTTATTAAGTAACAAGTAATGGCTACTTCATGAGAAATTGTTCCATGCTAGTTGGTTGCTCCTGCTCCTGGACCACCAATTACTAAAACCCTTCTACAACGTTACTGATATATGATTTTTTCCAAAAATGCAATTAGAAAATTGTTTATTTTTACCTAAAATGGCCACACTATTATGAACACAATAAATTTTTAGTTATAATTTCTGAGTTACTCTTTTTAGGTAACAGGTGTTTACTGAAGTGGTGCACCAGGAGCACGGAACTGAAATAATTAAATATGAAATGGTTTGCCATCTGTCCTTTCTTTTCTTCTCAGTGCTCACAGCCTTAATTACGGTTATTAATATCTCCGTTATCTTTTCATGCAATTCAGACTTCCTGCGCTCTAAATATATACAAATATTATGTAGCGGGTCATTTAAAAGTGTTCTAAAACTCGGTACATGAATTGCTACACGAAAAGTTGGTCTGGTGACTAACAATGTCCGGTAGAAGTTTGGCAGCTAGCTTTTGGGTAACGTATGTACGCGCTTCCTTTTCGAAAATCAAAATAAAGCGGGCTTGAATAAAAAATTCAAAAGAAAAATATATTCGGAAAGTATACTCTGCAGAGAATGTTATAGACTTATTATAGCCTGGAAAATATTTTGCACTGATAACCCTCAACTTTCTGTATATTTTTCATGAAAATTTGTTCTAGTAAGGTTTTTGTATTACCTCTACTACAGTAAAGAAAAATATATTCGGAAAGTATACTCTGCTGAGAATGTTATAGACTTATTATAGCCTGGAAAATATTTTGCACTGATAACCCTCAACTTTCTGTATATTTTTTAGAGAAATTTGTTCTAGTAAGGTTTTTGTATTACCTCTACTACAGTAATGAAAATACGTTCAAGATATGTACTATATGTACAAATGTTAAAATATACCATATTATTATATATATTCCGTAAAAATAGAAAAAAAAAATGCATAATTGAATAAAAATGTGCTAAAATTAGTGTTGCAATAATTAGCCTCTACCCATCAATGCTGTTGGAACCCACATATGTTTTAGTAATACAATCGAAGTTTAGTATTGTACTAGAATAGTTTTCATATATTTTTATCAAAAGAAGTACCATATAGATATATGAATTATTATATTTAACAACAATTATATTTATTTGTCTTGAATTTTTTCTCCGTTGTTTAAATTGTACTGAGATCA
The DNA here is from genome assembly GCA_037678475.1 of x Bolboschoenoplectus mariqueter. Classification (NCBI taxonomy): domain Eukaryota; kingdom Viridiplantae; phylum Streptophyta; class Magnoliopsida; order Poales; family Cyperaceae; genus x Bolboschoenoplectus; species x Bolboschoenoplectus mariqueter. The sequence continues at coordinate 2,620,222 of CM075250.1, forward strand.
AGAGTTTTCTTAAGGCCAAAAGTTAAAAAAAAAAACAAAGAAATTACATAAAAATCCTTTGCTCACGTTTATCTTTTTGGTGTGATTACAGTTTAATTATCAAAATATTATTATTTACTAATTAGAAAAGAGCTCCAGCTAATACAGAGGCCCAGCATGGCGTTGCTGTGCGTGGCAATTAATCAACATTCTCATTTCATTTTCCATGCAATTTTGTTTAATTAGGGGCAAAAATCCTACGGTGCAAGAAGCTTCTGCTTATCTCAAAGCAGGGGTAATTTAGTCTTTTGTGCGAGGTCAGCCTCAAGGCCCTCCTCCTCCATGCATGAAAGAGATGTTAAGTAGCTGGCATTTGTTTTTTAGGAAAATTCCATTAACATACTCCTGTCTTTATAATTAATACATAGTTAGATACTGAGAAATTTGCACAATTATCCATTGCTTTTGTTATTTTATTGGAATAAGCTTTTTAAGTGCAAAATTCATATTACAAATTTCTCACTAGAAACTATTAGTGATGATGGTGTTCAACATATGTTATGTAAAATGTAGTTCCTATTTTTTTTTGGATTTTTTTTTTCACAATTATTTCTAATAAGAGTGATGATAACATTTAATTATTTCAACTTCTTATATCCTCATAAAATATAGCCCTACCGAATATGACCTGTGTAAGAAAATATTAAAATGGGATAAAATAGTCAATTGCAAAAATATGTATACTTTTAGGAACAACTAAGAATTGCTACATTCCGGACATTTCTTTGTACAATATTTGCTATTAAAAATGATATAATTTTATAAGATAAATTAAACAATACTCTATACATAGTACGGACTGATTGACTTAAAATATTCATTTTCACATATATTTTTGTAATATATTTTTTTTCCCTTTCTTAAGGCACGTCAAAAAATCTAAAATATGTGTGCAACCTACCAAAAAAATTATATCTATATTAAGATAAATTTGTTTTCTCATTTATATACGAATATAATCTAAATAATGATAGGATTTATGGAACCTTGACTCAAATAACTATCATATGTCACCTCCAAATAAACTACCATGCACGATGATCAACTCAATAGCTACCATAAAAAAAGATATGATTTTGATCTATATACAGAGACTTAGATCCTGATAAGAAACCTACAAACCTATTGATTTAAAGAAAGTTCTCCAAAGTTCAAAACAAGAAATAGAGTTTGCGAAATGGGCAGAAAAATATAAAAAAAAGTCAGGGGGCAAAGAACAAAAAGTGCTCTCCGCTGTTCATAGAGGAAGCGAAAGCATGTGAGTGGGCCCCACGTGTCACGTCTAACACGACTGGAGCGTAGGCCTTAATCCTTGAACTGGTACACACCGCATGACCCGTGAATTCTGATAGCGACACGTCATCATTGGCGGTGTATCCATGACCGTCGATGCTCAATCCAACGGCTGAGATTCAACGCTGCTCATGCCAGCGGCCAGCCCCGTTGCCGCCAATTGCTGTTGCTCGCTCCCGCCTGATTGCCACTTGTAACTTGGAAGAGTGTTGCGTAAGCTTGCTTAATCTGAGTTCAATTTGGATTTTTGCTGATTTTGGATTTTATTAGGTGGTTGTTATTATGGGTCAATTCGGAACTGCGCGCAGTTTTTTCTTACTGAGGAGTTTGAGTTTCTTTCTATTGTTGTTTTTTTTTTTTATAAATGTCATCACTGTCACAAAATCTAGTAGTAGTCTTTGTAATCAGGATTTCCGGATTTCTTATTGCCGCTGCCGTGTTATAGTTCGTGTAACGAATTGGGAATTTTCCAATGTTATCTCTTTTATTAGTAGAATGTTTTTGCCAATTTATTTTCAAATTAATATTGTAACTTGTAGTGACAGGTTACAGATTCACTAATTCTGCCCTAAATTTCAACATTTTTCTATGAGAAATCAATTTATGAAATTAAAATATATAATCCATAATCTAAATTCTAAAGGGATATCAAGTTTCCGATCCAAAACATATTGAAAATGTCTGAAATAAACTCATTTGTTCTTAAGTTAAGACACTAAATAATAAAATGATGAAATTACTTGCATTTTTTTTTACTACTATCTATATTCTATACATACCGTTTCCTTGCTATTTCTGTTTTTTTTTTCTTTTTTGTTGTAAAGTAAATTTTTTTTCAGATAACCATTAAGTCAAGTTTTCTAATTTTAAATATATACAAAATATCTTCCAATCATACCTGAATTTTTTTATGCAGAGGACATTGTTTCAACCATTAGAACAAAGGATGATTATGATATAAAATGAAAAATTCTTTTTTCTAATCTTAGAATTTCTATATTTTTCTTTATAATATATCTACTAACAATCAGGAGCTTGCTTGTGAACTATTTCTAGAACTCCTACATCCAAAAGTAGAAAATAATTTCATGGAGATCTTAAAGTAAAAAGAAAAATATCTTGCTTGCTATTTAGCATCAGAAAATATGTCTCCTAAAGGAACTTCAAAATTCTTTTTTTTATATCCTAAAAGATAGAAAAATTGTCCACTTGTATATTTTGTTACAATAAAGACTATTTCTGCTGTCAAATGCTAATCATGCAAGAAAAAAATTGTTCATGAATATAGTTATTTTGTAAGATTAATTACTTATTTTATTTTCTAGTTACATTATGATTTTATGAATGCTAATCTAATGATAAAAACATAAGCTTTGCATTTTTTTTTTGCCCTCTAGTAGGGTTCAAACATAATAAATATTACAAAAATAGGTCAAAAATATATGTAACATAAATTTTTTTCTTTCATAAATTTTCCGTATTCGGAAAAGAATAATGGATTAGATGCATATATCAATTCTGATATCTGAAAACCATTACGAAGTATCGACTTCAATTCTAAGTTTTTTCGAGATAAAGATGAGAGTCTTAATTACTCAAATTTAAATTTCACAAAAAATTCTCCTATTAATAATACGACCTCTCATACAAAGAGCATTGTTTTTATCATTAGATTAAAAACTGATTCTCTTCACTCCTAACTTTTATATTATTTTATTTTATTTTTCAATAATTCTCCATGACCTTATTTATAATAACTCATTGCTTCAATGGAACCACAATTTCATTTATTTTTTTCCATAATAAAAAAAACACTATTTTTGCGTAACACTAGTGCGTTCCAGCATAACAAAACACTACCTTATGTTATGAAAATGCCATCATATCACATTCCATTTGGAATTTATTCACAAAATGCAAAAAAAAAAGGAAAGGAAAAATGCCATGATAGCTATCTAGAACGAGAAATCACTAAATCAGGTTTGGTGCTGTTGTCTCTCTCTCTCTCTCTTTCTCTGTCGCATGCACAGTTGGAGGCGACTAGAAAATCAAAGCTCAAAAGATCAAGATACGCAACTAAATTTGTCAAGATGCTTTCTTTTTTTTCTTTTCTTTATCCGATTACACGCTTTGAGTTATCACTTCTTTTTATGGATGGATTGTAATTGCAATCTGCAAACAACTGTCAACCGAACTCCACCTCAAAAAAGGGACAAAGGTGCTTCAAATTGAAGCGAGAAGAGCACAAATCATATGACCTGATAATTAATTTGGCACCATTTTTTATCCTCTCTATATATATTGTAGAGAAATATCTGAACACGAATCTTGATGTCATCGTGTATGATATGGACCGTCTGATCTACGCGCACCGCACAAAATTGTGGAGGATACAAATTCCAAATTGAGGAAAGAAGGAAAAGAAAAAGAAAAAAAAAAGAGAGCATTAAATTCCAAAAATACAGTGCGTAGCCAGCTGTACGCTGCATGAGCCATTTTGTAATTTGTAGCCATCAATGCGCGTAAATTAGATAAGAAACATAAATGTATATGTCTTTGGAGGGGATAATATGATGTCACATACAACATATTTTTTTGTTGATATAATAATATTTGAATTTTTTATTTGATGAACAAAACTAGCCCTCAATTATTTGATGGACAATTTGAACTCTGTATTTTCTTTGAGTTGAATAATTAATTAACGGGGAGGGATCACTTGATAGTAGTTATTTCGAGAATGAGTTTTTAAATAAATTCGAAAAAGTTCTTAAAAAAATTATAAACATATTCTTAAATTTATGGATTGATTGTGTTTTAAATTTCATATAATTTGAACTTCATTTGGTAATCCATCAAAAATCATTAAAATTTATACAAATTACAACAGTTCATATATAATGGTCTTTTATGAAATTAAATATAACTTAAATTGTATGAAATTTAAAACACAATCAATCCATAAATCTAAGAATATATTTATAAATTTTTTTTTCTATTTTTAAGAACTTTTTCCGAATTTATTTACAAATTCATTGTCAAAATTATTAAAATAATCATTATCAAGCGATCTCTCCACTTAATTAATAATTAATTGTGGACTCGTGTTCAGTCAATTGAACTGTTTATAATCTACCTAACTTTAATTGAATGCACTGTGTTTTCCTTTATAATTTTTTAAAGCCTTTAAAAATGAAAACATCAACCAATAATTAAATATACAATTAACCTATAGTATGTGCCATTAGCTTGCTACTCAGTACCCATGAAATGTATAACAAAGTAAAAGAGAGAGTTTTATTAACATTAAACCAGTAACAGTCGATTATGACGCATTCTCTGATGAGAAAATGAAACAAACATGCAAAACAATTCAAAAAAAAGAAAAAGAAAAAAAAAACATATGATTATGCATTGCGTCATTTAAATATTCCAAGTGTGATCCAGTGATCATTCCTATCGAATAATAATAATAATAATAATAACAATAGGCGTCGAACTAACTACCGTATAAAACACCGGGCCCACATAATTTTTGTAGGTTTGTTCTGATTGAACCACATATTGGGCCATTGTTGCTAGATGTTTCTAGTCTTTTCCAGACCGGTTAATATTATTATTTTCGAAGAGAACACAAAATATTAAGTAGAAAACAAAAAAACAGAGCATCGTTTTCGCGTCTCCCGCAACCACACGGCACACCATTAAAAAAGTGTTTGTGAAATGAATTTACATAGACATGGTCTCGTGAACCATCTATTATAAGAAGTCAAGAAACCTCTTACATTGGATGCAGTTTTCTATGGCATTTTTTTCTTTTAGAAGAATAATTTCTAAATAAGAATATGATTCATTCAATATAAATATTTTAATTATGATAGTTAATTTTTAATTTATTTGTACTGAAAATTGATATTGTTATTTTATGATATGTAGCTAAGTTATTTCATGTGTCTAAATATAATTTAAGACTGTTGTTGGAAAAAATATATTTATTACAAATTTAATTATAATATTAATTTTCTTAACAAAAGGATAAAAAATTAGTCAGTATAGCATAACTAAACCAATAAAAAATTAATAATGCCGATGAATGCCTCAATATCATTCTTTTTTTTTTGTGCTATCAAATGCCACGATTTCAACATAGAGAGTGAAATTACAAAATGTTCATGATACATGGTGAATTATATTATTATCATTTTTTGCAAATACATAATATATAAATATTACAATTTTATCGAATAAAATTTTCATACATAATACATAATGATGAATATTTTTTCTTCAAGGAAGAAAAACTAATTAAGAAGTGCAACCTTCCTTGAGAAGCCTCAGCACCGAAACAAAACCATGTCCAGGGAAAAACAAACACGCCAAAGCCATGGTCCAGCTGGGTTCCACAATGCACAGAGAGCAGTTGACCGCTGCACATGGAGAGGAGAGGAGCGGTTACAAAACGGCTCGAGGCGTCGAAGGCTCGAAGCGGTTGCTTCACTGACACGTGTCGGTGGCATGCACTTAACAGTCTCCCTCTTCCCATGTGCGCCCCGCTTAATGCTCCCGTTCAAAGTACCCTCTTTGACCGACACGTGTGCGCGTGAGTGCGCAATTTCTTTATTATTTTTGAAAAGGTTGATTGGGAGTTGGGACTTTTTGACCTGGTGGTGTGTGTGAAAAAGAGAAAGTCTCTCAGAAGGAAAGAACTGAAAAGCCAAAAAGTTCCAACGGTAACTAAATGGGATTGCCATACAAATACTACACAAAAAGAATATGATAATTATAATTATAATCCAACGGTAACCCGATGGGATTATAATTATGATTATTATTATAATAATAATAATAATAATAAGAGCGGATTTTAAGGCGCCACGGCCTCTTTAAAGTCCAAAGTATTGGATAAATATAATTAAATAAACATTAAATTTTACTAATTCATCCTTTTAGAATCCTCTGATGTCAAACAAATGGTGATAGATTTCGTCAATCTGTGAAAAAATAGAAGTTCAAATTATATAAAAAATATTTCAAAAAAAATAAATATCAAAATTAACAGGGCTTTTATTTAAAAAAACATTTAAAGTTATAATTAATTTGTCAGTGATGAAAGGCGGCTATAGACAATCAATCAATGTTATAATTGTCACTAATTGAAATATTAATTTAAGCACAGTAGTAAACCAGTGAAAAAAAGTATGTGTGTGTGTGTGTGTGATTATATTCCGAATAAAATAGTTTGCATGAATCATGAATCTTTAAATGCTTTGCTAAGTTGCTAGCATGCCAGGCTCTAAATGCTGACTAATTATTCAGTCGCATGGTCAGTTGCTTAACTGATTATTAAATCAACTCCTGCTTTTATTACTATATAACAATTTAATAATTAAGTGTACAATGCAACTAGTTCTTTTAATCTTTTATCCTATGTGAAGTGACACTGTTAATTAAATGATTTAAAAAGAAGATATGTTCTTTATTAAAAATAAGAGAAGTGATAATTGTATCTCTTATTTGCATCTCTGAGGGATATAAAATTTAAGTTAAAATATAAAACTTAAATTTTGAAATATATATTTTTAAAAATCATTTATAGTTGATATTAGATGCAGATAAAAGATACAAACTTGAGGTATAAAAATAACTTCTCTAAAAATAAAATAAGATAAAATATGCCATGTTTACTGTTAATAGGCAAACCTCTACAATTGAGAGGAATGACAAAGACCAACTGTTGGTGGATCAATTTAAAATAAAAAAAAACTGTTAATTTGAAAATCAAAACAAATAAAACAGGCCCTCTTTTAATTTACATTATAAAATTAATTATTTAATTTTAATCAGAAGATGAAGAAAAAATTTAATAGGGGTGTCGGTCACACTAATTGGCCTTGCAAAAATTCATGTACAAAATGAGAAAATAAAATGGCAGTTTTCTCTATTAATAAAATAGGCACTTGCATGTTCAATCAATCCACTCATATATTATCACTTTATAACTGCACAGTGGGACCCACTTTCTTGCATGGTATATATTTTTATTATAAGATAATTTAATTAGAACAAATTAGTACGAGCTCAATTTCTTTCATTGGAAAAATTTGTTGATTATGATTTATAAATTGACTTTTACGTTCCAAATTTAACTTTTGAAATAGAACAACAGTGAATTCAATGAAACGATCAATAGTATAATATTATACAGTACATATTTTAAAATTTAAAACAATAGTATATTTTAAAGGGAGTGATTTCTTGAAAATTAATATTTTGACAACCTTAATAATTATTTTTCAAATAATTTAAAAATAAAATTTATAAATTAATTGTGTTTTAAATTAATTGTTAGATTTTCAAGAATGTAGATATATTATTAAAGTTATAGATTAATTGTGTTTTAAATTTTATTCAATTTAAGTATCATTTGGTGCTCTAAAAAAATCAAAATTATATGAAACTTTAAACGGTCTAAAATTTAACAATTTATGATGAACATTAAATGTTTCTTAAATTATATGAAAATTGAAACAAAATCAATTTATAAGTTACAAAATATATTTATAATTTTTTTAAAAAAATTTAAAACTTATTTTAAAATTATTTAAAAAATAATTATCAAGACTGCTAAAATAATAATAGTCAAAAATTTTCCTTCATATTTTAAATCAGGGCATTTTGTAAATTTCAAATTTCAAATCATATTGTGTTCATGCTTAGAAAACTGATGCGGCCTAATACCTAAATTTTTTTATATCAAGTCGTACATTGAAGTTTGAATGGTCATATCTTGAATTTAAATTGTCAGACGGAGCAATAAATGTCAAAAAATTCCGTTCTTTTAAAATTTTTATTTTTCAAAGTTTAACTCGCTATTTTGTTTCCGCCATAAATTTCATTTCATTTTCTTTTATCATTTCGAAATTTCCCATCCGCCATAAAAGTTAGCAGATGAGAGAATTCGGTGATTTAGTCAAACATGGATTCTTATTTTCTGATCGACACTAGGCAGCGATCGAACGGATATTTTATAAGATTTTTTTTTAATTTATATTGTATACGGATCACATGTTACGTTATATGATATAATACAGTAGAAGATACGAATTCGTCAAAAATCATATTTTTTTTCCTGTAGACAAAGGAAGAAACAGAAGCTGCCCATTTGGCTTTATTTCTCTTAAATGCTCAAATATGTGATATGTGATATGCGATATGGTTAGGTATTTCTGCGATTTTTATTCGGAAATAGAGGGAATTTTTTTTTTGGGGGTGGAGGTGAGGGGCAGAGACAGTCTGATTATCAAATATTATATTTCGTACGGATATTAAAACTTCAAAGCGAAAATTTAGCGAATTTGATGCCATCAAACAGTTATCTTATTAATCGGATCATAATATGATCCGACGAATATCGAATTGTCCCGCTTCCGCAATAGTGATATGGTGATCACAGTATTCCTTTTCAGAATTCTACGAATATATATATCATATTTTGTATATTAAACAAAAACGATGCATATATTAAAAAAGTGACACCCAAATTTTTATATAAGTTCTCTATAATTTATCTATCTCTGTATTTTTCTCAAAGGTAATATTTTCTATCACTGAACTCCATTATTAAAATCTTGCCTTCGCTCCTACTTCAAAAGACAGTATCATCCTATTTGACTATCATATTATACTAGACAGCATATATTCTGATACTCAATTTACTAATATAAAATTTTTGAGGTCTGAAAAGCTAAACAAACAGTCAGTCAGGATCAGATTTAATGGATTGCAAATTGCATAATAATCTATAGATGTGCAGTGGAGTAATTGACAAGTTGGTGACACTCAAAGCTCAAATTAAAAGTACCATCAAGAGATCAGCTGCGGTTCATGTGAAGTAGTTGTTCTTGTAACAGTTCATTTGTAACAAGTATGGTATAACTGATGAGTTCATTACTAGGATTTTTTTTCTCTTTTCTTTTTTTTTTCTCCTTTTTTTTAGAGTTATTTTTTTAAATATTTTTTAAAAATAATCTATTTTACAAGCTGCACAATAGTGGCTAATTAACTCGTACTTGAGTCATTTGGAATTTACGACATGAGTATAAATTGTTCAGCCTAAAACGAATAGTATGAAAGATAGATATCACATTTTATTTTCATATCAGTTTTAAATTAATAAATTTGTATTTTTTGTAACAAGATATCTCCTCACATGATGTATCACTATTATTCGGAAAGTTATTACAACTGCAACACAAAAAAAGGAAAAGAAAAAAGAAAAAAAGAGGAGCACAAAATATGCCAAACAAACCGCAACACAAAAGACTACAACAAGAGAACCACAGAAGATCAAATTAGGTAAAAAGCGGTTAATGTACGACGCATCACGGGATACGCTGGTGCCACACCGCGCCAGAAATTACTCCGCTCCATGTTTTTTAATTTTACAAATCTACAATCAACGCCGTATATACTGCTCAAGCAATAAGCAATTGCCTTACTGATTCTGATTCCTCTGCAATTTATCCCTGTACAATCAATGTAAAATCAGTGGTTTTAAGTCACGAGATGGGGAAAATGTTAAAGCGATATGTACAAGAGACAAGAACGGTGCATGGGGTATATTATATTATTACATAATCTGTACCAGCAACTATTCCAACAACCTTTGGAGTGTTCTTTTTCAAATAGTAGTAATATAATATAAAATCTCTGTCATATATAATAATCACAATTCTTTTATGGCTTATCTTGTAGATATAATGTGTTCTGAAGTAGATATACAAGTTGGTCGATGTTATTATTATTATTATTATTATATAGGAATCTGTATTTATTATTGTTATTTTAGATTCACATCCTATTCTATAGATGCTGATTATCTTCTGAAAATTTTCCTTTTTTGTAACTAAAAATAAAATAATACACAATGTATTGAACTATTTATTGTAATCAAGCAACCTCATTAATTAAAAAAATACATGAATTATTTGTTTTTTAATTTTTATTGACCTTCACATTATTTTTTTTTTTTTCAAATTAGCTTATCAGAACACCTGTACCGGGTCTACAATTAAAAATTAAAATACATCCTCTCAAAAAGTGTCAAATTAGTATTATATATGTACATGGCTTTCAACATCATGTTGGAAACCAAATTAAAAAGGTAGGTACTAGCTAGGTACACAACTAATTTAACATCAAATTATGGAGGGTGAGCATATGACAAATTGATAATAGAGAGTTCCAAATAAATCGGTTGTCTAATTAATATATCTACTATTGAAATATTCATAACATGATGGATTTGACAGCCAAAGATCTGTTTATCTCATGATCAAGACAAAAAAATTTATTGGGTCAGATGGCATGTGTGCATTTGACTTTTTATCCCTTAATTTTCGCCCCCTATTTTTATTCCATATGCAATTTTTCTATAGCTAACTATTAGTAATGGTACCAAGAACAGAATATTACTGTTTAAGCATTTAAGTAGGATAAAAAAAAATCAAACAAAAATATACCTAAAGTAAGCTTACATTTTTTTCCTAAAAAAAATAACCTTACATTTATTTTGGATGCAAGTATAAGTTTAAATTGAGGAATGATAATTATATCTTTTATCCGTATTTTTTTTATTTATATCTTAAATATTTTAATCTACTCAATATAATTTTAAATTAAAATTTTAAAATATATTTTTTAAAAGTGTTTATATTATAGATTGGATACAAATAAAAGATAAATGATACATAAGTGTAAGAATTTTTTTTAAATTTGTTTAAATATCATGGAAAAAAAATAAAGGAATTGAATTTTTTTTTTTGAGCCAGGTGGACAAGTGCCCACCCGGCCATACACAGGTCACTTTTCATAAGTTAATTTTATGGCCATACACAGGTTACTTTTCATAAGTTAATTTTATGTATTCTCCGTACTTTATCATTCAGCAATTAATTAATGTATTTTGTTTGTATATGTACTTTAAGAACTGCGCCTCATTTCTCAATGTTTGAAAGCTACTTTGCAGTACCCCTTGACACAAAACAATGGCATAAATTTTGTAAATTGTATAAAATTATTTGTAAATCACCAAATATTAGGCTTAATTTGGACAAAGCTATAAAGTTCACGAGTTAAAAGTACCTTCTCGGTGCAATTATGAAAACAAAATTATTGACCAAATTCCTGATTTGATTTTTTTTTTTAAGAAAAGAGCCGATTGTTCTTCCTTTGTGGATATGAATATGATTGAGCAAATATTTATTATATAAACAATGTTTGGTTTATTGAAGCAATTTAATTAACTGGGAGCCATTTTGTAGGGAATAGGTTAGGTCACATGTTTTGGTTTTATACGTCTTACACAAAAACACAAAAAAATAAAATAAAGTAAAATAAGTTTCTTGGTAATTAATTTACCATACTTTTTTTGAAAGGCAACTTGTCAAAGACACAATTCAAATAGAATGAAAACTTACTGTCTTTGAGTAGCTTAGAAGGCATCATATACCAAGGTAATATTTTTTTTTACTTGAGAATGCATGTCATATTATCATGCATGAGAGCATTATTATATCCACTACTTTATAGAAGTACTAATAATATATTTTGTACTACATTGACTTTTCAAAAAAAAAAAAAAACACTCAAAGCCTGATTTTTAGGGTTTTAGGCATAGTAGTGAATTAATAGTTTTAAGTACAAAATGTGGAAGACAGCAGAAAGATCAAAAGCATATTAAAGCACTAAATTAGATACTGTTTATATATGTAGGTTCTATTCTATCAAGCACCAATAAATCAACCAATGAATGGGGCCTCTTTGCTCCAAATTTAATCATTAAAGGAGTTGTACAAAAGTAGCAGAGAATGGTGACAAAAGATAAACAAATGATACTATTCTTCTTTCTTTATCATGGATAAATGATGCCATAAGCTTAGTAACCATCAAGCTATTATTGAATAATGTAGGCTATTTATTCTAGATTTTTTAAGTGTATCCATCAGTAATAATTAAAATTTCTTTGCATGTAGGTATTTATTATTATTTTTTGGTCTAGAGTTAACTAATCATAACATCTACTTCAATTCTAGATTTTTTTTTCTTTATTGCTTTATATATGCAATTCCCATGAAAAAATTAATTCCATTTTGGTTCTTCAAATTTTAAATTTAAACAGTTGTCTGTTATTATATATATTAAGTTCATTAGTTTATTATATGGCCTTTAAATTACATTGTTTGATTGCAATTTTACAAAGGGGACAACAAATTGGAAGACAGAGAATCCAAATAAGCTTCTCTTGTGCCAGCTAATGCATAACAATCTATTAAATTATTTAGACCTTCATTGAGCTTTCAATCTGCCTTTTGGATGAAGCAATTATACTAAAGGGATAACAACCACCTCATCCAGGCCAATTATTGGTTTTGTTTTCTTTTGCAGTTTATATGGATATGGATGTATGTATTGCTTTACACTTTACATTAACATACTTTTTCTGTGAACCATAAACATTAATACTACTATCTGTAATAGTCCTCATTTCTTTTATTTTCTTTTCTTTTTTTTAGAAAAGTAATACTCATTTGTTGTCATCAAGTATGCAACAATGTATGTCCTGTTTGAAAGTTGAAATGTTATAAGATTACTTTTCTTCATTGTCATTATCTGTTAGTAAAAGCTTGCAAAATAACCCAATCTTTTCTCATTTTTAAAGTTTAAATCCAAATTGCTCAATAAATTATATATATCAAAGTCTTATACGGTATCAAGTTTTATTATTTTTTAAGATTTTTTAACTATTTTTTAAGATTTTTCAAAGTTGGGCCAAAAAAATATTTGTATACTAAAATGACCCATCTTTGCAAAATCTGGAAAAATAATTAAAAAATTTTAAAAATATGAAATTTTAGTATTTTATAATATTTTAATACGTATAATTTATTAAATAATTTGAATCTAAATTCCAAACGTCACAAAGTTATATTTTGAATCATCTATATTTTCATCGATATACAAACATTTATACGCTAGCCTATCTCATATATTATATATATACTTGTGTCTTGTGTGTCTCTGTTGCTTCTCCTTGAATGAAGTTATGTGTTAATGAGGCCCATAAGAGCATGTCCATTAAACATGGGCCGATCAACAATTTTTTAATTGAACCCATGTCCAAAAACAATGAGGCCATATGTTGCAATCAAGCGTATAAAAATTACAAACATTGACATATGTAGTTTGTACGAACTTGATCCAAAGTCCCAAGAAAAACCAATATTTGTACCATGCGGTGTTAACTAATAAATGTGCTGTACCAGTACTAGTACCACCAACCTTTTCCTATTACAAAAGAAAAATTAAGGCCAAGGCCAATTGTGTTCTTGTATTTTTTTTTTTTTCTATTAGCAGTTGTATCAATGATCAATCATATCTATCTCTAGCCCCAAATTAAAGCTCTCAAACACAAAGTAGCGAATCCTTATCCTCTGTATCATGCAGTGTAGCGTGTGATCCGTTTGATCGCGTTGAGATTCATGCAATGTAAATCTTTAAAAAAATTCTCTATAAAGCATCAGTTAGATGGGTGCGCAGTACGTTGCACCGTTGTGCTGCGCTGTCGAGGATGAGGATCCCAAAGTAGTAAGGTTACTGACATGTTTATATATATACTTCTTATTTTTTTAATGTTTATCCAGTAATACTGGTACAGTTCAGTTATCAGAAGGTTATATATATAATGTATGGTACCACGCTGCACCAGTTAAGCATTGGTGATACTGGGATATACCAGATGTTTGGTATCGATCGAGTTATTCTAATTATAAAATTGTTTATTTATTACTGCTTACTAGTGTTTCTTAATTCTAGCATACTTGTTAGCAGCAAAAAGCTTATACCCCATAACATGTTAAATACATTTCATTTAGAGAATTTTATTCATTTTCTTTTAATTTTCTTGCCCAACTTTCTTTCTTCTAGACCTTATCCAAGTGGGAAAAGAGGAATCTCATTCTCTAATCCTTCATTCCTTTAAGTTTTTATTATGTCGTCTAAATCATCCTCAAAAAGTAGAAGTAAGCAATAAGATTGAGATGAGATACCACTGGTGGAACCCCATCTAATTTTATTCTGTTCCATTAATTTTGCAAGTTGAGATCTTGAGAAATTTACATCACATGTATTCTTGTTGTTTTCAGCGACTGATATTTGCTTTAAATTCTAACCATCTGATGAAATAAGTTTAGACTGTTAACTTTTTTTTTCTCAATGTACTGGAACAATTTTCTTCTTTTTATCATTTCCATTTGTATCAAGTGGCTATTCCTCACGTAATTGATTAAATAATTCCTCGATTATATACCAACTGATATATTGTGATGGATATTATGGGCATATCATCAAATGCTTTTATAATCGTGTCCTAAAAAGTGATAATTCGGAATTATTTTGATGGTGATTTTGAAGTCTTGCAAGTAGAAAATAAAATATGATTAAGAATGAAGATATCGTGATCCGAGTAACAAAATTTTAATTAATTAATTAATTTTATTTTATTTTGAAGTCGTCCAAATTTTACTGGAATGTCCAACATACTACTAATATTGGATATTCCTCCAACAATTACTTTGAAAACACGCTTATTGACATACAACTTTTTGTATGAATTAATTCCAAGCAAACCCAACTTACAAGCTTACAGTAATCATGATTGAAGAGAATATATGATACTCGTAAAACTTTCTGTTTGATTCAATATATTCCTCCAACAATTGTCTTTCAAATTAAACACGTTTGGCATACAAACTTTTGCATGAATTCCAAGCAAAGCCAATTACTTACTGGCTTTCGGTGAAATTGCTGAAATTATTCCGGCATTTTACCAGCAAAGTTCTGATCCTTGTCTCACATAATTTGGCCTTATTGTTTTCATTTACTCCTCAATTGCTTATATATTAAATGCTTAATTGATGCAAATTGAAGCTTAATTAATGAAGAATTCAAAAAGAACACATGGCCAAAATAGACTGAAATATATGGGAGCATTCAACCCCACTTTAAAGCTGGTGGATAATTATTTGATTCTCCTACGCCAACCATGTACTTATCAAGTAGAAAAGATAGAGAGGAATCAATAAAGTGACCATTTAGGTACCTGTCTATCTTTCTTTTTTACCAGTCTCAGTTCAGTGTAGAGATTCTCTCTAGTTATAAATTCCCTTCCGGTACCGGTTCTTTTACTATTGGAACGGGATGGAACGGGACGAGATTTTTGAGCAAGGAAGCAACTGGGAAGCTCGGTTCTTAGGCCTATAAAAGACCTGAAGAAGAACAAACATCCATTGCAACAAACAAAACACAACAACTCCAGAAAGAGCGCCGAAATATACACCATGGCACCGAAGCAAATCAGCACCTCAAGCCACTACATGACCGTCGAGGAATTCAAGGAGTGGCTAAAGCAATTCGACTTGAACAATGACGGCTTCTTGAGCCATAAGGAGCTACGACAAGCACTACGCAGTAGAGGTGTCGGCGGGTTCACCACTTTTATGAGCATCCATCGGGCCGACAAAAACCATAACGGGGTAATTGATGACAATGAGGTGGAGAACCTTATTATGTTTGCACAAAAAAAACTCAGTATACGAGTTTGGTCCTAATTAATAGATTTTTGTGTTTAACTAGTTAAACTTTAAGCTCTTGTATGATCCGTGTGTAATTTGTGCTTTCCTTAATTTGGAAGGTATTGTGCTATTTTTTTAAGTACAAGATTCATTCCGAATCTATGAATACCTTTGAATTTTAATTAACATGTTTTCTTTCTCTTTTTTTTGTGTGCTTGGAGGTCATTTTAGTTAGTTAACATTTTAGCTACCAGACCATTTGCATGAATTAACATTTATATTTAAGATTTTAGAATAACAAAGCAATGAGAAAACAAGAATATACTATATATAAAATTTTCACAATATTATAAGACATCGTATATTTGCAAAGTAATCTCGAACAGTATTTGAAATGAATAATTTTGGAAGGATAATTAAGTGAGATGCCTTTTTTTTTAAATAAAGACTCTTGTTAATCTCGACATTTATTCCTTATGGTATGTTTTAGTTATGTTATATATTATGATATGATCAAAATATTTTTTTTATGTGATGTAACGTAATATATTAAAAATGATAAAAGAAAGATATGTTACACCTAAAAAACAACATACATATAACATGTTACGTTTAGACACGTCACACGCTGTTACGTTTAGTCACATTTAATAATGTTTTTCTCAAACTTTGTATTTTCATTGAAAAAATATTAAAAAAATTTAAGTCCGTGAAAAAAATTATAAAATTTATTGTAAAGTGAAGACAGATGTTAGAATTTTTTATGATAAAAAATATAATTCATATTTATATTAAAAATTATAAAATATTTAAAATAATGAATGTGTAACTTCACCTGACCACATGATGTGTTACGCGACATATCGTGATGTGTCTAAATAATTTCATGTGATGTGTCGTGATGTATTAATTTTAGTTGAAAGAAGATACGTTATATGCTAGGCACATGTGCCATGAAATATCTTGATTAATCGCAGCATATTATTTTTTAAACTCTACGTTAATTAATGCTTAGTATCTATCATAGGCGGAGTCTAAAAAATATATACCAGCTCATGTACTTTTATTTTATATATATTGTCTTGCAATTTTTTCCTTTAATTCATATCATTATTGCTGGTATTATGTTAATTTGGTATTCATCTTAATTTGTTTCATGTGTATAGTTCATTTTTGTCCAGTGTTTTTAAATGCGGCCTCCTTCTGCATGGAAAACATCATGCAGTCATCATGCGGCTTTTGTACACGCGGACTACACATACAGTTGATCAGCATTCGCCACAGAGAATCGGCCGCATGGGATAGGCTGTGCGGCAGAAAAAGCGCATTTCCCCTTGACCATTTCACAGTTTTTGATATATTTGCACTTCTATTATACATATATTTATGTTCTAAATTTCATAACACAAATTAAAATTATAAAATAAATCCGCATAAATAGCTCCGCATGAGAATTCGTATATACGATATGTAGTATTTTTCCGCATACATGGCAAAATTGGCATTTAAAAACACTGATTTTTGTCAGTTGAATCGTCTGAATGACATTTTTTTTATTCAGTTTTTATTTCATGCGAAATATGTCATGCATTAGTGGGAGTGCTCATATTAATAATATCAGTTGGCCCATACAATTGTACAAAGAAGAAATTAAGAACTAGACTTATTGTTTCAATTAGTTTACTCCGTCAAATTAAGAAAATAACAAGATAAAGAATATCTTAAGATATTAGAAGAAGGAAAATGTTATGGAGATATCATTATTGATATCTCCATAACATTAAGATATTAGAAAAAGAAAAATATTATAAAGATATCGTCGTTGATACAGATTTATTTATATACATTAAATGAGTTATTATGTATGTTAATGATTTTATTATGTACAACATTTCTATTATTTAACTTAAATATCATTAATATGTATAATAACTTATTTAAGTTGTATAATGACAATATTGTATAAATGAGTTTGCATAATAAAGTCATTAATATGCATTATAATTCATTTAAGTTGCATAATGATAATATTGTACAAAATGAATTTGTATAATAAAGTCATTAATATACATAATAACTTATTTAATATGTATAATTAAGTCTGTATCGATGACGGTATCATTAAGCTTATCTGTATATCAGCTCCTTTAGAAGAAATCAAAATTTTGAGTTCTTTCAAATAATTGTTAGAGAAAATGTCATTGCTTAAATGGTAACAGATGACACGTGATAACTATTTGGATCATTTGACAAATCAAGAAAATGAAAAAATTGGTGATTTCTGTTGCAAAGTGAGCTAAATGGCAATTTTCAATCTATATATCTTGGTTGTTCTAATATCAAAATCTTGAAAACTAATGATAATTATGTTGGGCCGTGTAAGGTCCAGCCCATTTTGGGCTTTCGGCAAACAAAAGGAAAAGGAAAGGGGTCTTCATCCCCATCGTGACAGAGAGCTCCATCTCGTTTTGGTGAGCTGTTGAGAGCAGAGAGTGCAACGGTGAGAGAAATAGAGAGAGAGAAGTAGAAGGAGAGAGATATTGAAGGTGGTGAAGAAGAAGAAAACGTAGAGCAAGTCAGACTCTGCAATTCTACTACCTCTGATTGAGTTCTCCTTGGTTGTAAGAAGTGATCTTCTTGTTTTCTCAAATCTAGGGTTTTCTTGGGTTTGAATGTAATTGGGGTTTTAAGCGGGCAGTGACCTGCTGTGTGTGTACCTCTTGTATTTTCTCTCTATTTGCATGTGATTGCCTCAAGTTTTGGTATTTAAACTTGAGAAGAACAATTGTACCCGTTTGTTGGTATAGTGAAAGTTTGCCGGTGTTGCCCCGTGGTTTTTCCCTCCAGGTTGAGAGGGTTTCCACGTAAATCTTGTGTCTTATGTGATTGTACTTGTTATTTCTTATTTACACCTATTTGGTTTGCACTTGAACTATTTGGTACCAATCGGTACGGAACCATCTCACTTCTTAATTTGATTTCACAAAAGCATTACTCTTGATTGCCCTCATTTAGAGGAAGAACCCCAACAAATTAAGGCTCGGATCGAAATCAAACTTTTTTCAGAATTAAAATCATTTTTATTAAAATAGAATTCAATAATTTTATTTTAAATTGAATTGTTTCCATCAGAATAATTAACCAAATAGGAAGAATTCATTCGTAAGTATTAGACAAATATCCCTAATTTCTTTTATATTTATTCCGAATACTATGCATCTCTGAAAATTAAAATTTTGTTTCAGGTTAAGGAGACGACCAAAAGAGAAGAATTGATCCAAAATATGCGTTTCTACCAACAAAAAAACAAAGAAGACTATAAAAAACCTAGTTAATTAGATAATAAATCGAAATCATTCACCTCTCAATGGGATTACGCGTATGATTTCAATTCGTTCATATCGCACCAAATCTTTTTGTTTTCAAATTTGTGTCTTTGTTCCGTTCATTTTAGCATTGTGCCAAATTCTACATACAGGTTAGAGCATTATTATATCAAAATTTCACAGAAAATATATATTACAGTCAAAATTTATGTACTTCAAACATTATCAATATTTTTAACTTGTCCGGGGCAATTTAGGCATGAGTCAAATTATTGATTTTCTTTGATTACATATTTTATTTTTTTCACTATGAAACCAGTGTTTATATAGATCCAAGCAACATATGAAAGAAGTATTTAGCATTATTTTATCAGGTTGATATATTATAACCCCGGCTATTGAAGCCTTTTTATTTTTAGCAAGAAAAGGCAGTATCTATTGAAAAATTCTGTGCCTTGAAATTTGACATTTGATCAAAAAATAAATTAGTATAAATAAATAAACAGAACAAAATTATCCGGAATTGTGTTAGTGGACTAAGACGACTCAGAAATAATTAAGTGAAAAATATATGATCTTAAGTTATATTGGGATGCCTCTTTCTGCAGATAAGCTCGTGATAAAAGTTGATGTAATTTTTTCAACAATGTTAGAAATACTCAATTTGTTTATTTTAAAAAAAATTGTGAAAAATTAGAATTTAATTTATTGAATATATGGCCAGGTAGCATTAGAGTAGAATGGAATATTTTATTTCAGTGTAAACTAAAACATAGAATCTTATAAACTATATATATATATAAGCTCATGATTTGGATTAATTGTCATAATTCCCACGGTTTTTTTAGTTATTTTTTTTTTCAAGTTTTGCTACCTTGTATGAATTAATGGTAATATTTCATAAACTGATTTTGTTATTATTTATTTTTTTTAATGTGTGTTTCATTCGGCTCCCTATTACTATATCTATGGTTGAGGAAAAATCTAATGGAATATTGCATGTACTTTTTTATCATCCTGATTTTTTTTTCTTTTAATTGAGGTCATTTGTGTTAAATTTTGAGTTAGTTTGGTATGTACTCTCTATTTCATGTGTATAATTTTGTCAGTTGTAAAATCTAATGGAATTTTTGTTATAATTCATGTTTTTTCTTATATATGAAATATGTCATGTATTACTTACTTAGAGATAATAAAATACTCACATTAATATAATTGTGTTCTCTCAACTAATTGTTAGATGAGAAGAACAATATGGATTTGATAATATTTAAAAAAAAGTATGTAGAGATTGGATGATAATATAACAATATATTATATCCAAAAAACAGAGATTTGGACATTTTGTTGGCATTTTTGAAAACACATGGTTGCTTGGATAATTAGACATATCAGGAAAGCAAACAAATTGGTAATTTTTATTGCAAATTGAACTAATTAAGTGGCAAATTTCCATCTCCATATCTAAGTTATTCTAATCTTAAAAATCATGACAATCGGTGATAATGAAAGTTCTGACTAGAATTAAATTTTTATAAAATTTAGATAATTTCAATAAAAAAGTTAAAGTAGTTAATTTAGAATAGACTTTTTAAGATCATAATGGATTATTTGGTAAGAAAATTTTATTCATAAATATTATACAAACAAATATTTCTGATTTCTTTAATATTTTTAATTAAAATACCATAAATCTCTAAAAATTAGTATTTTATTTCAGGTTGAGAAGATTACAAAAGAAGCTAATTGCTTCACAAATTGTGGTTCTAGCAACAAAAAGCAACGGAAAACATAAAAAAACCTACTTTTTCCAAAAATAATTTGAATTGTTTTCACATTGTTGATGCACTATTTTTAGTGACTAAATTGAAGAAAAAGAGAAACAATAGTTGAACATTCATCATAGCAAATTCATTTTCCACCTAATTCCTCTGCTATAGGTGAAATCTTGATACACAATTCCAACCCCTCCAAATCATGGCAATTTTTCCCTTTTTTTTTTACTTTGCATCAATGCTCTAATTATCTCATAATTGCACAAATTTTAAACTATTTTCTAATTTGTGTACTCTACAAGGTTTCAGATCAAGACCTACTTATATCAAATTCCACAGGTCATATATAACATACAGACAATATGTAATTCTATTAGTAGCAATATTTTGGTTTTTTCATGACAATTTGGACACACGAGGAGAACTTAGTGATCAAAATCAAATTATTGTTCTTTTTAAATTTTGTCTATTGTTTTGAAAATTTAACAAATTTACAAAACTTAAAAACAACATGTAAAAAAAAATTAAAAAGAGTATGTTAAGATATTGGAAGAAGTCAAAAAATTATACTCTTTCAAGAAAATACTTGAAAATAAGGACCGTTATTAAATTGGTAATATCTGAAGAACTTTTTAGAGTTTAGACAATGTACAAATATAGTATGATAATAAAAAATTAGAATTATTGTCTCTACACAATCTTTTTCTAAAAAAAATTCGTTGATTGAATTATTAAACAACTCTTTGCATTCAATCTTTTATTTATGTTACAAAATGAGTTAAGTGGCAAGTTGTCATCTAAATTCAGGTTATTCTATTCTTGGAATTGTTTTTTGCTTATGATGATTAATCATAACAAAATTTGTATACATGATGGATATTAAAGTTTAAAATTTAACTATTTCAATATTAATTAATGTTTAGAATTTATTTATTTCCATATAAATAAATTTGAAACAAACTTAATCAAATTATCGTCTTTCATTTGTTCCTTTTTTTTTCTTTCTGACATATTTGCAAATAGACTTGTTTATTTAAGACACTAGTAATATAATTACGTGAGCAATATTTGATTTAACGAATAGAGTATGGATTTGATTAACAAAGAAAATACTTTCTAGTTTTACGGTCAACGCAGACAAAACTAAGCTTACAATTACAGTAATGCATAAAACAATATAAAATTACAAAAAAAATATATGAGAGAATGAAACGAGCAAATTAAGAAAGTGAGATAGATAATTTTAGATTGAAAAAAAAAGTCAATTGAATAAATAAAATTTCATATCACGGAGAATTAAACCATTTCAAAATCATTGCACAAGTACATTGCCGATCTTAACACAACAGAATTTACTCTTTTCGTTTTAATCTTATTGTAATTTGTGACATAAAGTTATAATTTTGCAAAGGATCCCAATCTACTCGTTTGTGCATTTTAGTAACGAAAATTGGCATATATTTCCATCTTCTTTCCCTTTTGTTATGTTCTGGAGAGGACTGATGTTATATCAAAAGCTTAGTTTAAGAACACAGCACATCTCAATTGATTTTTTTGTCAGAATAATCAAAATTAAAACTACCCAAGAGAAGTGGTCCAAGTTAATTCTCCTCTAAAATTATCCGAGTCAATCAATCATGTGTCCAGATCCGACCTTTCAAGACATTAATAAATGATTTGATCCGCCTTTTGGCATCATTTGACCTCATTTCATATTTGAAGTTTGGTTGAATCCACTGATTTCTACCACATTGAATAGCCAATATTCAACCTTTTAACATAAGCTAATTCGTTTATTTGTTTCAAGTTTCTAAACAACCCATCAACTCTCACTAAAGAAGACAGTACTGAGATGTCCTGAAAACTCATAGGCTTCACCACTACCAAACAAATTTACCGGATTAACACTTCAAATAATAAAAAAACAAGAGAAGTTACTCAAAAATCTAATCAGGCAACCTCGTCCCGGTTGGGCCCCTCCTCCTACGAGTAGTCTTTTTGGTTGAAAATGGCGTACTCCCATGAGCATTCAAACCCTTCTCCGTACCAGGCCTAGCGGCTTCGTTCATGCTCATCTGCCTCCTCAGCCTCAAAATCTCCCCTTTGGCCGTAGCTAACTCCTCTTCAAGCCTCTTTACCCTCAATTCCAAGCTCTCCCTCTCTCCACCAAGCCGGTCAATCATTTTCTGTGCATCCTCTAAATTCTCATTTGCTTCTTTTGAGGCATCCTTTTGATCATTTAATGCCTTCAGAAGCATTGCCTTTTCAGCCTCGAGTGTGCCATTTCTTGCATTGGTGTTCTCTAGCTCTCTCGAGAGAAGCATTGCACTCTTGTTCATCTCATCTAAAGATCGAGTCGCCTCGTCTAAGTCAGATTCTAGAGCCTTTCTCACATTCGAATCAGCATTGATTTTTTTTACTAATGCCTCAATCTCCTTGTTCAAGGTCGAGATAAGTTTCTTCTCTTCCTTCAACTCAAAGTTAGCTGATTCAAGCTTCTTGTAGGTCGCAACCAGCTCCCTTTTCAGGTTGTCACGGTCTTCTGTGGTGGCTGTCAGCTTGTTATTGGTTGCCGCAAGGTTCTCTTGTGATTTGTTGAATGCATCCTGGACTGAAGTGAGGTCAGTGATAAGGGCTTTCATCGCCGAGTTCGACTCCTCCAACTTGTCTGTCAGAATTTTCTTTTCTCCTGAGAATTCATTTGTGATTTGAGAAATATTTGCAAGTAATTCTTCATATGACTTCTTCATCTCCTGGAGACCATTGAATAGCTTAGAGGCCTCCAGTTTAGAGGCCTCAAGTGCCTCTTTGGTAGAGTCTAGAGCACTTTGCAAATTTTTAGCAATTTCGGTTTCCTTTTCCAGCATGAATTTCATTTCATCCCTTTCTCTTTCCAATTCAGATATTTTTGCATGGCCATTGTTAATTTCAGCCACCGCAGCTGAGAGCTTGTCTTCTAGTTCTCTAAGGTTCTCATCCTTCTTGTTCAGGAGATCCAAATCGGTGCTTGCTCTTTTTTCAGAAAAGACCCTCAAATTCTCATAATCACGGATCAGTTCCTCGATTTTTGTCTCCACTTCACTTTTTTCAGCTTCTAGCAACGAAATTTTTTCATTTAGTGAATTGATCAGAGGATCTTTCGCGCTCAGCTCTTCTCTACTATTAGAAATCTCATCTTTCAGTTGTTCTATAGTTGAGATAGCTTGCTGAAGCTTCTCTTTAGTGGCATCAAAGTTCAACTTCAATCCTTCAAATTCAGCCTCCTTTGTTGAAAGCGCCGAACTAAGTTCTTTGATGCCCTGCTCCTTCTCACTAATTTCTAGGTTAATTAAACTAGTTTTATCCTCCAACACCTTGATCATCTCCATTTTCTCTCTAATTTTCTCCTCAAGTGAACTTTTATCTTCTTTGGACTTTGCAATTACACTCTCAAGTCTTGCAATTTCAAACTTCAGCCCCTCAGCCGACCTTCTTTCATTATTTAATTCCTTACCGAGAGACTCTATAGTCCTTTTTCTTGAGTTTAATTCGTTTATGAGGGAGGACTCATCTTGCAAGAATTTATTTAATTGTTTGCTTCGTTCGTCCTTCTCTTTCACAAGGGCTTCTTCATATTTCTTACGAATTTGGAAAGTTTCTTTCTCAGTTTCACCAAATTTAGCCTGCATCTGTATTTCAAATTTCAGAAAACAAATGCAGAATTCAATCTCAGAATGGTACTATTTCAATCCCTAGTGGTACTACATTAAACTTCTGTGAATGACAATTGATCTTGATTTAATTTAAATTAATTTCCCTAATAGAATATACTGAATAACTCCAAAGTAAATAACCCAAAACCAGTATGTTCTTGAAAATACAGGTATTAGCCAGTAAATATTCATCCAAACCCTAACCTCAGTAGTAAGTACAGTGAACCGAAGAAATTTAGGGAACAATGCAAAGGTAGTGATGTATTACCCAATAAAAAATTCATCCAAACCCTAATCTCGGCGGTAAGTACAGTGAATCGAAGAAATTTAGGGGAAAAAATGCAAAGGTAGTGTTAGACAGTCTAATTGCTTACCAATGCAATGGTTGATTCAATCTCAGCCTTCTCTTTCCGAGACCGGGCATATAATGCACCCAGAATACCTGACCCATATAAGCCCAGCACATTAAGTAGAGAAAGAAATGAATTTCCAGACTGGCCTTCCATCTTCTGTGACAGCAAAAACTAAATGAATATATAGTGAGGAGATTGCGCTCTCACACACACCATTGTACAGTACAAATAACATCATACAGATGAATGCTGGTAGATGTGCTCCATACTCCAAGAACAATCCCAAGCTAATGGATAAGTCTATTTCTTTATTTATAATCCCAGATCGGTTCAGGGGTCTCAAGAAAAGAAACTAAAGCTACGAGGAGTACCAGAATTTGGGGAGATGCATGAAGAAAAGTTCTTATTTTGTAATGTACAAAAGATGTCTTCAGATTTTACCAGGCAGCACAAGAAGATACTTGTGCGAAGAAAAAAAAAATATAGAACTAGGGTATAACCTCTGATTGTTCCTGCTTTGGCTGTTTATCACCTTCCTTTTCTGCATTGTCTGAACAGAAATAAACAAGAATTTTATTAGTGAATGTGATTAACCTTTTCTTCACAAAATATGTCTAATAAAGAGGGTAATGTATCTTGCCTTTGCTATCAACAAGCTGTGTGGATTTCACCTCCGGGACAACTATCTCTGGTTCTTCTCGAGCGGCAGCTTGTGTGTTCTCTAGTGTAGCTGTAGACTCTGAACTTTCCAGAGAGGACCCTTCTTGATCTGGTATGGCAGTAAGGTTTGAGCTTTGCGTTGGAGGCTCTGCGGCCTCCTGTGTACCAGTGGGTCCCGGGTCTGTTGATGGAGCCTGCTCCAGCTTGCGGTTTATAACTGCTCCTCGACGGCTCCCAAAGATAACTGGACGCGTCCATAACCGATCAAGCCTACCTGGTTACAAGTTGTTACCATATATCATGTCAGATTATACTCCTGTTTATCTGTTATTACAGTTGATAAATTATTTCCTTTAATGTTTCTGAGCATGGGTTGGGTACTTATGGTTCAAGCTTTCCATTTTGGCAATCTGCGCTACCAATTTTGATTTAAACATCAAACCTAATAAAAAAATTTGAAATTTTAGAAAACAACTCCAAGAGCAAAGGATAGTTTAAGAGACATCATAATCATCAGTTAGAAGCAAATACTATTGCAATAATGCCATCTTTGGAGGCTAATACAGACAGGCTCCAAATTTCAATACACCTTTCTCTCTACAAAACAGACAGGCTTCCAACTTTCAAATCCCCAAGCGATGGAGGCTGCTACCTCACATGGCCACCCACTGTGCCTCCTCTTCCTCTAAACCTCTTGCCAATCTCACCCTCTCCCTCTCCACCATCTTCAACTAATGACAAACACAGCGGGAATGTCCTTTCCTCCATGCTCCATCTTGGCAGAAGCTAAGTTTGGCCGAATCATTGCTCTTCCTCCTCGCAACTTGCTTTTCCAGGTTTGGTGGGTCACAAGTTCATGGCAGATGACAACATCAAGGCTGTCTTTGAAGATATATGGCACTTTTAAGACAATTGTAGTTCTGCACAAGACAAAGATCCGTGTCTTTCTAGGGTCCTATTTTTTGTTGTGCTTATAATTTCTTTTCATTTATTTTCCTTGTAATCTTTTTTGCTAAACTCTTTTTCTTGGTTTAATGAAAATTGAGCAGGTTATCCCCATCCTCACAAAAATAATGCTTTGTTAGGAAAATTAATGGAGTGATCCAACTGATTGGAAATGATTGCCATACATTAGATTCCCTACAGAAAATATATTGGGTACTTGTCTGATGTTTGACAGTAAATTAACAAAAAGTTCAATGCAAATTTCGGACCTTGAGTACCAGACACTTGATAGTAAACATGGTACTGAGCCATGCTCAATATCTATCCCGGAGTGTTGTCAACTTTGGATTTTGTGAGATATGCTGTAACCGCAATGAAAAACACAATAAGCTATGGTCAGTCAGGAAAAAAAATAAGGTGTGTTTAGTTCAAAAAACTGTGCGTCTATCAAAAATGTAAACCACACCAGAGTAGGTGTACTATATCAACCACCAAGAGTTGCAAAGTTGTATCCAATTAGGAAACATCATGCAACTGAGCTTGGAACACAGGTGGTTTATCAAAAGAGTATCTCAAAGTAGAGAAGGTATACAATATAAGAGAAAGGAAAGCCTTCTGGCAGATGTATCTTATTTTTCTCACATGAAGCCATGGATTTTTACTAATTTTCATTTTTGGCCTTTGCTCAACCCATTTCAATTTTGTAACATATACCAGTAAACCAGGATTACTGATGATATGAGAATTCAACTCTCAATCACTTTAGCCATATGATTTTAACCAAATAGATGATGTTCTTACAAAGATTAATAGCTATTGCAATTAGTGTAACAACTATGGCATCAATAGTTATTCTACAATTATAACCAAGATGTGGCCAAAGTGACTAACACAAAAGTCGGAAACAAAAAAAGGTAACCATTTCATATTTGAAGGAGGAATAGAAAAGAAATGGCAAAAAATCACCATGTTCACCACTAATGTAAAATTGCAAGTACCTAAACCATTCTTAGTTTGAAGAAGCAAATAAGGGTTTAAGCAAAAGTAGTCAATGTTGTTATTTTAAAATAATTACTTTAACAGTACAAAGTCAATACATAAAACTCTAATTGCTTTTTAAACTCCAACATTGTAAGACCTGCAGAAAAACGAAGAAGTGAAGGTAGGGTACATGCTTAGCAATTCAGTATGTAATTTTTCTTTCTTACTTTCAGAATTATATTAACTATGTAATCTAAAGTCTAAACACATGAACCCCCTGTACAAAGCTTCATTAGAAATTTTGAGAAGCCTTGCTGGTAGTTTTGACATTGAGGCTCATGGTTGGATAGAAAAAGCGCCACAAGCAGGAAGAGTGTAATACGAAGTTCCGAGTAATTAATTTTCTTTTCATTAATATGAGAATTCCCACATTGAAATATGCATAGGTACAAATGAGATTGGATTTGTTTTGATAATTAACAATTTCTATACATAATGAAGCTGGTGATGGTTTATCAGCAAATTAAGTAGTTCAGTCTTATTTCACTATGATAATCTAGCAATTAATCTAAGCCTCTTGTACGTAAAGAAGCCCTGATGCTCTGAGCAATAGAAAGCATTAAACCAATAAGGGATTAGACAACTGAATCCCAGCGAGGGTGAAAAGAATTAACCCCCCAAAATCAGACTTTCACCTTTTAAGTCCAAAGTAATATCAGAAAATGTATAAGGAGGAAAGAATCAAACCTTTAGATAGATCTCCTTCCAGAGCAACCGCTTTGAGTTGCAAAAGAGGAAGAACTGAGATTCCCACGAGCAACAGATTCCTCCTCCCATGGTGAACAGCATCAGCACTAGCGCCATCAGTTCGATCAACATCGCCATGGCCATCCCGATGGTGACACGTGGCGAGCACCTTGCTCTCAGCTGCTCTTCGATTTCGGAGCGCGAGTAGAGAAGAAGGAGACGATCCGCCTATCGACAATGCCGATTGAGCGCAGCCCGAACTAGTTCCGATCAAAAACCCCATCGCTGATTTATTTTCTCTCCCCTTTTTTGTTCGAATTTCTTACTGACAAGATGAGAAATCTATTGAAGCGCTTTAGTCTAGTCTCCTCCCATTATCCCATCTTCGGAATTTTGGATGCTTTGAGTTGTACACGGTCGTTAGCTAGCTTAGCCACTGGAGGGTAAGCTGGAGAGAAACCTCTCAAAGATCAGGGCCCAGGCCAGGGGCAATACCTTCAGCAGCCTGAAATTACTAAATTACCCCTCAACCACGCTAAACGACCAGTGGTACTGTCGGAGGAAGGAACCGATAACCCGACGGGAGCACTTTTTCAATTTTTCTGGCGTTTTTTATTTCTCTCAAACTATTAACTATTATTTTGCCAGACACATAGAAATTGGAACCTGCGTTATTAATTATGAAAAATATTATACAGATATTAATATCATCGTTAATCTAAATTTTATTATATAAATAAAATGGATTATTATATATATTAATGATTTTATTTTATATAGTATTTTTATTATTCAAATTAAATAATGATAGTATCATAAAATAAATTTATATAATAAAGCTATTAATATGCATAATAATTTATTTAATATATTTAATAAAGTTTATATTAACGATGATATCAAAAATTATATTTGTGTATCTGCTCTCATTAATTATTCCCAAAATAAACGTTCAGTTTTTGCTTAATTAAGAGAAGACGGTGGTGGATCTGTATTTATTATAACATATATCTAAACTGAACAGCCTTTGCGGATGAAAACAAAGAGGTATCCTTTTGTTTTGCACCCTGCATCACATCAGACTCCCAGTTCTCTCATTACATAACCACTGACAAAAATGAAACCGAAAGCGTCGAAAAAAGGTAGGTCACGTCCGCATTAGAAAGGAGCCATTAAGACAACAGGTCGGCCAATGAGAGAGCGCCACATAAGCACGAGGAAGGGTGAGTATTATCTAATCTGCAGCGTAAGACCAGATTCAGGACACGTAATCGGGACGAAGATAACGGGCCTTTATGGGCCCACATGTCAGGCTTATCTCATTGGTCTAGGATGGATACGCTGAAATTTGAGCCTATACTATGGAGTACATAGATTTTCTTGTGGGCTTTATTTTCTCTCGTTCCAATACAAATTAATTTCAGTTCCGGGCTTGTCTCTGTATTTATATTTCCTCAAGCACCTGATTCGGATGTGAATGACATTGGAAGAATTGAGAAACAATTTTGCACCAGTACATCACCTTTTAATTAAAAAATATATTAAAATTGATTTCAGTTGTTTGATTAATCAAGAATAAGATGAAGAAAAATCAAATATTTAATTTAGACTACTCAATAAAAATCCAATGTACTAGAATTTGATAATTAAGAGTCAAACACATGTGAATTACCGCAGGCTCATATTAAACTGATTTTAATGCTCCTAACTATAAAAATTTTAATTAAATTATAACCATCCGATTGAAATTAATATGAACAATCCAAAAATTTTTTGTGTGCTCAAGCATCACCGGAAAGAAAAATAGGGGAGCATGCGCAATTTCTTTTGACACAGGTACCGATCAAAATTACAGAAATAGACATGCATCTAAAATGTTTGTCTAAATTCCAATAACTCCTACAGAAGGCCACGTCAAAATAATAATATATAGTTCAAATTCCAACAATATTGACCATCCATGGCTGCTAAAAGGGATAAACATAAACAGCTCTTTCTTCTTCCTAACAGATGGTCAAATTATTTCTAGCTATAAGGCCTTATTAAGCTCATTATTTGATCTTATGTGGCCACAATCATACCGGCCATAAATATGTCATCCTCTGTATTGTCGAAGGACGAAGGTGAGTCTGGAGGATGCTTTTCGCTCTCCTCTTCTCTGGAAATCTCTTGGTCACGGCAAATAGCACTACAAAATGCCTTCTCGCCTCTAAGTTAAAGAAATGAAAAAAGAAAAATGAGAAAAAGTGATCAGAAAACATTAATGAAATTAGGAAACTTGCATGCATAAGTCTACAAAATCGAAAAATTATCTTCCATGTATAATCCTACAAAAGATGAGAAGTATTTCCATATTCCTTCTTGTTCTTAAAGAATAGGTTAAATTGTCATATCCCCCTTAATGTTTCTTGAAGGTTAAAAAAAAAAAAAGGCATTCCATGATGGAAGTGCATTTGGGTATTTAAAAAGAGGAGACTAGCTGCAAAAAGAGAGAATTTTCAGAAGCAAGTGAAATGCTCAGAAGTCAGAACAACATAGAGAGAATAAAAAAGGAGACTAGCTGCAAAAAGAGAGACTCCTCAGAAGCAAGTAAAAAGCTCAGAAATCAGAACAACATAGAGAGAATACAAGTGAGCCAAACAAGTAGATATGAATGTCCTTTTCTTGAATTGAACCTAACTTTCAACTCAATTATAGAACAAAGCTAACTGAAGTTTGAAAAATATTCAGAAACAATTCCTTTAGAGCAGTTAAATCATAGAGGTTAGGAACTATAAAAGCATATGATCATTATAATATACCAACAGACAGTGTTAGTTCAGGACTGTTGAATAAATAATACATTGTTATATTCTAGGTGGAATCTATTAGTCGGCAATAGAAATAGCCATTGGATTCAGTAAACTGACTATTCTATTGCAAATACTTTAATCCAACACCTAACGTGCACCGCAAATGTGTCCCCCTAACAGACTTAGTCCATAGTTTGCAAATTACTTTCAATTTTCAAGCATTTGAATGTCAAAGACTTAGAGGAAGGAGGGAATTTTATTATACATTTTTTGATGGTTTTCAGAAAGAAGAAAAAAGAATGGTGTGTCAGGGAAAAGGTTCATTCTGAATTTAAACAGGTTTTGTGACATAAGCAAGAATATATAAACTAATCATGGGAGCTTTGCAATGCAAGGTACTCTTAATATCTCATTGTCAAGTAGCATTTGATATCAAGTATCATAAGCAAGAATATAAAAAAATTATGTCAGAACTTGCCTGTAAATGTAGACATCTTTTCCATCCAATTTCTTCTCACAAGCGAAACATGCACTCAAAAAATCTACGTTCGGACAATGTGGTGGCTCAATCGGAGCTTCAAGTGCCGATTGAGAAAATCCAATCCCTTTAGTTTCACCCTTATTTAGAAAATTATCAGGTGATTCAATTATATGTGGCTCCAAAATACAGTCCCCAAAAATGTGTGTGGTCTTTGCATTTGGCCCGTATGATATAATACAAGTGTAATCCTCTGATTGCTCAATCTCTCTAGCTGAGAGAGAATGTATGGATATCGGCAATGACCGCCCCAACAAAGTTTCATTTATACCCGTCTTGAGGTTTCCCAAATCAGGTTTCAAGTCCAAGCCTGCCCCTCCCAAATCAGCCGAGCATGACCTCATCTTGCCAAACTCATCATGCACCAAATTAGGTCTGATCGCCATTTCTTGGCTGCCTAAATTATAATTAGGTAAGCCCTTCGACAACAATCCATAGTTCTTCGGTAGAGATTTTGTACTACTAAGCCTAAGAGGAGAACCTGATACTTTCTTACCAGGTTTTACCTCATCGATGAGATAATTCAGTAGACCGAGTCCAGCTGTGTTATAGTCACAGCACTTGGGTGATTTGGGTGACTTGACATCAAGAGGGGAAGTGGGGCTACGGGTCGGGTCGAGATCCATTATACCCTTTGTAGAGAACCCGACAAAGAGACGAGGGATGGTAAAAATTGAGCTGGACCTGGTCCTGCGCACCATCCCATCAGATGAGAGATCTGATGAAGGAGAATCTGACATTTTGTGTTTGCTTAGCATTGCCTCAGCTCACCTCCTTTTTTCTGTGTATACCCCCGAAACAAACAAAAATGACAATCAAGAAATGACAGAGAGTTAGATTTAAGAAATCAATTTGCTTCAATGGAAAGAATTTGAGTGATCTGGCTATAGTCATCACACAGACAGAGCCTGTTTATACTATTGTTTGTGATTTGTGAAGTAACTCAACCTTACCTTTTAAACTAAGACCTGCTACTAAAGCAAGCAATATCCCGTTGCTGTTACCATGGTTTGGAAAATCTATCTATCTACCTATCTATCTATCAGCAGCACACGATCCGATCATTGTGCGATTTCCCAAACCGAATGGTCGCATTTCGAGCAAAAAAAACTCTTGAATTGAATCGGGAATTCGGAAGTGTGACTCACCTCCGAGTTAACGCCGATTCTCCCTTCCTTCCGCTTCCTTCCTAGTTCGTTCGCGAGTGATCGATTCTTCCGATTTGATCTTCTTCTCACCGATTCTTCAAAGGGTTGAATGCGGTTTAAAGGTCGGAAAAGAGAGATTGGGATAGTGTGTGTGAAGTTAAAAGTAGTAGGTTTCGCTAATTATGAGGAAGAAGACGGGTCTGCATGTCGGGTGGGTTTATGGCTCAGTAGTAGCAGACTAGCAGTGAAAATAAGTTGACACAGATTACGCAATGCACAGGATTCTCTCTCTCTCTCTCTCTCTCTCTCAATCTACTATCTAGGCTTGTAATTGATGCATAAAAATCAGAGAAGCGAAGCGCAGTGTGGCTTCTGAAGTACTCCTCTCCTCCCCATTCATGAGTGTAGAAGAGAGTAAATAAACGATTGGGATAATTATGTATATACCCCCCTATAACTTCACTATTTTGTATAGAATGGAATCTAGTATATGTCATGAATTTTGTCCCGAATGATTTATTTACCCTTTAATTGGAGTTTTGGAAAAGCAAATCCAAATATTGGGATGCATGTCAATACTTCCTCATAATTAATTTCATTGATACTAATTTGTTTGATTATTTTAGGAATTATACTAGTTTGTTTTATTAATTTCATTAATACTGATAGTCATGGATTTCGTCCCAAATGATGCCCTTTCAAAAATTACACAATATGTATTAATGTCAAACCAGTTTGTTTGATTATTTCAAATTTTAAAGAACATTACTTGTTATTTAATTTCATTAATACTAGTTTGGCGTATGACTCATTAATTTAGATGACTCGTCTTAAAATTATTGTTTTATAAAAATGTTATATTCTTGTGTATGGTATATGATATATTCATGATATATGATATATTCTTGTGTATGGTATATGGTATATGATATATTCATGAGTTCATATTATACAGTGACAAAAGGTGAAAATAACATATTCAAAAGGTGACGCAATCTCATGATAACTAATTATAAAGAATAAGCAGTTTGTTCTAATTATAACAAAGTCCTCAAATTCATGTTTTTCTCTTTTTCATTTATAAACATGCAACAAAATAATTTACATCTCAAATGATGAAATATGTAAATTACTTTTAAATTCTACGAGTTCAATTTGATTGGGACAAAATATGGAATATTTGTCTACTATTACATAAAATAAAATAAAAATATGATGATGGCTCAAAATTGAATTTATTTCGGAAATCTAAGAGTGCTATGTGAAACTTTGCTAACAAAAATAAAAATATTTATATCATACAAATATTATTAAGTACTTAATTATGCAATTACATTTTAATCCTACCCATTGTATCCGAAAATTATGTTTCTTTGCGTCATGCTCACATGTCTCTCAATGTTTGAACTTTTCCAAAAGTCAAATAATTAAATTTGAAAGGATACTTTTGTAAAATCAACTCTGTAAAATTAAATAGTTTAATACTTCAATCCGATTCCGTCTTGAATACAAAGGGAAGAGTCCGTTTAGAAAATGTCCAGATAGACACCATGGGGACCACACCTCTGTGCCAAATGTCTAGCGAGAGGAGCGAGAACAAGAATAGATCATGATGCTCGAGCTTTCTTCAATACTCCATCTCTCTCTCTCTCTCTCTCTCTCTCTCTCTCTCTCTCTCTCTCTCTCTCCTTTCATGTGAAAATGGAGACGAGTTGAACACAGATGAGATGAGATGAGATGAGGCAGAGCCGATTTGATCTGATCTGAGGCGTGCTTGTGTGGGTTACAGGTTAGGAGTTAGGAGGTAGGTTTACTGCGTTGCTTTCAGAATCGGAATAGGAATATGAATAGGAATAGGAATAGGAATAGGAATAGGGATAGGAATAGGAATAGGAATAGAGATCACGGTCAAATTTCTAGCTAGAGTCTAAGAATCATAGATCTGCATTGTGGAATACAGAGCACTGTATCCGGACGTGAATTCAAAGTTTCAGGTGGGTTCGACACTAGATTTTTAAATATTTTCATGGATGGAGTTTCGTTGACAATAATTAATTTGATAATTTTCATGATAATTTTTTAAATAAGTTTGAAAAAATTATAAAATTATAAATATGTTTTTGAATTTATAGATTTATTATGTTTTAAATTTCGTATAATTTAATAATTTAAGTGTCATTTGATATTTTATCAAAGACTATTAAAATTATATGAAATTTGATATACCAGTAATTTATGAATTTAAGATATGTCTATAATCTATTTTTAAAAAAAATTGAATTTATTTGAAAAATCATTATCAAGATTGTCAAGCTAACAATTTTCAATGATTCTCATCCTATTTTTTTTTCCTGAGAGCAGTATCTTAATCCATATGTTAGAAGTTATTATAAAAACATAAAACGCATTATAGGTAATAATATATTAGACAACAATTGCCGATAATAAAATATTGATTAAGTAAAAATATTTAAATTTTGAACGTATTTTTTATAAAAAAATATGTTATAATTTAAACATTGATCCACGGAGGATGTTTGAAAAATTAATGATCCAGTGTTTTAATTGGTCAATCAACAATTATATAATTCTTAAATTGCGCTTATTTTTTTATATTGTCTATCCAAACTATAACATACGTTGTATATTTTCTTCACTTCAATAAAACAAATAATCACGCATGCAATATTGAATTTCATATTTAAAAGTTGTTGTATCATCAGTTTTTACATGCACGAGGTAGACCACACCTACAATATTAAATTTCACATCCAAGTTATTTTTTTAAATTGCTAAAATAAATAAATGTTAAACAATTCCTCCTTTTTAAATTCGGTGTAAAAATTCACCTTAAAACGCACCCCCATCCTGTTCATATTCAAATAAATGTTAAAACACACGATGTCAGTGACTCGGCACATAAAAGATTGTCTCTGACCCGCCGCAGGGGATCTGACGAGACAGAACTGGGGTCGGCGATGTCCTCTGAAATTGCGACATGGCACGGTAATCGATCCACTGGATGGGGCCTCTTATTGACCCTCCAAAGAGCATCGACTCGCTCTTTCTCTCATGCGCTCCGGTTTTTATGTGGGCGCTGACACTGTAGCTACAGAGTGTCACAGGCACTGCCTCTCAATTAAGTCGCTGTACTCCTCGGTCGTCTTTCTTTGGGATGTAATTGAAAAATAGTTTTGTTTTTCTTTTTTTTTTTTACGATGTAGTTAAATTTAGATGAAGGAAAAATCATGTGAATTATTTGAAAATAAGTTGTGAATGATCCTGTAAGATGTACAAATAATTCAGGATTATATCGGGAACGTGTTTACCTTTGACAATTTAGTTTCGGAAGATGCTAAGAAAGAATAATCAATAATATCTTATTAGTATTCTCTAATATATTAGTATTTCATTTTTATAACTAGAAACAATTGTTTAGTCATAACTTTTTGTATTTCTACACTTTCCAAACAAAAGCTATTATTTTCAAAAATAATTTTCAACTGTACACGCACCAAAAAAGAATGAAAAATACATATATATATTAAAGAATAGCTTTTATTTTAAATATGCACATTATTTCATTTATAACTTTTCAGCTAATCGAAACTAATAAACAATAAATTAATAGTGCAACACTGAAATTAACGGTTGTAATTCATTAATTACTAAAATTTTTGATTCATACACGCTCTTAAAATCTTCGTTCAACAATATAAATCCATAAACAACGAGCAAATTACTCCGACAAAACAACACTATCATCTATTATCTCAACAAATACAACGAAATAAACATGAAAAATCTAAATCTAAAAAGTGAATTTTCATGACGTCTGAGAGGTATTTTCAGATAGAGTATGATGCATGTGGAATATTTAGATACGATCTACGATTACGATGATGTAAAAAGACTAAAAGATACAAAAAAAAAAAAAAAATGAAACCTTTGCATGATGATGGCAGATTATGCTCTCCTATTTTCTCTTTTTGTTTGGGCCTTTTCTTTCCTCAAAATCTCCCTTTATTTTTTATGATAAATGCTAAATTCGAATCGCAGGCGTAGCATAATAATGATAAATATCATCTCTCTATAGAAAGGCGTAGATTTAAATTCCGTAAAAAATATTTAAAAATAAATAAATGTTAAAACTAACGGAAACCCTTAGTTTAAAACAAAAGAAAAGAAAAGGGCAGATGACGTAGTAGTTTAAGTAGTATCTAATTAGAATGACTTCAAAGAAATCATGAATTTAAGTTTTCATGAACACAAAAAAAGAAGAGTTTGAGATATGTCTTTACTTAAAAATAATAATAATAATAATAATAAATGCTAAATTTCTACCTTGTACTGAATCATTTTGTGCCAATGTTGGGATTTATTTGGATGGTCGTAGAAAATATCATACAAAATAGAAGTATTTTAAAATCTAGAGTTCAAAAACCGATCGAAAAAATAGTGCATTTTAATCATATTTAATGATTGTCAATTGCATTGAATAATTTTTCATGAATTTGAGAACAAGCGAGGGGCCATTTTTTATTTATAAAATTTAGTCTGGATTTTAATTCTCTAAAGATAAATCGATGTATACGGATAGATTGGGATGGAGAATTTTATTCCATACCGATTTTCAATTAAAAAAAATGAAAATAAGAAGTAAAGATTGGTACTTAAAATTCCGTCTTTCAAGAATAAAGGATTCAAAATCTATGCTTTAAAAATAGGAATTTGAAAATTGTCTTGTAAGGATATGGAATTTAAAATCTGTACCTCACCCTTTGTAAAATTTAGTTTGAGATTTTAAATAATGTCTTTTCATGGATTGAACTTTAAAATAGACTAATTTTACTATAAATCGAAATTTATATTTATATTATGGATGAAAAAATCATATTGAAATTAATAATTAGATGGATCCGACTTCATATACAATGCAAGCATGGCGATCAAAGAGGTGTCTTTTTCTGGGGCCCCTTAGTATTACCATTGACGCCACGCAAATACAAAACAAAAATGGACGGTCCTGATTGAAGAGGCCCGACATCTCGCCATTGATGCCACGCAAATACAAAACAAAAATGGACGGTCCTGATTGAAGAGGCCCGACATCTCGCTGTCTCAACGGGGCCTCTGTGTTCACTGGACGAACGGCCGTGATCGATCCAAGATGCTCTGGGAAATTCCGTTGCTCTCCAGTTTCTTCCAAACTGGAGATCTCCGGTGCTTTGAATTATTCACAACTTTGCGAAATGTTATTACGAAGATATTATTACTGATATCGTTTTCGATACGAATTTTATTATATACGTTAAATGAGATATTATATATATTAATGATTTAATTTTATATAATATTTTTATTATTAAACTTAAATATCATTAATATGCATAATACTTTATTTAAATTAAATAATAATAATATAATACAAAATAAATTTATATAATAATTTATTTAATATGTATAATAAAATATATATTAATAAAAGTATCTTTTTAACAAACATGCGACATCATTGCATCAAATAACTGCAACAAGATTAAGATAATGTTGGATCTGGAACTTTCCTGAATTAGACTATTTTGGAAATTTATTGGATCATGAGATGACACGTAAAACAAAAATATTCTGGTTATTCACGGGGATCAAATCAAGGCTATAACTCATAACTCAATATCTGACAAGACAGATAAAATTTTGTTTTTTATATTTTGGATTTTGGGTAGGTTGTGTAATTAAAATTGATATATTAACAATACTTTTTTTATTTTGAAAATTCATTAATGATTTATTGAGTAGTTTCAAAAGTTAATGGTTTGTTTTTATCAGTATTTTATCAGTGATCAAATGATTTTTAAATTACATCAAATTTAAGATAAAAAAAATATCTAGTTATACAATTTTATTTTTTAATTTTAATGACCATTTTATTAATTATTGAGATCAAATAATTATGGCTGTCAATTTATCTATTTCCATATTTGGCTTAGCCTCTCTATTTTTCTTTTTAATAAGCAGCTTTTTATCAATTACTATCATAAAAGTCTACTCTTATTTAATGTGTAAAGGGACGTAATCTGAATATTAATTCATCAAAATAACAAAATTAAATGATGTGCATTCAATAATTGATATTAACTAATATTACTATCTCCACTAGTTCCAAGTCACATTGCATTAATTAGATATGTGCTCAAAAAAATGTTTTAATTGTTCTTCATAAAAAGACCCATGTAAAATTTCTTATTGTTATGAGATAATGAGAATAAATCACTCGCATTTATTCAACTAAAAAAAAACTGACAACATAAACAATCCAAAAAGCCAGAAAAATCATTATTTATTTATTGTTATTAAAAATAGTACACAAATCGTTAGGTGGGGCTTCCAAAAGTTTACCTTCACACTTTTCTAAAAATGTAAATTTTTATGGTAAATTATTTTGAAAAATATTTGGGACATATTATCCTTAATATCATCTTCCATATTGATTTTATTATTTATATAAAATAAATTATTATTTATGTTTTATTATACGGTATATTATTATTTAACTCAAATATTATCAATGTGAATAATAACTTATTGAAGTTGAACAATAAAAATACTATACAAATAAGTTACATAATAAAATCACTAACACGAATAACAACTCATTTGATATAAATAACAAAATCAATATTATCCATAACAATATCTACATATCATCTCCCAATTTATTTTTCATTATATAGAAAAACTTCTGAGCTTGTAACCTCCATGGATGAAAAACTACTAAACTAGGATGCCTGACAAATGGAGATCTCCAGTCTCATTAAAAGAAGATAAAATAGGACCACCTCGTCAGTTTATGCTCTGTTGTGGTGGGCCCCAGAGAGCATGAAAGGTTCGTTTCTCTCAACAAGTGGGCTGGGTTTATTTATTTATTTTATTTATTGTTAATTTTTTTATGGAGACAGTGATGGCCGGAAAAGGACAAAGGCTGACGTGTGGGCCTCTGACTTTTTTTTTTCATTTTTTATATGCACTTTTAATTTTTCCTGTAAGTTTGACGTACAGACCCCCAACATTTTGTTATTTACTAAACAAACAAACAAAATCTCATGCATGTGGATGGAGTCCAAGATTAAATTCATCCGAAATATATTATTAAATCATGAGTAATTTGAGCGTATATTTAATTTTTAACTTATATTCGACTCTGATGGTACATATTTTTGAGAAATATTAATTAAATAAAAATATTATAATTGTAGATATACTTCTAATTATTTAGATATATTATGTATTAAATTTGAATCAATTTGAAAGAGATTTTGTCTTCCGTCAATCAATTTTAAAATCTTAACGGTGGAGTTTTAATAAATTTGTGATGAATGACCAATTAAATTCTAAATTGACTCAAAATTGATACATATTCTATCTATTTCTTAAGAAAACACACACACACACACACACACACATATAATTTTAATTTTTTAATTTGAATAATATTCCTTAAAAAATGTACCGTAAGAGTTTGATGTACATTAACAATTAAATGTATGTTAGAATTAAATTAATAATTTAGATGGGATTGATTTGATCCCCTGAACTGAACCGAACACAATATATGGAATATTAAAGATTTATGAAAAATTGAACTGTGGTATTTAATTAAAAGGATGGCCGTGACATAGTTATTTCATCTGATATTTGCATAGAAATTATTTATAATGTGTTTGTTATCAGTTGTGGTTATGGAATTGTGTATTTACTGATTTATTTGAAAAATATTTGGGCGCTTATTTAAAACAAAAGAAAATGATAGATTAGTGGTTCAAAATCTCCAATCACAATCTAATGTTTTTACATATTGATTACTAATAATCTAATTTGTTTGGATGGATGAGAAATAACATTAAATTCGATTAATTTTGGATTCCATTTTGTGCTGAAATTAAATTAATAGCTATTTGATATAGTTGTTAATTATTTTTTTTTTCATTATTCTAACTAAAGATTAAATTAACGATTATTCCGAACAACTGAATTAGCCGCTAATTTAGTTTTCTTCCAAAAGCACAATTATGAACAATGAGTTATACATCAAATTTCTTTATTTTTATGAACATAATCAATACATTACGAATCATACTCGCAACTTTCAATTTCGAGTTCAAACAATACAACAAACCCATCGAATCCCCGAGATAATTCAAGCATAATCGATCCCTCAAATGCGATTCATGTCCTCGAGATATCATTTTGCATCGTACAACACAATATAAATCTATAAAAAATATCCTCAATAATTTTTTTGTTTGTATAGTGTGCAACACAGTGCTACGATAACAGAAGATCAGAATCATGTTGAAATTACATGGAGAGAGTAAAATTGAAAAGGGGACTGAAAGATTCTCTGAGAAATCAGTACAGTAAGCACGCGTGTGATGTTTCACTGCTCATTTGATCTCAAACAGTGTAAAAATCGTACGAAGGCGATGCGAGCATCAATTATCAAAAAACAAAAAAGGGAAAAGTTACAGGGAAGCCATGGGCCCACAAGGTCTACAGTCTCAGTGACTCGCTACACCGAAGGATATATAGTGCGACCAACAGCCTCTATGGTATCTGTTTTAAAAATGAATGGTCATGGAAAACTATTTAATATATATATTTTGGTTGGTTGGTTGATTGATTGATTAGTCCTTATATTTGATGTATATGATAATTAGATTCGTAGGTGAAAGAAAATATTTTTTAAAAATTGCTCTTGTATTATTATGAAAAAAATTCATATTTCTGAATCATATGGTAAAAGAAAATATAATTAGACGGAAATAAAGATGGGAATTAGATTATTCAATTATATATATTTAGGAAGGATTTTCATTGCAATTTTTAACTTGTTATGAGGAGGGATCTTGATATTTTTTTATTTAACAATCTTAAAATAATTTCAAAATGAAATTTCAATTTAGAATCTAACATTATAGAAATGATTTATGTGACTTGCATATCAATATCATGCATCTAGAGTTACTTTTTTTAGCAACTGACAAGAGTTAATGATACCTTTCTTTTTCTCCGCAAATTAAATTTGATTATCAATAGCCATCAATTATTTTAGAACTAATCGAATTTTCAAAAAAAAAAAAGTTGGGGTTGAAAAAAAAAAAGAGAAGGGAGGTAGTGTAATAAATAAAAATAGTTTAATATAATGTATAAAATATTGAAATTAATTAGTAGTTCAAGTTAATAACTACTAAAATGACAAACCAAAAAATAAATTATGAACTTTCCAATATTTTTCATTACTGAAAGAAATATGATGTGTAATTTTTTTTAGCCACATTACAAACAACTTGTGAATCAAAGGAAATATGCAAAATGATTCATGGTTAATCATTATTTTTTCATAAAAATAGCAAATGGATCTCCTTGGTGTAGAAAGGTATTTACCTTTTTTTTTTCAAAAAGTTGGAAAGAAAAAAAAACCCACATGGGACGTATGGTACAATGCCACTTTTATAATATTTAATAAGCTGTCTTACATTAATTAAATTTACAAATGTACTTAGTTTTTTATTACAACAATTGTCAAATTTAATATGACCCAAAATATGTCAAGTCATCAAATGTTTTTTTAATCATTAATTATTGTCAAATTTAATTATATGACCCAAAAAAAAATGACAAGTCATCAAATATTTTAACATTAATAAATCATTAGTTATTATCGAATTAAATTACATGATTAAAGATGGTTGAATTTTTTTAATCATTGATCAAAATTATTGTCAAATTTAATTATATAGCTCAAATTTATTTAAATTTGTATTGATAAATGTTCATCCATGTGCGAAGCATACTTATTCAATTTATGATAAATTATTATTTTTTTATTACGCTATCGTCTAATAAAATTTCAACATATTTTTAAATGTTGCATTATTATATCGATAACATTTGTCTCAATCTAAAAACACT
Organism: x Bolboschoenoplectus mariqueter; assembly: GCA_037678475.1. Lineage (NCBI taxonomy): Eukaryota > Viridiplantae > Streptophyta > Magnoliopsida > Poales > Cyperaceae > x Bolboschoenoplectus > x Bolboschoenoplectus mariqueter. Next base: position 2,663,113 of record CM075250.1, read on the forward strand.
AAACTATTTCTCCAATCATATTCATATTTCGGAGATCAAGTTGAAAAATATTCCTAAATGGTCCATCTTTTTGTAAACCAAGGAAATCACATTAGAAAATAAAAATAAAAATTATTTTTTTTATGGTAAATTAAGTACTTACCCTAGAAAGTTGAACTAGAGTGGTACCTATTAGGTACCCACATTAATATATTATTCCAAAGCATGTGAAGTAAAACAAGGAGAGAAAAAAAAGTAAAACTAGAAAGAAAAAAAATGTACCAACGGTTACCATCTCCACACCACATGTAGTACTTTTTGTCGCTTTATAGCGGCTCTCCTTTTAATAAATCATAAATTTTCTCTCAACCGAAAAAGGCAAAATTTAAAGGACATCCTTGCAATGTTTATCTCTGATTCTCTGTGGCAATTTCGGTGAAACAAACTTGTCGTGAGATGTCTGACATGTCAGTGACTCTTCGTATCCAAAGCCTCTGGAATAATTAATTATGACTTTCTGAGGCTATTTCTAATAGGTTGCAAGCAATTCCTATTAATGATTTTTGTTATAAAATGGAAGAATATTTACAAGTACAAGATTTTTTTTTTCGGATTAATAACATAATATACTATAAACAATAATATTTCATTTCTTATATTGATGAAAATATAATATAATTAACTTTTTTTGTCAATTGTAAACTATAGTATGGAAAAAACTATATAAACTTGCAAAGCCTTTTTTTAGTCAAAATTGGAGGCGTCAATGAAATTTGGAGTTTAGGTTCGATATTATTATATTATTATTTTTAGTTTGATCTGACTTAATATAAAATAAAATTCTTTGATCCAAATCCGACCCATATAACTTGAAGAAGTATTTGATAATTCTTTTTTATTTAATTTAGACGACTGAATCTTAATCAATATATAAATAATTTTAATAAACTAATGCTAAATTTCAGAATAAATTAAACAAAAATCCAATAGAAATATCTAAATCTATACTTAATCCATTTAGTCATTAATTAGTCGTGCAATTAGTGAATCAGATTACACTTCTGAATCCAAATTTGACAAAAATAAGTAGAAATTTATGAGTCCTAAAATCACTCCGAAATAGCGACGAGACTTTCAAATTATGTTTGTCGATTTTTTTTTAAAAACGTCCATTTTGACTCCTAAAATCACGCTTACTCTATGTTTAACAAATAAAGTGAGAATGGAGTATAAATCTTTCAAACTATAATAGATTAAAGTGAAGTAAGTGAATTAAATATTCATTTTATTTCATTAAATTTACTTCATCTCAGTAGATGAAGTAAAGTTATTCTACTTCATTAGGACAAAAATACTTTCTTTTAATCTTCAATTATCATCATCATTAATATCATTATATTATTATAATTATTATTATGGTTATTAATGTTGTTATTATTATATTTTTATCATTCTTAGTATCATAATTATCATCATTATTGTTATACTAATCATCATCCTTATAATCATCATTATTATTACTAATATTACTAGAAAATATTGCATAAAACGAACATGCAACAAAAACATATATATTAACTTTTATAGTATCAAATATCAATTCGTATATTAATTTAAATAGTTTTTTAATACACTAGTTTTTTAAACACTAATAATATTTTTATGACAATTAATTATTATATCTTTCTAATCATATAATACAAGTTCTTGAAAATATTTTGATATTTTATAGTATTTCTTACTTTTTTAATATTATCTTTCTTTAACATCTTACTCCACCTCATCATCAAACGCTAATAAATTAAAAATGAAATAAATGAATTAATTATTATTTTGCTTTTAATTTACTTCACTTGAGGGATTATAATTCCCAGTCCGAACTTTTGCATATCTCAAAATCCAAAAAACGAAGGTGGAAATTCAAATCTATGAAGTTTGCAATTCGTAAGTTTGAATGCTGTGTTTTTAATTCCGAGACTTTTTACTCCTGACACCAAATCCTTTTGTGCAATCGAGGGTGTTTGTGTAATTTATTATTGCTTAGGGGCCTTTAAGCTTTTTGTTTAGAAAAATCATCCTCTACACGCGTGCGTGTGGTCATTGTTTAGTATGTAGAAGTTTTATTATATACTTATGTTATTAAATGATAACTCATATCCATCACTTATAGAACTTCAGTGTATTTTTAATAACATGACAATGTTATCTTGGTGATTAGAGTTTTCTTTAATCATCTCGACTTATAAACATATTTAGAGCTATACGTTGTCATCTTATGAGTTCTATGATTGAGAACCAAAAGCATCTTCTTGAATATATTATAAGATAAAACATATTAAAAGTTATAGAACAATAATATATTTAAATAACATACTCATGAACAAAATATATGAATTTAATTAATTTGTAAAACACACGATCTTTTTAATCTCCCATTTATTTTTAAAGTTTTCAAATACATAAATATATATACAAACTGAAAAATGAAAAATAGAAGTCTCACGCTATCAGTCTAAGTCATGGAAGCAGGAAATCCTACGGAACTCCAGATATATGCCCCGTTATTTTTCTTTTTACAAGTGGGCCATCGGCAAGAGCTTTTATTTTCCCCTTCCCTCCATTATTTTACTGGTTCAAAATCGATTCTAAGAAGAGAAAATATTTTATGTGGAATTCATCGATAGTAGTCAATTTAAAATTTTCGATAATGATATTTTACAATAAATTAAAAAAAATTAAAAAATTAAAATATAAAAAAATTTATAAGTATATTTTTGAAATTACAGTTGATTGTATCTCAAATTTCATACTACTTAAGTGTATTTGATACTATTTTATCAAAAGTCTTTAAAATTATATAAAATTCATGACGATATAAATTTAATATTTTTTATTAAACACAAATAACACTTAAATGCAAACGGTTAAGCGGATAAACAAAATAAGTTTGTGAACAAAAGATTTTTGTACCTCAGTTAATGTAACCTTCAATAAGGCTCAACGAAATCAAATGGGTCTTCTATCTATATAGGCCTTGTGCTTTGGTTGCAGAGCAAAATAGGCCATTTGAAAATACCATGTTGATCCATTTTTTTTCAAGTTTACTGCTCTCATAAATTATAGGCCCATATTTTCCTGATTTTTCTTTTTCAAAAAAATTAGATATCCGCATTAGTCTATTTGCTGATTAGCATAATGCTATTAATTTTTTTTTGGAAAATAATTGACATGATAGGCAACTTTCATTTGCTAAACACTATTCATATTTTGGAAAAGAGTTGTACATAAAACCTATTTTTTTTCTTCTTACAAGCCCTTTCGAAGACAATCCATGCAAATAATAACAAACACCATAAACACAAATTCCAGTTCAAAATGAGAAAGAAATGGCTACTATGAACCAGCATTATTAAAAAAGAAAAAAAGAATCACGTTGATGCAAAAAGAAATTTGACAGTCAGACATGTAACGGTTTATAATTAGTACGTTCAAGGCTTCTTAAGCTCATCACTATCACTTCTGTGATACTTGATCTTTGAGGTGGTGCTGTCGGAACCGTCACCGCCGGCTATTTTGATGCCTTTTCCGCCATGGCCTCCGCCTATGCCGTCACCAATTCCATTACCTAAACCACCGCCTACACCATGTCCTGCACCACCTCCGACACCAAAACCACCACCCATACCACTTCCTACGCCAAATCCACCACCGGCACCACCACCTCCACCAAAGCCACCGCCAAAGCCACCACCCATTCCACCACCGCCTCCAGCACCAAAACCGCCGCCACCACCGCCGCCACGACCACCGCCCAAACCACCTCCACCGCCAAAGCCGCCGCCAGCACCCCCACCCATCCCACCACCGACACCACCTCCAGCACCAAAACCGCCGCCATTACCACCACCCAATCCACCTCCACCGCCAAAACCGCCACCACCACCCCCACCCATCCCACCACCGACACCACCTCCACCTCCAGCACCTAAACCGCCACCAGCACCACCGCCATGACCACCGCCCAAACCACCCCCACCGCCAAAACCGCCACCAGCACCCCCACCCATTCCACCACCAACACCACCTCCGCCACCAAAACCGCCACCAGCACCACCACCATGACCTCCGCCTGAACCACCTCCACCTCCAAATCCACCACCACCACCCCCACCCATTCCACCGCCGACACCACCTCCACCACCAAAACCGCCACCTACACCACTGCCATGGCCACCTCCACCACCAAAGCCACCGCCAGTACCGCCACCCGCTCCACCACCAAGGCCACCACCAGCCCCACCTCCAAAACCACCTCCTGCACCTCCTCCGCTACCAAAACCACCCCCACCTCCTCCACCAAGTCCACCTCCTGCACCACTACCGCCACCAAGTCCTCCTCCTGCCCCACCTCCAAGGCCACCACCTGCACCACCTCCAGCACCAAATCCGCCACCTGCTCCTCCACCCATACCACCCCCTCCGCCTACACCACCACCACCTCCAAATCCACCTCCACCTCCCCCGCCAGCACCACTACCTATGCCACCACCGGCACCCATGCCTCCTCCAAAACCTCCACCAGCTCCAATGCCACCTCCGAAACCACCACCAGCTCCAATGCCACCACCTCCTCCAACACCACTGCCTCCACCGATACCGCCCCCACTACCAGCACCACCTCCAATTCCAATTCCTGCACCAGAACCTCCGCCTACACCGCCTCCGATACCACCACCACCACCTCCACCAAAACCACCACCGCCTCCAATACCACCACCCCCAGCTCCTATACCACCTCCAATTCCACCACCTTTCCCACCTCCAACACCAGCACCAGTTCCATGGCCTCCTTTTTTCTTTTTACCACAATCTTCAACCTCCAAACCATCAACGCCTAACACGGAGGACTTCTTCACATGCGACTCATTCTTTCCGCTTAACTTCCTAGCATTCTCATGGCTGACACAACCACTGATAACACATCCTAACAAGACCACAAAGAGCAGAGCTCTTGTTCCCATTTCTGAGTCTGGTAATTTAGTTTGCACTGGGTGGTTACAAGGAAGGGTTTAAATAGGTATTCTCCCGCCATAAATTAAAGAAGGTTCTTAATTGTTAACGAGTCATGGTTGGTTGGTTGGTTATCTTGGGAAAAAGCTAAGATGCATTTTTTCATCTTTATTAGTTGGTGGGTAGAAGTTTTACAGAGAAACTCATGGGGTGAAGCGTGCTTATAAATGCTAAGCTTTATTTTTCTTTTGGGTTGTATGATCTGGGCATCGATCTCTACGTGAACAGCAGGACTCGCTCTCCGAAATTGTTACATCACTTTTTTATTTTTTGGGTGTTAGTTGACAGTTTAGAAGTTGGGGGACAAACAAGTGGGAAGGAAAAAAATATAAAGACAGCTAATAATTTAATTAGCCCGAGACTAGATAAAGGTTCACAAAACAACACAAAAGTATTCACATATAATTTCCACGCTGGGAGAATGGAATGAGATTTTGGCAGGGGTGTATATTACAAAACAGTGCAGTATCAAAATGTCAAACATAGATTACTCTTTACTCTCCAAGCCATTCAAATTAGAAACTTAGAAAATACAACTTACATTCCAGGATATCAACTAAGCATTCAATAAACCTTTTTTTTATCTACAGGACCCCATCAATTTTGCACCTCAAAAGGAAATGAGACCCAAGTCAGACCTCACCTGCCACGTTGCATTTATTTCTTCAATCGATTTTGACTCCTAATCTCATGCCACAAGCAAAGGATTGTATCAGCTGCATCCTCATCCCAGCATCCCTTGTTCACCCCCAAAACAGCCAATAGCGCCTTCAACCAGTCCTCATGAAGTGTGGAGAACTCTGATCTTCCCTCGCTAGATTTGAAATTTTCATTCATCAAAGCCTTCATTCTTTGACTTGCCTCAGATGCAGCCTCTACAACTAGTTTTGGAATTCCTGCCATTAAGGCCACTTGTAATCCGTAGCTCTCAGGGGAGGCCCCATGTGTCAGACGATATAGAAATATGAGTTCTTTTTCTGTACTGAGGCTGCCTCCTTTTGGCTGGAAAACACAAGCCATGTGCTGTAGGCTTACCCGGGGGTGTAATGCAAATTCTTTTGTGAGGGGGTGGTAGTGTGTTGCAAAGAGAAGCCGGCAACGTACCTTTTCAACCAGATGGCGAAAAACCTGAGATATTAACAAACTAATAAGAAAACAGACAGCTTTAGAAAAGAAATTAAATTTGAATAACTTTTGCCCCTAAAAGACTTGAAACAATGAATTTGTTCAGCAATCCTTTCTAAAAGATTCTTATTAACCCACACCTGATTCTTTACCTTGTAAATTACTTCATATTCACAGTCCATACCCATATTTTCAGACTAGTATGACAGAATTATTAGGTTCATAAACACCACGAAATGTGACCATATTGCAATTATTTCTTAACTCTTCTCTTAAAAGCCTCTTGGTTGTTATTTGCAAACGTCTTTAAATATCAGATGAAATTCAAAACCACCCAATAGAAGAAAGGCAAAAACAAACATAAGCAGAAGAATTCTTACAGCATATGCAATTGCATAACCATCAAAAGTACTAGTTCCTCTCCCCAGTTCATCAAGCAACACAAGAGAATCTTGTGTGGCATTTCTCAGCACTGAGGCAGTTTCTGCACACTCGACATAAAATGTACCTGAAAATAGTTTTATATAAAAATACAGAACTTCTGCGACTTCTGTAAAAAAATAAATTTTTACAAAGGGAATTTAATTACTTTCTCCAGCCATGATTCTGTCAGTTGCACCAAGGCGTGTGAAGATTATGTCAGCAGGTGAGAGCTCGCATATTTCACATGGCACATAGCAACCCAACTGGTAAAAAGAAAGAAAAGATTTTTGCAAATTACAAATAGCTAAATAGTTCGACCTCAGTGTGAAGATTATGTCAGCAGGTGATTGATAAACGATCTCTCTTTCCTAGTTACATTGTTCAGTGAGATGGAACAGTAATGTTACAAACAGTTCGACCTGTTCGGATATTTTGCTCAAGCTTGAGCTCGTCTTTGTTGTATCTCAATAGCCCAAGTTTGACTGGGGCTCATCATTTAAACACAGATCTAAATTAAACTACAGGAAGGGCCAGGTCTGGTATGGTCGATCAATCTGGACCTAATCAATACACCATTAGGTCAAGAAATCCTGGCCCGGAATTTAATTATTAAGCTGATGCAATAACCCACACTGCCTGAAACAAATCAAAAAGGGCCAACAGATTTGGGTCAACACTGTGACCAATTAATCAACTATTAGTCATGACCAAATGCAAATCAAGCAAAATCCAGAAAATGCAAAACTTCTTACCAAAACATATAATACCAAACACCTGACTAGAATACTAGATTACCTGTGCAAGTATGACGGATAGACATGTGGCACGCATTAGTGTCGATTTCCCACCCATATTGGGTCCTGTCAGAAGCAATGCAGAATCATTACTCCCATCAAAATCCCCTAAATGTACATCATTAGGCACTAAACCGCTTGAACTCTCAGCAACAGCATATGGGTGCCACAACCCCTTCATTTTCAGCACTCGTCCCATATCCCCATGAGACATGCCAGGAGTCGAGTTATGGGAAATGAAGACAGGCCGTGAGGTGCAGCCCCACGATGTCACTGCAACTGCAGCAAATGATTGGAGCACGTCAATTGTGGAAAGGGTGTTTATAACTTGGGACCATTCACTTGATTTCTCGGCAAAGTGCTCGGTAAGAAGGGATAGTGTATCTGCATCTGAGTCTTTCACATCATGATCCTGGAAAAAGTATTGTTATAGATCACTGTTAGGAAGTGGAGTTCTTAAATTTTACTATTGCATATATAGTAGCATTATAGATCACCTGTTAGGTCTTGGTATGGGTAGATTCAGTTCTTTTATGGTTCAGATACCAGCATGTATCCTTTTCTGTTGTGTTTTCAGTGCTGAATTTGAGATTAGTAGAGGCTATAATACATAACCATACCTGAACTTTTATCAGGAACTGGCATGCAGCAATCTACTGCTTAAACCAAGATATACCCATCAGATATCAGTACTATAACCATGATTACAATGCATTTGATCATCATATTTCTTTCACTAAATTGGAAAAGCAATCAGATGAAAGAAAACAAATATAAAAATCAAGCTACAGTTATGTGACAAAATGTTCAAGCAAGCGTGGCAAAAATTAATTCAAAATTATAAAGGAGCACACATGCCTGATATTTTGGGAAGTCATTGTCTAGAGCTTCTTCGAACTGATGCACAAACTTGTCAAGGCTCTTTAGGGTCGGGATATTTACAACCTTTGACAAAGACGGTACACCATGGTCCTCTCTATGCAAGATATTTAATAGGTCTATGCCCATCCTTAGTCCTTTGACCAAAGAACCAAATGTTTTAACCTAAAATTCAGCAGTTCATTACTAGAATTGCAACAAAAAAAATAATTAAATAATGGATGATCTCATGAAATCTCAGAATATCATGCTTATATTATTTGCAAAACATGGAAATTTTCAGTTATTGATGAGCAAAAAAACTAAAGGGAAGCTTAGTTTCTCAAACTTGGGGGAGCAGAAAGAGTATAAGTTTATGAATTTTTTATCTCTCTGGGAGGGGCATGATTTACTCAGTTTTTAACAGCATAGCATACACAATCTTCTTAAGCTTTTGCAAGGAACAAGTGTGCCCCCAAACTGACGTTGTGCTAACTGCTAACAAATGTCATTGTGTTATAAACAACAAAAAAGTTTCTAAAGCAGATAATCACATACCCGTCTTTTCAACATTCGTTGACCAATCATGGGCAATAGCAGAGCCGCTGACAACCCAACAGTTGACTTGACTTGACCCAATAACCTCTCAAGATCTGGAACCCGTCTTAAGTGCTCATGGATAATAGAGATCAGACCCGAATTGTTAATAAACCCCTCAACAATGTCAAGACGACTGTTTATATCATCAATATCCTTTAAGGGGTGACATATCCATCTTTTTAACAGCCTTTTGCTAGATGCTGTCAGACAGTGGTCAAGGTGCTTGTATAGTGTACCTGTAGTATAGATAGATCTCAGTAGCAGTCCTGTTAAGAATAATGAAAGGATGTAATATGTGCTATGCTATACCGAGATTTAGCTTGTACTGAACTACAGTGAGTCTGATTAGAGTCTGTGAAGTCAGTACTGACCCAAAGCGGATGTCAGCTCAACAGAATTTTGAAAGAAAGATCAATACTTTGAACACAAATGAATCTGTAACCCAGTCCAACCTAACCCAAACCCAGAATCCAACTGAAATATAAGCAACCCAACCTTAATACAATAAACACAATTTCAACTCTTAATACAAATTTTTGCATGATAACCAAAATAACCTGAGAAAAAAGAAATTAAGACCTGGAAATGACATCTGAAAATAGGGACATAGCTAGAAGTTTCAAGGGCCGTCTTAACCCGACTCAATGACCCAAGATCTATCATTAACCTAACATTCAATAACCCTGTTGAAATGATTTGAAACCTGAACCAACTTTCATTTGCCATGCGACACCACACCTGGCTGGGATATACAGTATTTGATATTTTGTGTTCAAGTTGTGGATAGGAGCTAAAGAAAAGGTGACCTCATACCTGACAACCCACCATCAACATTATTAGAGAATATTTCAAGATTGACAAGAGTCTGCCCATCCATCCTTAGACAACCCTTATACACATGATATGGTAATATCTCCCCATTTTTTAATGCATCCTCTAGCTGGTCCAGAAAATAAAATTAGATTCATCAGAACCTACATGCTATTTTAAAATTGTTTAAAACAAAAATGAATGAATTAATCATCTTAACCCAAACAAATGTAATGTAGCTCCAGTACTATACTGGTACGGAGTGTATTAGGTATTCATCTATGGTTCCATCAAATATTGGGAGCTGAATAAACTATCATTAATCTGGACAGATGGGAAGTGGATGAAAAGGGAAATGACATACTGGTACAGGGCATGAGCATTAGCTACATGCTATGATTCATCATAATTCATGCACTTTCTTGAGTAGGTGGAAAAACAAATATCGGGAGTTAAGGCATACCATGAGTCTACATAAATGGGAGATAATGCCACCGAGAGCACAGAGAACAAGACTATTATCAATTGAATAGTCAAATGCATTTGACCAAGGGCTTCCAGATTTCCCAAAATATCCTTTGGAATGTATCGTTTGTTGTACTTGAGATGCATCCAATGAACCAGTACCAGGTAGTGTCGGAGTCAGTTGCATCTTGACCGAACCTGCATGGACAACATAAATGAGGCTATAGGCGTGTATATATATATTAGAACATACAAAAAGAAGGAACTTACCAGCAGAAGCATATTTCTTAAGTGCCTGCAGAGTTTGTTTAGAGAGCCCTGGCAAAAAAAAAAAAATAAGTGCAAAAGGATTTTCAACCTCAAGTTTCCTAGGTCACCAGAAATCAAAATAAAAAGAAAGCTATGCTTTTGTATGATAAAAACCTGAGCTCTCATAAATTAATTCCCTAGGTGAGACCTACAAAAAGGTTCAAAACACACATGTTATAAGAAATAATATTGGACATGTCAACTGAAAGAGAAACCTGTTTTAATGCCAAGGAAAACAGATTTACTTGAACGAGCAAAGCACCAAGTGATGCACAAGAATCATCATCTGAAATGGAACCAACCCAAAACTTTAGAGCTGCATAGTCCAGAAATGCAAATCCATACTCAGTTCTGCCTTCATCAGAGCTTTTACTTATCTGCATGTTAAAAATTTAGTTACATTGCAATGAGAATATTAATTGGGAACTCTTGGTCTAAGTTCCATTCACAGAAGAAGACTCCTAGTGTACCTCTTAAATGATGCACTAAATAACCGATCTTTAACAAGCCAAGTCAGTTTTTTTTTTTGGACAACTGCCACATATTTACATTTTTCAATTTCCTCTCATGTGAACATAAAATATGAAGTGTTTCTATGGCAAATATGTAACATCTAAGTTGCGCATATTGTCTGTGTCAAAAAACTACTACTTAAGTTGAATTAAGCAATCTTAAAGCACCTCTGTTAAAGCAAGAAGATGAACTGCATCTGGTCCGATGCTTCCATCAACAACAGTTGATGGTGTAGAAACATGAACAAGCTTTCTTTGTATAACCTGAAATTAACATATGCTAATTAATAGACTTAACAGTAGTTACACAAAGCAGATGAATAAAAGTTCTTTTATGATTTCTAAGTCTTTCAATTCATGGTGAAACAGACCATTTTGATACGACAAAAGGAAAAAAGTAACAAAGATTTGTCTGTATAGTTAATATCAGCTGCATATGTTTAATTTGGGTTTGAGGAATGAAAAAACTTTAGCACTTACGGAAGTAGAACCTCTAGTTTTGGCTTGGTCGGCAGTCTCGAGCTGCTCAATTCTTCCCACTTTATATCTAGAAATAAGAATAGAAACCTTAGTACAAAATTTTCCTTTTTTGCTATCAAAGTCAACACTTTGAGAAAGAATATATAATCCATAATTCTGTACAATTTACTTCAGATCAGTACCCAAAGATGGTACTCCGGTTATGCAGAATGAACCAGAGATTCAGGTATCTTTCTAAAAGAAACTAGGGGAACATGGGCTTCTATTTAGTACCGCCATTGCATTATGTATTTCACATTTTGCAGACAATGCCTGATAATTTCAGGTTCGGACAATTTTATAAATTACCCTCTTTTTTCAAAACATCTAACAAAATACCCTTCCTTTAAATTTTTTGTCAAATTGCCCTTATGGGACCCAACTACCTACCTCTTCTCCTCTCCTTTCCCCCTCCTTCCATTTACTCCCTAGCAGGTGGTGAATGCAAATATAATGCATTTTTGAATTTTGATATTAGAAATCAATTCTAAAACAAATGCTAAACTAAACTTTGATGATTAATATTTAAATTTAAAAAATATATCATTTGGAAAAGGTAAGTTACATTCAACTTATATAATCGACTGGACAGATTTGCATTCATCAAAAGATACTAAGTTTTTTTATCCCATATAAAACATCAAATTACTACTAAATTACGACAAAAATATCAAATGTCACTATATAATACCAATCATAAATTTAAATTACTTCCATAATCTTCGTGCAAACCTTTTAACATTCCTACAATTAAAACAGACATTATGGCTACATGTTTTATACTTATAACAGTACATCATGACACTATTTGTAGTGGATAGCGACTTAAAGTTTGCAGCTTGTGTTGCCAGCAAAAATACAAAGAGCTTATGTTGTACTTTCAGTACTGTTTATAACTACTTCTCAATGATCAATTTTAACTTTGCAAATTAGCATTAAATTACATTGGTCGGGTTCTAAAGTTTCTTACTTTTTCCTTCAATTAATGAATAAATCTGGTCTAATCATATCATAGAAATGCATACAAAAATAGTTAAAATCAGAAGGAAAGAAATATCCTGTTAGAAGCTTCGGTGAAACTTTAATTAATCAAGCATCAATTTTGATATGAACCAAGGAAGTACCAAATTCAGTTTAAAAATAATCACTTAATTTTGCTCCACACATGTAATTATTATTATCTTTAACTGAAAAAAAAATCCATTTTTTTTAATAATGTTGTCAAGAGTGTTTGGAAGGGAATGAGGGTAAGGGAAAAGGAAGGGGGAAAAGTATGTAGTTGGGTCTCACAAGGGCAATCTGTTAAAAGATTTAAAGGAGGGGCATTTTGTTTGATGTTTTGAAAAAATAGGGTATTATATAAAGTTGTCCTTTCAGGTTCTGCTGATGCATATGCCAAAAATAAAAGCAAGATATACTTCATTTATCTCATCTTTAAGCTATTAAGTAATTTATTAGCTCCCTTTTTGGTATAAAAACAAGGTCTAATGGAAAATAGTTACGACTTCTATACATAGAATACTTACCCTCGTGCAATCAGTTTCTGAACAGCATCATCAATTCCAGCCTCAGATATACCAACCTGTGGACCACGTCTCAATAATTGTCATTAGAATGACCATTTGACAGAGAAAAAAAAATGTGTTGGTTCTGTATAAAATAGAAAACAAATAATTTACCTGTCGGCATTTACCAACTCCACTAACAGTCATTTTCCAATCAAGCTCCTTCTGACCAATTTCAGCATCTAATTCATAAAGTTCATAGAATTTTCCCTAGTATTCACAAGACAGAAATTGCATAAAGAACAATGGGTCAGACCAGCATAATGGGTAAAGTAAAACTAAAAAAAATTAGAAGACGTTTAGAAAACATGTGTTGGTTCTGTATAATTATGAATACAGACATACAGTACTTGGTTCTAGTATCAGATCAAACAAGTAATACAATGTTGCAAAAATATAAGCATGGAAGTGTCAGCAAGAACCTTCTGGAGTCGACATGCAAAAGACACATGAAAACACCTTGTTTTTATATCATTTAAGAAAATGATGCAGCAGTGTTAGCAGCCTGGCGCCACTATACATGATACGCTATCTAAACTAAAACATCCCTTCATAAAAATTTTAACATTGTTTTCTAAAAGTTTTGGGCTGTCTGGAACAACATTAAGCTTAAAATATATCCATTTGATCATAAACATAAAAACAGTTATCAACAATTAACTAGGGCACACAAACAACATACCACTTTAAAGAAGAGGAGAACATCCATATATTCACGCTTTACACTCCAGTACTGCTTCTGAGAAGCTGACATTTTCCTAAGAGCATCAGGTGGTATGTACAGTGTTCTCTTGTCATAAAGAGGGTCCCCCGGTCTCCTTCGATTCGCATCTCTTATATTACTAGGATTAAGCCAGTCGAATTTGCTTCTCACACCCTCTGATTCTTCACCAAGTGTTGGTTTTGCTCTTTTGTTAGAAGTATAAAATGGAGAGATTTGTTTAACAGTGGTACAATCATTGGCCTTTGGGGATTCATCTTGGACCCGTTTGAGCCCTGGCACAAATGGCCGCAGAGCTGGTGTTTCAGGTTCTACTTCGTCAAAGTCCAGTTTGAAGCAAGGCATGTCTCCTAAGAAGTCCTTACATGATGGCTTTGAAAATAACTGAGTAGCAGTTTCTCCATTAATGGGTGTGCTTTTCTCAATGACCTGTCTCAGCTGGAATTGATCATCCTGCTTCCTGCATTAGTGCATTGCACAAGCACAAAATGAGTTCTGTCAAAACTGGAGATGATTTTTATCATAATCGGTTTCATATGGGTTTGGTCAAATGGGATTACAATATAAATAGGATCAATTCTTTATCCTTTTATTCTTATTCCTTATTTTTTATTTTATTGAAGTGAAGCTGCAATCATGTATGAGGGCTAGGTACTGAAACCGACAAAATCATATAACAAATAATAAGCAAGTTTCCCATAAGTAAAACAGTCATTCTTTAATTTATTTTCCCACAACTATCATTATTTGGAATTTGCTTTAAGATTTTTGTGCCAAGGTCAACATATTATTCGATGTCAAGAGAGATAAATCAAATGATGGTGCTTGGGCAGTGACACAGCTAGCAAAAGGGAAGTGGGGTTAAATGACCCCACTCAATTTATCAAATTGGGAATAGGAATACTAAGCTTTGTGGTGCTTTTCAATAAATTCCTTAAACTTCTCTAGAAATGACTACACTGAACTGAACTGTTAGCTTTGCCTCTGCCAACAAGTGTGATAAAGCCATGGAGGTTTTAAAACAAGGATTATCGATCATAGTCAGGGTCAATTAAAAGCTAACAAGCACAAATAAACAACTTTTAGCGGATGAATGAAAACACTTCTAAAGATACAAATTCAAAAGAAAAGATACGAAAAAATGATCTAATAAGCTTGAAGTCGTCATCAAGATACCTCTGCTTGACGTTGTCATCAAAATCTAGTTCAAAGCTTGGCATGTCACCTAAGAAGTCTCCAGAGAATGCAAGCACAGATGGATTTGGATTTTGCTGTGTGGGGGTTTCTACAGTAACAGGTGGGTTCCTCTGGAGAGTAGGTGTCGGATGCATCCACTCTTCCTGTGATCTGAAATGCAATCAAGCATGAGTGTTATAGCAACACAGTATTACAATCATTTTGAACATTGGCTTTAAAATCCTACAAGCACGGCAGGATGCAGAGAGGATTATCCAAAAAATAAAAAGATAGACATGAGTAGCAAACAAATTATAAACTACTTGTTACAAACTGAGGCATAGACAAACCTCCATAATTCACAGCACCATGATCAGCTTACCAATGGCTTGGATTTGGAGATGTGTAAATTAGTGCCTAAGCAGTTAAAGGATGCCTCATTAAGAGGTAGCGACTCTAAGAGCAACCACTAAGTCAAAGCAAAGCTAAATCTAAATCCTAGATTTTGAACAAAACCTGGCACGAGATTTCAAACCCTAGACTCTGAGCAAAGTTCAGCAGACATTGATCTCGATTGAGTAAAATAAACAATCATCTACTAGAAAATCATCCATACCTCTTGTTCAAGCTCTCATCAGATCGAGAGAATTTCCGTAATATGTTGGAAACAGACTGAGGCGCTCCGATTGCGCCTGAACTGCTCATCGGAGATATAAATGCCCGACGCGGCTTCTCAGGCGGAGTGTCAGTCCCTCTCACATCTCCGGCGGAGGAGTTCGACTGGGGTTTTTGAAGGAAAGCGAGGATCGACTTCTGGCGTTGCATTGAGAAAGAGAGAGATGAAACCCTGGGATGTGACCTGGAGGGAGATCTACTACAGTGGAGAGAGAGAGAGAGATCTATTTGGCGGCAAAGGAAAGAGGGAACGGTAGAAGCGACGAAATTTATTTGCTTTCGAATTCCGAACCAGGGATTGTGCAAGTACGAAATTGTCCCTGCAAGAAAAGACGGGCTGGGCGGCTAGTAATTAACCCGTTTAGGGAGAAATCGGTAATTTGAGAATTGATAATCAGCGCCATTTTGGGCTTCGGAGTTGGGTTTCGTCATTGTTCCATATCAACACCCCTGAGCCTCGGATGCATATTATGGTCCAATCTGAAAGCATTCGGATGTTCTCCAGAGTTTGTAGGAGAAAGGAAGAGAAAAAAAGAAAAATGAGGAAATATTATATCATTTATATTTTAATTTGGATTTAGAGGTGAATAATTGTTAAAAAAATAAATAGAAAAATTTTCTTTATTTCTCTCGATTTATCTATTAGCTCTCTAAATTAAAAATTAAAAATAAGATGAAATATAATTCTCTCCTCCCTTCTCCTTCCTCCCTCATTGACTTTCATTGAAACACATCTTTAGAGAGCTTCCTTTTTTTTTATTTTTATTCTCCTGTTTTGAGGTGATCTTTTTAGGAGGGTTAGCTCCAAAGTGTATTGCGTTATTTTATCTACTACGTCTCCATGTCAATTCGTATATAGTAACTTCATTTTTTGAGTTTTACGAGTAATATTTTTTTTAGCACGAGGGTGAAGATTGTTGTTTTCTTAATTTTAATTGATCAATTAGAATATGTTCATTTATAAATATGAACGGTTATAAATATACAAGAAAAATTTGGGTATTATGACTTAGCTTCACATGTTGGCACGACTTATCTTATGCATTAATATTTAAGATTATTAGATTAATAATTAAGTGAATTAATTCCAATTTACAATTTGTTTGAGCATAAACTCAATTACAATTTGTTTGAATGGAGGGCTAATTAAAGAATTTAGTTGGAGGATGAAATTTATTGATATAACATCCCCAAGCTTATGTCAAGGAAACACAACCAAAATAAATACTAAATAATGAAAAAATGTGGCATCTAATATATGGTATAACGTGATTCATAATTCCAATTTAAAATCATCAAATCAGCTTCCGTGGATGATTCGAACCGTTAGTCTTCATTTACTTAACGAGTCAAGTGCTCACATTCTTTTTTTTTTAATTTTTTTTCCCCATAAAATTAAGAAGTAAATAAATTATTAGAAAAAAATAATTCATTTTTAAAAACCTTCTAATTTTATGCAAAATGTATTAAAAAAATGTAGCTCAAATGCACATCTGCTAAAACAGGAAGCGTGTTCTTTTTAATCTATTTGTGATACAATTTATGTTCAAAGAAAAACAAAATACAAGACGGTAAAATAGTCTATTACTTCGTTTGCAATAATTAAGAGCTATTTTTTGTAGATTAATAATATATCAGTAAAGGGTCACATGTTCTTGTTTTGTATATACATGAATGAATATGCTTAAAATCACATTTATGGAGCAGATCATCATACTGTTTCCACAGAAATTATACAGATTAGATTAAAGCATGTTTTGGTGTAGTGTGTTTTACATTTCAAAAGGCATGTTGAATGAGTCCTGTATATGACTCCCTTTTTATCTAGTCAGGATCAGTGCATGATTGCCATAATCCTGCCAGAAAGCTGTCAGTATCAGCTCGCAGGAATTGCACGATAGAGCTCGTTTCAATACTGCATGACAGAGCAAGAAGGTTAGAGACACTTTTTCATGCAATTTGCTCCTTGAACAGATTAGAAGTGTCAAGTGTTTCATTTAAAATACCTTCCAACTTCTCTTCGCATGTATTATCCAGTAGTTGCCATTAAAAGTAATTAACCACACTCATGAGTCATGGCACAACGAAAATAATGGATTGTTCAGAACCTATAGAAATATCATCGTACTCTTTTCTCATCTAAAACAATAGCGATAGCACCACCATACCATCAGGAACAACAGATTTGTACAGACCAATTTTGACAGTACTAGGCAGCTAGAGCCGCTTGATCTCCCAAACAGATACCAGCTGTTCAATCGTGCGACTCAGATTAGACCTGTGCCCACAGATCAGTATAAATGAATAAAGATTACCATCCTAGTGAACTCTAATGACAGCTTGTACCTGACAGTGAGCAGTAGGGCCGAATGCACCCACAACTCAGATCATGGAAAAAGAGAAAACAAGGAAAAATAAGACTTCCCAGACTTGCTAACCAACCACACGAGCTGTTCCAAAGTCAGAAATGCAAACAGAACAAAAGAGATTTGTAGTTTGTAATACAAACCTCTACAGGATAACTGGTGTTTCAGCTTTTATAGGGAGAGAGCCTCAATACACCCACTATGCAGGGATACTCTGCCATACAGAGGAGAGGATCCATCAGGGGAGGCAGAGGTCTCACAGATCTCAACACAAGTAGCACAGCTATCAAAGCAACAGACACCGCATGATCAGCATGCATCACCCATTCCACACAGTCGAGGATCCCAACCACGCTCTACCTAATAAGGTCATAAACACAAACGTGCAAACGCACAAGCAAACATAGTAAAAATGAAACAATTTTCCTTCACTAAAAATGATATGTCCATTTCACAGAACAGCTTAGCTCAAACATGTAGTCTTATCTTTGGAGACTGTACCATAAGATGACAAAAAATTTCACCTTAAAATAAAAATCCAGAGCTACCCATCCATGCAAAACACAATAAGACCAAACAGGTCAAAAAAGCTCCTTCCAGACTGGTATAGCTAACAAGGATAAAACAACAGAACCACATACAAGGCGGAGTCAAATTCCCCTAAACACACAATAACTAAGACCATAAAAAAAGAACATCACTAAATTTTGGATCTATCAATTAAACAACATAGCTAGTAATGCAATTTGCATATATAGTGCAACTTAGGCACTGGGAGGAGGGTTCCCTTCAGGTTTATCAGTGTCCATTGGATCGGCAGACTCTGGTTCCTCAGATGGGCGGGCCTCCTCTTCATGATGGTTTTGTTGTTCCTGATCAGACGGGGGTGGAGTTTGTGCCTCCTGTTGCGGCGTTGAAGGTGGAGTTGGAGTTTGAGGCTTAGCTGGTGGTGGCTTTGGCTTGGTCATTATCGGCTTGCAAAACCTGTCAATGGTTGAAAACTAAGTTACTCTCTAATTCTCTAGATCTAAACCTCATAAACAATGTACCCCTTTTTTCCTCAACCAAAGACCAATCTACCAACTACATAATGCTGATCAAGCTGCATATTACATTTTTCTCTGACTGTATTGTAAAATTATAGTTTGTGAAATCTTTTACAACAATTATCCTGTTAATTTTCAAATTCCAAAAAGCTCTTGAACCCAATATAAGCGACCACATGAGCTAGTTTGCCAGATTAAGTACCTGTCTAGAGTCTCGGCCTTCCTCTTTAGGTCTGCAGAGAGGACAACAGGAGAGGCATGCTTGGGCAGGGCATTTTGCTGTTGCATTTTATCCGTCAACCATGATTCTGCTTCAGAGCACTCATTTAGAACCTAAATAAAAAACAACAGCAAAGACATGATCAAAATTACTACAAGCAAAAAGATAACACTCCATTCCTCTCCCTTATCCAGAAATATAGCAAATATAAAAAGAAAAAAGAAGGAACTAGCACAGAAAAAAATTGCTACTAAGCCCAAGAAACAATATTTCTGCACATTGAGCTTCCTAAAAACAACCATCAACCAGTTCCCTCTTGCTGTTGGCTTCAGTATGGATTAATAGAATGTGCTATAATACCTTCTGCTTCTCTTCAAGTTCAATGTGTTCAAATTTGGGGTCTTTGGACAAAGCTGCCTCTCTAAAACTATTGATGCAATACACTAGTTGATCAACAGCTGGTTTCCTTTCTGTCCACTCCTTGTAACGCTGTTCAATCGGGTCACCTTGCTGCAGTATAGAAAAAGAAGAGAGGAAAGTAAGGTTTTCACTACAACATAACGACAACAACTCAAGGCACTAGTGTCTTTTGTAAGACCACTTCATGCAAGCATCTCAGAAGGGTACTATGCAGAAGTACATATCAATTCCACTTAAATGCATTCTAGAATGACCGACTTACGGTTTTTAGCTCATCTAGCTTCGCGACATAGACTCCCTTAGTCTCATCTTCACCCTCGTCATATATCCAGTCCTCAATATCCTGTAATCTTGCTATGAAGGCATCTTTTTCTGCCTCCACTACAAATTCACTGTACTTATCATAGAGCTACAAAAAAGAAACAACGAACAATATATCAGATCAAAGCAACTGTTCAAGAAATAACTACTGTCAAAGTTATCTCATAACAATAATAGAAAAATAATTCTGAAATCTTCAGAAGATATGGATGCATGTTGAGATTGTATCAAACAGGTCTTCATTTTCAGTTCCTATTGTGCGCAAAACAATAGGAGATAGAAGTAGAGAATTTCTCAGGAGACGATTTCCTCATAACTTACAAGGACAGCTCATTTCCTAAGAAACTAACTGTAACCTTGCAGTAAGAGATGGAATTGGGAGTTCCAAACATTCAATTTCAAGACTTTAAGATTTGGAACCTCCCTTATAATTACCACTAAAGATCCTGTGTGTAAATATTGTGATGAATGATACCTTATTACGCATTTCATACACATAGGCCTCAAGGGCATTCTTCTTATCCTTGGTTTCTTCCATAACTCTATCCTGAAGTGCCATCTCAAATTCTCTCTCGCATGCCTTCTGCAGCTCCTCAGCTGGCAACGCACCATATACCACTTCTTGCACTGGCACATTTGTCTTCTTGACTTTCTTCTTGGACTCGACCTAAAGTGAAAAAACATTTAGTTGTCTTGCATTATGCAGCTAATTTATTACAACAGTATATGCTTCATACTTTCATTGACTGTGTGACGAGTCTTCAATGTCAGAAGGATAAAATTACCAAGACGTTGATATTTGTACAACATAGAGCAGCACCAAGCAGAGAATGTTGGCAACAAATTTCTTTCTAGAGTAAGCAGCTAGATCTCACAATTAGTTACATCATAAAAATCAAGTCAGTGAGATCAAAAAAGGTAACCTTTGTATGCCACTTGATAGATTTCCATCTTTTGGTAAATCAACTTATGTTGCTTAAACAAAAGCACTATATCAAAAAATAATGTACATTTAAACCAAATGACGAAATTACCTTGTTCTCAGTTTCCATCTGCACAGGCTTCTCATCAGATTGTGGAGCGCCATTTTCACTCCCAGGAGCAGCAACATTAGCATCTGCTTCAGGTTTCGAATCCTGCATGCTAACATCTGCTCCAGCAGCGGCTGCATCCTGGGACTCATCGGTTTCCATCTTTGCAGCCTCTTTAGGTGGTTCATTTAAGTTTGTGGTGGAGACAGGAACTTCAGATTCCTCTTCTTCAATCATCTGCAACAATCGAGTGACAGTAATAATATTTGAGTTGCATGTACATTACTTATGAACCATGGATTAGAGGTGCTTGTTAGTCTTCAACAACCCTTATTGACTATTATACTTTATCTTAGAACTTGACACAGGTTCAATTAAATCGAATGTTTTGGATGAGCAAGGTTCCAAAAGAAGGATGAAACGTTCAACAAGAAGCTGGAACTAATAGCCTAAGATGGCCAAGAATCCTTGAAAATTACCCAAAAAGGGACTTTGGAAATTTGAAATCATTTTAGAAATTTAATTAGAACATCGAGTACTTACAGTTGCTGAATCAACAGAGACTATTCCATGGATGTTCAGGCGAACCTTAACTTTTAGTTTGGCCTTCTCCCCTGTACTCGATTGGAATGGACCAATCTACAAACAATGAAATCCAACAAGCATTTTAGTTACAAGTTAAAGAAGTTAAATGTCATAATAGCTTAGTTGCCTGCCAAAAGTGCAACCCAACCATGCAGCATAAATAATCCACCCGCTCAGAAATTTTAACCTTTAAGAAAGGTTACGGCTATGATCTGAAAACACAAACATCTTAAGATTGATGCATCAGGTCCCTTGCAAATTAACTGGATGTTGGTTGGACTGAACAACTAAACTTCATAAGGTTATCATTTCTACATGACAGAGCTGACAGAGCCCATGGGAAAACAGATAGTGGCATGAAATTACATTTTGGATGCACATGTCAATTTGAGATTTACTTCAAAAAAAAACATTCAAAAAAGTCTCGAAGAACAGAATTTAACATGATGAGTACTGACCATATAAGTGCTTATCTTCGTCGGATGGTCAATATAGACAGCATCAACTGAGAAGGTGCTGGCCCTGTAGAACGTCAACACCTTCAAGCTAGGCAACGGGTTCCCTCTTGGGAATACAACAGTATTGTTTTCTGCTCCATTTTCAGCCTTCCATGACAAGGCAATTGAGAAAGGAAAGCTGTCATTGACCTGCATTGCATAAGAAATTTCATAAATTAAGAATCTTCAAATTTGAAGTATTGGAACTAAAGAAGCTGCTCACCACCAAGTCTGCAGCTGAAGACGGGCTTAATTACGTGTCACATTCTAGGTCTTGATTATAGAGTAAAGACCAATCAGCAGTCACTTAAATACCCACATAGTCATCACTTAAATACCCACATAGTCACATCACAAGGTAACTAAACCAACTTAATGCAGTAGGCAGATTCATACCTGAAATTCGCGGACTTTGAATGTAGGGCTAAGAATGGCACACTCCAATGCGCAGCCACGTGCCACACACTCACTGGCGTTCATTGTTCTTCTTGGTTCTTTTCCAAAGAACTCGGTCAAAATTTTGATAATTGCAGGCACCCGCGACCCTGAACCAACCACCTCCACAAAGTGCACGCTGTCTGTCGTCAACCCTGCCTCTGCAAGAGCCTTATCCAAAGGTCCCTTGACCCGCTCCAAAATCGGTGCAGCCAATTTCTCGAACTCATCCCTCTTGATGAACCCCCTGACATCCTTCTCATCCATCAAGCACTCAATGTTCAATGGAGCCTCGGGGTTTGCGCTGAGCACCTTCTTGAGCTTTTCACATGCTGTGCGGAGCCTGATGCATGCACGTGCATTTTGGTATACATCAATTTTGTACTCCTCCTTGAACTTGGCAGCAAAATACTTAAATAAAACCTCATCAAAATCTCTCCCCCCTAGAGAACTGTCATAAGAGTGGGACAAGATTTTAAGCTGACCCTTTTTGAAACCCACAATACAGACTTGCATGCTGGCATGGCCCACATCAACAAAGGCCACGTTCAACTGGTCATTCTCTGGCAAGTCCGTTTTGTAAATACCATAAGCCAAGGCTGTTGCAGTTGTCTCATGGAACAGCCTTAACGGGCGCAGACCTGCAATGGAAGCTGCATCAAGAACTGCACGTCTCTGTAAATCTGTGAAGTAGATGGGGATGCCAATGCAACAATCTACCACAGCAGCATTTAGGTTCTTCTCGGCAATTGTTTTCAGATTGGAGAGAACCATGGCAAGGATTTGGGTAGGTGTGAAGGCCTTCTCTTCACCAAGGTACCGCACATGGATCAATGGGCAACCATCAGGTCCCTCCGATACCTTAAACGGCAGAGACTGGAGGTCCAATTGGACATCTGGGTCAGAAAACTTGCGCCCAATGAGGCGCTTTATTTGGGACACCACGTTTTTAGGATTGGTGGTGATGGATGAAGTTGCTGCCGTGCCAATGGACCTTTGTTTGTCACCGAAGAAAACTAGAGCTGGGGTTTCACGTTTGGATTCATCATTTAGTACCACATCAATGCCTCGCTGGCGAGCTACAGCCACAATGCAGCTCTCGTTACCCAGATCAAACCCCACCACGCTCATTTTATAGCTGTTGGAAGAAAGAGATCTGAAATTAAGTAAAAAAGATAGAGTCAGATGAAACTTACAAGGAATTCCACTAGACACTTGAGATTCGTCCAGTAATAAGAAGATTGCAATAGTGACCGGGACACTTTTTTTGTTAAGGACTGAAGTAAGGAGATCTAACCATCTGAGCAAAAGGTCTGTATATTCAGATCATTTAGTCGCAATAGAGCTGTAACAGCTGTTCTCGTACAGAGAACGAAACATAGTTTTGCGATTATTATCTAAATCTATGAACAGAGAGGAGATCGACCAAAACCATTTCTTGAAAGGATTGAATCGAAAATTTATAGTGAAAAGAAAAGGGCATGCATCTATTCAATACCTAGGCGCTAGACGCTACGAACGAAAACACGCCGAGAGATCTACTAAGAGCAGAATAACAACGGCGACTTAAATTAGAAAGAAAAAGAGGTAAAGACGAACGGGGAAAAGGAAGAAACTAATAGATTTGGGATTGAAACCTGGTCGAATAGAGGAAGCGCTCGCTTGTTCCCGAACTCTCTGGATCGAAATTTCCAGCGAAAGAGGCGTCGCGATTAGGTTATGAGAGAAAGAAAGAGAAAGAAGAGAGGTGGGAGGTGGAATGGAATGGAAAGGTTCATATAAAACGGCGAAGGCCGTGGCTTTTTCTAGAACCCTCTAAAATCTGGCGAGCTTGGAATTTGGAAATTAGAAAAGGAGTGGGTTCAAATGGATCGCAGGTTCGCAGCCTGGTTCAGCGACCGCCGACCAGACGAATGTGTATCATTTGATTTCAGATCAGATAATCACAGCCGTCCGCTCAGTTACTGAGAAAAATCGCGAGGGACTGGATCCAGTCCGCGTCTCCAACAGCTTCTACCCTTTTACATCTCCGATGTGCATGGATTGATAAGCCTCTCCAGATTCCAGAACCAGAATTGCAAAAAGAAGAAATATGTGTATAATAAGAGTAGAAACTGAGGGGTTGAAAATATTTTTACTTTTTATGCCTTCGTAATTTTCTCATTTTTAAAATTTTAATAATATAAAATTTAAAATCAAATATTAAAATAACACCATTTGATATGATTTATATTAATTATCTGGCACACATTACAAAAATTGGCATATTGACTGTTTTAATCGGCCACAGGAGCTTATAGAAATGCATTGATGTTGATCTTTCAATTTATTGATTATTATCAAAATAAATTAGAAAAATCATAATTTTTATGTGTATGTAGAGAAAATAACATATATAATATTTAATAATTTTATTTTATTATTAGAATTTTAGAATTTGTGCTATTAAAAAAAGATAGTGCTCAATTTTTGAATAATTATGTTTTCATACTATTTTTATAATGTGAAAAGAAATAAAATATGTATTTATTAATAAAATGTATGATGAATATTTATTATTGAAACGTATGACGAGTTATTTTTGTTGTGCATATTCAGATGCAACATTAGAAAATAGATAAAAATAATGAATAATTGTTCATAAATATTCTATTATGTTTATATATACAATTTCCAAAGTAATATTTCATTTGTTAAGCACATTTTATTCATTGCTAGCTTACTTATTGTGTAAAGTATTGATAAATTGTGATATTAATATTGATATAGATTTAGTGTCACAGTCATTTAATGAATCATCATTCTAAAAAAAATGATGACATTTTTCAAACCGAATTAAAAAAAGAAATTAAAAGTAGTGGTTACAAGCTTGACATTATAGTTTCAAATTGCTTAACAATGGATTGTATATATTTTAAATATTGTTAATATATAATCAAATTTTGTTGAAGATAGAACACAAATTATTATAAATTTTCAACGCAATAAAATAAAATAAGCAAATATAACAATTTTCTACATATATGATATATAACCGAGAATACAATATTATTTTTTTCTTTTTTTGAAAGAAACTTCCCAAAAGTAATTTACAAAATTCTTGTAATAACTATACGGCTATATCTGTCTACACACTTATGCGAACATGACAATCTCCTTCCTGTAGATAAAAGAGGGGAACAATTGAAGGAGACAACAATCAACTCCCTTGTTGGGCATATAAAGCTGAGTGGTCCCGATTTAAACTTCTATCCTATGAACCGAAAGGTCCACATTCCATTCCATCTTTGTCGGAGTGCTGCTAGCCTTTATAGCTCCTGATAGTTAAAGAGTTCAATTCTGTGAACCATGCCCTGGCAAACACCCGAAGAAGAATTTCATTTTCTCTCGTGCATGCGATGGACGCTATGCTGGAGGGGAGTGGGACTGGAGAGAATACTGGAGAGATGTAGTGCTCTTTGTCAGAATGATATGGGATTTTCTGTGGCATCTCTTGACTCTGCCATCTTGTAGTCACTGACACGTGGATGTTGCCAGAAACTTCTGGAAAAACAGGGTGTTGTGTAGAAATATATAAATGTGCCGGCCCTTTTGTATGGTATGCAACTAAGATATTGATTTTCAAAAATATTACTCAAATATGTATATGCTATCTAGAATGCATGTATGATCATTGTTTGTATGGCTATAGCATTTCTGTAAATGATTGGGAGATTGTTTTTCAAGCAATATTATTTACATGTATCATGATTTTTTATTCTTTTTATCCGAGAAATATAATAAACTTTTAATATTAACCAACAAAAATTGTGCAAATTACTTATACAGGTCAATAATCGGAAGATTGTTTTTCAAGCAATATTATTAAAATGCATCATGATTTTTTTTTTATCTAAGTAATGTAATAAACTTTTAATTTTAGACGGATCGGAAATATATCACGTAAGCAGATTTCTAGAACATTCTACAAAAGTAACAATTTGAACCAGGCTAATTGAAAGCGGTTCGGGAAGGATCTATTTCTATTATTAAATTAAATGGAGCTCGTATAATTAATGCTCTTTTGGCAAACAATACAAGAGAAAAAATAAATCGTGATGAATTAAATGCATCGTGGCTTTGCTTCCTGGTTATTGATTTTCGCCAGACATTATAATTTTGGGAAGGGATGGATTCGTTGAATGAATTTAATAATATAACTGTAAAAAAAAATGAGCGATGATCGTATTTTTTATTTGCATATTTTATTTATATTTTAGGTATTTGAAACTATTTAATATAATTTCTAATTTAAATTTTAAAATATGTATTTTTAAAAAAAATATATATTTAATATTGAGTGCAAATGAAGAGTATAAAACTCGAGATGTAAAAGTAATTTCTCAAAAAAAAAAATACAGTTCTAAAATTAGACACTCAAGAGATGATGTATATTTTATTTGCATCATATATGAAAGAAAACAAAATTTGATATGAATTTCTTTATTTATCAATCGAGTTGAAATATGCAAAGATTTATATCTAATAACCTTCAATAAAATATCAAATAATATTTAAATTATATAAAATTCGACGAGTAACTTATTCATGATGTCAACGACAAATATTTTGTATTTTTAAAAAGTTTACTTGCTATTTATGTCCCTCTATTATGTTTTAAAGCATTTAAAATATATTTTAATGCATTTGAGATGAATTATTTGTCATAAGTAATCAATTTAGCTCTCTAAAAATATATATAAATAATAAATAAATATATCCAATAGCATATCTATGAATTCTGATGATATTTCAATCAAAAAATAAAATCAAATTGATTAAAAATATGTATAAACATGTTCAAAATTATTTTAAATATAATTTAATATAATTTGAAGTGAAACGTAACTTGCAACTAATAAATTTAATTCAAAAAAATATAAAAAATAAAAAATAAATATATTCAATAGCTAATGTGTGGATTCTTATAATATTTCAATTAAAAATAAAACAAATTGATGAAAAATATATAAATATATCAAAAAATATTTCAAAAATATTTTAATATAATTTGAGATTTTATATAGTTATTAACTAATCTAGGTCCAAAATTTAGATGGTTCAAAGGGATTGTAATTCTTGACGCCGTTGAAAGACTGGAACCATCCAGCGCATCTCCAACGAGAGAGTTCTTTTTCTCATAACACGAATCGTGATAAAAATACAAAAACGATGAATTTTTGTTCATCCGATCTTTCGTAAATTTAGGTAACACGAATCTTGGTTTGAAGAGGAATCCGCCGCTTCACCAACATCTCCGGGGCTATTTGAAATGGGAGGGATTTCTTAATAATTATTATTTTAACAATTCTCATAATAAAATTTTAAATAATTTAAAAAATAATTAAAAAGATTATAAATATTTTTTTTAATTTATAGATTAATTATATTTTAAATTTCATATAATTTAAATATTATTTGATATTTCATAAAAATCATCAAAATTATATGATATTTATAACAATTCATATTTAAATGAAATATTAAATGATTTTTAAATTATGTAAAATTTGAAATATAATCACTCTCTAAATTAAAAAAAATATATCTGTTAACGTTTTCATTTTTAAAAATTATTTAAAAATTATTTATTTAAAGTTCTGAAGATAATAATGGTCAAAATCCCTCCCAATTGAAATTGCTCCAGTTTTTTTGGATATTTTTCTCGTCCAGAGCTCAAAAAGGACAACACAAAAAGGGCTCCACAGGCGGGAAGACCAAAAGGCGCTTGGAATCCACCTCTCTCCCTCTCTCATCACACATTCACCACCAAAAAATCAAACCATTTCCCCTTTCCGAACATTAACGCTCTCTGCATCTCTCTCTCTCTCTCACTCTCACTGATCCGAGCCTCTCTCCTTTTCTTCGTTTGTTTTGCTCTTGATCCTTTACGCGCGAGTTTTCGCCTTTCCTGCTGTTTTCCCCCAAGATCAAACGCATGTCAGAACCAAAACTCGACCTGTTGCAAGTATTGCGACAGCGATGGGAGCTCGCATCGGTTCTCAATTTCCTTCATGTAAGTTCAGCTACAATGGTTTTCAGTTGTTGCTGGTAATTTCTTTTAGTTAATTCGGCAGCTTTTTGTGCGAATTAGGTTTTTGAGCCGTTGATGAAGGCTGAACTAGGTTTATCAGCAGAAGAGATAGAGGCGGCTTTGATTTTGCCAAACAATGATCTGGCGCGGCTTCACATTGCTATTTTGAAGGTTTTCTTTCATCTGTTCTTTATTTCTGATCGTTCACCACTCAAGGAAATGAATTGTTGGCTTAGTTTAAATTATCGATTTAGTCCAATGTTGTTTTGGTTATTGTTAGTTTAAATTATCGATTTAGTCCAATATCGTTTTGGTTATTGTTGTTCTGGTCGTATAAGGGTTAAGGGAACAAAGTACCATCTGTTAGCATGTGGTTTTCATGCAGTTGTTATTGCACCTGATGGGGTTTAATTTTGTTTTATTTGGATATGTTTAAACATGCTGATAACTTTTACCTTTTTTTGTGCAAAATGCAACAAATGGTATTCTCGGTATCTTAAGTCTCATGTCACATGGTGTGAAATAATTAAAAATCACATTATCAGTACTTTATCACCCACAATATGTATTCAGGAATCATTGATCTCTCAAATTGCTCTAGAAATGACCGATTGTATTTTTAGTTGCACCGAGTTTGATACACATCCTTCGTAAAATACAGAGAACTTATATATTTTTTTTATCAAACTATTTTTCAGTTCTCAACTTGTTATGGTTGTCATATGACTTGTATGATTTGTTCTTCTGCAATTAATTTGCTGTTACATTGAGCATGAAAGACACTCTAAGAAAAAAAGGAAGGGCAGGTTCAAAATAAAACTTGTTAATTTTTTGCCTTTAAAATTTTGTTTAGGGAATTCCACCGGCAATAAAAAACATGAAAGAACCAAGTTCATGGATAACAGCAATCAGCAAAAAGCTAGCCCCATGGTGGCAATGGGTATGTAACTAAGTTGAAAATTTTGAAAATGCAGGATTGATATAATTGTTTGGTATTAATTCATTTGTTGCAATGTTCTAGGGGTTGAATGTTGGATTAATAGTTTCCTTTTGTCTGAGAACAGGTTGCTCAGGGAGAAAACCCACTTAAACCTGATCATGGGTACGTAATTGGTGCAATTCTTAAAATTTATCTGTTTTTCATATCTCAACCATGGATACTTAATTTTCATTGGATTGAGCTTGGAATCCGGCTTCCCTTCTAATCTATATAAAAGAATATTGTCCTTATGTTTTTGCCTGAAATTGTAAAAAAAAAAAGAGAGATTTAGCTCTGTGTCTGGTTTCTAATTGGTGTAGTTCCATTCTGTAAACTGTATGACCGGTATCTTAGTCCTTGGGCCTTTGGGTATTGTGCCATGCCAAAAATTGGAAGTTTTTTCAGGCACGGAGATCATAATGGTAGACCTGCAAACCAAAACTCCCAAGAACACACACATGCACATAGGCTTGTCCAGTGAAAGGAGGCACAAACTGAAGAAAATGAAACCCTAAGCTGTATATGTTCTTGGTGCATATGTAGGAAGGAAATAACAACATATGCAGAGCTCAATCCTGTGACTCGCTTGGTGATTCTGAAGGCAGTTTGTGAGCTCCGAGGGGAGGTAATGTTTTCTCGCATGGCTCAACATGTTGTATGGGGCACTTCCTTGTGTTGTATTAATTTGTGCTGTATTTGTTTGCATATTGTAGCAAGAGGATGTGTTGATGTATATCACTGATGAGCTTAAAGTGGGAAGACCAATTATTAATTTCTGTAAAGAGAGTATAGGAAGCAACATCAGAGGTTTTACATACTGGTAAGCATATGATCTATTTTCATTGAATCACATTAATTTGTTTTGATCCATCAAAGTGTCATCTTTCTGTGATGACTTAATGTCTTTTTTTTTCCTTTTTCTGTTGATTGGTTGTTTATTTGTTGTGTTTTTGTTATATGTATTACATTTCCCTATTGTCTGTTTTCTAAATCCTATTAAAACGGTACTTAATTATGAAGGATGAAACTGAACTGGCCACCACTGGTATAATCTGACCATAGTGTTGAACCTCAGGATGCTTCTTTACTACTTGAATAAACCCTTTTAAATGTTTTAATCTCTTTTAATGTTTTAGGTACGACGGGAACTCAGATTTAGGCTATAGGCTGTACAGAGAAGAGGTTAAAGTTGAATTTAAGCCTAATCGGAAGAGAAAAGGCCATTTAACTGAGCCAAAAATGGAGTTTCAGTGGGAAACTATCGCAACAAATCTTGATGAATTTCAAGAGATATCAGTATGGCTTGTTGAACATCTATCATCATTATCATCAACCATTATCGTTATGATAAAAATTACTATTATTATTATTATGATAACTGTTATGATTATTTTTTTTCTAATTTTACCAAAGTTCCCATACAAATAGGTTGTATCAGACTACTTAAAGATTTGGTACCAACCTGCTTCAGTAAAACAAATATTTTACATTCTTTTGCCTCTGAGGTTGAATCACAATTTTAAACACACAAAGGAAATTACGAAGTCTTGTGACCATTTACCAATGGCTTTTCTTAGGATATATTGCAAAATAGAGAAATGATCATGGATAGATTGATGGTGTTGTTTGGTGTTCATAGAGGCAACCGAGGCCTTGATTTATTTTGGATAATTCAATGAATGAAATTTGTAAAGGCTATACATGAAAAAAATGAAAAACAGTTCATGGAGGGTATTTGCAATAAGGGTATTTTGGATATTTTATATTTCATATACTTCATGTATATAAAGTTTTATATTATTTCAATTTTATTTAAATATGCATCAAGAGCTAATAAAATCAACAGTCTAAATTTTGACGATTTAATATTCTCTCTATATGACAATCAAAATGAACTTAAAATCTTATGATTTTTTATATACATGTTATTGAGATGATATATAACACATCCAATGGTAAAAATTTATAGATTTAAGTATAAAAAATAAAGTTGACACCGTTTGACACCGATAACCAGTGACATTGGATCCCTTCTCATTTGTTGAGGCTCTCACCACACCGATAAAACTGTGTGGAACTAGTGCATTGATGCTCTCTTTTGGAAAATATAGGAAAAATTAATATCTAGTGAAGATATAGAGGAAGCTGCTATTGGGGAGAGAATAAAAGTAGAAATCTTGCCTTTAGTTGAGGCCCTCTACAAGGTAACAGATATAAATCATTTCCTATGTATTGTTCTGTTTTATCTTTGTCCTACTGAATGCTGTCTTTTATGGTTGTTCTAATCCTACATTGCCATCAAGATCATAACACCCCAAGAAAGTACATAATGGAGCACAGTACACATGCTATACCAATATAAAGTACTGAGTGTGACATCAACAGGATTCCACTCTTCTGATAGATTTGGAAGTTATTATAATTCACTGTATAAGCTTGGACTTATTGAAGCAAGTATTGTACTGTCGACTGCTTAGCTTTTTTGACCCCCATGTTTTTGTGTGATCCACAACAGAAGAGAGAAAGGAAGCTTAAGCGGCAACAAAGGGAGGCAATGATGCTAGATGCTTTTCGCAATTCTATGAGAATTTCACGTACACGCTGCAGGCATCAGCCTGTCAGTTACACCTATGGTTAGTAATTATTTGACAGTATTTGGTAATGGGATGGTTATATTGTCAATAATCTTATTTGGCAACTGTAACAATTGAAAATATGCTTATGAAAATAAATAAAAAATTAGAATTTTAGATATCTTTTTTATAATTTTCATAGGTCGTCTATCAAATTTGTTGCAATTTGAATTCCGGTTTGTCATCCATCTAGTTATATGAAATTTTAACAGCTCAGTTTTATGCTTTTGATTGGCAGCCAGACACTTTTAAGTTTCATTAAATTTGATGCATGGTATTTTAATGACAGTTAACAATTTAAAGTTCTATTCTTGGATTTTGATGAATTTTTGACATTGTTTGTCACAGTTGATAAAATAAGTTGGCTGTCGTTATATCTGTACCCTTTGTTAATTGCTTTCCTTTTTCGTTTTTTGTGGTTTTATCTGTTTAGTCTGTATTGCATCTCTGATGGATTTCTATATCAGTTCATTAGTGATATATTATATTAAGGTACAGGTCTCTCCTATTTAGCACATTAAACCGTGATTAACCACAAATTAAGCTTCACTGTTCCATATAACCTTTTTTGAGGCTATATTGTCTCACCTAACCTATTTTCAGAGTTATGCTTCAAGGGTCAGTCGAGCTTTAGTGCAGCTCTCACTCTATTATCCATATGTAATTAAACACAGAAGCCTATGTAACAACCAAACTAGTAGTTTTTAAATTTATTTTTCCAAAGCTCTTTGCTATTGTAGCCATGAAACATTGACTTCTGTTTAATTTGTTTTTGTAAATAGATGATTATGATCAGCGTATCAATGAAGCGATAAATCTAGCAGAGTAAGTTCCTAGATTGAGTGTCCTTTCAGAAAGAAAGTTCTAAATTAAGAGCTGTATTTTTTGTTTTCAATGAATTTTGTTATTAAGTACTAATTAATGTTCTAATTGCATAATCTGAATTTGGAATCTCAGGAACAATGATCATGAAGATGATTTGAAAGAGGGTTCCCCAACTGGAGCCCTCCAGTCTGACAGTGCTGCCTCTTATAGGGCAGAGTCAGATGGTGACTTTAGTTGTACTAATTCTGACAGTGATTGTGGAAAAAGGCGTATTACTAACAGAGGCGGGCAAAAAGTAAAACACATTCAAAATCCTAATTTAGAGGTGGGACTTCGTCGGAGTAAAAGAAATGCACCTACCAGTGACCAAATGGGTTACATAGGAGGAGATGGAACACCAAAGGCCAAAAAGAGACTGAGGCAGAGGCCAGTAGTTAACACCGAGTATGTTTCAGACTCTGGAGCAGATTTGTGCAATTATCAGGAAGCCAGGGTTTCTGATAGCGAGTGAGGTTAGTAGTTACTAGTTAGGGTTATTTTTGGTATGTAGATTAGGGTACGTATCCATGTGCAGAGTCTTGTTTTATATGTGCTGACGATAGTTTCTCAGCTTTTACTAGCTTATCCGTGGTTATGTATGCACTAAATTACTAACAACAGTATAGTTATCCTTTTTGATGCTTTTATTGTTTCCTTTAATTTCTGAAAAGTATTTTCTTTTGCAATAGTACACTAGTTCAGAGAGAAAGAAGAATCACATCACTTGTGATATTTACATATTTTGTTGTCTCCATCACTTGTGTTGAAAAATGTACATCAATAATTTGGATGAGTGATTTGTTTTTTCCCCTGTTATTCAGTAAAAAGGAAATATTGTGAAATTATAGCTCCAAAACCCTGGTGTTTTATAGGCGATTTTATTCCCAGGTTTCAATTTGGAGTGTTTGGTGCATTAAGAAAACATTTGTTGTTAGGATAATGTATTCAATTTTTATGATATATCTAATTCTTACCATACATATATTTGAAAGAAAGACCATTCAAATTAAAAAATTAAAATTGTAGATATATTTTTAGCTTGAAAGTTGATATACAAATATTATCATTAGTATTGATTTTGTTATTCAGATTAAATAAGTTATTATTTATGTTAATAATTTTATTATGTAATTTATTTTGTATAGTATTTTTATTATTCAACTTAAAGGAAAACAAATTCTGTAGAAATTAAAATGATAGAAGTGTTTCTGGGGATGGGAAGCGGACAAGGTTTCAATGCCCAAATCAAAATTTGATCTGATGGGTAAAATAATCATTCAATGTTATTCAAGTGTAGTTTGATCATTTTTTTATTCAAATTTGACAATTATCGATGAAATGATCATTTGAAAGACCAATTGTTTTAAATTGATAAGTTTGAAAAGATGATTGTTAAAAGTTTTGAAGAATTACTTATCACAAGTAAAAGAAATTTAGGGGTCTTAAGACATTATCCCTAAATTAAATTCATATTAACCTGCATGCACCTAAATTTATGTATATATAATATACTTGAGTGAAACCGACCAAAACATTCTGGTATTATTTTTCAAATCATGCTTCATTATTATTCTCAAAGTCCTCAATATATCAATAGAATACATAGTTCCAAATATTTAGCTTCAACATAATTATTAAGTTATCAATAAAAACAAAAATGAATTTATTACAACTTTTTTTTCTACTACACAATTCTTAGTTATCTGTTTGTCTTACATAGATACATTCTTCATTACAAATAAATTTGACATTAATTAATGATCCTCAACTAATTTACATCTTTGATCTCCAATCTTTCCTTTCTGTACCTTTTTGATTCAAAAGTGTATTACTTGGGATGAAGAGTTCTGCAATCGCCACAAGAGGAAGAATATAATTGCATTTATCAATGAATTAACCAGATCCTCTGCTGATAATATTTCTCTGAAGTTGTCTTTGTATCCCTTCTCTCATCAAGGTTTGGATTGAGCTACTTCCCCTGAAATTTTGAGTCAAAAATAAAATAAAATAAAGAGAAGTGATAATTGTATCTCTCATCTGTATTTTAGATGTCTGAAGCTATTCAACATAATTTCTAATTTAAATTTGAAATATATATTTTTGAAAAATATTTATATTTAACATTAAATGCAGATAAGGGGTGGAGAACTTGAGATATAAAAAGAATTTCTCAAAAAAAAATAAATCATCCAAATTAAATATATATTAGGCATAACAATATAATATCCTAGAAACCATCATAATTTATCAGTTCATTTTCACTTGGTCCCAAAATTTTGAGGTACTGAAAGTAAAATTAAAATAAATGGTTGATATTGGGAACAAATAAGTAAAATAATTTGCTACCCTGCACATGTCAACTTTAGTATAGTACGGAACAGAACTAGCATGCATGCACCAATAACAATTAATAGATTTTTTTTTGAATTTTTAGTCATTTTTTTTTAACTTTATTTATTTCTCTTTTTAAAGTAGCATATCTTTTACAAAAATGTTCTAGTAGACAATGGTTTAAAAAGATAATATTTCACCAGAGCAAGGAGAATTGCTTGCTCTCTTGCATCCAAG
This sequence comes from x Bolboschoenoplectus mariqueter, assembly GCA_037678475.1. Classification (NCBI taxonomy): domain Eukaryota; kingdom Viridiplantae; phylum Streptophyta; class Magnoliopsida; order Poales; family Cyperaceae; genus x Bolboschoenoplectus; species x Bolboschoenoplectus mariqueter. Next base: position 2,698,752 of record CM075250.1, read on the forward strand.
TGCTTCAGATTAGGAAAGCTTGGCATGTTAGAACAACTAATTCAATATACAAAAATCACATTAAGAAAATAAGGAAACAAAAGAAGAAAAATTAGCCTATAATTCTACCATATATAAAAGCGCAGATATAATCGTCATACCTGTAACCGGTACATATCCGACATACTATCCGACGCGGCAAACGATTTGAATCTTGATCAATTCTTCATCTAGCTGCTTTGTTTGTTCTAAATTTCTGCTCTGAAAGCGTTATATATATCATAAAAGTTCGATGTCTAACTATATTATTATCCTTATAGGACTAAATATACTTATATAGTCCGATTTCTATGTAAACAATATTTAAACCATATTTTACATATTCCTCAAATTTATCAAATCTGCATTTTCAAACTTCTCATTTAACTGTTATCTTCTATTACTTGTCACTTTTGATTCAATATAATTGTACATGCATATCATAAATAATACAATCAATACATTTTTCATTTCTTTAAGAACTTTTCATTTTTATGTTTAAAATGATAAGTAAAGTTAGGGTGAGTTTAAGCTTATCAAGTTTTTTAACGAGTTTAATTCAAAAAATAATCGAAATGACTTCAAATGATAAATTCAAGTCACTTAATAAATTTTTCATATCAAAATCTTATAGAATATCGAAATTTTCTATTTTTAGAATTTTCTAACTATTTTTTTAGATTTTTTTTGAAAATGACGGATTCTCATATAAAAACATTCATTATTTTACTATTATTTTAGAATTATTTTTAAAAATCTGAAAAAAATAGTTAGAAAACTCTAAAAGTAGAAAATTTTGACATCCTATAAGATTTTGATATGAAGAATTTATTGAGTTATTCGGATTTATCGTTTGAAACCTTTTCGATTATTTTTTGAGTTAAACTCATCAAAAAAACTTAATAAATTTAATCTCACCCTAAATTTACTCATAAGATAAATATTCTTATAATTTGGTCATTGAATTTTAATCTTTTTCTTCATAAATCATTAAAATTTTGATTTTGTCCTAACTAGATCACTCTATTTTCTTACACATCAAACGGGCCCTCTGTGTAAACTCTATCCTGAATTTCTGATCCATCCTGGCTTATTCAGTTAAAAGTTTTACGGGCTTTAGCCCACGGTGATAGTCACACTACGCTTACGGGCGGTGACGCGACTCCACTGTCAGATCAAAGAACGCCGCGAAAATGTACCTATACACCTCTCTCTCGTTCGCCTCCAAATATGCGTACAATAACTCCTCCAATAGTCCCCAATCCAACGATTCTCCTTGCTCCACGTTGCACTCTCTCAGCATCTCCTCCATCGATTGTCTGAAATCCCCTATCGGATCGCTGGATCGCACCTCCACCAGCGATCCATGAATCCGCGCACTTCTTTCCCTAGACCCGGATCTGATGAGCCGCACTTCTTCGATCAGAGATCCGCGTGCCACGTCAGCATCAGGGATGAAGAACCGATCCAACGCGCCGATGGAGCAATGAGGTGAGTCTGTGAGGCTTGGAGAAAGTTCGAAGGCTGTGGTTGTGTCCACGTCGACAGGGAACTCGGATCCGACGGTGTTGACGACGAGAGGTGGATCGGAGGGGCAATTTTGGAAGAATTCTGCCTTGGGAGAGTTTTGACAAGAAGGGAAGAGCCACTGGCTTAGAGGTAGTTTGAATTTCTTCTGATTTTTTCTTTTCTTAAGCATTTTGTACTCTATCTAGATTGTATCTTCTTTTGTTGCGTTATGTGATTTGATGTTGCTTAGAGTTTGTCGGGGTTATATATGCGTGAAAATTAACTGTAAATGGAACACTGACAATTAATACTGGTTTCTAGGTAGATTGAATAGCTAACGGACTATACATGGGAAGGACAAAATTTTGCAAAATTATTGGTAAAACTATAGAAAAAAAGCAGCTAGCGTTTGTAGGCATTGCGCATTGTATGAAATTTAGATGGTTGTAAGAAGCCAAAAACCTTTTCTTTCTTTCTTTTTCTGACAAATAGCTGTTGAATTATGATGGGTGGATTGGCGCTTGAAATGAAGGTCTAATCGATATAATTAAATGCTCTTACCAGCCGGACATAACATTTTATATGCATCCACTCATCCAGGAAATTTATGATTTGGATTTGGTTTTATTGTCTTTACAATAAACCATGCTAGGATGGTATGACACATTTCTTTCAGAGAATCTTGGAAACAATTTAAGGAAAAAAAACTTTGGAAACAATTGGGTTTCTTCTTTCAGAATATTTATTAATTACATTTGCAGCTACTTTGTAAGTTGTATATGCTGGGAGAATTTTAATTCTGGAATTTATTGAAAATGTCAGGGGAGGATTTTGCTTTGATCATGTACAGTTATTTCTTCCCATTTTTTCAAACTTTATGGCATAGATTGGTCTAACATGAAATTTGTCTAACCATTTGAACTATTCATTTCTTATTCCAGCATCTGGGGTCTCTAACTTTTAAAATGTTTCTTTTGTTTTTCTTTTGTACAGTTAAAAGGAGTTCCATTTTAACATCAAAATCATCAAACTAAGTTGATCTGTCTAAATCTATATATTATTCTTGAGCATTTACTAAAGAAAGATTTTGATCTGCACAGAAAACTAATGAAACCAATAATCTGATTTCTGAGATTCTTTTATAGGAGAAAATATACTTTTTTTACATCTTTAATATATCAATTCAATGCAATAAAACCGCTATTGTATGCACAGCAGTGAATGCTAGGGACTAATTTTACCATTTAAGTAAAAATAGCACAGCATTAAACCAGATATTCAGGTTTTTTTTTAAAAGCACCAAATTGGTGCCAACTCAAGCCATCGAGGCATGCTTATGTTAGTCCAGAAAATTTTGGCAATTTGCATCAAAGGTGCATCGTCTGGTTAGTCAATTAGTTCATGGTATTATATATCCGATTATGGTTTGATTAGAAGTAAGAAATGCAAATCTCCAGTAATTGTATAATTACATCACTCAGAAGCTCAAGCATCGCAAATAACAGAGGGTAACAAATCAAAATACTGTGACAATCCATAAAAAATGTTCCAAGACATTTCATTTCCATTTTGGAATCAAACATTGAAGAGAGGAATAGATCTTAAGTTCATAACTGAGAACAAGAAAAAAGGAAAAAGAAAAATAGAAGAAATTAGAGAAATATTTTTTATTTAGTGGAGAAGGTAAGTAAGAACTAGTGCCAAAATCATAAGAATATAGGCTACTACTTGATCAATCGCCTTCCCGTGATCCAACAAAGACGTCACAGCCGAGTCTCCTCTGATGTGTCGTGAGAAGGTAAGCTTTAAAATCTCTCTCAGAGAACTCATTCTTATTCCTTGTGAATTGAGATCCTTAAAACAGAGATGTGTGTGAGAGAAAGAGAACTAAAAATAGATTCTATGTTGAGGTTTCATATGCTATGATTAGTTTATATAGCAGTTGCCAGTTGGCATTGAATATATTTCATATCCGTATCTTGGATTTTTGTTGTGTATTTTTAATGCGTATTTATTAGGTGTGGTAACCCCTGTTTAGGTTTTGATGATGTAAAATAGTATTTTAAAAGATTGCTGACAGAGAGTAACATTTTAAGAGCACATAAAATGGCATTTTTGGTAATGAAGCATATTTGTTCATCCAAGTAGTACCTCACAATCATGAATTAGTACTTTCAGTAATGTCGATATTTTTTTCTAATGTAAAAAGGTGAACTGAACCACTGGTTTGTATTAAGAGTTGAAACAGATAATAGAGAATTGCAAAACAAAACCACTAGCTGCTATACCAGAAGAGTAAAATATCAACCGGTTAATGCCTACATCAACACATCAACAAATTGAGGTATAAAGAAATAGCATAGTTGGACAGTACCATATAATATTTGTGAAAGATAAAGAGCTGCATCTTTAATTATTAACAGTTGCTTTTGTCTGTATGCAGATAGTACAAAGCATGGGAGGTAGAGATAAAGGATGTTATGATGGGATTAAGTAAGATATTATAATGAACTATCATGGATATATATAATACACCCTTATGTAGTTATTATATCCTTTTAATTTTAGCAACAGGATATGAATGTATGAATGATCCCAAATCAGACAATTAACACTTGAAGATCCATTTTAACAATCATGCCATGATTGAAGGTGCCCCTATAAATTCTGTTTCTCTATTAAAGCCTCTAATGATGTTGAGCCCTCTGTAACAATGAATAAATTGGAATGGCTGTATCAAATCTATCATCTCCTTAAATGGTACTTACTGAACACTTCTTTTTCCGATTGTTTTTTCTTTATGTAGTTAAAATCAAATCTCAATGAATTATTTCATAAATGTCACTAGAAGTGACAATAATCATGTTATCAATGAGAGCTAACTGGCTCTAGTAATTAACAACTTATAAATTGGATAGCACCTATTTATGATGTGCAGACACAGTGTATGAAAGGAACAATTTTGTACTTCAATTAATATGTTGGTGCCTATGGTCAATGATGACAGTGGCAGTACCACTCTTGGTATCAATGAAAAATTAGAGTTGTATGCACACAAGAAATATTCCAACTGTGCATCAATAAATTAATATAACAATATGCAACCAAACTGAGCTGTGGCTTGTGATATCATCTTAAATTATTAATTTTTTAATAAGAGAAAGATCCTCCTCTTTATTTTGTTGTTTTCCTGTATTGTCATCACATACATAAAGGACATACAGAGAACATGGCATAAAATGGAGGTTACTTAAACTGAACAACAGTGGTAAATTGTTACTTTGTTAACAAAATATTGTTCATTTAACATTTACCTAATTTGATTATCATTTTAACTGACTAGACTTTTCTTGGAGTGATTTGGAATATTCAATGCATCTGTCAATGCTGCATAGGAGCATGCTATGTCCATTTGGGCTTGCCAAACTCACTGGAAGTACTAAGAGAGAATCTTGAGGAGCTTCCTAATCTGTACCCAGCACGCCAGTACAAGCAGATATCAGGACTGGTACAGCTAATGGAGTAATGTGGATTGCCGCACTGGTACAGTACCAGAATGAATCTGGACAGGTCTACAATACTATAGTTCTGATTTTTTTTTTAATTCTGTTTTTTAATTACCCAATTAAATTTTTACCTGTCTTTGACACATTCACTTTTCTTCTTCTTCATACTACTTTCTTCTTTTGGTTATTAAAAACTTAGCTGCATGCATAGGAAGAAAAGGAGAAATTAAGTTCTCATACTGGAGTACAAAAAAGACACAACCAACTCTTGCAATTAAATTTGATGAGGGTTGACAATAAGCCTATATTTAATTTGCATATGGACAAAAATCGACAATAACAAATTTATGGGTTTGTTAATCATCATAAAGTACTTGAAAAACCCACCTATTATGTGATGCAATATAGTGTATATATTTAAGCTGCGATCACTATAGAAAAATAACCGATTAATTTAATTCAAATTTCTCTTCTTGTTTTTGTGTAGCTAATTTTACACAGAAGAAAAGCTAGGCGCTGACATAAATTTTTCCGCATATGGCATCAACCAGTTCACTTCCTCGCACGAAATAAGGCTAAAAGGGAAAAAAAAAGAAGAAGATAAAAACATGTAATTCATCTCAATCCAATAAGTTTACTATAATACAATGGCCCAAAATGATCTGTTCTGTTGAGTAATAAAATATTTGAATCTTCAATTCTTTATCATAATACTACTATAAGAAGCTTCTACGAGCCAAACATCCATGTTGAAATTGGATATTAAAGGAATTGGTCGGCATCACAATGATGAGATATTGGTTGTAAACAAAAATACATCCATGCTTCAAAAAATTTCTTTCCAAATTCTCTTAAGCGTAATTTCAAAATCATCATTTTCCCTCATGTAATCACAATTATATGAAATTGGTTGCTGTAGAAAGCATCAAAATTTTTGATAAGGTTTGTTGTTATTCGCCTGATGGCAATGGGTAAAATTATAAAACCAATGAGATCAAGCTTAAAAATATTCAATATATATGTTAGAAAAATAATACTAGTTATTCTCTTATGAAATAATGGTCTTCATTCAACTTTTTTGAGTTTTCAGCTGGGATTTTTGCAACTGGAACAACAGCCTCAAATAAGAACCAGTCTTCAGTGCAATACAAAAATCACAGTACCAAATTAATATGACCAAATTAAGACAAAGGTTGGTTGGTTCTCCATAATAATTATAACTTATACATGAATAAATTAATTGACTGAAAAGAGTTCCCATATTCTGAAATTTAAACCAGAATGATAAGAAAGACAAAAAACTAATTAATGGAGAACATAGGTAACTAAGAGTGCTACAAGCATGAGAACATAAGCTATTCCTTGATTGATTGCATTTCCAGTGATGCGGCGGCTCGGTGAAGCACCGGACTGGCCTTTGGCTACCAATGGTAGACAGGAAAGCAAGAAGGTAAAGGAGGATTTGAAAGGGGATGGATTTTATAGGAATGTGTAATGATTTTTATTTGTGCATTTTTTGCATATTTGTAAGAAGAATAAGTTGATAACAGTCAAACCTCTGCAATTCTAATAACAGGATTTTGTGGAATTTTAATGTTGACACTTGACAGATTCTAACTGTATATGACATTAGGAGAATTAATCTTTGATTTAGTGAAAAAAATAATATTCTTCATATGAAAAATAGTAGATGCAAAATTTAGATGAGATTGATTTATAAATATTTAAATTTGAATAACATAAATTCTCATCTTTATATATATATATATATATATATATATATATATATATATATATATATATATACATAAACTATATGACACTAGAGTCTATCAACTAAAATTTCAAATCATATTTAAATTGTACTATGAAGTAAAATCGAGAACAACTATTTTGTGACATTCAAGAATGAAATATACTAAATATCAAAATCTATAAGAACTTTTAAAAAAATTATAAGAATCTTTATCTAAAAAAAAACTATAAGAATCATAATTTCTGGATATTGACTGTTGATTATCTAAGCTCCATAAATTCCAAAATTGGCACCAAACAGTGGTAGATTTAAATTTTCAATAAGCATAAGTACAATAACTTCATTATCTATAAAATAAAATTAGCTTTCAATTATTTTAAATACAGCCCACGCACTTTACACTAAAAACCTCCATTTATTTGAACTATGAAAAAAATTAGAAGTATATATAACTAATTTTGAAAATTAAACATATGCTTGTCCATGTCTAGATTCACCATTGACATCAAATATAAAATTCTTGAAGAAATGAGAATTGGCATAGTCAGAGGTCCTAATATTTTGCTGTGTAGTGTACAAATAGATAAATTATAATTTTTTTTTGAAATTTATATCGTACAAATTTCAATGAAATCTAACAGATAATATATTACGTTGTACCGTGTAACATAATCAGAGAGCCGAAGAGTCAAATGAGAATATATATAGAAATTCGGAATTTTGACGTAGAAAAAGTGGAACCCACTACAGTGACTCCTAAGGTATATGTATGATTTTTCTTTTATTTATTTGCTTCTAGAAAGGAGAAAAAAAAAATTAAAACAAACAACAATTGCTTTTGAAGTAGACTGTGGAAGCTGCTCTGGACGGCGAGGCGATGATTCGGATCAGCGTCATCACGCTTTGCACGTGTTCTCCGTTTCTTCTCTCCACCTCACGTGCAAAAATTGGGATATTCTGTGGCCATATATAGAAACGCCGCAATGTCACGAGTCAGGTATACCCGGTATAATTTGGAATTCCGTTATTTTCCCAGCACATATTTTAAAAGAATAGCAACGCTGTTTTTTTTTTTCCTTTTCAAATAGAAAAAAAAACTAGATGTTACCCTGAATGTATGCACTGAAAAATATTATTGAAATGCTAAAAGCATGTATTGACATTGAAAAATGTTGTCTAAACTCATGCATTATATGATTAACTCAAAAAAAGAAAAAAAAAAATGAATGTTCTTAGCTACCAATACATGCCTTACCAAATTATTATTATTTTATTTAACAATGGAATGTTCACAGTCAATTCTGACCTCAATACTTAATTGATGGAATGTATAATTACTAGCATTTCTTTTGTAACTCTTTTCATTTTAAATAAGGGGATCTGAACCTCACTTTCATTCCAAAAAAAAAAAAAAAAAATTCTCCTCAAATGATTGATGATCAGAAAGAACATGGAAAATTCAAAATTTTCTCACACAGTCATGTTAGAGTGAATTAAATCCATATTTTTTAACAGCATTAGTTTCATCACCTCTTCTAAAACAAACAGCTTAAAATGTTTAGATCATTCTAAATAGTGACTAAATTGACATATTTATAGAGTACAGCAAAAATATGAACCTAACATAAATTAAGGTCATATATTTATACTACGTTTAATTTGTTTGTTCAAAAAAGACAAAAAATTACAACACCTTAAGCAGTATAATAATAGTATTTAAGTTAAATATATTAATTGTTAGGTAAAAATGTTATGCCCCGGAATTAATATCGAAATGATTTTAATAAAGCCAAATTTCACATAACATGTGATTTTTTTTTCAGAATTTCATTAAATTTTTTTTTTGGAAAGTAGCATGCCTTGATTTAAAAAATAAATAGGACAAAAAAATTTCGGATCTTACAAGATCTTCTGTAACAACTAGTTCAGGAGAAATAAAAAAAAAATTTGAGGATCGAAAAAGTTATACATTCCTAGTTGAAATTGGAAAAAAGAAAAAAATTATCATAGTTTTTTAATCTGAAGATTTCCGAAAAGCACTCTTAAAATTTTTTAATCGTCGATCCCAAAACTAGCTAGGATGGATATATATTTTTTTCCTGGATCCTGTTTTTGTTTTTTAATTTGGTCCTAAAGCTAGCTAGAATGATTGTTTTAAATTATTTCTCTTAATTGATGCAAAAAATGAAATATTGTTTAATCAAGCAAGAGATATAGCACGAGAAATACAAGGGCAATATAAAGTTCTCAAACAAAATTTTCAAATTTATATAGAATGCAAGATAATTGTTAATTATGTGATACATATTGGATGCTTAATTATAGTGTAATCAATGAATATAATAAGAGTTCATGGATTTGTCTTAAATTATTTGACCCATACATGTCAATTAAATTAATATGTTTTTTAAACATAATTATAAAACATTTACTACTTTTTGTACTTGTATGAATTACATTTTCACAAAATCAAATTATATTCACTGGATCGTATATACAATGGGTTAATTTTCTCAATATGGGATGTATAATTAATTACACCTTGCGTTTATTATTTCTCGTTTTGGGCAAAGTTTAAAATAAAAATTGTGTGAGAAATCTGAAAAAATACATGGTGGGTTTCCCCTCAAAGGCTCAAACAGTGATTTCTGTCAATTTTTTCTTGAATTATAGGGATATCTGTCAAAAATTAATGGGAGGTGGTTTGTGTAAGAATTGTGATTTCTGTTCAAAATTAAGAGAGATGGTGATTTATCATTTATGTCAAAAATTGCTATCAAAATCAGGACTTAAACTTGACCCAACGGTCCTAATCAGTTTTATTTAAATGGTTTGAATGGAATTCTTGTAAAACAAAAATGTACGACAATAGTTATTTTGATAATTTTACAATACTTTTTTTTAAAATTAAATAAAATTGAGAAATTAACAACTAAATTTACAAAAAAAATGTTACGAAGAGATCATTATCGATACCAATCCGTAAATTTATAAGTATATATGTCATTAAATGTGTAAATAACATATCAATCAAATTCTATGCAATTTAAATATTGGTTGATGATATATCAAGAACAATTAATTTCAGATCGTTGAAGTTTCAGATCACTCGATATACAATGAGACATAAATAAAATCTCATCATAATTACTTGTGATATGCTGATAATATAAATGATATATAATGTTGAATTATAAATTAAATTTTATTTGTGAAGATTATCAAAATAAAATTTATCAAATAATCCTTCCTCTTATATAATTAATATTATATGGCAAGTTTGTTTTTTGTTTTTTTTAGATAGCACAATATGGATCAGTGTAAATAGTAAATAGCAGTATATATAAGCCGTTGTTTATGGAAACCTCCATATGTACATTAATTATTTTGAGATTGCTATTCTTTAAAAAAAAATGATTGTTTTTTTGCTTCGTTGACCGAGTTAATTTAGGCATTGAATCGGACCTTAATTTACTTCAGAAATAAAAAGTTGATTACGTCTCTAAAATAATAAAGTAAAATGTAAAAGTTACATAACACACATTGAACCCAACTCACTAAATTGCTAGGAATTTGATCAAACGAACCAACCGTATTAATTCTCTCATACATAAAACTATAAAATAGTAAATACATACAAAGTAATCATAATCGTATACATGAATAGACGGATTACTCAACAGACAGAGTTCCCATATTCTCAAATTAAACAAAAAGAAAAAAAGAACGATAAGAGAGAGAGAGAGAGAGAGAGAGAGAGAGAGAGAAAGCTAATGAAGAAAATAGGTGACCAAGAGTGCTGCAAGCATGAGAACATAAGCAATTCCTTGATCGATTGCGTTTCCATCGATGCGGCGGCTCGGCGAAGCGCTCGTCTTGCCTTGGGCTACCGACGATAGACAAGAAATTAGGAAGAAGGTAAACAAAAGCATGGCTTGTGCTCTTACAGAACTCATCTTCAACCTAAAAGACTTGAGAGAAGCTCCCTTTAGAAATTAATTGTAGTTTTGAACTTGGAAGGAAGGAGAGAGAGATGTATTGTGTGACTTGGGAGGAAGAACTTGAAAAGAGATAGTATTTATAGGAATTAATGTGTAGACTATAACTAGGGATGATGCATGTGAGAGAATAATTTCTAGACTGCTTAGAACTAGAAGACCGCCTGCCTTTGACAACTTTGGAAAGAAGAATATCTTGGTACCAGTCAAACCTCTGCAATTGTAACAATTGGACTCTGTAGAATTTCAGTTGGCACTTGGCAGTTTCCAGCTGCATGACGCTAGGCAATGCCACAAGAAGAATTGCAGAGGAAATGAAAGTTAGAATGGTCAGAGGGTCCAAGTGGCAAGTGAGAATATAGCTTCCGTAATTTGACGTAGAAAAACGCGGAGCCAACTAAAGTGACGCCTGAGTTTATATATGATTTTTTTCATTGATTTGCTTCTGGAAGGAAAGAAGAAAGAAAGATCAAAACAAATGCTTCCAAGTTAGACGGTTCTCCGTTTTATATCCTCCACCAGTATTTTAAAAGTTTTTTTTTTTAATTTAAGAGTTCGGGTTTTCTGTGGCCATGTATAGCTACACTGCAATGTCACGAGTCAGATACACCCGGTATTATATAGAAATAGAATCACACTGACAAACGAATAATTTAGGAAAGAATCAATGATATCTAACATTTATAATTTGGATATAATATGGGTATAATTTGGAAATGGTTCATTTTTTTCATAATTTAAATAAGAGGCAGGCTCAAATGTTTTTATTTTTAAATTTTAATAACTCAATTTCTAAAACTAAAATGTTAAAAAATTATTATATATGATCTACATCACTTTTTTCATGCACACTTAAAAAATTATGATATTTTAACGTTATCTTATATATATATTTTTGACATCAAGAGCTTATAAAAAATACATTGATATGGATAATTTTTGAATATGTTTTTTAATTTATTGGTTCATATAAAATAAAAGATAAAAAGTCAACAAATTTTTAAATATGTGGAGAAAAATTAATATAGATCTAATAATTTTATTTTATTACTTGAATTTCAAAATTTTTGTTATTAGAATATTAAAAAGTAGGGATGCGAAAAATGAAGAGAGACCCTCCACTTTAAATAATACACTAACGTTAGCAAATAAACAAACAAATATTTGTAACTATTTTAAATAATTCAAGCATATACAAATTCAATTAATGAAGTACTTATTTGAAATTGGAACAAAATGAGAAAAGTTATAAATAATTTTACCACAGAAAATCTATTAATTGATTTTAGTTCTTATTTCAACTGTTATCTTTTTAGTTTCCCTATACATTGATTTAAATTAAAAAAAGCTGAAAAGTATATTATAGGGGATAATAGAGTTATATATAGGCATAAGCATTTTTTAGTTTTCCTCAATAAAATAAACTCTAGGCATAAACATTTTTTTTTTCTTATTTAAACCTTCTGTGTATATATAAAGGTTTCATGGTAATGGAAACGGTAGTCCTTTGAACTTATAAAAAAGAAACGGTAGTACTTGTGCAACTGTGTGCTAAGCGATTTTATCATAAAAACTCAAAAGTCATATGTTACTAGTTTTGTTTTTATTTTTTTTACTTCATCATTTCAATTTTGTAATTGGGTGTAGTTTTGTCTTATTTAGAGGTTGGTGTTTTTAATAGAGGTAAAAAAAGTTAATATTAAGGATATGGAGATTACTGGAGATGCTCCTGTGTAAAATAGGATGAGTGTCTCCATTTGGAGATGCTGAAATTAAAATTTTGTAGTTTGTGGAATTATTATTTGCTATTTTGATCACAACAGATTCTCTGCCTTTTCTCTCATTCTCAGTTTTCTATTATAAGAATTGCTACTGTTACACAATTATGCTTACCATCCTGGATCACTGCTACGAGGAATCTCAATTTCAGAAATTACAGAACTTAATTCAAAATGTTGACATGCCTCAATTAATTTACAAGTCATACTTAACCTATTTCTTCATAGGAAAATTAAAAGGAATGAGAAATTCATTAACTAAGTGAGAACTGCTGCATCTTAATCAAACTTTTGTCAAGATTCCTTTAAGATAATTGCAAAATAATGAAAGCCTCAGTTAAATTTTGTAAATAACTATGTACAATTTAGCAACGATATAGTCTCAGATGAGCCAATAAGCCACACATAAAATGCCTCTTTATTCATGCAAAAACTGAGACCATATCAACTCTTAACCCTTTTTCCATGCCTCTCTTTATTCATGCAAGTGCAACAATCTCTGAGATGAAGCTTCAATTAGCCAATCATTTTTGAACAATGATCATGCAGTAAGCAATGCAATATCTTGATTTTATCATTAGCAATGCAACTTTCTTTTCACGGTACATCATGCAGTTCTTCCATGAGCATGTAACAGAAGTATTTCTCTTTAAAGTCGACACTAAAGATAAATCACACCATGAGTAGAATCAACTACTACTTTGACAGTACAAGCATTGCCTCGGAGACTCATACAGTGCACATCGTGCTTTAATGAATCAAATATAAATTGATCAGATATGATCAATTTATCTTCAGACTTGATAGCAACGTTAAGAATGAGACTTGAATCGTATGGAAGCGCAATAATAGACCTACACAACGGGAGAACTGTCTCTTCACCAGGCCTAACACCGACATGGATGGCCTAGAGTCACTTGTTGCAGAATGTGTTGCGATTATTTGCCCATAAACTTTGATCGAGGAGAAGCAGCATGCTGTGAGCATCACCTTGAGATGAGCCTCAACACCATCTTTGTAAACCGCATAATTTACTTCTAATGGGCCAAATTGACTTTCCACAGTCTTGGATAAGATCTTGTCAAGTGAGTGAAAGTGATCATAGTTATCATTCCAAAGGAGTCTGCGAGGGTTGCACTCACCTGTGAACTCGAACCCCTCATACTTGAATAAGAAAGAATCAATTATAAAATCATCTAATATTCTCATAGCATGCAACTCTGGACCTTCAAGCTTGACAAATCCCTACAAAGTAATTGATCAAGTCATAATAGGTCTGAAAGAAAAGAACAAAAACATGTCATTAGATTCTTTTCTACATTACCTTGGAGTCGATTGAAAGCGGATCACCCCGTACCCGCCTAAAGACATAAAACATGGGATTGCCTGTCTTCAGCAATATATAACCATAAATTTGTGATGCATCAAGCTCTTCAAATTCAACAAATTTTACTGAGAACAGCTCCAAAAGGGACCGTTATAACCTCTGAGGTGGACTATTTTCTAAACTCGGCCCGACCTCTTCATCCTCCAATTCTGACACCTCCGTCGAATAGTATTCACTAGCTCTGTCAAACAGATGACTAAATGAGAAACATAACCAAACCAAAAAGAAAATTGGATCTTTCCATTTGTTCTACAAACAAGCAGCAGCCTCAGGAAAGGGTAAAATTTAAGTTATACTATATTAATTGGGGCTTATGGTTCGAGGATATTCAGAAACACAACCCAAAGTTGCACAACTATAGCTGAAACAAGGATTATGTCAGGCACCTATGCTTTTGCTATTTGCGCAAACAAGTTACTGTCATTGATTTCTAAACCTTCTGAAAAATTGAACAATTTTTAAATCTATAGTTACAATTATCCAGAATTCAGAACTAAGTGGTGGGAAAAAAAAAAAAACCTGGATGAAACATCTTCCTGCCAGTTGAGGCGCGACACCTTTGGGAATCTGAAGGAGCAGTTCTCATCTGGAATGTCTTCATACAACTCATCCCTTGTTTCCATTTGGTAACTGCCCTCAGAAGCAACAAAACCTTCTTCTTCGGGTTCTACTCCTTGCTCTTTGTCAGCTTCACCTCCCTCTTCTTCGCCATTCTCCTTCAACTCTCCTCTCCTCATCCTCCATCCAAACAGCTTTAAGTTTGACCTTACCATTGTTGCCATGGACAATCATCTCTTCCACAAAACCACTGCACCTTGTTCTAGCACAGAACAAGATGGAACCATTGGCAATGCACGTGCCCCCAGTGGCACAATGAACATAAAGGCATACATCAACAACTAAGTTTGAATCCCTAGGAATTGCCTTCTCCTTGACAGAGGAAGAGAGATATCGCATCCCTTATCAAGTTGCTGAAGAGTGACAGACTCTTGACTTGTAATGTGATCAAATAAGACACTCTTAGCTTCAGAGTGAGTAACAACGCTATTAAATGCTTTCACTGTCCCATATACCTGTAAAGGCCTTACTACTACTAACAACAACTCTGAATCCAAATCAGAAAGAATAACTTCAAGCTGGACCCCTACACCATCACTATACACAGCAAATCTCACTTCCATAATGCCTATCCTAGTTAGCACATAATTGGTTTGTAAAGAGTCTAATCCGGGGTCGCTACAAAGCAAGGGACTGAACCACATCAATTTCCGTCGTACTGAGTTGTCCTCCGGATCATGACTAGGACTGATAGCAAAACACTCTCTTACTACTAAGCTACAATTGGGCCCAGTGAGAATTAGATAACCCTCCGAATTGACTTTCCCATTAGAATTTTTCCATAGGACATACTCCTTTGAGCTTTCCACAACAACTATATCATCTTCAAGCAATTGAATATTATATGGTTCCAAATCTTCTAAGAACACCACTGCAAACACCTCTAAAAGGACACGCTTGTTGATCTTCCTGCTTCTATTAAACATGCATTGGACAATACAACATTGGTTAGGATCTCAGCGTAAGATAAGAAAAGAATAATTCTTTGAGGCTAGACCATTTCAATAAAAAAAGGAAAATTATTTAACTCAAAAGAAAAAGAGAGACAGCATACTCTATGAAGATATCCATGGGATCAACCTCTGGATCAAAATCTCGTCCTCTTCAGAGTGTAGTCATCTTCTCCTGGTAATATATTGTTAAACACAGATTTCACCGAAGTAAATTATATTATAGGGAATTACACATTCGGCCCGACCCGCTTGAAGAACCCAGTACTTGGGGTTGTTATATTATAGTATTGAATTAGCTAGGTTAAAATCAAACTGTATAAATTCAAGTATTAAATAAAAACAATTAAAATTTAAATCAACTTATAAATGTCATGAAAAATATTAAATAAAAACGCGCATCAAAGTGATTCCAGTTAAAACAAGTCATCGCCATGTTCAAAAATCCAAAAAAACATGCAAGTTTCACTTCTGGTAATAAAGGTGGTTTTCTTTTCATGCTTCTAAACCCTATCATGTTATGAACGACATGCAATTTTTTACCTAATGTTCTCTTAATACTTAAAAAAAATGGCAAAATTGGATACATACCCATCAAAACTTTGTTTTTTTTAGATATTTACCCACTTAAACATCAGATTTATATATTTGACCACTAATTCTTAATTCCCTTATACATTTCCCCATAACAATGATTTTAGAATAATATAAACATATTTTGCTTTAAAGAAAGAGAGCAACTAATAATACCCCAAGTTAAATCCCCCAAAAAACCCCCCTAACTTTCTATCTTTGGTTAAAAAAAAAAGAAAGTACAATCATGTGTACTAAATTTTCATTTTTGATAAAAAAAATACAACCATGTGTACTAACTTTTCCTTTTTAGTAAAAAAAGAAAAGCCACGTATACTAACTTTTCATTTTTAACAAAAAATACGTTTTTGTGCTCTCACGTGTTTAAGTACAATGAGTCAAAGTATTTATATAAACGACTCGGGTGTTTATATAAGTGACTCAGATGTCTATATAAGTGGCTCGGATGTTTTTTATATTTTACTCAGGTGTTTGTATTTTATTTTGTACTTAAGTGTTTATATTTTGGATTCGTGTATTTATATATGATATTCAGGTCTTTAAGTAAATCCTAAGAAGAAAGTAACAAGAGAGAAAAGAGAGAAAGAGTTTCGATAAATAAAATCATATGTGAGAAATAGTCAAGGATAGTGACAGGAGAGAGGAAGAGAAAACGAGTCTTGAGAAAACGCGTAAGAGGAGAGAGAAAAAGAGTCTCGGAAAATAAAAATACATGGAGAATGAGTTATATAGACTACCTAGGTATTTATATAAGTAAATAAGGTGTTTATATATCTGACTCAAATGTCTACATAATTGAATAACGATATTTATTCCGAAATAAAAACTTTCAGAAATGAAAAAGATAAAAGCCAAGTGATAAGGAGACAAAAACGTGCAGGAGATAAATTGAGAGATGAAGCCCCGGAAAAAGCAAAATTTTCTCTTAAAGAAAATTATTAATAAAAAAGAATAACAACTTTGCCCTTTCTATCAAATCATGTATTTCCTTTTCTGAAGAAGTTGTTCTCTCCACCAGTTTCCTCTTCCAGTTTTATTTCCCTTTCTAAAAGAAGCAAAGCTTCCTCTGTTAGAACATTACCCGTGATTCTCTAGTGAACTCCAAATTAACATAAAATTACCTTGATCCATGTTGTCGGTCTTCTGGAGAGACACAACCCCGTTGATCACCGGATTCCTTAAGCCTTCGCGGTGATCCTTCTCTTCTCCGATGGAGAGACGAAGAGAATCGGCCGGCGGTTTTCTTCTCTTTTCAGAAAACCCGAATTTGATTTTAGAGAGGAAGTCTGTTGGTTAATGCCTTATGACGGTAATCAGAAAAGACGGTTCTTGATCCCTTTATAATGGGTGTCAATAACCGAAAGGTTGGCAAACCACTGGTTATGCCTTAGCGGATCCATACCAGATCCAATTTCTCTCTAAACGGGTTTACTTTCAAAATCAGAAAACTGCCTATTAGTTGTATTCTCCAGGGACCAATAACATAATTGTATTATTACTAAACTTTATATAATTTAGACCATCACTAAATCATAAAGTTATTAATACGTATTCTACACATTAAGGGCACCACTTCTCATGACACATATTGAAACCCGATAAATAATACTTAATTTGATCACTTCATAACGGGTCTAATTAGATATTTGACAGTCTATTATTCAATATATATTTATATTACATATAAGCCCAAATAATTTTGTAATTAATAGAAATTAATTCCAACAATCTCCCACTTGGGCTATATGTATATCCAAATAATATATATATTGATAAAACTGAATTGAGTACTCTAACTGTGCTGTCATAGCCTTTTGTGTCATCAACCAATTCCGTCCATCAATTATATTCACAAGGACTTAAGTAGTATTCGTTTCATAATGCGAAACCAAACCAACATAAATCACTATGTAAATATAACTGAATGACATGAATCATGAAGGGGATGTGTAGTTTGAAAATTACATGTAATGTGATCCACATGCCTATCTTCAATTTGGTCACCTTAAATTAATTTTGAGATCAATTACAAATTCAGAATGCAAACTGAAAAACTGAATATCTGAAAACTTTATATAACTGAAAACTACATGATACATACTAAAGTATATCATATAAAACATCAAGCACAAGTACAACAATCTCCCACTAAACCTGTAAATCCTCTACTACACAGATACCCATATGAGCGACATGCTCATGAAACTGCTTGGGCACTAAACCTTTAGTCAGTGGATCTGCAACCATGGAAGCTGTTCCAATATGCTCGATATTGATTAGTCCATTCTGAACTCTTTCCTTCACAGCAAGAAACTTTATATCGATGTGCTTTGACTTCGATGTGCTCCTGTTGTTGTTTGAATACAGTACTGCAGAATTATTGTCACAATACAATTTTAGTGGTAACTTGATAGTATCCACTATGCGCAGCCCCGTGACAAAATTTCGCAGCCATATTCCATGATTTGATGCCTCAAAACATGCAATGAACTCTGCTGCCATGGTGGATGGGGCAATAAGCGTCTGCTTTGCACTTCTCCAAGAGATAGCTCCACCGGCTAACATGAAAATGTAACCGGATATAGACTTCATGCTATCTTGACAGCCCGCAAAATCGGAATCAGTATACCCAATGATCTCAAGCTTATCTGATCTCCGATAGGTGAGCATATGATTCTTCGTTCTTTGTAAGTACCGTAGTACCCTTTTGGCTGCTCTCCAGTGATCCAGTCCAGGATTACTCAAATATCGGCCCAGTATTCCCGTAATGTACGCAATATCCGGACGCGTGCAGACCTGAGCATACATCAAACTCCCAATTGCTGAAGCATATGGAATTTGCTGCATTTCTGACCTTTCAAGTTCTGTCTCAGGGCATTGTTTGAGACTAAATTTGTCTCCTTTTGCAACCGGGGTATTACCTGGTTTACAATGTTCCATGCCATATCGCTTGAGAATTTTATCGATATATGTTTGTTGTGAAAGGCCCAAAATACCCTCAGTGCGATCTCTATGTATTTTTAGACCTAACACATATGATGCTTCTCCAAGATCTTTCATTTCAAAATTTTTGAAAAGAAATTTCTTAGTATCATGCAACATATTTATATCGTTCGTGGCAAGCAATATGTCATCAACATATAAAACCAGGAACATGAATTTACTCCCACTGAACTTGTGATATATACATTCATCCACCAAATTAGCCTCAAAACCAAATGAGACGATCACTTGATGAAATCGAAAATACCACTGTCGAGACGCTTGTTTGAGCCCATAGATGGATTTCTTTAATTTGCAAACCGTCTGCTTTGGGTCATCCGACTCAAAATACGGCGGCTGCACCATGTAGATTGTTTCATCAATGCTACCATTGAGAAACGCTGTCTTTACATCCATCTGATGTAACTCAAGATCATAATGTGCCACTAAAGCCATAATAACTCTAAAAGAATCTTTCATCGACACAGGGGAGAAAGTTTCCGTAAAGTCAATGCCTTCCTTTTGTGTAAAGCCCTTAGCAACAAGTCGTGCTTTGTATCTTTCAACATTACCTTTGGAATCCCGTTTGGTTTTAAATATCCATTTGCAACCAATAGGTTTCACACCTTCAGGTAATGAGACGATATCCCAGACTTTGTTGTCATGCATCGACTTAATTTCATCATTCATGGCTTCGATCCACTTCTGTGAATTTGCACTTTCCAAAGCTTGACGGAGGTTGATTGGATCATCTTCCATCATGCCAATGTCAAATTCATTTTCTTGAAGATATACAACATAATCATTAGATATTGCACTTCTTCTCTCTCTTGTGGATCGTCTTAAAGGCACTTGTTCTTGAAGTTCTTGAGGTGGTATAGGTTCCTCTTCAACATCAACATTGTCTTGTACCTGATTCTCTTCCATTTCCGGAGGTTCATTCACAGTAGGTTCATTCACGGTAGGATCCTGAACCAATGAGTCTCCAGATATTCTTATTACAATTGGTACCGATGTTGGCGCCCCTTGTATAGGAGAATCATGTCTTTCTTCAAAGACAATTTGATTTGCATTTCTCCCTTGAACCATAACATCCTCAAAGAACTTAACTGTATTTGTCTCGAAAATTGTTCTATTAGTGGGATCATAAAATTTATACCCCCGGGACCTATCCGCATAACCGACAAAATAGCAGCTAACTGTCCTTTCGTCCAGCTTTTTCTCTTGTGGCCTGTAAGGCCGAGCTTCAGCCGGACAACCCCAGATTCTAAAATGTTGGAGACTAGGCTTCTGCCCAGTCCACAACTCATATGGAGTCTTGTTTGCTGCCTTAGTCGGTACCCGATTCAGAATGTATGCTGCTGTCTTGAGCGCTTCTCCCCAGAGGTTCAATGGAAGCGAGGTATGAGAAATCATACTCCGCACCATCTCCATTAACGTTCGATTGCGCCTTTCAGCCACACCGTTCATTGCGGGCGAACCCGGCATTGTATACTGTGGCACAATTCCACTTTCCTCTAGAAATTTAGCAAAAGGCCCTGGACGTTGTTCTCCTGAGCCGTCATATCGACCGTAATATTCACCACCACGATCCGATCTGACGTTTTTAATCCTTTTGTTGAGTTGTAACTCAACTTCAGTCTTAAAGGATTTAAATGTGTCCAAAGCTTGAGCCTTTTCTTTAATTAAAAATATATAGCCATATCTAGAATAATCGTCAATGAAACTGATAAAATATACATGTCCATTCCTAGTAGCTGTAGGGAATGACCCACATACATCCGTATGTATCAGCTCAAGGACGTCCGTCATACGATTAGCTGTATATTTACGCATGCTTGTTTGTTTGCCCTTTGCACACTCAATGCACGGACTGAGATCCGACATGTCTAAGGGTCGTAGAATTTCACTTTGAATAAGACGTGTAATTCTCTGTTGAGAAATATGACCTAAACGCCTATGCCAAAGTGCAGCTGAATCCTGATGTGTTACTTTTTGTCTAACGTTTCGAGTTTCATTGTGCAAGGTCTCATTATAGGAAGCAATAGTATCTAAAGCATAAAGATTATCCAAAATAGACAGAAAACCAGAAGCAACCAATTTGGAATTTTGATACAAACTAAACTTTCTATCTCCAAATGAACAAGAAAAACCTAATTTGTCCAATGCAGAAATAGAAATTAAGTTCCGCCTAAAAGACGGTACAACAAAAGTATCAACCAAATCAAGATACAAACCAGTTTTCAAAAGTAATCTAAAATGCCCTATAGCTTCAACTTCTGCCTTGTTGCCATTGCCCACATAGATGTATCTTTCACCATCACTTGGCTTCCGGTAACTTCGGCAACCCTGCATAGACACAGATATGTGAGCAGTTGCACCCGAATCTATCCACCATGTGTCTATTGAAACTGAAATCACATTAACTTCTTCACAAACAAAAGAAAAATCAATACCTTTCTTGGCACGCCATGCGTGATAGTTGGTACAATTCTTCTTCACATGCCCTTCAGATCCACAAAAGAAACAACCCTTCTTCTTTTCCTTATTCGGCTCCGATCCGGTAGCCGATTTTTTATCCTTGAAGGGTTTCTTCTGCGAACTTGTAGTTGCAGCATCTGAATTGGCCTTACGTTTCTGTTTCCCTTTTCCCTTAGACGTAGAAGCAATGTTTGTGCTTTCGCTCTTGTCCGACTTCAATCTCTCTTCCTCCTGAACACAGTGCGAGATGAGCTCATTAACTGTCCATGATTCCTTCTGACAGTTGTAACTCACTTTGAACTGTCCAAATGAGGCCGGAAGAGAGTTAAGGGCCAAATAGACCAGCATATCATCCGATATGTCTAGCTTATGTCCCTTCAGTTTCGAAGCGGTATGCATCATTTCAAGAATGTGCTCCCTGACATTGCTCTTGCCATTATACTTCATTGTGCAGAGTTTGTTTAATTGAATGCCTATTTCAGCTTTCTCATTCCTAACAAACCTCTGCTCAAGTTCCTTAAGGTAATCTTTGGCAAGAGTGGAATCAGAAACCGGTCCCCTAAAACTTTCAGGAATGGTCTTTTGCATGACCCGGAGACACAAGCGATTTGACCTCATCCATCGTGCATGTGCATTTTGTTCTTTGTCAGAACTACTTTCATTAGGCACAGGCGGTTTGGTCTCCTGTAACGCTATGTCTAGATCAAGGCACCCAAGGATAATCTCTAGATTATCTTTCCAATCCTTGAAATTAGAACCCGTAAGCATCGGAATATTATTGATGCCGGCCGTAAGATCAGTAATTTTTGCAGGAAAAATATTGGTAAAAGAACGAATTAAAAGTCTGAATTATAATAAAAAATCAAAATAAGGCATATTCCATCAACTAAATATTCTCGAACAATAAGTGCTCTTTGGAGTCAATCATTATTCTAGGATAAATAGGTGTAGCAATAGAATATAACAGTCCATTTTGATGTCAATAAGTCAACCTTCCTTTGGGCCGATTAACTAACTACATCAAAAAACTTATGACCATTACCCATTCATCACTACAAGTATACACATATAATATTTGATCATTGTCTTTCCTTTGGGCTAATCCAATAACCAAACATCATATGTATATTTTCTGTGTATAAATTGACAAATGATCAACTCAAGTATGAGAGCTTAATTTGGTAAGTTGATACCTTTATCAATCATTTTCCAAAATATATCTAATTCATAAGCCTTCATGATGATTCAATATTATCCAAATAAAATATATCAAGATTTGGCTTAACCGATTTAACCATGATGGGCTCATGAAATGCAGAAAATAAAACAATAATTAACATGAGCCCAAATCACAACTGAGATAGTATGACCCAAGGCACGATAGTCTCCATTGTAAGAATGTACACGACAGTGGCCTTCATCCATCTTCTTCAATGTTCTTCATTCTAACTAAATTACTGCTCTAATAGTAATAAATGAAAAATTTACTTTAGAGTCCTAAGGATGACGGCTCGCAGACCGCATAAATGATACACAGAAGTGACATGCAAGTCACCTTTAATTACGAAATTTAATTAATTCAACGGGGCACCTTAGGCCGCATTTACACACATCATTCATGCATTCATTACAATTTTTCACACAAGGCAACGGGGTCATACTATCTCATATTCCACCACTGCAAAACAGAGTTAGGCATGCAACACAAAATAGGCTTCCTAACAGCGGCGGTCCCGCTACCCCCCCCAAATTTAATTTGAGCGGTTACAGATCAACAATTCTGATTCGGAAATAACCGCAGCGGAATACAGATCAGAAATTTGTACCTTTGATTTGATCCAGAAACTTTCATAACTGATCATAAACAGTTCAGAAACTAGATTGTTGGCCAATTAATTTCTTAAATTTAACATAGTTTCAAACTTGATAATTTTGAAACGCAGAGTTAAAACTTAACTAAATAATAAGTAAAGAATTAATTCCCGAATTGATTAACCAATTAATTATCAATTTTGAGTTTCGGAATCAATTTTCAAAACTATATTTTGATTTCTGAAACTAAAATACTAACCAACAGATATACTGATTTCCGAACTATTTAAAAATCAGATTTGATTAAATAATTTGATTTAAACCAACAAATCAAAATTAACTAAACAGATCTTCAAAAGCACAAATATCTTTTCAATTTCCGAACCAAAATCAGAATTTGATCGTTCAACTAGAGTTTGCTCTGATACCACTTGTTAGAACATTACCCGTGATCCTCTAGTGAACTCTAAATTAACATAAAATTACCTTGATCCATGCTGTCGGTCTTCTGGAGAGACACAACCCCGTTGATCACCGGATTCCTTAAGCCTTCGCGGTGATCCTTCTCTTCTCCGATGGAGAGACGAAGAGAATCGGCCGGCGGTTTTCTTCTCTTTTCAGAAAACCCGAATTTGATTTTAGAGAGGAAGTCTGTTGGTTAATGCCTTATGACGGTAATCAGAAAGGACGGTTCTTGATCCCTTTATAATGGGTGTCAATAACCGAAAGGTTGGCAAACCACTGGTTATGCCTTAGCGGATCCATACCAGATCCAATTTCTCTCTAAACGGGTTTACTTTCAAAATCAGAAAACTGCCTATTAGTTGTATTCTCCAGGGACCAATAACATAATTGTATTATTACTAAACTTTATATAATTTAGACCATCACTAAATCATAAAGTTATTAATACGTATTCTACACATTAAGGGCACCACTTCTCATGACACATATTGAAACCCGATAAATAATATTTAATTTGATCACTTCATAACGGGTCTAATTAGATATTTGACAGTCTATTATTCAATATATATTTATATTACATATAAGCCCAAATAATTTTGTAATTAATAGAAATTAATTCCAACATCCTCTCCTCGATTTTTCCTATGATGATAAAATCCCAATCGCATCTCTTCCTTTAGCTCTCACATTCTGCAAATCTCTGACCAAGGAAGAAGATAATCTAACAGTGATTATTTCTTTTATCATTCACCGATTGCAAGCTAGCCCTACTAAAGGTAAAATTTTTGTTATAACTGAAATCTCTATTGAAGATGTGCCACCATGTCAGAAGTTAAAAGCAAGGAGAAAGACGAAGAAACTATTCTCAATAATTCAAGATAACACATGTGATTTGTATTCTTCAATCGATTATATATAATTTCTCTCTTACAAGTTCGTATCAGTTTTTTTGGGTGCTGAACTGACACCACAAATTTTTATCTTTTTTTTAAAGGAAAAAGATCGAAATTCTATTGCAAAATTTTCTTTCGTTCACAATAAGCTAATCAAGATTTGTATATGTTGTTTATTATTATCTATCTTATCAATCACATCTGTTTTCTTGAAGGCTTGAAGATTAAAAGTTGATCATCAAGTCCATATTACACAAGGCTTGAAGGCTATAAGGTGATTTAACTTTCTAATGAAATTGTTGTCTATTGTAATCATTTACTACTGCTAATGTTTGAGCATTTTTTCAGGAGTGAAGGCAAAGGATCAGAGCACGTTGATCAAGCATCTTCAAAATTCTTCAAGACAATAAAATATAGCTTTTTTTTTCTTGGTCGGAATGAAAGTCAAATGACATTTTGAAATCATTCGATCAACTATTTATTTTGCATGTATTGAAGCCTAATTGAACAATATTGCTCCATATTTCCCCTATAAGATTTTTACTATATTAAGTAGAATTATGCCAAACATAGGGGCTGTTTTGAAAATGTAAACATAGCATCATTTATTTAAGCATATCAAGTTTAATTTTACTTAAGGCATGATAAATGTTTCAATCATCGCTATAATTGATGGTCTAGTTTAGTATTATCATATGAGGTCATATACTGATAAAGTATGAATGTGTACCAATTCAATTTTGTTTTAAAGCATTTTTTAATTTCTTATACTGGTGAAGTATGAATGTGTACCAATTCAATTTTGTTTTAAAGCATTTTTTAATTCCTTATAACAAATGTATAAGGAGAGGAGTTATGTCAAGGCTGATAATATACTGTACAAGTCAAGAGCAGATAAGCTCGAGAAAAAGGAGAATGCTTACAAACATGAAAATTTTACGTATAATGCTTACACACATGATTAATAAAATATTTAAAGTAATTTTAAAAAATTTTTTAAATAATTTTTGAATTTTGTAAAAAAAATTTG
Source organism: x Bolboschoenoplectus mariqueter (assembly GCA_037678475.1). Taxonomy (NCBI): domain Eukaryota; kingdom Viridiplantae; phylum Streptophyta; class Magnoliopsida; order Poales; family Cyperaceae; genus x Bolboschoenoplectus; species x Bolboschoenoplectus mariqueter. The sequence goes on from CM075250.1 coordinate 2,724,532, forward strand.
AATTTTTTAAAAATATTTTTCAGATTTTTTTTAAAAAGTTTCAGATTTTTCTTTTTTTTGCATTTTTTACAAAAATATTATTTTTTCCAATTGTTTGTTTAATTTTTTTTAGTAGCAAATAAATTTAAAATTTTTTATTTTTTTTATATTTTTTAAGATTTTTCCGAATTTTTTACAATTTTTTCCTATTTTTTCGAATTATTTTCCTACTAAATACGTTTAGCACGGTTAAGACACGTGTAGCACGGCATATCAATTCGACACAACATGGCACTGTTAAGGCACGTCATGTTTAGCACGGCGTGTCAAATCGACACGACACGTGTAGCACGCCGTGATTTAACCGTGCCGTGCCGTGACACGCTGTGTTTTGACACGACACGGCACGGTACGCATGGTTTGAGAACACTGGGTGGAGCTGCTGGGAAAGGGGGAGGCGATCAAGCTGTGCAGAAGAAAAAGGGAGAATTGGAAAGGCGTTTCTGTGTGAATGACCCCCTTGAGCCAGTTACCAACTTAAGGACACCTCCAGTTTTGGTGGACCTAGCGGGTCAAACGGGTCAAGGGGAGATGATCAAATGCAACAAATGTTCCAACAGTTCTCCATGTGGTTTGCCAAGCAAAATATGAATGGTATTGCTCTTAATACTACAAAATTTAATTCTCTTGATTAAATAATTATAGATAGTGGTGTTACCAATTACATGTTTGGAAATAAATTTTTTTTTGACCAATTTAGAAATACCAAAAAATAAAACACATGTCATAATGGTAAATGGCATGAAAAATCTAGTTAATGGCATTGGCACTTTTGACCTTTTTTCTAAGGAAATAAAAAATGTGTTATATCTAGAATGTTTTACAGTAAACTTACTTTCAATAAAAAGACTTAACTCAAGAATTGAATTGTGATGCAATTTTTTCTAAAAATAATGTCAAATTTCAGGACCGGAAAATCGGGGAGATGATTGATGAAGAAATTCTAAAAAATGGGCTTTACATTCTAAATCAAGACTTCATTTTTTGTGCTAACACAAAGTCGGTAGATCATGAATTATGACATAAAAGACTTAGGCATCCTTTTGACAAAATCTTAAGCAAGTGTTTAGATTTTTCATTTAAAAATTGTATTAGTTGTGATGTTTGTAGAGTAGCAAAACAAATAAGAATTTCTTTTTCCTTATCAATTAGTAAAAGTGAAGCATCGTTTGAATTAATTCACTCCGATATATGGGGTCCGGCTCCAATTATATCTTATAATGAATTTAAATATTTTGTTATATTTATTAATGATTTCTCAAGAACAACATGGCTTTATTTAACCAAAAGGTATTTATTTCTAGAGATGTTGTATTTTATGAAAATGAACCATATTACAAAAATAAGGAGGGGGAAGAAGATTCTTGTGTCCTTGACAAAAATACCATGGTGCTACCCCAAATTAATGGTCAAGAAACTGCACCAAATTATAACCATGACACCGTGGTCGATGACCAAATGGAAGAATTAGAAGAAAATAATAATGAAGAACAACAATAATAACAACAACAAACGGTAAGGAGATCATCAAGAATGAGTCAACCTTCCATACGGCTTAGAGATTTTATCACGTATACGGTAACATATCCTATCCAAGATTTTATTTCTTATGAAAATATTTCATCTAGTTATAAAGCCTTTCTAACTTCTCTCTCAAAAGAAGAAGAACCAAAAAATTTTAGTGAAGCAAAAAAAAAAAAAACCGTATGGTGTAAAGCAATGAGAGAAGAACTAGAAGCTCTAGAAAAAAAAATGAAGCATGGATAATTGTACAATTACCAACAAATAAAAAAATTCCGTAGGCTGCACATGGATCTATAAAATTAAATTTAATAGTGATGATATTATAGTATGGTACAAGGCAATGTTGGTTGCAAAAGGATATACCCAAATCTATGATATAGATTACACCGAAACATTTGCACTGTTGTAAAAATGAATATTGTTAGAAATTTATTTTCAATCGCTGTAAATAAAGGGGTGGAGTTTGTATCAAATGGATGTAAAAAATACTTTTCTCCAAGAAATTTTTTGAAGAAGAGGTATATATGATCTTGCCATCTGGTCACGAACAAGAAAAAAATTCTAATTTAGTTTGTAGATTGAAAAAATCAATTTATGGATTAAAATAATCTTCTCGAACATGATATGAAAAACTTAACTCTTCTTTAGTCTCTTGTAATTTAAATATTACTAATGCCGATCGCTCTTTATTTACAAAATATGAGAGAGAAAATACAACTCTAGTTCTTGTATACGTAGATGATATTATAATAACTGGGAATAATCAAGAAGAAATTAAAATTCAATTAAAAGATAAGTTTGATATCAAAAATCTTGGTCTCCTACAATATTTTTTAGGGATAGATGTAGCTACTTCAGAAAAAAATTTATTTATTTCATAAAAAAATATACCCTAGATTTATTAAAAGAAATCGGTAAATTAGGATGTAAGCTGGCCTCAACTCCTATAGACAACAAATATAAACTGAATACTGAGAATTGTGAATTATTAAAAGATATAAATTAATTTCAACGACTTGTGAGAAAATTAATTTATCTTAATGTAATCCAACCAGATATTTCTTTTGCGGTTAGTCAGGCTAGTAAATTTATGCATACCCCAAAAACATCTCATTTAGTGGCAATAAATAGGATTTTAAGGTACTTAAAAGGAACACCCGGAAAAGGAATTTTTATGAAAAATAATAATTATAACGAAATATGTGGCTATTCCGATGCAGATTTAGCCGAAAGTTTTGATCAAAAATCAACTATTAGATTTTTCACATTTGTAGATGGAAATTTAATCACATGAAAAAACAAGAAATAAAATGTCATAGCACAATCGAGCACGGAGAAATATACAGACAGTGTTGAGGGCAAAGAGAAAGAGAATAACATGTATAAACAGATCTCTCTTTCTCTGATTCATGGGACCCATCAGTCAACGATCAGATATCGTATTGCCTCACTGGAGGAACCTGGTATCATCGCCACGCTTTTGTTCGTCTTAGGCTTTCTTCTCTAGTTCTCGAATCACCGATTAAATGCCAGTCTTTAACTATTAGTGAGACAGGTACACATTCCTTCTCTTTGTGTTAAACGGAGAATAATCTCAAGTCAGCGCTGTACTGCGGCCTTGTTGAAGCTTAGTTGAGAGAGTGAGAGTACTTGAGCTTGAAATGATACGGTTTGTCGTTTTCGATTGTGTGCTTGTAGGATAGCCCAAGTTTATGAATGCATTGAGATTTAGATGGTTAGATAAAAAATGGTCATTTTGGGCTAAAGAGGCATTTGTGACATTCGTATTGATGTTTTGAGCATCATTATGGTTAGTCAGCATAAACAGATGCATTACGCAAGGTTTTTTATCAGATTATGAAGGTCACATTACTCAAAAGATGGAGGACTAGGATAAACATTAGAGCCATGCTCGCTTGAGATGCCTTTATTAGTGGAAAATCGGGAAATTATGATGGCTATGGCCTTGTAACTGAACATAATGCACCTAGAATGATAAGTATCGCTCTTTGAAAAGCGAGTGACAAATATGAGGATCTTCCTCCTACCCCGAGTTGGGGGCAGTGTCAACCAAAGCTCGAAGGTGGAGCTGGCAGCCAGAGTCCCATAAGACATGGGGGTCAGCATGGAACGCACGACAGTCAACGTGCGAGGCAGGGTCCCAACATGCCATAGGGTCATCATGGACAACAGGTTGGTCAAAGGAGTAATGTGAGTCATGGCAGTAGACAACAACATGTCGGTTGGGGCTAAAAGGGCATCAGGTATTGAAAGTTCGTACAAGTTTATGTTTTATTTGTTTATAGTGTGCCGATTATCTTATCCATATGTTCCAAAGGAGCACTGTCATTTGTGTTATTATTTTTATAATTACATTATTATTGTATTGTGTAGTATGACATATCTTTCTTTGTTTATGGTGATAGATGTTGTTGAAGAAGCCATGGTTATAGTTCCTGATGATGATTATAGTTCAACTGATCAGCGTAGAAAATATAAGGTTGTAGAGACATGGTTCATAATAACATGTGTCAAGTCTAATTGAAAGTTTGGCCCTTCATTTATCTCTGTGTCATGTTTGGATACAGAAGGGTTTAGTTTTGTAATAGAAAACTCGCAGTTAATTATTAAGAAGGATAGTATTATCTATGCAAATGTTTTTATTTCCGATTGATCATATTTATTAGATTTACATGATAAATATGTTTGAATATCAATAATAAGAGACTCAAATTGTCTCATTCTAATGAGACACTCTTATGGCACTATCGTCTTGGTCATGTAAACGAGAAACGCATTAAGCAATTACAACAAGCAAATTTTTTAGGTTCACTTGAGATTGAAATATGCGAGCCTTGTTTAATTAGAAAGATGACCGAACTATCTTTCAAGAAGAAAAGTGTAAGGGCAAACAACTTATTAAAATTGATACATTCTGATGTATATGGTCAATGAGTACCGGTGCAAGAGGTGGTTATAGGTATTTTATTATCTTCATTGATGATTATAGCCGATATGGTTATATATATCTCATTAAGAATAAAAGTAATTACTTTGAAAAAAATCAAGGAATATAAGAATGAAGTAGAGAACCAGCTATAAGAAGATTAAGGTTCTACAAACTGATTGTAAAGGAGAATATTTGAGTATTGAATTTAGCACATGAAAGAGTGTGGTATTGTACCACAATTGACTCCACCTAGAATATCACAGTAAAATGATGTTTCAGAAAGTAGGAACATAACCCTACTCGATATGGTTCGTTCAATGATGTGTCAAATAGAGCTACCTTTGTACTTTTACTTGAGAAAACTCAAGAAGATCCACAACATAACATGAATTATGATGAAAATATTCATGAGGACAACGAAATCTCACAAGAAGGTTCTTTGATCGGTGAAAATAAGAGTAAACCAACATCACGTAAGGTTGTTGTAAAGGCTCAAACTTCTATATCAAGTGTTCAACCAACTCAGGTTGAGCCCGAACCAAGTCCACAAGAAATTGTGGAGGAAGTTCCAAAGGTTCAAGAGGAGTTGGAAGAACAACAAGAACCTAAAAGGTCTATAAGAGTTAGGAAAACACTAAATTTCTATGTGGTGCTTCATGAACTCTTGTTGATGGATACTGATGATCCATTGACCTATGAAGAAATAATAGGAAAAAAAGACTCCAAGGTATGGCATGAATCCATGCAGTCCGAAATTAAATCCATATATGAGAACCAAGTATGAAGACATATACTCAAATTCAAGACTAGACTTGTAGCAAGAGGTTTTACTCAAATACAAGAGATTGATTATGACGAAATATTTTCACTAGTTGTCATGTTTAAGTCTATTCGGATATGTTAGCTATTGCTGTATATTATGAATATGAAATATGACAACACAGCTGATCCTCTCACAAAGGCGTTATCACAAGCCAAGGGCGAAATTCATTTTGAACCCATGGTGTGAGACTTCTGCTTTTTGTTTTCTTGTTTGTACATATATTTATGTATTTGAAAGAAATATTTATTTATTTAAAAAAAATAAAAAAAATAAGTATGAGATTGAAAGGATTGTGTGTTTTGAAAGTTAATTAAATTCATATATTTGGTTCATGAATATGTAATTTAAATATATTATTGTTTCATGAGTTTTAATATATTATATCTTATGAAGTATTCAAGAAAATATTTTTGGTCTTGAATTATAAAACTCATAAGATAACAATGTATAGCTCTTAATATGTTTACAAGTCGAGGTGATTAAAGGGAATGTTTATCATCAAAATAAGATTGTTATGTTATTAAAAGTACACTGAAGTTCTACAAAAAAATCAAGATGATGTAGATTTTCATAAAGTTTACATCAACTGAATGAGAAATAATAAGTATTTTGATATTTCATAAGATGTATATTATGAAAATACATGTGATAAAATATCAGAATAAAATGTCATTTTATGACATAGTTTAGATACATAATCAATTTATGTAGGTTTATAATTATTATTTGGTATAATGATTGGTATCATTATAAGAATAATATTATCACATAATAATATTGTATAACATAATATTATTATACCATAAATTAATTAACCATGCAAGAGGGTTTGTTTAAAAAATAAGAAAGAGAGAAGGACTAATTTGCAATTATGCAAATTACCATTTAATTTCTTCATATATTATAAATATGAAGAATAATGAAAAGTCATTTTTTAAAAAAAAGACCTATTATCTTTCTCTCTCTCCTTGAGGTTAGTCAAACATAGAAGAAGAAAATTCTTCTTCTTCCTCTATTTTTTTTATATAATCTTACAATTTACATCACCAATATTAAAAGAAGCAAGTTTTGATTGAAACTAGGTGGTTGTATCTAAGTTTTAAACTTTGAAACTCTTGTATTAAGAGTTCTTAATTTGTTATTTAGGTTCAAGACAAACTGAGAGGCGACGTACAAGAGAAAAAGGCTCGACAAGCGACAAGGACAAAGCACAAAAGTTGCTAGCAAAAGTGAGCAAGTCCAGAAATCGTTTGTATATGTTGCACATAGCACAGGCTCTACCTGAATGCTTTTTGGCAAAAGGCACCGAGTATACGTGGCGCTGGCATGCTAGATACGGCCATGTTAATTTTCATGCTTTGAAATTGCTAAGTCAGAGCCAGATGGTGCACGGCATACCCAAAATCGAACATGAAGACCGAATTTGTGATGGTTGTTTGATTGGAAAGCAACACCGAAATCCATTTCCAACAGAGTCAAAGTATCGAGCAGATTTACCTCTTGAACTATGGCATGGAGATTTGTGCGGGCCAATAACTCCTACAACGCATGGTGGTAATCATTACTTCTTATTGTTGGTTGATGATTGCACTAGATTCATGTGGCTGGTGCTGATCCAAAGCAAAGATGAAGCATTTGAAGCATTTAAGAAAGTAAAAGCTGCAGCCGAAATTGAGAAAATTAGTAAACTAAAAGCCTTGCGCACGGATTGTGGCGGAGAGTTCACCTCAAATGAGTTCAAACAATATTGCGAGTTGCTGGGAGTTAAGCGATATCTAACAGCACCTTATTCCCCTTAGCAGAACGGTGTTGTTGAAAGGAGAAATCAAACGGTGGTTGGCATGGCAAAGAGCTTGTTGAAAAGTAAGAAAGTTCCTGGCGAATTTTAGAGAGAAGTGTCAACTACTGTTTATCTTCTAAACAGAGCACCAACAAAGAGCATTGTCGGAAAAACTCTCTATGAAGCATACTACAATTGCAAGCCATCTATTGCTTGTGTTTTTGGATGTGTGGGATTTGTAAAAAATGTCACACCTCATCTTTCAAAACTTTCAGACCAAAGCAAACAAATAGTATTTATTGGTTATGACCCAAATACAAAAGGTTATCAAATGTTTGATCCTGAGGCAAAGAAGGTAGTGGTGAGACAAGATGTTGTTTTCAATGAAGAAAAGAAGTGGGACTGGAACAAATCTCCAGTAACAGAAGCTGGAGTAATAGGGAACACTCTCTCAGCACAATATTTTACTATTGAAGGTATGTTTGATACAATGAATCAGGGAAATGAACGGAGTGTCAGCGATTCTGATATTGACATTAGCAACTCTGGCACTGGTGATCGATACCAGTATTCAACACCTAAAGTGAACAAAGGACCCAGAGTTTCTATTTCAGACTCGCCATGTACTCCAGAAGTTAATGGGGGTGACATTTTTGAATCAGTTCAACCTGCAATGGACGAGGAAAGTTTATCAATAGGTTCACATGGTAAGCGAGATCTCAGCAGCTTGTATGATGAAAATTCTCCAATTGATTTGGAGTATTCGAGGCTGTGTTTGCTAGGAGAGGAGGAGCCGTCGAGTTATGATGAAACCAAAGCAAATCCGAGTTGGAGAAGAGCAATGGAGGAAGAAATATCTTCTATCCAGAAAAATTAAACTTGGAAACATGTTTCATTTCCAGATAACCAGAAAGCAATAGGACTGAAGTGGGTTACAAGTTAAAGAAAAATGCTGAAGGCAGAATTCTGAAGTATAAAGCGAGATTGGTAGCAAAGGGGTATGTTCAATGGCAAGGTATAGACTTTGACGAAATTTTTGCCCCTGTTGCTCGGTTGGAGATAGTACGGTTGTTGCTCTTAATTGCAGCACATGAAGAATGGGAAGTGCCCTTCTCCCTTGTGATAATAGGTTTCATCAGTCAGAGGTAGCAGCTAGGCAGGAACAGTTGTATTTCTGAGCGGGGCTTCCCCAAGGGGCTTGCTGGCAAAGTGGGAGAAGCGTGGTAACTAGTCTCTAAAGATTTTTCTGAAAATAGACGAGAGTTGAGGACCATGTATGTCACTAGGTTTCGAGATGTGGCCGAGGCCTGTTTGAAACAGCTAGACAAAGTTTCTGAAAAAGCGAGTTCACTTGTCTTGTCTGCTCTGGTTAGGTGATTTTGCATGTGTATAAAAAAAGGACGTAAAAAAGAACATGTAAGCCGAATTTTGCAGCTTCATTTTGGCTGATGGATCCAGATAATAGGAGCAGTTTTGTGCAGGAGGCTTTATTGTGTAGAGCGCACAACAAAAAATCGCCGCAAGTGACTGATGAGCAGAAAGAATTTGGAGAGTTCATAGACACTATTGCAACCCTACCAACTTTTATAGCTCTCAAATAGACACTGTATCAAAATTCTACATCACACTTGAAGATTAGAGCATCAACTGCCTGGATAAAGAAATACAAAGACAAGAACACAGGTTCCACTATCATAGGGACAATTAGGCCTCCGACCAAGTTAAGAGTTGGCACAACAACACAGAGCAAGTGATGTAACAGAAAAAGAAAAAAAAGAAGAAGAAATAATGAGCTACTAATTCCCAGGAATTTAAAGATTTGACTGAAAGACACAGACAAGCAATGGACATTAAGCATATTTTAACAGAACTCTAAGATAACTACAATGAAAAATTAAAAGAAAAAATTGCTAGATGTGCTTTGCGAGTAAAGACTAGGGTGGTTTTCACGGCACAAATAAAACGAATTTCATTCTGAAGAGATTAAATAAGACTTAAGGAAACATAACAGAGAAAAGCGTATCAAAGGCACATAATTATGGTAAAAGCATCTTCTTTTACACAAAATAACATTGTCGTTGGCAAGTAACTCAGATCAGAGTGAAGATATTTATTATCAAACATTTCCAATGGATATAGCCATCTCTCTTAGCTACTTCCACATAGAGGTGCTTCTTACTCCCATTGAAATTTCCGAAAAATAAATTACAGAAGCATTGGTCAACTCAAAACAAATTTTCATGCCATATCACCTTTGGTGAGAAACTTTCAACGGGACTTGAGATATGTTATTATGAACCATGTCTCTACAACCTTATGTTTTCCACGCTAATCAGATGAACTATAATCATCATCAGGAAATCTGACTTCTTCAACTGCATTTAGCACCAGAAATAGTAAAAGATATGCCACACTACACAATACAAAAATAATGTAATTAAAAAAAATAGCACAAAGGACAGTGCTCATTTGGAATAGATGGGTAAGATTATTGGCACATTATAAAGAAATAAAATGTGAACTTGTACAAATTGTCAATACCTGATGCCCTTTTGGCCGCAACTGACATGCTGTTGTCTACTGCCATGACTCGCATTACTCCTTTAAGCAATCTGTTGTCCATGATGACCCTGCGGTATGTTGGGACCCTGCCTCGCACGTGGACTGTCATGTGTTCCATGCTGACCCCTATGTCCTCTGCGACTCTGGCTGCCAGCTCCACCTTCGAGCTCTGGTTAATGCCGCCCCCACCCCTGGGCAGGAGAAAGATTCTTATGTTTGTCACCCACTTTCCAAAGAGCCCTACTTTACATTCTAGGTGCATTATGTTCAGTTATAAGGCCATAGCCATCATAATTTCTTGATTTTCCGGTTATAAAGGCATCGGAAGCATGGCTCCAATGTTTTTCCTGGCCCTCCATCTTCCGAGTAATGTGACCTTCAGAATCTGATGAGAAACCTTGCATAATGCATCTGTTTATGCTGACTAATCATAATGATGCTCAAAACATCAATACGAATGTCACAAATGCCTCTTTAACTCGAACATGAAGCGAGCTTGCACTACTTTGGAATAAAGTTTCTATGGCTCAGGAGGCAGTACCATGGTTTACAACAATCTTATGTAATGCAGTCAAATCATTATAATTTCTATGGCTCAGCAGCGTACTCTAGTTAGGTACGTTCTTTTAATTAGGTCTGGATTGTATACAATAAGTTGTTATTTCGTTCAATTTTGTTGTTTTGTTTAGTGAGTTCAAATTTTGGTACTTTCTTTTGCTTTAAGGTGATTTAGGTTATATGTTATTTTCAATTATCCTTCCTACTTATCAATTTATCTTTTCTTTATTCTATTTTTTAAGGCAAAATTCAATACATACCCATCTAAACATCAAAATCTGATGTTTACCCACTAATTCTTAATTCCCTTATATATTTGTCCTTGATTAAAGAACCTGTAATTAAGTTAATTCCCTTATATATTTAACTTCTGACGTGGTGGTACATCTTCAATAGAGATTTCAGTTATGTCAAAATCTTTAGCTTCAGTCGGGCTAGCTTGCAATTGGTGAATGATAAAAGATGAGAAATAATTACTGTTAGATTATCTTCTTTCATGGTCAGAGATTAGGAAAGTGTGAGAGTTAAAGGAAGAGATGCGATTGGGATTTTATCATCACAGGAAAAATTAGGGCAGAGAAAGCTTTGCTTCTTTTAGAAAGGGAAATAAAACTGGAAGAGAAAAGTGGTGGGAGAGAAAATTGGGGTAGAGGAAGGTTGCTTCTTCCGAAAGGGAAATACATGATTTGGTGGGAAGGGCAAACTTGTCATTCGTTTTTGTTAATAATTTTCTTTAAAGCAAAATATGTTTATATTAATCTAAAAATCGTTGTTAAGGAGAAATATAAGGGAATTAAGAATTAGTGGGTAAATATCTAAATCTGATGTTTAGATAGGTAAATATCTAAAAAAATAAAGATTTGATGGGTATGCATCCAATTTTGCCATTTTTTTTTCAAGTATAGAAAAAAATTAGGTAAAAAATTGCTTGCTGTTCATAACATGATAGGATTTAGAAGCATGAAAAGAAAACAACCTTTATTACCAAAACTGAAACCTGCATGTTTTTTTGGATTTCTGAACGTGGTGATGGCTTGTTTTAACTTGAATCACTCTAATGCGTGTTTTTATTTAATACTTTTCATGACATTTATAAGTTGACTTAAATTTTAATTGTTTTATAAAATGAATATAATTGAGGTTCTTTAATACTTGAATTTGTACATTTTGATTTTAACCTAGCTAACCAATACTATAATATAACAACTCAAGTACTGGGTTCTTCCCGTTGGTCGGGCCAAATGTGTAATTTCCCTATAATATATTTAATTTGGTGAAATATGTATTTAACAATATATTACCAGAGAGGATGACTATCCTATGTAGAGGAGAAGATTTTGATCCAGAGGTTGATCCCCTGGATATCTTCACAGAGTATGTTCTCTCTCTTTTTCTTTTGCGCTAAGTAATGTTCCTTTTTTTTTTAGTGAAATGGTCTAGCTAGCCTCAAAGAATTATGTTTTTCTTATCTTATGTTGAGATCCTAACCAAGGTGTACTGTCCAATGCATGTTTAATAGAAGCAAGAAGATCAACAAGCGTGCCCTTGTAGAGGTGTTTTCCATCCGAGTCGTTGGAGAGGAACAAGTCTATGTTGAGAAAACTCATGGAGTCATCTTGCTTAAAGGCATCGATAGAAAATGCGTTATCTTCGAGGACTGAGGCGATAGAAAACCTTCCTGAGTCAATTCAGAAGGTTGCTTCACTCTCATTGAGCCTGAATGCAGGGTAGAGATAGAGGATATGCTTGTGATATATCCTTGGTTGTTTGACTTGCTACGTTGTCATTATAGTGCCGGAGAAACTTTGTGGGTGAGGCCCCTTCGTCAAAAACAGATCAATTCATAAGAAGGGGATTTGAAACTACAGTCGGTATCATGAATGTGAACTTTGCAGTGTACAGTGATGGTGTTGAGGCTAAATTGGAGGTTGCTCTTTGTAACTTGGAATTAAGCAGGTTGGTGGAAAGAGAGAAGCCTGTTCAGATATATGGGACAGTTAAAGCCTCTAACAATGTTGTCAACCACTCTTATGCAAAGAGCATTTTATTTTATCACATCACGCGTCAGGAATGTGTCACTCTTGGACTCGGGGCGCATGACAGTGCCGAAATCCCTCTTCCCTTGTCGAAGAGTACAACGGTAGTTCCAAGAAAGTCCATCCTATTTGTTGATATTAGCCTCTACCTTCATTGTGTGCCTCAGGACATATGTGTCATCAACGAATCAGCTGTATTTCAGACCAGGCCAGGGTCAAGCTCCACTCTTGATCTTGTAGGTCACTGTGGCACAATAAAAGTTAAGGCTACTTGGTTGAACTGAAAGGTTTTGTCTGCTTATTTTGTTGTAATTGGTTTGTTCTGTTCTTCACAGTTTGGATTCTCAAAATTTAGTTATATTTTGTTGGGCATTGCAATAACCAGTGTCAAGTGATCCCTCGCCTTTATTTTTTGATGTGATATATGTACTCACGGTCTCGTAGTCCTCTTCATACATTTTTCACATTTGTTTATTTAGGGGTATTTTTCTTTGAAATTCGTTCAGATTCATGATAGATAATTTAGATTTTGTGCATAGTTGTATTGATAGGGAAATCAGTGATAGTTATAGAAGTTTCTTTTTACAAATAATAGCTTCTTTAATAAACCATAAAACTTTTATTATCATATAGAAAAATAAAAGTTACTCTGATGACCACAACCATATTATATTGTAACATAACCTATCAATAGTTGATCGGAAGTGCAAGACAGATTAATTTTTTTTTTTACCGCTTTTTGAAAGTATGACGAGATAGTATAAATTCATTTAAGCTTTCTACGGTGCTTAGGACGGTCAGAAACTTAGCAGGCATTAGGTATATTTGTTTCTTTCCATAAGAAATTTGAAGTGGGAAGGAAGATACTGCAAATTTCCTATTTTCTTTTTTTAAATTCTGATTGCAAATTTGACGGAATTACATAAGTAAATTCGTATAATGTACAACAAAATGGAACCCACATGATACCTTGGTACAAACTTCACAAAATGGATTGAGACGGTAAATGCAAAGAGAAACGTCTCATTTCCTTGACCAATAATTATACAACAGATAAAGCAACGAGTTATACTATTAGTTACTTAGCAAGAGTTCCTAGAGATTTTCAAAAACCACCACAAAGTGGAAAGCAAAGAAAGAAGAAAAGATCTAACTAATCTTCCTAATAGGGATATGAACCACGACCATAATCATACCCATAAGATGATTGTGCACCATAGGTAGACCCAGATCCCTTATAAGATCCGTAATCCCCAAACCGTCGTGTGCCTGGTCCATTAGGATATGATGGGGGCGGATAAACAGATGAGGGTCCAGTCCTCTTTCCCTTGGGTGGGCCATTTGGTGGTACAAAACCCTTCACATATGGATTTAATGCCGCAAATTTCTTTTTCTCTTCCCTCTCTCTTTCATTTATGGCCACCTTTCTCTTAATATTTACAATGTTGAATTTGGACTCAAGCTTACATGTTTCTACACATTTTATCACCGCCTTGAAGCAGTTGTTTTCTACATTGTTTGCTGATTCCTGAAAAACAAAAGAAATATATATGAAACATCTTCTTCCATGTGTGCAAGAAAATAACTTCAAGGGTCGGTTTGATCATATGAATTTTCTTTGGATTAACAATGAAAGAAAAAGTTAAATTTGCTTCTGTTATTTCAAATTAAAATACAAAGGATGAAGGTCAATAGCATGTCTAAGTAAGAAACAATGCCACACCACCAGACAGACAACTCATACCCCCATTACATCAAGAAAGGCTTATTCCCTTTTATTTATTTGTATTTTACTCTGCATCATGCAAAGTTCAAGGAGAAAGGTAAATTTGTGTGTGGGAATGACTGTTTTAGCACAAAACAATACTATACAACCAGTGCCATTATCCACAATGATCAACCTCATTACTCATTGTGGTGGTAAAGGTGCACTCAATTGTACAAGAATTGAAAGTTCAGTACTCAAAATTTTTAAACAAAGAAAACAAAGCTTACAACAGAGGCAGGGGAGCCTTTTCCTGATTTCAGAAAGGCATTAGCTTTTTCTTTTGCTTTTTGGAGATACGACTTGAGCAGATCAGCTGGTGAAATCTGTTCTAACATGCCAGCCTCATGTGCAACATATATCGCCTCGATCTCTTTTCCTGCATTTGCCATCTTGGCAACTACTTCTGCATTCAAAGAAAAAAAAGAAAATGGTATCTTAAGGCAATTTTATAAAGCCCCAATAAGAATGGAATCTCACAGCATAAGCCCCATCTAAAACATGAAAACCATACCATGAACAACCCCTTCTACACCGCATCACCCTTCACCAACCAAAAAAAGAAAGTTGCAATTCCAAAAATTACCTCACCACTCTTTTCTTTCTTAATTCTATGCATATAAACAGGGGTGGAATAGGAGTATTTGAGGCATCTTTATAGCAAATACCAAGTGGAGGAGTACATAGGATGGACTTCATGTTTTACAAGGTTTATACGCTGCAACTCCCATTTTCCTCTTTTTATAGTGAGAGTATGCATCATATCTTTTGACTTTTGCACAGATATACATGATTTCTTTTCTTTTTTTAACTTTTGCAGAGCATAGGTTAAAGCATTTCCCTATTAGACAGTGTAAACATCATGAATAATTAGTTGTTATACAAAAAATGAAGCATACACAAAAATATTCAATAGAAGAGCTTTTGTATTCATTAGTATAATAGTTCAAGTTCAATAGAAGATCATGCATTGAGAAATTCCTGAATTTTACAATATCTAGAAACATTTTATCAAGTGGTCAGCTCTATAATTATAGCTGTACCACCACATCCGACAAATTCTGAAAGAAAATTACCTCCAACTTTATCTGTCACACCAAGCACATGAGCGTATTTTGCAATCTCTCTCCTTTTCCCATGAATCAGAAAAATCCTCTCCAAATATTCCTTTTCAAACCTCTCCTGAGCCTGAAATACACCAACTATTGTCAGAAACAGCTGTCCCTCTGGCCGTCCCGGCTCTGCCTCCCCATCACCTTCAATCTCCCTCTCCATTCTCTCGCCAAATCGTGCCTTCCATTTGAGCGCTACCTCAGCAGCTCTCTCTCTGACACTACTCGCCGCCTCCTTATCATACAGTGGCCTCAGTATCATGGCAAAGATCCAACAGTGCTCCGTCTCTCTCTCCACTTCACTCGACACAAAATCATCAATTGAATCAACCACAAGCCTCGCCGGGTCCACCGCCTCACCCAGTGCTCCTGTTATATCCTGTCTGATCGCATTTATCTCCCTTCTGTTCTCGGAACAGTACCTCCACAGAGTAGAGGCGTCCATGCGCCGACAAATCCAGCTCAGGTCCGTACGGACATCCGTACATGTCGGAGCGCTCTGCGACTCTACCTCAGCTACGATGGCATCTCGGCGAGACTGGAGATCGACGATCGCGGCCGCCTCAGCGTTGGGAATAGACGCCTCCCTTTCGTCGAGGGACCGGAGCGTTTGCTGAGTCTCCGACTCGAGGGTTTCCAAGGATACATCGAGCGACTTGGCGCGCGCGGAGAGGGTTTTCTCGACGGAGTTGAAGTGCTCGGTTAGGGTTTTGGTGATGGTGGAGAGGGTGGTGATGAGGTTTCTATGGGTTTCTAGGTTCGCGATTAGGGTTTGGATCGACTCTGGAATGGGTGCCTCAGTCGCCATTGTTGCTTCTCTCTCGAATTCGTTATCATATTCAAAGTTTAACGGGTTGGATTTTAAATTGGGCT
Source organism: x Bolboschoenoplectus mariqueter (assembly GCA_037678475.1). Classification (NCBI taxonomy): domain Eukaryota; kingdom Viridiplantae; phylum Streptophyta; class Magnoliopsida; order Poales; family Cyperaceae; genus x Bolboschoenoplectus; species x Bolboschoenoplectus mariqueter. The sequence continues at coordinate 2,740,554 of CM075250.1, forward strand.
AAATCCGATTTGGATTAGGCTCATGTTACGGTCAAATCAAGCCTGTTAATTTATGAGCCATATTTAAATGGTAATAGACAACATCAGGCCCAAGTTATTTTAAGGTCAAATGGATTTCATTCTATTGACGACTTGTGTTAAACTCAAGGAAAATGTGGAAAATGTTTGAGATATATCATTATTAGTATTATAATTTATATTAATTTAATTATTTATATAAAATGAGTTATTATTCGTATTAATAATTTTATTATGTAATTTAATTGTTGACAGTATTTTCATTATTCAACTCAAATATCACTAATATAAATAATAACTTCTTTAATATGAATAATAATGTCGGTATTGATTATGATATCAGTATATGAGCTCCGTAAACTTAAATAAATGGACCGGACAAATACTCAATTGATGTGAATAAAAAAATAAATAAATAATTGTACTATTAAGATAGCAATAACAAGCACGAATTAAACACAGTTACATGATGAGTATACTTTTTACCTAACCAGAAAGAAGAAATATTTAATTTATCAAACATAATATATTTGAAGTTCCAATAAAAATTTAGTCTCTTAGATTTTATATATTTTTTCGAAATTATTACATAACATCATGTCACTTTTTCAAAGAAAGGCCGCTATATTTTTGTTCACAAAACCTAACAAAATTTCAAAACGTAAAATACTAATTAAAAAGGCATATATATTTCAAAAAATATATATACATGAGTATACATTTTATGTGCAGACTAAAAAAAGGCAATATAACCTTGGATTTATAACTTACTCGGTTGGCCAAGATCTTTTTTTAATAAGAGATAGAGTATAAATCATTTAAATTTAAATATTTATAAAAAAAATTCATTCAAATTTCGAACTTATAACCTTTTATACGGAGAATATTATTTTTGTCACTAAATCAAAAACTAATTCTCTGATTGGTCCAAAATTTAATTGAACCTTAAAGTTAGCAGAGTCTTTACATGAACAGTAATCTTTTAGGAATATTGTTCCTCGCCACTGTGATTTATATAATTATAAATATGAATTGGTTGCATAATTCCAACCAGATAAGTACAGAGGGGGGGGGGGGTTAAGACATGCATGCTATTAATTTAATTTATGAAAAGTAGTTTTTCATGTTAATTTACTATTCAAAAAAAATTTTCTAACTAATATGTTGGACAATATTTAGTTAGGTATACAAAGAACTAGTCATTCTTTCTGAGCTCACTAAAAGTTGTCTTTTACTTACAAATTAGTCACTAATTTTAATTTTGTCTTTCAAATTATCAAAATTTGAATTCATTCTGGTCAATTTCTTTTGTTATCATTTTCCATCCAAAATATAATGGATCATTAACGACATAATTACCATTGTTAACCAAACTACACATCCTTGCCATCAGAATATATGCCACATCAGAAATTGACAAAAATACACATCAGAAATATTATGTCCATGTCAGAATTGTCAAAATACACATCACTGTCAATAGAATGTATGTTCATGTCAGAATTGTCATGTTGGCAAAAAAGAATTGTTCCTCTTTGCATGTTAACAACACATGTTAACATCATGACACTGACAGTTTTATGGGGATGAAGTGATATAACTAAAAAGAATTTAATGGCTTGTGCAAAAACAAATTGAAATTGAAATTCAGTAACTAAAAATTCTAGTATAAATTGCCTCTCTAAAGTTTTTTTAATATAAAAAAATTTGTTTAGTCTGATGCTCAAGATATGATCCTATATATAAGAAGTTGTATATTTGAAATTTAATATCCGTACTAAAGATGAGATGAATAATTCAAATATTTTTTAATAAAATTTTAATTTATATTTTTTTATAGAAAAACGAGATATATCATTATATGTATTAAATTTACGGCTAGTTAAATCTAATATAAATGTGGATAGTGGTCCCTTGTGCGCCACTTCAAAGAAAAAAGAAAAAAAAAACAAGTACTCTTTTCAAGAACTTTTTATATCCTGAAATGGTAAACCACTTGATTTCATCAATTCATGAATCCTCTTTTATTAATATTTTAGTTAGATATTAAGTGGAATCACATGGAGGTGTCTATAGTTGGTTCAACGAATCCTTTTGAATTGGATTGACCATTCACACTGTTTATTTAGAAAATAAATTTTACATATTTGTCCCAAAAATTATTTAACCAATTCCAAATTACTTTTTGGAACTTGCAAGCTTCAATTTTTTTAAACAACGGGGTTTCTCACTAAATTTTTTTGAAGAGAATTAATTGGTGGGTTATTATTAGCCTTTTTTTTCATTAATCTTTTTTTGAATTTATCTGAAAATGTATTGTCAATATTCTCAAAATAACTATTGTCACTTTACCCCTCCAAAAAAAAATATTCATGTTTTCATTTTTTTTTATTGAATCTGTGCTGACCCAAAATGTTAATAGACTCAATTGAGAAATTTAAAACTAGAGGGATCAAAAATAAAATGAATTCCTCTCCTTGAAGGAATTCAATTTGTGAAAATTTACCTTTTGTCAATTAAACAAAAAAAAGAACTACACTACTACAGTAAACTCTGGGACCAGTTTGTACAATTTTCTCTGTTATTAATTTCTCAAACAAGAAACCATGTGATATCATATTCATAGCATTGTTCATGTTACATCCTTGGATGCTTCTCAGTACTCCTTTTTATACTGTTTTAAACAGTGCTGATATTAATGACCTCCTTGATTTATTTTTAGGAAATTAATTGGTATTTTTCTCAAAGAAATAATTTTTTCAAGGATGTTAGGACACTAATATACAATTTATTAAGAGAAAGTGTACATAGAAGTGCATCTAGACATGATTTTTTTTTGTGTGGAATTTAATTTATAGCTCAATATTAATGAATAATAATAAGTCATAAATTTCTTGTAGGGAGCAATGTGGCGCTAAGAAAAAATGAAAATTTTTTGTGCTATTAATATTGCTAGAATTAAATGAGTATGGGACAGGTGAAAAGTTTAAATTATTTTTATATTGGTTTGTATTTAATGCATAATATGTAAGAACCACCAACCATTAAGAATATCACAAACGAACCAAAAAAAAAAGATGATATTTACAAAAATAACTAAAGAAAAATAATCAACAGATTCCGTTCTAAACTTTGATCTTGAATAATCATCTTTTTTTTGTCTTTTTGAATGGAATTTTGAATAATAAAGTTGAAGCATGAACTTCAACTTTCAAGTATAATAAATGACGAATTAAAATAAAGGGCTCAATTTTTCAAGGCAAGGGACTTAAGAAAATTAATTAATTTTTATGCAGAGATTTAGTTGAAAAACCACACCACATGGGAATTAATTAATTGCCTCATAAAATTCTTGAAAAGACAAAGCATGTGAACTTTAAAAAGGTGAGAGGTGTAAGCATGTGAACTTTTGATGTTTTGCCAAATCAGTGATGACTCAAATGCCACTTTGGTTTACTAGATTACATTAATTACCAAGAGATTATTAGAAAATTGAGTAACCATGGATTCACATCCGCTGTCGTAATTTTTTGTATGATATAAATGCGTGTTATAAGTTTTATATGTATATAATATGTAAGATTTATTAAAATATAAATAAAAAATATTTTTTATAGTTAAATTTGAATCATTTAAATCAAATCAAATCATTTAAATTTACTGATACATTTACTATTATCGAAAATAATGACAACAAATACTCACCCACATCTGTGACTCTCTATATCTCTCTTTCTAAAAATTTCGCATAAGCTACGAAATCGTGAGGGATATCGAACTCCTGATTTTTAAATAAATAACAATTTTAAAACTTTTTTCTAACTAACTGCGCTACAACCCTTTTCTCTCTTTCTCTTATTAATTAAAAGAGGTAGAAATTCCAAAAAACCTTAACAGTCAAACTGTCAAAGTCTAAAAAATAAACGAAGTATTATTTTTATTGGTTAGAACTCTACCTTTTTTATACAATATATATTAGCCATTGCTATACATTTTTTTCCAATATAATTGATATAGCTCTGAGGTAATTTTCATGTCTCATTAACCAATAGCCACACTAATTGTTAATTTACTTGTTTGTTATTAAAAATAAAATAAAATAAAAGTCTGAAACCAACGGTTAAAAGGGGCAATGAGATTCCTCCAACCATTAACAATTTTTTTTTATTTTAATCAACAATAAAAGGTACCTACCTTGTCTTTGAAGTATTCTCCCCAGATTTAAATAAAGAATCAAATTTTTGGTCCTCTCCATTATCTTTAGTACTGGAGATTATCTTATAACGAATTAACAGATGGTAGTTATTATTGTTAGAATATCAAAATCATGGAAAAAAAAATATACTGTAAATTTTTCATTTTGCCATTTATTTTAGAACAATGATTTAGTACATCATATTTTATGATAGAAAATTTAAATAATTAACTTTGTCCATCTGATTAAAATTGAGTAGGGTGTTTTGATTTGCTTTTAAGATTGGAGAATTAGTTTTTGGTTTAGTGGCAAAAACAATTTTTTTTCTTATGGAAAATCGGAAGTTCGAAACCTGAATAAAAGATCCTTTAATTATGAATATTTAAATTTGATTGGTTTGACTCTTACCTTTATCGCAAAAAAAAAAACTAGTACTTAATTTTCAATAAGAAAATATTCAATAAATATGAAACATAATGAAATTACTTTTATAGTCTCTTCATTTCAATTAAAGAAAAAAATATAATAGCGTAATCCAATTAAATGAATATAAACCATCCAACAAAAACTTCATATATGGAAACAATGTTGTTATTTACACTAAATTTATCTCTTTTAACAATTATTTAATATGCACGTCTAGAAAAAACAAAGAAGTTCATTTTTATAAAATTAAGAAGATCTAACTGAACAAAAATAATGAATCAAGTTCTCATATCATATGTTAATTTTTATAATAACTTACTGATGAGAGAAATCTAAAAAAACCAAAATAACTTTATGATCACAATTTTCTACAACTAACATAATTAGATTTTTAATGTCAAACATATGTGTCAAAAAAAATCACATAACTATTAATATAACAAGCAATGCTATGTTATTTTACAAACTATTATCTATTCTTAATTATGAGCCCACCTTCCAAAAATAGTACAAATGTTTAGTTCAATCATTAATTATCAGATGAGTAGTCACATAAGATGCGCTAATCAATTATATGCATCCAACTAAACATGTCATTATAGTAGTTCCATCATAACATAACACCTTCTTTTGACAAAATTTTTTTCTAACTTAAATTATGCATGCAAATTGCATGTTGTATATTACTAGGCAATTTTCGGAAAATCAAGAGGTTCAAACTTTTATAAATGTGAGATTTATAATTCTCTTGGTTTAATAAAAATATATCATAATTCTGTACCAATAATCAATAGTTCATTCTATGGCTTGAAACCCAACTTAGGCAAAGTACATTTTAATTAAAAAAAATATCACCAACAATGAAAGAAATAACTGAATAACACAACATTCTGATATGTTAAAATGGAGAGCAACAACTTCCCAAAAGGAATGGTGAGAAACGGAAGAAAAATAAAACTTCAAAGGCTATTTATTGATGATAGCTAGATCTCTCTCTCTTTTTAATTCTACCTATACTTCCCAACTAATATTAGTCAAATATAACTGCAGTCACATGGCTAACCAAACTGACAAAGTATATTAATTGTAACATGGAAAATCTGTTACTTTATAATTTGAAGAAACATGAAGAGATTTGAGGTCAAACCAAAGAGATGTGAATGTGATCACCGTTCACCTAAGATGCCTATCCTATGAAGGACTAGCCACCAAAATTTGTTTTGGTTGTTTTCATTTTTTTTTTGGGTATTTTTTAAATGTATTTGTTTAATTTATGCTTCAATTATCAGGCAGGTATCCAGTCATTGAGCTAATAATTAATTTTTCTAAATTCAAGTTTATCCAATCATAGACTATTAATGTTTGGTTGGAGGAATCCAGTATTAATTTGATAGAAGTTATACAAATAACACTGTGCAATTATAAGAAATGTTGTGTAAATATTATAATATTTATTCAGAAAAAAAATATGCTTATGTTGTGCAAAAAAAAATATAATAATTTCTCTTTTTGAGACATACATAATGAAAAATGTAATTTCAGATCCTTATCACATTTAAATTTTAACTAATGAAGTCACTATATATATTTTTTTAATTATAATAAAGTGTTGTATTACAGTGGATGACAAATTTAAAAAAATTTAGCCCAAAATTTTAAAATTAGTATAACTTGGGTGTCTACTGCCATTAATTAATTTGATGGTACCAATCTTCTATAAGAAGAAAAATAACCTACAGAAAAAAAACAGAAAGAAGGAGATATGCATGCAGCATTAATCAATTATCAAAATGGTATTTACAAACAACCAAACTCAAACGCTTCAGACATTTTTTATCCTCTTAAGCAACGGCCAAAAATCCATCCCTAAATTACCCCCAAAAAAAAGCTCCAAAAGATCAATTGACTTGAATCTCTTCAAGAACTCTCGACGGCACCGCGAATCTAGCTGAGAACGACCTCGACAAGTTATCCGGCTCCTCCCATGTGGGCCCGTCGTCAAAATTTTGCGCATAACTGTACGGATCATATGGCACTAACCCGGCATTGCCGGGTTTCCTTTGTGTTCTTCTCTTCTCTCTCACTATTTTTCTCCACAGACCACATAACTTGCCGCCTCTAGCCTGTTGGGTAGAGACGTCGTCAAATTGGTCCAACTCTTCATAGCTATTTGTCATCCGGAAGCTACCGCACCGGCACGAACCCTGCCGTTGAATCCCAGGGCTGTAATTCATTGGTGATGGATTGAAGGTTAGGGTTTTGAGAGGTGCTTTTCTTGAGGGGGGGGGGGGGGGGGGGGGGTCTGCTGTTGGATTGGAGGGACTTTATATAGAGAGAAGAGTAAGAGAGAGTTTTGGGTTTGGTATCAAATTTGAAAAAACAAAAAGATAAAAGATAAAAAGAATAGGATAAGAAAGGAGATGCTCCATCACAGGTCAAAGATAGCTGAGTGTGAAAATAGCTTTATTTCTCTTTTCTTTTTTTTTAAAAAAAGAAAAAGAAAAATTGTGTGAACTGTTTGAGTTCCAAGCAAATGATCTTCTGTTGCATCATATTGTACTGTACAGTATACAACAGATGAATTATAGAGAATATTTTTTAAAATTTATTTTGTATAAATTTTAATATAATTAAATGAACAATACGTTATAGTAGCATAATAAATGATAAGAATCCCTAGCAAATGGCATTTAATTTATCTGTGGCCTTATAATCATTATTTGTATTTGTTTTTTTTTATCTGTGATTGATGATTGATTCACTTGCCCATAAGCTACACTATTTTCAAATGATGCTGGTTTGTCCCTCTCCAATTATATCATATTGTATAAAAATAAAGTTATTTTAAGGAGAGACTAAAAGCAATTCTCTATACTTGCAAAATATCAATAATTTTCTCATGCTAATTTAACATAAATCTAACTTTATGGTAAATTCGTTTAATATCTTAAAAAATAATTTTAAAAGAAACTAAAAGAATGAAAGTGTAGATGTATTTTTCATTATTTAAAAGAGCATGTACCAAATACACTAATTTAGAAATCGTTCAACTCTTCATCAAGAAATCTAAAATTTTTAACATTTAAGTTCTATTAATTTTTTTTGAATGACCGCTTCAATTTTAAATTGATCCAAATTTATTACTTGTCATATCTAAATGATGAAAAGGAATATCTATAGTTTTATAATTTCAATTTAAAAAATATATATCTATTTGGATAATTTATACATCCATTTTTTATGATACATTTAAATCTTATAATACATTTTTTTTAAAATACTATTCAAATTAAAAAAATTAAAATGTAGGTGTATTTTTAATTACTTAGATAGAATATGTATCATTTTTTGAATTAATTTAGAATTTAATTAGTCATTCATTAAAAAATATTAAAACTTCACTATTAAAATTTTAAAATTATTTAATAGAAGATAAAATCTCTTTCAAATTAATTTAAATTTCATATATATTCTATCTAAATAATTAAAATACATCTATAAAACAAACAAAAAAAGTGTCTTTTTCTGCTCATAAGAAATCATTTCTCATAAGAACTTCCTAGTGCTTCTTCAGGTGACATCATACATTTCTCATAAGAATTCAATTTGTGTTGTTAATGAAGTGATTTGGTTGGAGCCGGACGAGGTGACACGGTTGGCATTCCGACCTCCACTTCAATCTTATAATATATATACAAACCCGTGTATCATTTCCTGTGATGAGTCGCTGAAGCCTAGAATTACGATACATTCTAGGTATATTATATGTTATTTGTAGGAATTTTTTAGATCGACTCATTTTGGCAATATTTAACATCAGTGATGGCAAGAATCAATTGTCTGAATGTCATTTACTTTATGAAATAATGAATTTAACGTTAGTGTTTAGTTATTTCATCTCTCTTATCTAATCGAATTATTTAAAAGTATATTTTTTTTTAAATCATGTTCATACTTTAAGAGCTAAATAGCATAATTCATTCCGTAACATGAGATTTTATAAGAGCATCTCTAAATAATAGCAAGGCATTAGGTTTAGTTCGAAATTGAAAAATCATTTTAAATTAACTATTTATGAAAAAATAGATCTTATCAAATTGTTGTGACTGACATCAAAATATAAAAAAGTTGTTAGATTAACAAATATATGAGGCTAGTTTTCAAAAAAAAAAAGAGTCTCTGCTAACTTCAATTGAAAGCAAATTTTAAAACTCACACAAGAGACTTCTATGAAATAAGTTGGCTTTAACTTCTAAAAATCTATAAATTCACTGAAAAGTCTAAAAAAATATGATAAACTTCCAAAAAAATAATTTTAATTCAGAAAAGCCATCTTCAGATTTCGATTTATCCCTCCAGCCATCAATTAAAGGCTTGAGTATAAGGTCACTGCTCCGGATAAAAAAAGGAGAGCCGTCTCTCTTCCGTTCGGAGTAATAAGCATTGGTTTCGTACTGTGATCGACTCGCCACACAACCTTACATGCTTAAAGAGGACACAGAAAATCAAATTATCTGGCAACGGGGTTGGCACTCCGTATAATGATCAATTAATAGTTTTAAATTGAATGGGGCGGCGCGGGGGCCCCTAAATGGTCCTAAAGTAATAAATACCTTTAATGATGTATCCGTTGTAGCCCATGGTAAGGATTTCATTATTTTTTTTAGGCCCATTTGTTTATTGTCAAATCCCCGGGCCCACTTCCAGATCTACATTTTCAGTGGTTGGGAGGAACAGAGAAGCAAAACAGAAAATTTCAATTTTCACCTCGGATCATGTATGTTTGTTTACAAATTACAATTAAAGGCATTCAATGGACTGGTAAATGATTATTGTCTCTGCATTATTGGCATTTTTCCCCACTTTATCTGAGATTAAGGATGATTTAACCTAATGGGTTGAGTTGGTACAGAGGTATATTTTATTTGAACTTAAATTGGTCAATAATTGTCCTTCAAAAAGAGAATGCTCCTTCTAGAGAAATGATGAGGGTTTGTTCTACAAAGATTAGACGCCAAGCATATGAGGATAGGACAATTGTTCTTAATTAATATTGTTTAGTGGGTAGAGCCCACATTAGCATCATATGGAATTTTGGACAGCGTATATTAGATTTCTAGGTGGTCTATTTGTTAAACATCTTTTCTTTGATAGAGAGACTGGCTCAAGACTATGAATTTATTAGGCAGTCAAGGATTTCCTGCGTCCTTTCATTAATTTGATATACAATTATAGATACCAAAATATGATAACGACGTACTAAATATAATTTTTCTGTACTTGGGCAGTGTTCTTCTCTTTAACCTCTGCTAAAGTATAAACAAATATGTGCTGGATCTGATTAAGACCTTCATATTTCTTGCCTCAGCTAGTTGCTAACAGTTGTTTTCAAACATCACAGAAGTAGATTTTTAGTCATCTGATATTGAAAAGAAGTTATTTCAATTGGGTTTTTCCTAAAGTTACTTTAGAGATGAAAAAAAAGTCACAAAGAGAAGTGGCAAACATGATCTAATTTGCCAGAGTGGCACCAGTACTAACAATTATCTGCTACTATCAATAAGCTCTGCAAAGTGATAGCTGGATCTACAAGTCTGATGTTTTTCAATTTGCTAACCACTGTACCAAAAATATGCTTTGAGAGGGGAAAAAAAATATATATATATATATATATATAGATATAGATAGATAGATACTAGCATCAGCACTACCATTCTCTGCTTTTAGCCTTTTATAATACACGACTTCATATTTCACCGGAGTACTTGCAGAGGTTAGAATAGCCTACACAACAATTTGCGTATATAGAGGCATAAACAAATAAAGGACTGCTAGGGGATTTAGTTAATAAACAAAGGCTTTTAACCAAGTATTCTGATAATTAATCAAATAACAATTAATTTTATCCTTTTACTACACAGTATAGTCACTTGGAATTAAACTAGCAATTAATATTTAAGCAAGAGCATGTCTATCTTTATTTCTGCCAAACCTTCTGTTAAATTAACTAAAAGAAAAGCACAAATCCTAAATGATATTAAGAGTTGTCGTTTCATGTCAAAAGCCAATAAAGCACTATACAATACCAAAGCAGACAAACATATTAACCCTAACGAGGCAAACCAAGTATTTCTTCCCTAAGAAATAGCTATGGTGCTTTGTTAGCCAGCTATAATTTGCAATTACAACAGAATACATCATCTTCATTCTATTTTTAAGGGTAAATTATGCTCCTCCAATTTGTTGCTAGTACAAAAAAAAACAGAGAGAATCCAAGTATTTTTGTTTTTCTTACCTTTCTCTTTTGTTAGAAAACCGAGAAGTTTTGAAAAGCATCCAAACTGGTGGGGAGCAATCCACTAAAGCCCATGCTGTCAGTACCACCAACTGATGGTCTAGAACAAGGGACTGCACTCTCAAAGGGGCCCACAGGCTCCAGCTGATACATGCAAAAAAATAAAACAAATAAAATCCTTGCTCACTATCTAAGAATAACTGAATATTCTGTATGTATCTTAACTAACTTACACCAAATTATAGAGCTCACAGCTCATTTAAAAAAATACCCTATCAAAAGTATGTATTATCTGTTTTTTCATGAATTGGTGACTTGGTGCAAGGATTTCAATCGGGGTTTCAATGCCGCTTTTCTTCTAGTAAAAGCATACTCGGAAGTTAATTTCAGTTCACACCAATTCATCACAATTCATTCATTTTGAAAGAAATATCTAGTCTACTCAACAGTTCCATTGTTGCTTCATCATCGAATTTTGGCAAACATTTGAAAATGGAAAGCAACCAAATACTACAACACTTCAGGTAAGTCCAGGTACCATCATGTACCAACCAAAGTTGCCATTCTAGGTTGAAAACCACAACAGCACCATTGGATTACTTGGGACTCTCAAAGGATAAAAATGTAAATAAGTTTGTTCGAGGGTAGATATACAAATTCACCAAAATAGAAGTATCTAAGATCGGTCCAACTACCAAGGATAAATCCAATTTGGCAAGAAGGTTGCTCTCTTCTTTTGGAGGCATCATCTGATTCTTCCTTTCTGCATTATCTACATTATCTGTCTCAATAGTAATTCCAGTTTGCAAATCAACCACCCCCTGCATATAATGCTTGCAAATCAGTCCTCAAGCAAAAACCTACCCTACTAACACCCCACTTTTTTTTTTCTTTGGGGGGGGGGGGGGGGGGGGGGGCGCATTGGTAATATGAAGACCACAATTGAGAGAAGCCCAAACGGCAAAATTCAGAAACTGAAAAATTCACGGCCGTTGTCTGAGAACTTGGTTTTCGGTTTGCATACTTCTAGTTTATCCTCTGAACTCGCTTTTCTTACACACGATAACTTTGGCAGCCAGGAAACATGATCTCAGACAAACAAACCAAAAGGTATTTTACAGTGTAGAATCTTTTGAAGTTCAGATACTCGTATACAGTTTCTAAAGGTTCAAATAGTCTAGGTCTAAGTGATTTCTTTGAACCAAATTCAAGAGGCCATTTTTCAGTTTCACAACAAAATTACTTTAAAATGACAATTTTAAAATACCAAACAGAAACAAATCATATAAGGAAACAACAGAATTTTACTTGATTTAAATGTTGCTTCAAAATTCAAAATTTACTCGGTAGAAATTACAATAATACCTCGCTGCAAAGTGCATCTTTACATTGGGCATGTTCAATCCCTGCCGAAGGAGCTGAGTTCTGAACCGCAAATGCATGGCATGTTTCTTCACCATCCCATATGGAAGGGTGATTTGTAGCCTTTGGTGGTCCCACATGATTATTTAATGGTTTCTGTCCTGCAATCAGAGCACCAATGGCAGCATCAAACGAGTCACATGTGATGGCAGACTGAAGCACTTGCAAGTTCTTGTTTTGTGAAGAAGGGTTTCCTCCTTCTAGATATGGTGATGCCTCAGACAACAAGGCACCAAAGCTCATGTTGGAAATAAAGTCAAGCCATGAAGGAAGTGGTGCTGGTTTGCATGAAACATAGTTCTGCTCCACAGATTTCAAAGTAGCACAAAGATCAGTGAAAACTTTTTCCTAAAAGAGCCACAAAAAGTGTGGAAAGATGTTTAAGAGGGGTCTGTAGCTTCTGTAACAACTATTGAATTGATTGTCAAACAAGAGGCAACGGGGAAATGGTAATTTCAGGTAAAGTTGAAAATTCTCAAATTATAACATCTTAAACTCATAGAACAGCAAAATGAGATATTTGTTGTGAATAGGATATCCCCAGAAATTGTAGGATTGCCCCAGAAAATGAACAATATTCTTTGCGCTGCTTACATACCACTTCTTGTCAAACAATGTCCAAAATACTCCTACTCACTTTCTATCTCCGATAAGGCAATATATCATGAAGAGATTAATTTCAGTACATGAATGAATAATTGGAAGTGTTGCAAGATATACATTAAGAGGTGTTATAATGGAACATAAAAAGTATGTTAACTATTTCAGCCTAACATGGAAAAAATTTCCAGAAGTAGCTGAGATACTTTTCATTACCAATATTCAGGAAGAGATAATTAACACACATACCTGTTGTGAACCCACGGTGTTGTTAAATGATAACTCATTCAGACTAACAGATCCCTTTTCTCCATTCAAATCAGGAAGTGAAGTGAGGTTTGTCTCAGTTACCCTCTTTTTCAGATGGAAGTTCTCTTCAAGCTGAGGTAACGATCTCTTATTGGAAGCAGATTCAGGGTTTGAGAAAAAACCATATCTGTGAACAGAAAACAACGAAGTTATGGACATTGTACAGGATGTGAAGAAAGAAAAATATCTTGAGCACTACATAGAACCGTAATATAACCAAAATACACTACAAAAGACATCATTCGCAGAGCAACAAAATTTAGAACCTGCATCTGTTTCTATTATGTACACCCTATTATAAAAGGAACTATTAAAAGCCCTTTCCAGTAAGCCTACAACTTTACCAAACTTAACCCTTCTAGCTCCCTGACAATTGCCAGGATGTATAATTAGACCGCTTCCAAAATTTACAGGGATAATGCACTGACCCAAATTCTAAATATAAAGAATATTTTGAGGTTTTAAAAAGAAAAGGTACTAAATGAGAAAGTCTTTTCTAACCTTAGGCGAAAAACAGAGGGGGTACCAATCGCATTATATACATCAGCTGCTGTTGTATGGGTATCATTTAAAGTCCATCTATGCACTTCAACCAAATTGTCAGGCCTAGCATTATAAGGAAAAAGCATAATCACCCCAGCTGTAGCACTGAAGTTGCCTATCCATTTCTCCGCCAGGTGCTTCACAACTGAAGAAATTTTCTTATTTGTTGTCAGAGTCAATTCCAGGTAGGGGTTATGGTCATTCTGTGAATTGGATTTTACACAAAAAAGAAAGTTCATGAAGCTCTGAAAGAAATAAAGTTTAGCTTTACTTAACATATATGACAAAAAAACATTTCAAGTAATATTAGATGTATGAAATGCAATCACAAAAAAATGAAAAAAGAAACAGAAGTTAGTAAAATAACCTGCTCTAGTATGTTCTTAGTTTCACAGTTAATTGGAAAAAGTTGGAGCTTGAATTTTCTTGAATCCGTCAAAGACTGGATCAGCATACAGTTAGGATCAGCTGGAGATGTAATTAACTTCTTATTGCATCTGTTACTGGCTTTACCTGGAATTCAAAATTTTCTTCAAGTTTTACTACAAGTAGAGTGCAACAGGCAGTCTGCACAGCATGAAAAAATAAATACCAAGAAAATGTACCTGGGATTTTAAATTTGGGCTTGCTAGGTTTTTGTATATCTGCCTTAGAATGCTTGGGTTTTACGGCCACATCAGTTGCAGTTTCACATTCATTAAGCGCAGCTTCCATTTTCTTTTCTTTCATCAGATGTTCTTAAAGATAGACGACTTCCAGGCAATTCAAATTCCTACAATAAAATGGAAATAATAAAAAACAAACCCAAAGCACTATCAAAATCTAAAGCACTATTATACGAGGATATGACATCTTTTCTTTTTTATAAACCTAGAATATTGCACCGAAGTTAGTTGACTGCTCTGGTACCTGGTACTGGTATGTACTGAGGGCAAAATAAAATTTCAAGAAACTGATTCTATAAAGTTTTTTTTTTCCCTGGAACTCATTTTTCTTAAAAATGAAACTCCCCCCAAATAAAAGAAACAGTTTCAATTATAGGAAATTTGTCTCCTACAAACTAATAAGCATGAAGTAGAATCACAATACTAGCAGAATGAAAGCATGAAAACACCTCAAAGCTTGCAAACATGTAAAAGTAATTCTTCCCATTCCCCTCAATTAACATCATTTCATCTTATGAAATTACAAGTCAGGAGCAAGGCTAACAAAGCTCCACCCCACTCTTCCTGTCTTACAAACTCGGGACCAGACCACAAAACAATTCGCACAGTATAAAATAAATTAGATCTATTTGGTCAAAGATAAAGCAATATCCTATACCTTGTTCTCTCCTAGATCGGACACCTAATCCCCAATCGGAAACCCTAGATTCGAACAGACGCACTAAACCAGCCAGCTTGAGACACGGAGAAGCTGACCTATAGCTCGAGAAGCTCACAGGAGACTCCAAAGAACAAGGGTAGAGAATAATTGAGGCAATTCCTTGGATCGATCACCGAGTATAATACGAGATACGAATTTGAGCGAGAGAGGGGTGGAGAATGGAGAGGCGCCAATGGAAATTTCGTGTTCAATTTTTCACTGGTTTCTATTTCTTGAATTGCCGCCAGTGATTCTTGCTTATTTTATTTGCGCTTGGTGATTTTTGTAATCGGATAAAGATCCTTTAAAGGGTGCGGATTTTTGTAATCGGATGAAGGATCCTTTAAAGGAACCCGACTTCCCTGTTGCGGCTAGGAATTAGGATAGACACACAAATGTTGTTGCTTGTTTCTGACATGTGGTCCCAATCCACAAGAAACTTAACTGGACGAGGCACATGGGCCGTGTAAATTTACAATTTGGGCTGATATGTCAGTGCCATTAGGCCCATTACCGTTATTCTCATCATTCACCAGAGAATCGGGGCGTTCCAATGCCTATCAGACCATAATAAACAAAATCACTGATAGATCATCAAATCTGATAATTTGCACGATTATTAAAACGTAAGAGCGAAGTATAAACTTTTATGCCATCGAATAATTATTTTGCTCATCGCACTAAATTTTGATCCAATGAACATTAAAACTCCCCCGCTTCCTAGTCACCAGTGCCAAACTGTCTACTACTTTGACCAGCCTAACAGTTGATGAATCATCATCTTTCAATTTTCAACCATTTAAGTTAATTCAAATTTTGAAACATACATTTTTAAAAAGTATTTGTAACTAAAATTATATGCAGATAAAGAATACGGAACTTAGAATGTAAGAATATTTTTTTTTGTTTTAAATCAGCTTCCAATATCCAGCGTTCTTAAAAATAAAATTTTTGTCTACAGTTTGACATCATATTTCATATCAGTATTTTGAAAATAAAATTGACAGAAAGTTTAAGCAAGTTTTATGGAAATTTGATAATTAATTTGACATAATAATCAACTTTTGATACAATAATAAAGACAGTCCTTTAGGTGAGAGATTGTTGATTGGAACCCCAACTAGAAAATCTCTTATGGATGTTTGAAGTTGTGATAAGTCTTTGTCAGTCCTTTCTATCATTTTCTTCATTTTAGATTATTATAAAAATAAATATAACTATTAAAACATTTTTATGTAAATTTTACTCTCTCTCTCTCTCTGGTTTTTATTTTGTTTAATTGAAGTCTAGTAGATAAAACCTACTACTACAAAAGAAACGGAATTAACATTGCAAGCTATCATGTTTTTAGTTCGGTATCTCTAAAGTGGAGTTTTGATTTTCTATTGCGCAATATTACTTTATAATAACATACGAACAAATGAATTATAAAAAAAATTTAGATTTATTTTATATAAATCTCAATGCAATCAGAAATGTATCATGTTACATTGTATAATACAGCGCAACTAAGTACATGAATTGTTAAAATTGAATTTGATAGAGTTGCGATGAAGTCTCGGAAGAGTGCTGCAATTTGATATTAGAATAATTTTTGCAACTGCCAAATTTGCATGGTATTTTCAATTAAAATACCATCATAAATCAGTCATTCTTCATCCTTATGTTCATTTTAGTTTTTTTTTTCCTAGTTCATGCTTTATTTGTACGTCACAAAAAGGCTATTCTAGATCTCACACGTTATTGCACAATTTGTTTTCTTTGGTTTCAAAATGGTATGCCCCTTCTCATGCAAAATGTCACCATAACTGTTTTTGGATGAGACATTGAGACTGCTTATATATATATATATATATGTATACTTAGCATTATATTCATTGTCTTCCTTCTGTGCATATAACATATCAAAAACACAATGTTTCTTTTTTACATCACATATTCACGTGAAATTGTAGAAACAGTCTGCAATGAGTTATTGGTGGAAATCTAAAGTTGCAAATTTAAACTTCCTTTTTAGTAATGTTGTTTCTTGTCTAGATTTTGTTATCTTGATAGAAAACTTTGTTTGGTTGAAACATTTCTTACGACGCATTATTTGCACTTGACATAATCATATATGTGCTCCAATTTTATCATGTATTTGGAATTTGGATAAATCGAAAAACTATAACAAATTCTGAATGAATATAAAAAGAAGAAAAGAATTGTTGATGTTGTTACACTTTCAAACTGAAGTTGTAAAATAGTACAAAATATAAATTTCCGAGTTCAACATACATATCATACGAGGCTATCACGTTATAGACAAAACAGTTTATGGAAAATTTATCAATATGTATTTATTTAGACAAGGATTTTATATAAACAATAAGTCAGTCTTGAATATTCAAAAAAAGTTTCTTGTCAGTCGTAATTTAATATGTTGAAGAAAAAAAACGTTGGATGTATGTGATATGAATAAATAGTAAATTACTCAAACTTGGATTTACTTTTGAGCTGGAAATTAATGATATATGCTCGTCTTATGCCACAGAGATGGAAGAAATAATAAGTAATAATTATTAATTTATTTCTTTTATTTCTTAAACTTTTTTTTTACCTTGTTATAGCAAAAATGCCGTGTCAGTTGAACTAACTAAAGATACGAATATGTGAGCTAACTACTTAAATTTTTCTTTAACCTTGTTTAGTTCAAAATAGTCAAATTTGTAACAATTTATTTAATTTTACATTTTCCTCTATACCAACTGCCAGTCTTATTGACACAATTTCTTATATACCGAGTATTTTTTTTCACTTCAAAATAATGGCTTACCTATAAATTATTTGATTTTTGTTACTTCTTATTGAAACTTTATCATATTAACAATTTCAGCTTCATTTTAGAGAAATTTTGCCTTAGGATCAAACTTTTGTGTTAGTAAGTTGGCAAATTTATGTGTTTCTTCCTACGTTACTCATTCTATTGAGAAAAATAGTAGTAATCGACCTAAGCTCATATGTTAGCCAATGTTTTAGGGTTAGCCCTGAGTGTTTTATTATTATTATTATTTGAAACATTGAGTACTTTAGTATGCACTTAATTGATAGTCATGTTAGATTCTGTATGTAACTAATCATGGTATAAGAATGAGCAAAAAGAAATAGAAAACATATATGCATAAGCTGATTTTCCCAAAAATTAACAGGTCGTGTTGATTTTTGTGGCACGATAATTATCACTTCCATGCATCTTTATATATACTAAAGGAATGGTGCCGAATTGACGAAATATAAATTTTTATTACTAAGTTTTTATTTAATAAGAATAACAAGTTACTGCATTAACTCGTATCTACAAAAGGAAAGGCCTAGACCATTCCTTTGCACCTACCTTGTTCACATAATTAGGTCTATTTCTTACAACAACACTAGAAAGAGTTCCTCTCACAACATCAACAACTAACAATAAACTCTTACAACAAATACTTTGATGTTTCGCCAAGATTAGCAAGATGGAAGTTTACAACACGGAACTTTGCATACAATGACATAAAATAATTTAACCTAGAAAAAAACCTAATTCCTTGGAAGCTTCATCAAGGAAAGAGAGTGTCAAGCCGGTGGCCTGTCTGCTACGCGCCTCCCATTTGATGCACCTCTCAATATCCGTATGCCAATTGATGACAAGACACTTGTATGAAGACGCCCCATTTATGCCTTCTCCATTGAGTAATTTTCCAGTTTTCATGGGACCTTTTTGCATAATGTCACGGATGATTGACATACTAAGAGCACGAACATGTGCACTAGGGTGCGAAAGGCACCGTATCGTGGCTGACAGACGACACTGCATCATATAAAGGAAATCAAAGTCAGAACTGTTCTTATTTCTAATCAGATAAGTTTACTCATCCCCTGCTAAGTGCTAAGTTGTTTAATTCATGCTACTGGAAAGGCAAGTGGAAGCTTAAAAGCTAAGATGTCCGAAACAAAATATACAAAAAGCACGAAATTGGAACATTAGCACATTAATGATGTCTGGTATTATTATGCACTGGTTGATAACTTACCTTCAGTAGATTGGAGAGGCCATCAGCAACGGAGATACCAGTTTCACCCCATTCAATCACAAGATGCACTGCTCGAGCCGTCACTTCTAATAACTGCTCATAAGGTACTTAATCAGCACAGGAAAGTAATAGTACTTTATAAATAAGAAATTGCATCCCTGGCTATTTAATATGAAGAAAATGTAGCTCCAACCCTCCAACATATGTCAAATATATTGCAATCCTACAGAACTTCAAAACGACTTCATATACCTTTCACTTCCTATGTTTCATCGATGATTTAGGGACTGTTACAATTACCATATACTTTGGAAATTATAGTGTGGTTCAAGCAGTAAATTACAAGAATGCCTTTCAAAAGGTCACAAGTTCAAGCCCCCACAAAAGCACAAAAAATGGATGTAAGACATGAACCTTTCTCCATTTAACAAACAAAAAGACCTTGTATTTCATCTTTTCAAAACACTGAAAGTTTATGGGTTTCTTTCACCAACATCTTTTCTGGACTTTCACTTTACCTCTAATTGAGGAAGAGTACATGCTTCACCATCTACCAGCATCCCATCAGTGGCCCGAAGTAGGAGATCTGAAGAGCTTGCCAAAATAATCAACGCCTCTGGACTGTCGTGGTTTCTCATCAGCTCAACAATTAATTTAACTATCCGTTGGTTGACCCGCCACATGCTCTGACCCTGCTCATCATCCCTCGCTATCCATGGCTGTAGATCTTTCTCTGCCTACGCACACATGCAAGTCCAGAAAAGTGACTGAAACTATTGGTACTTTTTCTGGGAAAACGAGTTCATAATCTTTTACATGCTTGTTTGGTTTCAGTTTATAAAAAGATATCGGCTCAGATGAGATTCTAAGAAAAATGCAATATTCATTTAGAGTTGTGAACCATCTAATTTGGTCAGCTGCAGGCAAGCATCTAAAAGAATGCAAAGGTCTTTCAGTTTTACAAGATTTCAAGAATGGTTTTGATTTCCTTTTGACTGGGAAAAACAACAAGGAGCATCTAACAAAGTTAATTAAAGAGCTTGTTTTATTTTAATGTATAACTGTTGATAGGTATATAATTAATGAAGTAACAGAATTTCACATACAAATGTGCAGTTAATTAATGAAGAATTGGTACATGCCATTAGGTTGTTATGCCATGAAAGATCTGCTACAAGAAAGCCTGACCCACATATTCTCAGCCTCTCAGGTTAGTTTTGGAAGTATCATGTGGGGCATATCAAGATGACAGGAAATAATGAAATTCTTGGTATGGTACATGACCATTCAAATGAAATGTCAAATAGAGAGTTAAAGACAAAGTCTTGACCTGTAATACAATAGCTGTTGATGCTTTCGTTGGTGAAGCTGAAACTACATCACATATTGCATCTACCACCTAACCAATTCATCATTTTAACTGTCAGTTAATATTACTAATATTATTACTTGTACAGGAGATATGAAATCAATACACCTAAGATAGTAAATAAAGCTACCATATTATAAACTGAGATCAATACTGTACTTAATGTATAGGTTCTGTATACTGTACCAGTTGTTTGGTGCAAAGAAACTATTTCCCAATTAGAAAAAGACAGAAGTAAAATGCTACCTTCCTCCAACCCTGGTGAGCTGATGTACTCTCAGCACACATTTTTGTTTCAGGAGCTGCAATCAATTTATGCCACAACAGGGAAACCACAGAAAAACATAGCTCCTGTTTCTCAGCTAGAACAGATCTCAAGAAAGCTAGGGACCGACAATTGTAACCCCCGTTTCTATCCATTGTCAGGAAGTTAGCTAGGTCTGATGCCTCCATTGGCAGGCTTGATATCGCCTTTCCTGATGTGCTTGCCACCTCATTGCATTGCATGTAATTCCCCTTGGGTTCTGATGAGGTGGCTGTGTCCTCTTTTCCTAGCAAGTTATTAGTTCTATGCCTAGATTCGGTGCATGATGGATTATCTCTTTTCATCGGTGTCAGAATTAAGGTTGCTTCCAGTGGCTCGACCTTATTTACAATGGAGGAAACCGTTTTCCCATGAAGGTCAATTAGATGGTAGAGAGAAGAAGCTCTGGTAAAAATCTCAGGATCCCATTTGCAATGCATTAAGCTTGACAAGGCATTCATGCATGCTTTCGACCTGCGAAACAATTCCGACACATGGGCTGCAACCATGGCTGCAGCTACTATCTCGTCAGAACTATAGCTCCATGAGGTACCAACTGATGAGGGTTTCAATGAGAAAAGGGCCTCCAGAATCCCTAGTATTCTACGTGTATGCAGGATTGCACAGCCAATGCTGGTTTGTAGCTCTGCAGTAAATCCATTCTTCCCCTTTCCATTTTTTGTAACCTTTACAGAAGCTTTGGAATTTGAATGGTTCCCATTTTTGGAAATCAAAGGGAAGAGCTGAAGTTCACAGGAGAGTGCACAAACTGCTGCTAGAACATAGGAATCAAAAGTGGCAACAGGACCATGCCTTTTCTTGTTTCTGCTTCTAGCCAATGAGGTCCCATTTGTTAAATTCAATCCATTGGCAGATTCCTCAGAGGAATTGAAGTCAACTCCAGTTGGCTTTTTGCTTCCCCCAGGCAATGTCTCATGACTGACAGAGACAGTCAACACAACAAATAGCAATCTAGAAGCGAGGTCCATGGAAGCACGTGACTCTAGAAACAAAGAATGGATCATGGTACGAAGCTCAGCTGCAGCTAGATTCTTGGTGGTTGACCACATGCTCCCCTTTGGCTTTGTAGATTGTCCTGTGGAGGTTTCTATTGGGAAGGTACGTCTGAGTATGGCTTCAACAGTTGCCACAAATATTCTTATGAGGCATGCTTCTGACGGGCTACCACGCGGAAGGTATTCCAGCACTTTCAAAAGTGGTAAATAAAGGCTCCAGGAAAGAGTGGGAGGTTGAAGTGGAGTTGCCACCACAATTTCTGGCAAGTCGACTGCAGAGGAACTGAGAGGGAGAAGGCCATAAGCGGCTTCCCAGATTGTGCAAATTCGCCATTCAACTTCAGGGCCATGTGCACATAGCAGGGAGGCAATGCCTTGAGCCGTGGCATCAATTGTGGCTTCTGATGAGGGAACTTCTAGCTATTTGGTTTAAATTGACATCAAGAGATAATAGTTAATTATATGCTTTTTTTTTTATATATAAGGGTCCCCGTTAACCCCAGCATTTATTCCTTTTCAAATGCCGCTTGCAGGATTTGAACCTGCGCCTCACCATAGAGAGGCAATTATGTGCTTATTTAGCAAACAATATGCAGTCCCACATGTTTTCTTTTGTTAACTTAAACCAACATTTCTCATACATGGAGATACAATATTGGGATGTAGATCTACTAATTATCAACATTTTTGCCCTTGCATTAATGAGTATTTTACCTGAGTTTCAATTGCAGATATCTAAGCAAAGATATGCATTGATTTTAGACTACAAGTTACTAATTTGTAGGAACTGGTTATTTCACATCAGCAATAATGAAGAATTTCAAAGGTCACTTGGTTATCTCCTGCTCAACTTACCTCTTTCTTCCTTTAAAAAAAAATCCAGTAGGTACAAGCAATAGTATGAGAAAAGCTGGCTGTTAATTACAATTTTGGAAAAATCCCACAAGAGCCCTCCGAAGTAACGAGCAATGTGACAGAAAATTAAATGAAAATCATAGAAATTTAAGTAGTTATCAGCAGCCCTTTTACCTGTTTTCTGTAAGATGAAATATAACCGCCTAGCGGTTCATGCTGCACCTCAATGCCTTCAGCAAGCCTCAGTGGAGGGAAAAGCAATGTCGGCTGAGAAAGAATCCGGAAAAGGAGAGCTGCGGCGGTATCTGCAGCAATGCCAGCTCTCATTGACATCGCAGTCCCAATCGCACGTAGAAAATGCAAATGCATCCAGTTTCTCGGCAACTAGAGTAATATAATAAGATAAACTTTAGTCAAGGACTGATGCACTTGGAGTGTACTAGTAGCTTGGCCAAGACAAGAATCTGGTTGCACTAAGGTAACTTGCGTAATTAAAAAAGAACAATAAATTATTGCAATGGCACACTCACAGAGATATTGTAGAATTTTTTTCCTAAATTTGAGAAATATGGTTTATATACATAATGCAAATCTAAACAGTCGCAAATACCAGACCAGAAAACCATATTTTACAAGTGAAAAAGAAGAACTATAAAAAGTTTTGAGAATCATTCCATACCCTCATGCCATTTGCATAATCTTCAGCTGCTCTGAGGAGTTCAACAAGTTGCACAGCTGCATCCAGTGCATCTGGGGCCCATGAAGGGGGTGCCTCAAGGAGCCCAAGCAGTAGCCTCTGTGTTGCACTTGGAGTAGCAATCGCATAATATCTGCCAGATAGGAGACAATTATAACAAAAGTCCTAGTTAAAGTAACAACTATAACAAACGTCAAACATCCATATCCTGGAAAACTAAATATGTAGGTAACACTGACCTGTGAAATAACCGAGCATATGGCTCAAGAGGAGGCAACCCTGCCACAAGATGTTCGTCCAAAGGAGTTGTGGGTGGTGGAAGTAGAAGTGCAGGAACAGCAGCCGCTGTCAGATGTGCAGTTTCATATCGAGCCACCTCCTCATCACACACACTTAAAATTACTCCAGCGCCATTTGCCACTGCCCATCTTGGAGTTGACGGCATTAACTGGGGATGCTTCCCTGACCCACGGCTACAAGCTGATATTGCAAATAGTATTTAGTCCGAAATTTCCAAGTTCCAGTTGATGAAGATTTGAACAGATTTAAGTAAACTGTTCTGTAACCATCAATTGGGGGTTTGGACAGTTTTAGGTCAGGTTAAATCCAGTCTGAGATGGTTTTTATTCCAGGCCAAGATAGTGTCAAGTCCTGCGGATTAGGTTCAGATCATTTTGTGTTGTAGCTTGGTATTAAGTTGGGGTCATTCAGGTTGTTTACTTCATCTTCTCGATTGATTCATGTAGCAAATACTATTATTACACTGGTACAGAGACAGTACCGAAATTCTAATTATACATGTTGAAGTGGAACATATGGGAAGGCAAAATGTTAGGAATCAAACAAATGTCAGTACCAAAATTACTGCTTACAATCTTGTCCACTGCAGTAAAAAACAGAAAAGAACTAACCTGTAGTTGGAGGCTTCAATTCCCCTCCAGCAGCATACTTCCCCATGACCCCACCGCACCTGATCCCACAAAGAAGCTTCTTTTAAAATGGTGCAATTTAACATAATACTTTTTCAAAATCAATAAAAATAGATGATCCGACATTTCATGCCAACAGGTATTCTATCTAGTTTATCCCTTTATTCATAGGTTTAGACTGATTTACCATCGAAAATAGTCGCTTCTGATGCCAAGAGGTGCAGCTAGCAGTATATCTGTGATCCAAGGAGATAAAGGCCTGAATGGCTTTCTTTCATTTTCACCGGGGGAAGATTGGCCGGTTTCTTTTCCTTTTGAACCGCTTGTAGAGACATGGTCAGAACTACTGGTGCTACTCTCCCCTTCATCACTGCTTGGTTGTTCGGTTTTGTAAATTGGCCGATTGTAGTGAGTTAAAACCCGCAAGATCTCTCCACATGCTAGAGCCCACTGCTCTGAGTACTCTTTCTGAAATGAAATGAAGAAATTGCCATGAATAATTCTATTTGTCTTTTTTGCAATTTTGCCCAGTATTTTACCATAATGCAAATACATCCCAGAACTTTTGTATGATGTTAACACCACATTAAATTATCAAATTTACCAATTCGCAGCTTTGTGTTATAACTAAGTCCTCCCACATGAAATTGCATTTATTTTGAGATGCTTGTTGAGAATAGCAGAAACTGACCAAACTAACCTTGCATCTTTAATAGGAATTTAAACACACCACTATGCAAGCTAAAAACCTGACATTGACGTGCAGTTAGGCTTGGTCTCAGTTTACTATAGGCTTCATTACAGAAGATCATTACAGGTAGGGGCAAAATTAAATGCGAAAATTGACAAAAAAGGCCACTCAATCTCTGATGTCAGACCACTATGCAAGCTAAGAAGCTGATGCCGAACTCAGTTCAGCTGGTTTCAGCTTCCTACACACTTAGGTAAAAGAGAATACTGGGGGGAAAATTGTCAAAATTTAAGAAATTGAGAATAAATGATTTAGAACTATCCCATTACCAATAATTACCTCAGTTGTTTGGCTGAAAAGAGCAATGAAAGAGTTAAATGGAGCCTTATTACGGTCATAAGTTAACGTTCCATCAATTATTCTTGAAAGAATGGGGTGTGTAATAGCATGGCCATGCTCTGGATGGTGCAGAACAAATGTAGCTGTGTTTTTAATTAACAAAAACATTAGTCCTTTGAAGATATTTGTAGAGAGTTATATTTAATAGCATATTGTACAAAATTCAATTTACCTAGAACTTCATCTATCAGGCGTCTTTCTTTAGATGGATAGTAGTTCTGAATTAGCTGTGCATACAATATCTTTTTGTGAGATCAATGAGAGTGATAAATAAATAAATGAATAAGAAAAATAACAAACTTTTTCATTAACAGCTTATATAAAAAAACCCAAAAAAGTCTGACAAGGTTATCTACCTGAGCTATATCATCTGGAAAGTGGTCTGAGGTGAATTGGCCAAAATACTCCACATAAGCCAGAATTTGTGCCTTCAAAAAATTACCAAAACTGAAATTAATTTCCAAAATCCTGAACTCATATTAAGCTATTCTCAAAAACAATATAAAATTATAATAAACGACAGGAGATATAATATGGTCAAGGAATGCATCATACCACTAGGGCACAGTTTCAATCAAGTGCAACCATTCGCAATTAAGTACAGTTTGCTTCATGCTGGTACTAGACTCAACCAATACAGTACTAAATCAAACACAGTCAAGTACCAAATAAACAAATACAGAAGTGAATACAAAATGTCAAATTTATTGAAACCTGTCTCTGAGTGTCATCTTGCGGCGGGGGCCATAAAAGGGAAGAAAACTGGAGCCCATCTATCCATTTCTCATTTGATTCAGACATAATAATCTTTAAGTTTTCCACCTGTTTTACCTCAAGACACGGCCCAATTTAGAAACTACAATCTATTATCTAGATAAAAGGAACTCAGTTTCATCCGCCTCATCAATTGCTTGCTCTATACCGCCAATGTTGCTGAAAGTTCGAAAAGCAGAGGATTCTGTTTTAACCCATCGGATGCAGATGATAATTATCCCATTTGAATCTAACCCTTCTGAATCATTCAACACTGCATATGACAAGTAAACAGAACAAGTTGAGATGTAGATTCAAATTTAGCTGCAAACAATAAGAGAGTTCTCCAGTAGAATAGATTTAAGCACAAACACTTTCAGTTTAAGGGAACAATCCTAAAACTACACTTCATCCAAAATTGGAAAGTTCTCACCAAATTTTACAGGAAATGAACTGAGTATTCTAACAGTCAAAATTCATTATGTAACAGTAACATAAGCAGAAGAGAAATTGAGCTAGAAACACTATCAGAAACTAAAATACAGTTGTTTACTATAATATACGAAATTATATTACCTTTTTTCTCCTCAGTTTGAGCCGAAAAAAAGAATCCCACACAAATATCCCGCAAAAACAAAGGAAAATTTAATTTAAAGAAAACGTGAATTGACAAAGCAACACCATCAAAACCAGCAATAAGTTTCTGACGTCCAAAATTTTAGATTGGATGTATAAATCAGACATTACCTCGATCAGACCTTCCACAAGCAGGTAGGGTTTTCAAAACTACCCTAATCTAGAGCGAGAAAGAGAGACGAAGACGGAGAGGCAGTAGAAGGAGAGAGAGAAAGAGAAGGAGATTTTTTCCGAGAGAGAGAAGGGATTTTTATTTTAATTTTATGTGAGGAAATAATATGGGTGGAGAGCGAGAGAGATACTTTGGTCGATCCAGGGGTGCTCGCTTGGAGGAGGCCAGGCTTCTTGCTTCTGATCTCCCTCCTTGCTGATGTGGCCTTGATATTTTTGGCATGCGTATCTCATTCCCTACTCCCGGTTCACAACACCGATGAAAGTAACCCCGCGTGAATCTGTTCCGGGTGTTTTGTTGCAGATTGTGCGCCGGGAGCGGTAAGCTTTCTACTTTTTGATGCTTTCCGCATGGAACCACCATCATCGATTCATCAATACATGCCATAAAATCGAACATACATGAAGAGTACAATGACGAAAATACCCCTAGGTTCACATTACTGCATCGGGGTGAGGGATCCTGGGGGGAGAAATTAGGACTGAAATCACCTATTATTTCAAATAAAAAAATAGAACCCTGCTATTCAAATATGGACCGTTTGATTGAAACGAAACGGATGAAATTTATTTAAAAAAGACTCCAAATTCCAAATAAAAACGATCCTACCCGTCCGTTTTGATCCGACGGTCTGGATTAAAAAAGTAGGATCCAACTTTTCTATATGAATAACAGCGGATACGGGCTCAGAGAAACTGATCGGAGGACACGTGGGAGAAGGCCAGGTGGACAGCGTCATTCGGACAAGTGGAGGCACAAGCGGACGGTTGGAGATGGACGTGTGAACGCAATTGGACGGCGGTGCAATGCGCCACCTTGGTGCCCCCACGGATTTTTGATTTTACTAATTGGTGGGCCCCACCGAGCACTTATTGACAGCACCCCACCCCCCCCACCCCCTCCTCCCGCCCCCTTGTAGAAAACGTCAAAATGTCTCTATCAATTGTTTCATCATTAGCTTTTTTTGAGGTCTTCGGTGAATTTTTCGAAGTGGGAGGTTTCTTTTTCTTTTTTTAAATAATGGTTCCATTAAATTTGACATTTACTTTTTTTTTAATGTCCGATACTTATTTATTTTCTAAGTGGGAGTTAAATTCTACGTTTTCTGATAGATTGATTATTGCATCTCATATTCGTCCCATCGGAAGTAGTTCTTTTTTTTATTTGGGTTGGTGATGAACGATTTAATTTCATAATTTTAATATAATATAATTTACGTAAGCAAAAAAAAAATTAATCCGTATTATTAATTCGTCAATTTAACAAAAATTTTAACATAATGACTTAGATTAAAATGAATTCATAAAGACTGCTTATTTGTTATTGATTAGTAAAGCAACTCTGACTCTGTGTTGCACACTCTGGTCCGTCAAATATAGAGCACAGATTTTGTGGACTCATGGCCCACGGATAAGAGACCCATACCAAGATGAACAATGACCCGCTACACGAACAATCATATCAATGGCGCTGCAGTGAATCCGGAAAACGCACCGATCTTGAGATGCCTTGCCTTAATTTGCTTCACACCTATTAAATTACTGTGTTTACCTCCGCCACGGAGTGATTAATTGATTGATTTGGGTTTGTCCTTTTGTGGTTAAGGCGGTCATGAGAGAACTTTCTAGAATCAGTTCATGGTAGCGTTGGCTGATGAGCATGGCATCAGCACTCAATCGGACCCATATGAGTCAACTATCTCTCCTTTATAATAATTCTATCTATCTTTCTCTTTATTATGAGTCTTGACAAGAACTATAATACTATATATATATATATAAGTAAGGAAGGAATCATCAATTATGAAAAAGTATACCGAATGAAGACGCGCGAATCTTGATGGTATCTTTGAATGATTGTGAGTTTATCAAGGAGAAAATTTATGAATGATTTTGAGTTAATATATCAAGGAGAAAATTATGTTTGATTGTATATATAATTCGTCTAATTTGTTTTCAGAGGAGTAATAATTGTACTTTTTAACGGTATTTTTTATTTGTATTATAAATATATTTATATTTTTTCAAAAAATATTTATATATAATGATAAAATATTTATATCTTATATTATTAAAATTAAAAGTTATGTAAATTGTATTTATATTTGGGTGGTAAAATTTTTAACTTCAAATTTTTATAATCATCTAGAAAAAAATGATAAATATTTTCTATATTAACTATATTTACTTACAAATTTATATATAAATAAATTATTTATTTAGTATAAATATTTTTTATATATAGGATGCAAAATATAAAGTTCAAAGATAATTTATCTTTAATAATATTGGAGGTCAACTTCTTGATTCCTCGTGAGTGTAGATTCATCCTTTTGCTTTACTAATATCATTACACATATAAAAAGTATTATTATATAAGTATTAGACTAAATTACATAAAATATCGCTCATCAATCATTTTGATCTTAAACTCCTAAATGTTACGATGGTCCTTTCAAAAAAAATTATTAAAAATTAACATTTCATTTTTCTTTTCTCAGTATCTATTTAGTATTACAACAAGATGAATCTTATTATATATATGTCTTTAGCACTTTGAAAAATATATTTATCAGTGATCAAAATATGACCACACAAATTTTTTAAATAAATAATTATCTCTTTTTGAAAAATTAACCTTTTTCATTAAATTCTTTTTGTTAGGACAAAGTCCCAAGAACAATCTTAATATATTTTAATTACTTCAAAACATAAATAGAAAAGAAAAGGAGCACAAAAATACAATAAAATCACAAATCATGCATGTTACCTAATTTAATCTTCCAAGCATGTCTACTCTAGAGATTGGAAATTACTAATTTACTACCAAGGCCACTTTCGTTGACTTCTTCAAAGTTAAATCATTTGATTTTTGGGTTATCTTTAATATATTAATTAATTTCTAATTATTTAATTAAAGTAAGAGCACATTCAACCACTAAGCTTTTTTTAACTTTTAAAGTGGTGTCCAGCCGTCCAGAAATTGTGGGGCCCACAGAGGTCACGTGGAGCAATCCTAGCCGTTGAAACTACCGCCAAACTGTTCACGACCGCATAAGAGATCTCCTTGTTAATCTCATAATAGAGATTAATTAATCACATTTGGTTTATATGCATAATTAAAAGACCAATTTTATATTCCCTTTTAGTAAATTAAGGATGGCAATTAATATACGGACATGAGGTGAATGCAATATTAATGTATATATTTCTATCAAAATTATTCAATAGTAATTCCATTTTAATTTAGGAGCAATTAGCCAAATTTATTTATTAGATAAATTCATGTGAATATATAATTATATATAAATGAAAAGGAAAAATATTACAATGTTAGTTACTTCACAAATAATTCAGTTTGCTTTCAATTAGAACTCATCTAATAATATACAAGCAATTAGATATTGATTAGATCAGGTGCCTAAAAATTAAAAAAACGCTTTCTCAAAAAGAATATCTTTCGACAATATTCCATGGGCAACCGAAAGGCTCCAATCGTAGAGCGAAAGCAACAAATTCATTTCCGTATAAACATTCACGAAACATAATCCGTGTAACGAGCGGTTTATCCATTGGATTTACTCCCAATCCCAATCTAACACACGGAAAGTTACAGAATGGGAGAAACAGAAGATCCTAAATATGAGACGGGGGGTTGGCCACAGTAAGTGGAGATTTTTTGGTGCCACGTGGCTGGAGAGAGAACCTATCACCAACGGTTAAAAGATATTTCCGATGAGTGACGTGGCTCACTGGCGTGCGGGGAATATATCTCCGATATCTCTCTCTCTATCTCTTGGCCCAAGGAAGGAAGGGAGGGATACGGCGCCAATCGGACACGGTATGCTGTGGGTCCCACCGCTCATGGCTCATGCCCATGCCCATGATGGCATCATGGCATGGCATGGTATGGTATGGCAACATAGCATGGATGATGATGGGGATTTGGTGGTTCTATGACGGGTGGGGACCACGCTCCGTAACGAATGAGCGAGGAGGGAGCGGAGAGGGGCTTTTGACGAGATTGCCCTTTGTGCAGTTTGGTAATTTTGGCATGACAAGTGACGGTGTTTTTTAATTTATTTTTGTGTCTTTTACGGTGAAAAGTGCGCACTGGTTCCTAGAATATTGTAAAATTATATTCGCATGTCAGGTTAGGGAATTGAGTGGTGTCGAATTTTTCAAAAAGACCCTTTCTTAATTAGAATTGTAGTTTCCATCAACTTTTTTTTTTTTTTTGGTTCTGTTTTGTATTTTCGTTCGTTTTTTTATGACAACACCCTTAGGTTGATTTTATTGGAAGTTTGCTTTCTTTTTAAAAAGTATGTAGGTATGATTTCGTTGTTAATAAAGGAGGATTACTACTGAGATAAAAGCATTTTAGATGATTTTTGTTCATAATTATTTATCTATTTGTTTGATTTTTTTCTCAAATTATTTTATACGCTTTTTTAGAGAACATATGTTAGAGGTTGTCCATTAACTTTCATGAGATTAGACTGATAAATGTAATCTAAATTAATAAAAAAATATCAACAAACAACACAATACATTGTAACTAAATTTTAGATGGGTTTTATGTGCATTATTGATTTATCTTGTTGATTTTATTGTAAATAAATTTATTAATACATAGAATCCTAAAAGTAGTCCAAATCGAGTAAAACAAAAACATACACAAAAATATTCAATGTAAAAATATATTAAATAAATTTTATACATCAATAATATTTTATCCATTTACTTGATTATTTTACTCAAATAAATTTAAACACTAACAATTTTTTGCTCACATTAATATATGCACCACTCTAGCTGCATTTTTTAGAGCCAGTTCTTTCTCATTTTACAAATTTTACAATTCATCTTCTAATTTTATAATTTTTTTCCTTTTCCCAACAGCTCGAGCCCACATTTGCTATTATTCTAATTAGAAAAGTAGGACCTGTTATTTTAATTTGGATCATTAAATTAAAACAGATAGTACGAATCGGCTCTATTTGAAATTTAGAGAATCTATTTAAAGAAATCTAATCCGTTCTTTTTAATCCAAGGTCATCTTTTTTAAACAAATCTAATTCGTTGATTTTAATCCAACGTTAAAAAGAGAATAATAAGATTTTACTTTTCTAATTGGAATAATAGGTGATGTCATCCTCCAAAGTTTTGACATGATTTATTTTTTTCTTTACATAGCTGAGGAATCACGTGATCAACGAGTTTTTGTTGAGCAAATGGAGTATTTGGCTTGATCAATTAATGGATTTTATACATGATATATATTATTGTTATTCTCTTTTCTTTCCTTTCTTTTCTGGTTAGAGAAATGTAATATATTTCCACTTTTAACAAAGTGGATGCCGAGAGTTGCTAATTTCCGAAACTTTAGCACAGAGTTAACATGGCATTTTGGTAAAGATGTGAAATTAAATATCAATATATCAATATATCAATATATCATGGATTTTTGTTGCCAATCTAAAGCAATATTATTTTTTCCTTCTTTGAAAATTAAATTCCTATTTGTACTTGAGCACATCATTTCGGCTTGAATTTGACACATAATTAAAACAAAAATATTCCATAAATGGAACTAACCTGGGCAACCTGAATTAAAAAAAAACAAAAAATAATGGCAATTTAACCAATATCCAAATATAAATAGATTCCATACCATTCTGGTTCAAAAGAGGGGAAAAAAGCTAATTCTACTATGGATCATAATTTGTATTACAAATGAAGAGATCATACTGAAATTAATGGTTGTGATTCATTAATCGTAAAAAATTTTGATCCATAACGAAACTGCTAAAAAAAAAACAGTACTCTTTAGTGGCTCAACCAAACTTCACTTGACCAGACCAAATTCTCTACTAATTATCCTGATTTTCAAATAAATTTGTTATCAAAAATAGTCTATTCAAGTAAGAAAGAAATTAAGTTGCAATTAGTTACACAAAAGGAATACATAACTTACTCCACACATATGTAATATATTTAATTAGTTATATCAAGTTCTTTGCATAAAGGGTTAAAATAATAATAATAATAATAATAATAATAATAATAAATTATGGTTAGATCCAATCCAATGATTTCACTTGGCAAGTAGCAACTAATCAGCAAAATATCCTACCTAACCTTTATTAATGAAAGGATTTTAATCATTCCAAAACATCTCATTTGTTTCTAGTTTTATGGCAGGTGCATGTACCAGAGAATTCCAACTCTATAGGGGACAAGACAAGAGGGGTCATTTTGTATATATGCATTGCGTAATATATAAGAATAAGATTCGGATTTTTGGCACATTATATAATGTTAAAATTTTAAGATCTGCTAACACTATTACTGGGCTCATTTTTTAATTCTGTTTATGGGCTTGTATAAATAAAAAAAGTAGGTGGATCTATTTCTAATTTGTGGGCCTGATTTGCTTTTTTATCTGTTGAGCTCATCATATTTTGCTCGGGACACGGCGCTCCGCCACAGCAATGATACTTGTCACCAAGGAAATCAGAAAAGAAAAAAACTATTGTCAAGAATGGGATTCGAACCCATGCCCTTTCGGACCAGTACCTGAAACTGGCGCCTTAGACCAACTCGGCCATCTTGACTTTTTGTACCATTTCGAGATATTTTTAATAAAACATCGTTGCTAGAACCCTAGCAGCGGAGCTAGACCCGAAATAAGAGGGTTAATTTAATAAAAAAAAATTATGACGTAAAATTAATTAAAGAGTGACTATTTCGTGATTTAAATAATAATCAGAAAATATATTACGTTTGTATAAAATTTTAAATAAAAAAAGAAGGTCATGTGACTTAAGCAAAACTCTGCCATTGCCTCCTCCTCCATGCGCTCCCAAAAGAGTTCTTATCATAAAATAGTAAGTCATTGGATCAACGCAATAAAAAAAATAGAAAGAAGAACGGCTTGCAAGTTGCAAACTTAATGTCTGCATTCTACAACTAGAAAGTTTTCCTAAAACAAATAAGCACGTGTTTTTTTTTTTAGCATGGGAGACGAATGAAATTTGAGGACCTTTTTGAAAGATTTGAAGAAGAAAGGATGGAAGGAATTAAGCAGGGGACATCGGTTACTGGGACAAGGTGTGGTGAATAGAATTAAGATTTCCTCGTAAAAATATTTATTTAAAAAATAATTTGAAAAAGGAAAACACAATAATAAGGAACTAAGACAGCCAATGATTGATTACCATGATTGATATTATATTTGACAAGAATTGATTATCATAAATAAGTTTGTTCATATGCAGGATGAAGCCAGAAAATATCATAAATTAATAAATTTGTCTCAAAAAATCATATATAGTAACACAAGCATATTTTAAAAAAAATTTTAGCTAGGAGGAGCTGCCCACCTTTGCCTCCACGGCTCCACCTAGCTCCGCTCCTGTCTATATGTCGATAAAAATCCAATTTATACACAATAAACATAATAATTAATTGCCACAAATTAGAAACATAATGTCATGAAATTTAAAAAAAATTTCCAAAAATATACACAAAGATAGCAAATTATATTAGAAGACAGTAGCCACTAACCTAAATTAAAAGCACCCAAAACAATTACTTCCATACAGCAAAATATCCTGAAATTTCTTTTCAAACTTCACACCTCCAAAAAAAAAAATCACCTAATTAAAGAGCATCTACAATTACACTTGCACATGCAAAGATCCATGTCATGCACTGGCCTCTGAGATAGAACCTAAACGCTTCTATGATTGAATGAATGCTTACAACATCACAACAATCTTTTGAAAGCCTCCTTTTGATTCCTACCTTAAAAGCCCTAGCATTAGAAGTACCATATATATACCTCAGTAGTGACAGTGTGGCACCAATTCATGTGTTGTTTAACTTATAATGGCATATATAATGCATGATTGCATGCCACAGGAGAATTTATGGCTCCTTAGTTTCATGCCATATATGCTTTTACCACTCATCCTCACATAAGAAAGCTCAAACTGATCACATGGTTTCATCAACATTTATAAGCGCCAAAAAAGGAACCAAATTTTGGTGCATACACACACACGTAAAATCTTGCCAGGCCCACGTGCTACCACAAGAAGTTCATCTGTGAAGAAGTTTGCGGCTCCTCATCGTCGTGTGACGGTGAATGCGCATGCCGTCCTTCGTATGTCGTGATCACCATTCGTGGATCTTCTGCCAATCTTTCGATGCGCTTTTTCACCCTGCAATTGTCTTGGGTGCACCTATAATAGCTCCTGTACACAATTAAAGATGTAGTGGATTAATTTGGGAGCTTGGCTCCATATTTTTTATTTTATTTTGAAAGAAAAAGAAAAATGAGGTGGATTAATTTTCAAATATACTTATATACATGACATCTAGTATATAGAGAGTGCATAATAATTTAATTTAAGTGGCTGCACCATTTTTCTCAAATCAAGATAGAACGTTATATTAAATATTTAAATTATAATTCATATATATATATATATATATATATATATATATATGGATATAACAGTAGTACCCTAATGAAAAAAAATAAGAAAAATCGTTGTCGGTTTTTCTAATTTTTTTCCATTAGGGTACTATTGCTATATTCATGATATTTTTAAAAAATATTTTTAATTAGAGTACTTTGTATAGAAGTAATGATGAATTTCCATGATGTATACTAGGAATATATATTGCTGCATCATTAAAGTGTCAGCTGTAGGCGCATATACTGCCAGAAGGATATCATATCACCACATATATATAAACGGTCACAGGATAACTAGCTAATTTTAACCCTACCAAGTTGCAATATTTACATGTGG
Organism: x Bolboschoenoplectus mariqueter; assembly: GCA_037678475.1. NCBI lineage: Eukaryota > Viridiplantae > Streptophyta > Magnoliopsida > Poales > Cyperaceae > x Bolboschoenoplectus > x Bolboschoenoplectus mariqueter. The sequence goes on from CM075250.1 coordinate 2,776,424, forward strand.
CAATGTGGCGCCAACTGCCAAGGGTAATGCAAATCACATCATGATGCATATATACCAAGGTTAATAAGTTTTCTTCTTCTTCTTTTTTTTCAAATATTTTCTAATATATATATAAAAGGGTCCCTTCAAATCTACCTGTGAATCTCATAATGATAAAACCTAATTTCAAAGTCCTTGTTACAGTAAGATTCTCAAAAAGTTACTGGAACCAAATCATGTTCCTCTCACCCCTTTGCAAAAGTGAAATGAAAAAAAAGGAGTCTCACTCATACTCAAATAACAGTGCATGGGGCCCAAGAAGAAGAGAAGTGCATGATTGCAAGGCCATCAAATCCACCTTTCTTTCATAACGTTCAATCCTATCTCTCCCAACTTTTCCACAATTGCATGGTTTCCGATTTCAAAGTTTGGATACATTATTTGTTTCTGACCTAACATATGTGAATTTCACATTTGACATCTGAACCATTTTTTAAAAATTTTGAAAAGTAATCGACTTCCTAATTAAAAAAATATGTATTGATCAAGTAATATAATTAAAAGTCGAGTGTTTGAGAGAATGCACAAATTTTAATTTACATGAAGTTGAGTAATTTTAATTTACATATAAATTATAATAACAGTGCATGGGGCCCAAGAAGAAGAGAAGTGCATGATTGCAAGGCCATCAAATCCACCTTTCTTTCATAACGTTCAATCCTCTCTCTCCCAACTTTTCCACAATTGCATGGTTTCCAATTTCAAAGTTTGGATACATTATTTGTTTCTGACCCAACATATGTGAATTTCACGTTTGACATCTGAACCATCTTTTTAAAATTTTGAAAAGTAATCGACTTCCTAATTAAAAAAATATGTATTGATCAAGTAATATAATTAAAAGTCGAGCGTTTGAGAGAATGCATAAATTTTAATTTACATGAAGTTGAGTATTATATTGATAATTTTTCTAGTAACAAAAATTGTAACTAATTCTTTTAAAATTATGCTAGATTCCATAAAATCCTCACTACTTGATCGCGTTCATTTTACTTATGCAAAAACAAATCTTAATAAAATAATTGACCGTCCTAAAGAAAAAAAAAGACTTTACACTCATTTTCGATTTACATGTATATTAAAGAGTACATCCTATACCTGTCTCATAACTTCTTATACCAATTAAACAAATGTGTCATTCACCCAAATTAATTTCACACTAATCATATTTATAACACTTATCTCTAGATCTCTAAGGCGCATTAATAAGTAACAAACAAATATATATATATATATATATATATATATATATATACACACACACATATATACAAAAAATTGCAAACTTCTGTAATTCAGAAGAATTCCAGATGATACACCCGATTGGTCTCTATAGTAGTAGGTAGTGGAGAGGCAGAGAAAGGGTCCATGGAAATGATGAAGGGCTTTCACAACACAGAGAGAGAGAGCACTTACTTACACATACACATATGCATCAGATAAGACTGGTTGCTGGGACAGTGTCTCATCCATGGTCCCTTCGTGTGCCCAGAATGGGGGCCCCAATCATATACCCGTTGAAAGAGATATTAGCTAGCTAGGCCAGATGCATGAGGTTTACTCTGCAACAATACTAATACTAGCTAGACTCCTTTCTTTTGAAAAATTGGAGATATATATATGTCATATTGTCAATGTGTCATGTATATATGGTCTCTTATAAAAAAATCAAAGCCTAGAATATATACACACACACATTTTAATGTTCTAGTTATCTAGTATGTGGTACGTACGCACAACTTTTTTATGTTCTCTCTTGGATACATATGTATATACTTTTGTTAATTTAAAAGAAATGATACTTTTTGTTTCTGAGCGCTGTGCTACTTTATGTCATGTATCATATTATTGTAACTTAAAAAATAATTTATAGTTTCTATACTTTCTAGGTTTTTTTTTTCTCATTCAGCCCTTAAATCTTTTTCTTCTTCTTTTTTTCAACTATACACACATACATACGTACATCGATCCCTCTAAGTTGCTGCCCATCAAAAAAAAAAAATTTAAATAATTAGTGTTGGTAGATTATTTACAAAGTACGTACTCTTGCAAAGTTTGTGAAACTGAGGTTAATTATTTTTTTTTCAGGACTTGTAGATTATTTTGTAATTGATGTAACGTATACATTACTAATAATGAATGCGTGTGCTCATGAAATTAATGGAAGGTGCATCATTCTTTGTTATTGGTGGTGAAAGTGATGTTTTTATTTTTTTTTCTTTTTTAATTTCTTTCAACCTTAATTTCTACTGAGGAAGAACAAAGACCAAATCTACGCGTTAGATCAAAGGGTGTCACTATCATTTATTGCTTTGCTTTTAGATTTGTTTGAGATATAATTAACAAAACAACAGCCTGCCTTTTCAACTAAAGGAGTTTATAGATCTAACTCTAGAAGTAAAAATTAGAGGAGTACTACTAATTTGCTAAAGGAGCTAACAAAGCTGATGATACTTAATTAATTTTTCTAATTAATTTGCTAAAGGTGCTTGCACTAAAACATCCTAAATAGTATAGCATCGTGTTCTTTTAAACTAGGTATTCTCTACCTTTTGTTTTCTTTTAGTGTGAGGATCAAGCCCTAATTAATACTTGTAGTGTGATAGCATTACGTTTCGATCATGCTACTTTCCTTACGCCATATAGAGCACCTATATATTATTAGTTTTTGTTGGAACAAACTATTATTGTGAAGGAAGATTTGAGTTTTTCGAAATTACGTTTCAACATTTTTCTTCTTTTTAATTTTGTACCTTTTCTTGATATCTTGATAGCTACACTTAACTATCTAGAACTAAAAGATTTATGTCTTTTAATTGGCATGATGATTACTCTCTATAGTAGCCATATATATAAATTTTGACAACATTATTGAATGACATCGGAGAATGCTAATTAAATGTTCTTTGTTTGTTATTATTTGGAGCATACAAATCAGATTTGGTGATAAATATATACTCCATTAGTTAAGAAAGATAACAAGCAGACATATAACATTGCAAAGAGAAATGAACTTTTTCTGAACTTTGGAAATCTGGGAACATTATTGGATGCAAAGTCAAATCTTGTGCAACAGTTTTGATAGTCACTTTGCAGTGTCACTATAGAAATCATGATAACTATCTCGCCTTTTGTTTGAACTGTAAAAAGGTCTAGAGGGTTCCTAAAGTGTTACATGCTTTGTGTGTTATGATAAAAATGAAAATGTAGCTTCCTTAATGTAGGCTGTGAAATATACTCTAATTATACTGGCTTTTTTCTGACAAAAAGAATGCAACGATATGTACATCTGGTAGTACAAAGAAAAGTAAAAGTAGAAAAACAACTTTTATCTGTAAGCTATGAAGGAACATTAAAGTATCGAAAATGTAACATCAAACTATCAAAGTATTGAAAAAGGAAACATAATCTTTATCTTGTGCCAAATCCAATATATATTATCGATACTAATTACAAATTAAATAGGAAAAGTTTAGATACTTATTCAACATGGACATGGCTTGTGCTGCCTGATATTAATTATATGGTGTCTATGTTATTTCTAGTCATTTCTTGCTTCTGATAAACTTGTTGTGTCCAATCAAAGTTTTTGTTTTGACAGCAGGACCTTTGAGCCTGAGCTTTTCTAAATAGTGCCATTTGAAGAATTGAAAAGAAATGCTTTTATATGTCATCAGTGAAAACCTGAAATTCATGTAAAAGCTCCTTTGCATTTTAGAGATAAGTTTGACTAGAAAAGCAGAAGACATAACACTAATTAAGAACTAGTGTATGATGGTAAACATAGTAAATGCAGCCGATTTATCGCTATATCGAGCTATGCGAGTATATGTGAAGCATTTCAATCGATTTATAGTTAGATGAAAAAAATGTTGTTATATACATCGATCTTAGTTAACCTTATCACATCTTGTAGATCCTAAAGATCGAGCAAGTGAATTAGGTAACTTAGCTCTGTAGTAAGTTCAGAAGGAAGACAAACATATATACTAGCAATTGATCAAGGCAAAGAGAAAATCTAATATACTCGGAGAATATTCAAGTAATTAGCCTTGACAAATCCAATTAATTTGGAGAATTGTTTTGCAAGTATAATCTACGACTTATAAAACCTATATATACTACAGATCACTTTTCTATTGATTAAGAGAGCAATAGACGTACACATAATTTAGGATTCATTCTAATTAAAGTTTGAATCTTGAAATCAGTACAGCAATATATATGCCCCCACCTCTTCATTCTTCTCTCGTGAAAATGCAGATGAAAAATTGTGCATAAATCTACTTATGCACATACAAATCAAGATTTAAATCTTAGGATCTTTTATGCATAGGAATGCTGTGTTGAAATGATTATACACATTATTTC